>JAPDOI010000001.1:2797500-4232500 GCA_029168955.1 Aplectana chamaeleonis | reverse complement strand
AGCCCTTACGAATTATTTGTCAGGCGTTGTTTATACGTGTGCCGCCGAGCGGCGCGGTGAGATGTAATACTATAATATTGATCGTTTCGCGGCGCGGCGCGATCGATATTATAGAATCGCACTTCGCCGCGCCGCTCAGCTGCGGAAACATAAACGACACCTAACAGAAAAGCATCGTGCCGAGCCGCTGCGTAAGTATAAACAACAGGGTTTTTTTAGGAAGCGTGTCAGGAATTTCGGAATTTAGATTTTTTCTCGAAGAATTCTTTCGTAATTGCTATTCCGTTTTCCGGAAAAAGTTCGTGTTAAATGCCTCTGGTTACCCATTTTCACGGAAAAGTGCTGTAGAGAGTTTTTTTTCTGGGAAATTCTTCGCAAATTCTCCATAAGGATTTTTTAAGATGATTTTCCCGGTAAAAATTCAGGTTTCTTCAAATTTCCTGGTTTTTAAACTATTTCTTGAAAAACCTAATGTGTGCGATTTTCTGCAGAGTTTCTGGATAAATCTCTTTAGTTTCACCGAAAAATTACATTTTGATTTTTTCAAAAGAACTCATTTGCACACTGCTTTTGCTAAGGCGCTACTCATACCCCTCAACGCCAGCGCGTCACACTCTAGACGCGCGGGCGTGGCGACAGACCATTCATACTCCGATGCCACGCCCGCGCGTCATGCGATAATGTGTCTGCGTTGACGACTATAAACTGAGCCCAATTATTTCCGAATTTCCGAAATGTTTTTAAGAATAAAAAGCTGTTCCCGAAAAATGTATTTCTATGCGGTTCTCTGAAGGTATTCTTCGCTTAACTCATCCATTGTTCGAGTTTTTCAATAGAAATTTGTGTTAATTTGTTGAGAACAACAAATTTTGCTGACTCTCTGTTAAGGTATCAATGATTTCGTTGTTTTTTTTCCGAAAAAAATCACCTTATTTCTGAAAAATGCTTTCTTATAAGATTTTTTACAGTAATTCCATAAAAGTCATCATTTATCTAAGGTAAACTACATAGTTTGAGGAATTTTCAAGAAGCGGTTTTTTGCGATTTTCCCGCTTAATTCTTTTTGTTATGACGTTTTTCTTTGTTTTTTTTTATTTCGAAAAAAATTACCTCGGAGGTACAAAAAGTATTAAGTAAAACGAATTTGAATTTCAGAGCATGCTATACTGACACTCGCTACGGTCGTAAGGAAACCTTCTATCAACCAGCAGATCACAGTCTGGCGTCAGCAATGAATGGACTCAGTTTCCATCTGCAGGTGGGTGGATACAATGTTTAAGCAACGAACAAATTTCATTCCAAAAACCTTGAAGGAAGCACGCATGCGACTACTTTGCGTTATATAACCATGGGAACAGCCTAAAAATTGACCTTTTGAGAGAAAAAAAAGTTCCTAGCCATAACGCCATTACTATTTTCGGATCCTATGACTAAAATAAGGGCGAAGTACAAGTTTCCATGCCCTCAGCACAATTTGAGCTAGTTTTAAATTAATTTTTATAACTGGACCGCTGCAAAACGAAACGAACACTTACGAGAGTGATTTTTTTATACAAAAACAAAGACCTCACCATTGACATTTAAAATTGAATTGGGTAATCACGGTATTTAGCAAGTTCAGGCTGTAACCCAGACATATCCATGGTGAGGTTGCCCAGGGTTTATATTCAGATGTTATGCCATTCTTCCTCGAATCCCGTTTTCAGCTCCTCAGTTGTATAGAACTGCCGCTTATTGGCATTTACCTTGGTTAACGTTATGCCCCTCATGCTCACAAGAGCATTAAGGTAAGGACTGCAAGCTGGACACGTCGGAGAGTACAAGTTCTGCAAACTGAGCCACTCTCACGTCGACCACGGCATACGTGAACACTGTCATTGCCTCGCCAAAACCCAAACAACCCCATGGTGTTAGCTTTGGAAGGATATCGTCTAGGTTGTGACCCTGGCACAAGGCTACGGCTAAGTAACATCGGTGGGCAAAGGGTCTGGGTCACGTGGCTGCGCTTATTGTTAGGGTATTCTCAGAGGATTTACGCACGGGCTCCCTAGCTCGCCAAAGACTGCAACGCGGTTGAGAATACCAAGCCTAACCTGCCCTATGGCCCTACAGCCTCTCTCAACAACTATGATGGGGTGACGCCATACCTACAGACGGGGTGAACATTGCTGTTTAATAAGACACACCTTGCGATTCGGCCTTTTGTGGTTTCAATCAAAACTTTTGACGATCGATACTCAATGCGCTTGGTGCAACAAGAAACTTCGTACACGACAAAACACTATTATGCGCACACTTTAGTAAACTCCCGTCTTTGCGGTAATCAACAATACATAACATAAATACATCCTAAACGTGAGGACGGACCTTGCCTAGGCGCTTAGCTAGTTTGTGGTCTGACCCAAAAGAACAACGCCCGGAGCGTACCGAGGGCACGTGAGGGGGGGGGGCGTGTACACATCTGCTCAGGGGCCAGGCAATGGGTTCTGGGGTTACCTGTAGGACTGGCGCCGAGAAGTTGACATCGGGGGTCGAGACGTGGCTGGAGTTGCTGTTGTCAGCTCGTTGTGTTGTCAACGGGCGCAGGCTGGACACCATTGCGTGATGGGTCGAGGCCCATCAGGAGTCAGTCGGATGTCAACCGCTCGCGGAGGTGGGCAGGAGACGAGACTGGCACGGGGATGCCGGCCCGATTTGCGCGACGTCGCGAAGGCGCTCCGCGCGACGTTTTGGAAGACTGCGTCCTTTGAGTTCTGCTGCGAGACCAGCAGTGACGTGGCTTTAGCGGACCTTTATGAGCTGAGTCGTATGGAACGTCACGACAGTCTACCATATATGCAACAGTTCTTGTGGAGAAAGTACAGTGGTGAAAGGCGCTTCCTGCAGCAGCTCTAAAGCTGACACTGATGTTTGGAGATACTGATGTGGACTCAGGTATCTAACAAGAGGCTCTACTACCATTGCCTCCGCTACCCCTCATGGCCCTCCCCAGTCAGCAGAAACATATTTCTTGGCGAGACAGTGTTCACGTGAAGCGGTCAGCATGGAAGTGGCTCATGTTGCAGAAGTTCGACTTTCTGGCGGGGTCAGCTTTCAGTCCTAATCCCAGCACTCGTTGTCAGAAAAACATTTGGCGCATCACAGTGATCAAGGCAAATGCCAATAAGCGAAAGGTTTCATCAAGTGTAAGGCTGAAAAGGCATGCGAGGATTCATGGTGTAACATCGGGTCATAAACACTGAGCAACTGCATCACGGGTACGTCTCGGTGATAGTTAATACTTGCTAGGTATCTTGGAGAACGAATACACTTATGAACTTCGATTGTTATGTCTTTGTTTCTGAATGGAAAATCATTTCCCTAAGCGTTCGCTCAGTTTCGAAATGGCGCGAAATTATCAAAATGAATATGAGGATAGTTCGAATTGGACTAACCTTATTGTTGGCGGAGAATCTGAAAAAAAAGAGATATGGCAAGAAATTCGTTCCCTCCAAAATGTAATTTTTTGAATGTGCTTACGGTTATGAAACGCACTGTAGAAGCACGTGCGTCTCTGTCGCTGTGGCTATCAGGAACAGAATGAAAGATTTCTTTGAGATTAGATTTGGCGCAAAACTTAAATTTCAATTTGTATTTTTCCAGTCTGGTATTCACAAAAGATCGCTGACGATCGACTCGCCCGAGATATCATTGCGCGACCTGCGAGCGAAAGCCTATGAGTTCATAAAAGACACTGTGAGTTTATTACTGTTGTTTTGCTTCTTTCTAGTTGATACAGTGATTATTTACTTTTTCTCTCCGGAACTTACATTAATTCGCTTCAACAAATGAGGTTAAAATGTAGTAGACCGATGACCGCGGCAGCAGCAGATCGTAAAATCCTGTTCACTTTGCTAGGCGGGTCGCTAGGAAAGAGTTCTAGGGAGTCTGAAACAGCATGAGAATGTACTCTGTGAACATGTAGCTAGACGCGTCACACAAAAACCAGAGATGCCAAAGATTTCGGAGGCATCATAATGGCTTACGCACGCTGGATCGCCGTTTTCAGAACCTGAAAGGAGCAAATCAGAAAATGTTTCTTCGGCCAAATGTTGGCTAGACCTGACTGGAATTCGAGAAAAATTCTTCCAAAACGTAGTCAATAACATAGCAACTAGAAAGTCACCGTATATAGTCCAGAAAACTCGCGAGAGATCCAACAGCATAGAGCGGTTGGCGGAAAGCGGAGCGTAGGACAAATCCGCAACCTCTCGACGTCAGAATGCAGGTCTAAGGCGGGGCTTCAGTTCTACAACTACATATAGGCACTTCCCCTTCCGTTCGATTTCTGGTAACCCACCTAATAGTTAGATCCAGAATGCCTCCAGGGTTCTCCTGGAAGACATCTCAGTTTCTCGCCCTATCATCTCGACCTTTACTTGATAATAACCTTCGTTGTGAGAGTTAACACGAACTGTTGATACCCGCTGCTTGTCTTTACCGTCTAAGAGCTCTTTAATTCTAACATAGAGTGACCGCCATGTCTCCCAATTATATTGCTCGCCACACTGCTGGCACGAGACTCTCATACCAGACTGCGTGCAGAGGGATCTTCTTCTTTACCAGCTGGGCAGACCACACTGTTGGAATTTGTGCAAATACGGTCATATAGACAGTTCCGGATAAGGCGGTTCAAAGGTTATTTGGGGGGAATGTCTACAATGGCGAGAGAGATTTCTCTTCATTTTGGATGAAGTGAACTTATCCCTGCATTAATGCCTAAGCAGAGCCGGTATGGGAACCTCTGTCGCTAGTGTTCACATCCCAATCTCAAATTAACCTCAGAAACCGCCTCATCAGAAACCATCTATGCGATCGTATTAGAGCAGCTCCAAATTGTTTGATCTGCCCAGCTGGTAAATAGGGAAACTGTTTTGCATGCGGTGTGTTCTACAGCAGCTTGTGCGGTGAGCAAGATATTGGGGAGTCATCGCTGCCGCTCTTTGCAAGAATTAGATAGCACTTAGACGTTGCGTGTATCAACAGTTCTGGGGTGTCATTGTGTTTACGCCCACGACGGCGACGACTATCAAGTGAAGGTCGAAGTAAGCACTCAGACGCTGCGTGTATCAACAGTTTTGGGGTGTCATTGTGTTAACGCCCGCAACGGCGACGACTATCAAGTGAAGGTCGAAGTAAGAAGGCAGGAAACCGAACTCCTGCCAGAAAAGCTCGGAGGCATTTCGGATCCACGCGGGCGATCTAATAATCAACCGGAAGGGGGAGTGCCTATATGCATATAGCTGGAGAACTCAAGCCCTACCTCAGACTCGCAATCTAACCTCGAGAGGTAGCTTCTTCGTCCTGCTCCACTTTGTGCCAACAGTTCTATGCTGTTCATCCTCTAGCTAGTTTCCTAGCAAGGTGCGGTAACTTCTTAGTTTCTCTGTTAAGGCTCGAAAAACCCACCCGCTAAAATTCGCGGCAGCATGCAATGAAGGTGAATCGATTGTGCGGTGTGCCTCATGATCGATACTCCTTCATTGCATGCTGCCCCGCCTTCCAGCAGCAACACTCCGATCGACCCCTTTTTGACTACGTTGTGGAAGATTTCCTGCTGAACTTCAGTAAGGTTAAGCAGACATTTGGCCGATTAACCACTTTCTGATAAGCTGACTTCAGGCCCTGAAGACAGCGATTCAGCCCAAGCGTGCGTAAGCCAATAAACTGTACTATCAACCTCGTGGACAAGTTCCAAGAGCAATCAAAAAACAGTTTCATCACGCTGTCAAGAGCCGAGCCTGCCTGGAGAATTATGCAATGCAGTCACTACCCCCCCCCTAACCACGCACTTGGGAACGATTAGTCATACCTCGAAGAGTAATTTCATTGAGTGGAATGTTTTCATCGGCTATATCCATTATCGCAGAAGCATCCCACCACTGGGATCCCCTCAGTCCTGTGAATTATATAAGGTTTCGCATCAGCTTATCCTCCGCCTAGCACATTATACCATCATCATCAACATCATAGTCGTCATGTGTATGTACGTCTATGTGTAGGAACAAGTGAAATGGGCAGAGCTATAGGCGTGGTCATAGAAGCTGTCAATGAGACGAAGAGATAATCGCTTGCCCTTTAGTTCGCCATCGACCTACACATGTATTCACCAGCATGTTTCGCACTGAAAAATCACCCGCTCTCATCTCTACTTGTATCGGTTTAATGTAAACTTTAGCGTTAACCCAATCAGTTTGAGGCTCAAGGCTTGATTGGGCTTCTCAGGCAATGTCGGTAGTCGCAACGAGTTGAGAGGATGTCGCTCATTTATCACTCCCCCTTGGCAGCCAGACATGTTTGACGCGAGAGATCTGGCCGTCACCGCGAAATACTCGCATGTGGCCGCGATAAACTTGCTCATTTTCCGCCGGTTGTAGCCTTATTGTGTCCTTTTTAGCATCCTATCTTAAAGGCAGCGTACGCGCAAAAAACCGTGCTTATTTTTTTCACAATTTTGCGCAGGTAGGCTTACCAGGTTGTCATATATCATGAAGAGACCACCCAAAACACTCAAGTTTCCGAGAAAAACTCGTTTGAAAATCTCGCAGCATTCAGCCTCCTTTTTCTCACGTCTGTCCGGTGTGTGTTGTGTATTACACAAATATCGGAAATTTGAACGGCTGAATTGGTTTAGCCCCCCTAACTTTCTGGGTTCCGCAATCCTTTTCGCTTTTCTGCTGTCAATGATCATCTAAAAATAGGAGGCTTTCAATATCCACGTCTGAACTCGAAGATTCTTTGGAATAAAGAATTTAGAAAATTGGATTTCCGCGGCCGGCCGAAGACTGTCGTGGGGTTTCTGTTCCTCGTGTTAGATGATCGACCGGGAAAACGCCTTTTCAGACCACGGAGTGACTTTCACGAGCCTATAGCATTATGAATACGCAACATTGAGATCTCAAGCTTCGCCAACTATCTCCACTTGGTTCATACATTGGATTGAGAAGAAAAACACAGATGTGGTTTTCTGCGCGGACGCTGCCTTTAAGTTCTATACATCCATTAGAACGGCCTCGGCTATACTTACTTTCCTTTTTACATAGTCACCCACTTTCTGAACTCCAACTCTGCGATCGATCCAGGTGGAGAGCGCGAAAAATCACTGAGTAACGGATGCGCCGACGTCTGCGCAATCGCTGGACTGGACAACAAGCAGGAGCCTGCCCATCGCAGCCAGACAACAAGATGAAAACACCGAACCACCCCCCCCCCCCACGGCAGGCAGACCATCCGGGAAAACTGAGTCGTCAACAACGGTTTGATCCGCCCACGGCTAGTTTTTTTTTCGTGGCCAACAAGCAGGTCTCGGACGGTGGCGTATTAGCGTCATTTAGCTCAGTTATTGCACTGACTTAGGCCTACATATGTTAGCAATTTCTGCGCTCTCCTTCTAAAGTGTGTTCTTAAATATGGTGACAAGGTTTCAAATCTCATTACGTCGGCATATGGCATGTTCTTTTCTATGAACCCCTCTCTCAAAACGTACCAAAATTCGAAGCGTAATTTCGTTTTTGATGTAAATGATGGGCAGAAGCCTATGGAGTCCCCAATTGGGACACGTTAAGGGTGATCTATTGGGTTGGGGAATAAGTTCGTTCGGTTTTTTTTTCAAACAGCTTTATTTAAATGATTTGTTTGTTTTTTCAGCAAAGGTTTACATTCCTCAGAGAGCGCTTTTTCTGCTCTACAGAACTGTGGTATTTCTATTTTTGTATAACTTTATTTTTTCCTATTTTTCAGGCTTGGATGCTGGATACCTAGGAGGCAAAAAAATCAGCATTTTCGACACCCACTTTTATTCGCTTTTCATCGCGGTCGGAAAGACCTGGGATTGGCGAAGTTTACGAACAGAAGCAACGAAGATGGTTTGCGAAGTTCAAAAACTGTAGCTTAAACTTCGAAGACATGCGTCGTTGAGGGCGACTTGCAGAATTCGAGGAGGAGCATCTCAAGACCCTTTTGAAGGAAGATGGTCGCCAAACAAGTCGTGAATTGGCCGCAAAAATGAACTGCGACCATAAGACGACCTTCAGTCATCTTCATTCAATGGGATTTGCTAAACAACTCGGAGCCTGGGTACCTCACGAGCCTAATGAAATCTTCTTCTTCTTCTTTTGTGTTTGTCCCGCTTCGAAGCGGGGTCCGCTCTTCTGATGCGCTGGCGCTACATCCTCTTGTCGTGCACCTGATCAGGGTGCACACCAGCAGCCTTCAAATCAGCATGCAGCGTGTCAGGCCAGCGCTGCTTCGGTCGTCCTTTAACTCGTTTACCAAGCGTCATCGTTCATGATGTGATCTAATCGAAAGACGCCAGCAGTCCAGCGCAACATTTTTGTCTCCATTACACCGAGTTTACGCTCGACGTCCTTCGTTGCAGGCCAGCACTCTGCGGCGTACAGCGCGACGTGTCGGACAACGGTTCGATAAATCTTCGACTTCAAGCGATCAGGCATTTTCTTATCGCAGTTTAGCATGCGGTAGATCAGTACCGTCGAGCTTTATAGATTCCTGTTCATCACCGTTCGTGGCCAGGTATTCCGTTTTCGAGACATTGAGGCGTAATCCGAGGCGAGACAGCCGATTACTCCATGCTTGCACCTGTTGCTCAAGGTCAGACTTATCTTTAGATGCAAGCATCACGTCATCAGCATACAAGAGCGACCATGGTACGAATTTCTGCAAGTCTCGGGTAATTGTATCCATCACAATCACAAAAAGAAGCGGGGACAGAGCAGAACCTTGATGGACACCAGCAGATATGAAAAACTCAATCGACGTCCCGGCTGCTGCTTCAACACGACTTCTTGGATCCTCGAGTACGCCGATTCACAAGACCTTATCGTTGTCAACAGAGTTTCGAAAGCGTCAGTCTCACCTTGTCACTTTTTACAGCGGCAACAACATGACGCAGATTGATTTTGTGCTTGTCCGACACCGCGACGAAAAGATGGTCTCAGATGCGAAAGTCTTTCCGTACGAGCTTAACGAAATCAACCAGGAAAATCGTCTTCAAATCGCTGCTGAGCACCTCGCGTGCCATCGAACAACACGTGGTCATAAGCAAATGCTGATTTTGCCTGCCGAGTATTCCATTTTCAAGCCTGAAGAAACAGGAAAAAATAAAATCATACGTAAAAACAAATAGCACATATAGTAGAGAAGAAAATGCACTTTCTAATGAATACAAACTCTTTGCTGAAAACAAACAAATCGTTGAAATAAAGCTGTATGAAAAAAAAACTGGACAAACTTTTTCCCGGATTCTATAGTTTCTGACTTGACCCACACTCAAAAAACTGAAGGGCCAATCGCGAACGACTTGTGACTGATTCTTCTGTCGTCTTGTGCAGTAAGCGATAGATGGCGATAAGATGCAGATGTAGAGCGATAGCGAGTAGCTTTGCGTAGGATTCTGCTGACACAGACGGCCAATATTGCCTTCTTCGCGCGTAGTGGCCTCACAACAAAACTCTCCGCATTACGCTAGCTTGTCCATTGATCTTGCCCGTATCGATCGATGGCGCGACACGTGAGCTGGCTCTACCCTGTCCCAAACGAGATAACAAGCGGAGTGCAAAGAAGCAGCCCTATCTCTACGTCTCCGAAATTTTTGCATTACGGCAAGACTTCGCATACGCACATCACGCAGCATGTCTTACCGTAATCCAAAACAGTATTTAACGAGTTTCTCAGGATCTGAAACATTTCAACCGCCACGATAAGAAGGTATCGGCATCGAGAGTGAGTATCATGAGCATTTCGAGCGAAAAGAATGCAAAAGAATAGTGAAGCACAGTTCATCTACGCAATAGCGTTCAGTCCGTAAAGTGCACGCTGATTGCAAAAGCTAAAAATTTTGAAAAAAAAAAGCAAAAACAGCCTGGGTGATCCGACAGACATCCTTGTCTGATAATCCTCGAAACCAGCGCCGCAACACGCTTTCGCAATCAGCGTGCACTTTGCGGACTGAACTCGATTGCGTAGATGAACTGTATGTGAAAAAAAATGAGAACGTGAAAAACCCGTTGAACTCCGTTTTTGGATTATGTTAGGACATGCTGCGTGTTTTGCGTACGCGGCGTCGTAACGTAATCCAAAAATGTCAGAGACGCAGAGGGAGCGCTGCATCTTTGGACTCTTCGCTTGATCTCGTTTAGGACACGGTATGCGTGGACAGGCGAATGCGCACGGGGTTCCCTATATTTATCCTACTTTTCTTCAAACATACTACCACATAGTGTTAGAGAGCTCTCCAGTGCTATTTTTAGTAATTAAGCAATCCACGTCAGCTAATTATCTGGTTGCTTATAAATGTATTGGTTTACTCAAACCTCATGGGAATATGAGATTCCATGATCAATATTTGCGCACAAATGAGCTACATGCTATTCAGTATAATTAACATATTCATCCACTTCCTGCATTTTCTACAGCTTTAGTTCCTTCCCTGTTTTTCAGTACCAGGACGACGTCTGCGATTCGCTGCAAGACCATATTTTACTCTACAAGCATGACCTGAGATCGATAAACATCCTGCAGTTGATCACCACAAGTTCAGACATCACAGACGGCACGCTGGTTGAGATTGTGATCAGCTGTGAGTTTTTAGACCTCACTTTAGAGAAATTCAGCGGCTTTTTAGAGCCCTTAAGTGATTCCCTCAAAGCTACATGTTTATCTTTCAACAGTTTTTTTTCAAACAGGTTTTTCCTCTATGTATTTTCTTTTTACCGAGGGATGGCCCAACCCGTTCGTTTTACTCATAGAAAAGATGATGTGTCATTCAAGCGGTTTTCATTCAGACGTGTCCCGCGCGATCATAACGCAAATTATGCATCAGTTTTCCAAGAAAAAGACATCGTAATATTCCTTCACTCACCATTGCCTAGTGTATAGATTTGAGGTAACCCCGTCAGGTTATATTTTCCCTATAAATTCTCGAAGGTATTGAGACATAACCTTATATAATGTGCCACCATAGTGAAATGACCCAATACCTAACGGAACTTGGAGAAATTTTCTGAAAAAAAAGCAAACACCTCAGGCGATTTTCGACCCCGAGCCGCCTGACAGTTTGGTTCTTGTTCCATATCGGCGGTTCCCCTGCTGTTGGTATCCGGGCCACTGCTGTTGCAAACCGAGCTTCTCTTGTTCGCCCGTAAAGCAACAACAAGGGCGCGAAGATTGAGACAACGAGCCGAGCTGTAGGGCGGCCCCGATTCTGGTATGGTGCGACTCGGGACTAAGCATCGCCTGAGTAGGAGGTGACTAGTACATACGGTTGACATGTATGTGACAGCATCCTGAATCCCTGATTGCTGAAAGGCGTCGATGCTACGGAGGTTCTCGGTTCTCTGCTCTTTACGGTTACTTTCCAGCAACTTCTGTTCGAGGGACGAGTTGAGTTCGAATGAATTGCATTCAATTACAGTGCGAAAAGGCTTTCCGAAGGCCCGGGTTTCAGAAGGCTTCCCAGGATCGAAGGCACACGGCAGGGAGGACGTGGAGTTGAGAAGGAGCGCATGGAACTTTTCTTCGGAGACCAGGAGAGCTGATTCTTTGATGTTGGGCCCAGGAGTCGCATTACTACTAACTGAAGACTGAATTCGGTTTTCAGATTGTTGTCCATGGTCAGCAAACGTCCGAGGTAGATGCATTTTCCGTGTTCGAAAAAAAGAAAAGTTCTAATAAATGTAATAGAAGTTCGTCTGCGTATCTGTTCCCTATGACATCCGTCTTGCTGCAACTCGTCGTGATTCCAAAGATGTGACTGATTGGGTACAGTTTATCCACCTTCTTTCGGAGTCCTTCTCGTCTGTTGCTGAAGAGAACAGTGCTGAATCGGAGGCGATAGAGTTCCTTGCCGTCAGTAGAAATGCTGTTGTCGCTCCAGCCTAGGTAGAATGGTAAGCTGCTGTGAAATGAGGTCGCCCTGGCGGAACCCTTGATAGCACATTTCGATCTTCAAAAAAGTGCCCACGTTGGTATCTTTTAGCCTGATGATGTAGATCGGGTCCACACTGGCACGAAAAGAAGCATGCCATGCTGCAATCGATTTGATACTGTTGAATGCCTTTGCGTAGGTGATGGATAGAGGTATTGCGAAGAAAAAATGAACATATAAGGTGCTTATACCAAGCTTTTATACCAAGATAACCTACTGATCATGAAGATGGCATAAAAACTAGATGACCAAAACTGAATAGGTCATATGAACAGTTTCAACCAATCCTTACTTTACCTTCTATATATTGCTTATTGAAAGCACTGCTTGCTGCAATTATTGACCAAAAAAACTTAATAAATCCAATGAACCGGATTTAGTGAAAATGAATTGTATTGAAAGAGATGACACAGTATGATCCTTCCAAAATAATCGGCTGTACGGCTAATCCACCATGATGAATACAACCAAATATTCGATAAGAACGCAGATTTAAACCACAATGAATAATGCAACAAAATTGACTGACCTAAAATTGGGGATGTCCAGCTGAGAATGCTTGCTGGGTGATGTTAGAAAAGTGGTTCTCTGTGGGCAGCGATTCAGACTCAGTGGCATTCTCATCCACACCGGCTCTGTGGCGTCTCCAGGATACGGTGGGATAGATCCGGAAATCTGAGTGCTCTCTATCCGCTTTCCTGCTACAGCCCCAACACTTTGTCGCCTTCTGCGTAGTTGCCGCCGCAGCCGCTGCTGTCTTCATCCATCCATTCATCCATTCGACGACGCCTCGCGCTACGATCAATTTTTCCATTTCTGCTAATCATCTTCTGCTATAAGGTTTCATTTCGGTTCTCATCTGTGTCAACTAAGTCTTCCTCTCAATATCCGATTAAAAGAATATGCAAATATAAGTGCAAAGAAGTGCACATTTCAACCGTTGAAACCAGCCTTCTTGGTGGGAAGGGTTTTCCAACTTTCAATTTACTTTACTTTGTGTATTACATGTTTCTCATTTCTGTCTCATAGCTGCATTCTTTTGATATATAGGGCGCATACCTATTGATATTCGCCCTCATAAACATCCATCAGAAGAATGCCACATTCCGAGAACATTAAGCTAAGTCCAATATAGCGCTATGAGCGCGTACTATAATAATCCTAGGTAAACAACATGATGCAATAATGATGGGAGCCGCACTTACAACGCATAGCCCGTTGAGAGCAGCTCTGTGCCTCAAACCTTGAGGACCGATGTATATCAACGCGAAGTATTGTACATATAGGCTTATCTTGCTAACAAATATCTTGTCTTGCATATGTAACAGAACACGGCTAACCTCATTTGTTTATACACACTTAGTTTAATGAGAAGGAGTTAAACATGGATATGATAGAGAATGAAGAAATGATGACTAATGCAAAACACCAGTGAACGACGGAATAAATCGATATGCCGAGAACGACCAGTGATTTGTTGAGCAGTGCTGATTATCGGTAGTGTCCCAAGGACTATAAGTCTCCTTGACGTATTAAAAGGAACTCATGACAGAAGAAAATGAAGAGCAGCCGCACGCAGTCGTGGTGGGATAATGAATAGCTGGCCTCATCGATCGATTCCGATCGCAGGCAGCGCAAACGCAGTGTGGCGCGTATGCATTGTCAGATCTACCGCACAGCAGACTCTCTTTGGAAGCAAGTGCTCGCAGTTTCGCGACAGCCATGCATTTCAGGTCAGCCACAGCCGATCGGAACTCTCCATGAAAAGTTTCATCACACCGCTTGCCCTCTATAAATTGTCGAAATCCACATCATTCGAGGCGCGAGCGGTCAGTCTCCGTCTGCCCTACGCTCTCTCACTGTTTCTAACCTCCTCTACGCACCAGCACGCGTAGGTACCAAATGAATTTCGCCGTTTTATAGCCTATACAAAGGGGAGCCCAGCAGTTTTCCCAATCAATTTCTGATCCAACACGAGCACAAAATCTGCATGTGACCACTATCGATTGCATGGGATTACAACATATTGCCCCTTTGATTTTTTTCTTGAAAGCTGCGACGCAGGTAAATGTCGCGACTCAGTTACTCAGCATTACTGTGTCTCGGGCTATGCGTTGTAAGTGCGGTTCCCATCTTTACTGAATCATTTTGTTTACATAGGATTATTATAGAACGCGTTCATAGCGCTTTATTGGACTTAGCTTAATGTCCTCGCAACATTTAACTACATCGCGACATTTGACTGCGTCGCAGCGGCGTGCTTCACGTTACGTTGTCCTACAAAATGATTCAGGTAATACTTGTGTGTATGAACTCGTTTTTGAAGCAGTTTTCATGCTGCTTCCTCCTTCTTTCAATCTATCAGCCGTTTTCTCCAGCATTAGGTCCGTTCAGTACATAAGCCATCATATGAACCACGCTCCAAAATGGATTGTAGACGAGGCTATCATGGGGTACTCATTTCTATTTTTATCCGATGAATTCTTTCGGAGCAATTATGTGACACGTCACTAGAGGCGGACCTTCGACTAAACACTGACCACTAATTAACTCCCAATTAAGTGTTGGATATTGAGCCACTAGCGAATTGTCGCTGACGTCATGTGGCGTATTTTTTACTTGTGCACACCCATGAAAAATAAAATCCACAACCGGGCAATTCAAAAACCACAGTAACTCTGTAGATAAAGTACATGAGTGCGGGAGAGCGGTCGTCCTCATCACTGCAGAGATAGATAAGAAGCAGCAACCGCTTCGAAACCTCGCTGAATGAATTGATAAGTTTGGGTACGGTGATTTTTTTCTTGCCCTGTTGTAGATTTTTTTTGCTACACACCCTATTGCATATTTTGATGCTAGTGGTAGCAACTCGCTACTCGCTTTTGTTTTTTCTTTTTTTGTTTGTCGTTTTTCGCTTCTTGAGAATTCTTGTTTCAATGCGGTTTACTCGCCATGTAAACGCAGTAAGCTGTGCAAACCCTTTGAGCAACTTGCCGAAGGTAACGTGCTCAAAGGTTTCTGAGAAGAAGCCTGCCCTCAACAAAAAAAGTGCACACATTTTTTCATGGTGCATTCTGTTGTGTTATCCATCAGAAACGTATCGCATCGCAAATGATATGCCCTCTGCTGCGAAGGCGAAATTCATCAGCGGACAAATTGAGCGGCCACCACGTGGATTCAGCTGTGACGCAGAGAAGAGTAATGCGGTCGATCGAAGAACGATTGTGTTGGCTGGTAAGTAAAGAAGTACATCTGATAGAATTGGGTGCTGCTCACTTTTGTCTGATGTCTGCAACTATGCGGCTTGGTGTTCATCGATGCATTCATAGGTTGATACTTAGTCTAAGTCCTTACACAGGATATGTACAAGTAGTAGATGTTTGAAAGGAGCCTGATGGCGGTTTTGCTCTGGGAAATGACATTATTCAGAGAATTCAGAGGATTACTCGCTTTCTCATAGATCTTAGAAAAAGAGACACGATATGGAATACTTGTTTGGTTATTGAAGGTACACCTGTGTAGGAGTGACATCCCTTCGATTTGAAAACTCAGAGTTTTGTCGAGGTAAGGGAAAGAGGAAAGATGGGGAAAGTAAATCATACCGTATTTTCTGTAATTGAACGCCAGAAACTCACGGAAATTGTTTAGAGGCTCATTCTTTGAAAAGGACTGAAGCTTTATGTATCTTATACATTATAACTCTGCTCACGTTGGGTCCTAGCTGTGTCGGACTGGCGAGATTTGTTAAGACTTCGAAGAAGAGGAACTAGGTGGTACACCACCTTAAGTTAGTTGTAGATGCGTACGCCCTCCATCGTTGTGCCCATAGGAAGGATTCTCCAACTGGGCACAGGACTCGACCGTTCATTATACTTGGGCGGAATGACCGAAATTCTCAAATGCATACGAAAAATCTTTTTTTCGCATTCTCGAATATTTTCGATAATCGAAATCTTCGAATTTCCAAATAACGTTCGAGTCGTCATAAAAAGAAGAATTAACGCATGAAGAAGTAGGCCAACAACCACTCTTCAAGAAAAGGAAAACTAATAGAAGAACCATACCTTAAAGGCAGTGGTCGCGCTCAAGCATGCTCGTCTTCTTTTCCTCTCTAAACCCTTTTCTGAGTATAGAGTAGTGGAACCTATAAGAAAAAACGCGAAAAAAAGCGCTGTTCTAGGCGAAATTTGAAGCCTGAACTTCCTTGTCTTTTGATGGTGGACGAGCCCACCCCACATCATCGGCATCGATAATCTCTAGTATCAAGAACATCAGCTGGATTGAAATTGAATTTCAATCAATGAACCTTCTGATTTATGTACACATCTAGTCAAAAACATTGACTGAAGTGCTTGCTTTCATTGTTGAACTGTTTTATTAGGTAAATTTGCATTTATTTCTCCCTCTGAGTGTCGATGATTTTCGACTGCTTGGCATGAGACTGTGATCTTTCTGTGCACGTGTGCACGAACTGGAAGTTTAGGGTCTTAATAACTCTAATTCTAGCCCGTTTTTCACCGCGCTACCTTCATAGTTTTTGAGCTGTTTTTGATCTGTGCTGATTTTGTAGTTTTTTCGATAACGTTTTTCATCGTGACCACTGCCTTTAAGTCGCCTTCGAAATGAAATTTTAGCCGTATGCGATGTAATATTATACTACACAATCTTCATTGCGTGAGCCAGTATTGCAAACCTCACAAAGCGAGAACACGATTTTCAAGTACAACAACAGTTAAACTCTGAATTCTTCAACATTCGCTTTGTCTAAATGTTAAAGGTCAACAAAATAAAATAGCATAGCACAATCAACTAAGTATATTCATGAGAATTTCGAAAAAAAAAGAACAAGTAGGTTCTGCCATCCAACGGACACAATTTTCGAAATTAGGCGACATGATTAGCGACATTTGCGTTTACTGTAGCATTCGTGTGGGGACCGAACAAAAATCGATGCGAATAAAGTCGACCTCTTTTATTTTAAAAAACGGAAAATATGCGTACCTATGGTATGCGTAAATGTACAATGCATAATACATGACGACTACAGAACATTGTCTTTTTTCAGCCTGTCCGCATCATGAGCGGCTGGTGGTTCATCCGCACACCTTGTACGTCCACTCCTATAAGGTGCCAACGTTCTGCGATTTTTGCGGCGAACTCCTATTCGGCCTAGTCAAGCAAGGCTTGAAATGCCACGGTGAGTTAGCGGACCATTTGTTCCGTCTTGAGATTTTATCTATAGATTTTGAAGTTTTTTTTTTGGATATTTACTATTTGACAGTTTTATGCTTGTCTTTACTTTCACACACCAATCACTTTATTGTGCGCGCGGCGTAGCATTTCCGCTGCGGCAGTCAGTAATCAATAAAAATATATATGTTCGCATTTCGAATATTGGTCAGTTTTCGGCCAACGGAGAGGCTTTGGTGCAAGAATTCAGTAGGAAAGCCTCACTCCGAACACTCAGTTTGGTTATCAAGCAAGGCGTTTTAATAGAGAAGGTGAATGCAAAGAAAAATCAGTTGATCCCCCCCCCCTTCAAATTCCTCAAGGACCATCAGAAGAAGAATGTTCTAAAACAAGGCGTTCATGGTAGAGAGCCATGTTATTTCTCATCAAAAATAAAACTATACTGTTGAAATTTTTCTCAACTCTCATAGTTATCGCATGTACCATGAGTGGCATCTCTGAGAAAATTTGCCCCAGTGGCTGAACCCAGTTTGAAAGTTCCTAATCGGTGCCTTCAGGGCAGGGTCTATCTAGAGTCATGGCACCAGCCATGGTTAATCAAGCTTACCGTGACCTTGTTGCAATGTCGTCGTGACAGTGCCTGAACTCAGCCGCGATGGAAACCCTCGTTCGGAGGCCTCTTTAGTAGCCAATGATTCAAAGATCGCTTTGCCCTATATTTGTATACTACTTGTCCCATTATGTTTCCCTAAGATTAGAAAGCGCCTCTGGAAAGAGCATTTTGTTGAAATTGACAGCATTTTCATTAACGCCAATAGTTTTCAGCCACCCTGTGTATATGTAAGTGCATTACAAGAAAATTCGCATGAACGTCGAGCTACAGCAATTCTACTAAGTTGGTTGTGAAGGCACCAACCAGATTACTGTTGACGTTGCGGAAGAGTTTCGAAACGCGCTTTCCTTTTAGCGATTGTTTACAATCCTACCAGCACCCCCAAAATTGACGTACTGGATGCCCGCAAGAAGCAGCACAAGGCTAGTGTTAGATCGGTCAGGAGTAACTGTATTACGCACTATCCTAAAGAATCGCGACCGTAGCTCGTTGAGATCGAGGGTCGCATATTTTTTTACCAGAAATGTCATGAATACCCTTACAGGACATAATTCTCAATTTTTATTTTATTGGTTGGTCTTGCTATACAGTTGTATCTTGCTAGATATCCGGGTTGCAGAGTTCCACATCAGAGGTCAGCAATCTATTGTCCGTTTAGAAAAGAAAGATAGTGAAGGGAGTGTCTTTATATCATCCTTAATAACGTGAATCTTATCTCTCTGCACATGAGCATTTGACACTGTGAATAACAGAATCTGAAGCGTGTGAATTAAATATGAATTGTGTGCAACTAATTATGGGTTCTCCACAGAGAGGACTGCTGAAAGCATCACTTCACTAATACAGAAGCAGTTTCTACCATAGAAAGTCATTTTATCTCGGACCTATCGCGTGTCTTTGATGTAGCTGTTTGTAGACCAATTTGTTTCTCATGACTTCTATTCACAAAATCTATTTGTAATTACGGCGAGTTAGACTTTTCTGCGTTCACCACTTTAAAGCGCGGTACTAGATTTTGCAGCATTAATTTCGATCCATAAAGACTAATGCGGGGATGTTTACAAACAAGGACTTGAAGATCTTTCGCAATAAAACTGAATTCTGGTATGATTAGGAATTTCATCTATTCCGGATTATTGTGGCTGCCCTATGCACCGAAGAGAAAAAAGGTTTTCACAAGAGATGTGGCCGTATTCACGAAACACTGGGAGCCCCCCGGAGGGGGTCAAAGTACGCTCGTTGTGGACGAGTTTCCGATATTGCACCTTTCTGGGTACCCGGTAGGTAGAAAGAAAGGCTCCGGTTACCTTGCGGGTAGACAAGAACGTTTCTGTCCACCCATCGTGTGGACGGAGGGAATTGCGGCTGCCTGCTTGGTCGATCTTGCGTTTCAGAACGTGATCAATATGTTACTGGCAGGCATCGCGCGCTCTGCCCGTCCACCCGCACAATCGAGCTTGGGCAAGGTGTGCCCGCCTGAATGCATTGATAGCGGAGCTGATACACAGCAACCTCCTAATTAGCGGTCTCCTCTCCGTCTCTGCGGGTGGCTTCTCATGTCTGTCTCTGCTCTGACAGGTGGCGAAGAGGTGACCGCCACCATTGAAATCTCGATAGGGGAGGCACAGAACTGGTGACCATACGCCGGGTGCGGGAAGGTTACGCCTCCTTCCTGCGCCCGCGGTTTCATGAATACGACCACTGGAAACGGTGCCTTCACAGGTTCACACCAACTGGACGAGAAAACCTAAACAGGCAGCAGCGACTATCCGTACGTGTTCCAACTCACTGTTTTGCCAGCGAATGTGCTCTACGAGTTTCAACAAGTTTCAACTACTCAACTTCCTGCGTATTCAGTGCGATGTACGGCGTGGATAAACGGTCGCTGCGGCCTGTTTAGAAGGCCCCCAACTGGACTATCAAGTCGTTCAAGATCTGTCAACATGTTACCACTGGCCGTATTCATGAAACTACAGGAGCCTCCCAGGAGGGTTCGAAGTCCACCCGCCGCATACCTTGGCTGGTATCAAAAATCCATTCCAGGAGGCTCCTGTTCTTTCATAAATACGACCACAGGTGATCCTTCCGAATTTGCACGACGTATGTGCGACAGATTATGAATAGTGGGTTTTAGGTAATTTCGCCACTAAATAGAAGAACACTATCCTTTATCCATTTTCCAATGAGAATATACACGTAATCCTCATTAGAAGCTGTCCGATTCCTCCTTCCTTAAAGATCCTCGCGCCACATCCGTACTTTCCAGGATGTTCCAAATTTGATACCTGAGATTAAGATGTTCGAAACCACTGACAGCAAAAGTCTGCGGGAAGCCAAAAACTACTGCAGTGGTTTCTTGGCTGAAAATATCTAGGGTTACCATGTATCTCATATGCTCGTCGTAACCGACTTCCAATAGTTGTTTCACCATTTCCCATCGGGACATGCTTTCCACAAACTCGCTGTAACAACCTAGAAACAGAGTGAGATCAGCAGTTAGGATCCTTCTCACCAACCCTTCTCTGAATAGGTATAAACTTCTTTTGCGCTGCACCATTGGAAAAGCCGCTGCTATGTTCCCAACTCGTGCGCTCCACTGCTGTAAAAGCTGTGTACAAGCTGAGAAAAAGGTTAATGGGCATTGAACTGAGTTACTTATGTCCAATGACAATGAGAGTAATAAAGCCACTGACCAGATCATTGTTAAGGTCGTGGAAGAAACTCTTAAACACTCCCTCTATCTTGCGATCGTTCACGATCCTGCCATGACCTTCAATAGCACCATGATCAATCTCGTGAGAACGCTGCACAATGCGTGAATTTCGTTATATAACTGTAGGCCGTAGCGTCCCAGAAAATGAAGACCGCAACGTGTAACATAGATCATTGAGCTCAAAAGACACATACACTTTCTAACCACAAAATAACATTGACACTCGCACAGTCGCTCTGAGATTGTTCCTTGTTAGATTCCTCCAGGGATACTAATCTTTAGATCAATTGTAGTAAAAAGCATATTCATGATATCGCCCTTGTATTATATCTAATAATGCAGACCTTACCTTCCTGCGCCTCAACATGTGCTGATATCATTAACAGAAACTGAAACACATGGGATGAATGTGCATGATGTGGAGCTGGTCTCGTGTGAAACTTTCCACAAAGAGAACTCACTGAAACTGTGAGAAACATCATGCTACCAGTGTAGAAATGGTTTGCCAACGCTCATTTTGTCAGGGAGTCACCCTACACTATTTTTGTGACTGCGTCTAGACCGTTCTGTTTACATGAATTTAAGTGATGAAAAGTAATAATCACAGTGGGGTAATGGGCTATTCTCTTTTTGCCTTTCTCATAAACATGTCAAACTTACAAACACTACTTTTACATAATAAAATCGCATGATCTCGATTGGAGGCAGGAATGTCCTTCAGCCGCATGCAGACTTTCCACATTCTATGTATGACATGGGTAGGGTGTGAAATAAACGGTCTAGACGTGTAAACCTATTATTACACACTACCTACCAGGCTTCAATTCTGGAAAATCGGTCTAAGGAGACAAGTTGAGCCCCTGGTGAGTTCCTCGATCTGCCTGAATGTCCTGAGAGTCACCTTCCATCGCAAATAGCGTGCAGAAGGATCTGATAATTACAGCAAAAACAACAACAACAAAAAGAGCCACAACAAATAGAACAACCACAGCAAAAAAAAATGAAAACAACAGCAACCACAACCAGAGCCCACGTTTATATAGTAGTTGCCGTAGCTGATTTGCTCGTGATGCAGAGAAGTCCAAGGTACGAGAGAGTCTGTGCTGATGCGGAGGGTTTAAGTATGACAAACGTGTTCTGTCACGGGTCATGAGAGCCACCTCCTATCGATCCATCAAAAAACAGCTCGCGAAAACTGTGAGGACAATGTGTACTGTCCAGATTCGGGCTAGTCAAGGTTGGAAGCATATAAGTTGGATCAGGCGTATGCTAGTTTTCAGCGCAAGGGCCACGTGTCCGCAGCTGAACACGTGAGCTTTTAAAGAAGTGTAGCCTGTGTTTCGGAGCCAATTTTACATTGTTCCTGTACATTCATGTGCGCAGCGAGTAGAGAAACTGCGAGATATGTAGTGTGGGAGATAAGGGGAGGCCGCAGAAGCGCGCACACGCATGCGTTGAACCAGAGTATACTTCACTCCAAAATGCAGGGTATGCTTCATAGTGAATTGTGATCCATGCTGGAGTCTTTACAGTTGACAGCAATGCTGAAAGGACATGGTGCGGTTGCGGACTCGCACTGAATTACTGTAGAATCTGACATTTTACCAGATTTCGTCATCGATCGGCGCCAAACGTCGTCTTTCTGCTCACGAGAATATCAGCTGTGGCGCCGATCGATGACGAAATCTGGCAAAGTGCCAGATTCTACCGTAATTTAGTGCGAGTCCGCAACCGCACCATGTCCTTCTAACATTGCTGTCAACTGTACACTAAATAGTTCCAATTCAATTCAAGGTAGGAACTTTTGCTCGTTCTATTGCCATGTGTCAGTTTGAAATAATCTCGCAGTCAAATCTTCTCCCGCCCCCCTCTCGCCCCGTGAGCACATATGAAGAATTGAGTAAACATTTTGCTACAAAAGTTTAAAGGAGATCGATCGTGTTGATCTGCCTGCAAACCAACGACGCTGTACCTGCCCTCACGAGCAGGTCTACGGGCACGGCGCGGTTTGCGATCGCTGTGGTGTTGCTGTATCATCACGGCTATATACCGTCTTGCGGCACTATCCCTACAAATTATGCGTGAGTGAGTGTCTGACACTGCTGGTAGTTAGCTTTCCAAAATCCCTCCTTTAATAAAAAGTGCTGCGAAAACTGCGCAGCCACGAAAAAACACGCAATACCTCCAATATTGGTCCCCTAGTAGATCAGTCCGTGGTAAATGATCGAGCTTTTGATAGGCTCTTTGATCCCTGAAGGGTCTTGGGAGTCGCCTCACTACAACAGTCAGTGTGCAGAATCGACTGAAAACAACAACAACACGAAGTTTACTGTGCGAATCGTAAGTCGCTTCCCTCCGCCAATCAGAGGGCGTAATGAATCAGTAAGAACAGCCAGACGACTTCCATTAAAGGGATCGCGGTCGCTCTGCAATATCGATGCGCAGAAGGGAGAGATGAGGATTTAGGCGGAGGTGGAGTGCGCCTTGAACGATTTATGCCTGGTTGTATGGTTTGCGCGTCAAATTTAGTCTGATGAATGGATGAGGCGCGATGATTGCAGCTGGTCATGCGGCATTGGCGCAGTCACCGGCCAGCGGGGTTTCGGTCGCGCGCGGCGATCTACCGTCGCAGCTTCATTCATGATCCGACTAAATTGAATAAGACGACTCCACCGCGACACCGTCTCCACGACGCGAATATGCTCTGACTTTAAACTAATACAGCGGCGTTACACAAAACAGCAAAACTCAGCATTATTATATTTTGGATATGACATTGCAAATACAGTAGCTCATTCATTTTCCAAAGGAATAACGCAATTGATTCTCATGCGAATCCATTCAGGACCTGCGTCGAATTGCTTTGCGCTGCATCCGTACTCTGCAGCACTTGTCAATCCTGCTATCTAAAAATATATTGGCAACGGGCCGTTTTGGAAAATTGTCGGAAAAAAGACCCGGGGAGTGACATCAATTCGAGAGTGCTTGCAAAGAAAATCACTCATGGTTAAAACTCTTACAGCAGTAATTTTAAAGGCATCGTACGCGCTGAAAACCACTCATCGTTTTTCGAGTTTGAGTCACTGACTGGGCCCGCCTGAGCGCGTGAGTAGAGTTTTTCGGGTCACCGACGCATTATGGGAGTTCGAATGCCTCGAATTCCACCAAAAGAGGCCGGCCTTCCGACAGCCATGTGGCCTCAAATGAGAAATGAAGGTAGCTTATCAGCAAATGATACATCAACTTCCACTCATTTACGCGATATAGCTTGTTGAGAAGCTTCTTTCTTTTTCATTTTATGCCACATGGCTGTCAGAAGGCCGGGGCCTCTTTTGGTGGAATTCGAGGCATTCGATCACCCATATCTTTCGAATGATGCGTCGGTGACCTGAGAAACTCTACCCACGTTCTCAGGCGGGCACAACCAACGATTCAAACTCAAAAAACGGTGAGTGGTTTTTAGCGCTTACGATGCCTTTAAAAATTTAGTAAACGTACCAACTTTTTGGTTCGAATGTCGATGCCTTCCAATAGGCGTGCCACCATCTCATAACGTTTCAAAGTTTTTTCAAATAAACTATAAAAATAAGTACTCAAAAGGCATCTAGATGGAACAAGAAAGATTAGTTTCATACCTCTCTCCGGTTACGCATAGGCAGTCTTGTTGCCGCTCCATCCGACAACCCGATGCTACGTTTCCAAGGTGCGCGCTCCACCGCTATAAAGCTTACTATGTACACACATCTTCCAAAGCCAGTGTAGTACCAATAATGAGAAAAAGGTTTATGAATATGAAACGAAACTAGTCATATTAAACGACGGGAAAAGAAAAGTACTAACCAAGCCACTGTTGAGGTTATGGAAGAACATTGTGAACGATTCTTCCACATTTCGATTGTTTACCACCACGCCGTGGCCTTCACTAATGTTACGTTAAGTGTTGTATAAAAGTGCACAATATTTGAATTTTTGTGATTGATTATCCGCTCATTTCTTAGCACTACATGCGAGCGTTCACAATGGCTCTGACTGCAAACACGTACTTGACTGGCCCAGTAATTACCACATCCTGTCGTGAAGGCACGAGTTGGCTACTGGGAAGCCACAGGTTCACTTGAAGACGATCATAGGTTTAAGAATCTAGGGACACTATGAACGGCAAGGGTAGTCTGCTAAAAGTAATGGACTCACATTTCATTGAGATCGAAAACTCGAGCCGACCTGCACATATTTCTTAACTACAAGTCACATGAGCCTCTTCATGTGGCATGTACTTCGATTACCCCACTCCTCACACCCCCCCCCCTCAGTTCGATTCGCTATTAAGCTACTCTTGTTAAAGGCCGTGTTCACGATGACTTTCGTTTCTGAGTTTTTCAGATAAAACAATGCGTTGGCTTCCAAGTGTTACCGAAATTGCGAAGAAACGGCGGGAAACGCACTAAAACGTCGGATTTCAGCGACGTTATTCTATAACATGGACTAGTTGTCAATATGTTCATGGTGGTTGTCACCTGTAGAAAATTGGGTCAATCGAAAGGAGAAGAATATTTTATGCAAAGCAGGATTAGTTAGGGTCCGAAGGAAAGACTGGAAAAACAGAGAGCAGAGAATTTCCAAGGACGGGTCCACAAATGGTTCATTGTTAGAACGAACAGTTCCTGTTAGAGTAAAGAGGCGGGGTGAGAGTAAAGGATTTCGTGTATTTCTGGTGCATTTTTCGCAATTTCTACCTCATTTTAGTTCCACTCCACTCGGAGGCCTCTCAATCAATATAGCGAACAATCTCAAAATTGAAGATTATCGTGAACACTACCCTTAAGCATTCTGGCACCTTCACGGATAACAGTGTTCGGGCTATCCTAGTAAAAAACGCTTTTTGGGACTCCTCTCCTAATTCTTTTCTGAAAACACATATTCCTTAAAGGCATCGTTCGCGATGAAATTTGTGTCTGAGTTTTCACTATATTTAGGAAGCTTTAGTACCTTACACAACAGCCACATTCAAAAAACCGCCAAGAATTTACTGAAAACTGCTTTTGCGGACCCCTGTTTCTTCGTTTTCAGACCACATTCAACCAATCGACGCATGAGAGTGGAAGAGTTGATCGCTACGAGTCGCTGTGTTGACCCGTGATCTCCCGATCAAATCCCGTTCATCTTTCTTTCAGCTGATTTTCAAGGGAGAAAAGGTTGTCCGATATGTGCAGAAAAGGCATTCATGGTGTAATCATATGATATATTTCATCAACTTCCACGCATTTTTACTACATCACTTTTTAATCAATTCCTTTTGTTTTCCATTAGGCGAACGGACGTAACAAATGATCGACCCAAATGCCAGCTTCCAAACCCAGAAAGACGTTTTCAACAGGATGTACATCCATTTTGGTTCGATTTTAAGACTACAGACTCCGTGAATGGCCTTATCAAGGCCCATTTGGACGATTTGAAACAAAAACAGGAATTCGTTTTTCAGCGCGCACGATGCCATTAAAGGCAGTGTTCACAATAAACTTTACTTCCAATATCTCCACGGCTTATGGAAGGTCTGGTGCCCTATATAGCAAGGCATGCTTAAAAAGGACACGAAAGACGCGTTTTTGAGCAAAAATAGGCCCTCTCTTGTTTACGCTGATTTTTGAGCGTGGGGGAATTGACCGCTAGAAGGATGAAACCTATCAGTGCAATGAAGCAATCAGCTCACTTATCAAAACTTCCTTGACTTGATCATTCCTGTCATCTGAGTCTTCATTTGTTCATTCCTAGGGGGCGGATCTGAGGCACCAGGCGTGTCTGGGGCACCAAAACGCTTGTTTGCAGCCGTTATTTTGCCGCTCCTGGCTCGTTTTCTACCGTTCTTTCGACACTGCGTGCCTAGGATCCTTCTCGCCTATCATTTCCTTGTGGAAAGTCAACGATGATAATCACCGTGAACGCTGCATTTAATGTAACATTGGTTTTGGTGATATTACCTCCACGCGAGTTGGCATTTCCAATCATGAGTATCAGATTCTGAAACGTGCGAAATCAATGAGCATGATGTCAAACCTAGCTTGCTCGAATGAGGCTGGACGGAGAAGGCAGCGGAGCGGTCTGCCATTGCAAAATATAACAGTGATAAGGAGATTTTGACAAGACAACTTCGATAAGCCTCACTTCAACCGGCTCGAAATGAGAGAGCTAGGCTTTGCACGTCTACATACTTTTGTTCTAAGTTTTCTACAGAAGGGACTCACCAGAAGTGTGAGAAGCATCATGTTACTGATGTTAAAAGTGTCTGTCAATGCCCATTTCAGCTGGGATCTGTCGCGTACACTTCCGCGTGACGGCGTTTAGACCTTTCTGTTTGCAACGACTTCTATTCATAAAATGTAATAATCACCCTGACACGTTAGGCTACCCTCTTGTTGCTTTGCGAACATACTATGTTAGATCTCCTAACGCTTGATTCCATTAATATGAACCAACAGTTTCTGCTGAGTGGAGGGATGCCCTATCATGTTTTGTTGACCCTCCGTGTTAACTTAATGGACAAAAACCAACGTAAACAGGACTGTCTAGACCCACCAACCGTCAAACATGCAACAGCTCCCAGAACTATACTCCTGCAAATCGGCTTGTGAAGAATAGGAGATCGCTCAGCAGTAAATCCTACTCCCTGCGTACACATACGTTTACTCGTGCAAACTTTTGGCTACAGGGCTTCCCAGAAGATGGCGATTTCGCTATCTAGGAATTTCGAGCTGGGACCAAATGCATACGAGTCAGCATAGTCGAAAGCGTCAAGCAGCTTTATTTCCGAAAATATTTCATCACACTTTCTCAAGAAATATTCGGCAACTTAAAATAAGACCGTTTCAAAATTACAAAGGCAATATAGAAAAACGAAAAATTTGGTAACGAAAATGGAAAACAACAACAGATTAATAACGGATTGGTCCACCATGATTAGCAATAACTTAAAAAATGCGATTTGGCATACTATCCGTAAGCTTCTTCAAAAGAGAGGGGTCCAAATTTTCCCAAGCCCTCAGAATGGCGTTCTTGAGGTCACCGATGTTGTTATTATGCATGCCATCATAGTATGTCTGCCTAACGATAATCCCCAGATGTTCTCAATCGGGTTTAGGTCAGGACTACAAGGTGGACACTTCAGAAGAGCGATATTCTTGCTGCTAAGCCAGTCGACAGCTGACCGGCTGCTGTGGACCAAGGCGTTTTCCTGCATGAAAACGTATTTCTGACTGCGACGTCCTGTCAGAAATGGCAGGAGGTGGTCAACGAGCACCTTCTGGTATTTCTTGGAATCCATTCGACATGAAACAAAAGCTCGTTGGAGAACGCCACTGCTGCAGAATGCCCCCCCCCAAACCATTAGTGACCCACAGCCGAAGTTGCGCATGCTGAAGATAAGCGGCTACTTCCTCAGATCTCTCCAGTAACTATGGAAATCATCAGGGCCATCTAAGTTAAACTTCTTTTCGTCAGAAAAGATTATCTGAAAAACGTAGATTGAATGAAATTGGCCAAAATCGGAAAAGGGTCTTGGGGTGCCACATAATTTACCGATCCCGAATCCGTTATCATATTCCCACGAGCAAACTGGAGTCGGCCTGGTTTGTGGAGATCAGTCAGCTTTGGACCCTTGTTCATAGACTGCCGAACAATGACAGGACTGTCATTTACGGCCCTCCATACCAGGGGTTTGCGTTAATTAAAAGTATTTTTTTTGTTTAGCTTTAATCGTTTATTCTCGAGAAGAAACCGCGTTAACCCGTTAATGCGTTAACACGTTAATTTGGCACTTCGTTAAAAATTTTCAAAAAATTACTTGACCACAACGAAAATCAATCACCAGAGGTCCCAGAAAAATTACGTACACCTTCTAGTGACGCCAGCAGGAAAGCAGTAGGGCTCCAGAAGCCGTAGGCACGGCCTCGTGGGAAATAGCTAGGGCTTCAGATGACGTCGTCAGGACGTCGTGGAAAACTGGTGGGGCTTCAGATGACGCGGTTAGGACGTCGTGGAAAATGAGTCGGCCTTCAGATGATGTCATGGAGAGTAGGTACGTCTTCAGATGACGTCAGCAGCACGTCATGGAAAGAAGGTAGGGAAGGTGGATGAGCAAAAAAATAGGCGTGCGTCGCGTCCTTGGAAGTCATTAGGGCATACGTCGCATCCTAGAAAGTCAGTAGCGCTTTATGTAGAACGTGCAACGTGTGATAGAAATTGAATAGCGCTTCTTGTGTGCGCCGAGTAGAGCACTCCATACAGAGCGTGGGCCGCTTGTTAGAATGTGTGTGGCCTTCAATCCCCGCTCCCAACCGTCATTTGATAGCTTCCTCAACCGTAGAGAGGTAGATTAGGCCTCACATTTCCTTTTTGAAACACGATTTCGAAGTCTTCGATATTGGGAAGAAAAACTAAAATAGATAGACATTGGAATGAAACACATTGAGGCCAGCGATATGTTTCACAGCAACCGAATATTGACCGCGCCGCAAGCCGACGCGACGTGCATGGCCCCAGTTTTTAAATCTGCCATTGAAGCAGATCAATCAGTACCATAATTTTACTGCAATTAGCGAATTAGAATTAACGTGATTTTAGGACTTTTTCGTTAAGCGTTAATCGTTAATTTTCTGAAGTAAACGGCGTTAACCCGTAATGCGTTAACACGTTAACGTTATAACGCACAGCCCTGCTCCATACCGTAGTCTTTGACGCGGGAAGCGCCAGCTCGCACCTGACCTGGTTGAATGACTTCGTAGAATTGGACATGGAACGCCGAATATGACGGACATCTTTATCAGACAGCAGTCGTGGTCTTCCGGCATTCTTATTTTTCCCGAAGGAATTCGGATTCTTGACGTAGCTTGGAGAACGACCAAGCTGAGCGGTGATGAAGCGGTTCGAATGACCAGCCTGATGCAACGCTTTCACTTGAACTTGTTCCTCCCTTGAAAGTTTGTATCCACGAGGCATAATGTCAGAGAGGTACACGAAAGTGTTGCCTTTTAAGGGGAGTGCAGGAGGATTGAAACTGTGGGAGATAAAGAAGCACCGCAGGGGGTGCCTTTATAATTTTGAAACGGTCGCATCTTATGTTGGCGAATGCTTCTTGAAAAGTGTGAAGATGTGTTTTCCATATGAAAAATTACCAAGGTTCTCGACTATGCTGAATCGAATGGAATTGGTCACGGCTAAAAATTGTTTGACCTGTGAGCGAAATTGCCATTTTTTGGGTGCCTTTAAAATTTGGAAACGCATTGTATAAGGCTCGTTAGAATGCAATCAGGAATGAAAATGTTTCATGTTTGAGTTCAAGATTGTTATACAGTACACATAGCCTTGTGCAGCTGCATACTGCATATCACACAATTTTGAACCCTGTTTCATCTAAAAAACTGTTCATTGGAACCGCAACCTTTGCAGTCATTATACCGTTGCACAATGTTCACAAACACGAGTCTAAATCTGTTTTTAGATTTCAAAGAAATTCAATTTGAAGCAAGTCATCAAAAAGACCCTAAAACGCGATGAAACGCCGCAGCATGCTTTCTGAGCAAAAGACACGAGCGGTATCGTACCTCCCTGACTCGTCCTGACAACTTGATGGGCTTTTAGTTCCTTCAAATATACCTCACTCCGCCAGTCTGAATGAAGTGATAACAAAAACGACAACAACTATACAGCCATTTATGGAGAAGTGAGCTTGGCTTATTGGGCTATTCCGTGGAGAAGCGAGGGATGCGGAAGAGGGCATAGGCTAACGCGGAGGGCGTGGGTATGACAAGCGCGTTTCCCCACGAGTCATGACAGCTACCGTCTATATTGTGTAGCCAAAACAGAACTTTGAGAAGGTTCAATCATTATCTCAGGCACAACTATCCGAACCTCCGCCTTCCCGGTTCCCTGACAATGTGCGCGAATGAGGATCTCAGTGCAACAGTTTTTTAGTCATGTGTACAGTAGTGGAAATAATAATTAATAGAATGTGTACAAATAAATACGAATTTGTTCTTAAAGTGTTATCAAATAACTTTGAGGCGAATGACGGCATTGCAGGGCCTTTCAAAGAAAAATCAACAGTCTTTTCATCTTAGTTCGGAAACGGCGCTATACGTGCAATCCATTGACCATTTCCGAAAGAAATGACGCAATTTATTTTCATAAGAACTCTTTCATCTTGCGTCGCTGGAAAGCTGGTTGCAATACATCCAAACTCTTTGGCGTATTTTATCTGAAAAAGGGGATGGTCAAGGTGATTGATTACAGATTGGCTGTTGAAAATTATAACGGAAAACGTGAAGATTTTGAAGTTAATTTGTTTGCAGAAAAATACGAATTAAGAATTTCATGAGGTAAAATATCGAGGATCTACCATGTCTTTCGTAGGAGCGTCGCAGTTTTCCAATACGTGATGAACCATCCAGTAGCGTCTAGTGTTCTTTGGGAATTCGCTGTGAAAAATAGGTATTTTAAAGCACATTTCGATTATCGTAGGGATTGAACACAAACCCTTCTTTGATTAGGTGCGTGTATACTCGTTGCTCCTCAGTGTTGAGGCCCCAGGCTACGTGCACGAGGTGTTCGCTCCACTGCTACATATAAGTTCTACTAACACATACTACTATAGCAATACTAATGTTTACAGGGTGGGGCAGAAGCTTATGCCCTGTCCTGCCGAGGTGAATAGTGAAGAAATATTTTTCAGTTTTTATGCTGGTCTTGGAGAGAGTCACACGCTGATCACAGTGGTATCTCCGGAATGGTTAAAGACCCCGATGAACAAAGTTATGACTCCTCAAAGATGCCCATATTTTGAGGGTGAAAAATTGTTGGCCGAGTTTTCTCGGGCCTGTATTTCTCTTCATTCGCAATTGTTGCGCGCCAGCAAGCCAGGATGAAGAGACAGTCCGGCAATGGACTGAAGAACGACGACTTGCTGAGAATTCGTACTTCCATCTAGCCGCTATCGAGTTCGGAAATATTGTAGGGGGTGTGGCCCGTGGTGATGAGCGAAGGAGGTCGGGTCTCTGGTGGTCGCTTATATCTCGCTTAATCGAAGGAATTGAGATCTCGCACTTGGCGCGTGTTATACAGGAGGGACCTACTACACAATCAAGCAAAAATCAAAAAATTCGTGTCTGAGGCTGTGCTGTGCCTTTCAGGACACGCACGTTTAAGTGTAGCAAGCGAGGGCGCCGGCGCGATACCTAAAGGGATCGATAGTTCAGGCAGAAGTCAGATGGACTCGTAAATCATGAAACTGGAGTGCTGCAGAATAGCACTGCTATTCGAGAGCATTTCTAGCCTAAGTCGTCAGTTACAAACAGCAACATCCGAATTGAGATCAAGTATGGGAAGAGACGCAAATTTTCTAAAACGGGATTCGAGCCTTGGTCGAATGCGCTGCAGCGTGCAATCTTCCCGCTGCGTCAATCCGTCCGTTGTATTCAGACTCTGACAATCATCAGTAAATAGGGAGCGTGTTATGTTCCATGCAAAACTGGTCATTGATTGTTTGACGTCTCATCGGCTGATAGGGCAATTCAGCGCAACAGTCCACTGGAGGTCATCTCAACTTCTCGACAGGCTGATGGGGATTTACTATGGGCCCTGGTTCACGATCAATACATGTTTTAATAGAACTTTGTAAGGATGGCTAGTTTCTATGTTCAAACCAGTGGTTTTTACTGAGCCTTATTTGAGTGCAGTGCAGAGCAACGCGGGGGTGATGTGTGACAAGAAGATTCCACTCCGTCTCAAATCAAAAATTTACAAGGCGGTAGTGCGACCGGTCGCGCTCTACGCTAGTAAATGCTGGCCGACTACTAAAGTTGTCGAACAGTCCCTGCACACCATGGAGATGAGAATGCTCATATGGTCACTGGGTATCAGTCTGAGGGATCGGGTCACGAACGACACTGTGCGTGCCACCTTCGGAGTTGCACCAATAAATGGAAAGATGAAGGAAGCCCGGATGAGCTGGTTTGAACATGTTCAATGAAAAGACTCTTGTTCCGTAGCCAAAACTGCACTCAACTTGAAGGTGGCTGGTGTTACGCGGTGTGTCGTCCGCGTTAAAACCGACATGGCTGAGGCACGACTCACTCCGGAGGACGCAGCTGACAGGAACAAGTGGAGGACAAGAACCAAACAAGCGGACCGTACGTCAACGTGGGACAAACGCTAGGATGAAGAAGATTTGAGTGCAGGAAGGTTTGCCCCACCCTGTACAAACAGTTAACCACATTGGTTATGTAAAGGTTTTAATGACAACAAGAAAACACTAACCAGATCTTTGTTGATTTTTTGAAAGAAAGTCAAGAACACTTGCTTCACCTGCTCATTGTTAATGATCCTGCCGCAACCTTCAATACAAGTAGTAAGACAGGGTGTCGGGGAAAAATTGAAAAATTTTCGGGGAGGCTATATACTACATATAACTGTGAACCATGAAGCGAGTTAGAAGCATTCATATGCAAAGGGAGGAATGGAGGTGGCGCTTGTAATCTCGTGTTTCTGTCCTCTACTAGACTTGTTAACCTCAACGAAACTTTGTCGTCAGCTTGCAAAGCATGAGCACTTGCCCACGATGAGAAGACTTAAATGCAGCCTCGCAGTTCAGGAAAGCAAGCTGTTCTGCCTATGATGATTGTGGATCATTAGAGATATACGTAAGATGTTGCAGCACGTATTCGTCATACGCTTGGCGGTGGCGATGTAGCCCTCATCAGGTCCCAGAAAAGCTTTATTTTTACCTAATTCTCCAGCAGCAGTTGAGGAATCCAGGCACTCCCATCGAGTAACATTCACTGTTTGACTGGGACTATCATGAACGCTCACTCAGCGTAAGTTCTTCAATCTCCTACGGTCGCTCCCCCTCTACAGCCGTCCCCTCGCTGAGCATGCAGGTTCCTTCACGAATGGCAATAGTTGAGATGTGGGATATTTCTGCTATCCCTTGATCTCATAATGGTTCACAATGGGTAGACAACGCAAGTTGAAGCTGGAAGGCTTCCGTTCAAAGACGATCGAAAAGTTTCCGCGCGTGGACTTACAATAGTTGGAAACTTTCTTTCAGATCAGCTTTTGGTTCTTAGAGCCTTCTTCAGATCTGAAAATATGCCTTGCTGTGGGACAGGTCATCAAGAACAGAGTTCGGGTAAGACCACGTCGTTTGTGGTTTCTAGTTCATTTTGGGCAGAACAAGAAGGCGAGTCAATTCATCAGCTGTGCTGCTCCAATCTAATGCATGCTTTTCTGGTCTGAAGAAGGCTTTATAAGCCAAAAACTATATTTGGAGAGGGGTCAGCCTTTTCATAAATCCCGCTTGGAAATTTTCGGAACGTTTGAGAGCAGAATCAAAGTTTCGCTATATCGCCTTGTGTTGTATACAGTGCGTTGCAAATTTATACGACATACCCCAATTTCCGCGGTTTCAAACTTCGCGTCGATTAAGGATACAAATGATAAACGCCAATCGATGCAGCACCCTCGAAAACCCCTGGGTACGAATCTTCATGAAATTAAAGCCACTAGCACGAAACTGGCAACGGAAATCGTCAAAAATGGCCATTGCAAAATTATACGACATAGCTGACGTTCTCGCAGAAATTTCTATTCTACACCATTTGTATCAGTTCGTTCATGGCAAGTTTCACTAGAAACATCGAGTTATTAGTCTTCAGAAATGTCTTGGCGCTGAACCACTTCGAAAACTCTGTTTGATATGTTTCAACCCACCTTTTTGTGAACGCCCCTTTCAATCTGCGCCGATTCGCTTATAACAGCTAGTTTCAGCGGAGCCACACGTTAGTATTGTCTGTTTTGGATGTAGAATAAACGCTCAAGAATACCTCACACGTTTTCCAAAGGCTTGAGGTCCTGCAAACCGGCCGGCCATTCTAGCAAATTGGCAGGATCGGTCTGAAACCAAGCATGCGTTGTCCTACTGACAAGAAGTGAAGGCGGAAACGGACTAGAAAGAACTGGAAATGATTTTCCGGCACATTCTGATAATCTGTGCAGTTCATAGATTATGTCGCTATTACCATGTCCAGCTTGAAACCCCACCTGGATCCGGGTCAATGCATTATTCTTTCTCCTCTGAAATTCCTACTCAAAGATATATTCGGGTCCTTTTGTAGATCTCTCCAATGCTTGGAATGCTTAGTCAAAAAATAATAAATGTAATAGAATTTATCAAGCTCGTTCGGATTGCATTTGCTTTCGATCGATAAAAAAGAATTCTGAAGGATCCACACAAGGACCCGAACAATCCTTGAGTAGGAACTTTGGAGGAGAAAGAATAGTGCATTGACGAGGATCCAGGTAGTGTTTTAAGCTGGACCAGCTTTTTGCGACATAACCCATGAACCTCACAGATTATCAGAATGTGCCGGAAAATCATTCCCAGTTCTTCTTTCTAGTCCGCTTCCGCCTTCACTTCTGGTGAGTAGGACAACGCAGGTTTGGTTTCAGGCCGATCCTGCCAATTTGCTAGAATGACCGGCCGGTTTTCAGGACCTCAAGCCTTTGGAAAACGTGTGAGGTTTTCTTGAGCGTTGAATCTACATCCAAAACAGACAATACTAACGTGTGGCTCCGCTGAAACTAGTCGTTATAAGCGAATCGGCGCAGATTGGAAGGGGCGTTCACAAAAAGGTAGGTTGAAACATACCAAACAGAGTTTTCGAAGTGGTTCAGCGCCAAGACATTTCTGAAGACTAACAACTCGATGTTTCTAGTGGAACTTACCATGAACGAACTGATACAGATGGTGTAGAATAGAAATTTCTGCGAGAACGTCAGCTATGTCGTATAATTTTGCAACGGCCATTTTTGACGATTTCCGTTGCCAGTTTCCTGCTAGTGGCTCTAATTTCATGAAGCTTCGCACCCAGGGGTTTTCGAGGGTGCTGCATCGATTGGCGTTTACCGTTTGTCTCCTTAATCGACTTGAAGTTTGGAAATGCGAAAATTGGGGTATGTCGTATAATTTTGCAACGCACTGTATCTATTGCGAAAGCTCCGACTACTCAAAGTGGACTATTTTCGGACGTCCCTTTTGTTATTTCTAGTAGTGCAGGTCTTACCGCCCGTTGCGTCGGCTTCCGCTGTGATGACTAACACAATCTGAAACTTGTCACTTCAAAACGCAACTTGATTTGTGTGGAATTTTCTGTAAAGGGAACTCACCGTAAGGGGGAGAAGCATAATGCTTCCAATGTCGCATTGGTTCATCGATTCTAGTTTCATCTGGGGGTAATCGTGTACTCTTTTGTTTACGGTGTCTAAACAGTTCTATCTGCAACAACTTCTATTCATAGTGTGATAATAACCCCAAATGTTGGCGTGCTCTCTCTCTGCTTTCATAGCATGCGATGTGACATTTCTCAAATCGTGGTATGAAAATTGTGCCTGTGAACAATGTTCGAGCCCATCGCAGGTTTTTGGTGCTGTACGAGGGTTCGATGGATAATCATCATCCTTCCGTTTTCTAGCATACCACCTACCCGTCAAGCAGCGTTGCAGCGTCTCAATTGAGGGACTAGGTAATATATCGGGAGCAACTTTCCTACACCAGTCAGTGTGCAGCATACATTGGTTCCGATTCGGATAATTCAGGATATCCATCTGAATGATTCAAAATTCTGACGACTCGGTAAGGTACTCGCCGAACATACGTCAAATCCGAACCAAACCGATATTCGAATCACCGAAAAAAGGCCAAATCCGACTCGAACACAACCCCGACTTACCGAAAAAAAACCGAATCATGCGGAATCCGAATTACTGAAAAAAGGCCAAATTCAGATCGAAGCAAAATCTAAATCATCGGAAAGACGGCAAGTCCAAATCGAAACGAAATCCGTATCACGGAAAAATAAAATAACTTTTTTCGGATCAGCCCGAAATCCAATTATCCAAAAATTTTTGCCTCGAATCCAGTGTATAGCGTTCAGAATGAAGCTACGGAAACAACCAGACCAGCTGTTATAAGGAAGTTGGAGGTCGACGCGATTTTGGTAAAGAAGTGTGAGAGAGACTGAAGGGTATGGAGTGAGGCAGAGGGCGCGAGGACAGCCAACATCTTCCAATCGGTAGTGTAAACGACCGCTTAGGCATCTTTCATAGCCTTCACCGCAAGCGCGGTAAGCGCGGTGGACTATGAAAGTTTTCATCGCGCAGGACGCGCGTGCCACCCATCCAGCACCTCCGTAGCGGAACCGCCCAAAGCGCTATGACGATTACCCCGTGCCGCGCAGTGAAGAGTTTTATAGTCCACCGCTCATCTTGTGCGTCACGCTCATGCCGTTCTTGCGGTGAGGACTATGAAAGATGCATTATCAATAGTAAACTCAAAGTACCGTGCGGTACCAATTGCCAAAAGGGCATGAAATGATGATATCAGTTGCATTTCTACAGCATGCGCCCGATCTACTCAAACTCTCAAATGAAAGTTGAAAAGCATTTTATGCCTTTGTGGCAATCGGTACCGCACGGTATTTTGTGTCTAGTATTATGAATTCGCCAAAACAACAGCTAAAAGCAGTCGTGAGGAGATGCTATAGCACTAGGGAACATGATTGTGGCGAATCAGCGGCTTTTTCCCAGGTCCGACACCAAAAGTCAGTCCCGGGGAATCTGGCTTGTAGACTCCCTACCAACTACATATACGACTGTACTAATTACTCCGGCAAGCTGTGTACTGTAATAAGGGAATATCCACGAAAAGTACCACATAACCGGTATGATTACCCTGGAGTCACCAACTTGAACTTCCCTGGACTAACCAACACATATCCTGACTGTAATATATGTATTACGAAATATATACGACCCTCTTGCATACACGACAGAACGCAAGATTATGTATTGCGAAATATATACGACCCTCTTGCATACACGGCAGAACGCAAGATAAATTATACTGGGGCCTCAGCTTAACTGGATTTACTGGCGATTTGTGCTTATCAGATCATACCCGTTACCAGGTTATTGCTGTTGTGCCTACACAGTTCATGTGCGATTAGCTGAGGAATGCAGAGCGGGGTGTCGGTAGTGTAATGGTAACACTCTCGCCCGGTAAGCGATGCATGTTCGATTCCTGCCTGACACCTAAGTTTTGTATTCAACTCAGAAACCTTATAAAGTTTATGCTACAGGATAAATATGGAGAAATCTTAGAGAAACAGATAAGAGGAATGGAAACAAGGAACACGTGTACAAGAACACGAAGCACCACTGAAATATCCATCACGATCAATAATCCAGATCCAAGCCTGGAACCTGTTCATTGAGAATGATCTTCGCTATCCAACTGTATTACAGGACAGGAAGACTAGTAGTGTTCTTGTTACAGTTGGACGACAGGGCGGGATCCCATCTGGTCGATATTTATTTAAAGCACGAAAATCGAGCGACAAAAGGTATCACCATAGGCCGACGTGGATCGTCCGTAGCCCCATTTTTCTCATTAAGTAGAAAAACACACGTGGAGCACGCAGACCGAGGCAAAGGACTGTTATAATTTAGGGCGTCCTGGTTCATCCATGGTACCCTCTTGTCCCATCCCGATCGACCTTTGATTAATAAAACATTGCGGTGCCCCCATTCTGGCGTGGTCTACGCAGGCCCATGGAAGACCTTCGCGGGAATACAGAGGACCCAGGCGGGACTACGGAAGACGTAGAATGGCCTATGGGCGACCTAGAAGGGAGTGCGTTAAACTACCGTTCAGCTTAAGCCGGTGCTCTACCCGTCATGGCGCATCACAAGAATCTTTGCTAAGCAATCAGCAAGTGTTTACTATACCATATCATTTGCATCCAGGAAGAAACTTCCAGAAACAGTGTTGAATGTTTTATTAACTACTTTGTACGGCATGTCAAAGCGATCACAAGGCCTGAGCAAGACCAAAGCACTCGACCGCTCCGCGAATAAAGCGAGCATAATGAATACATACATACAGAACAACTGAATGTTGTTCCTGTAAAGGCAACCATACCACTTCAAAGTGGGTAGCAGTGAAACAATAGCAAAATTTTGTCGCAAAATAGTACGGCACATTGTAGTGAGAATCACCTATTTATTTCCAAATGAAATGGCGCAAGCTACTCTCATGCGTACTCTTTCACCTCTTCCTGCTTCAAAGCAGATTGCTATGCATCCGAACTCTGCAGCATGCATTATCTGAAAAATGGTATTTTCAAAAAGTGTCGAAAACAAAAGGAATGCTACAAAAAAGATGAAAAAATTGAAGCCAGTTTTTTTGCACAGAAAAGTTTATTGATCTAGACTGCTGTTGTTTTTTTCCGGTTTTCTCAGATTTACCATGTTTTTCGTTGGAGTGTCGCAGCGTTCCAACACGTAATGCACCATTAGATATCGTCTCATGCTCTTATGAAATTCGCTGAAAAAATGAAAATTCAGAAACCCATTCCGATAACTTAAAAAATCAGTCACAAACCCTTCTTCAAGCAAATATATGTGGTTTGGCTTCTCCTCAGTTTGAGTGCCTAGAGCCCCTGAGGCTAAGTTCTCAAGGTGTTGGTTCCACTGCTATAACTGCTATATAGATATTAAGAAAAACGTTTATAAATATGGAACTGTGCCAGTAACATGCTGACAACAATGACGGAGAAACTGACTCACCAGATCTTTATTGAGCCTGTGGAAGAAAATATCGAACACTTCCCTCACATATCCATTGTTAACTATCCGACCTTGACCTTCTAAAGTAACATTGAAGATGCCGCAAAAAGAAGCGTGCACGGTGACGCGAATCCATTTTTTTTTCTGTCAGCTAGACGAAAACTTCCTCTGCCCTTAGCTCTGGCTTCACGAGCTCAAAAGGAGTAGCTGTTTAGCGTATTCCGAGAGAGCAAAAACGTGATTACAAGTCTGCACGATTCCCTGAGCGTATTCTTGAAAATTCTGGCGGCTCCCACCATCTCACGTTCATTAAACATTCCAAAAGCCCGCTTTTCAGTCCCCTAGCTTCTCAGACAAACCATCGCTTGGAGCGGGACCGGCTCCTCCCAATTATGACGTCATCGCCCGGACAGCGGCTGAAGGGCGAACTAGCACCGCGGTCCCTGTCCGGTAGGATTATCAGCGTCGGCCGCTATCCGGTCGCTCTCAGGGCGATAGCGGTGCCATCGCCAGAGATAGGGAGACGGCGGATTGGTTGCTCTTTGAGTGATAACATGTGGGCCACGTTATCTCTCAGAGAACAATCAATCCTGCGGGTATAAAAGACGGCTCGTCTCGTGTAGACGGGTAGTTGGCCTTTCGAGGCCACTTTCGAGAGGTGACCTCGGATCTTCCTCAGGAGGACAATTTTTGGCGGCCTAGGGGATCCCCCATGGCCCGCGGTGGGGAAGGCTTCCTCATTGCTGACCATGCTGGGATGGTATCCTTGTTGCGGCCTGTGTCAGGATTAACCTCCTGGCCCACAGGCTCTAACAAGTACCTTATTCTCTTAAGAGGCCTAATCCTCTCCAGAAGAGGCGGAAGTAAACAAAAATAGCAGTTAGGGGAATTTCGAAAGTCGCCCGAAGAGCCACCGTTGGGACCGAAGATTGCTCCGAGCGGGACTGCTGTCGCCCGGAGAGCGGATGCTGTCGCCCGAATCGATGGCTAAGTTTCGCTCGGAGCGGAGGGACAGGGCCGCTCGAGTAGCTCTCCTGTCCCGCTCCGAGCGATGGTTCGTCCGAGTTAATGAGATCTAGTATGTGTCGTCTCGCGTACACTTGCTGACCATGAAAAGCATGAGTGTCTTTACTCCGTACGCACTTCAAGATCCGAAGCTGAACTCGTTATAAAGTAACCCGTTGTAGGGTAACCAAACTTTTTCGTGGATAGCGTTGTCTGCATCGCTTGAAGAGAAAGTTTATTTCTTGTAGATACGCCATCACACGTAGGATTATGTCAGAAAGCGCGCGACGACGCTATTTCGCCTCTTTCGTCTTTTTTGAATAACTCGCTTCAATTTCAACTTTGTACAAAACATGGGTGATATTCATGATCCTGGCGTTGATGGCTACCCAATGGTATAGCCACTGTCGGGGTATCGTTTTGAACTATATAAGTTTAGCAATCAACCAGCTCTCTATATACGGTAAAGGTAGGGAAACGCAGACAGAAACGGTAGTGCTCCCTTTGCCACGGTATCGTCGTAAGTACAAACCTGCTTTATTGCGAAACCTCAAAAGTTTTCAACTAAACCCCATGAAGGCTATACAATTTGGTAGCCTTCAACGTCAGGGGCATTAATATCACCATAGCTTCGCTCAAAGTCGAGTTTGAAGCGAGTTATTAAGAAAGGATGAAAAATACGCAAAAACGCTGCCTCGCGCCCTTTCTGACCAAATCCTCATATCGGTGTTGTCCTCCTTGTATAATAAATTCCTCTGGTTATGAACACTTGTAGATGATGAAATTTAATATTGTAGGTATCACCTCTCATCGCGTAAACATTTGCCGTTATGACTAACAAAATCTGAAACATATCACTCCAGTATGCATGCTGTGCAAGTAGTTTTATGCGGGACAATAATACGGACTCACAGAAAGTGTTAAAAGCATCATGTTACCAATAGCGGTAGTGTTAGTGGGTGTCGATACTACCTTGACGCCATCGTGTATGCTTTGTTGCACTGCGTATAGATCCTCCTGTTTGCCACTACCTGTATTCATAAAATGTAATAACAACACTGAAATTTTAGAGCACTCTCTTGTTGACTCCCTAGCGTATGATTCGAGCACTTCTTACCCAGGTTTCCATTCGTAAGAACTCCTAATTTTGCCATTATACTGCACGTTGAAATTTTACGTTCACTTTGTCAGAAGAAACTGTCGCCTACAGAACGGTCTAGGCGCAGCAACCGACAAGCACAAAATAGCTTCCAGACTCTTACATGTGTACCTGAAATACAACTGAGCCCTTGCTGGGTCCTTGATGTACCTCAAGAATTGTGTATCAGCGCAGAGGTGGTCAAATATGTATGTGTGGTTTCCCTATTATATTAAGCTGATCGAAAAGTCTTGGCAACTTTATTGAGGTTTTTCAAGTTTTTTAGTTCCTTTTTTAACATTACAATTCAGTCAACAATATAGTCTCCCTCATTAGCTATGACAGTGGTCCACCTGTCAGGCAGGTCATTGATCCCTTTCTACCAGAAAGCAGGGGACTGGGAATCGAAGAAGTCACCGATAGCCTTCACAATAGCATCATAATCAGCGAAAGTATTTGCAGCCAGGAATGCCTCAAGGGGACGAAACAGGTGGAAGTCAGAAGGGGCAAGGTCAGGAGGGTAAGGCGGGTGGGGTTCCGTTTGCCAGTTCAGCTCCTGCAGTTTGGATTGGGTTTCCTTGGCGATGTGGGGTCGAGCATTATCGTAAAGGAGGTGTACCGTAGCTCGTCTCGAGCGCTTCTCTCGCAGGGCTATGGCGAATTCCTCCAACTGACGTAAGTACACGGCAGCGCTGACCGTCTTCCCTTGCGGGAAAAACTCGTAATGGAGTATCCCGCGCTTGTCCCAGAAGCAACACAGCAGTTTGTCTGTTTTTCTTCCAAGTCCGTATCTCCGTCTTTGAAGCGGGAGATCCAACGGGCCACCGTGCAGTAGGAAACGCTGTCCTCGCCCATTGCAGCGTTAATATTGGTGACGGCTTCGGACGCCGACGAGCTGCGACGCCACTCCTAGAAGATAAGTTAACGAAGTTGAGGTTGGGTGAGATCCATTGTAGTTACCGTCCCAGACGAGCTCTCCCCCTCATATACCCCTACCATGGAAGCTTCCAGAAGGTTCTCGGTGTTGCACCTGTGTACCAGCAACAACCCCACTTTTCACGATTTTTCTTGGGATAAATTTGTTTTGCTGCCGAGACTTTTCGATCAGCTTAATATTTAATCTCGCGCATAGACCAAGCGGCTGGCTGTGTGGTGTTGGTGGCATCACCGGCAAACGGGATGTCGATCGCGGGCGGTGACCTACCTTTGCAGCCCCGTCCAATCACCAGACTAAATTGATTACGAAAACTTTATATTAGGTTTACTATGTATCGTTCGAGTCATTCAATCAACAACCAACACTCAGCTTTTGGGCGCGCATTTCTTCCGTCAGTAGTCATCACCCCTCGATTCTCTAGCATAACACTTTTCTCGCCAAGCAGCGTCGCGGCTTCCTACTTGAATGACACGGTCACATATGGGTAGTCGCCATTCGCCCCTGGATGACCACAGTTAGACCACCTTTTATAGGCGGTTAGCGATCGATACGGATATGAAGGAGGGAAGTGTGGGAGAGACGAAGGAGTACAGACTGAGGCAGGGGGCGTGAGACCGGAGAGCTTTTAGTATGGATCGTATCGCTCACTATTTATCGATTCACTGGTACGACGCTGTAAGCACAAAAAATAATAAATATTTATTACTGCTCGAAGGAGAGGACGCATCTAATTCTCACGAGAAATCGTTCACTTCCTGCCTCAAATTTCATTGCGCCACATCCGTACTCTCCAGCTAATAAACTTCCTATCTAAAAAATTGCAGTTTAGAAATATTGACGACATCTATCATTTTTGCATAAAATTTCTTCTGTAATTTGATCGTTGATGTTCAATTTTAAATTGTCATACCAATATTTTCGTTGGAATGTCACAGCTTGCCAGTAGGTGTTCCACAACTTTATATTGTGTACTACCCTTTTCAAACTCGCTATAAAAACTAGCATTTGAAAACACATTCGTAGGGTCATAGGAGATTAATAACGAACGCTTCTCCAGTTATGTGAAAGTATCTTCGCTGTCCCTCCATCTCGAGACCCTTTGCTACATGCTCTAAGTAAGCGCTCCATTTCTATAAATTCTATAGACAGATCTATAGCCTTATATACTCAGAAAATGTCACAGACATCGAACTGAAATGCTTATTCTGATGGAAATGATAGCAGTAAAGCCACTGACCAAGTTGCTGTTGAGGTTTTCAAAGAAGTCTTTGAAGGCTTGCCGAACGTAGCGATTGTTCAGAATCTTGCCTTGCCCTTAAAGTGTCCTACAATAAGTGTCGCAAAAAGTTAATGCTATGGTGGAACGCGCCTTTTAGACTCAACTGTTTTTCTATACTTTACACCGTCTTCTGGCGTTCGAAAGGAATGACTCCAAAGCGTATTCCCATCAAGCGAAACGTCCTCGCATCCTAGTCCTACTTCCTGACTTCTGAGTCGCCACAAAATTTTTGTTGGCTTCCCCTCATTTGCAATACCTATCAAAGATAGGAAGCCTGTTCCCACAGTGACCACCAACTAGAGAACAATAAGTTCAAGGAAATCAGGAGGAGCCGTTCGGCCTAGTCATATATGTAACCTTCTTGACTATTAGTGGCACGACCATCCTCACACGGTGTTAAATTCAAGTTCCACCGGTCAGACCGCCACAATGTTGATCCTTGCTAAGCAAGGATCCCTCAAAAGACGGGAAAGTTTCGACCATCCAGATGAAGTTCAAATTTCTAGAGCATTTTTGTATTATATTCAGTATACAAAGTCTTACCTCCCCGCGCGGTGAGGATCGCCGTTGTGGCAAGGAAAACCTGAAACATTTTTGTCCCCAATATACATGATCTACAAATAATGTTATGTCGGATTTCCACAGTAAGGACTCACAGAAATTTTAAAAAGCATCATGGTGATAGTTTCGAAAGCGTTTATCAATGCTCGTTTTACCTTTGTTTCATCGTGTACTTTTGGTGCCTCCCTCTAGACCTTTCTGTTTACCACGAATTCAATTCAATCAATATGAAAACAATAATAACACGTACAATACCACTGCTATCCAGAGGAAAAAAATAGGCGAAATTGCCAAAGTGGGCAGCTAGAGCGTCTTTCGATCACAACTCGCCTCAAGGTGCTCTGTTTTCAATTTCGAAAGGACCAAAATGTTCATCGTGCCACAGTCTATCCAACTATATGAAATACTGTGCTTGTCTGGGTCAAATTCCGGTCGGCAATTGCGTCTCGACATGCTTTGCGGCCGCACGCTCCCGTGTCAGAAGAGCTTCCAGCGCCGCAGCCACCGATCGTCTGACTCTTGATGGGTTTTGGAAATTGGAAACTAAGAAAAATTAGAGCAAATTGGATAAAAAAAGTCACATCGAGTCAGCTTTGGCGCTGGAAACCCGACTGACTCGAGCGCGTGCGGCCGCAACGCGTGCCTAGACGCAATTGCGGACCGGACTTTGGCCCAGATAAGCACAGTAGTTTTGTAATTTTCTATCGTAAACGTCTTTTTAAGATGGGTTTAGTTATGAATATGATAATGATTTCACAAGATAATGAACCCGCTTGGCGAAGAACAGCCGTACGCGATCTCCAACATTGTCAATATGAAAATGTATTTCGCCTTGGAAAATAATGTTCCTCCTGAATTCCGCGAAATATTTTCACAAATGTGACTGGATCACGACATACTGTACATTTCGGCGTTTTCAAAATTCAAAACGGAGCTTTTTGAAGCGAGTGGCGGTCGAAAGACGCTTTAGTTGCCTACTTTGGCAATTTTGCCCATTTCCTACTTTGGATAGCAGCGGTATTGTAGATTACCTTCTTGCTACCTTCCTTGCTCAAGGCCTAAACCAGAAGATCCACGTCCACAACCAGAAGATCCACATCCACAATCGTCGCCCATTGCATCATCTTGTGCTGTAAGCGCTAGAATCCACAATCTCCATAACATTGATCAGCGCAGGCCAATATCGAAGAATGGGCCTCGGATTCGTGTTCAGTACAACCAAGCAACAGACACAGAAGTTGTAGGCCAAATTTGAGACTTTTTCAAATTACCGTATACCCACCGTAACCGACCCTAATCTAAGAAAAAAAAAGACGATAATCGGACCTCGTATTCTTGTCGGACACTCCAGATAGCTTCTCCATAGAAGTTTGGAGGCAAATCTGTTGTCGCATTTAGGATCATCAAAATTCGAATTTTTCCACGGTGGAAGGCTCCGAGCCAAGCCTATCGCAAGTTTCCAAAAACTGATAAGTGGAATTCAGTTTCGTGTTTAAGACCCTAACCCCCTGAAATTCCCCCCAAAACTTTTCGTTTTTCATGTAAACTGTTTTTTGCAGGATGCGGTCTGAATTACCATAAAAGGTGTGCATCAAAGATCCCGAACAACTGCAATGGATCACGCCAACGGAGGCCGAGTGCGATCCCGTTGTCGCCGACCAACTCCAATGTACTCGGATTTGGAGATAGACGAGTGAGAATTCACTCAGTTAAGAAACATGTAGATGTATATGTGAGCGTTTCGTGTATCCCAATTTCAGCAATCGCGACGAGATTCATGCCTGGAAGCGCTGGATGCTGCTAGGCCGTCGTCCACAATTGGTGGAGGAATCCTTGCACCCGACATCTTCATCACAGCCGATGCTGACTGTGGAGATCCTGTTGGAGGGAATGTAAGTACTGCATTTCAGTTCATCTCCCCGCTCGAGCAGAGTACGAGGCAACTTCAAATCATTTCTCAGTTCCTACAAATGCCTCGGAAGGATCGAAGTTGCTCCTGGAGCGGAAGGCCTTTGTGGATGGAAGTAGCTGAAGCAACAAGGGTCAAGGTACGTCATTAGAAATGCATATTAAATTTATATCCTAATAGGTCCATTTCAGGTTCCACACACCTTCCAAGTTCATAGTTATAAACGGCCAACTGTCTGCCAATATTGTAAGAAACTTCTGAAAGGTCTTATCAGGCAAGGCATACAATGTAGAGGTGGGTTACTTGAGAAATCTATCATTTATACTCTGCGTTCCCTATTAGAGAGTAGCGCAAACTCTGTCTTATGGCACCGTCTTCGAGCTTATCTCCAATAGGAAACGCTAAATATCAATGCGATCCGTGCCGAATAACAACGTGGCTCAACGTAACATAACATAACATAACACAACATAACAACCTGAGCGAAACATAACATGGCATAACATTTTTCACATTCCTCTTTTTTAAATTTAGTGACATAGAATGACATGATATGACATGACTAGACATGAAACGACATGAAATTACAAACATAAGATAACAACACGGCTAAACATAACATGGCAAGTTCTCCTGTGATATGGCACGACATAACATGATAGGACAAGTCTTGACGCAGCATAACATAACATGCCTTGGAAATGCATGGCGTTACAACACGTACCATAATATGACACAACATAAAATTACAAATCATGATATGGTACGTTCCGACATGATTTAGGCATGGCACGACACTAGATAACTTGGCCTAACATTAGTTAGCATGATATAACAAACCTGCATTAGATAAGGGAAGCACAAGATAACACGACACAACATGGTACGATATTGTATGGAATTACATCACATAACATGACGCAATGCTGGACATGGCCTTACATGATATAACATGTGATACGACGTGGTATAATAACGTGACATAAGATAGCAGCCTACTATAGCATAAACTTGACACAATACCGCTTAACAAAGTTTGACATGGCATAGAATGACATCACATAACATAGCATAACACAATAACAATAACAATGATTTAACACGGTAAGTCGTAGCATGATATGACAAGACATGACAAGACAGGTGCGAGAATATCTTCCCTGTGGCTTAGCACGTTCACTCAGTAATTATCGGCGCAGGAAATCGCCTGGGGTTTGCTCAGAAAACCGCCGCATTCAATGCGTGTCGTATATGCATTCAACTCGAGTGCCCACACCTATCGAAAGGCTCCATCACAGGGGCACGTGCTCCAAACAGCAGCACGTGCTACAAAATCTCATCGCAGGAGCATGTGCCGCCAAATTCAATCGCAGGGGAACTTGCTGCAAGGTAGTCCAGCGCTATCGTAGCAGCACACAGACGCGACGCGGCTGGCACACCGACGTGCGACGCGGCCAGCCCGCCGAGCACCATCTGCGGCCGTCAGCGATTGGACGTGGCCTCCAGCGGCCGGGCGGGTAAAGTACCGCAAACTTGGGTAATTGAACCGGCTAAGCTGCCGACCTCTCAGTTCCGTCTCAGGAGTGCATCGTATACTTTCCTGTTTTGGATAATCGTTTTTTCATAGAGTTGAATGTGTATGATGCACGCATTGGGCGGCATATTTGTTGGGGCACGTGCTGTAATTTCAAACACAATAGGAGCACGTGCTCCCCCCGCAGCACGTTCCCTGGCTGTTCTCGAAACCACCTTTTCTTCGAGTTGAATGCATATTCGACACGCATTGAATGCGGCGAATGCCTGAGTGTGTCTAGATCAAAGAGGTCCCTTGTGGCAAGCCCTGGTATGGCTCAGCCCAGTTGCGTTCTTGACGCGAGAATGTATTCGTTGAGTGCACGGTTTCCTGAAAAAAAACAGAACCATGAACAGAGTGATTTGCATTGCGGTGCAATAGTTCAACAACCTGAAAAAAGTGAAATTGCTATAACTATGTAAGCGAATAAATTTTGCAATCAAAGCAAGCTGAGCTTACTAAACTGAAACTACGGCGTCTTTTTTCCTGACGGTTTTCAGATAAGAAGTTTTCTAGTAGTTGGTTTTTCCCCATGTTTTTCTTGCTGCTTTTTCCCTTTGTCCCAGTCACTGGTTTTATCGCCCAGCTAATCTCTAGTTATTTTTCCTGTTGACTGAATAGATTCTTGAATTGAATTGAAGTAGAACACGGTATGGCAAAGCAAATGGTTTGACATGACATAGAATTTGATGAAACAAAGCCCCTCATCACACCATAGTATGACATGGAATGACATAACACTACACGAAATAACATAGCAGCATTGAAGTACGCAAAATGACAACGCAGCCTTTTCGTGTCTATAAACTCCAGTATTCGCAGAAATTTCAGACTGCAAATATAATTGTCACAAGAAGTGTAGCGAGTTCGTTCCAAAGGATTGTCCAGGGAACACATCGTCTAATCATTTCTTCCTAGGAACTTCTGATGATGGTGAGTTGAATGTTACTTTCTGCAAATATTTTTATACATTGACAATTGATCTTTCCTACGTTCTGCCACAACCTTATTGGTATTACCCCATACATTATATGGTTTGAGCTTTTTCCCTGATGCTATTAGGAACATACGTGTTTTAAAAGGATTCTTTCTAGTTCCTTATGTGTTCACGTGTCCGAGATAGTTTTTTTTTCTAAAAGAAGTCTTTAATATGTCCAATAGAAATAGCCTGACTAGCTATGATTGTCGAGATTCACGTGCATAATGTCGGATCCCAGAAAAAAGTCGTTCTGGAGTCCGAGTACATGTGTACATTTTACCTTCACCTCTATTACCTGTGTTCTTTTGAACTTTCCCTTCTTCAACAACCCTACTTCTTTTCATTGATACTATGTAGTGTTCCTTCTACTTACTTCAAGTGTGCGTATACTACGTATACATAAGTTTTATTAGCGAGGCATGAAATATGTTCTCATCAGCATTTTCAAGCCTAAATTTCTATCAGTGTTAGGTCGAAGCTTGGGTGGAAGTATGGAGAATCTGCGAATGTGCAGTGTGCCTTACGATTCGGATCAAACAACGGGTAGAGCAATGCGTGTTTCTCGAATACAGTTACAGCAAACGGTTCTTCATGATGACATGATGACGTTCTTTTTCGTAGTTCAAAACTCTCTAGATGGGAGATTCAACCACCGAAGCTTTATTAGTTATGAACACCCTGAGAGGGGATATCTTAGCAGGGCAAAGTTTGGCCTCAAGAGGGTCTTCTACTAAAACGGAGGGTCATTCCAAGCGGCGTAAGAGACAACACCGATTGTGAAGTTAACCAGTAGCGCAGATATGGTGTGACTCTGACAGCTACCATTCACTCGGAGAGAACTTTCGTTTTCCTCAACATGAAGGCGGGGTACAGTCCCCTGTAAAGAGTACATGACAAATATTCAAGCAGGAATTGTTCTCAAGAGGCCCCAGCAACTTCAAAGAATGAGTAATCTAGCAATGAGTCTACAGGCGGTATATGCTCTCGCGTCAGTTCGCCTTAGGGTTTAGAGTACCCAATCTATTGGCGGGTGATTTGCAGCCTACGGTGTAGTGGTTCCACAGCCTCTCGCAGCAACTACACCGATGAAATGACGTGATACACCACAGTTTAAAGGAATTGTGCCTTCTATTTTCGCTCCATAAGGTGTCAGAGTATGAACGTGCAAGTCAAATTGGGTGTGTTTGATGCGTACTTCTCTCTATATGGTTTGAGAGCATGAAGCGGCAATCCAACATTGAGTGCGTTTTATACGATGCAGTAATTGTTGTAGTGTATCATAGATGGTTGCACACATAGTTACTTTCAAACATCCCATAAAAGGTTGCATAGATCATTGCTTCCAAACAATCTCTTACCTAAAACTACGATTCCCTGTTCTAATATACCTTCATAAAAACGTACCACCTCTTGCCTAGTCTCGGTGAACATTCTGAATCCGCTTGTTCGAAATTAGTTGGACGATGAACTGGTCCATGTCCTATTATCGGCCTCGACATCGGCTTGGGTTTTAGAGTTTTTACCTGCACAATAGTCTCGTAGAGTGAGGAATGCATGATAGTCGATGACAGGTACCACGAGAATTCAGTACTTGAGGGACGAGAACGAATCTCCACTGATTCATCCTAATCATCGTAACTCTGCATATATGTGAACTTGCGTTATCGCAGATCCCATAAGCATGCACGACAATCCAGTAGGGCAAGCAACCAGGCTGGCAATAGGAGCTTCTTTCCTGCCAAATTATTCTAGATGAAGGTTGGTTGCAGGACTGCCAGGGTAGACACAAAGGGGGGGGGGTCGGTAACGTCACATCAGGACACCCATTTCTTATATCGAAAGGAAATGCAACCCATATGTGAGAATGAAGAGTACTGAGTACTTGATGACATTCCTGAAGAACGAGAGTGAGGTAACGAATGAAATACGATTGAGCATACTCGATACATGCGAGGGTTCACGTACAGATACAGGATGAGAAGCCCATTGCACAAACTAACGGCTCAAAAGATGACTTCGTTCGTGCAAATACTCAAGGGAAATCCTGACAGTACATTAACGACACCTGAAGCGTTATATGATTTTCGAACATGCTCCGTTTGGGCGGTAGAGGCCAATAAACAAAATAATACCTGTTGCAAAAGGAGGACAGACCGTGACCTTCATCTTGTTACTGGTATGGCTTGACAGTCGCCTCAGAGGCGCACTCAGAGCATTGAGGCACGGAGACTTAAGGTGCGTCCGAATGAGAATGGCGGCCCATGCGGCCGGCGTGCTTGGCAGGCGGCCGTCGCGTTCGCCGCTCTCGGACGAGCATGCGAAAAGTCCCCACCGCCATCGACTACGAACGGAGCCGGCACCGGCTGGCAGCAAGCACTGCGCCGATCAATCAGTGGGAGAGGGGACGGCCGTCGTTGAAATCCAACACTCGTCCGAGGGCGAAACATGCGACGGCCGCCTGCCAAGCACGCCTACCGCGTGGGCCGCCATTCTCATTCGGGCACACTTTATGTCACACGACCAGTCGAGACTGGTGCACGATGACGAGAATGCGCGCGAGGCTCTGGGCCGTGCTGCGCCGCACAAGGCGTTGCGTGTGGCGTTCGCCGACACAATGTGGCTGCGCTGCGGGACCTAGTTACGCTCTGGCTGGCGAACACGTTTAGGCACCTTTCATTCACCTTCTCCTGGCTTGCATTTGCGTATGCGGTAGCGCAGGATAGTCCAGGAATTAGTTATGTTGGAGTGGACTCAAACCAGACGCAAGTATTGATTGAAACGGTAAAACCGCCTCGGCGGTTTGGGCGGCGCCGCTATGGCGGTGCTGGTGTGCTGGTGGACTATGAAAGTTCTTACCGCGCGTGCCGCGCTTGCTATGAGGACCAGAATGTAGGTATGGAGCTTCGGGAAGGATGGCTCGTTCTCGTCACTGCTCCTTAAATTTCTATGTTTTTACTTCAATTGTGTTATATCTTCCCAACCGGTGGTGCTGTTTTCCCACATTCTAGTACAGGCAGATTCTCAACTGCTGGCCACTGGAGAAGAACGGCGTGTGAATGTAGGCACACCGCTCTCCACTTCTTTTATGCCCCCACTCTTTATCAATTGGTTATCAACAATTTTGTTTACGAGAGCCATCCTCCCCAAAGCTCCATGCCTACATTCTGAGGACCATGAAAGATGCCTTAGACTTGGGTGGGAAGGCAACAGAGTTGGTTTTTTTCATGAATCTTGTGGTGCAGGTGCCCCTGGAACCCAAGAGTGAAAGTTTTCCTATACACAATCAAAATTTCACCGATAAAAGGATTTGCTTTCGTTGAATCAGTCATCGTGAAGAACCCGAATTGCTGCAATCTTTTCCAACCCACTATGTTCTATAATTAGCTTTGGTGATGGTTTGAGCAATGTGTTGCGCATGATGCAAGAATATCTGATAAAGGCTATTAGGGTGGTGCACATGATTCTTTGCGCACCAACCTAATCAAACACTAACCACATGTGTTGTCATTTAGGAGTGTTTTATCTCATTTTTCTTTAATCGCACCCGCTTATCCTGTGCTCTAACGTGTTTATACTTCGTAGCAAACTAGCGCCCGCAAGTGGTAGCGTCGCAGCTATTCAGCGAACAGCTATTAGCCATCCATTTCGGCGACGTGACTGCGTTCTATTCAGGCTTATCGCATGCCTTGGAAAGGGGTGGAGCGAGTGGGCGGAGCAATCTTCTTTCCGACCAATCACTGAGGCTGTCAATTTGATCATCTGTAAACATTACCTGCTCATTGGAACACTTTCATGTGAAATCCCTATGCGTGACTCCGCCTCTTGCTTCGCTCATTATGAAAGTGTTATAGATCAGAAAAAAAGAGTTCTGACGAGTGATGCGTCTGCTGCTGCGGCGAAGTATAAACTTAACGATAGAATTTCTGGGAACTGAGTCGGATCTTTCTTCCATTGAATTCGGGTGGAGAAGAAAAATAGGCTTTTCCTGTTTTTTTTTGTTGTAGCTATGGCAGTCTGCGTGTTTTGGCGAATGTATCTATATTTTGCTTTTTTCTTCACAAATCACGTTTGTGTGTGAGCTGCACCCCATATGTTCCCAGAAAGATTTCTAGCATGCTATATGATCTTATTGAAGGTAGCACGGAAGATCGGGAGGATGAGATGCTGCTAAGAAGTCACAAGAAGGCGCAGAATACGCCCAGTGCCCCGCTGCAGGGCTCAGAAGTCGCATTCCATGGTCAGACTAGTCCGGATGATGACGTGATCAGCACGGAGAGTCAGGTGAGGATCATGAGAAGCGTTTTCTAGAAAACTGATTTGTCTGGACTGAAACCCTTTTCACCGCATCTTTTCAATAGAAAAGCAAAACGGAATGTTTTTGCAGAAGCGGTTTATGGTATCTTCCGAAAATTTAGTTTGGCGAATGTACCGGGCTGCGGAGGTAGAAAGCCCGGTGGTCAGTGGTGTCGCGAACGCCTCACGGCCCGTCGCAATGGTCGCGCCTCGTCAAATCGCTACTGACTTTGGCGAATAGCCTTCTCAAACTGTTCAGTGTTTTCGGACTCTATCTGAATTCAATCTGTTGCAAAGAGGTGGCTTCTTCTCCCGGGTCCAACATCGTAATGGCGTCAGAACCAGGGAATCTGGCCCACAGACTCCCTACCGATGACATAAGCGGCCGTAGTAATTACCCCAACAAGCTGTACACTGAAATAAGGGTAGAATAAGGATAATGTCACATTCTGTCGTTCTCTGAGCCCGATTCCGGTCCCGTTAGCGGACTAAGGCTATTGCATCATGTGACACATGAGATTCGTGCAGGGACCACTTGGTACCGGCACGATTCACCTTTCTCCCAGCATGATTATCACGTGTCGCATGATGCATCAGCTGTAGTCCTGATAACTGCGGCTGATGCATCATGTGACACGTGATAATCGTGCTGGGAGAAAGGTGAATCGGAATTTGGCTCAGAGAACGATGGTTAAAGTGCCACTGATACCTTCGTGCCACCAACTTGAACCTCCCTGGACTAATCAACGCATATCCCGACTGTAGTATAAATATTGCCAAATATGTACGACCCTCTTGCATACACGACAGAACATAGAATAAATAAGATACTTATGCTACAAATAAAATGAAGAGATCTTGGGGAAGAGAGGAATAAAAGAAAGGAAAAAGATTACAAGAAAGAAAGCACTACTGAATCAGACATCACCATTCAATGATACGGGTCCTGACCAGTAACCTGTTCATTGAAGGGGCTCTTCGCGAGTCAACTCGCTAGTGACGCGAAGATCCAAAAAAATAAACTGTATTACAAGTCTTACATGATTTTTGTAAGTTTTTTGCCGTAACTGCAGTTTAACGTCGCAGTGCACGTTATGGTATGTTTACACAAGGTGTTGAGTTGATCGCAAAACGCTTGGCTCCGGGCGAGATTGAACCAGCATCATATTAGCTTTCCGGGGGAGCGCCTTATCGCACTGCACCACCGGAGCCCCAGCGCCGCTCTCACTCAACTGCTCGGTAAATCTTCACCGAAGCAATCATCCTCTCACCCGCATAACGAGATGAAACAGGTATACCGTCAGAGACTATCTAACAGTCGTAGACCTGTCAAGATGATGCCCTAGTTAAGTCTTACACGATTTTTGGAAGTTTTTTGCCGTAACTGCAGTTTAACGTCGCAGTGCACGTTGTGGTATGTTTACACAAGGTGTTGAGTTGATCGCAAAACGCTTGGCTCCGGGCGAGATTGAACCAGCATCATATTCCCTTTCCGGGGGAGCGCCTTATCGCACTGCACCACCGGAGCCCCAGCGCCGCTCTCACTCAACTGCTCGGTAAATCTCCACCGAAGCAATCATCCTTTCACCCGCATAACGGGATGAAACGACTGTTAGATAGTCTCTGACGGTATACCTGTTTCATCCCGTTATGCAGGTGAAAGGATGATTGCTTCGGTGAAGTTTTACCGAGCAGTTGAGTGAGAGCGGCGCTGGGGCTCCGGTGGTGCAGTGCGATAAGGCGCTCCCCAGGAAAGGGAATATGATGCTGGTTCAATCTCGCCCGTAGCCCAGCGTTTTGCGATCAACTCAACACCTTGTGTATTACAAGTGTTAAAGTAGTGTCCTAAAGGCCAGAGGCCCCGAAACGATGAACCACAACGGCGAGAAGGAAAGGAGCAGCAAGGAGCTGCAGGAAGGAAGACCACGCTCAGTCGCGGCAGGTGCGAAGACTAATGACTCAGACTGCGCCGCTCAAACCTGCCCGACGGGCGTCTCCACCGTGCCTCAGGTTTTCGTGGCGGGACGGACCGCGCCCAGGCTCATTTATTGAGCGATAGAAACGCGCTTTTGCGACACAATCTATGGTTAAGCTCAAGGAAAATCTCGGTCACATGGCCACATGTGGACGTAGGTTCTTGGGACGATAATGATCGATCATTCCGCGCGCATGGCCCCCACGGGTCACCGCCTACCATAAGCAGCCGATGTTATACCTTGAAATTTGAAGGTTAGGTGCATGTCACTCAATTTACTCTATTTTCCAATTTTTCTATAACTACAGTGCGCCACATAAGTATACGAACACCCCGGAAATGAGCCATACAGCTGTAGGATTGAGGTTTTAGATGTCGGAACACGTTTCTGCATTTTCTGCGACGCCAAAAACTATGAAATACATCGTGTGAACTCAGCCTCTCTGCTTTACATTATTTATCGAGAATAGTTTAGTTATTGTATGCCACATAAGTATACGAACGTTTATGAAACAATAAAATTTATTAACGATTAGGACACAAACATAAACCAAACTGTGTCAGTACGAAGTGGCAGCACCGCTAGGTGTAGCAAGTTCAAACAATCTGTCTGGGAGGCTGTCGCTGTGCCACTTGGGAACGCTCCTGTCAATGCCGCTCCATGCGTTCAGGATGACTTGCTTGAGAGCACTGACGCTGTCGTAATGCTTTCCGTCCTTGTAGATCTTTTGGACAATGATAATCCACAGGTTCTCGACGGGATTCAGATCGGGGATGACGGCCGACCATGGCAGGAGGTCGACAATAGTACTGCGGAACCACTCCAGAGAAGACCGGCTCACGGGTATCATGGCGTTGTCCTGGGCATAACGGAATCTTTCACGTCGTCGAGCACGCAGGAAAGGTAACAGATGGGAGGTCAAGAGTTGTTGGTATTCTTCTGAGTTCATCCTGCTCGACACGCATTCAATACCGACCTGGCCAATGCTGTTGAAGGCTGCCCACACCACGACGCTTGTACCTCAAAAGTTCCGGCGGCTGAAGTAGGCTGGCTCCTTTTTCAGATTTCTCCAGTAACTCCTCATCCCGTCAGGCCCGTCCAAATTGATTTTTTCTCGTCGGAGAAGATTACCTAGAACATGTATTCGTAAGCAGCGCCTCAAAGGTCAAGCCTTGCAAAGAACTCACCGTTTCCCATTTCGTACTAATGTTCGGTCTTGCGAATTCGAGCCGCGCAATCTTGTTGTGATGCTGTAAGCGAAGGCCTTTCTTCATTACAGATTCAACAATGTTGCCGTTCCGGTGGATAGAACTTCGGATGGTCTCTGTGCAGACGGTCAGCGACATTTCGGATCGAATCGCCAAGGCTGACACCATGGTGTTGGAGACTCTTTGAGCGAAACGCCGCTCGTCATGTGCGCTGAGCTTTCAGGGACGTCCTGGACGACTGCTGGTACCATATGTCTGGATCGCGTAAGAAGCTGCAGATACACGTAGCCGAACGGCGAAGCTGCCTGGAAATCTGTCGGATTCCGAGTTGAGCATCACGAAGAGCCCGGATCTGGGCCTGTTCCTTGAGGGAGAGGTGGAAACCATGTGGCATGTTGATATTCATTAGAGTGAGGACTCTTTAGAAAGAGACCGAACGAACGAATTTCGAATAAATTCGTTCATTTTTTATTCCGAACGAACGAATTTCGAATAAAATCGTTCATTTTCTATTTCGAACGAACGAATTTCGAATAAATTCGTTCATTTCTCATTCCGAACGAACGAATTTCGAATAGATTCGTTCATTTTTGATTTCGAACGAACGAATATTCGAAATTCGAATATTCGAATGACGAATAATTTAAGCATCCATAGCAATATCGCGCAACTACGAAGTGAGCTGCAATAACAAGTTGAATTCTTCTTCTAAAGCTTTATTTCCACCTACAATTGAAATTAATAAGGCACGACTCATCTCTAAACCTGTACGGGCTACAACGCAAAGAATGCTACAAAATCATTTTCTCCGCTCTAACTTAGCCTAAGGAGCTTATTCGAGGAGCCTAACTAACTTTGCTTGCCCCATAAGCCAGCCGGATTGGTGGAGCCGAGCTCCATAGTTATCTCCATAGGGTGCTTTCGCCTCTTTGGTTTAAATGAGAGGAGCAGAGTTCTGCTGGAGCCAACAACGGGGCTCGGCTCCACCGACCTGGCTGGCTTATGGAGCGAGCAAAGCTAGGAACCCGATATATCATTCGACGCAAAATTTTACGTAGATTTGAAAAACAACCCTCACCAGGTTAAAGAGTTATAGGCGAAAAACCGGCGTTTCGTAAAATGAAATAGGCTGAAGAATCGACAAAATATTTTTCTAAACTGGAAGCACAAGTTGACGCAGAATTCTATCTTCAAGCACAAAAAGTTATGGACGAAAAACCGCCAATGAAGCTTACCCAATCTTGAAAATGAGTTGCATGAGTGTTGGGTCACTTTCATTCTTTTTCGTGGCGTTTCACCGGTTTTCACCGGTTTTTTCAATGATGGAGGTTCCCCCTTCACCTGCCCAGGGGTGCGTTCCAAGAAGTTTTCCATGGGAGGAAAAATGGCTCTGATAAGATATGACGAATGATAGTCCTAAAGACATGTTCATTTTAGGTGGCCTCATAAACTATCATTCGTTGGTATCACTATCAAATATGATTTCCTCCCGTGGAAATCTTCTTGGAACGCACCCCAGAGGTGAAGGTTGGTGGAATACATGGCTCCACCCAACGAAGCTATGGTTGGTGTTATCATTGCCCAGCGGCATGGACAAATGGGAGTGGCCAAGTGCGATTGCCATGTGGCTCCACCTGTTAGAACCGCCCTAGTAGCCTCATCAGACGGTGTGGATAAAAAATTTAGCTCTTGCTTTCGGAAAAATGGAACAATGGAGTAGTGAAGAAAATAACATCAGTCTTGAAAGGTATGGCGATTCTTCATACAATAGAGCTGATTTTCATATTTTTTGTTAAATCAGCTCGGGTATTCAAATTCGACTAACGTTCGAATATTCACCTCTGCGAATAATCGAATTTGAATAATGTTCGAATATTCACCTTTTGCGAATAGTCGAACTCGAATAATATTCGAATATTCATCTTTTCCGAATAGTCGAATTCGAATAATTTTCGAATATTCACCTTTCCCGAATAGTCGAATTCGAATAATATTCAAATATTCACCTTTTGCGAGTAGTCGAATTCGAATAATGTTCGAATATTCACACTTTTCGAATATTCGAATAAAAATTCGTTCGAAAAATTCGAATATTTATTCGAACTCGAATATTCGGTCCTCACTCTAATATTCATTATCAGCTAACATTTCTTATATGTTCAGCACGTGAAACGGGTAATTTCGACACTTTTGTCGCGAATTATGTCCATCTTTCCTAAGTGTTCGTATACTTATGTGGCGTGCAAAAAAATGATTTTTTTTATTATTTTACGCGAATTTGACAACTCGTGCTCACACGGGGTTTTTCATCATTTTCAGCGTAGTTGAAAACCTAGAGACTCTTTTCGGTATTTGAAACCTTGATCCAACATCTCTTCAGCACATTTTTCGGTGTTCGTATACTTATGTGGCGCACTGTAGCTTGACCTGAGAGCCAAAACAGGACTAAACATTTTTTTTCAGGTAAAATTGGGCATTTTGAAATCGAATTAGGACACATAAAATGCTAAATGGGACATCTCTCGAGGGAATTTTTTCATATTTGCCCAACAGAATTAGATTTTTTGAAGAAAATCGGAACTCTACATTCAAAGTTGGGCGTTTTCAGCCGAGATCATGCACTCAGAAAAATTTAACATTTTTCCACCCAACGTGGACGTTTCTCAACCGAATTTAGATATTTTTCAATCAGATTTGGACATTTTCTGGCCTAGGCTCCACATTTCGTGCAAAACGGCGTATTCTCAACCAAAATGGGACCTTCGTCATTCAAAATTTGATATTTGTCAATTAAAATTATGTGCTTTTCAGCGGGAAAACACATTTTGCAACAACACTCCAGCAGTCGATAACAAGAATTGTTCAACCAAAACTGCACATTTTTCAACCAGAAAAGCACAAAAAAAACTTAACGTTTTCAAACGGATCTAAACAATTTTCAGGCGAAATTGGACATTTTAAAATCGAAATTGGACACTCATAATGCAGAAAAGGATTCTCGATCATGGCAATAACATGATGTTGATGTGTGTGAAAACAGGAGAATTCCAGAAGCTAAAAACATAATTGAAAATGGTAACGATTTCGAAACACGCGCCACAGTCAAAGCTGTGCTACCGTACCCCAAACGGCTGCACATCTTGAAATGGTTGCCGCGAATCACATTCCCCTTCCTTTGGTTTTGTCATACTATTCTTTTTATTTAGGAACGATGAGGGTTTGTATTCTTAAGAAGATTTCTGTAGATCAAAATTGCTTAGGTCCGAATTCCATTCCGATACTCCCATTTTTCCCTGGGGTTCAGATTCGTAGTGTCCTTTGACCGATTTTTCCGCAAATGTTCTCAACTTATAGGTTAGGTCAACAAATTGATGTGTAGGGTTTTGACAGCGCATCTAAAATGCATGTTTGTCAGCTGTAGGTGAATGTTTTCTGATGGGGTGAACAGGTCTCCCCCATAAGACCTGTTTTCTGAGTTCGAACTTATTTCTGCATCCCGATTCTTATGGTTTCGATCTTCTTCAGATGAGTAGAATGGTGTGCTAGTTGTATTAGTTAACTTTTTTTTTCAGCTCGACACCAGAAAAGGTCATACGCCTCGAAGAAAGTCAGAGGCCACTCCCCTTTGGACGAGTTTTCTCTTTTTTATAGGCAGTTTCGAGATTTTCTTATAAATTTGAAGCAGTACACTGCCGAAAGCGGATCTAATTTCCTTTGAGGAATTTAGAAACAGAAGGAAATCGGACGCCACACCCTCTTGGGGGAAGCCAGGGGCGACTCCCCGTTAGACAACTTTTTGTTTTTAACCCTATCTTTTAGAGATTCCCATTCAAATGTGAAACAACACGACAGTGCTGCTTAGCGCGAGATTCAAATTTCTGCGAATAAACCCAATACAGGAGGAGACCGAAGACCACGCCCATGAAGGGCCACTATGTTTCTGGCGGTTTCATGTTTTCAATATGAATTCCGAAATAGATTTTGGGTCATAAAGTAATTTTATACCCCGCCAAGTTCGAGATCTCGATTTCACAAAATGATCATGATACAGAACGAACCCATAGGCCACGTCTTTGAAAGAATCCAAGGGCCACACCCCTTTGGACCAGTCTGGCTTTCGAAAAATTTCGAGATTTTAGTATACTTGGGAAGTGATACTACACCTTTGCTAATCCCAGGTCTCCAAATCCTTCAAACAGTTCAAGAAGCCGAAGTACGAAGGGAAGCCAAGGACCACACCCCTTTAAACGAATTTCGGCATCCTGAGGAATTTCGAGATTTTTATATGGTTAGGAAGTGATACTACACCTCTAATAACTGCAGTTTCCCAAACCCTCCGAACGGTTCGGCAAGGCGAAATACGAAGGGAAACCAAGGACCGCTCCCCTTCGGACGAGTTTTGGCCTCCTGACCAATTTCGAGACTTTATATAGTTGGAAAGTGGTACTGCACCTCTACTGATTGCAAGTTCCCAAATCCTCCAAGCGGTTGAGCGAGACGAAACGTGGGGGGAAACCATGGACCACACCCCTTTGGACTACTCAGACACTAGGTGCGGGCGGATCGCTGGCTTTTGGCGGGCGGATCGTCAACCCCCCGCCATCCTCCCGCCAGTAGCCAGCGATCCGCCCGCCAATAGCCAGCAATCCTCACACCAGTAGCCAGCGATCCGCCTGCCACTAGCCAGCGATTCGCCCGCCATTAGCCAGCGATCTGCTCTCGATGCCACATGTGGGCTGTTCCGATGGTTCCCACCACGGTCTACGTGTGCGGGACCACCCCCCCCCCCAAGCGGTGGGGACCATGCCCTCAGCTGCCAAAAATTATTATCCGGCTTCTAAATGATCCTTCAAAGGTGACTTGAAGTCACCTTCCAGGATCAGCCTCGAAATGCCGAGGTAGCATTCAGGGCGATGGAGCGCCTTCAAAACCTTTTGGTCTACTCACTCTGCGCATGATACTGATACCAGAAAAGAACTCGTCAATGATTGACAAGTTTCACCGTGTAAAATTTGAGCGGGCGGATCGCTGTCTATCAAAGCTGTGGCGAGCGGATCGCTGGCTATCAAAGCCCTGGCGGGCGGTACGCTGGCAGGTTGCGGGCGGATAGCCGCTTCAGAGCTCGCCCGCGATCCACCCGCTAGCGTGATCAACTTTCGCAGGTGCCGCTACCCGCCCGCCAAAACGCAGCGATCCACCCTCGGGAACAACGACAGGCAGCGATCCGCCCGGCGAGGCCACGACGGGCAGCGATCCTCCCGCAACTTGCTGGCGTACCGCCCGCAGAGGCCTTGACTGCCAGCGATCAGTCCGCACCTATTTTCTGAGTAGTTTCCGTTATACACATGAACTTTTTGATTTTTCGTATAGATATGAAGAAGAACGATACCTGTACTAAGTGCGAAACCCCATTCCTCCAATAAGTGAGATGGTGAGAGAAACCAGAGACCACACCCCTTTTGACTAGTTTTCGCTTTCAACATGAAATTTCGGGATTATTATAGTTTTGGGCGTCGTATCGTAGAACATCCCGCCAAATGCGACAAACCATTTTTCCCATATAAATGAAATACGTAGAAAGAAACCAAGGGCCGCACCTCCTGAGCGAATCGAAGATCCACCTTTTTTATAAACGAAACCAATAGCCACGCCCATTTAAACAAGTTTCCTTTGTCGACATGAATACTAAGCTTTTCATATAGCGGTGGAAAACTATAGCACCCCTGGTGAATGCGTGGATTCCCATGTTCTACAAATCAGTAAGGAAGGCGTTGCGAAGACAAGCGGAGGCCACACCGGTATGAAACTTGTTAGGGGGGGGCACTCAAAATTTATATAGAGATGACTGATATGGAACCTTTTTAACACATTTCTGACACGTGATACGACACAGTTAACGCGTTTCATCCGTTTCTAACACGTGTAGCTCTGTGGAGGAAATCTCCATCTGTCTGAATGAATCTTGAGTGCCCCCCCCCAAGTAGGTTCAAGCCGCCACACCTCTTTGGACGAGTTTTTCGAAGATTGAGGAATTCTGAATTTTTGGTCAGGATATCGTTTTAGAAGGGTTTCCCACATGTGGGATGTGTTTGCTGAAGGTTCTTATTCCCAATAGTTTTTTATGATTTTTCGAAGAGAATTTAGTATTTAACCTTTTTTTCTGAAATACTTTTTTGTACTTTTCATTCATTTTCCAGAACATTCCTCTGATGCGAGTAGTGATGTCGAAGAAGCAGACGAAGCGGAAAAGTAACAAAGTGCTGAAGGAGGGATGGGTTGTCCACTACACCAATCAGATGAACATGGTATGTAATTAGAATTGATTTCCTATTTCGAGTGAAAAAAATTATATTTTTGTTTATTTTCTTGACTGACGATGTTTTCAGAGAAAAAAGCACTATTGGCGTCTGGACACGAAGAGTCTGATCATGTACCAAGACGAGACATCAACACGCTATTTCAAGGTCAGAAACCTTATTTTCTTTTATTTTCCATTTTTTTAGACTCAATTTGAGTTCAATTTTCTTTTTTTTTGCTTGTTTTCTGGTTTTTTAGCAATTTTCTTTTTTTTTTCATCAGACTTCTTTTGCTTAAATTTTTTCCTCTACAGGAAATACCTCTGAATGAAGTTTTGGACTTGAAAAACGTCGATCATGAGACTCTAAAGCGTTCTCGGACACACTTCTTTGAAATTCGCACACAAGACTGCACCTATTACATCGGTGAGTTCATTTTTTTGTGCTCATTCGAATCATTTTTTTTGTTTTTTTTTTATTCTCATTTCATCACCTTTTTCACGAATCATTGTATTTGACATGACCTTCATATTTAGTGAGTTTTTATTTTTTCTTCCGCGCTATTACGGTGTTTTTCATAATTATAAGAATTTTTGAGCATCTCACTGTTGCGATTTTTTACTGTCATAGTTTCACTTTTTCCACGTTGATCATTTCTTGTACGTAGGACACACTTCCATCTCTTCTTTTCGTGTTCTCTACTCCCATCTTCCCCTTTCATCCCCCTCAAAGTGGTGGAAATTTATTGTCATAGTCCTACACGAAATACTGATTGAATTCCGTTCCCCTCTCGGATATCGCTCCCTGATAACCCAAAATCGTCTTTGTCCTGACTGTCTAGACATTGTTATGCAACGCGCCCAGCTTATTCAATGGCTATTTTTGAGTGATGGACTCAACGGTTTTCTCAATTGGTGCTGGATTGACGATGGTCTAAACCTTTTTCACTGAATTTTTAGCTTGACAACTCCATATTCAGTAAGCTTCCAGCTTGAAATACCCTTTCACTAGAGACCTCCTTTCAATGATGAAGATCATTTTAGATGCCTCCGGAGTTTCCAAAAAAGGACATTTTCTTCTCTCCGTGAAACGGTCAGAATTTTTTTTGTGGTGTTCAGAAAGAAACTTTGAGGATTTTGCCCAAAACCCTTAAATCGGGGTTATTTAGGGCGCTGATTGCGAATCTGGGGTCTGTTTTTGGCAAGACTTTAAGACAGTGTTCACGATGATTTTCGTCCCCGAGCTTCTCACATAAAACCATGCGTTGGCCTCAAAGTGTTAGCTAAATCACGAAGAAACGGAAAGAAACGCATTGAAACGTCATATTTCAGTGACATTATTATGATACATGGACTAGTTGTCCGGTTGGGTGAACGTTTTCATGGTGGTTGTCACCGGTGGAATTTGGGTCAGTCGAAAATAGAACAATATTTTATGCAAAGCAGGATCAGTTAGGACCCTAAGAAAAGAATGGAGCAACAGAAAGTAGATAATTGTGATGGACGGCTCCAATAAAGATGTCGTTGTCACAACAAACACTTCCTGTGATACCTAAGAGACGGGGTAATATTTAAGGATTTCGTGTTTTTCTGGTGCGTTTTTCTCGATTTATACGTTACCTTAGTTCTACCCGGGGGCCACGTAATCAATATAGCGAATAATCTTAGAATTGAAGATTATCGTGAACACTGCCTTTAAGGCTGTAGGTCACAAAAGGCCTAATGCCTCTTAACTGGCGCCAACAGAGAAATTTGGAGTCAAATCTGAGTATACCTAATGTCACGTACCGTAATCCAAGGAGGATCGATAAACTCACCACAGATTCGTTTGAATCAGCTCAAGTAAATCGAAGGAGAAGTTTTAAGGCGATTTCATTCTCGAAATCGTTAGAAGTCACGTTTGGTCAGGCAAACTTCCCCCATTTTGAAGCTACGTACCAAATCAGTCGAAATTTTTTAATATTCGCCCTCAGATTCGTAATTAGCATCCGAAACAACTCCTAGAGAGACGTTTTAAGTCGAATCCGAGACAGTGCTTATTTGGACACCCCGAAAACTGTCATTCATGTATCCCTTCGTGTTACCACCCCCAAATAACCCCTATGTGCAGGTTTTGAGCCAAATGCCGAAAAAATTCAGAACTTCTCAGTCTTGGGTGTACGCTTACCTATTCGCAAAGCTTTGGAAACGTCTACAACTTCGTTCAGAGTATTCGTAGGCAGATTTGAAGGGCATTTTCAGATTCTGAATCAAAAAATTGTGGTGCGCGCGAAGCGCGCACCAGATTTGGTTTTGAATTGGCCATGCGCGCGACCCGTTTTTCGAAATCTCAATTCAAAGTGAACAAAGAAATTAGCTCTAAATTGCATTGAAAAGAGCGCAAAAAGTTGGTGTAGTAACCCAAAGATGGTTTGGAATGGTTTACTGGTTTTCGAGTAAAAAGTGAAAGACCGCGCGTTTTTGTTGTTAATCTCCTTTTCTTTTTTTCAGACGGCGTTCACGATCTTGCGGGTACACTTAAAATTGAGCTAGGGAGCTCATTTTTGGACAGGAGGCTGGAAATGGATGCAGGTCGCTCCTATTCCATTTTAAACTTGATACCTCAACTTTGAAGGGTACCTCAAAATCGTGGGTTTACATACTAAATTGGCCGTGGAGCACGAAAACTGCTTCTTTTTGCTACGACTGTGGAGACCGTGGTGGGTGGGTGAATCTGCAGCCAACCAACACAGGTCGTCGGAGGTAAGTACTGAACTTGTCAGAATTCGTACTCATGACGCGTCATCGATCGATAATCAATATTATCGATTTTGGCGCTTTCTGCACTAAATGCGGCCAGTAGTAGTGATTACTGAAGGGATTGGTTTTCCTGGTTGGGAAATTTTGCTAATCAGTCATTATCGATAAAAACCAATCAATAATATTGATTTTTTCGCCCGTTGCACAAAATGCCGCAATGCTTTTTTACTGTTCACATTTTTTGGGAAATTTTCTCATCATGCAAGATCAAATATTAATGAAGTCACTTGTTTGGAAACTCTTCTCATCAGGCAAGAACAAATATTAATGATCAATAATATCGAGCTCTCACATGTTGCACAAAATGCGAGATTGAGTGGTCATTTTTATGGTTTTGGGTCATAAGTTTAAAAAAAAATTTACTCATACGGCAATATCGTTTGTTAGATGTTTCATCATTCCAAAATGGAAATTTCTGAGCAATATTGAAGTCAGAAAGGGAACCTTCGGGAAAAAAATGTGGAATTTCTGAAAATTTAGCTTCCTGGCAAAAGTAACGATTTGGTAATGATAAAAAAAGTTTCAAAAATGTCTTGAAATGTCTTTAAGAAAATGATTTGGCGTAAAATAGCTTGGAAAAATAAAAAAGCTAGGAAATGAAGTGAAATAACCAAAAATGCGATTTGGTGGTCGATCATTTCACAAGCTTCTCCGTTAAACTTATCAAAACGAAATCAAGCGCGCAACGGAAACATTAAGCCAATTTTGAAAGCTGTAATAAGGAAATCAGCATAGGTCAAGCTAGGCGAACTCCATTCCATATCGTGCTTGATTTCGTTTTGATAAGTTTACCAGAGAAGCTTGTGAAATGATCGACCACCAAATCGTATTTTTTGGTTATTTCACTTCATTTCCTAGCTTTTTTATTACTCCAGGCTATTTTACGCCAAATCATTTTTAAGATATTTCAAGGTATTTTTGAAACTTTTTCCACCATTACCAAATCGTTACTTTTGCCAGGAAGCTAATTTTTTAGAATATTTATATAAATATGCATTCCACTCTGGGCAATCAAAGTTATCGTGTAAACGAAATCTTGGAAAACGTGAAAAAGGGTAGCCTTCTGGGTAAGACAACCCATTTTCAGGCATTTTTTTCATGTTGTTGTGTTTTTGTTTTTTTTTGTAATCATTGGATTTATGCTGGAACCATATAGAAGTGACAGCAAAACTTTATCAACTCCTGCTGGCTTTGTTCGAAGCCAAAGGTGAGTCGTCTTATCCGAAAAAAGTATCCAAAAATTTACATGAAATGTTGCCGAGAAATAAACCAGAAATAAGGAAAAGATCAAAATCAAGGTGTTTTTAGTGCTATAAATTGTGGGCTTCGGTGGTGCAGTGCGATAAGGTCGCTGGGGCTTCGGTGGTGCAGTGCGATAAGGCGCTCCCCCGGAAAGGGAATATGCTGGTTCAATCTCGCCCGGAGCCAAGCGTTTTGCGATCAACTCAGCACCTTGTGTAAACATACTATAACGTGCACTGCGACGTTCAACTGCAGTTACGGCAAAAAACATCCAAAAATCGTGTAAGACTTAACTAGGGCATCATCTTGACAGGTCTACGACTGTTAGATAGTCTCTGACGGTATTCCTGTTTCATCCCGTTATGCGGGTGAAAGGATGATTGCTTCGGTGAAGATTTACCGAGCAGTTGAGTGAGAGCGGCGCTGGGGCTTTGGTGGTGCAGTGCGATAAGGCGCTCCCCCGGAAAGGGAATATGCTGGTTCAATCTCGCCCGGAGCCAAGCGTTTTGCGATCAACTCAGCACCTTGTGTAAACATGCTATAAATTGTATTCTTCTCAATAATTGTAGGGTTTCAGCTCGCCGTGCGCTTGCCTGTGCTAAGAGAACCTCATCTGTTCCCTACTTTTCTACGCAAGCAGGTATCTCCTACCTGAGTCATCCTCGTGTGTTACGCGCGAAATCGGTTCTGCATTAGTTTTGCTGCGCGTGTTTGTGACGTCACTGTTAATCGGACTATCGGATGAGTTCTCACCCCCCTGCTTTCATATAAACAGCGTCGCCCCGTGTTCCAACAGAATTCTCTGTTGTTGTGAATGCATTCATGGGGGCGGTTTCTGAGATTTCTTAGAAATTTTGAGGTTTTTTTTTCTCCGGAAATCCGACTTCTCAAATGAATTTGAACTTCTTCTTTGTGTTCAAATTTTCACTTTTCGAGCGTATCCCATTTTCCTTCTTTCCTTGAACATTCGACTTACGGAAGTGAGACTTTTCAAACTCTTTGTTTCTCGATTGTACATGACAGCCGGTTTCAAACCTTTTTCGAGTATCCGACACTTCGAATGTAGTGGAATTATGAATTTGTAAAACATCCGATTTTTTATCAAAGTTAGATTAAAGCCTTTCAATTTAATGAATCTGTTCAGCTACTCGAGTGTGAGGGTTGAAATTTTGGATCTCGAAAACCCGATATTTTTGAACATTAAAGCTTTCAAATGCAGTCCGAATCCGAAACCCGACTTCTCGAATTTTTTGGATTTTGAGTTTCTCGAATTCTCGAATAATTTTTTTTCTTTGCATGTTACAAATATAGCATTGGAAAACAATGAAGGGAGGAATAGAGACAAGGAATATTTCTGCAATAATTTCGCGATGAAAGAACTTTTCAAAGTTTTTTAATTATTCGGGTTTTCGAATATTTCGAATATCCGATTACTTTTCGAAAAGATAAGTTCGGATTTGAAGACTTTTGAATGTCCAATACTTTCTGAGACTAACCTACTCAAATGCAGTCAAAGACCTGTCAGGCTGCCGACTTTTTCAGATTGATTCGATTTTTTTTAAACTTTCGAATATTCGACTTTTTGAATACAGTGGGAATTCGAACTTTTGAATACCCCATTTTTCGATTACGAATATTAGGATTTTTGAAGTTCGGTACATTTGTACTAACTAGTCCTCGCTCGCTAGTCAGGTATGAGCTTTTGAGAGACTGTGAGTGTTTCTTGGTCACCTCGGATACGCTCTCTTCGAATCTGAACTCGGATTTTGCTACGGACATCTCTGAACTAAGTTATTAGCGTTTTTGAAGCTTCGTGAAAAGGTAAGGGAAACCATCAGCCATTTTTTAGGGTGTTTGGGAAACCATTATTCGGATTCAGCTCAAAAACTTACAACTGGGGGTTATTCAGGGCGCTGAACGCGATTCTGGGATCTCTTTGTCGCTAGACTTATGGTTACTGTAGGCACTATGCCTTTTAACTGACTTTACCTACCTTAAAATTTTGAAAATCAAAAAATGGACCTCAAATTCGTGTTCGGCGTCTCAAAAAACACCCACAGTGAAATTTTGAGTCAAATCTGAGACTTTGACCAAGCTACCGTTTATTCATTGTAACCTACCGTAATCTATTAGAAACCGATAAACGGATTGCAGATTCTTGTTTAGCACTGCGAATAACCCTAGAGCAACAATTTGAGCCATATCAATCGTAGCGATCCGGAAATCGACAAAAGTCGCGATTTGCCATCAAATTCCCCGATGGGAAGCTTTGAACGAATCATGTCGAAAAGCTCGGGAAATCGTCAAATAAACCACAGATTCGTGATCAGCGCCCCAAATAACCTACGTGGAAGGATTTTGAGTGAAATCCCCACCATTTTTTGCAACGCTTTCAGAGGTATAAATAAGCGCCCAACCGAAAATCCGCACAGGTCCAAAACGCTATCAGTCTGTGCAAAGTTTGGAAAATGTGCCTTCACTCAAAATTCGCTCAGTGGGGTAGTTTTGGGCGCTGAACACAAGCATGAGGTCCGTTTCCGGATTTCGCAAACTTAACATCCCTTTTTTTTGTTACAAAAAAGGCGTGAAATACGAACTCTGACTGACTATAATTTTTTTCGCAGACGTCCGTAGCAAAATCTCGAGTTCAGATTCGAAGAGAGCGTATACGAGTTGACCAAGAAGCATTCACAGTCTCTCGAAATCTCATACCTGAATAGCGAGGTTCCCTAGTAAGGTACTTGAAGTTTCGAATAACCAACTTTTCGACTGAAGGGCCTTCGGAAATAGTTTGAAATGTCTAAGCTTTTGAATACCCGTCTTTATGAATGATTTCAAGTTCTGAACATCTGGAGTGTCCGGGTCCACGTGAAAACTTAGTCGAGTCGAGTTTCCACAATTATCATGTTTTTACATAAATATACTCGGATACTTGACTCTTCAGATATACGTAGTGGGTTACAGTGAAGTTCCTCCGAATGAAACTGTCCATCCACGCGGTCGACGTGCGCGTCGAGCTGCCGTCGCAAAGACACTACTCGGACTTGTAAACCGATTGGCAGCAATGTCAGGCAAATAGGGAGTAATATCCCAGTCACCTGTCTGCAGCCGTAGGAATGCTCGTCCGAAAAATGCTTTCGCGACGGCCGCTCGGCACGCACGCCGACCGCGCGGGTGGACAGTAGACTATACGAACCACTGTTAAACGAATATTTGAATAGTTCGACTATTCGTGAAAATTCATTATTCAGTTTTTTGTTTTTTTTTCAGGTAATTTTTTTCAGATTGCGTTCGTACAAGATTTTTCGATTTTTGGTTCGTTCAAAAATATCTCGGAAGAATTTTATTCCGACTTTCGTTCAATCGACGTTGTTTTTTTCAAACAATACAACTCTGGTATACAATTATTGTATGCAATTATTGGCTGCAGCCCAGGTACAATTAAAGTGGGCAGTCTCACACCGAGTTTAAAGTTCGTTATAGATTTTATCATCTGAAATTAATCGAAAAAAACGCACTCTCCTGCAGTTGGGAACCGGTTGTTCGGTGAAGGTCAGGTTGGTTGCTGCTAATAGTTCTTGGCGTGTTGTATGTACTTCTGCTTGCACGAACTTACTACTACTAAACTACTCATAGAAGACAGTCATTGTTCATAACAATAGATGTTTAAATGAAAAAAGACCTAAAAGAAAATAGTATTTTTGGGGTCACAAAGCGCAGGTCGTTTTATGGAGTATTGTCGGAATAAATTTGATTTCTCCGTGCTTATTCCAAAAAAATTAATCTGTGAAGTCCATTGTGATTAATCTTGGCCACATTTCAGGCCTTGTGCCGGGCGTTTTTTTTTCGCCTTTAGTCATGATTCGTATTGAACTTGGGGATCTGGTTCTCGGCTCGTCAATCGTTTCGTCTCATCGCCCCTGCACCCGATCCTGTCCTCCAATGGGTGTTCTTTCATCTTCGCGTGCAAATGTTCGTGTTATGTCTTTGAATATATGGACACGGAGACATATCAGTCCTACATTTGCCCTTATGTGGTCACTTCTGACGTTATCAATGAAAAGAATGACTTTTCGGGGTTGATGTTACTGAGTGTGCAGATGAAGAGTTTAGAAAAACGCCTCTCGAGTCTAGATTATCCTGCAGTGTGGGGATACATATGGTTCTTCGTCCCGACACCCGGAAGATCTCGTAGAATTGTCGTCATTTTAAAAGCATACCCCAGTCTATTCCCACTCCAAATATGGATTGATATAACTTGCTGAATCCGAGGTTTTAAAAATTTGGGACCCTCAGCTGTCCGAGATTCTGGACAATATTCCTGTCAAATTCAACATTTCCCGTGTTCATAGCACTGACTGTCACCATTGTGATGTAGTCATAGTAAGAAGTCGTGCGGCACCTTCGAGGCACTTCTGACACTGGCATACTCCGAGGAGGGGCATCGTCAGACAACTCACTCTCATACAGGGTGGTTTATACTCCCGCCACCGCGCGGCCCGACACGGTGAATTTCTGCGATGATCAATACTATAGAAATGCAAGTGTGCCACGCCGCTCGGTGGCGGAAGTATAAACGACGCCTAACTAAAGTGCGCTCTATCTCCCGCAAACTTCGTCATTACGCGCGAACCGCGCACCCATAAGGCCAATGGTATACTTTTACGACACGCGGTCGCGCCGTTCTTCACAGCGACAGCGACCGCCTTCTGTCCTTCGAATCTGTCGCAGTGCGCTGCGCAGTGGCAACGACAGACATAGGCTTACTTGCAGTATGTCAGCCCTCCGCGACACGTCGCTGCGACGGACACGCGACAACTGTTCCTACGAGGACCAGTGTCGTTGCTCCGATGCTGATCCCGCCACGATTTGGGCTGAATGTCGCGACTGTCGCTCATGACAGCGACAAGGTGTACCATTGACCTAAGTGAGGGAAGGGTTTTTGGCAACCCGTTGGCGACTTGACGGTGACTCGCCATCTGCATGACGAGTTTCGATCATCCGCTGTCGTGTACTTCTCACGCAAGACCTCAACCACTGAGTCTGGCATCACGCAGGAGCCGCGTTCTGCCGCTATGAGTTGTTAACGCGTGCTCATTCGGTATGTGAGCCGCCTTGTTTTCCAGAGACCCGCAGCGACCCTTCTGGCTGTTTCTGGTGGATGATGGTGAATAGTCTTCCAGAGTATAATTTTTTACCTCTGGGAAAATCTCTTCGTGACTCACAGAAACTGAAGCCTGCATGTTGAAGACCGCGGCTAAGATAGTCCCCTTTTGGCCTATAGTATATACTCACGGCGTAGAGCCTGTCGCTGCCCTCAGCGAAAGGTCCGCGATTGGTCCAAATTCAAGTTTGACCAATAGCAGACCTGTCGCTAAAGGCAAAGACAGGCTTTACGTCGAGATTATAACATAGGCTTTTTATAGGTTTTGGCAGAGGTGGTCTTTGAGCTACGGACGGTGACGTTTTTCTCTTGAGGGTCCTCCAGAACTAACACAAGCCATATAAGGGTCCTGAAGACATTTTCCAAGGCCGGCATCAGCCGCTGACTCTAAGGGTTCTAGCCGAGAAATAGCCCACCAGGCTCCGCAGCGGCTCCTCATGGGCTACTTCCCAGCTATTTCGCGGCGTGTCACGAAATGGACAAGTAGAAGCCGAGAAATAGCCGAGATATAACCGAGAAATGACGAGGAGTAACCAAAAGTAACCAACGCGCAACATTGCCGGCTCGCCGAGCCATCATCCGGGCCAGTCAGCGGTTGGGCGGGGCCTCTAGAGGCTGAACGAGGTCTAAGTGCCTCAAACTTGGATAATTGAACCGACGGAGGTGTTGACATGTGAACCATGACTCTGGAATGCGCCGTATACCTACCTGGAGAGCATTATTTCTCGGCTATATCGCGGCTTTTTCGCGGCGGGAAATATTTGGCGTCTATTTTGCGGCGGGCACTATTTAGCGGCCATTTATCGGCTATTTTGCGGCGATTTCCCGGCAAAAACTTTTGGAGAAAGGGATCTCTCCTCCACGGTCAGCAGTGAACGTCGTACCTTGAACCCGACCGTGAAGGGGGAAGGGGCGGGGTGGATATTCTTGCTGCAGATCCTGGCGGCAAGGATATAGCCTCCCTCACATTCGGCAGTGCCCTGCTGGGGTACATGGTACAAAAGAGGTGGAACGCGTCTGGCCAAAACAGTCCGAGGGTGCGGTTACGGCCGAAACAACACAATGGTGCGCGTACGGCCAACACAGCATGATGGTGCGTATCTGGGAGGCATTGTTCAACCGTGAACGCACTTTATCCGCCCTAGAATCGTCTGAGAGAGGATCTGGTACTGGTATGGTGCGCTCGCCTTCCAGCTTAGTGCTTCAGAGTTGAGGGTTCATGATGTGATTTTGGTGCATCACCTGGGGCGAAATGTGGTCCTGGAACAGATTTTGTGAAATCCTCTCAATCTTGAATTCAACTGGACCTCGTCTTCAACGGTAACATGTCCCGGTCATCAATTGTAGGTGCACTTCTTGGAATGAATGTCTTCTCGCCGTGTTACAGCCAGTCCCTCACCTTTTCTTTCTCGTCGCTCCTTTCGCTTTCGTGATGAATGCTGTCGCAAGGTGCGGTGCGCTGCTATAGTTCGGCACCAGTTTGCTGGTGGCCCTCAAGTTTCAGTTCTTCGTCTCTCGTCGCACTCTTCTTCAATTCTTCTCTCTCTACCACCCGCATCATCGTTCCGATTAGGAAGATTTGTCTCAAGGACAGGAATGCTTTTGCATCATAGCTAGCTGGCAATTTATGCACGGCACGCGCAATCTTCTAGCTTTTAATACAGAAATGCTCATTTCCGATTCTTTTGTTCCTCTACAATTTCCCTATCTTTATTGTTCCACTCAGAATATGATTCTGAATTTTCCATTGCACAAAGTCGACTCTTGGAACATTGTGGTTTACAATGACCTGCTCCTCTCTAGAGGTTCCAAAGTTGCATCAGCAGTCTTCTTTAAGGCCTAATGAAGATTTCCTCTCCTAATATTGTCTCCTGCCCTTCTACACTTTTTTTTTGCATCGAAATGTCTTAATATGATTGTACTCATGTTATGACGGACGACGCGACTCATCGTAAGCAAGTCAGTTCGAATAAGGAGTGTGGTCTCATCATTTCTTTTCTGAAATTCTATTCTTACTCATTGAAGAGATTGGGTCTTAGTACGCTCTCGATTCGAATACCTCGACAAACTGAAAGGCTACTTGGCAGCAGCTCATGCTTACCTCAGGGAAACGTGGACAACTCGAAGCAAATACGTTGTGCTAAAAGGCATAACTTGTGCAGCACCCCTTTCAGCATCGCAGCAGCACGTGCTCCTATTGTGCTGGAGCGCCGCACTCAAAGTCTTCGCGGCGTCCACAGTCCACACCTTTCTTCAGACGAGGTGTCTCATACACTCCATGTCAAGGAGATCACCCCCTTCGCAGCAAGGGCATCACCCTTGCCGTGGTTCACAACAAAGAACCTTCCCTCACGGTAGATCATGGCGGAGATCCCCTAATGGCAGAAAGTTCTCCAGAAAAAGACTCGCCAATTTACCTCATCGCGCTGGATGGCGTTTGGTGAGGCGGGATCACCTCTCAACTTATGCTCTGCTCTAAGTGCCATAGAAGCTCAGCGGCCTGGATTTGCAGCAACAAGTTTAGCGTTAAGGACACTGCACCGTTGGTTCTCTAGATTCTCCTCTTTGTGCTTGGGCCACGTCTTTTTTAGGGTAGTTCTCTGGGATTTCCACAAGGACGGGCGCTTCCACCACAGCATAACGTACGGGAAATGGATAGCGTTCATCCTAAACTTGTGTCCAGACCGCTTCTTGTCTGCAGCTGTTCTTGAACCGTCGGCTGATCCACACAGCTCTTTCCTATACCGTCGTTGCAGACACGGTCGCGAATCTTAATCCCAAGGATCTGGTTGACTACGAAAGGCATCTGTGATTTCTATGAGAGGGGGTTGCATAAACAGCCTGACTGAAATGTCCCGACGATTTTTCTGGTAGCATATCAGGTTGTGAGTCAGCAGACCAACTCACTCCAGAACCCAAAGGCTTCATCAGTACAAGAACAAGAATTTTAAGCAATCGATGTGGTTCGTGCTGGTCGCTAGCGCCAACTTCAGGGTAGTTCTCATCACATAGTAGAAGATTCTCACCATTCAGGAGCACCACAATCATCAGTATAATCACCAACTGCTTGAGGAAACTCCAGCAAACGTATTTGCAACGTAGAAAGACTGGGCACCAGCACGTTCGTCCCATTCGAGAAGTTTTATTTTGCGGATTCGTTCCCGCGATTCTGAGCTGAAAATGCCTTGCCTTAAAGGCACAGGACACCCAGAAAATAATTTTTGAGATTTTATGCTTATCTTGGAGAGGGTTATACGCTGATCACAGTGGTATCTCTGAAATCTTCCAAGACCACCTATAAACAGAGTTATGGCTTCTTAAAAATGCCTATACTTTGAGTGTGGAAAATTGGCGGACGAGTTGTCCCAGGCCTGTATTTCTTCTCATTCGCAATCGTTGAGCGAGAGCGAGCTAGGATAAGGAGACAATCCGGCGATGGACTGAAGAACACGAGTTCTCAAGATTTCATCCATCCATCCAGCCGATATCGAGGTTCAAAATCCGGAAGGGGGTCGGGCCTGTGGTGGTGAGCGAAGGGTGTCGGGCCCGTGGTGGTCGCTTATATCTCGCTTATTTGGAGGAATTGAGATCTCGCACTTGGCACGTGTTATACAGGAGGGGTCTACTGCACAATCAAATAAAAAACACAAAATTCATGTCTGAGGGTGTACTTTGCCTTTAAAGGCAGTGTTCACGATGATTTTCGTTCCCGAGTTTTCCACTCAAAACCTTGCGTTGGCCACCAAGTGTTAGCAAAATAACGAAGAAACGGCGAGAAACGCACTAAAACGTCTTATTTCAGTGACATTAATCTCTGGCCTGGACTAGTTGTCCAGTTGTATGAACATGTTCACGGTGGTTGTCACCGGTGAAAATTTGGGTCAGTCGAAAATGGAGGGATATCCCAGGCAAAGGGGTACTAGTTAAGGTCCGAAGAGAAGAAGGGAGCCACAGAAAGCAAATAATTGTAAAGAACGGGCCCACAAATGATTTCATTGTCACAAAGAACAGTTCCTGTGAGAGTAAAGAGGCGGGGTGAGAGTAGAGGATTTCGTGCCCTTCTGGTGCGTTTTTCTGAATTTCACCAGCATTTCAGTTCTACTCAGGGGACAAACAATCGATTTAGCGATTAATCTCAGAATCGAAGATTATCGTGAACACTGCCTTTAAAGGCAGCAGACACGCTCAAAAAAGTTGTTGAGATAACCACATTAATGGGATCTTGAGGGCCCTAGAAGAGCCCTCACGAAGTTGGAAGAGTTGAAAACGAGTTAAAATGACCGTATTTGAGCCGTATTGAGTCACAAAATCATCCTTTCTCCGCCCACCGATACGGGCTCCGCCCTTCAATACAAATGTTCAAGGCTCGATTACGGTCATTTCGGCTCATTTTTTACGCTTCTAAGGTCGTAAGAGTTCCAGAAAGGGCCGTAAGAGTACATTAGCGTCGTTATCCCAACAAATTTGTCGCTAGCTCCGCTATTTCAGCCAATGCGGTAAAACTCGTCCACATCTGGGCCAATATTGAACGAGCCGTTATATCTTCATTTCGGTCGATTTTCTTCCGGTTTTTTCGTTATCTCTGAATATTAACAGCTTCAGACCTTCGATTCATTCCATAAAATTGATATCATTTTTGAGCGTGTATGCTGCCTTTAACTCGTTCGCCTGCGACCTCATGAATTTTTGAGTTACTCCATGCTTACAAGGGTTGTGTCTGGAGTGTTAAACGCGTCTGCGAAGGCCAATTACATTGTTTCTCTATAGCTACATAGTTAAGCTGTATATGTAGTATCCCACCCCTAGTTGATCTATCAAAGTTATAAGCTAAAGACGGTCGTTTACTCTACCTAGTTTGCCTTCAGAAACGCCCAGTAATGTTTCGGCAATCTAAAAACGGATCTCGTAATCGTGCTCACCGCCCAAAATAACCATTCTAGGCAAATTCTGTGTGAAAGCTTATTTCTCGAAACTTTCAACACAGTATTAGCGTTTTCACCTTGTACCGAATGTTGGTTGAGCGTTTATCAACTAACGGTTTCCAGAGGGCGTTTTAGAAAAATATTCAAGATCTGACCTGCTCAGGCGGTTTTGAGCCCCGAGCCGCCTGACAGTTCGGCTCATGTTTTCTTAATCTCCGGGCCACTGCTGTTGCTGTTCGGGCCGCCGCTGCTGCTGTCCGGGCTCCTCCAGTTCGCCCGGACGGCAACAGCAGTGGCTCGTATAGCGACAGCAGTGGCCCGGAAAATAGGGCAACACGAGCCGAAGTATGTATCAGGCGGCTCGGGCCGCGAATCGCCTGAGTGAGTTCTACAGTGGGGGTGATTCCGGGATACTGATTTCGAATCTGAGGTTCATTTGCCGAATTGCTAAAGTTGTCGGCTAATTTCCTTCGAAGCTTTTAATCAGGGTAAAATATTGAGTGCGAAAAGCGACTTTTGATTAGTTTCCAAATGCTACATGTGGTTCAAATCGTTTATCTGGGTGCTTAAAGACAGAGCTCACGATAAAAAACCGTTTTTTTAGTTTTCTTCGATTTTTGAGTAAGCAAGTCCACGAAATAGAGAATAATAGAGAAAACTCCTGATAGAACTCCTGACTGTCACGAAAAAAAAACTACAAATGTTTCATTTTACGCCTGTCGGTGTGTTTTGCGCACTGCGGACAAAACTTCTAACCAAACGTCGCAAATTTTTGCGAGCATCGAAATTCAAAATTCTTTGTTTCCTCGTCTTTGTTTTCTGTTTCATGTGTCAAAAACTTTTGAAAATAGATGGTTAAATGCCCATGTTTGGATATGAGAATTTTCCATGATAAATAGTATTCAGAAACTCGGCAACTGTTCCTTCAGTGAAACAAACGATGGACAACTGTTGTATGACATGGGCGGGGTGATCCAATGGGTCGGCTGGTCCACGAGATTTTCACCCACTTTTCGGCTCTTTTTCGTCGTACTTTCGTTCTTACCCTTCTTGGAGGGACCCATAGCTTAATTATTTGCCAAATAAAAAAAGGCAATTTTTTCATGATGAACACTGCCTTAAAACGAATCTGACGAGTTTGATCTGAGTGTGTTTGTCGAATTCCAACAGAATACTGTAGGTTACGGTAGGTACACTGCAAGTTTGTTCAAGTCTCAGATTTCGGTTCAAAACTCATCTGTGGGGGCAATTTGGGGTGGTGTGAACGAATTTGGCGTCCATTGGTCGATTTTCAATCAGTAATTACCAGAATATTCGCAACCGGACCTCGAACTTGCATGAAGCACCCTATATAAGCCCCAGATACACTCAGGCGATTATTGGCCCCGAGCCGCCTAACAGTTCGGCTCGTATTCGCAATCTGTGAGTCGGCTTCTGTTGCTGTTCAGGCCGCTGCTGTTGCTTTCAGGGCCACTGCTGTTGCTGTCCGGGCTGCTTCGGTTGGCCCCAACAGCAACAGCAGTAGCTCGGAGATTGGGAGAACGAGCCGAACTGTCAGGCGGCTCCGATTCCTGTTCGGTGCGGCTCGGGGCCGAGAATCGTCTGAGAGTTTCAGGCCAAATCGAAAAAAAAACCTCTGAGACACCCAAAGAAATGCGTGAAGGGTAGCTAACCTTACCTATCCGCAAAACGTGAAAACGCTTATAATTCCGTTTAGGGTACTTTTACTTAGGTAATGAAGGAAAATTCAAAGTCTTATTGTTAGTCAGGAAACTGTTTTAGAAACATGTGTTTCGTTTTAAACGGCCAGTTTGTCCAAGTATCCTTACCTTTTTGGAAACGAGTTGCAGTGGAAGCGTATACGACCAAAAAGGAGGTAGTTTTATTCAAAGCGTGGTGTAATCCCTCTGCGTGAATTTACAGCGAAAAAAATGTTATCGAGCTCCATGGCCAAAAAGTGCAATTAGTGCCTTCTCATAGAAAATTCACCCCGTCTAGTGATCTTTTTGACAGATCGCCTTGATATTGTCTCAGTTCACCTGTCCTCATCGCTCACACCTGCGGGGAAATTTTTACCCCGCGCTCGTCGGTCCGTCCGGTTTCCGTCGCATCCGTCGCGCATTCGTTCATAAGTCACAGAAACGCGCGTGCGCGCCTCTTTTCGCCTGTCTCTGTTGCGTAACTGGTTCCGCCCCGCGTAACTGGTATCGGCCCCCGCAGTTCTTGTACCATCGGCTACGAATGCCTCATGTCAGCTGCTTGTTGTCACCAACAGTAGCCGCCCGACAGATGTTTTCCAGTTTGGTGCCACTTTCATCAAACAGCGCGTTAAGTGGAAAGATTTATGGAGATGATATTAGGGTGTCCTAACAGTTTTCGTTGGGAAGTTTAGGTAAGGTTTGGCATCGCAGGGTCTTCTACTATGGTTACGGCCCACCTTTGCTAATCAACTTAATTTTGTCGGAAAAACCATCTTCGTTCGGAGTGGTGTGATATTTGTGTGAATTTCGAGGGTACCACACCAATGATCAGTGACCGGATTCATCACTGCACTAAACCCAGGTTTGTTGAATTCGGTTGGGCTCAGCACGAGCAGAATCGCGTTTATTTTCGTACCACACCAAACAGAAATCGACAAACCCAGGGTTATCGCAATGATGAACGCGGCCACAGTGTACATTACTTCTTGAATTTCTTTTTCGATCCATCTGTTTTTGACTTATTTTTATTCGTTATTTTCGACTTAATAGATTTCTCAATTATCCGGCTTTCGCCCATGTTCAAATTTTTTTTTCGAATTTTTGATTTACGAGTATGCGCGAAATCTGGCATTTTCAAACATTTGATTTTCGGTTATGTATGATACGTGACTATTCACTTTTGTAGATATTCGACCATATTCGAGATTTGACTTCTTCGAACATTCTCCTTTCGACTGAGGCTATTTTGAACATATTCGAAAGTCGTTATATGAAAATATTCAAGTCAGCGACATGTGTGGCCTGGTTTTTTTTTTATTTATTTTTTTCGGAACACTACTCAGACAGTAGGTGCGGACTGACCGCTGGCAATCAAGGCCTCTCCGGGCGGTACGCCGGCAAGTTGCGGGCGGATCGCTGCTCATCGTGACCTCGGCGGGCGGATCGCTGCCTCACGTCGTCTCAGCGGGCGGATCGCTGCGGTTTAGCGGGCGGATAGCGGCACCTGGAAAAGTTGATCACGCTAGCGGGCAGATCGCCGGCAAGGACTTTGATAGCCAGCGATCCGCCCGCTGAGCTATGAAATGCAGCGATCCGCCCGCAACTTGCCAGCGATCCGCCCGCCGGAGCTTTGATAGCCAGCGATCCGCCCGCCACTGCTTTGATAGCCAGCGATCCGCCCGCTCAAGTTTTACACGGTGAAACTAGTCAATCATTGCCAAGTTCTTTTCTGTTATCAGTATCATGCTCAGAGTAAACAAACCGAAGGGTATAAAAGGCTCTCCATCTCAATGACTGCTCACTCGTCATTTCGAGGCCAATCGTGGAAGGTGACTTCAAGTCACCTTCGAAGGATCACTCAGAAGCCGATGAATAATTTTTGGCAGTTGATGGGATGGTCCACACGGCTATGGGGGTGGTTCCGCACGCCGAGACCGTGGTGGGAATCACCGGAAACCAACATGTGGCATAGAGGGCGGATCGCTGGCTAATGGCGGGCGGCTCGCTGGCTACTGGCGGGCGGATCACTAGCTACTGCCGGGCGGATCGCTGGCTACTGCCGGGCGGATCGCTGGCTACTGGCGGCGGATCGCTGTCTACTGGCGGGAGGATCGCTGGCTACTGGCGGGTGGATGGCGGGGGGATGTCGATCCGTTCGCCAGAAGCCAGCGATCCGCCCGCACCTACTATCTGAGTATGTTTGAGTATCGATTTTCCGTATGGCCGGTTTTCGGATGCATTCGAATTTTCACTTCCTCGAACCTTTTCGCAATTTCACTTCTCCGAACATTCTGATTGTATTTGGAATCTCATTTTTTCGGCTTCTCTATTTCAAATATGTTCGAAATTCGAATTTTTGACTATGTACATACAATACCCGCACTATTTTACTCAAAAAAGTTGCGAAATCGCGACTTTACGTCATAACTCGGCTCAAAATGACCCGTTCGGGGAGCTAGGGGCATATTTGGAATCAGCATCGAGAGCTTTTCATTTTGAGCACACACATTTTTTGACCTGCAAACAAGGCATATAGTGTTAACAGAAAAGTCGAGTGAACGAAAAGCAACCAACGTCCCGTTTTCAGCTCAAACGAGATCAATCGACCAGGGACTTGGACTAAAACGTTACTTTTTGATCATATTTCAAATAAGCACTGCGGCAGCCCAATTCAGAAAAGTCGATTATTCATCCCCTTCACATGTGCCAAGTCCATTCTCGCTTCAAACGGGGTCAGGTTAAGAGATGTCTGTGCTCCAAACGAAGAGCTCTCGATGCTGATTCCAAATATGCCCCCAGCTCCCCGAACGGGTTATTTTGAGCCGTGTTGTGACGAAAAGTTGCGATTTCGCGACTTTTTTCGGCTTTTTTGAAAAAAATTAGTGTGGGTATTGTATGTCCAAATTTTGACTTCCTCAGAATTTTCGACTTTCGACTAAATCGAAATCGAACATATTTGAAAATCGATCGCGAATATTCGAGTCAGAACAACTTAACCTCTGTTTCGGAGCCAAATTTGCTCTCTTCCTACGCGAACTTGCGCGAAGCGGGGGTAGAGACAGCGAGAAAGTGTGGGGAGAAGGAGACGCAGCCCACGCGCGCAGACGCACGCAATAAACGGAAATAAATTTCACTCCGAAACAGAGAATATGTGCATATAACGTTCAGTTGCTTATTGAAGCCTATTATTTATTTATTATTGTGAGTATTTCTTTATTGTTTTATATACTTATTCACCTGTTTATGTATTTACTTGTTTTTTCTCCACGAACGTTCTTAAAAGTGTCTGAGATTTTCCTTAGAACTTACCACAGCTTTTCGCAGCTTTCCAGAAACTTCCTGATTTTTTTCGGGATGTCTAAGAATTTACGCGTCTTTCACTGATTTTTCAGATTTTTGAGGAAGTTTCTGAGGTCCAGAAATTCGTACTGGTATCTCCATCTTTCGAGAATGTTTCATAGTTTTTAGGTATTTTTCGAAATGTTAGAGGCCCTCCAGATATTCTAGAATTGTCCAGACATCTGTTCTTTTCTCCACTTGTTCTTTTATTTATTCAATTATTCGCCTATTTGTTCGTTTATTCCTCTTTTAATTGTTTACTTATTTATTCATTTTTCGTTTGTCGCCTGTTTCTCTGCTTATTCATTCACTTCTTTTTTTTTGTTCATTTATTTAATCCGTGATCAACTTTTCTTACTATTTGATTTTCATTCCATTTTTTTTTAATAGAAAAGTTTTTCGTTTCTAACCAATTTATCAGATTTTCAAAAAAATCCTTTTTTTCTCAAAAAACCTGTCGAGTTTCTAGAATTAGCCTGGAATCCTTTCAAGAAATGTGTTAAAAAAATCCTAAAGAGTTTTCCGAGTGTCCAAAACTGTCCGCGACTTTGGGCAAATTTCTTCAACTACTTGGGATTCTAAGGTCATTTTCGCATACTCTCAGGGTATTTATCTATTCGTATCATTGTATGCTTTTTATTCATCTAATCAGTTATTTGATTATTTGATCACATATGTTTTCACTTGATAGCTTATTTATTTATTTATTTATTTATTTATTTATTTATTTATTTATTTATTTATTTATTTATTTATTTATTTAATTTATTGTTTATTTATCATTTATTTATTATAATTCATTCTTCGCTCATTTGTTTATTTATTTAATGATGGAGCTATGACACTCTATTGTGAGATTTTTGTATCAAAAATTTCGAAAATTTCTCGTTCGTGATAATGTACAGCGCAAGGTGACCTCAATTTCAAGTGAGAATTGGACCCACCCACAGAGTAACCTGATTAAAGTTCATTTTTTCACGCTCGCATTTGTCGCTAATGCTCAACTTTTCAACTTTTTTCCACTAAAATATTCAATTTTTTCTTGCATTCCTAGCGGAAGCCTTCATGTGTCAAGTCTCCATTTTTTGATAGTTCTGGACGGTCTTCTGACTTCATCCCGATTTTTATGATTTATTTTGTTACCAATCAATTCTTTGATCAGCTCCCTATCAGTTACAGGAGTGGCGTGACATTAGACAAATTGAAAAAAGTTTAGATATCGTAATCCCATATTTTGTTTCCTTGTGGACAAATCATCAGTTGATAAGAGAGTTCAGAAAAAGGGCTATTTTTGCCAACGGAATGTTGCCTGGCACCTGATGTTATCTACACAGAGTTGATACGCGCTGTCGAAGTGCGGGTTTCTGGTTTTCACTGATTTTCTTTGTCTTTTCGGCATCGACGGACGATTTCACGTCGAGCGAAAGCATTTCGGCACGCAATATCATGATTATTTGCGCCTTTCGTTTAACAAAAAAAAATTATGAAAAGTTCTGTGGCTTTTATACGTAGATTGGTAGTTGTTCAGAGTCTAAAGACAGTATTGAAAGTTTCTGGGATTCTTCGAGCAGATGAAAAAAGCCTTGTAATGCTATTTAGAAGAGGATAATTTCAAGACTGAAAGCCACCATTACCACGAATTTTGATGCAAGGAGCCATTTCTGAAAATTCAGCTTCCTGGCAAAAGTAACGATTTGGTAATGCCATTCATAAGTCAAAAGAAGTTTTTAAAATATGTTGAAATTTCTTTAAAAATGATTTCGCGTAAAATAGCCTGGAAAAATGAAAAGGTAGGAAATGAAGTGACGTAACCAAAAAATACAGTTTGGTGGTCGATCATTTCACAAGCTTCTCCATTAAACTTGCCAACGCGTAATCAAACACGATATGGAATGGAGTTCACCTAGCTGAACCTATGCTGATTCCCTTGTGACAGCTTTGTAAAACGGCTAATGTTTCCGTTACCCACTTGATTTCGTTTTGATAAATTTAATGGAGAAGCTTGTGAAATATCGACCACCAAATCGTATTTTTGGTTATTTCACTTCATTTCCTAGCTTTTTAATTACTCCAGGCTATTTTACGCCAAATGATTTGTTAAAGAGATTCCAAGACATTTTGAAACTTTTTTTGACTTCTTAGTGGCATTGCCAAATCGTTGTTTTAGCCAGGAAGCTGAATTTCCAGAAATTTCACATAATTTTTCCAAAGGTTCCCTTTCTGACTCCATTTTTGGTCAACGTTTTCCATTTTGTAATGATGAAATATCCAACAGACGATATTGTCGTACGAGTACAATTTTTGAAACCTATGACTTACAACCGTAAAAATAAAACTCATCGCCGCATTTGGTGCAAAATGTGAAAAATCGATATTATTGATCATTAATATTTGATCTTGCATGATGAGAAGAATTTTCCAAACAAATGACTTAGAGCTATCAACAATCAAAAATCATTGCGGCATTTTGTGCAATAGGCGAAAAAATCAATATTATCGATTGGTATTTATCGATAATGACTGATTAGCAAAACTTCTCAACCAAGAAAACCAATCTCAAAAGCAATCACCACTGTTCGCCGCATTTTGTGCAAAAAGCGCAAAAATCAATAATATTGATTATCGATTGATGACGTGTTATGAGTACGAATTCTGACAAGTTCAGTACTTACCTCCGACGACCTGTGTTGATTGGCTGCAGATCCACCCGCACATCCTGGTCTCCACAGCCGTAGCAGAAAAAAGCAGTATTCGTGCTCCACGGCTAGTTTAGTATGTAGACCCACGAATTTAAGGTACCCTTCAAAGTTAAGACATCAAGTTCAAATTGGAATAGGAGGGACCTGCATCCATTTCCAGCCTCCTATCCAAAAATGAGCTCCCTAGCTCAATTTTAAGAGTACCCGCAAAATCGTGAACGCCGTCTGAAAAAAGGAGATTAACAACAAAAACGCGCGGTCTTTCACTTTTTACTCGAAAACCATTGCACCTTTCCAAATCATTCTAGGGGGTTATACCAACTTCTTGCGCTTCTTCTAATGTAATTTAGCTCTAATTTCTACGTTCACTCTGAACTGAGATTTCGAAAAAGGGGTTGCGCGCGTAGCCGATTCACAATTAGGTTACGCCTGTAACGCGTTCTATGGGTGTGTTTACCCCGTCACGCCTACAACCAACGATAAACTGTGCTGGCCAAATGATGATGAGGTCTTTATCAAACACGACCGACAGTTGTCACGATTGCCCAAAAAAACTACCACATACTGTCCTTATCCAAACGAAAATTCGGTCCACAGTTGCGAACAGCAGAAGTTTCATCACGCAGCTCCATGGTAATCGTGTTAGAACAGTGGGTAGTCGTGCCCCGTGTCATCAAATTAGAAAGACCGCGACGCTTACCGTCGGAGAAACCAAAGTACGATGACTATCGATTGAACGACTTCGCGCCCAGTGGCTGAGTGTGGCTTCCTAATTTAAAAATACGATATATTTTGTTCAAAAATTGAGATTTTTTTTCAATTCTCGAAGTTTGAATTTTTCACTCACTTCCTACAGGAGGAGGAGGTAGCTGCGGTGCTGAATACGAATATTAGCTCCTTTTCCAATTTTTTGAAAATTTACGGTTTGTACAGTCGCACGGATCCTGGTGATACTCTGCGTTCCCTAGGATGGCGGACGTTTGGGCCGAAATCCGGGCAGAGACGCAGAGAAAGCAACTTACTATATCTGTCATCAAATAAGATTATCACACTAATTTGTTGAGTGAAAACCCCTAAGTGTAGAGGAAATAACATCTGGAACTGAGAAGTTTAGAAGGTTGCTGTTTATTCTCAAGTTGTAACTAATTTTCTACCCTCTCTCTTCCCTGCCTGCGCTCTTGCTTTTCGGCCTGAACGACCCACACCCCGTCCACTATTGAAGGTTGGCGCAAACTTGGTGTCATATGCTAACATAGGTGCACCGAGTTTACGCCAACCTTCAATTGGGAACGCAAGGTATCCTCAGAATCCACTGCACAAATGGTAGTTTGATCGAACGTTTCGAATCTGATTGAAACTTTCGGATAGAGGTGTTTTCGGGTACTGTTCACGAACCTGCAGTCCGTTTTCGGACTTTGGAAGGACTATGGTCGATTACGACAGCGAAACGATGTGAAGTGTACCGCGACCTAATGTGATCCTTGCAAACTGCTAAAAAAACACTCCTGTCACGCGGATGAGTATGTAGTGTTCTACAATGTCTCACAAGGGATAGGCCCACAGCCTCTGACCACGACTTAAATAGACTTACGATTCACTGGCGCACACGCAGAACAACAGTTTCACCATCGTATACACTTCCTCTTCGATTTCTCGGGCCGATCCACTTGGTCCTCGTGAGCTTCGAATGGGAGGAGAAATGGGGAAATATCACCGTCATTTATCAGAATCCTAACATGTTCAACGCTGCCCTGCCTACTTGGACTACGTGGACCGGCTTGAACACCTGCAGAAAGGCTATACCAAATCCAACATCCTGCTATTCAAGCGAATATAACGCAGTGATCATCAGACATCATACGTGTGCAACACAACATATTCGTACATGACAAAACACCCTTTTGATAGAACTTCCTTACGTGACCTAAAATAAGCACTATAATGTAGTCAAACCCCTCAAACTACCTGTGGGACGCAGACCTTGTCCAGTTAGCTAAGAGGAGGGCACGGAACCAACAACTATCTTCTTTCATAAAGAAACATGCAGGCGGACTTGTGCCACGCCCATGCAGAGGCCATATCAGAGAACGTGAGGTTGCATGTGCGGTTTGTCGAAGTTGACAGAAGTCATTGTGGGTTGACGCAGCAGGAGCTCTTCTTCAGACGACCACACATCCCTTTCGAACACGAGGCTTTGACGGGAGCAGGAGAAGTTCATGGCTGGTCGCCACTGTACTGGAGAACCATCGGGCAGGAGAAGTCGAGAGCAGCCGCCGCACTCCATCGTCGTGGCGCACCAGTATGAGTAAAAGCCGGCCACGATCGATGGGCGGGACATGCCGATTGGCTCTGGGAATGTTCGGCTTACGGTAGTCGTGTCGGGACCAGGCGTCGTTGGCTCAGGCGCGGCCTTTAAAGAATCCAGTCGTACGGGAGTCACAAAATCATTCATATTGATTGGAATCGATAAGGCTGATATAATCTCTCGTAGTCGCGAGATGCATGCATTAGGCCTACAATAAGGTGAGATCCTATACACTTGCTGTTGACAACTAAAGTTGTCAGAAGGTACAAGCAATAGAATTCTACGGTACATAGATCCTACCTCCAACCAAAAAAAAGCGTTTTCGTGCTGCAAGTGATTTTGGAGAAGCACTTTGGTGTGTTGTACGTGCTAGAATGTTTGATTAGAGTGTGTTCATTGTACTCAATCGGCATCCGAACTATTACGTAAACCCCGCAAGGCGATAAACGATGCTGTCGGGTAGATAAGCTTAGCGGTGCTTCCTATTTACAGCTATTCCCCAGCGGGGGGAGGGGTGCCGATTATTACATTCCTCACCTGTTTTTCTAATAGTAAACTTCAGAATTAATGTAAATCTATGTTTTTATCATGATGACGCACACATAGGCATTTCATCCATCTGATTATGTAGTCTGTTGACGTAGTTATTTCGCTTTCGCTGATGGCGTCAGAGTTTCCAGTTGACAGAGAATGCCATTCAGAGTGGATAAACGAAAGGGCACATTCAGTTTTTGCGTTTGCGGTGTAGTACTGAACACACATGGATGCATGGCAGCCCTTTTGGGCTAAAAATTTTCATTTATACATACTTTGCTACAAATAACATGTATAATACTGCTATCCTCCATTTCAACACCTTTGTCTTACCTAGTAAATCATACAAACTTGTTCAAATACGTCTACTCATCTTTAAATGGTTTTAACAAGTTACCTGTAACTTTGGCGCAAGTTTCCTTAGGGCTCCACTCAGCTTGCTACGTTTAGTGCGTGAGTGACTTGCTTGCAACATACTTTTGTAAGTTGTGTGAGGCTATCGAGCGCCTTGTTAATGTGTTACTAATAGTTGAAGAACTTTGACCAGCTTACCTGCACCTTCGTGTCAAGTTACGTGAAGGCTTTATGCAACTTACTGCGTTGCTACCACAATTGATCTGCTTTTGGAATCCTTTTTTTATCCCAAAAAAATTTTACATGTTACCTGCAGCTTAGGTATGGTTCATTTATTGTCTTCACACAACTTACTGTGTGCATGTTTGCTGATAACATGCTTTTCCGACTCCGCAAAATAGGCGCAGTGAGTTTTATTTATTTATTTATCTAATTATTCATTCATCTTTTCGTTTGTTTGTTTGTTTATTTATTTATTTGTTTATGCATTTATTTATCTATTTATTTATTCATTTATTTATTTATTTGATTACTTATTTATTTATTTATTTATTTATTTATTTATTTATTTATTTATTTATTCATTTATCTATTTATTTATTTGATTCTTTATTTATTTAATCATCTATTTATTCATTTAGTTATTTAATCATTCATTTATTAGCAAAAGCTTCAAGTAACTTGCTCGTAAACCTCTCAGTAATCATAAGCTTTTATGTAAGTTGCCTGCAACTTCGGCAGAAGGTACTCGGAGGTTACCCACAACTTATTACAAGTAGCTTCTTTGTTCTATTATTTCATATTCCGTGCAAACTTTGAAAATGCATGTAACATAGACTAACAGGTAGACCGACTTGCTGGCGAGAGGAATGCATCAAGTTGTGTGAAGTAGCTTCTTCAAAAAGTCACTACTAGTTGAGGGCCTTTGAACAACTTACCTGCAACTTCTGCGCAAGTGGCTTCAGGGCTTCACACAACTTACAGCGAATTTCTTGTGAAATATTTTAGGTCAAGAAAAGCTTGAACATGTGAACTGCAACTTTTGGGAAAGTCACGCAAAAGCTTCACGCAACTTGCTGCATTTCCTGCATGAAAATTTGCAACACATCCTGCGTTCGAGTTGGACGCAGTAAGTTGCGCAACTCTCTGAGTAATTTATTCGATCAGCTTTCACTACTTAAAAACCTGCGAACAAGCTACCTGCAACTTAAGTGCAAGTTACTTTACGGCTTCACGCAATTTGCTAAATTTCTGTAACAATCATCTCTTATTCATCACCGTGTTTTTTCTCAAGCTTTTTTGAACAAGTATGACATTAGCGCAAATTACCTGAAACCTTCGCGCAACTTGCTGCGTTCATCCAGTATATTTCCATTCTAACTTCTACTCTGCTTGACGTCTGAAATCACTAGCGCTTGACGTGTGTGGAAGGAGATTAAGCTGGCTATTTCCTGTTCTGGCGCTTGCGGTGAATTGCGGGGAAGCCTGATCGACGACATTCTGGGTGGGGATCGGTGAGGGAAAAACACAGTGACGCGTCGAATTATACGCGCCGGATCCGCGCACTTGTTTCACCGCGCGTAATCGTTTTGTGGTCTTCGCAGGAGGACACGCCCCTAGCGGTCCAAAGTTCTGTCCTGCACCTATCCAACCGAAGACAACCCTGATTGGAAATCGCAATTCGTCCAGCTATTCTACATTTCCGGGCGCATATGTTGCTGAAAAATCTCATTTTCCGGTGCCACCCCGTTTTTGTGTCCATTTGTCTGGCATTCGCTAAGCACTGTGTTAGGCGAACTTTCCGATTGTTCACGCACTTTGTATGGCATGCGTCTGCATGTACACTACGTCTTCTGGCCTTCAGTAGCTGCATTTCGTTCCCGTCCGTTTTCCATCAGGTCGGGCTGGCCACAGTGTGGTTGGACGCGTTTTCTGATCATTCCACGGGCATTGAAGGTCGGGTGAGTGGGCGTCAATCGCATAGGGTGACTGATAGATCGCTAAGAGGTTCCGGTTGGATATAACCGCTGGAGACCACCTTTCTGTCCATAATCACACCAATGTCGTTCACCTGACCCTATCAAACTGCTACGTTTTTCTGATCAACTCAACAAAAGCCGTATTTAAACTGATTTTCAATTACCCATATGAGTTGAGAGCAGAGTTATGGACTATTGCACCGAGTAGGTCAAACGATGACGTTTGATGGGTGCGCAATTAATGCTCTCTGTTGGCCTATTGGATAGCGCGGCTGCCTTTCAGCTAAACGATCCGGGGTTCTATCCCTTCGGCTGCGAAAATTTTTGCAATGGCATTTTTCAAGATCAGCTACTGTTTGGAAACTAGAACTCTATAATTTGCAAATAGGTGGTTCTGTTCACTACGCGTAATCGTTTTGTGGTCTTCGGGGGAAGAGACACCCCTAGCGGTCCAAGGATCTGTCTTGTCCCTATTAAATCTTTGAGATCACTCTACTCTCTAATGCCCACTGCTGAACCCTTCCTTTACCCCCAATCTTGCTGCTATTTTACATTTCCGAGTGCATATCTGGCTGCAGAATCTCATTTTCCGTTGCCACCCCCGTTTAAGTGTCCATTTGTCTGGCATTCGCTAAACATTTTGTTAGGCGAACTTTCCGATTGTACACGCACTTTGTATGGGATGCGTCTGAATGTGCACTGCGTCTTTTGGCCTTCAGTGGTTCCATTTCGTTCCCGTCCGTTTTCCATCAGGTAGGGCTGGCCACAGTGTGGTTGGACGCGTTTTCTGATCATTCCACGGGCATTGAAGGTCGGGTGAGTGGGCGTCAATCGCATAGGGTGACTGATAGATCGCTAAGAGGTTCCGGTTGGATATAACCGCTGGAGACCACCTTTCTGTCCATAATCACACCAATGTCGTTCACCTGACCCTATCAAACTGCTACGTTTTTCTGATCAACTCAACAAAAGCCGTATTTAAACTAATTTTCAATTACCCATATGAGTTGAGAGCAGAGTTATGGACTATTGCACCGAGTGGGTCAAACGATGACGTTTGATGGGCGCGCAATTAATGCTCTCTGTTGGCCTATTGGATAGCGCGGCTGCCTTTCAGCTGAACGATCCGGGGTTCTATCCCTTCGGCTGCGAAAATTTTTGCAATGGCATGTTCTGAAGATCAGCAACTGTTTGAAAACTAGAACTCTATAATTTGTACCTAGGTGATTCTGTTCACCACGCGTAATGGTTTTGCGGTTTTCGGAGGAGGGCATGTCCCTACCGGTCCAAAGTTTTCTCTTGCCCCTATCAAAGACTGAACCACTCTGCACTCTAATACACATTGCTAAACCCTTCCCTCACCCCCCAAATTGTCTAGCTATTTCACATTTCCGAGTGCATACTTGGCTGTAGAATCTCATTTTCCGGTGCCACCCCCGTTTTTGTGTTCATTTGTCTGGCATTCGTCGAACATTCTGAATTCAGTTTCAGCGAACTTTCCGATTGTTCACGCCCTTTGTATGGCCCATACATCTGCATGTGCACTACGCCTTTTGGCCTTAAATTTCTGCATTTCGCTCCAATCGGTTTCCCCGTTAGGTGGAGCGGGTGGCCACAGTGTGGTCGGACGCGTTTTCTGATCATTCCACGGGCATTAGAGGTCGGGTGAGTGGGCGGTAATCTCATAAGGCGACTGATAGATGGCTTAGAGGTTCCGGTTGGGTATAACCCCTGGAGACCACCTTTTTGCGACAGTAATCACACCAAACTTGTTCACCTGACCGAATGAAATTGCTATGTTTTTCTTATGTACACTCAACAAAAGCCGAATGTAAACTTATTTTCAACTGCCCATATGAGTTTAGAGCAGAGTTATGGACGAATTTACCGAGAATGGGTCGAAAAATGAAATTCCTCTCTGTTGGCCTAGTGGATTGGGGTCCTGTCTTTCAGACTAACGATCCCAGGTTCTATCCCCTCAGCTGCCAAAATTTTTGCAATGGCATGTTTTGAAGATCAGCAACTGTTTGAAAACTAGAACTCTACTTTTTGCACTTAGATGCTTCAGTTCACCACGCTTAATCGTTTTGCGGTCTTCGGAGAAGGATATGCCCCTAACGGTTCCAAGTTCTGTCTTGTCCGATGACTACTCTGATTGGAGATCACTCAACCTTCTGATAGCCACTGCTGAACCCTTGCTTCACCCCAAATCGTCCCGCTATTTTACATTTCCGAGTGCATATCTGGCTGTAAAATCTCAATTTTAGGTGCCACCCCCGTTTTTGTGTCCATTTGTCTGGAATTCGTTGAATGTTGTGTTATTCAGTTTGACAAACTTTCCGACTGTTCACGCCCTTTGTATGGCATTCAACTACATGTGCGCTACGTCTTTTGGCCTTCAGTGGCTGCATTTCGTTCCCGTTTGTTTTCCATTAGGTCGGTCTTGCCACAGTGTGGTCGGACGCGTTTTCTGATCATCCCATGGGCACTGAAGGTCAGGTGAGTGGGCGTTAATCACATAAGGCGACTGCTAGCTTGCTAAGAGGTTCCGGTTGGGTATAGCCACCTTTTTCGTTCACCTGACCGAATCAAACTGCTATGTCCTTCTGATCAATTCTCATCGAAAATATTATATAAATTAAATTTCAACTGCCCATACCAGTTTAGAGCAGAGTTATGGGCGATTACACCGAGAATAGGTCGAAAAATCAAATTGCTCTCTGTTGGCCTAGTGGATAGGGCTGGTGTCTTCCACCGGAACGATCCCAGGTTCTATCCCCTCCGGTGCTAAAATTTTTGCAATGGTGGTTTTCGAAGGGTAGCAACTGTTTGGAAACTAGAACTCTACTTTTGCACTTAGGTGCTTCAGTTCACCACGCATAGTCGTTTTGCGGTTTTAGGAGGAGGAAACGCCCCTTGTGGTGCGATGTGATATCTTGCTGCTATCAAACCTATCACTACCCTGATTGTTAATCACTCTACCCTCTGATGACCGCTGCTAAATCCTTCTCTCACCCCCCAAATTGTCTCGCTATTTCGCATTTCCGGGCGCGTATGTGGCTGTAAAATCTCATTTTCTGTTTCACTACCCGGGTTTTGTGGGGACAATTCTGTTGGTCTGTCCATGGGCATTGAAGGTCAGGTGAGTAGGCGTTAGTCACATAAGGCGATTGATAGAGCGCCAGAACTCCCGGTTGGGTATAGCCACTCTCTTGTTCACTTGATCGAATCAAACTGCTATGTTCTTCTGATCAACTATCATCGAAAATATTATATAAATCAAAATTCAACAGCCCATACCAATTTAGAGCTGAGTTATGGACGATTACACCGAGAATAGGTCGAAAAATCAAATTGCTCTCTGATGGTCTAATGGATAGGGCTGGTGTCTTCCACCGGAACGATCCCAGGTTCTATTCCCTCCGGTGCTAAAATTTTTACAATGGTGGTTTTTGAAGGGTAGCAACTGTTTGGAAACTAGAACTCTACTTTTGCTCTTAGGTGCGTCAGTTCACCACGCGTAATCGTTTTGTGGACTTCGGAGGAGGACACGTCCCTGGCGGTCCAAAGTTTTGTCCTGTTTCTGTCAAACCGTGACCACTGCCCAAACCTTATTTCACCGCTACCCAAAAAGTCCCGCTTTTTTTACATTTCCGAGTGCATATCAGGCTGTAGAATCCCATTTTCCGGAGCCACTCCCGTTTTTGTGTATATTCGTCTGGCATTCGTCGAACATTGTGTTATTAAGTTTCGGCGAGCTTTCCGATCGTTCACGCCCTTTGTGTGGCATGCGTCTGCATGTGCACTACATCTTTTGCCCTTCAGTGGCTACATTTCGTTGAATTCCGTTTTCCATTAGGTCGGTCTTGCCACAGTGTGGTTGGACGCGTTTTCTGATCATTCAATGGGCATTGAAGGTCAGGTGAGTGGGCGTTAATCACATAAGGCGACTGCTAGCTTGCTAAGAGGTTCCGGTTGGGTATAGCCACCTGTTTGTTCACCTGACCGAATCAAACTGCTATGTTCTTCTGATCAACTTTCATCGAAAATATTATATAAATCAAATTTCAACTGCCCATACCAGTTTAGAGCAGAGTTATGGGCGATTACACCGAGGATAGGTCGAAAAATCGAGTTGCTCTCTGTTCGCCTAGTGGATAGGGGTCCTGTCTTTCAGCCTAATGATCCAAGGTTCTATCTCTTCAGCTGCAAAAATTTTTGCAATGACATTTTTTTAAAGGCAGCATACACGCTCGCAAAAGTTGTTGAGATAACTACATTAGTGGGGTCGTACGGACCCTAGAAGAGCCCTCACAAAGTTGGAAGAGTTGAAAACGAGTTAAAATGACCGTATTTGAGCCGTATTGAGTCAAAAAACGATCCTTTCTCCGCCCACCGATACGGGCTCCGCCCCTCAATACAAATGTTCAATGCTCGATTACGGTCATATTGGCTCATTTTTTACGCTTCGAACGTCGTAAGTGTTCCAGAAAGGGTAGTACGAGTACATTAGCGTCGTTATCCCAACAAATTTGTCGCTAGCTCCGCTATTTCAGCCAATGAGGTAAAACTCGTCCACATCTGGGCCAATATAGAACGAACCGTTTTATCTTCATTTCAGTTGATTTTTTTCCGGTTTTTTCGTTATCTGTGAACATTAGCAGCTTCAAGCCTTCGATCCATTCCATAAAATTGATATCATTTTTGAGCGTGTATGCTGCCTTTAAGGTCGGCAACTGTCTGAATACTAGAACTCCACTTTTCGCTTCTATAAAGGCTTCAGTAGCGTGTAATTCCTGCGAGTACAATACTATTTACCGTTGAACCCGAGATGATGATGGGCGGTAATTATGTTTGTACACGCACAGCAGGTGGACCATCACGATGACCTTGTTTTGACGTTGCGGACACACACACACTGTTACCACAGGACAACACGTCTTGTTGTCGCCTGGGTGGTCCGTGATCGGTGTATAATCTTTTTTTCTGGCTATCGGATTTTTACCTTGCCTTTAGGTGGATTTTCTGAAACCTTTTTAGAAATACCTTTTTTCTAATTTTTTAAACCTCTGACATCTTTCCTAGGGGTAATATAAGGGAAGTTCTTCGCATTTATTCATGTGGTCCAACTGCTTCAAGCATTAGACACTCAGTAAGGTACATTACAAAGATTATAGAGCACAATATCGTTCCATTGTTTTGTGATATCATGTTTATACATATGTAGATGATTATGAAGAACAGTAGGTATGTATTAGGGTGAGTCATAAGTTCTTGGAATTTTTCAAAAATTCATATTAATTCGCGCGCGAATAGATCAAATGCCACTCGTGCGCGGTTGTTTGCTAGGTAGATGAAACCTCGTTAATCAATACCTGCCAGCCTTCGAAACGCCATTCGTGGCTCAGTAAAATGTCGGAAAAAGAGCACGCTCGCGTACTGATTATTCACTACTTCGAAAGAGGTTTCACAGCTGCTCAAACTGTTAAGGAAATAAGGGCCAACTAAGGAAGGTATCGAATTGATGCCAGTACTGTGCACAACTGGTATCAAAAGTTTCGCTCCGGCAGCTGCTCTCTGAAGGACAAGCCGAGATGTGGAAGGCCACGAATTCACGACCCCACGTTGAGCTGAGCTGGAGAAAAACCCGCACCTTCACAGCAGAGGTCTCGCTCAGCTTACAGCGAGTTCGCAGTCGACCGCAGTTCGCCAGCTACACAATATGGGACTGAGACCGAAAAGCCGTCCGTGATTTCTCACACTTTATCCGACACCGACAGGAATCGCAGGATGGCCATTTGTCAAGAACTACTGAAACGGCACCACAAAGGAAGTTTTTTGGTCGCATTACATGTGATGAGAAGTGGCGCTACTATAACAATCCTGACCTGTCTGTGCAATTGGTTAAGCCCTTCGAGTCGCCAGATCCTGTGCAACGTCGGGATATCCACGGAAAAAAGAGTCTACTGACCGCTTTTTGGTCCACTGATAGAGTTGTGTTCTGGAAATTACTTCCGCCAGGAAAGACTATAGATGCTGACTACGTCTGCCAAGAACTAGAGGAAATGTTCACCAACGCGGAGAAAAATTGACGAAAACGTGACCAGATCCTACTGCTCTGGGACAACAGCTGCCCACACATAGCGAAAAAAAACTCAAGAAAAATTGAAGGAACTGCAGTTGGAAACTCTCCCTCATCCAGCCTACAGTCCAGATATTGCTCCGTCGGACTACCATTTATTCAGAAACCTCGAACACTGGTTGAGGGGAAAGCAGCTTAAGACCGAAGAGCACTTGAGGACCGAGTTGGACGCTTTTTTTGCATCTAAGCAGCGCTCATTCTACGACTACGGTATTCGAAGTCTCGCTCGTCGTTGGCAGAAAGTTGTTCGTTGTAATGGCTCTTACTTTGAATAAATTTGCTACCTTGTGTTTAAGAAAAGAATAAAAAAAAAATTCCAAGAACTTATGACTCACCCTAATAATAGGCTTGGAACCTAAGTAAACACTTTTTTTGAATGAGATTTGAATGGATCCGAATATACGAGAACTCTAATATTCACCTTTTTTCTAAATTTCTGTTTTTTAGAATCTTTTTACCAGAAAGTTTTATTATTCGTATTTCGAATGCATATTTGACTTATTCGTAAAGTCGACCGACATGCTCGGTTTTCCCGGAAATTCTGCCAGTTTCGATTCGCGACATCTGACTATTCAGCTTTCGAACTTATTGTTGATCTAAATTATGGTATTCATCGCCGAACACACGGAAATTTGGTTTTTCACTTCAAAAATCGAATAAATTTTACAATATTTATTTGAGCCAAATGAATGCCATATTTTTGACATCATTGATTTATCTGAAATTTCCGCAATAGGTTCTTCAAATTTTTGACTTATTCGGAATTTATCGATGAATCCTAATATGTACGTACATATTTTATCCTCCTAGCCCATTCTTCAATCTATCCATGCTAACATTCATGAGTTTTTTAGAGCCATTTTATTCTTGTACTGTCTTTATCAGGGCAAAATTCCGCTCCGCGATCGCGGTCAGCTGCTGTTGCAGCACGCAGGCATATGAGAATCGCGTTGGGACCTCCTGGTTCCAGCGCGATCTTGCGGGAATGCTTGTCTCAACAACGGTTGTCTGCAGTTGCGGACCGGAGTTTCACGTCGTTAAAGACAGTATATAAGACCGTCTGTCTAAGAATCGAAACGGTTTAGATTTCAATTTTTTTTCGCGAATTTTTTGGCATGGACCGATAAAGGCTATAACAAAATTTAGGTCCTCAGGTACTCCTAAAATTTTTTTCATCAAACAATTTCAAAAAAATTTTCACTTGAATTTTTAAAGTATTAATTTAGGTATTCCTAAAATTTTCGAAAAAAAAATTGTATGAAATTTATGGGTCTCCGAACTTTTTTCCCGCGAAGATCTTTAACGGAAACGAATTTTCATTATATCCAAATCCAATTATACGTTATTGGTTATTGGGTTCTTGGTTAGCTATTGAAATTCGATTGGCGTTATTTGCTTTGTAAGATTTTCACTCTGTCAAAATATACATTTTTAATTTGCTAATTTTTATTGATTCCTGCAGATTGCCATTTTCAAAAGTTGCGTCTCAGTCGTTTCAGTATAATAAAAATTTAAAAAAAAATCTTCAAAATTTTGAGTCAATCACTTTCATTTTTCATATAAAATGTTATGAAATAGAAAAAAGTCATTGTGCAAGAGTCAGATCATATATACGTTGTTCATGCATAAGACAATTACAAAATAAAACAAAATTGTGGACTCGATGAGGAAAGCCAGAAGTCAGTTTCTATTAAATTCTGTTTATTATTTTTCGAGCAATGAAAAAAATTATTAAAAATTTTCAGGAGTACCTCAGAGGTGGTTTCGTCAGAATTTTCGAGTTTTTTTCTTTTTTTTAGCGGACTTAGGCGAATATGGCAAATCTTTTGAGTATGGTCATATTCTGAAGGAATCACCCTCTAGAACATTAACAAAAATAAAAAATTATATGGGTGAAAATTTCACAAATCTAATAAATTTAAGCGATTTTCCAAAGCTAATAACCTAATATCGGGAAAATTCGTTTTTGTTAAAGATCTACACTAAAAAAATCGTCAAAAATTGCTCAACTTTGAACGCTCATATTTTTCATTCAAAAACTTCTCCGAAAATTGTAGGAGTGAGTAACTAATTTTTTTTCGCACGCTCTTCTGATCCATGACGAAAAAAAAATCGCGAAAAATTATTTGTTTGCTAAAACGTATACAGTACGAACGAACGCACTCAGGCGATTATCGGCCCCGAGCCGCCTGACAGTTCGGCTCGTTTATCCAATCTGGGAGTCGGCTCCTGTTGCTGTCCGAGCCACTGCTGTTGCTTTCCGGGAAACTGCTGTTGCTGTCCGGGCTATTCCGGTTGGCCCGAACAGCAACAGCAGTAGCCCGGAGATCGGGAGAACGAGCCAAACTGTCAGGCGGCTCCGATTTCTATTCGGTGCGGCTCGGGGCCGAGAATCGCCTGAGTATGTACATATATTGTCTTATATCTATGTAGTAAGGGATGATTTTGTGGTTCTCAGACATTTCTTTGTCTTCGAAACCTTGGTAATTGTGAAAAATTGAAGAAAAGATGTTCGATTTGCCAATCCAGATCTGCGTACTCAGACACTCGTAGTTGTGTTCCACCAGGCCGCTGTTGTTTGTGCTTTTCTCGGGGCAAACGCCAGGTCTTTCGGGTGAGGTGGAAGGTGTTTCGGAGAAATCAGGCGTTAAAAAAAGCGCCGAGGAGCTACGTCTCGGGATAAACGGCCAACGCTTCGGGTCAACGAATTCGGCCTTTATACGGCATCGGTCTGGCGAGCCACAACTACCAGTGTCCAACAGATGCCGTCTAGGATGTTGAAGTTTTCTAAGACTTCACCCACCCCTAGCGCCTTCGCTTTCGATCAATCACTTTTTAAAGAATGTTTTCGACTGATTTCCGATCTTTCGTTGTTCTCTCTCACCCATTGTGTATTGATATGGTGGTGGCGATGTCTTCTCCCCACCGCTGATTCTTCTCCTCCTCCTGCGCATTGTTCACATTCCTGGATTCCTCTCCTACTCATTTGTTCATCACAGCATGATGCTCCTCGAACCCGGTTACCTATGTGCCTACGACTTCCCTCTAGTTCACTTCTCAAGACAGAAGAAAATCGCAACCAGTGAGATTCTAGACGAGTATGCCACGGACACACCGTCAACCAGTAGAGGTTTGCTTGAGGTTTCGGTCAATATTTTTGAAAAAAATATCAATTATTTGAATTTTCAAATTTCTGATCTACAGCGTAGGATGTGGATATTTTTTTGTTGTTTTAGCTGGATCACCATCCGAGGAGACCTCTCTGGACTCGGCGCAGTCATGGTCGGCGGCGATTCAGGCTGCATTGATGCCGGTCACTCCACAATCATCCACTGGAGCCCAAAAACGCGGAGCTGAAATGGCCAAGTTGAAGGTTCCTAATGAAGGTTGGTTGTGCAAATCTTGATATATGAATGGTTATTTTTGTTTTTTTTTGGAGTTACTAGGGGTCACCCATGAAGTTGGGCCATTGCCATCCCTTAATCCTTGTCTGTTTTTTGTGGCCACCCTTGAAGTTTAGTCCATCCATCCTCAACGGGTCGTTCATGTTTTAGGGACCACCCATGAAGTCTAGGCCTATCCAACGCGTTCCCGTAGTTCACACCCAAGAGGCCACCCATGGAGTTCCTTCGCTCAAACCTGTTGTGAGTGTTCATATCGCAGGGTCCATTTAGAGTGGCCACTCATGAAGTTAAGTTCTCTAATCCCAAAGGGTCGTTTATCTTCTAAAGACTGTCCATGAGGTCTGGCCCGCCATAGTACTTTTCAATCTCGTGACCACCCATGAAGTTTAGCTTTGTTCGCAATGCTCCCACAGTTCACATCCTGCGGACCAACAATGGAGTTCATTTCCTCTGACCTGTTCTGGTTGCTTATATTGCAGGGGACCATTCCTGAGGTTTAGCCTTCCTACTCCGTCCTGGTCGTGTTCACTTTACGGTCTACCCACGGAGTTCAGTTCTACTCAACGCGTTTCCGCAGTTCATGCCCAAGATACCACCTATGGAGTTTCTTCGCTCTAACCTGTTGTCATTGTTCATTTCGCAGGGTCCATTTTTAGTAGCCACCCATGAAGTTTACTCCCTCCGTCCCCAACGGGTCGTATATGTTCTGGGGACTAACCATGAGGTTTGAGCCTTCATAGTCATTTTCAATCTAATGACCACCCATGGAGTTCAGCTTATGTTCCCATAGTTCACATCCCGTCCTGGGCTACCAAGCTCATTTTCTCTAACCTGTTCTGCCTGCTTATATCTTAGAGAACCGCCCATGAGGTTTAGCTCTCTTACCCCGCCCTGGTCTTCTTCATTTTACGGCCCACCCATGAAGTTCAGCCCTACCCAGTTCGCACCCAAGATACCTCCCATTGAGTTTCTTCGCTCTAACCTGTTGTAGTTGTTCATATCGCAGGGTCCACCCATGAGGTTAAAGGCACAGGACACCCAAAAAATTAATTTTTAGATTTCATGCTTATCTTGGAGACAGTCACATGCTGATCACAGTGGTATCTCTGAAATCGTCCAAGACCCCCTTCGAACAGAGTTATGGCTCTTCAAAAATGCCTAGATTTTAAGGGTGAAAATTGGTGGACGAGTTGTCCCAGACCTGTATTTCTCTTCATTCGCAATCGCTGGGTGAGAGAAAGCCAGGATAAGGAGACAGCCCGGTAATGGACTGAAGAACGACGACTTGTTGGAATTCATCCATCCATCGAGCCGCTACCGAGTTCAAAAATCTGTTAGGGGGTCGGGCCTGTCCTGGTGAGCGAAGGGGGTCGGGCCTGTGGTGAGAAAAGTGGAGAACGGTTATGGAAAACCGTTTTTCTGGGTCCAAAAACATGCTAAGTTATTTCAACTGACTCACGCGGGTGGAGGAATTGGTCACTACGAGAAAATATGATCTCTCAATCAAATCAGGCGATCTCTCGCGTCGACTCCCACTTGATGGTGCTATTCCTGTTGTTGATCGTTTCCTTCCTCGAGATGGGTTATTCAATATGTTCCTAGTCGGAGGAGGCGAAATACAGCTGGGCGGGCTATTACAGGGTCAAGACTCAGTTTTCACTCTCTTAAAGCAGTTGTATCTCGTTTCTGAAGCTTTAAAATGAGTGAGCGTTGAGGAAGAAGCCGTATGGTTTGGTTCGCTTTCTATCTCAACAACGTTTACAAGCGTGTATGCTGCCTTTAAGTCTTTCCTAGCCTATCCTGATGACATCGAGGTGGATTTTCTGAACCAATGCGAAATTTTTTACTTCACAATTTCTTCACAAAATTTTGGGTCTGAAGTTTTCTTATTTTCGGTTTTTTTTTGTGATCAAATTTTCCGAAATTATTTACAGGAGAAAAGGGTCATCTTGGATCAACGATCCAGAGCGAACAGGAATTCTCACAGTTGTATCAGATATTTGCTGAGGAGGTGAGTTGTTGTTTTTCTTTGAAAAAAATTATATTGTATATGCTAGTTTTTTTTTGTAATTTCATGTGATTTACAGATTCTGGGCTCGGGTCAATTCGGCACGGTGTATGGCGGAATTCATCGAAAATCCGGCAAACATGTGGCTGTGAAGCTGATCGACAAACTGAAATTCCCTCCCAACAAGGAAGACCTGCTACGAACAGAAGTGAACATACTGCAGGTTTGTACCTCACATTATTAAAAATGCTATATGAAGGGCGGAGCAATGGGCGGGTCACAGTCTTTACTGGCACTGATGAGATTTAGTCGTCCCATCCTGATTTCGGTATGTGTATCCTGGTGACCACCCATGAAGTTCGCTTTTCCTCGACCCATTCTTACATCTCCAGCCCTAGGCAACACTACTTCAACTTGTTACCGTACTTAACATTCTGGTGACCACACATGAAGTGTACACTGACTACTCCACTGCCCGTTCCTGCAGCTGATATTGTACGAACCACCCATGCGATTTTGTCGTGCTGAATCGCGTTTTAGTATATGTATTTCATAAGATTTAGTCGTCTCCAACCTGCTTTCAGTAACTGTATCCGGATGACCACCCATGAAGTTTAGTCTTCTTCGAGCCGTTCCTATACCTACTGCCCTAGGCACCACTACTTCACCTTGTTGACATTGTTTATATTCTGGTGACCGCCCATGAGAATTACACTGAATACTCGTCTCACCGTCTCTGCAGTTGATATAGTAAATACCATCCACAAGATTTCTTCGTTTCCAAACTGTTTTCGGTAACTGTATCCTGATGACCACCCATGAAGTTTAGTCTTCTTCGAGCCGTTCCTATACCTACTGCCCTAGGCACCACTACTTCACCTTGTTGACATTGTTTATATTCTGGTGACCGCCCATGAGATTTACACTGAATACTCGTCTAACCGTCTCTTCAGTTGATATAGTAAATACCATCCACAAGATTTCTTCGTTTCCAAACTGTTTTCGGTAACTGTATCCTGATGACCACCCATGAAGTTTAGTTTTCCTCATACTCTAGCCATTCCTGTACCTACTGCCCTAGGCACCACTACTTCGCCTTGTTACCATAGTTCACACTCCGGTGACCACCCATGAGGTTCACAATGTCCGTGCAGGAACGGACTCTACTGTCCGTTCCTGCAGTTAATATTGTAGGTACCACCCAAACGATTTACTCGCCCCATCCGATTTTCTATCTATAAATCCTAATGACCACCCATGGAGTTTGCTCTTCTGCGACCAAATTCCAGACCTGCCCTAGGCACCACTACATACCTCAACTTCTTAACATAGCTTACACTCTGGTGACTCCCCACGACGTTTACTCTTACTACTTCACTGTCTATTCCTGCAGTTGATATTGTAGGTACCACCCATAAGATTTAGTCGTTCTCATCCTGCTTCCGGTATGTGTATCGTGGTGACCACCCATGAAGTTATGCTCTTCTCCGACCCATTCCTATACCTCCTGCCCTAGGCACCACTACTTCAAATCGTTATCATAGTTTACAATCTTGTGGTTGAGGTTTACCTTGACTACTCCACTGCCCGTTCCTGCAGTTGATATAGTAGATATCACTCATAAGATTTAGTCATTCACATCCTGTTTTTGGTATGTGAATCCTAATGACCACCCATGAAGTTATGCTCTTCTCCAACCCATTCCTATACCTCCTGCTCTATGCACCCGACACTTCAACTTGTTACCATAGTTTACATTCTGGTGACCACATATGAGGTTTACGCTGACTGCTGCACTGCCCGCTCCTGCAGTTTATATTGTAGGTACCACCCATGAGATTAAGTCGTCCCCATCCTGTTTTCGATCAACGAAACCTAATGATCAACCATGAGGTTTGCTCTTCCTTGGCTCATTCCTGAACCTCCTGCCCTAGCCACCACGATTTTACCTGGTTACCATAGTTTACATTCTGTTGACCACATATGAGGTTCACGCTTACTATTCCACTGCCCGTACCTGCAGTTAATATTGTAAGTACCACCTACGAGATATAGTCGTCCCCATTATGTTTTAAGTATGTGTACCCCAATGACTGCTCATGAAGTTTGGTCTTTCCCGACCCATGTCTTTGCCCTGGACACCACTACTTCAACTTGTTACCATAGTTTACATTCTACAGAACACCCAAATTTAATGTACAAGTGCCCACCCATGAAGATCTTACCAGTTACTTTCTACATTTTTTATCAAATTTACTTTTCAGAAAGTACATCACCCTGGTGTGGTCGACTTCCAGCAGATGTTAGAAACTCCAGATAGGATATTTGTTGTAATGGAAAAATTGAAGGTACACTTTTGAATTTTTCTGCCAAATTTCATTCTGTTATTAGCTGCGTATCGCCACGCTTATGTGTCGATGCGCAGCGAAATTGCGTTTTCCAATTTTTTTTGCAAGTTTGGTATGACATTTATGTCTATTTTTCACTATATTACATGACAAATGATCTCAAATTTTAGGGTGACATGTTGGAAATGATTTTGTCCAGCGAAAAAGGACGACTCAGCGAACGAATAACGCAGTTCTTAGTTGCTCAGGTTATTTTTCTGATTTTTGATGGCGTTTTTTTACGTTTTTTCTAACCAAAATCTTAGATTCTGGTGGCTCTACGCTATCTTCACAATCAGAACATAGTGCATTGCGATTTGAAGCCGGAAAACATCCTTCTCACTTCGAATTCCGACTTTCCGCAGGTGTCAACTTTGTAAAATTTTTTAGTATAAAATTCAGTTAAGAATTCAATTTTTGCAGGTGAAATTGTGTGACTTCGGGTTTGCGCGTATCATCGGCGAAAAGTCTTTCCGAAGGTCAGTGGTTGGAACGCCGGCCTACCTGGCCCCTGAGGTGCTCCGAAATAAGGGTTTCAATCGATCGCTGGACATGTGGAGCGTTGGAGTGATAGTTTATGTTAGGTATGTGTCTTATTTTCTTTTTCAGATTTGAACAACTTTTTATTAGATTTTGTTTGATTTTCCAGTCTTTCTGGCACATTTCCATTCAATGAGGACGAGGATATTCATGACCAAATTCAAAACGCCGAGTTCATGTATCCGCCGAGTCCGTGGAAGGAGATTGGTGATACGGGTAGGTGTTTTGTACTCTCGGAGGAGTCCATTTTCTCAATTTCTATATTTTTCTATGGGAGTGTTTTCAGCCATTGAATTCATTAATGGGTTGTTGCAAGTGAAGATGAACAAGCGGTTTACGGTCTCAAAAGCTCTTTCACACATATGGATGCAGGTAAAAGTTGTCATGACTACTGTATTATTAATCGAAATAAAGACACCCTCCCATAAAATCTATGTTGGGCAATCAGGTCTGATAACCGGGTTTTGGCTTGTGGACCCAGTACACGAAAAAGGCGGAGCCACAGACGAGCTGGCTAAATAGCGGAAATCAGCTGCAATCTTTTTTGCTGAATTCCTTCTTTATTTCCTTATTTTCCTTCTTCCCTTCTCTCTTTTTTTCTTCCTATCTTTTCTTTCATTCCCCCTTTTCTCTTGCCCCTCTTCTTTTTTCTCTCTTTTCTATCCTTCGTGTTCTCTATTCTTTCTTTCTCTCTTTTATTTCTTTCGCTCTCTTCTTTCTTCCGCTCTTTTCTTTCTCTCTTTTCTCTTTTCCTTCTTTTCTCTCTCTCTCTCCTTGCTTTCTCTCTCACTTCTCTCTCTCTTTTCCTTTTCTTTCTTTTTCCTTTTCTTTCTTTCTCTCCTTTCTTTCTTTTTCTTTCTTTCTCTATTCTCTTTTTTCTCTCTCTATTTTCTTTCTTCCTCTCTCTTCTTTCTTTCACTTTCTCTTTCTTTCTCTCTTCTTTTTTCTGCTTTTTCATTTTTTTCTCCTTTCTTTTCTCTTTTCATTCGTTCTCCATTTTCTTTCTTTCTCCCTTTTCTTTCTCTCTTCTTTCTTTCTCTCATTTCTTTCTTTCCTTCTCGGTTTTATTTCTTTTTTCTTTTCTTTCTCTCTTTTCTTTCCTTCCGTCTTTTCTTTCTTTTTCTTTCTTTCTTTCTCTCTTTCTTTTCTTTCTTTCTTTTCTTTTCTTTCTTTCTTTCTTTCTTTCTTTCTTTTCTTTCTTTCTCTTCTTTCTTTCTTTCTTTCTTTCTTTCTTTTCTTTCTTTTCTTTCTTTCCTCTGCTCTCTTTCTTAGCAACAACAACAACAACAACAACAACAACAACAACAACAACAACAACAGCAACAACAACAACAACAACAACAACAACAACAACAACAACAACAACGCGGCAACGCAACAACAACAACAACAACAACAACAACAACAACAACGCAACAACAACAACAACAACAACAGCAACAACAACAACAACAACAACAACAACAGCAACAACAACAACAACAACAACAACAACAACAACTTATATTTAACAACTTTTAACAACAACAACAACTTTCTTTCTTTCTTTCTTTCTTTCTTTCTTTCTTTTCTTTCTGCCTCTTTTCTTTCTTTCTTCCTCTCTTTTTTCTTTCTTCCTTTCTCTCTATTTCTTTCTTTCTTTCTTTATTTCTTTCTCTCTTTCTTTATTTCTTTCTCTCTTTTCTTTCTTTCCTGGCGCGTGCATATGGCATCACCCTCGCCATCGCATTCATACATACCACCCGGACAGTATACGGTAATAAAGCGGTACTACCGCAACCTCAGATTGACAACCCAGTGCCACCATCTTCCCTGTACTATTCAATACGCATCCCAACTGTAGTGTGGATATTGCTCAAGACATGGAAACTGCTTGCGTACACGACAGACCACGAATTATGTAGATTATTTCATACTACAATTATTATATTGAGAGGATTCGGAAGAGGAGAAGGGATGGAAGGGGAATTTACATTACAGAGAGAGGAAACCCCACTCCGCCCTATCCGTCAAGAATGCATGAAGTAATGTTCTAAAGGACGGAGGCTCAAAACGAAGCACGAAACGTATCTAGAGAAATAATGACACGCGGCAGGAGCTATGACTGATGACTCAGGTTGCGGCACTCCTGACCACTCTTACGCGGGCGGTTTAAGCGCGCTTCCGGCTTTCGCTGCAGGACCGGTAGCGTAAAGGCTTTCTTGAGGAGCGATAGCAGCGCGGTTTTGCGACAATCGTTGGAGAACAGTTTTGATCTGAGTCTGAAGAACAAATTCTTCTTGCAAAGCTTAGAAAACGCATACACTAATATTTGCAGGGTTACGAACTATGGTCAGACCTTCGTCTTCTCGAAAAAGCCGTGGGGGAGCGTTTCCTGACGCACGAGAGCGATGACGCTCGATGGAGTGAGTTCGAGAAAGACCATAATCTGACGCCGGTCTATGTCTAGCTCTCCACACTCCTCCCGAGTCGTTGCTATTCTGGAGATCATCACATTCCTCCGCTATAGTGCCATCTAGATAGTATGTAGTACACAGCGTCTGGGCGCACATTTGATCTTGTCAATCAGCATATCTGTGATCTGTTTCTATCAGTTTGTGAGGTTTGTTTTTGTTGTTATTGTCATTTTGCGACTATTGTTTTTTTTTGTAATTGTATATGCGATCGAGCAACTGGTGACAACTTCCTAACCTACTTTCCACCTTGAAATGGACATTTTCCCGCAACATTCAAGGACTTTTCAGTTCAAATCGAGACCTTTTTTCGAAATTTTTGATTTAAACAAAGCAATGATTGGTAAAATTAAAATCTCCATATAGAAGATTACGGTATTTATATGGTAATTTCAAAAATGTGCCCCAATTACGGTAGGTATACAGTGATCGACTGCGGTCGCTGTGCTCACCATGAAAAAGTTGATGATTTGATGCGACCAGAAAGTGGGTGAAAATCTCGTCAATCAGTTGACCCACTGGATCAACCCGCCCAATTCATATAACAGTTGTCCTGCGTTAGTTTCACTAGTAAAACCGTTGCCGAATTTTTGAACTTCTTTTATCCCGAAAGGCTTCGACGTCCAAGCATTTGCATTGAACCATGCTATTTTTAAAGACTTTTCGGTGCAAGAAACAAAAGGAAGTCACATACCTAAGAATTTTGAAGTGCAAAACCAATTGTGACGTTAGGTTTGACGTTTTGTCTGCAATCTCTCGAAACACACCAAACAGGCGTAATTAGATGTTCCATGGGTTTTTTTTTCAAACAGTTTTCCTCGATATTCGAGAGTTTTGTGGGAGACTTGCCTGTCATCGTCTACTTAGGGGGCTTGCCAAAAAATAGTTCGGTCCACGGCTTGTTTCCTCAAGAAAAAACTTCTAAATCTCACCCGCGGCTGACGAAGGCGGCCGCGTGCGCCAGCCCGCTGATCGATTGAGGCCGAGAGATTAGCAACGCTGGTCTGCTCCACATACCACCAGCCACCGGTGAGAATGAAACCGCCCGTGCCAGCCGCGAGTGAGATTTAAATGTTGTTTCTTCACGAAACAAGCCACGGACCTAAGTGTGAAAGGAACAATTTCAGGTTTGTTAAGACTCCTTAATGCACCTGGGTAGGTCAAAAACGACAAATACATATTCTTTGGCTTTTAGAAATTTGAACACTTTCAGTCCAAACTTTGTCCAGGTGGGCGATTTGACGCGCTGAACACGAATATAAGATGCATTTTCAGTTTTTTTTTTCTTGGAAGATTACGGTAGGCTACTGTAGACAAATAATACTTTCCCTACTGTAACTTACAGTAATCTTCTGAGAATCAAATGGACCTTGTATTCGTGTTCATCCCCCCAAATATTCAACTGAACAAAGTTTAAGTTGAAAATGTTCAAATTCCTGAAATCCAGAAAGTTGTGTTTTTTTCAGTTTTTGATCTACCCAAGTGCATTGAGGAGACTTATACAATTTTATATTGCTTATTTTTTACCGTCTCCACAACACTCAACGGACTATTTTTCAAAACTCCATTTTGTGTTGGGATCAGTCCTTAGTGAGACCTGCTAGGAATCTTCCACAAAACCAAAACCTATCGCTGACCTATGTACTACGGTATTCCTAACGACCACCTACTATAATCCTTTGGTCCGCAGAAAATATTCATTTCAAGGTGGAAACAGAGCGAATTCACCCTTCTATGGTGTTCTTTTTCTCATTATTACTGAGAAACCTTGTGTCAGTTCAAACAATCATCCTTGTCTTTTCAAACTGTGCTAACATACATAAAGTCTGTCCGAATGAGATTGTCCGTCCATAAGGTCGGCGTGCGTGTCGAGCGGTCGTCGCGAAGACATTTTTTGGACGACCCTTTCCAGGACAGCGGATGGCTTGTTGGGATATTGCTGACTGTCATAATCCTGCTAATCGATGCACAGGTCTGAAAAATATCGTCGCGATAGGTGCTCGACACGCACGCCGACCGCATGGGCGGACAGTTTCAATTGGACAGACTTTAAATTATAGTCTATCAGAGTTACGACTGATTATTCCTACTAGTTGTATAGTAGAAACAAATTTTCTTCCTCGTATTTCGAATCAATAGAGATATATACTATTTCTTGTATGTGAACGATTTTTATGTGACTGAGACATATCCTTTCGAAGGGTATAGGCCTTTCAGATTTCTAGCGTGTTCTTTCCTTTTCTCTCTGATGTTTTTTTTTCCTTGATCTCTTCTACTTACATATGTGCATCGTTTAGGCTCCCTTCCATTTTCCGAAAAGTAACTTTCTTTGTTTCTATTTGAAATTTTGGCTCAGTTGAGGAGAATATGCCCCATGCATCTTGAGGTGGAAAGGAACCTTTGATGACGTTGCTGTTAAAGATTATACATATTACCAGTCTTGTGGCACTGATTGAAGTGACCTTCTATGGCAGATAAAAAATTCACCTGATTTTCTTTCAAAGTTCAAAATTGTTAACGTACAAGGGAGAGATACTCGGACTCGGAATTGTCAATATTAAATGCAATATACATACTTTTGTAGCTCAGAAGCGGTTATACGGAGATGTAAGCGCTTTTAAGCAGGGTTGTGCGGAACTGCTCCGTTCCCGATTCTGTGTTTCCGGTGTTTTTCTTACTGTTCTGTTCCGCTGTCATTTTTTTATATTTTGCACTTTTCTTCTTTTCTTTTTCTTTTTCTCCGTTCCCGAAACGGAGGAAACAGGGCTGCATGGATATGTAATGGTTATGGGTCTAGACCAGGGGCGTATTTCGATTTTTCGTTTTTCGCCCTTTTTGGCGAAAAAAAAAAACGAAAAAGTTCAGTTTTTTTTTCGGGTTTTTTTTTCGGTCTAAAATTTGCGGTTCTGATGCAATTTGCAATCGATCTTTCGCTGCCCCCATGCGTCTGCAGCAAGTCTCCACTCGTCTTTGATTTCATTTTAGGATCATTCCGGGCAGAAACATATGTATGATCTTCCTCTAGTACAATGGTTTCTTCTATTACATCACTTTCGATAAATATTAGACTGATTGGGTCAAATCGTTATACTTAAAGCAGTTATGTCCCGATGTGTGTGTGTGTGTGTGTGTGTGTGTGTGTGTGTGTGTGTGTGTGTGTGTGTGTGTGTGTGTGTGTGTGTCTGTGTGTGTGGGTGTGTGGATGTGTATGTGTGTGCATGTGTCCCCGATATCTTTGGAATGGCCGATCAAAACTTGTATGAAATGGTACCAACATTTAGGTGGGTGCGACATTTATCGATTACCAAAAAATCAGCCCGACTCACCTCTTACGTGCCTCGGGCCAAGCGAGTTTGTCCGTGGAGCGCACTTTTGGCCGTGGGTCGTGATAACTTCTGCGAGTCGTCTAGCGATGCAAAAATGCAGGGCATCATAAAGGTGTGCAGGACCCCAGTGAGGGTGTGCAAGACGTCATAGTAAGTGTGCAGGACCTAATCCGGGTGTGCAGGACGTCATAAAAAGTGCGCAGGTCCTAAGTAGGAATGTGCAGGACCCCAGCGGAAGTGTGCAGGACGTCATAGAAAGTGTGCAGGACCCCAGTGGGAGTGTGCAGGGCGTCATAGAAAGTGTGCAGGACCCTAATCGGAGTGTGCAGGACGTCATAGAAAGTGCGCAGGTCCTAAGTAGGAATGTGCAGGACCCCAGCGGAAGTGTGCAGGACGTCATAGAAAGTGTGCAGGACCTCAGTGGGAGTGTGCAGGGCGTCATAGAAAGTGTGCAGGACCCTAATCGGAGTGTGCAGGACGTCATAAAAAGTGCGCAGGTCCTAAGTAGGAATGTGCAGGACCCCAGCGGAAGTGTGCAGGACGTCATAGAAAGTGTGCAGGACCCCAGTGGGAGTGTGCAGGGCGTCATAGAAAGTGTGCAGGACCCCAGTGGGAGTGTGCAGGGCGTCATAGAAAGTGTGCAGGACCCTAATCGGAGTGTGCAGGACGTCATAAAAAGTGCGCAGGTCCTAAGTAGGAATGTGCAGGACCCCAGCGGAAGTGTGCAGGACGTCATAGAAAGTGTGCAGGACCCCAGTGGGAGTGTGCAGGGCGTCATAGAAAGTGTGCAGGACCCTAATCGGAGTGTGCAGGACGTCATAGAAAGTGCGCAGGTCCTAAGTAGGAATGTGCAGGACCCCAGCGGAAGTGTGCAGGACGTCATAGAAAGTGTGCAGGACCTCAGTGGGAGTGTGCAGGGCGTCATAGAAAGTGTGCAGGACCATAATCGGAGTGTGCAGGACGTCATAGAAAGTGCGCAGGTCCTACGTAGGAATGTGCAGGACCCCAGTGGGAGTGTGCAGGGCGTCATAGAAAGTGTGCAGGACCTCAGTGGGAGTGTTCAGGGCGTCATAGAAAGTGTGCAGGACCCTAATCGAAGTGTGCAGGACGTCATAGAAAGTGCGCAGGTCCTAAGTAGGAATGTGCAGGACCCCAGTGGGAGTGTTCAGGGCGTCATAGAAAGTGTGCAGGACCCTAATCGAAGTGTGCAGGACGTCATAGAAAGTGCGCAGGTCCTAAGTAGGAATGTGCAGGACCCCAGTGGGAGTGTGCAGGACGTCATAGAAAGTGTTGCAGGACCTCAGTGGGAGCGTGCAGGGCGTCATAGAAAGTGTGCAGGACCCTAATCGGAGTGTGCAGGACGTCATAAAAAGTGCGCAGGTCCTAAGTAGGAATGTGCAGGACCCCAGCGGAAGTGTGCAGGACGTCATAGAAAGTGTGCAGGACCCCAGTGGGAGTGTGCAGGGCGTCATAGAAAGTGTGCAGGACCCTAATCGGAGTGTGCAGGACGTCATAGAAAGTGCGCAGGTCCTAAGTAGGAATGTGCAGGACCTCAGTGGGAGTGTGCAGGGCGTCATAGAAAGTGTGCAGGACCCTAATCGGAGTGTGCAGGACGTCATAAAAAGTGCGCAGGTCCTAAGTAGGAATGTGCAGGACCCCAGCGGAAGTGTGCAGGACGTCATAGAAAGTGTGCAGGACCCCAGTGGGAGTGTGCAGGGCGTCATAGAAAGTGTGCAGGACCCCAGTGGGAGTGTGCAGGGCGTCATAGAAAGTGTGCAGGACCCTAATCGGAGTGTGCAGGACGTCATAGAAAGTGCGCAGGTCCTAAGTAGGAATGTGCAGGACCCCAGCGGAAGTGTGCAGGACGTCATAGAAAGTGTGCAGGACCCTAGTGGGAGTGCGCAGGGCGTCAAAAAAGGTGTGCAGGACCCCCGTGAGGGTGTGCAAGACGCCATAGAAAGTGCGCAGGTCCTAAGTAGGAATGTGCAGGACCCCAGCGGAAGTGTGCAGGACGTCATAGAAAGTGTGCAGGATCTCAGTGGGAGTGTGCAACGCGTCATAGAAAGTGTGCAGGACCATAATCGGGTGTGCAGGACGTCATAGAAAGTGCGCAGGTCCTACGTAGGAATGTGCAGGACCCCAGTGGGAGTGTGCAGGGCGTCATAGAAAGTGTGCAGGACCTCAGTGGGAGTGTTCAGGGCGTCATAGAAAGTGTGCAGGACCCTAATCGAAGTGTGCAGGACGTCATAGAAAGTGCGCAGGTCCTAAGTAGGAATGTGCAGGACCCCAGTGGGAGTGTTCAGGGCGTCATAGAAAGTGTGCAGGACCCTAATCGAAGTGTGCAGGACGTCATAGAAAGTGCGCAGGTCCTAAGTAGGAATGTGCAGGACCCCAGTGGGAGTGTGCAGGACGTCATAGAAAGTGTTGCAGGACCTCAGTGGGAGCGTGCAGGGCGTCATAGAAAGTGTGCAGGACCCTAATCGGAGTGTGCAGGACGTCATTGAAAGTGCGCAGGTCCTAAGTAGGAATGTACAGGACCCCAGCGGAAGTGTTCAGGGCGTCATAGAAAGTGTGCAGGACCTCAGTGGGAGTGTGCAGGGCGTCATAGAAAGTGTGCAGGACCCTAATTGGAGTGTGCAGGACGTCATAGAAAGTGCGCAGGTCCTAAGTAGGAATGTGCAGGACCCCAGTGGAAGTGTGCAGGACGTCATAGAAAGTGTGCAGGACCTCAGCGGGAGTGTGCAGGGCGTCATAGAAAGTGTGCAGGACCCTAATCGGAGTGTGCAGGACGTCATAGAAAGTGCGCAGGTCCTAAGTAGGAATGTGCAGGACCCCAACGGAAGTGTGCAGCACGTCATAGAAAGTGTGCAGGACCCAAATGGTAGCGTGGAGGGCATCATAGAAAATGTGAAGAACCCAACGGGAGTGTGCAGGACGTCATAGAGAGTGCGCAGGTCCCCAGTTGGAGTGTGCAGGGCGTCGTAGAAAATGCACAGGTCCCGAGTGGGAGTGTGCAGGTCATCGAAAGTTAGCAGGACCGCAGTGGGAGTGTGCAGGACGTCACCAAGAGTGTAGAATTTGAAAAAAGGTTTTTCAATTTTTAATGCTAAATCTTAACCTTTTGTGGAGAGGAAATAGATAGGAAAATATGAATCTTGAGAAGCGTGGGACGCGTTTTGAGATTGACGCAGAACTCCTGAGACATTTTCTTGCCAGCTTTAGGATACAAGCAGCAGCTCCACTTCCGCACCTTCTCTGTTCGCCACTCATTGCAACCGCTCAGTCATTTCGAATCCCTAACTTCCAAAAACCAGTTTTATATATGTTGCAAGTCTGAGCTTATCAAAATCTGCACCACAAAAACATAAACAACCACCTACTAATTTCATTCATTGAGAACAAGGGCATGATGTTGGTCAACTAGGGAAACATCATATAATATGAGAATGCGTTTTTCCTTATCATGATAGAGACGGTAAAGCGAGAATAATCGCTTGTGAACTTTACAAATTGGAAGAAAGGGCAGTGGGTAGCGACGTAAGGGAAGGAAGTACAGAAGGGGTTCTGAATTTTGTGCCGGTAGCAACCAACGATTTACCGCTGGCTTCTTATGTTTTGCTTTATGATCCCAAATTTTGATATACCCACGGCCTGCTGTAAATGTACGGCACCTTGCTCTGCTCAGGAGAGTACTTTCGCGTAGGCGGAAGTCAGTCACCACCGTTCTAACAAACTAATCCGTCTCAGGTAGTTGGCTCATGCAAAAGTTTCTGTGAGCGAAAACTTCGCTAGGTCTCGCTAGTTTTCTTATATTTCTTGTTGTAATTAGACTAAAACGACTACGGCGCATCTTTTGAGCATGGTCGTAATTTACGGGAATGAACCTCCCAGGAACCAAAACTATAACATTCGACGCATGGAAACTTCACGAGTCTAATCATGCTAAAAGAGTCTGCATAGCTGGTACGTCGGCACTTTAGGGTCAGGAAAATGCGTTTGCTCTTCGGCGGCTCATAGTTCTCTTAGGGATTTTTTTCTCAAAAATTTGGGAAGGAACAATCTAAATTTTTGCACACTATCGATCCATAACGAAAAGTGCGAATATGTTTTTTTCATAGGCGAGTGGTGCCATCCAGCGACGGTGGTCAAACTAAGCCCCATTGTAGACACCACGACTCAACGAATGTGGTCGCGTCGCGACCAGGGATGAGCGGAATGAAAGTTCAAACACTCGGAAATCGGTTTTCAGGTTCCGGAACAAAAATTTTTTCTCGGTTTTCGAAAATCGGGTGCGAAACGCCCAAAAATGCGCGGAACTTCGGTTTTCGGAACGCGAAACGCGGAAATTTTCATAAAATCAACTCAGACTACCCTCAAGTCTCAGAAGCACATTTGGTTCCAGGGAATCATTTTTAAAGAGATTCTGTCTTAGTAAATTACCAACTATACATATAGAAATCGATCCCGAAACATGCACAGATATATGTACTGCACTTTATATTATTCATTGGAGAAAGAAAACGTCCAAGAGTTGTCAGAACCAACGTATCAGTTTGAACAATGGAGAATTTTTAATAGTTTAGCTCTCTCTGACGAAAGTGATGGCTCGGTAATGTCATATTTACGAGAAATTAGAGGTCAAATGAGTCAAAAAATGTCCTGGAACATTCATGAAAAATATTTGGCTCACAATAACCTAGCGTAAATAAGAAACTGGGAAATATAGTGAGATGATGACAAATGCGTTTTGGTGGTCAAACATGGACCAATTATCGATAAGTAAATACAGACGGAGTACCGGATTCTACAAGCTTCTCCATTGAACGTATCAAAGCAAAATAAAGCACGATATGGATTGGAGCGCTGCTGTTTCCCAGTTTCATCAGTGTTGACTGCGGTACAACAACCTGGAAAATGTTTTAATACATACAGTACCCGCGCTAAGTTTTGTAAAAACGGGGAGCATTTGCCAAACTCTGCAAAAAAAACGTCCGATGCATGTAACTTTTTGAACGAAGACGTTTCAGAAACGCTATCATATTCACAGCGCAAATTTCTACCCAATAAAGTGCTTTGTGAACCGATGTTCCCTGGAATCGCTTTGTTATTGAGTAAAATTGTTTTTGCGGTCGTTTCTCAAAAACGCCGTGTGCCGCAAAGTGCGGCGTAACTTTGAGTAGTAATTGAACAAGTAATAGAGGAGCAGTCTCTATGTTTTCTTTGAGTGAGATTAACATGAAGCAATCCCGAGACGTGTGCTGGTTGAATTTTCGAACTCCTTCATGTATCGGTATGGGGCTTTCGCAACGGAAGTCCGATTTTTCAGGAAGCTTCCGAGCAGGTTTCATAGAAGATTTCGAAAACTAAACCTGCACAGAGATTTCGAGATTACCCCCTTTCATATAACTCACGAGGAATACCTGAAGATCGCTCTTCTATTACTTGTACAATTAGCACTCAAAGTTTTGCCGCACTTTGCCGCGCGCGACGCTTTTGAGAAAAGATTGCAAAAATATTTCACTCGAAAACAACGCGATTTTAGTGAACTTTGGTCTACAATGACAGTATTATGTAGGAATTTGAGCTGTGATAATGATAGCGTTTTCAGAATACAAAAACGTCTTTATTCAAAAAAGTTATGAGCATCGGACGTTTTTTTTGCCAAGTTTCACAAATGCTCCCCGTTTTTACAAAACCTAACGAGAGTATTGTAGTTTCATATCACCTTTTTTCGTTTTATTAAGTGCGACGGAGAAGCATTCGTCTTTTACTATCAACAACTGATCTATGATTGACCATCAAAACGTGTTTTAAAACATTTCACCACATACATTCCCCAGCTGGCTTAATATGTACTTCAGATTATCGTGCGCCAAAACATTTTGTAAAATATTTCAATCATTTTTTGACTTCTTTGCAGGGTAAGGCGTAGATGTGTGATCTTTCCGTGAGAGGTACGCTCCCCCTCTCCAGCTTTGTAATCAGTGCGGCCCCCCTTCCATCGAGGTTGTGACTTTAACCCTTTGTGTAAACCAGTTCGCGTGAAGTCTCTTCCGAGCAAGGCTTCCAAACTATTTTTCAGCAAAACGGACGTTATAGGTCAAGTCACTCCGGCCGTGATCGGCTAAAAATGGTCGAAGCGACCTGGGAGACGGCCGACAGTTTTTTATGGTCTCTCTTCAAAATAGAGACTCAAGCAGATAGATTCTAAGAAAATAATTTTTCACCCTCTCCAGATATCCAAGTCCAAAAAACGGTTTTCCAATTTTTCAGCGCCCCGATTGACACACTCACCGTCGACTGATTGGCTGTTGGAAGGACAAAACAAGTAGCCTACTCACTTGCCCATATGATAAAGCTCAAAAAACTGATCTAGGGGCCTTAATCGCAAGAATCACACGGTGTGAAGGGGCCTCTTTTTGAGGCCCAAATCAAACCGTCACATTTACAGCCATCATACCAGCCGTAATCGGCTTAAAATGGTCGGATCGACGTGGGAGTCGGCCAACAGCTTTTTTTACTCTAGCAGCTAGCTAGATCTTGAGAAATAATTCTGTTGCCCTCGCCAGATGTCCAAGTCCAGACAATGGTTTTTTAATCTTTGGCCAGTATCTCGGATTACATTGAATTTTTGCCTACGGATGTAAAGTTCGCGTAGTAATTTTAGTCTGATGAATGGGTGGGGCTGAGACGGTAGATCCTCCCGCGCGAATCGAAACCCATTCTCCAGTGGGGCCGCCAACCCCGCACGGCCAGCCGCCTGGTCTGTGTGTCAGAATAAATCAAAACGGAAACCATAATTTAGGGCGCTGAACACGAATCTGGCGTCCGTTCGATAGTTTTCGACCTGCTATTAAGGCTATACAAAAGTTCGGGAAGGACGTAAGGTCGTGATCAAACTTTCGGCGACGAGCGACGCGACGCCATGTTTATCATCAATATCGACATAAAATTGATAAGCCTGATTTACAGTGTCGCCGTCGCTGGTCGCGGAAAGTATTATACCGGCCTAATTCATGCGATAATTTTTCTATTCGATTCAATGACGGGTATCCTTGTGCCATACCTTTTTAAAACTGCCTCGGAAAGCCATGTGGTGGAATGTGCCTTCAGAGGCACAGTCCAACCTCGGAATCGCTTTTAAATTCTACTGCTTGTCTTGGTCAGATTTTCGCGCTGATCACAACGGTCTTTTCAAAATTGCTCAGAACCCATTGTGAACAGAGTTATGGCCCTTCAAAAGTTGCGAACTGGAGCTACGAGAATTTCGTGGACGAGTAGTCTCGGGCTTGTTTCTCCTTGTCATTCGCAATCGTCGAGCTGGAGCAGACTACATTATAAAGACATAACGATAACAACTGGAAGAACTAAGATTTTCATCAAAATCTATGGCGTGTCCCGTCCCTACTGAACTCGAAAGTTCTTTAGTGGGCGGAGCGAATGGGTGCTGATTTGGGAGGCGGAGGGAACGGGTGCTCGATTTTTCTTGCTTGTTCTGAAGAGTCGAGATTCCGCGTTTGGTAGGGTTGCTACACACAGCGAGGGGGGGCTGCGCTTGAAAAGGAACGCTTGAGAAGTAGAGTTTTCAAGGAGTCATTCAAAACCTTTGAGGAGTTTCATCAATGCTGTCTCGACAATCAGAACAACCAGAATTTTTCGCATTATGAGGAGCCGGAGGCCTGCGCCCCACCTCCCCCCCCCCTACCCGGCGCACAAGGCTGCGGTCCCCCTCGGCGATCGTCACATCGTACGCCTGAGCCTGCTTCTTTGACTTCTATTTTTTTTTGCAAATACGACATTGCCAAATACTACTTTCGCCAGAAGGCTGAAACTCTAGAAACTCTACGTATTTTTCTCGAAGAACCCCTCTCTGGCGTGACTGAAGCTGGGAGATTAAAGGCAGTGTCCACGATAAAAACCATGTCTGATTTTTTGGTGGAGATCGGCAGCTGCGGGGCCTAGCGAAACCCCAACGTTGAAAAAACTGAGAAAAATGAGCTCGGAACGGTCCCCTACGGCCCCAAAGTTGGACACCCGTCAGCTCGTCACCCCCAGATGCACTTTCCACGCCCACTAACGTGAATAAATGAATGCTCGAGATTGTGAGATGAGCGATCGTTTCCGATCAATAGCCCCGTTCTTCCCTTCATTCTCAACTTCTCCCTTTACTCAGGTCAGCTCGCATACATCGGCTGCAAAAGACGGAAGTTACAAGCCTCGGACAACTCGTCCACCATGTTTCCTTAGCTCAATATTTGAGGGACCATAACTCCGTTCCTAGGTCTTGTACGATTCCGAAAACATCATTGGAATCAGCATGGGACTGTCTTCAAAATAAGCGGAAAAGCAGAAAAACGATTCTCATCGTTAACACTGCCTTTAAAATTGAAAGAAGCAGAACCTCTGACAGCTTTTGCCTTCGGTGAGTCTTGGAGCGCAACACTGTCTCGAAAAAGGCACAATCCTGGGCGAAATCCCATCAGTAAATGTGCTGGTTTTCATTGGTTTCCGTTTTCATGGACGAGGGAGCGTCGGGTGGCTCATAATATCATGTTTATATGTTTCTGAATGTCTTCGACCTCAATTTTTAAGTGCCGCTAAATTTGAGCTATCAGCTCCGAATTGGAATAGAAAATATGTGGCTGCACCCATTTCCAGCCCACTGTCGGAAATTTGGCTTCCTAGCTCATCGAGAAGTGTTCTCACAAGATTGTGAACGCCATCTGAGAATAAAATAAGATTAACATCAAAATCGAGCAAATTTTTCATGCTTTTCGTTCCTCAGGAAACCATTCCAGACCACTTTTTGGTGGTAATATCAACTTTTGCGCCCTCATCAATGGAGGGAAAGCCGCTTCTCCCTAGTTACTCCTGACGTTGTTTCCAGAATTGCAGGGTTGCGCAAATGCGAGCTGTAGCCAAATCTGGTTCACGCTTAGCGCACAACAAAATTCACATACATGGAACGTAGAAAGAAATCACTAAGCAGTAAATCAACAGAAAAATTTTCCGAATATGGCACCCAGATCAGCTGTAATTTGGTAGTTTCGACCGGTCTTCAGGAATTGATAATAATTGTCAGAATAATATTCTTTCACGACGAGGTAAGATAAGAAAAAATAGAATATTTGATGCAATGTCAAAACATTCGAATCAATGTAGAAAAATCATCCGGGAGATTGTCAATAAAGACGATGTGGCGATATTTTGTTCCGCATTTTCCGCGTTCCGCAGCACTTTCTGCGGTTTTCGGAAGGCGGAACGCGGAAGGCCAAAAACGCGCGAAACTGCGGGTTTCGGAACGCGAAACGCGGAATTCCGCTCATCCCTGGTCGCGACCATTAAAAGCAGTGTTGACGATAATCTTCAATTCTGAGATTATTCGCTATATTGATTGAGTGGCCCTCTATTAGAACCAAATTGACGTAGAAATTGAGAAAAACGCACCAGAAGTAAACAAAATCCCAAAGTATCACTCTTGAGTATCGCAGGAGGTGTTTGCTGTGACAATGAAAATTTTTGTGGACCCGACCTTTTCAATACCCTACTCTCTATTGCTCCGTTCTTTCCTTAGGGCCCTAATTAATCTTGTAGCGAATCGGTGGTTGTTCACCCCGGCTCCGACGTCATGATGACGTCAGTCCCGTAGGAAGCGGCAAGTGGACTAACAGTTAGGATAATGCGACCTGAACTAAATACCCCAGCAAACAACATACTGCAATACGAGGATAAAATTACAACATTACCGCACTCTAGAATGAACACCCAATGTCCCAGACTTGGGATTCACTGTACTAATCAATATGCACTCAGACTGTAGTATAACAGCGAAATGTACCCCTCTTGCCTCTTGCTTACACAACAGTACACCGCTAATTTAGATTATTTATACTATATAGATATGTTTATTGGAGCGTTCTACGGAACGTAATAAATAAATAAATAATGAAGGAGAGGAAAAATATGGGATTATATAATACAGCAATACCTCATAGATAAGGACCACATATGACCGGAGAAAACCACTGAATTAGCAAAAGGAGATAAACAAGGAATACGGCCGATTAACTGTTCATCAACCTTGCTCATCGCGAGCAGCTGCATTAAAGAGATGAATGGAAGTGTTTTAAAGGCCCTAAGGCCCCACAGCGAAGCACTGTACTAGTGACGGAAAAGGAGATAATCAACAAAACAGCAGCCGCACCGGGCCGTGGCAGGAGCGTCGAATCAATATTCTAGACCACTCGAACCAATCCGGCGTGGGCGGCGCTCGCGTACTGTACTGCTGGCATTCGCTGTGGGACCGACCGCGCCCGGGCCCTCGTAATAGCGAAGCATCGCGCTTTCGCGTCAAATCCTGCTCTGCATAAAATGTACTTCTATTTTCGATTGACCCTGTTTTCTTCCGGTGACAACCACCATGAACATGTTCATCCAGCCGGACAACTAGTCCATGTTATAGAACAATGTTGCTGAAAGACGACATTATACGGCGTTTCTTGCCATTTCATCGTAATTTTGGTGACACTTGGGGATCAACGCATTGTTTTATGTGAAAAGCTCGAGGACGAAAGTTATCGCGAACACTTTTTTCAAGTGGGAACCATACTCGCATTGCGCCACGAAAACCGTGCGCGATATGATTTGCTCTGAGATGTACATTTCACGAACACATCGCATGGCGCTCAAGCAAAATGATACTTCGACGCCATTTGGCGTCCTCACCCACAACATACACAGATCTGGAAAAGTAGGGTTTTAGAAGTTCTCATTCTTTCTTAGTTTTTATTGTTTTCGCAGATGTTCATTTTTTTTCGAAGTTGTTCAGAAATCTGATGCACTGAATTTGGGCGCATCTAGACTTCTAGATTTTAGTTTTTTATGGCCAGATTTACCTTCTCGTGAGGATTGCACAAAAACCCCATGAACCATGCAAATAAGTGGTAAAACTCATCGGAGAAGCTCTTACCTATGTCTAGCATCGAGACCGTGCTCGTGCGATACCCTCTTCCACAGTTGTTCGATGGAGTAAGAGTTTGCTTAGCGAAAGCCTCCTGCAATGTCCTCACATCGCAATGCAGTGTGCTGCGATTTGATGAAATCGCGAATACGCGTTCAAAAGCAGGCAGTTGCCTGATAAACGTTAGAGCGTTTCAGAGTTGCGTCGCTGCGAAATTCGCTGCCGCAAGGATTGTACAAAGCATAGAGACTGCTACCTAGTACTGCGTAGCATTCCCCACCTTTTGTACAATCCGTGCGATAACGAATTTCGCTGCGACGCCACTCTGAATATTCATTACGGTTCAAACGCGATGTGAGCGAGATGCCATCGCGAGTAGCACCTGCCACGCAAACGCCGCGTGTGACGGCTGACCTCACCGCGGAACCCCGAACCCTTCGCGGCAACTACATAGTGCTAGATCACTCTTCTGAGTGCGATAGCATCGCTCCAAGTACTGTTCCCCTCTTGGGCCTAGTTTATATGTACCATACCTTCAGCGACGAGCGACGCGACGCAATCTTTACCATCAATATCAATCGGAAATCGATATGCCTGGTATGCACTGTCGCTGTCGCTGGTGCCGGGAAGTATGATCCCGGTCTTGCGCTTAGTTCATACCTCCCGCGACGGCGACAGAGCGTATCAGCAGTTCGACTTTCAGCCGATTCATATGAAAAACACTATGTCGCGTCGCCCGTCGCGCGAACTATGTATGCACCACGGACTTACCGACCGATAGCTCCGGGCGACTGAGTTGCTGATCAGTGCTGACCGCGACGCGGCCTCTCAGAATGAAATTGAAAATGACAGCATTATTAACTCACGTGAAATTTTGTTCTGCATCAGGAAAGATTCATGTTCGTCCCTGTGCGGAGTTTTAACCGTTTAACACTTTGACTTTTGAATGATTTTAAATTTCTTCAAAATCGGCTTCTTCTTAAAGGCAGGTTTCACGATAAAAAATGTGTTTCCGTTTCCACTAGGAATGGGTAGTGGAGGGGCACAATGTAACGTTGACGTCGAAAGAACGCATGAAAACGAGCCAGGAAAAGCTCCAAAAAAGCCCGAAGTTGCCAATTCGAGCGCAAGGCAAACCCCAAAAGCGCATGACACGCCCATCGACGTAAACAAATGATTGCTCCAGATCGTGAGATGAGCGATGATTTCCAGTCATAGGCCCCGTTCTTCCCTTCATTCTCAACTTCTCTCCTTACTCAGGTCAGCTCGCATACATCGGCTACAAAAGACGGAAGTTACAAGCCTCGGACAACTCGTCCACTATGCTTCCCTAGCTCAACTCTTGAGGGACCATAACTCCGTTCCCAAAAGGTCTTGTACTATTTCAGAGACATCATTGGAATCAGCATGGGGCCGTTTTTAAGACAGGCGGTAAAACAGAAAAACGCTTTTTATCATGAACATTGCCTTTAAAGGCAGAGGACACCCAAAAAAATTAATTCCCAGATTTTATGCTCATCTTGGAGAGAGTCACACGCTGATCCCAGTGGTATCTCTGGAATCGTCCAAGACCCCCTTTGAACAAAGTTATGGCTACTTGAAGATGCCTAGAATTTGAGGGTGAAAAATTGGTGGACGAGTTGTCTCAGGCCCGTATTTCTCTGCATCCGCAATAGTTGCGCGAGTGCGAGCCAGGATAAGGAGACAGCCCGGCAGTGGACTGAAGAACGACGACTTGTTGGATTTCATCAATCCATCGAGCCGCTATCGAGTTCGAAAATCTGTTAGGGGGTCGGGCCTGTGGTGGTGAGCGAAGGGGGTCGGGCCTGTGGTGGTCGCTTATATCTCGCTTATTTCGAAGAATTGAGATCTCGCATTTGGCACGTGTTATACAGGAGGGATCTTCTACACAATTAGATGAAAATCTCAAAATTTATATCTGAGGGTGTACTGTGCCTTTAAGGTCGGAGATGAAGGCTTCTCTATAAGGTTACAGACGACCTTAGAGCATTGTTTTAGTTGAAAACGTGAAATTTCTGGATCTGAACGTTCAGAGAATCGTAACGCAGTTTCACAGAACAAGTCCATAATAAGAGTCTCAGAATATGTCCAGCGTTACCATTAGTGAAGAACCGTCGAAAGTTCAAAAGACAAAAAAATTTTTGGTTTTTTTCTGGATTTTTTCGTTTTCAAAACTGAAAATTTTTCGTTTTTCGGTTTTCTCGGTTCCAAATTTTTTGCACATGCCTGGTCTAGACAAGCGCATTTCAAGGCATCATGAGGGGCTGCAAATCACTTTGGATCTCTTGAGTTTAATCGGATAGCTAAGCCTGGCTGAGATACCCGAAAAGTTCGGGGTTCTAAAATTGCGCCCCTTAATAGGCGTGGCTGGAATCTGGCCGCTTTTTAATGTTTTTTAGAGCTTTTTCCCGAGAGTCAATGATTTTTGTGGGGTTTTTCGCTAAAACACGCTTATTCGTTTGTAAACCTACACAACAGCAATGAAAATCGAGATACGTCTTTTTTGCAATTACAGCCTGTCCTCTAGAAAAGTTTCTGAGCAGAGAGAGATGGAGGTGGCCACGGGAAGCGGCACTGTGCGTTAGAGACAAACCACTGAATCTCATCGGTTAAGGGCTCGTTTATACTTGCGTCGCCGAACGGCGCGGCGAAGTGCATTTCTGTAATATTGATCTCGCGGCGCGGCACGATCGATATTGTAGGATTGCACCTCGCCGCGCCGCTCGGCGGCGGAAGTATAAACGACCCTTAACGCTAGCAAAGTGATGGTACATATTTTCCTTTATTGGGGTAAATCCAAGACCAAACTTGACAGTTATGAGATTTTGAGAATCTTCTGTCAATATAAGTTGCCGCCGTGAAATATAATCGCTTTTTTTTCAAAATTATCAACTTCATTGATTTGTTTCTGCAAAAATCAATAAAAGACTATAGACCATAAGTGAATTTCTCTATTCTCGCCTGGGAGTTTTATTTGATCTTTTTTTTGAAATTGATCGTGTTGAATTCCCTCTGGTGGGCAATTAATACCTAAAATAAGATCTAAAAAGTCGCCGATGAGAGTTTGAAGGGCGACCTCTGATCAGATTTGAACACGCAACGCGGCCGCCTGCGTTCATCTGCACCTGGTACATCCTAAACGCCTCTCTGGGGAACAGGCTGTACACTGATTAAGAGGACAGCTAAATTTACTGTGTAATTTTCGAAACTGACTTCGGATTTTCCAGCTCCTAGGAGCGAGGTTTTGAAATCGTGTTTGTGAGTTGAATGAGAGCTGTAAGCCATGAGTAGCGACGAGGCGTGAAAATTAGACGACTATTGATTTTTTTGTCTCTTCCGTTTCCGAATTTTTACTTTCGGCGTTTTTCCGCCATTTTTCTTCCATTTCTGTTTCCGAAAATATTGGAAAAGTCTTCCGCACAGCCCTGCTTCTGAGGCCTTGCGGATAGAACTCATCCAACATATTTTCGTGTGTTCCGAAAAAAAAAATTTGCGGATTGGGCTCCTAGATGCGAACTTTGAGCCCAATCCGCAAATTTTTCCCAATGAAGTGGAAAGTTGAAAATCGAAAATCCGTGATGGTTTTTTGTTTTGGTTGTGTCTCCTCTATAGGCCGGAATTGCAGAAAAATTGTGTTTCCAATTGTTTTTCAGATTCGTCCTAGCTCACTTCACTTCAGCAGTCGTCTAATCCGAATGTGTACCATTTTTATGTTTGAAATTAGAAACATTGAAATGTCAGTGCTTTTCAAACACTTTAGGAGGTTTGATTCTCTGAAACGTAATTTGGGCAGGAACTTCTAAAATTACGAAATAATGTCTGAATGCTTTTTCCTGGGATATTTTAGAGAGATTTTTTTCTCGCAAAATCAAAAATAAGAAACAATTTCTGAAAATTTAGCTTCCTGGCAAAAGTAGCGATTTGGCAATGGTGGAAAAAGCTTCAAAAATATCTTGAAATATCTTAAAAAATGATTTGGCGTAAAATGGCCTGAAATATAAAAAGCTAGAAATGAAGTGAAATAACCAAAAATGTGATTTGGTGGTCGATCATTTCACAAGCTTCTCCGTTAAACTTATCAAAACAAAATCAAGCACGATATGGAATGGAGTTCGCCTAGTTTGACCTTGCTGATTTCCTTATTACAGCTTTCAAAAATGGCTCACTGGTGCGCGCTTGATTTCGTTTTGATAAGTTTAACGGAGAAGCTTGTGAAATGATCGACCACCAAATCGCATTTTTGGTTATTTCACTCCATTTCCTAGCTTTTTAATTTTTCCAGGCTATTGTACGCCAAATCATTTTTTAAAAATATTTCAAGATATTTTGAAGCTTTTTTCACCATTACCAAATCGTTACTTTTGCCAGGAAGCTAAATTTTCATAAATTTCACATATTTTTCCCAAAGGTTCCCTTTCTAACTTCAATTTTGCCCAACGTTTCCATTTTGGAATGATGAAACATCTAACAGACGATATTGTCGTATGAGTACAATTTCTGAAACTTATGACCCAAAACCATAAAAAATACCACTCATTGCCGCATTTTGTGCTTCATGTGAGAACTCAATAATATCGATAATTGAAGAAAATCTAATTCAATACTTGATCCTGCATGATGAGAAGAATTTCCCAAACAAGTGACTTATAGCCATCAACAATTCAAAATCATTGCGGCATTTTGTGCAACAGGCGAAAAAATCAATATAATTGATTGGTATTTATCGATAATGACTGATGAGCAAAATTCTCCAACCAAGAAAACCGATCCCATCAGCAATCACCACTCCTAGCCGCATTTTGTGCAAATAGTGCGAAAATCGATAATGTTGATTATCGATCGAGGACGTGTCAAAAGTAGGGATTCGGACAAGTTCAGTAGTTCTCTCCGACGACCTGTGATGGTTGGCTGCAGATTCACCCTCACACCCCGGTCACCACAGCCGTAGCAGAAAAAATCAGTTTTCGTGCTCCACGGCTAATTTAGTATACAAACCCACGATTTTGAGGTACCCTTCGAAGTTAAGGTATCAAGTTCAAATTGGAATAGGAGCGACCTGCATCCATTTCCAGCCTCCTGTTCAAAAATGAGCTTTCTAGCTCAATTTTAAGTGTACCCGCAAGATCGTGAACGCCGTCTGAAAAAAAAGGAGATTAACAACAAAAACGAGCGGGTTTTCAATTTTTTTCTCGAAAACCAGTGAGCCGTTCCAAACCATTTTTGGGTTACTACACCAACTTTTTGCGCTCTTTTCAATGCAATTTATAGCTAATTTCTTTGTTCACTCTGAATTGAGATTTCGAAAAACGGGTCGCGCGCATGGCCAATTCAAAACCAAATCTGGTGCGCGCTTCGCGCGCACCACAATTTCTTTCAATTTGAGGTGATGATAGCCCGACAATCTTTGATCTAAAATTCACCTGTACATGACTTTGAATTCCTTTTTGTTCAAGGCAACTCTCGAGAAATTTAGAGAAACACTAGTTGACATTTTGTTGCATGCAAAAAAAAAATTAGGACTAATCTGCCCTGAAAATCTAGTGTACATGAAAATCCGAGAGAATTTCCCGTTTCAGAGCGTGCATTTATAGAAATTTGTTGGAAAACTTCGTTCGCCTGATTTTTTTAGTCGCTTGTTGCCTTGAACGAGTACAGTTACGGAGCTTCGGGAGCGAAAAATAATTTAGCATTGGGGCGCGTTTTCCTACCCGTGTCAATTTCTCGATCACAATCGCGCCATTTTTATCGATTAGATGGTGGACGACAGAAGCATTGCAATCTTCAGAAAATGCATGCTCGTGTTAACGGAAGATCAATTCGGATGTTATAGTAATACTTGACGACAAAGACGATTGATTTCGCCAAATGTGAACTGTCTGTGGAAACGCCGTGAGGAATTTCCTGGGAGAATTCCCGTCGGAGCTCGCAGGAGGCCGCGATTTTTTGAGCTCTGAAACCAGAGGTTAAACTCAAATTGGAAATTTGACTTCGTATGTACGATACACTTCTTAGGGCCCATAACTCTCCTGATTTCGGAAGGGGAGGGAAACCCCGGGTTGGTTCAAAGTTTGTTGGGTGTGAAAATCATGGCGCGGACGAGTTCCGACGCCACCGAGGAAAATCAGTTAAACCAAGAACACTGAATACAACACTGTTAAACAATTCTCATTTACAAAATTGTCATAGTTATCGTATGTTGTGAGACATACTTATAGGCTTGTACTGCCATACCCTTGGATGGCGTGACGGTTTGGAGACGGTTGAAATACGCATAATAGAGGGGGGGGGGGAGAGAAATTCCGTACCCACGTCAAAATCTGGTCCACGCGGAGTTTCAACCCCTTGGAGCAATTTGGAAAACGTTTGGCACACGCATCAAATTTTATAGAAATCCCAATAGTGGAAAATTTTGATGTGGATGCGAATTCTTTTTTGACATCCCTCTCCAGTACGTACGTTTATTCAGGCCAAATACATTTTTGCTCTCCAAAGTTCCAGGGAAGTAGCCCCCAGCATTTCTCTGAAGCATCTGAATACATCATTTCGTTGTATAAGCATGCGCTAACAAAATTTTTGAGTGTCGTATGTACAGTCGCGCTTGCGATGAGCTGGATTCGGTATTAAGTTTGCATTTGTGGGGAGGTTTCCCCGATTTTAGGCCAGGGGTTGGAACCCCGGAGTGTGAGAAATTTACAACGCATACGAGGATTTCGCCCACCCGGAGTTTCAATCCTTAGTACATAATTGAGGTATTTTTTTAATTCAAAGATTTGCCATTTCCCCAAAAACATTATTTATACACGTGCAGATCGCGACTGACATTGCAAAACCTGCAACGATTAAAGGGACGGGAGGAAAACGCGCTCCAGTGCCAAAATATTTTTCGCTCCCGAAGCTCCGTAACTGTACTCGCCTTGAACAAAGTGTATTCAAATTCATGTACAGGTGAATTTTAGGTCAAAAATCGTCGGGCTATCATCACCTCACAAGGGAACCACAAAATAAGTCATAGTGACCATTCCAAATGAAATGTACTTTTCTAGAAGCATTTTTGAACGAAATGTCCGAATATGCTCATCACAGCTGCCTAAACCCGCTCTGAAAGAAGTTATGAGCATTTTTGAAGCTCCGCGGCGAGGTAAGGGTACCTACCTCCCATGGAATTTTTAGGGTGTTTTTGAGTTTTTTTCGAATTTTGCTAAAAACATTTATGTAGGGGTAATCTGAGGTGCTGAACACAAATCTGGGGTTCGCCTGTCGAAATTTTAAGGTTTACAGTAGGTTACAGTAGGTAAGATGCCATTTAGGAAATAAAACCTACCACAATATTTCGAGAATCGACAAATGGACATCGAATTCGTATTCAGCACCCCTCAATAACCCACACATAGAAACTTTAAGAAAAGTCTGAGGCTTTGACCAAACTACCGTATACCCACCGTAATCTACCATAAGCTGTCAAAAATCGATAATCTGACACCAGATTCGTGTTCAGCGGTCCAAATAACCCCCAGAAAAACGATTCGAGCCAAATCTGTCGCCACATTCCGGAAATCGTCAGAAGTCGATTTTGCCGTCAATTTTTTCTGCCGGTGGGAATCTTTGAACAAATTTAGTCGAAAACTTTGGAAAATCGATAGATGATTCTCAGAATTGTGATCAGCACCCCAAATAAGTAACCTCCCAGGGCGAATTTTAAGTCTAATCTGGAATATTTTTCTGAAACTCTTCGAGAGCCCTTTATTTGGTATAAATAAACGCCCAACCGAAAATCCGTTTAAGTCCAAAACGCTGTCAGTCTGCGCAAAGTTTGGAGAATGTTCCTTCACCCAGCCTAGGGGGGTAGTTCTGGGCGCTGAACACGATTATGAGGTCCGTTTCCGGATTTTCGTAAAAATTATGCACTTTTTGGAGGGTACAATAAGTACGAAAATCAGAGAAAAAAACGCCTATTACTTCTTCAAGAGTGGGTCTAGGCAGCTGCGATGGGCATATTCGGACTTTTTGTCCGGAAGTGGTTCTAGAAAATTACATTTCATTTGGAATGGTTACTATGACTTATAGTGGTTCCATTGTGAGCCTGGCCTTCCCCAAAGCTTGACCACTCACTACTCTATCCTTTCGGAAGCAATCTCATAGGGGCTAATGTCTAGTTCTGACATAATAGAGCGCTCTCGGTCGTCAGCCAGCAGCCGGCTTCTACTAGCGCTCACACATACCAGCTGTAGACGAGATCCGCATAGCCTAAGTTCGAGTAGACTAGACTGTCCACTCGTCATCCCACTTGTTATCAGTTTTCCTGAGAAAAGCCGTTTTTTTTTAAAATTTCTATTCAATTTTTTTATTATTCCTTCAATTTTAATATATGTCAATTTAGAACAAAATCCGCCATCTGGTGATGCCCTTATAAGATATTGCGGGCGACTTTTGGTGGTCATTTATTGAGTTTCTCACCTCATAGGTCAACTTTTGATTGAACGGTGCGGCGACCCGGCGGACGCCATTTCGTCATCATTCTTGTGTCCATTTGTGCCCTCGGCAATGTGAACCAGGAACATTGTCCCAAGTTCTGATTTTCTACACTGATTTTCAGCTCCTACTATTTGTCCTCAAATTTTTGCCTCGCTTTTCTTCTGCTAAAACTCTGCCGAATCCATTCCATTAAATTGTTTGTAACGGTGGAGATTCGTGACGATCCCTCTTCTCTTCGTCCCTGTTCAGTTTTGTATGCACATTTTCAGTCCTTTGTGTTCACCTCGATCCCCACTTGTAGCCTCTCATTTTTTCCCTAATGTTGACTTTCTGTTGCAGAGATGTATATTTGGCCTATCCTCTTCTTAGTGTTTTCGTTCATAGCACACTTTCGATTTTTCCAGGCGCCAGCTTTCCTTCGTTTTTAGGTTTTTAGAGTTTGGTTAGGTTTTCGGTTCACGCTTCTCTTCTAAGAAAACATTTGTAGAGTTCCGGAAATTTGTTTAAAAAAAACCATACTCGGATGTTTCCTCTAGTTCATTTGCTTTAGTCAAGCAAATCTGAGGAATTATCATGCAGCGGAACCAGGTTTCGATGTCAGAGGTTCCTCTAGAGAGCTCAAAATACCAGGTTGTTCAATAAGTTTTGTCGCTCGATATTTCCTAGGGGTTATTCGGGGTCTTGAACGCGAGTCTAAGGTTTGTTTCCCGATATTCTTAGGCTTAATGTAGGCAACGGCAGATATACTGCTATTTGACTAACGTACCTTATTATTTTGAAAATCGGTGAACAGACTTCATGTTCTTGTTCAGCACCCCCAGAAAACCACTACAAAAAAGTTTTGAGCCATACCTGGGTTATTTACCAAACTACCGCTTACTCTACCAGGTTGTTCAACAAGTTTTGTCGTTCGATAAGAGAGGGCGTTGCTACTAGCCCAATTTTTTTTTGTTCTCTTCTCTATACTCTTTATATGAACGTATGTGAAGTTTCATTTTAATCTGTCAATTCATTCTTTGTTTACAAGCCATTTAGTGTCACCGTGTCACAGCATTGGAAAAAAATTAAATATCGTGCAGTGCTTAAATTCTTATTTTTGGAAGGTGTGGCACCAAAAGAAGTTCACGAACGAAAGTTTGAAGTATATAATGATTAGTTGTTGAAAAATTGTTCGAAGCTCCTCAAATCACACTTTACTGGTGAGCTTTCGCCAATAATGGCATCGTCAGACCTTGAAAATATTACAGTATGTTCGACCTAGGTGTGCAAAACATCAAAGTTAAATACATACCGGCTCAAGACACTTTGAGCGGTCGAGGGGTAGCTCGAGCGAGCTAAACACAGGCGCCATAGCGTTGGAATTGGGATAAGGAGCAGACGCTAGAAACCCACCCCTGGTGTATGCAAGTGTGCTTAGAACTACCCATGAGATGGAACGGGCCGCCAGCGGGTGCGCGATGTCACAGTATCAGTCTCAACAGATCATTCAGTTCTCCCTTTGCGTTGATCTCTGGTTGTATTCGTTGGATTTCCCTTGCCTCCATTATTTTTCTCTCCAGCGGCCGTATCAGATGTTTATGGAGAACAGTCACGTCAAAAAGAGGAGCGTCTTCCTCTAAGTGCCTTCTCGTACGGTGCTTTGAGAGACTGCTGTTTGGGTAGGCGGCTGGGTTGGACAGGGTAGTTCTAAGGTAGTTCTAAGTTGGGTAGGCGGCTGGGTTGGACAGGGTAGCTCTAAGGTAGTTCTAGGTAACTCGGGGGTAGTTCTAAGCACACTTGCGTACACCAGGGGTGGGTTTCTAGCGTCTGCTCCTTATCCCAATTCCAACGCTATGGCACCTGTGTTTAGCTCGCTCAAGCTACCCCTCGACCGCTCAAAGTGTCTTCAGCCGGTATGTATTTAACTTTGATGTTTTGCACACCTAGGTCGAACATATGGTAATATTTTCAAGATCTGACGATGCCATTATTGGCGAAAGCTCACCAGTAAAGTGTGATTTGAGGAGCTTCGAACAATTTTTCAACAACTAAGCAAAATGAGGCTCAGAGACAGCACAATCCTGCCACTATATAATGATTGTTCACCTACAATTAGAACAGTAGAAAGATGAGTTGTTGAATTTAAAGGTGGTCGTACAAGTCTTGAAGACGATCCACGTGAAGGACGTCCAAAAAGCGCATCAACACCAGAAATCAATGCCAAAGCACAGGATATGGTTTCGGAAGATCGTCGATTGACTGAGAGAGATTCAGTAGAGGCTCTACACATCTCATTAGGCAGTGTGAGCCATATTTTAAGTGAAATTTTGGGTTTTAGAAAGCTGTGTGCACAATGGATGCCGCATTCGCTAACTATGGAACAAAAAACACATTCGAATTTCTGAAAATTTAGCTTCCTGGCAAAAGTAACGATTTGGCAATGCCATTTATAAGTCTAAAAAAGTTCAAAAAATATCTTGAAAATTCTCTAAAAAGCGATTTGGCGTAAAATAGCCTGGAGTAATAAAAAAGCTAGGAAATGAAGTGAAATAACCAAAAATGCGATTTGGTGGTCGATCATTTCACAAGCTTCTCCGTTAAACTTATCAAAACGAAATCAAGCACGATATGGAATGGAGCGCTGCTTTCACCTAGCATGACATATGCTGATTCCCTTATTACAGCTTTCAAAAATGGCTTAAGGTTTCCGTTGCGCGCTTGATTTTGTTTTGATAAGTTTAACGGAGAAGCTTGTGAAACGATCGACCACCAAATCGTATTTTTGGTTATTTCACTTCGTTTCCTAGCTTTTTAATTACTCCAGGCTATTTTACGCCAAATAATTTTTCAAAGAGTTTCCAAGACATTTTGAAACTTTTTTTTGACTTCTTAGTGGCATTGCCAAATCGTTGTTTTTGCCAGGAAGCTAAATTTCCAGAAATTTCACATATTTTTTCCAAACGTTCCCTTTCTGACTACAATTTTGCTCTACGATTTCCATTTTGGAATGATGAAACATCTCACAAACGATATTGTTGTATGAGTAAAATTTTTGAAACCTATGACTTACAACCATAAAAAATAAAACTCTGCCGCATTCGGTGCAAATGCAAAAAATCTATATAATTGATCATTAATATTTGATCTTGCATGATGAGAACAATTTCCCAAACAAATGACTTAGAGCCATCAACAATCAAAAATCATTGCGGCATTTTGTGCAACAGGCGAAAAAATCAATATTATTGATCGGTATTTGTCGATAATGACTGATGAGCGAAATCCCCCAACCAAGAAAACCAATCCCACCAGCAATCTCCACTCCTCGCCGCGTTTTGTGCAAAAAGCGCGAAAATCGATAATATTGATTATCGATCGATGACGTGTCATGAGCACGAATTCTGACAAGTTCAGTACTTATTTCCGACGACATGTGTTGATTGACTGCAGAATAACCCACTTACCCCGGTCTCCACAGCCGTAGCAGAAAAAAGCAGTTTTCGTGCTCCACGGCTAATTTAGTATGTAAACTTACGATTTTGAGGTACCCTTCAAAGTCAAGGTATCAAGTTCAAAATGGAATAGGAGCGACCTGCATCCATTTCCAGCCTCCTATCCAAAAATGAGCTCCCTAGCTCAATTTTAAGTGTACCCGCAAGATCGTGAACGCCGTCTGAAAAAAAGGAGATTAACAACAAAAACGCGCGGTCTTTCACGTTTTACTCGAAAACCACTGAACCGTTCTAAACCATTTTTGAGTGCATATACCAACTTTTTGCGCTCTTTTTTAATGCAATTAAGCTCTAATTTCTACGTTTGCTCTGAACTGAGATTTCGAGAAAGGGGTTGCGCGCGTGTTTGATTCGAAACCAAATCTGGTGCGCGCTTCGCGCGCACCACAATGTGACTTTCTCAGCAACATTTGGAGCGTTTTGAAAGGGATAAAGTGGATTTTGTGCTTCGGTTTATCAATATGGATGAGACTTGAGGCCCTAGTTATACACCAGCGGAATGAAAACTTCTCGCGATGACATTGCCGCCGCTTGCTGCGTGAATCAGAGACTCGTCTGCAATGTTGCGTCTTTGGCGTCTCCGACGCAATACTGCAGACTAAAAATTTCCAGGCGTTTCCAATGGTATTTTATCGGCTTTTTCGCTTCTGACACTTTTTAATTGCAGAATATCACTAATAATCAATTGCTCTTGTCGTAACAGTGCTCGTTATGTCGTTTTGGTAATGTTTTAACAATTTTAAATCTAAAAAATAATCAGCTGGTGAGAATTGGGGCAAATTTCCAACAGGGCAGGTCCCGCAAGGATACAGTATACAGTGCCGCGGCGTGTATAGCTGCTCGGTGCGGCCTTCCAGGGCGTTTTTCTGCGACCACTGTTCCTTTTGGCACGCCTGAGCACAGTTGGGGCGCATATAAGTAAGTGACAGTTGTCTTGCTATTTCCGCAGCGTCCCGCCGGTGTATAACTAGAGCCTGAGTCTATCACCATGATCATGAATCAAAACAAGAGACTAAAGAGCGGTGTGAACCTGGTTGTTCGGTTTCGAAACGAGTTCGTGTCCGGAAATCGGCCAAAAAGGTTATGCCATCAGTTTTTTGGGATGCGAAAGGAATTTTGTTTGTTGATTACTAGCAAACTGGTAAAACAATTAATTCTGAATATTATTACAACCTTTTGAACCAGTTGAAGAAAAAATAACGTGAAAGAAAGAAAAAAATCTTTTCCATCAGGACAGTGCACCGTGTCACAAGAGCATTTTGACAATGGCTAAAATCCATGAATTAAAGTTTGAATTTGTTGGAGCATCCACTGTATTCACCAGATTTGGCCTCCAGCGACTTCCATTTGTTTCCAAAACTCAAAAAAAAATTATGTGTGGCAAGCGTTTTTCATCAAATAAAGAGGTCATAACGGATGTTGAAGCGTATTTTGCACACCTTCTCACTTCAGGGATGGGATCCACAGATTGGAGGACCTATAGAGCCAGTGTATTAATGTTCAGGGAGATTATATTGAAAAATGAATAGTGTATTTTGAACCATATAATTGTGTTTTTCTACAAAACCCACTGAACAACCTGGTAGCGCTCCCTTTTTTTCCTGAATGTTGATTTGCTGCTGCAGATGTGTATATTTGGTCTATCCTCTTCTCAGTGTTCTCGTTCACAGCACATTTTTCCAGGTGCGAGCTTTCCCTCGTTTTCAAGGGCTTGAGAGTTTGGTTAGATTTTCGGTTTACGCTTCTCTTCTAAGAAAACCTTTGTAGGGTTCCGAAAAGTTGTAGAAAACCGTACTCTTCGATGTTTCCTCTAGCTCATATGATTTAGGCCTCTTTCAGAGTTCGATCGCTCTGCGACGCGACCGAATGAAAACTCTGTGTACCGATCTGGTCGCGTCGCGCGATCTGGTCGCCGGCCTTTCAGACAAGATTGCGGGAAAAGTCGCCCAATCGCGCGATTGGGCGACTGAGATGGCCAGATCGCGTCGCCATGCAGTGCACGACGACGCGACCGATCGCGGCAACCGCTTCATATGTCCTCATTCAAATTCCTCCTTTTTTCACGTTGATTCAGGCAAAATCAGTATAAGTAGGCAAAACAATCATAATACAAAACAATTATTATCATAAAATGATTATTATCATAAAAAAATCTACGATACACTTGAGGGTGACAATAAAACTATGATCCAAACCACAATTGACAATGTAGTTCAATGGTCTAAACGAAACCTCCCTCTTTCCACTCAAAAAAGTCAAGTACTACTCCTGGGTAGAACTACTAATCCGGAAGGCGGGTACAATATCGATGGTTCAATACTCCAGCATGTTAAGCAAGTTAAAGATTTAGAGTTTCTTGTCGATTCGAAATTGAATTTTGATAAGCATTTGGATAGTATTGTTGCGAAAGCTGAACAGAAACTTTTCCTTCTCTTCAAATCGCTGAAAACTAAAGGTCCATTGCTTTTGGTTACAGCCCATGAAATTTACGTTCGATCTGTTCTTGAATATGGTACCTGTATCTACTTTCCTCATTAAAAAACCTGCGTTGCCAAACTAGAAAGAGTGCAAAACAAATTCACAAGGAAGGTCTTCATAAGGTCTCTTGGCTTCACGTATAGGAGTAATCCCCATGGCATAGTGAGGAATCGTATGCTTAATTTGGATACTTTACATTACAGACGCAAAAGAAATTATTCAATTTTGGTATATATAATAATAATATAACTGGAAGACTGGGTCTCAAAGCTCATTCATTTTTCAAACTGGTTGAATCAAATACTAGGGGAGAAAGGTTCAAGCTTAAATTCCGTCAGCCGCGCACCTCTTTGGGGCGCAGCTTCTCCATCTTCAGAAACGGCATGGAATACTTGAAAATGAGTCATATTGTTCAGATACCGATCAACTTCACTAAATTCAAAACACTTGTCAAAAATTACCTTCATTGTCAAGAAAGGATCTATCAATCGTTTTATGCTTTTTCCTTTCGAAACTTGTCATTTTTCAAGTTCCTCGATGTTTTCGTTGTTTTTCTGCCCTTTCTATGTTTCTACACGTCTGCAAGGGCGTGTAATAAAGTTAAAGTTAAATGGCAAAGCACAATGCACCTTTTTATCATAAATGACTAGCCAATTGCGCGACACCGCGAACATGAAACAGGCGTCGATTAGAATGTGTACGTAAAAGTGCGTGGTCGCCAACCTCCGCGGTTGGGCATTCACACTTCCAAAATCTGCGATTTCCACGGCGACGCGACGGTCGTGTAGCCTTGCCCACGATCGCGTCGCAGAGCGATCGAACTCTGAAAGAGGCCTTAGTCAAGCAATTCTGAGGATTTAACATGCAGCGGAACTACATTTCGGCGCCAGAGGTTCCTCTATAGAGTTCAAAATACGTTCTTATTCCAGAAGTTGGTTAGGGTATTGGAAACTTTTCTGAGGTTATCAGAAGTCTTCTGCCTTGAGTGCTTCAGATTTGCTTAAGAAAACGCGCCTAAAGAAATCGTAGAAATGTGCTTCTGTCCGCGTCGACTTCCAGAACACAATTCATAAATCAGCCGTTTGTTCAAGCACCGGAGCGTTTTTTTTTCAAAATTCTGCTTTGAAATCGAAAAAAACGGCAAATTCTTCTCGCACGCTGGGAAAAACCCTTATTCGTAATATTATAAGAAGCAGAAACAAAAGTAATGCCGAAGCAAACAAGAAAAAGAAGAAAAACCATGACTCACCCAGAAAATCAGCTGTGCTGTCGATCGATAATAAAATCTGGCGTCTTCCACCGTAGTTTTAGTGTGTGACAGTCACCGCACAATGTCCTTTTAAAGCTGCGGTAAACTGTAGATATTTTTGGTCGCTTGTGCTATCGTATGGGATATGTACCAAAGTCGAGGCCGGATTTTTTTTACGGATTTTCCGTTTTTACCGTATTTGCCAAAAAAAAATCGGTAAAAACCGCACAACCCTGGTCCAGCCCACTTTTATGGCCTCTAATGCGTTGACCCTAAGCCACTCCCCCCACCCCCTCCGCTCACTCTTCACGAGCTGCGTACTCTGAGGGTTTTGACCGAGAAATAGCCGCGAAATAGCCGAGAAATGCCTGCTTGCCGCGTAATAGCCGCAAAATAGCCGTAAAATAATGCTCGCCGCGAAATAGCCTAGAAATAATGCTCACCAGGTACGGCGCATTCCAGAGGCATGATTCGGATGTCAGCTACTCCGTCGGTTCAATTACCCAAGTTGGAGGTACTTGGACCTCGTTCAGCCTCTGGAAGCCCCGCTCAACCGCTGGCGGCCCCAGATGGTGGCTCGGCGAGCGGGCGACGGTTGCGTTTTGGTTAATTTCGCATTCTCTCAAATATTTCTCGGGTATATCTCGGCTTTTTCTCGGCTACCTCTTGTCCGTTCCGTGAGAAGCCGCGAAATAGCCGGGAAATAGCCCACCAGGAGCCGCTGCGGAGCCTGGTGGGCTACTACCCGGCTATTTCGCGGCCAAAACTCTCAAAGTAGTTCGTGGGCAGTGCGTGTGACAGCCGAGTGTCAATTGTTCAAGACGGGAAGACCGAATTTCCGTTCATTCTCACAGACCCACACATATATTAGGTCTAGAAGTTAATTTCCGCGTTTTTTTACGCTTTTTACACTATTGAAAACTGGACATACTTAAACAAAATTTTTATTCAAAATAATTTCCGTCATTAATAACAACCATTTCCCAGAGTTTGGGTAACTTATGGATTCCATCATAATAAAATTTTTCTGGTTTGGCCTCCACCCATTCATCGAGCCATTTTTTGACATCTTGACGATCTTGAAAGCGCTGCTCCGCTAGACCATGCGCCATTGACCGGAAAAGGTGATAATCCGACGGGGCGATGTCTGGAGAGTACGGCGGGTGCGGTAAGACTTCTCCATTTGAACTCTTTTTAGCGTATCCTTTACCGTTCGAGCAACATGAGGTCGAGCGTTATCATGAAGCAATATGACTTTTTCGTGTCGACTCGCCCATTCTGGTCTCTTTGCTTCGATTTCATGCCGCAATTGCGCTAGTTGATGTTGATAGCGATTCGCAGTAACTGTTTCGCCAGGTTGAAGAAGTTCATAGCAGTATACCGCGTTGATCCCACCATATGCACAGTAAGACCTTCTTCCCGTGGATGTTTGGTTTTGCGGTCGAAGTTGTTGTTTCACCAGGACTAACCCAATGATTTTCTTCGCTTCGGATTGTCGTAGTACACCCACTTTTCATCGCCAGTTATGATGCGGTGTAAAAAAGACTTTCTTTGGAATCGGTCCAACAAGATTTGTGAAGTTGTTTTTCTCTGCTCTTTGTTGCGTTCTGAGAGCTCATAGGGGATCCATTTTCCTTCCTTTTGAATCTTCCCCATTGCCTTCAATCGAATAGAAATTGCTTTTGTGTGACGCCGAGAGATGCCGCGAGCTGTTCTTGCGTTTGAGCCGAATCTTGATCCAACAAAGCCTGAAGTTCTTCGTCTTCGAACTTTTTGGCTGTCCTGGTCGATCTTTGTCCTTAACGTCAAAATCACCCGATTTGAAACGCTGAAACCATTCTTGGCAGGTTCTTATGGATGGAGCAGCATCCTGTAAGCTTGGGCAAGCATTTGGTGCGCGTCAGTGGCTTTCTTCTTGAGATGAAAAAGGAAAAGGAGAGCTTCCCGCAAATGGCGTTTTTCCGGCACAAAAGTTGACATATTCTGAAACTAAAATAATACTTTTTTATAAGGTACGTGAAGCAAGTTATATATCAATAGAAAGCTGATAATACAGTGAGCATTATAACATAAAATTCGTTATATAAAAATAATTTTATTTTTTACAAAATATCAATAACAACAAAAACGCGGAAATTAACTTCTAGACCTAATAGATCAAAGCGAATATGTTCAGTAGGATAAGTTTCAAAGTGGCAGCATTGTTCATGTATTTTCCTATTCCGAGTTTTCTGAATCATCAAACGTGAGCAGAAAGCCGTGAACCTATATGAAGCTGCTATGAAACGGGGAATTTTTTTCAGGATTTGATGGCCATCTTTAGAAATGTTCAATTTTTTTTCTGTAATTTTTTTTATCGATTTGCTGCAATAAATAAAATGCGAATAGTACCCTCCCTCGCTAACCTTCTGAGTCCAACAATGTGGTACATTTCAATATCAGCGAAATGAAACAAAAAAAAAACAAAGCTTGTGGCAATTAGTAAAATGCGAGTAGTACGAAACGAAAGAAAACTAATCGCACCGAATAACGCGCTCTAATCGACGGCGCCGCAGTGGGAGCATTAGATGCGCAGGTATGATAAGAAAAGGAAAAAAATAAAAATAAAAGAATATAATTTTAACACTAGTTGCCATTTTCACTGAAGAGCCTCGGGGTGGCTAGGGATATGAAGTGTCTGAAGATAGAGGCGAAACAATTCATATCATAACTTGTTAGGGAGGGATAAGGAATAATAATCATAATAATGATAATAATAATAATAATAATAATAATAATAATAATAATAATAATAATAATAATAATAATAATAATAATAATAATAATAATAATAATAATAATAATAATAATAATAATAATAACTAGCGAGACCTAGCGAAGTTTTCGCTCACAGAAACTTTTGCGTGAGCCAACTACCTGAGACGGATTAGTTTGTTAGAACGGTGGTGACCGACTTCCGTCTACCCGAAAGTTGCTCTACGTATGGACTCTCCTGAGCAGAGCAGGGTGCCGTACATTTACAGCAGGCCGTGGGGATATCAAAATGTGGGATCATAAAGCAAAACATAAGAAGCCAGCGGTGAATCGTCGGCTGCTACCGGCACATTATTCACAGCCCCTTCTGTACTTCCTTCCCTTACGTCGCTACCCACTGCCCTTTCTTCTAATTTGTAAAGTTCACAAGCGATTATTCTCGCTTTACCGTCTCTATCATGATAAGGAAAAACGCATTCTCCTATTATATGATGTTTCCCTAGTTGACCAACATCATGCCCTTGTTCTCAATGAATGAAATTAGTAGGTGGTTGTTTATGTTTTTGTGGTGCAGATTTTGATAATCTCAGACTTGCAACATATATAAAACTGGTTTTTGGAAGTTAGGGATTCGAAATGACTGAGCGGTTGCAATGAGTGGCGAACAGAGAAGGTGCGGAAGTGGAGCTGCTGCTTGTATCCTAAAGCTGGCAAGAAAATGTCTCAGGAGTTCTGCGTCAATCTCAAAACGCGTCGCACGCTTCTCAAGATTTATGTTTTCCTATCTATTTCTTCTCCACAAAAAGTTAAGATACAGCATTAAAAAATTGAAAAACCTTTTTTCAAATTCTACACCCTTGGTGACGTCCTGCACACTCCCACTGCGGTCCTGCTAACTTTCGATGACCTGCACGCTCCCGTTGGGTTCTTCATATTTTCTATGACGCCCTGTACGCTACCATTTGGGTCCTGCACACCCTCTATGACGTGATGCACACTCCCGTTGGGGTCCTGCACATTCCTACTTAAGACCTGCGCACTTTCTATGACGTCCTACACACTCCGATTAGGGTTCTGCACACTTTCTATGACGCCCTGCACACTCCCACTGAGGTCCTGCACACTTTCTATGACGCCCTGCACACTCACACTGAGGTCCTGCACACTTTCTATGACGTCCTGCACACTTCCGCTGGGGTCTTGCACATTCCTACTTAGGACCTGCGCACTTTCTATGACGTCCTGCACACTCCGATTAGGGTCCTGCACACTTTCTATGACGTCCTGCACACTCCGATTAGGGTCCTGCACACTTTTTATGACGCCCTGCACACTCCCACTGGGGTCCTGCACTTTTTCTATGACGTCCTGCACACTTCCGCTGGGGTCCTGCACATTCCTACTTAGGACCTGCGCACTTTCTATGACGTCCTGCACACTCCGATTAGGGTCCTGCACACTTACTATGACGTCTCGCACACCCTCACTGGGGTCCTGCACACCTTTTATGACGCCCTGCATTTTTTGCATCGCTAGACGACTCGCAGAAGTTATCATGACCCACGGCCAAAAGTGCGCTCCACGGACAAACTCGGTTGCCCCGAGGCACGTAAGAGGTGACTCGGGCTGATTTTTCGGTGATCGATAAATGTCGCACCTACCTAAATGTTGGTACCATTTCATACAAGTTTGGATCGGCCATTCCTAAGATATCCGGGACACATGCACACACATACACACACACACACACACACACACACACAGACACACACACACACACACACACACACACACACACACACACACACACACACACACACACACACACACACACACACACACATCAGGACATAACTGCTTTAAGTATAAGGATAATAATAATAATAATAATAATAATAATAATAATAATAATAATAATAATAATAATAATAATAATAATAATAATAATAATAATAATAATAATAATAATAATAATAATAATAATAATAATAATAATAATAATAATAATAATAATAATAATAATAATAATAATAATAATAATAATAATAAAGTAATAATAATGATTATAATAATAGTAAAGAAAGGAAAAAATAATAAAGAAATAGATAACTAAATAATTAATAATAATAATCAAGTAGATCCTATATATAAAGAATGGGAACGGCGCGACGAGAAATCCGCGGAATCGGCCGCGCCTGAACTCTTCAGCATTGTCGATACGCAGCGCGGCGTGTCGCGCGCGGCGCCTCACAGCTGATCATTTTCATTTCCGTTTCCACCACTTTGCTCCATTTCTTACGTTTTCAAGGTTTTGGCGATCTGTTTACTCTACATTTTGTTCGCGGCTAATATAAACACTTCGATTTTGCAGCGCTTTCGCCCGCTAAGCCGTTTTTTCACTTATGTGCTCTATTTTTCTTGTTCTGTGCTTAATTTTTTATTTTGACTTTTGTTTTTCGTTTTTTCTTTTTCTGTCTTGTTGCTTTGTCATTTTTTACGAGAAATTTTGTGGGAGGTTTTGCAGCCAGATTTTTCAAAGAATTTTTGAACGATTTTTCATTTAGAAAGACGGACATTTCAGCCCTTTTTCAAAAAAAAAAATGGAGAGATTTCTTCACTTCACGCTCATTTTCTCCTAATTTCTACACGCTCATTTTTTCCCAAATTTTTTGCTGAAGTATTTTTCACTACGGAGTCATGAAAATTTGCAGGAGACCTCTGAATGAACAAGCAAATTTGAAAAGAAACAAAATTTATTTCGAAAAATAATAGTCAGAAAAAACTTTCATGGTGAGCATTGTGCCCAAAAATTCTTCATTAGAATTTTCGACAGAAGAAAATGCAAGATGTTTAGCAAAAAAATCTTTTCACGTGGCGCATTCTTTTTTATCGGATTTTTGTCTGTGAGAAAACAGATTTTTTCACGAAGAAGTTGATAATATCGCAGAACTTTCCGGTGAAAATTTTACAACCAAGTTTTTTCCAAAGAATTCAATAATGATTTTCGGGGTATTTTAACTGTTTTAAATCTGAAAAAATCCGCTGATTTTTGTGAAAAAAAAGAGGAGATCAATCACAGATGACTATTTCCACTGGCAGAAAAAATATTCATGCGGCGGACGTCCAAACAAACTGGAAGGAATTTACGTGAAATTATTAATGTCGAAATCAGATAATCCGTTTAACTTTACTAACTATAAACCTAATCAGATAATCCTTACTTTTTTCTGAATTGTCAGTTTCATTAAACATCTATAACTGATTGTATACTTACATCATTGAGAGAAAGGCTGAATCCTCACGCCTGATTGAAGCCGACGGTCCGCATATGGACAAATTGGGTAACTGTTCCTTGCGCTCGCGTCATACATACGCGCTCCAGCGCAACCATCCAAAGGCACATCAGGCGCGAATTTCCTATCGTTTGGCAAAGCCAAACGAATACTATGTAGGGTGGCCTGCGAAGCCGCACGAATACCATACGGAGGGTGACCGGCGAAGTCGAACGAATACTACACGAAGGGTGGCCCGCCAAGCCTGCCCATCGCTCGGCGGAGCCGATCGAATATTACATGGAGGGTGGCCCGCCAAGATGGCCCATCGTTCGGCGAGGGCGAACGAATACTACGTAGAGAGAGGGAGGTGGGCAAAGCCGGCCCATCTTCCTGCGATGCCGTACGAATACTACACGGAGGGTGGCCGGCGAAGCCGAACGAATACCACACGAAGGGTGGCCCGCTAAGCCGGCCCGTCGTTCGGCGAAGCCAATCTAATACCACGTGAACGGAGGGGGTCGGCAAAGCCGGCCCATCGTTCTGCGATGCCGAACGAATACTACGTAGAGGGAGGGTGGCCCGGACCATCATTCGGTGAAGCTGAACGAACATTAGACGGAGGGTGGTCGGCGAAGCCAATCTAATACCACGTGAACGGAGGGGGTCGGCAAAGCCGGCCCATCGTTCTGCGATTCCGAACGAATACTACGTGGAGGGAGGGTGGCCCGGCCTATTGTTCGGTGAAGCTGAACCAATATTACACGGAGGGTGGCAGGCGAAGCCTGCCCATCGCTCGGCGAACATGAGCGAATAATACATGGAGGGTGGCCCGCCAAGCCGGCCCATCGTTCGGCGAAGCCGAACAAATACTGCGTAGGGGAAGGGGGTTGACGAAGCCGGCCCATCGTTCGGCAGAGACGGGCGAATACTACCTAGAGGGAGGGTGGCCGGCGAAGCCGGCCCATCGTTCGGTGGAGCCAAACGAATACTAACTAGAGGAGGGTGGCCGGCGAAGCGGCCCATCGTTCTGTGAAGCCGAACGAATACCACGTAAAGGAGGGGGTAGGCGAAGCAGAGCGAATACAATGTAGAGAGAGGGGGTCGGCGAAGCCGGCCCTTCGTTCGGCGAAGCCGAACGAATACTGCACGGAGGGTGGCCCGCGAAGCCGGCCCATCTTTCGGCGAAGCCGAACGAATACTACACCGAGGGTTGCCGGCGAAGCCGGCCCATCGTTCTGCGAAGCCGAACGAATACTGCGTAGAGAAAGAGGGTCGTACACTTCTGGAATCGTGCAAGACCCCCTGGAAACGGAGTTATGGCCTCTCAAAATTCAGCTAGGGAATCATTGTGGACGAGTTGTCCGAGGGTTGTAACTCCCGTTTTTTTTGCAGCCGATGTGTGCGAGCTGACCTGAGTAAAGAAAGAAGTTGACAATGAAGCGAAGAACGGGGATTTTGATTGAAACCATCGCTCATCTAACCAGGATTTCAGGGCAACTGCTGTAGGACGTGGGAGAGTGGCCCAATGGGTTGGCTGGCCCACGAGATTTTCACCCACTTACCGGCCGTTTTTCGTCGCACTTTTCTCAATTTTCTTAGAGGAACCCAAATCTTACGTTTTAGCCAAAAAAAAACGTGCCTTCAGAGGCAGAGTTGCGAAGAAAGAGTTGCACGTTTTCAGGCTAAAACGTAAGCTTTGGGTCCCTCTAAGAAGATTAAGAACGGAAGCGCGATGGAAAACGACTGGTAAGTGAGTGGATATCTCGTGGGCCAGCCAACCCATTGGGCCACTCCGCCCACGTCCTATAACAATTTCCTGAATTCTTGGTTAGATTAACGATGGTTTATCAAAACCCCGTTCTTCCCTTTATTCTCAACGCCTTTCTTTACTCAGGTCATCTCGCACACATCGGCTGCAAAAAACAGGAGTTACAAGCCTCGGACAACTCGTCCACAATGCTTCCTCAGGTCCGGGAAGTACCAAAAAATTCTGGCAGATATCCAAAATATTTTGCCCTCTGTTAGTGGTAATTTTCTCGTAATCTGTCAGAATTTATCCGAAATCTGTCAGAACTTTTTCACAAATCTGTCAAAATTTTCTGGTAATCTGTCAGAATTTTCCAGTAATCTGCCAGAATTTCTTCAGTAATCTGTCAGAATTTTCTGGTAATCTGCCAGGATTTTCCCGTAATCTGCCAGAATTTTTCCAGTAATCTGCCAGAATTTTCTGGTAATCTGTCAGAATTTTCCCGTAATCTGCCAGAATTTTTCCAGTAATCTGCCAGAATTTTCTGGTAATCTGTCAGAATTTTCCCGTAATCTGCCAGAATTTTTCCAGTAATCTGCCAGAATTTTCTGGTAATCTGTCAGAATTTTCCCGTAATCTGCCAGAATTTTTCCAGTAATCTGCCAGAATTTTCTGGTAATCTGTCAGAATTTTCCCGTAATCTGCCAGAATTTTTCCAGTAATCTGTCAGAATTTTCTGGTAATCTGTCAGAATTTTCCCGTAATCTGCCAGAATTTTTCCAGTAATCTGCCAGAATTTTCTGGTAATCTGTCAGAATTTTCCCGTAATCTGCCAGAATTTTTCCAGTAATCTGCCAGAATTTTCTGGTAATCTGTCAGAATTTTCTCGTAATCTGCCAGAATTTTTACAGTAATCTGCCAGAATTTTCTGGTAATCTGTCAGAATTTATCCGAAATCTGTCAGAACTTTTTCACAAATCTGTCAGATTTTTCTGGTAATCTGTCAGAATTTTCCAGTAGTCTGCCAGAATTTCTTCAGTAATCTGTCAGAATTTTCTGGTAATCTGTCAGGATTTTCCCGTAATCTGCCAGAATTTTTCCAGTAATCTGCCAGAATTTTCTGGTAATCTGTCAGAATTTTCCCGTAATCTGCCAGAATTTTTCCAGTAATCTGCCAGAATTTTCTGGTAATCTGTCAGAATTTTCCCGTAATCTGCCAGAATTTTTCCAGTAATCTGCCAGAATTTTCTGGTAATCTGTCAGAATTTTCCCGTAATCTGCCAGAATTTTTCCAGTAATCTGCCAGAATTTTCTGGTAATCTGTCAGAATTTTCCCGTAATCTGCCAGAATTTTTCCAGTAATCCGCCAGAATTTTCTGGTAATCGGTCAGAATTTTCCCGTAATCTGCCAGAATTTTTCCAGTAATCTGCCAGAATTTTCTGGTAATCTGTCAGAATTTTCCCGTAATCTGCCAGAATTTTTACAGTAATCTGCCAGAATTTTCTGGTAATCTGTCAGAATTTTCCCGTAATCTGCCAGAATTTTTCCAGTAATCTGCCAGAATTTTCTGGTAATCTGTCAGAATTTTCCCGTAATCTGCCAGAATTTTTCCAGTAATCTGCCAGAATTTTCTGGTAATCGGTCAGAATTTTCCCGTAATCTGCCAGAATTTTTCCAGTAATCTGCCAGAATTTTCTGGTAATCTGTCAGAATTTTCCCGTAATCTGCCAGAATTTTTTCACAAATCTGTCAGAATTTTCTGGTAATCTGTCAGAATTTATCCGAAATCTGTTAGAACTTTTTCACAAATCTGTCAGAATTTTCTGGTAATCGGTCAGAATTTTCCCGTAATCTGCCAGAATTTTTCCAGTAATCTGCCAGAATTTTCTGGTAATCTGTCAGAATTTTCCCGTAATCTGCCAGAATTTTTCCAGTAATCTGTCAGAATTTTCTGGTAATCTGTCAGAATTTTCCGTAATCTGCCAGAATTTTTCCAGTAATCTGCCAGAATTTTCTGGTAATCTGTCAGAATTTTCCCGTAATCTGCCAGAATTTTTCCAGTAATCTGCCAGAATTTTCTGGTAATCTGTCAGAATTTTCCCGTAATCTGCCAGAATTTTTCCAGTAATCTGCCAGAATTTTCTGGTAATCTGTCAGAATTTTCCCGTAATCTGCCAGAATTTTTCCAGTAATCTGCCAGAATTTTCTGGTAATCTGTCAGAATTTTCTCGTAATCTGCCAGAATTTTTCCAGTAATCTGCCAGAATTTTCTGGTAATCTGTCAGAATTTTCTCGTAATCTGCCAGAATTTTTACAGTAATCTGCCAGAATTTTCTGGTAATCTGTCAGAATTTATCCGAAATCTGTCAGAACTTTTTCACAAATCTGTCAGATTTTTCTGGTAATCTGTCAGAATTTTCCAGTAGTCTGCCAGAATTTCTTCAGTAATCTGTCAGAATTTTCTGGTAATCTGTCAGGATTTTCCCGTAATCTGCCAGAATTTTTCCAGTAATCTGCCAGAATTTTCTGGTAATCTGTCAGAATTTTCCGTAATCTGCCAGAATTTTTCCAGTAATCTGCCAGAATTTTCTGGTAATCTGTCAGAATTTTCCGTAATCTGCCAGAATTTTTCCAGTAATCTGCCAGAATTTTCTGGTAATCGGTCAGAATTTTCCCGTAATCTGCCAGAATTTTTCCAGTAATCTGCCAGAATTTTCTGGTAATCGGTCAGAATTTTTCCGTAATCTGCCAGAATTTTTCCAGTAATCTGCCAGAATTTTCTGGTAATCTGTCAGAATTGTTCCGTAATCTGCCAGAATTTTTCCAGTAATCTGCCAGAATTTTCTGGTAATCTGTCAGAATTTTCCCGTAATCTGCCAGAATTTTTCCAGTAATCTGCCAGAATTTTCTGGTAATCTGTCAGAATTTTCCCGTAATCTGCCAGAATTTTTCCAGTAATCTGCCAGAATTTTCTGGTAATCGGTCAGAATTTTCCCGTAATCTGCCAGAATTTTTCCAGTAATCTGCCAGAATTTTCTGGTAATCTGTCAGAATTTTCCCGTAATCTGCCAGAATTTTTCCAGTAATCTGCCAGAATTTTCTGGTAATCTGTCAGAATTTTCCCGTAATCTGCCAGAATTTTTCCAGTAATCTGCCAGAATTTTCTGGTAATCGGTCAGAATTTTCCCGTAATCTGCCAGAATTTTTCCAGTAATCTGCCAGAATTTTCTGGTAATCTGTCAGAATTTTCCCGTAATCTGCCAGAATTTTTCCAGTAATCTGTCAGAATTTTCTGGTAATCTGTCAGAATTTTCCCGTAATCTGCCAGAATTTTTCCAGTAATCTGCCAGAATTTTCTGGTAATCTGTCAGAATTTTCCCGTAATCTGCCAGAATTTTTCCAGTAATCTGCCAGAATTTTCTGGTAATCTGTCAGAATTTTCCCGTAATCTGCCAGAATTTTTCCAGTAATCTGTCAGAATTTTCTGGTAACTAGTGACCCTTCGGGTCCCTAGCCCGTGGCAGCCACGTGACATGAAGGCGCGTGCCCCCTGGCAGTAGTACAGCTGCGCATTTTGAAAAACGAGCAGACAGACACGAAAGCATTTGAACTCTTAAATGTTTCAAATTCTTCAATCAACCTGCGTTCATAGGTGGTGGCACGCAATGACGACACGTATAACTTGCACACCCGTACCTTTCCGCCGTCGCCCTCTGGCGCCGGTCATTTCTCGCTTACACCCAAAATGGCTACCCTTTCATAACTCTTAGCAGAGAGCGAGCTTTGTGAAACGGAAGTCCAACTTCGTCGTCTCCGGCTTTGCTGGCTGCCCTCCATGTAGTATTCGTTCGGCTTCGCCGAACGATGGCCGGCTTTGCCGGCCACGCTCCTCTACTTAGTATTCGTTCGGCTTCGCCGAACGATAGGCCGACTTCGCCAGCCACCCCTCGTGTAGTATTCGTTCGGCTTCGCCGGCCACACTCCATGTAATATCTGTTCGGCTTCGCCGAACTACAGGCCGGCTTCGCCGGCCACCCTCCGTCTAGGTAGTATTCGCTCGTCTCCGCCGAACGATGGGCCGGCTTCGCCGACCCCTTCCTCTACGCAGTATTCGGTCGGCTTCGCCGAGCGATGGGCCGGCTTCGCCGGCAACCCTCGGTGTAGTATTCGTTCGGCTTCGCCGAACGAAGCGCCGGCTTCGCCGACCCCTCTCTCTACATTGTATTCGTTTGGCTCCACCGAACGATGGGCCGGCTTCGCCGGCCACCCTCTCTCTAGATAGTATTCGCCCGTCTCCGCCGAACGATGGGCCGGCTTCGCCGACCCCCTTCCTCTACGCAGTCTTCGTTCGGCTTCGCCGAACGATGGGCCGGCTTTGCCGGCCACGCTCCCTCTACGTAGTATTCGTTCGGCTTCGCCGAAAGATGGGCCGGCTTCGCCGGCTACCCTCCGTGTAGTATTCGTTCGGCTTCGCCGAACGAAGAGCGGCTTCGCCGACCCCTCTCTCTACATTGTATCTGCTCGGCTTCGCCGACCCCTCCCTTTACGTGGTATTCGTTCGGCTTCACAGAACGATGGGCCGGCTTCGCCGGCCACCCTCCCTCTAGCTAGTATTCGCGGCTTCGCCGGCCACTCTCCGTGTAGTATTCGTTCGGCTTGGCCGAACGAAGGGCCGACTTCGCCGACCCTCTCCTACATTGTATTCGCTCGGCTTCGCTGACCCCTCCCTTACGTGGTATTCTTTCGGCTTCACAGAACGATGGGCGGCTTCGCCGGCCACCCTCCCGCTAGTTAATGAAATATTATGCAAATAATTAAAAACATATTAATAATAATAATAATAATAATAATAATAATAATAATAATAATAATAATAATAATAATAATAATAATAATAATAATAATAATATTAATATTAATAATAATAATAATAATAAAGTAATAATAATAAAACAATAATAATAAAATAATAATATTATTAATAATCATAACAATAATAATAATAATAATAATAATAATAATAATAATAATAATAATAATAATAATAATAATAATAATAATAATAATAATAATAATAATAATAATAATAATAATAATAATAATGATGATATTAATAATAATAATAATAATAATAATAATAATAATAATAATAATAATAATAATAATAATAATAATGATAATAATAATAATAATAAGAAAACAATAATAATAAAATAATAATATTATTAATAATAATATCAATAATAATAATAATAAACACACTGCTTCAATTGTTCTATACTCTTTGAAAGCACAAATTTAACCGTACCAAGCGCTGCTCTTCATCTCCGACAGTGATTTTTTTCAAAAAGTATATTCATTGTGAAGTTCCTAAGGCATTCACGACCGCCAAGCCCATAAAGCAGATAATAGGGGAAAATCATAACAAAACGCCAGAATATTGGAGTAAAAAACTGTTTAAAAAACTCTAAAATATTCAATTACGCCTGCTTGGTGTGTTTGGCGTACTACAGAATGTGAACCATCCAGACGTCAAAACCATTCTGAGCTTTAAAGTTCTTTTGTAATTGACTTCATTTTCTGTTTCTTGTACCAAAAGCTCTTTGAAAATTAAGGAGGTTTAATGCACATGCTTGGTTGTTAGTATCTTTCGGGACAAAGAGCTGTCGAAAATTTGGCCACTGTTCCTCTATTGACACGAATGCAGCACAACTGTTATATGACGTGGGCGGGGTGATCCAAGGGATCGGCTGGTCCAATAGATTTTTACCCTATTTCCTGGCCGTTTTTCGTCATACTTCCGTTTTAACTGTTCTTAAAGAGACCCATAGCTCACGTTTCTGCTAAGAACAGACAGCTTTTAATTGGCGAACTTTGACTTTGAGCTCTTCAACACCGAATACTATGCAATTTAAACGGGAAGAATTTCTGGAATAGACCTATTCCGGGGCTATCCTAGCCGGGGGGGGGGGGGTGGCACTCAAGTAAAAGTCAGAAATGAAATGAACCACCTTATAGAACTTAATGGGAAACCTGATTAAAGATGCTTGATGCTGCTATCAATATTTGCTGTTGATGAAATTCTATAGAAATACTTCGATTGATAGCGTTATAGATCGATCGGTAGTTCATTTAATTTCTGAATTTTACTTGAGTGCCCCCCCCGTTTAGGATAGTCCTCCTATTTCCGTCTATACCTTGACCATGAGGCTTATTGGAGTCGCTGTGCATGAATCTGATGCTCGTTTTCAGTGCTTAGTGGCATTATGCAAGCCCTAACCCAAGGTGTAAGCATATCACACTATTTTATAATGCCACACATGATCGTTTTTCCATGGTATTCCGTTACCCAGATCACATTTACACTAGATGCTCATACCCTAGGTAAAAAAAAATTGAAACTCCCCTCACAAGGGAAGTATACAAAGCGTAGGTCGGATCTGCCAAAACGACTAGTGTCATTAGTATCTCTTGTGGCTCAATAGTAAAACTGCGCAGTATCCCGCCGCGAGTCGCAGATTCGAAGAAGTTACAAGCTTAAAAAGCTCATTTTTTGTGCTTTTTGTACCTTTTAGAAAGCGCATTATTCTTTGGAATATCCGGAAACGGACCTCATAAATGTGTTCAGCACCCAAAACTACCCCCCTGAGCAAATTTTGGGTGAACGCACATTCTCCGTACTTTGTCCAGACTGAAAGCGTTTTGGACTTGTACGGATTTTCGGTTGGGCGTTTATTTCTACCAATTAGAGTGCTCTGGAAGCGTTTTAGAAAAATGTTCCAGATTAGACTTGAAATTCTTCCAGGGGGTTTTTTTTGGGGGGCGCTGATCACGAATCTGTGATTTATTAGTCGATTTTCAAAAGTTTTCGTCTCATTTCGTTTGAAGCTTCCCAACCGGGGAAAATTTCGAGGGAAAAACGCCACTTTCGAGATTTCCGGTTTTCTGCGATATATATGTCTCAAAATCATTTGCTGAAGGTTATTTGGAGTGCTAAACACAAATCTGGAGTCCGTTCATCGATTTTTTGCAGATTACCGTAGATTACGGTGGGTATACGGTAGTTTGGTAAAAATCTCAGATTTTACTCAAAATTCGTATATACAAATTTAAATACGAATTTAACGTCCGTTTGTCGATTTTCAAAACACTAATGTGGGTTTTGATCCCTAAATGACATGTTACCTACCGTAACCTACAGTAAACCTCAAAATTTCGACAAATGGACTCCAGATTCGTATTCGCCACCCTAGATTACCCCTACATACAACTTTTGAGCTAAATCCGAGAAAATTTTTCGAAACTCCAAAAAATGCCTGATGGGTACCCTTGCCTTTTCGCGAGGCTTAAAAAATGCTCATAACTTTTCTGAGCCTGCGGCTCGCGGCGGGATACTGCGCATTTTTACTATTGAGCAAGAAGAGATACTAACCATACTAGTCGTTTTCGCAGATCCGACCTACGCTTTTTATACTTCCCTTGTCAGTCATGGCGCGCGCGGCGCCTCGCTGTCTCTGGCCTCCTCTGCGCACACGCACGCGAAGAAATCATGGGAATTCAATGATTCTGAGAGAAAAGCCATTGCAAATTTGACGACAAGCTGTGAAATTTTATATAGGCACAGTGAAACAGGGAAGTTTTAGGGGAACTATTTTTAGTCAGCCTGTCCATTTTGGATAAAAATGATCTTTTACAGAATCATTTCGGAAGTAGAATTTGAGTATGCTCTTCGCAGCTACTTAAAACCCACTCTGTAAAGAACTGTAGGCGTTTTTCAAAACCTCGCGACAAGGAAAGGCTACCCTATCCATGAGGAGTTCTTTAGTGTGTTTGAATTTTTTTTCAAATTTTGCTCGAAATTTGTATGTCGAGCTAACCTAGGATGCTAAACACGAATCTGGGACCCGCTTTTCGAAACTCTGATGTTCAGTGTAGGTTGCGGTGGTTGCCATGCCATTTAAGGGCAAAACCTATGTACCTTAATAAGCCGGTAATCGGAAAATGAACATCGATTTCGTGTGATTCTTTGCGTACAGGCCGTTTTCTCTATGAGTAACGGCTCATAGCTTACGAAATTTCCAGATAGAGTTCACCTAGTTCAAATCGACCAATTTTACCGAAGTTTAAGAAGAGAAAACTTGATTATGCCTTGGCTTTGAAAGCAGTTTTTACGACAAAAATCGTATTCTAATTTTCAAAGTTTTTGAGTTGGCATTTCCACGAAGTAAAGGATAATAGAGAAAATTTCTCTTAAAACTGTGTCATATCGAGGAAAACATTGTTTACTGTGCTTTTCTGGGCCAAATTCCGGTAATTGCGTCTCGACACGATTTGCGGCCGCACGCGCTCGAGTCGGGCGGGTTCTTAGCGCCAAAGCCGACTCGATGTGGCTTTTTTATACAATTTTCTCCAATTTTTCTTAGCTTCCAGTTTCTAAAACCCACCTAGAGTCAGCAGATCACCGGCTGCGACGCTGGAAGCTCTTCCGAGTCGGGAGCGTGCGGCCGCAAAGCGTGTCGAGACGCAATTGCGGACCGGAATTTGGTCCAGATAAGCACAGTAAACGAGCCTCCAAAATATTTAACTACGCGTGTTTGGTGTGTTTCGGGGGACTGCGGACTTTGAACAATCCAGACTGCTTTGTAGTGCTTAGTGGCATTATACTCTCTCTAACCCAAAGTGTAAGCTTATGACGCTACTTTATAATGCCGGACCTGATCGTTTTCACGTGGTATTCTGTTACCCCAATCACATTTACACTACATGCTCATACCCTATGTCAAAAATTGAAATTCCCCTCAGTCATGGCGCGTGCGGCGTCTTGCTGTCCATGGCCTCCGCTGCGCACGCGCACGCAAAGGAACCATGGGAATTTGATGATTTAAAGGAATGCTAGTGCAACATTGATGAGAAGCTGCGAAGTTTCATATAGGCACAGTGAAACAGGGAAGTTTTACGGGAACTATTTCTAGTTAGCCTGTCCATTCTGGATAAAATGATTTTTCCAGAACCACTTCGGACGTAGAACTTGAGTATGCTCTTCGCAGCTACTTAAAACCCACTCTGTTCAAAGCTGTAGGCGTTTTTCAAAACCTCGCGACGAGGAAAGGCTACCCTATACACAAGGAATTACTTAGTGTGTTTGGATTTTTTTTTCAAATTTTGCTCGGAATTTGTATGTCGAGCTAATCTAGGATGCTAAACACGAATCTGGGACCCGCTTTTCGAAACTCTGATGTTCAGTGTAGGTTGCGGTGGTTGCCATGCCATTCAAGGGCAAAACCTAATGCACCTTAATAAGCCGGTAATCGGAAAATGAACATCGATTTCGTGTGATTCTTTACGTACAGGCCGTTTTCTCTATGAGTAACGGCTCATAGCTTAGGAAATTTCCAGATAGAGTTCACCTAGTTCAAGTCGACCTATTTAACCCAAGTTTAGAAAGAGAAAAACGTGATGAGGCCTTGCCTTTGAAGGCAGTTTTCACGACAAAAATCGTATTCTAGTTTTCAAAGTTGTTGAGTTGGCATTTCCACGAAGAAAATTTCTCACAAAACTGTGACATATCGAGGAGAACACTGTTCAAACGAGCCTCCAAAATATTTAACTACTCGTGTTTGGTGTGTTTTGGGTGACTGCGGACTATGAACAATCCAGACGTCGGAAATGGTTTGCGCTTCAAAATTCATAGATATATGACTTTGCTTTCTGTTTGTTTTACCAAAAACTCTTTAAAAATATTATGGTTAAATGCACATACTTGGATAACAGAAATTTCCGGGGTAAACAATATTCAAAATATCGGCAACTGTTCCTCTGGGGGAAACGAACGATGGACAATTGTTCCTCTGGCGGAAACGAATGGTGGACAACTGTTCCTCTGGGAGGGGGGGAACGAACGATGGACAACTGTTACATATATGGCGTGGATGGGTCGGCTGGTCCACGGGTTCGCCCACTTCCTAGCCGTTTTTCGTCGTACTTCCGTTCTTACCCTTCTTAGAGGGAGCCAAAGCTTACGTGTCTGCAGAAAAACGGGCAAGTTTTGCATCGTGAACACCACCTTTAAGCCATTAAAATTCGATAGCTATGCAAACTAAACGGGTAAAAATCTCCGTAATCGCCCGATTCCCCTCAGAACTTCCGCCGTGAGTCTAGGCTGGGATTCATGAAAGGCAAACCACGGTTACAGCTGGGCTAGCGGAAGAAACCGGCATTCACAAAAAATCCGGTTTGGTTACGGCTGGGCTACGATTGGGCTACGCGTAACCGCACCTCGGAGCTGCGGTTAACCGCGGTTAGCAGCGGTTTTGCGGCTTAGTAGTCGAATTGATGGTGTGTTGTATTAGTGCACAGCACTGAGGCTCAAGGAAATACCGTTCTGGTTAATTGCAAACGAGGGGTTTCTCAGGTTATCTGAATAAAATAATGTTTTATTTTGGTGATATGGACTATGAGCACAATTAACTCCAAAACCTTTTGCGAATACGCATAAAAACTTTATATCTTCGAGGCAAACTAAAAATACAGGAATGCCGCTCGTTATTGACTGCCACATTATAGGCCCGCTAGCCATAGTGTGTTCCTCTCGATAACAACGAAAATTCTCAGAATCATCAACCTCATCTGTAAGTTCTATGTATGTTGCTCATGGCTAACTAAAATCTCTGTGCCTGTCCTCCCTGCTCTCGCTCTCTTCTTTATTTTATAGCACATCGTTGTTCTTTTTGCCTCCACTTTTTGTTCCTAATTCTTGTCTTCCATGTGCTGACCATTTGCCGAGCAGCCACAGGCTCTTCGCTGGGGTTTCTTTCCCATTTCGGCTCCGAATTCCCTCATTTTTTCCTCAGAATTTTTTTCCCAGCACTTTTCGTACACGTTTTCGTTATTTTTCTGTTGGAAAACATTAACTTGGTTAGGTACTGTGATGCATGATTTTGTTTTTTCGCATTTACAACGTTTTCTTCTACACTTTTCCGAAGCGCCTACTTGGATTTCAAATGTTAATGTTTTTTACATGGTTCTGTGATCAGCCTGGGTTTTCTCGATGTTTTTAGTTCGAACTTCTGTTTTCCCTTGCATTTTGAGCTTTTTCCATACGATTTTTCTAAGGAGTCGTTTTAGTTTTCTCCTGTTGTGAGCGACAGTAAGCTTGTGTGAGAATGACAAAGAGAAAAAAAAAAACAAAAAAAGGATTTTTAGACAAAAAAGAGGTGAAAAAAAAAACTCGAAACTCAAACGACAAACGGAGAACTTGAAGCCAAAAACTCATCGAGAGGACGATGATGATCCCTGCAGCAACACCTAAGCCATGTGAAACACACAAAAAATTAGAGGGGCGTTTCGAAAAAAAAAAGAAGTTGAAAAGGCTAGTAATGCGAGAAAAAAGCTAAATTGGTGGTTAAAATTTTACCAGCAGGTTTGCGGCTCATTGTGAGAAAGCAGCACCACTTCATGTACTTTCAAAAAACCAAAAAGGATTTTTCAAAAGAAGGAAAAAACGAAAAACCTAAAAATGGAAAAAACATCTCCAAGTTGAGGAAAATCCCTTTAAATGCCTGCGATCCATTGAAGAAGGTAAATCACAAGGTAGACAAAAATAAGAATTCAAAAAGCAAGCAAAATTAGCAATCATGTTCCGAAAAAAAACAGTGACGGGTTAGGGAAATTCCGATCCGAGTGCCAATATTGATTTTCTCCAATCGAGATTCTCGGCGTCAATTGGGTGGCAAGTAAGTGGCCGCGGAATGGTTAGTCACCCAACCGCGATGGGGCGGTTGTGAATGCCGGTTCGCGGTTTGGCTATCGCTGGGGTTGCTGCCCTAACCAAACCCAAACCTAGCCGGCTGCGTTCATGAATCCCAGCCCTAATTGTGGAGTCGCTGTGCACCGATCTTGTGCCCGTTTTTAGTGCTTAGTGGCATTATACCCTCTCTTACCCATGGTGTAAGCTTGTAACACTATTTTATAATGCCAGACATGATCGTTTTCACATGGTATTCTGTTACCCCGATCGCATTTACACTACATGCTCATACCCTATGTAAAAAATTGAAATTTCCCTCAGTCATGGCGCGTGCGGCGTCTCGCTGTCCATGGCCTCCGCTGCGCACACGCACGCAAAGGAACCATGGGAATTTCGGGATTTAACAGCCAATAATTCCTTGTCTTTCGGACCTTCATTCATCTTTCGACATATCGATTCCTGTCTTGCACCACGCACTTGAACATTGGCGGATAGCTGCGAAAGATTTATATAGACACAGTGAAACAGGGAATTTTTTTCTGTTAGTCACCTCTTTTAGTCAGCCTGGCTATTTGTAAAACCTACCTCTATAATTCGAAAAATAACAAAAGGACGTTAAATTAGAATTCAGCATCCCGAATAACCCCCGTATAGAAATTCTGTGTTAAATCTGACACTTTGACCAAACTACCGTATACCCACCATAATCGTAATCTGTCAAAATTCGATGAGCGGACCACAGATTCGTGTTTAGTTCTCCAAATAGCCACTAATAATGCCGGGATCATACTTCCAGCGACGAGCGACGCGACGCAATGTCTGCCATCCATATCGACCGAAAATCGATTTGCCTGATTTACAATGTCGCCTTCGCTGGTCGCGGAAAGTATGATCCCGGCCTAAGAGTTTTTGTGCCGCATCTACCGAAGCACTCCTAGAATCGTCGAAAGTCGCGTTTTGGCCTTAAAATTTTCCCCGATGGGAACTTTGAACAAAATGAGTCTGAAACTTTGGAAAACCGACAAATAAACCTCAGATTCGCGATCAGCTACCCAAAAAACCCCCACAGGTAAGTTTGAGGTCAAAACTGAGACTTTTCTCCTGAAAGCTTTGAGAATCCCCTAATTGATATGTATATAGTTGGGTCCGTGGCTCGTTTCATCGAGAAAAAACATTTAAACTTAAACCGCGGCTGGCGCGGCAGTTTAAATCTCAGCAGCGGCTAGTTGGTGGTTACCAAATTTTCGACCAAAAGATTACTGCGCGTTTCGAAAGGTGAATTGGGTACGAAAATCAGGTGAAAAAAACGTCTATAACTTTTTTCAGAGTGGTTTCAGGCAGCTGAAGAGGGTATATTCGGACTCTACATCCAAAAATGGTTCTAGAAAAGCGCATGTCATATGGGTTGGTCAGGCTGACTATAGTAGTTTACTTGTTAGGAAAACGCACACATATACACACACACATACACACACACACACACCACACACACACACACACACACACACACACACACACACACACACACACACACACACACACACACACACACACACACACACACACACACACACACACACACACACACACACACACACACACACACACACACACACACACACACACACACACACACACACACACACACACACACACACACACACACACACACACACACACACACACACACACACACACACACACACACACACACACACACACACACACACACACACACACACACACACACACACACACACACACACACACACACACACACACACACACACACACACACACACACACACACACACACACACACACACACACACACACACACACACACACACACACACACACACACACACACACACACACACACACACACACACACACACACACACACACACACACACACACACACACACACACACACACACACACACACACACACACGCGCACACACACACACACACACACACACACACACACACACACACACACACACACACACACACACACACACACACACGCACACACACACACACCCATTCGCGCACACAACTTGACCACAACATATGTGATAAGATACTGAGTTTTTGATTCATAGAAATATCGATATTTTGACGGCCTGATCATACTGTGAATACCGTGATTCTTCACTTACAGGCCATTCTCTCCATGAGTTTCTCTCCAAAATTTTTAGAAGGGGTTCACCTCGTCCAACTCGACCTATCTAACCGAAATTTGCGAAAAAAATAACGTGATTAAGCCTTGGCTCAGTTTTCACGACAAAAACCGTATTTTAGTTTTCGATGTTTTTGAGTGAACATTTCAACGAAGTAAAGGATAACAGATGAAAGTCCTCACAAAATTCTGACTTATCGGAGGAAGCACTGTTTAATGAAACCTCTGAAATATTTAACTACGCCTGTTTGGTGTGTTTCGGGGGACTGCGGACTTTGAACGATCCAGCCGTCAGAAGTGGTTTTGTGCTTCAAAATATTAGGCAAAGAGACTTTGTTTTCTGTTTCTTGTGCGCTAAATTCCTTAAAAATAAGATGATTCAACGCACATGCTTTCATGTGAGAATCGTTTAGGATTAAGAGTATTTAAAAATTCGGCAACTGCTCCTCTGGTAAAACGGAGCATGGGCGAATGCTATATGATGTGGGCGGGGTGATCCAGAGGGTCGGCTGGTCCACGAGATTTTTACCCGCTTCCGGACCTTTTTTTCGTTCTTAGCGTACTTGGAGGTACTTAAAGCTTACGTGTCTGCGAAAATAAACGCAACATTTTCGGTGCTATGTGGGAAGGGGGGGGGGCACTGTTGTATCGCACTCGGCCACGCCCATGTTTCCGTGCCGCGATGACTCTCCTGATTTTGGCAGGGGAGGGAACCCCCGGGTAGGTGCTCAAATTTAGTGCGGCACAGTAAAATGGGCGTGGCCAAGTCCATTGCGCCATAGTGCCCCCCCCCCTTCCCATATATCACCGCATTTTCATCTTGAACAATGCCTTTAAACCATTTGAAACCGAAAGCTATACGGTAAAAGTCTCTATAATAGTCCGATTTCCGTCTAAACTTCAACCATTAGGCTTATTAGGGTCACTGTTCCCCAATCTGATGCTCGTCTTTAGTGCTTAATGGCATTATACCCACCCCAACCCAAGGTGTAAGCTTATAACGCTATTTTATAATGCCAGGCATGATGGCTCTCACATGGTATTTCGTTACCCCGATCACATTTGCACTACATACTCATACCCTATGTCAAAAAATGAAATTCTCCTCAGTCACGGCGAGTGCGGCGTCTCGCTGTCTCAGGCCTCCGCTGCGCACACGCATGCGTTCCAGAACCCACCTAGAGTCAGCAGATCGGCGGCTGCGGCGCTGGAAGCTCTCCATCCTCGGCAGCGTGCGGCCGCAAAGCGTGTCGAGACGCAATCGCGGACCGGAATTTGGCCCAGATAAGCACAGTACAGGTTTCAAGCGAAATTCAAAAAAAAAATTCGAAACACCATTAAAATTTGCCTTACCTTGTCGCGAGGCTTTGAAAACGCCTATAACTTTTTTCAGAGTGGTTTTAGTCAGCTGCGAGAAGCATACCCTCTATAAAACGTCGAAATTCACATCATTCCAGGCGCGAACGGCGCGCGTGTCGCCTCGGTCTCCGTCTGCCCTACGCTCTCTCACTGTCTCTAACCTCCTCTCCGCACCAGCACGCATAGGAACCAAGTGAATTTCGCCGTTTTATAGCCTATACTCGAATTCTACGTCCAAATTGTTCTAGAAGAGTACATTTTATTCGGAATGGCAAAGTTGACTAAAATTATTTTCTGTGAAACTTCCCTGTTTCACTGTGCCTATATAAATCTTCACAGCTACCCCCAAATGTTCAATAGCGCGTTCATCTTTTGAGACGAAAATCAATATATTGGAAAATGAATAAACTTTCGAAAGACGACGAATTATTGGCTGTGAAATTACAAAATACTCATGATTCCTTCGCGTGCGTGTGCGCAGCGGAGGCCGAAGACAGCGAGGCGCCGCACGCGCCATGGCTGGGGGGATTTCCAATTTTTGACATAGGGTATTAGCATGTAGTGTAAATGTGATCTGGGTAACTAAATACTCTGAGAGAACCATCATGCCTGGCATTATGAAATAGCGTTTTAAGCTTACACTTTGGGTTAGAGTGGGTGTAATGCCATGAAGCACTAAAAACGAGCATCAGATTAGAGCACAGTGACCCTAATAAGCCTAATAGACGAAGTTTAGACGGAAATCGCAGAAATACGGAGATTTTTACCCGTTTAATTTGCATAGTTATCGGTTTTTAATGGCTTAAAAATAGTGTTCAGCCAATAATTCGTCGTCTTCCGAACCTTTATTCATTTTCCAATATATTGATTTTCGTCTCAAAAGATGAACGCGCTATTGAACATTTGGGGGTAGCTGTGAAGATTTATATAGGCACAGTGAAACAGGGAAGTTTCACAGAAAATAATCTTAGTCAACTTTGCCATTCCGTATGAAATGTATTTTTCTGAAACAATTTGGACGTAGAATTCGAGTATAGGCTATAAAACGGCGAAATTCATTTGGTTCCTATGCGTGCTGGTGCGGAGAGGAGGTTAGAGACAGTGAGAGAGCGTAGGTCAGACGGAGACCGAGGCGACACGCGCGCCGTTCGCGCCTGGAATGATGTGAATTTCGACGTTTTATAGAGGGTATGCTTCTCGCAGCTGACTAAAACCACTCTGAAAAAAGTTATAGGCGTTTTTAAAGCCTCGCGGCAAGGTAAGGCAAATTTCAATGGTGTTTCGAATCTTTTTTGAATTTCGCTTGAAACCTGTACTGTGCTTATCTGGGCCAAATTCCGGTCCGCGATTGCGTCTCGACACGCTTTGCGGCCGCACGCTCCCGAGGATGAAGAGCTTCCAGCACCGCTGCCGCCGATCTGCTGACTCTTGGTGGGTTTCGGAAAATGAAAACTAAGAAAACATCGGAGAAAATTGTATAAAAAAGACACACCGAGTCGGCTTTGGCGCTGGAAACCCGACTGACTCGAGCGCGTGCGACCGCAAAGTGTGTCGAGACGCAATTGCGGACCGGAATTTTTCCCAGAGAAGCACAATATGTGGAGGTCAACCATGACTGTTCACTCAAACTTCAACCAGGGGGTAGTTTAGGAGCTGAACTTGATTATAAGGTCCGTTCCCAGATCTCCAAAAGTTACTGAGCATTTTGGAAGATGCCTTGGGTACTAAAACCTTGGAAAGAGGCATATAACTTTTTTTCAGAGTGGTTTAGGCAGCCGAGAAGGGCATATTCGGATTTTGTGTTAAAAAATCTGTCTATAAAAGAGCATTTCATATGGGATGGCTATACTGACTAATAGTAGCTTACTTGTTACGGAAACGGACACATTCACACACTTACATCCATTCGCACACACAGGTTGATCAAAATATATATGATAAGACGCTGTTTTTTTATTAAAATTTTTGTTTTTTATGACCTCATCATGCTCCTAATACCATGATTCTTCACTTTTAGGCCATCTTCTCCATGAGTAATGGCTGATAGCTTACAACATTTCTGGAACGGGTTCGCCTACACAGACAGTATGTAGGTGCGGTCGGATCGCTGGCTTTTCGCGGGCGGATCGACATCCCTCCGCCATTCGCCCGCCAGTTGCCAGCGATCCGCCTTCGATGCCACATGTGGGTTATTCCTATGGTTCCCACCACGATCTCCGTGTGCGCCCCCCCCCCTAGCCGTGGGGACCATCCCCTCAGCTGCCAAAAATTATTCTCCGGCTTCTGAGTGTTCCTTCAAAGGTGACTCGAAGCCACCTTCCAGGATCGGCCTCGAAATGCCGAGTGAGCATTCAGTTAGATGGAGCGCCTTTTATACCTTTCGGTTTGTCTACTCTGAGCATGATACTGATGCCGGAAAGAACTCATCAATGATTGACAAGTTTCACCGTGTGGAATTTGAGCGGCGGATCACTGGCTATCAATGCCCTGGCGGGCGGATCGCTGGCGGGTTGTGGGCGGATCGCCGCTTTAGAGCTTGCCGGCGATCCGCCCGCTAGCGTGATCAACTTTCCCAGGTGCCGCGATCCGCTCGCGGAGACAACGAGAGGCAGCGGTCCGCCCGGTGAGGCCACGATGGGCAGCGATCCGCCCGCAACTTGCTGGCGTACCGCCCGCAGAGGCCTTGATAGCCAGCGGTCCGTCCGCACCTAATGTCTGAGTAGACCAAGTCGACCTATCTAACCCATTCGCCCAGTTCAAGTCGGCCTATGTAACCCAAATTAGGAAAAGTCATAATGTGATCAAGCCTCAGCTTTGCATGCAGTGTTACGATAAAAACCTTATTCTAGTTTCCGGTTTTTCTGAGAAGGCAAGTCCACGAAGTAAAGGATAATGGGGAAAAGTTCCCACAAAACTTTAAAATAACGGGAAAAACTGTTTAAAGGAACCTCTGAAATATCTAACCACGCCTGTTCGGTGTGTTTCGGTGGACTGCGGACTTTGAACAGTCCAGACGTCAGAAATGGTTTTGTGCTTCAAAATTCTTAGGTAAATAGACTTTGTTTTCTGTTCCTTAAGCCGAAAGCTCTTCGAAGATCAGATGATTCAATGCACCTGCTCGGATGTTAGAATTTTCGGTATAGAAAGTATTCAGAAAATCAGCAACGGTTCTTCCGGTGAAACGAGCGGCGGACAACTGTTGTATGACGTGGGCGAGGTGATCCAATGGGTCGGCTGGCTCAAGAGATTTTTACCCTATTTCATGGTCTTCAACGCTTTATTATAATGCCAGGAATGATCGTTCTCACATGGCATTTCGTTACCCTGATCATATTTACACCACATACTCATACCCTATGTAAGAAATCTTAATTCTCCTCAAATATGACGCGTGCAGCGCCTCGCTGTCTCTAAGCTCCGCGACGCACACGCACGCGAAGGAACCATGGGAATTTCGTGACTCACGATCAGGGATGTGCGTAGTTACGACTAACGGCTAACGAATTTAGCGACTAACGGGCTTTTTGGGTGTTACGACTAACGACTAACGACTAACGGAAATAAAAATATTTTCGTAAGCAATCTCAAAATTCGTTAGAAGGCCAATAGTCATTCAAATCGCGCTCCAACCCGAGCCTTGCACCAGAATTAATACGTATTGCCCTTTAGGATGTTCAAGGTGAATGATAGAAAATAATCATAGCCTATAGTATTTATTATTTCTACTGACACTGCTTCGCAGTTCTGGAACCCCCCCCCCATTAAAATCCCACTCGAACGATACGCAAGGGTAGGCGCAGCGTGTATGCGACTTCGCGTCGGTCTCGCTACTTTATGGTAGGCTCACTGAACCTGTTCCGGCGTTGACCGGCTCCACCGGAGGTTTTCGCAGAGTGCACTATCAGAGGTGATAATATGGAGCGGTGCCTGCAGGCCACAATTGCCCAACGACGGAAACTGTATCCGATAATTGGATTGTAAAGGAAGCCGTTCTTTGACTTTCAGTCATAAATTCGAGATATGGGGTTTTCATAAAGTGGTGCTGAGACCTCTCAGGGGTGAAATTTTAACTTGGGTGCTAATTTCTTCCGACCTTTCCCCATTATGGGAACAAGCCCTGAACCACGCAAGCGCTCGGATCGCGACGCTGAGCAAAGAACAAATAGTGCAATGCCGGTGCAATTCTCCGTGTTGTCACCATCAGGTAGATCTCAAATAACATCATATAATGCAGAATGGCAAATTTAGCGCTGGAAAAAAACAGAGTTTGAGATTTTCTCGGTTTCCCATATTGTTTCTTTTCTTACCGAAAAACGACAAAATTTGATAGACACACACTCCCGAGTAATAGGCTTTCGTGCATATTTAAAATCATGTATACGTAGGTTTGCCGTTTGAAGTACAGTACGTTTGTAGGTTCTCTAACAAGGAATGATTTGTGTCTTAAATGACCATGAATGTTTTGCAGACCATACATCTCTTCATGCCTTCCTTTTTTCTATTCATAAGGTTTTTTTTTGCCTCAACTGTGCTTGTTTTCAAAGCCTGGATTTTTAACGACTAACGACTAAGGCCTATGGTATACTTTGTCGCTGTGATGAGCGACAGGCATACAATCTAACACAAATCGTGGCGAGACCCGCATCGGAGCAACGGCAACGGTCGTCGTAGGAACAGATGTCGCGTGTGGGTCGCAACGACGTGTCGCGGAGGGCTGACATACTGCAAATGTGCCATAACCTGTCGCTACCACTGTCGCTGTCGCTGTACAGTGCACTGCGACAGCGACAGATTTAAAGGACGGAAGGCGGTCGCTGTCGCTGTGCAGAGCGACGCGACCGTGTGTCGCAAAAGTATACCATACCCCTAACGACTAACGAGGGTTTTGGCCGGTTGAACGACTAACGACTAACGAATTACCAAAATTCTATTACGCACATCCCTGCTCACGATGCAGTGTCGCTGGAACATTGACGGGCACCTGTGAAATTTTATATAGACACAGTGAAACGGGAAAGTTTAAGAACCAGTCTTTTGCCTGTTTCCATTTCCGGCAAATTCAGAGGCGAACTTTTGTCCAAATCGAATATCGAATAGATTACAAAGACCTCCTTTTTGTGGTGCGAATGTCGAATATATTCGAATCACCCCTCTTCTTGAGGTTCAATATTGTTTTAGAAATAGACCACTGCTGTCAAACCTCATTCAACTATTGAGCTATCCAACTCAGACGATCGGGCGTACTATACATTTAACCCAAATCAAAAAATTACGGACCATCGGATTTTGGAAAACTTAAAAAAAACTACGGCCGCGGATATCCGACCGATACGGAGAGATTAGGAATGACAACACCGAGTGATCCGAAACATTCGGATGGAGAGGTCTAACAGATAGTCAGATCTCGGATCAATCCGAAAATTACCATTTTTTTCGATGTGTTGGAATTTTTGGGTCACTCGAATCTCGTCGTTTTCTCGGTGATTCGGAATCCGGTTATCCGAATCGGATATTCGGTCAGATAAAAGCTGGATGGTTAGGAGTCTATTGAGTTTTTTTGGGACTCCGAAGATTGACTTTTTGTCTGAGGTTTGTCCAGGGGAGTTATTCGTGGCGCAGAATCAAGTGATGTGATCCATTCGTAGTTCCAGGCTAGATTAATTAAGGTACGTAACAGTGGTCATAATGGCAACCAACAAATAAACGCACATAATTCCGTCTAGAAAAACAGCGCTGCTATTATAGTCAAACTGAATTTTTCAGTCAAAAATTGATCCCATAAAGCTGCACTTCGCTCGGATTGGTCACTTTCTTCAGGTGACCTCCCCTTGTAAGGCATTCCAGGTGAAGTATCGATTGGGAGGTGCGCTCCCCCCCCCCCACCCTCTAGGGTCAATGAGACCGTTGTTCCGAACTTCGACAAAGGCACGTCCTTCTCATTTGGTGACCTTATTTTCGGAAAACATTGATTTTTTCTACGTAGCCCCCCCCCCTCTAGGTGATGTTTTTTCGACTAATTCGAGACTAAAGCTTTGAAGAAATGAAAGCTTTTAGTTTTCCCAATTTTCTTATAAGTACCAATGCCCTCCACACCCTGCAGACGAGCTTACTAGGGAACCTCGCATGGCCAACCCAACCATGTGAAGGATGACGAATGTTTTCTGGTCAATTCTGCTCTGCTGTCTCCGAATCTAATATTAGATTTTGCTACGGACACCTCTTAACCGAGTTCTAAGCGTTTTTGAACTTTCGTGAAAATGTAGGGGTACTCATCAGCCAATTTTTAGAGTGTATAAAAAAAATTAGTATTCGGCTCAAAACTTTCAACTGGGGGTTATATAGGGCGCTGAACGCGAATCGGGGGTCTGTTTGTCGCTAGACTTATGGTTGCTGTAGGTTACGGTAGGCATATTGCCTTTTAACTGGCTTTACCTACCTTAAAATTTCGAAAATCAAAAAATGCACTCCAAATTCGTGTTCGGAGTCCCAAATAACACCCACAGAGAAATTTTGAGCCTAATGTGAGACTTTGACCAAGCTACCGTATACCCACCGTAACCTACCGTAATCTATCAAAAATCGATAAACGGATAGCAGATTCGTGTTTAGCACTGCAAATAACCCCCAGAGCAACAATTTGAGCCATATCTATCGTAGCACTCCGGAAATCGGCAAACGTCGCAATTTGCGATCAAATTTCCCCCGATAGGAAGCTTTGAACCCATCAAGTCGAAAAGCTCGGAAAGTCGTCAAATATACTCCAGATTCGTGATAAGCGTCCCAAATAACCCACCTGGAAGATTTTGGGTGAAATCTGCAACATTTTTTCTACCGCTTTAAGAGGTATTAATACTCAGAAACTCAACGGGTTCGACCGCAGATTTCTGTCGGGTCGAACCCCTTTCCGTTTCCGCCCCTCACTTCTTCCTACTGAGGCGACGTTGGGGAGAAGTAAAATTTATTCTCCTCACATGTCTTCTCACTTGAGACTACTTGGAGGAACGACGTTAAAGGGTCCGACCCGACAGAAGTCTGGGGATGGACCCGGCGATTGTATGAGTAAGCGCCTAACCGAAAATCCGCACAAGTCCAAAACGCTATCAGTCTGTGCAAAGTTATGTGCCACCAGCCAAAATTTGCTCAGTGGGTAGTTTTGGGCGCTGAACGCAAGCAAAAGGTCCGTTTCCGGATTTCGAAAACAGTAATGCGCGTTTTCGATAGAAAAAAGGTGGGAAACACGAAATTTGACAGGCTATAACTTTTTTCGCAGATGTCCTATGCAAAATCCGAGTTCAGATTCGAAGAGGGCGTGCCAGAGTTGACAATAAAACATTCATCAGCTTCCTGATCCGGAGGTACACCATGCGAGCTTCCCTAGTTAGCGTGGATTAATAGCGTTTCGGACTTGCGCGGATTGTTGGCTCAGCGTTTACGTATGTGAATTAGGAGGTTCTGAAATCTCTAGGAAACTGTTACTGTTTTGACTCAAAACGTGGGTTGTTTGGGTAGCTGATCACAAAACTGAAGTGTATTTGCCAGTTTTTCAAAGTTTGAGTTTCATTAGTTTACGTGTGAGATCGCTTGAGAAGCTTAGAGCTCTGTGATGACTTCTAGAAGTTCCTGAGTTTGTACATTTTCCTCAGGGTTCCACTTCTCCATCGGTTATCAGCAGTCTAGAATTGTAGTTTCAGACATCCTCCCACCACCCATCGGTTTCTCGGAGAGTTGACAAGTCTTCCTTCAGTCCAGTTTTAGGCTTTCAGAACATTAGTCTTTAGGAGTTGTGTCTGATTTCGCGGGCTATTCTAGGCTCCTTACAAGAAGATTTTTAAACTTTTAGAAGGTAATGCAAGATTCTGTTCTCCCTCGTCTCCTAGAAGCTTAACAATGCTCCAATTTTTCCAGATTCTTGCGTGAGTTCCCCAAACTGTTTTTGTGGTTTTCGTAAGACCCCCTGGTGTGAACCCGTTTCCCGACCGTTCAAGCAGACCGACCGCGCTATTGTCATGGAGACCGACTCTAATTCATCCTGATTGTTTCAGTTTTCTCACACCTTTGTTTTGAAACGGTTCAGAATCAGCTAGGAGAGCGTGCTAAATGGGCGATACCAGTTGTCGACAGCAGGTCAATAGGATGTCTTGTAATGGACCGCTTTCAATCCGCTGACTGTGAAAATCAGGAGTATTTGTCCAGAATGTTCTCCCTATTGTCCCGAATAGTATGCCTGCCGTTCGCCTGTTCATCTCTCAGCAATGGTATGTGCTGTAGGACACGACTAGGCTAACTACAGGACGAGCTTACGCAGCGATAGGCACCTTATGGGCAAAAATCTCATGGTAAACACGTCAAGTTTAGTTGTCAACGGGAAACAGGTCGTGATATGACATCCTATCGATCTGCTGTCAATAACTATTAAAACCTGAGTGAAGGTGATCCTGTCTCAATGAAGTTTCGTATTTTTTCACAAACTTTCCCATTCATGACCGATCCCTTTTCTCTCTCGGAGAATTCTACTCCCAAATAGGCTCCGTAAAGATCAGTGTGCGCCTATTTGTTTTATTGCGGGCAGGATTTTTCCCATAGTGAACGAGTATTGGGGTTTTTCTCCCGGTCCGAATCGGAAGATTAACGTTACACGTTTTTCTAGTATTGATCTCGTCTATTAGCGCCTTCTCGACGAATCTAGCCCACTATGTTTTGCTTGATGCTTCTCTAGCTGCTTCCAATTGGGAATGTTCAGACACCAGAATCACTGTTCCCTGCTACACCATTTTCGAAGGCATCGTTCGCAAAGAAAACTTTCCTCGATTTTTTCATGTTTTTGGGCGGGTACGACCCCAAAGTGACTGAAAATGGCGGAAGAGCTCGGGAAAATCTTTAGACTTGAAAAAAATAAGGTTCGAAAAATACCAATTTGGAACTTTTGCCACAATGTTTCGTGGAGTGTCGTTCGATTTATTTCGTTTTTTTTTTCAAATCGCGTCACGCTATTCTTTGCTGCTTTTCCGGTGTTTTTCGGCTTCTGTCTAACTGCTCAGAAAAATGAAATTAAGTAACTTGTAATATAAATGTAAGTTACTCGAATGTCTCATGTAACTTACATTTATATTACATGTAACTTAAGTTTATATTACATGTAAGTTGCATTTATGTTTCATGTAACTTACATTTATATATTCACCGTGGGTGGCCATTTGGCAACGCGCACGATACGCGAAGCAGACAACGCGTCCGCACGCGGCCACGCAAAACGAAAAACGATCTCTGTAATTGCGGCGTTCAGTACATCAAACTTGGGTAATTAAACCAGCGGCAACGCCTGTTCTAAAGCTTACCTCAGGAGTGCTTCGTAATAGGTAATGCCTTTTTGGCCGATTCAAGTTACTTGCAAGTTATGTAGGCCAAGTAAGTTACATACAACATATCGAAGGCGCTCCACCGTCAATATGTTGCATGTAAGTTAAATGGCATGAGATATGTCGCAAGTAACATGCATAGTCTTAGATACCATGTTACAAATAACTTTTTTTCGGTTTTTTATGTTACAAGTGACTTGCTTTCATTTCACGAGTGTTGGATTGCTTGTGCACTGCATATTAGGTTTTCATCTCCATCCCTCCAATAGTCACGCTTTCATTGGATCGGCTTCTAAAAAAATGAAAACAGGTTAATTGTAACACAAAAAACCGAAAACAAGCTACTTGTAACATATTAACATATATAAGCCTATGTAAGTTACTTGCGATCTATCTCAGGCCTTAAGTTACATGTAACATATCGATGGTAGAGCGCCTCCGATATGTTGCATGTAACGTACTTGACCAAAATAACTTGTACGCATATAACTTGAATAGACCAAGAAGGTACTTCCCAGGGGGGTATACGACGCTCTCCTGAGGTCAGCCTTGAAACAGACGCTGCTGTCGGCTTATAATAATAATAATTCATTACGCTGTATAAGACAGACGTTCGAGAATAAAAACAATATAAACTAAAGGCTGCGAAACCACACTCGAATTACACAGTAGAAGTGAAACTATTAATATCAATAAAGGCAGCCTGGAATTCATATGCCTAATACGCGAGGATGACTTTAGAGGCCATTCGTTTGAATGACTGAAATCGCGAGGGCAGGGGATCTATGGTACTCTTTAACGAAACATAAGCAGCGCCAGCACGAACCGTAAATGCGTGGGCACGGATTCCAGTTTTAGCAGTAGGGTATGAGATTTTCATACTACCTCCTCTAGTTCTACATGCACTGAGTTTGTAGAAATGCGAAGAATCTACCTTGACAACACGAGAAATTATTTTAAACACCATACATACGTCCCTCAGTTTTCTCCTAGACTCCAATAAATGCAACCCGAGAAATTTGTTTCGGATACACGACTTAGGGGTACGATCGTAGAGGAAACCTCCGTATCGGATTATCAATTTTCGTGTATAATTGTTCTGAATTTTCTCGAGGGATACAATGTCTTTCTTTTTGTGCGGTGAAAAAAACTGTGGGCCCACACTCTAAGATAGGCCTGACATACGTTTTGTATGCTTTTACGAGAATATTGATGTTTTTTGTTGCTAGTCCCTTGAAAATTTGATAGGTCCGACCATACGCCTTCCTGCAAATATTTCTGTAATGTTCTGAGAAGTCTAACTTGCTATTATAAGAAAATCCTAGATCAACAACTCTGTCCACCAGAGGAATTACCTTATCTTGCAAGACGAAATTCATGCGACTATCTGCCGACCCGATTCGCATGTGCATGGTTTTCTCAGGTGCAAGTGGTAATGCCCAGTCCTTACTCCAAGATTCCACAACATTGATAGCGGATTGTAAGTCCCCTGATGAGGAGTCATCCGGATTTACATAGATTTTGAAATCGTCAGCATATTGCATACATTTCACCCCAGTCTCTCGTACTATATGGGCTAACTCCGACGTGAAGATTGCAAAAAGCACAGGGGACAAGACGCCTCCTTGGGGAACACCGCTAGTGGTACAGTAAATTTCGGATAATGACGAATTTATTCTCACCTGAAACGTGCGATCTCTAATGAAACGCTCAATCCATGTAGTTACTTTTGGGTGCAAACCGAACTTCTCCATTTTGAAAATCAATTTAGAATGACAAACACGATCGAACGCTTTCGAGAAATCGAAGTAAATCCCCAAGTTGGCTTTATTCCCTTTTTCCCCAAGGCTTAATTCCCCAAGTTTGGTGTAGTGTACCCCGCAATTGCAGAGAAGGCCCCGCCGAGCGTTTCCCGCTTTGCTTGGCTGCGTGCGGACGCGTTGTAAGGGTCGCGTGCCGTATGCGTGGCGAAATGGCCACCCAAGGTGAATAGATAAATCTAAGTTACATTAAAAATGAATGTAACTTACATGTAATATAAATGTACATAAGTTACTTGAGACATTCAAGTAGATTTATGTTCCAAATAACTAGTTCTCGTTTTTTTTGAATTTTTAGTTTTGCTATCACTTCTAGGAATCTCCGATTTGAGTAAAATTACCCTGAATAGCGTAACTTTTTTCATATCCTTTTTTCATACTTTGGATTGAGAATTTCTTTAGAATTTCTCAAACAAAAACTCACATTATCTGCTCTAGACCGCATGGATATCACCCCGGAACACCTCGGGAAATCGTTGGAATTTCGAACACCATTATGTTTCGCTCTGCTCCTACGCAGTTTAGAAATAACCATGCACCGCAGTGTTTTTCGCCCAACGGCGCGTCAACGACCACCCTCCAGACGACCATGCGGTCGCAGTCGCAGTAAAACATGCGGCAGGTCCACCGTGTATGGGTGTGGTGGTCACAATGTTTCCTATCCGCAGAAGAAGCAGGGTAAACGGGCAAGGGGCCAAGTGTGTGATTGGACGAAACAAGGAGATAGCCCAATCACGCACATCGCTCCTCCCCTGTTTCCGCCGCATCTTTTTCGCTTGGGAAATATTACGACCACCACCCCTTTTGCCTCCGATCTAATTTTCTGTGAGTGTCCTGTTAATTAAGAATAAACTGTACTTCTCTGAGCTTTACAAAAAAAGCAGACCAAGTCACGCTCTGTAGGGTCTCATAAAGCCGCAAAAAATTTTCTAAATCACGCACCTGGGGGGTCTGAATAATGGTGACCTTCTTCACACTTCATGCAGTAACCTGGGGCCGGATTCATCAACGAAATTTGGGGTAATTTATACCCTGAGTTTAATTAACTCCACCCCATACCCCAAAATAAACCCCAAATGCGATTCATCAACATTTACCCCGCGAGAGTATCGGATACCCCACCGACGTCTAACCAAGAACCTTTTGTGCAACCGGCACCACTGGTGTGACGTAAAATTATGAATCGATAACTGCGCTTCCTCATCAGTCTCGAAGTTTTTTTGCTTGGCGAACTCGACCATGTGGCCTAGATTTTGCAATGTAAGGAAGAAGCACTATTTTTGAACGGATTTATGCATGTTTCAGGAACTTTAGTCTCTATCGAATCAAAATTTCCATCATTTCAACGTCGTTTTCGGCAGAGTTGGGCTTTTGTAATATTTTCATTATCCGAGCTTCATGTTTTATTGCCCGTTTCTATATTTTTTATTCATTCTCTTATTTTATTGATGCTTCTGAACAATATTTGGGTCAAATATCCAACTGCTAGGAAGGTGGAATTTAGAACAGCACATTGGACATAGTGTGCTTATCTGGGCCAAATTCCGGTCCGCAATTGCATCTTGACACGCTTTGCGGCCGCACGCGCTCGAGTCGGTCGAGTTTCCAGCGCCAAAGCCGACTCGTTGGGGCTTTTTTATACAGTCTTCTTCAATTTTTCTTAGTTTCCAGTTCCCAAAACCCTCGTAGAGTTGAAAGATCGACTGCTGCGGTGCTGGAAACTCTTCCGACTCGGGAGCGTGCGGCCGCGAAGCGTGTCGAGACACAATCGCGGACCAGAATTTGGCCCAGAGGAGCACAGTATGATAAAATATTAACATTATACAATGAAACGATTCGAAGCTTTCGAAAGATAAAACTCAAAAGTTTCTCGATTTTTTTTTGTAAGTTGGGCTAGTTCATGAGTTTGGTTTTTGACATATTAGATTCTTTTGAAATTGGGTTGATTATTTTTAGATAAAAGGTTTTTTCGATTTTTTATATCTGTCATTTAAATAACTCTAATTAAACTTTGCTCTAATTGAAAGATTCTCTGCTTTTTGAGGCTGTGGAGCGTAAGAAAATTTCTAACGTTTTAATTAGTCAAGTCATATGTAGTAATGTTCACTATACTTTGCCGAATCGAATGATTCGAAATATCATTCGACTGGAAAAGTCGGCTTCGAACTATTCGAAAGGTCGAACATTCGCAAAATTCAAAATCCTGAATCATTCGAAAGTCGAATATTCAAAAAAAAATCTGAAAATGTAAAAGTATAATGTGTACAAACTGTGAAGAGGCCGCGTGGGTAAACGAAGGGCTGTGATTGGCGGTAGCCGGTGTATCCTTCGATCACGGAACTTCGCTCCTCTCCGCCCTTTTAGCGGTTTGGACACATTACGACCGCCACCCATCAAACATTCATTTGAAATAAATAAACAGCTCATAAAAATGGACCATAAAAACTCAATCTTTAAAAAATTCATCTGTTTTAAAGTTACGAAAAATGAGTATTTCAACTACCATATTTTGAACATCAAAGTGTAGTAAATGCATACCGAAATTGTCGAAGCCGAAAATTTCGAGCTTAGTACTCTCAAAAAATCTTTCAAAAAAGCCTTGCATTGAAAAATCTAGGCTCGATACGGTCTAGAACACGAAAAAGATGCGAAATGGAGCCAAGGAGAAAGCTAAGAATAGGGCAAAGTTATAAAATCAGCAGTTATATGTATGTAATCAAATAAGTTAAATGCAAATGGTTTAACTAGCAGTGCCTCATAAGTTCTGGCGATTCGCTAGTAGCAAAGTGCTGATTCCGCTCTCTTGCTGATAGAATAGTATAGGATACCCGACTCCTTAAGCAGGGTATCGGATACTCCCGTATATACCCCAAAAATTGGGGTTTAATTGTTGATGAATAGCGAAATTTTACCCCGTGGGGTAAATTTAACCCTAAAACCGCGGTTTTATCGTTGATGAATCCGGGCCCTGGCAGCAGATCGTTTCCTTGGGTTGCTCTCGCTGTTCTTGTTGAAGTGAAGTCTATTGTGCTGCCTTGCTAAGGTGCCTCCTCCGGTACCTGAGTTATATGAGACTTCTCGTATTTTCTCTTATTTTCATCTCATTTCAGTACTTTGATGCTGCTTCGGCTAACATGCCTTGCAGTCTATTTGATGAATGTGAGTCTTCAATATTTGTTTATGTTATCCAACGTTCCGTTTTCTCGTCCGAATCTCGTCTGAATTCGATTCTACAGGTGTCCACATTTTCTACTATCGAGCGTCGAGCACTGATGCCGAAAACACTAAGGAAAAAACTGTGCGAGTTCAATATGGCGGTTTGCGACAATGACAAGGTGTTCGAAGGTTTCCAGCTTGCTCTTTCGTTTTCAATTTTGCCATGTTTATTTATCTTCTATGTTGATTCAATGTCACTGAAAATCTCTGCATAGGCTATATGTGCTTTACAAGCTGCAAAAACATTTACTATACAGGATCTCAGGATTCCTGTCGATGATGACAACTATTCAAAGTGGACAATTTGCAAGTTCCATCCCGAGCTGCTGCTGTGTAAATGGTATCCACGGAAAAAACTGGAGATCCCAATAATTTATGGCAGTTTTGAAGTTGAAACCACTACCGAGCAGAACTCTCGCGAAGATCCTTTCGTAATGGATTCGAGTTCAGATGTATTCGATGTGCCCAAGGTATGTTAATTTGGGTACGAACAGAGTATATGTTTTTTAGCTACAGGCTATACAGATGTTGTTTGAGGCATCGAAGTTCACTGAGCGATCTCCGTTTGCGGCGCTCAAGCAGAAGGAGACACCATCGAGCATCCAGTGGGGAACGAAGATTGACAGTCGAGTTAACTACAATCCTGCCAGATCTCCAGCCTTGATCAGCCTTGAAGTGGTAATTCACTCAAATAGCAGGAGGAATCGTTGATTCAAATCCCGGTTCAGCCTCCAAATTCTGTTTGGCTCTTTTCGCTCTTCATCATATTCCTTGCAGGCCCATCCTCGATATGAAGGCAAGTTGAGTCGTGAGAATGAACTGCAGGCAAGCAATGGGCCGAAATCGGAGGAGTCACAGGAAGAGGACGACGAATTCGATGAAAGTATAATGATGGCCAAGGGGAACGTTTTTGGCGGCTGACATGTATGCGCTACCCTGATAGTCCTGAGACAAATTTTTTGTCAGGAACGAGGATTCTGTCGGACCATTCCCATTTCCAAGAGAGCTTTTCGAATTGTATCCAATGAATCTCAAAGATTCGTCGCTGCCTCTGCCATAATTATTATGTCCAAGTAATGCATATGCATGTATACTGTAATAGCGATAGTCCTGGATAGGTTAATGAAGTGGTACTCGAACCAAAGGAACATCACAAACATACAGTCTGCACGAATCAGACTGTTACTTTGCGTTCCTTATAATGCGTTGGAGCCAACTCCGAGCGCAAATGCTTCAATATACGTACACCGAGTTTGCAACAAATCCTTATAAGGAACACAATGTGTCAGTGCGATTTTTTCCGACTGTATGTAGCCTGTGTGTAAATGCTGATACGTTATTCGTAGCAATTGCCTTACATTATTTATTTTGTGTTGCATGTCTTTCTATGTATCTATCTATTAGAGTTCTTAATCGCAACGGCACAATGAAATAGAGCTTTTTGCGAAGAATTCTGCTTTCTTCCTGGCGTTGCCCTCCACCGATATAAGCCAGCCTACAACGCCTCTCGCGTTCTGGCATAGCTTCAAAGCAGCGAATCCGTCGTCTCCTTCCAAACGAGAGTTTCTGGAAAGTCAGCAGAGATGTTAGGCGTACAGACCCACTCTTGCCAACTGCGGATTGGGTCGAGTCTTCTCTCTTCCGTTCTTCTTAAGTGGCGGTGTGATTGTACATAGGAATGATGGAGCTGCTGGAAGTCGACCGCTAACGACCGCATGACTGGGAAAACTGATGTCTTTCTTTAATACTAAATTATACTTGGTTCAACCGAATCCTCCATCGCTATTATATTATGTTGGGAACGGCATGTACTGCGGTGATGGTTATGATGGGATTGGGGCAGGGGTTAAGGCGCCGGCGTTTTTCCATGGTTACCCTGTGACGGCCCTGCTTAAGACTCCCATTCAAGGTTTGCTGAAGCGCTATTCATTAGTCTTTGCCAGCCCGTACAAGGCAATCATGAGAGGTCCCAATGTTCTAACCACAGCCCTAACATAACCCTCGAGATAATGCATACCGCCCTAGAGTGCACGAGCTCCCCAGTCTATGGTGAGCCTCGGTGAAGGCACACAGTGAGTGTCCTGGGCAAACTTAGGGCAGGGGAAGGAAAAACCGCATAGGCAATGCCCGACTGACTTACTTTGCACTGAAACATCATATCCTTACTTCCTTCTGACCTTTAGCAGCTTGAGCAATTACAACACCGCTCGCAGGATTTGGTCAGGAAGCGCGCGAAGACGCTCTTTCGCGCCTTTCCCGTCCCTTCTGACTTACTCGCTTCAAACTCGATTCCGAGAGAAAACTGGGGTGGCATGCCTGATCTTGTCTTTGAGGGCCTTCGTGGGATTTCGTAGAGATTTAATAAAGTTTCGCAATCAGCAAGGCTTCCAATTACGGTATAGTAGCGAAGAGGGCTCGTTCCTAGCCTCTATCCCTTCGCCACGGTACCATAATTTGAAACCTGGTCGATTGCCGAACTTCTCTAGTTCTTAACTATTCCTCCCCCCCACGCACAAGGCTATACCATTGGGTAGCCCTCAGAACCAGGGTCATCGATATTATCAGGGCTAAGCTCAGAAATGATGTTGGAATGAGTTAATTTTATCAGTCGCAACTTCGGGCTTCTTTGGGGCTCTTCCCAGCTCGTTTTCGTGCGTTATTTCGACGCCAACGTTACAGTGTGCCCCTCCACTACCCATTCCTAGTGGGAACTCAAACACATTCTTTATCGTGAACAACGCCTTTAAGTAAGTCGCGGAAGGGCCATCAACTCCGAAAGATTGCCGGAAGTGTCCAAAGAAGATCGTCGAGCACATAGCCTGGCCTAGCCGTCGACTGGTTTTTCGGGTTAATTTTCAGGTCCTTCTCCAAACATCGTCGTTGTTTCGCATTCTGCTGGACTGGCTATCCCAACTACGAAAATAGCAAGAGGTAGCGAATTCACAGAATCACTGTCAGCCAAACAAGGAAGCAAACTTCCCATTCATTTCAGACCGGCGTGCCCTTTTCAAGGTGGGAGCGATGTTTCGATTTTCTCGGTCTCATCACTGATTTTCGATGGTTTGTCAGCTGATCGATTCTGACAACTTCGCGTCGTGTCTGTTGTCTTAAGTGCTCAGAATGTGGTTCCAATACAGGGACGAAGATCAGCAGCAGGAAGCATGGTTAGCCAAGTGTTTTTCATTGAGAATCGTTTGGTTCACAGTAGATGATACTAAAGTTATCTCTATGTGGCGTTTTCCAGAAATTTCTTTATTTCTGTCGAATCTCACTTCTGCAAACAGATTTCGAGATGAAAACCTCAGCGCATCTTACTGCTATCATCATCCTGCGAACTGGTGTTCACTAAAGAAACCTTCTGGTTGAATTATCGGGCGTCAGCTTGGCGAATAAATGTCCGCCGTCATTGCATTTTTCAATTCTGTAGTTCGTTAAAAAAGAACACATTGTCCGACAAAAAAATGCTATGGTAATAATTCAGAGACAATAATCAATTTCAGAGGAAAGAAAATTTTTCAAAAACGAGGACTGCAAAAGCGAAAATACTCAATCAAAGATCAAAGCCATTTGCTCAGACATTGGGAGCAGCGGACCGCTGGCAGAATTCGCCAGTTTCTCAACAGCTGGGGGACAGCTGGCCAATGGCAATCACGAGGTTGGCATACACTCGGCATGTCATTTAATGCCAGCAGCGGACGGCTGGCGAATATGTGCCAGTTGTCCAACAGCTAGGTGATAACTAGCATTCAGCTGGAAATTAGTAATTACGAGGCCGACAGCTGGCTTATCCTTGGCATCTCAATTAGAGCTAGCGGCGGACCGCTGGCGAAAATATGCCTGCTGCCCGAAAGCTGCTTGATAACTCGCATTCAGCTGGCAAGGGCAATCAAACCTCGAAATTACCGAGCGCATAAATATGCAGTTATCCACCAATCGGCACTTGGCTGGCGCCTAACCGCTCAGTGGCATTCGCTTGGCGCCGAGTCGTCACATGGCTGGCACTCGAGAGAGTTGACGACTACTCACGTTTTAACATGTTACAGTTTGATCTCTGATTTTTTTTGATAAGCCGAGCCGGTATATAAGGCGATTCAGCCCAATGAGTGTTCACTCGGCACTTTGATGCCGCCCTGGAAGGTGACCTGAAGTCACTCTACAGAGGCCAGCATATTTCTGGCAGCTGAAGGGCAAGTCCCCACGGCTAGGGGGAGAGGTGGAGTAGGTCCCCCACCTCAGACCGTTGCGTAGACGATCTCCTACGCAGCGACCTGCGGTGAGAGACCCACCTCGACTCATCGGTCTGCCAAGAGACTGTCGGACCGCTGGCAAATGACTCTCAACAGCGGGCTGCCAGGTATTAGCCAAGAGACTGCCAGCGGTCGGCCAACGTCCTGGCGGACCGCTGGCAGGGTTTTGGCGGACCGCCGGCTAATGGCTGTCCGTCACCTGGAATGGTTTTTGCTCGCCAAGCAAATGCCGCCGGTCCGCCAATCCCAATGCCTGAGTGTAGTAGTAGCGGTGACAAGACTGATTTACTAGTTTTACATAAGTGTTCCAAAGTATAAGACCCACCCTTCACATTCGAATAATAGCGAAAAGTGTACTTCCACCATTTCGTTCACCCTTTCCTCATAACTTCGTCAATTTGGCGGTTTCCAGGATAAAAAAAATATAGTGCTAGTCTACTTTTCAAGATCTCTAATATGTTATTGGAGGCTGTAACAATACGTTCGCTAGAGGTACAGTTTACTGCAATCTTAAAAGGACATGGTGCGGTTGCGGTCACACACTAAAACTACGGTGGAAGACGCCAGATTTCATTATCGATCGGCAGCACAGCCGATTTTCTGGGTAAACTACGGTTTTTCTTTTTTTTTCTTGTTCGTTTCGACGTTAATTTTGTTTCTGGCTAATTAAATATTGCGAATAGGGGCTCTTCTTAATGTGTGAGGGAAATCAGCAGTTTGCTTGGACTTCAAAGTGTTCCTTTTTTTCGAAATGCTGTTTTGAAATCGAAAAAACGGCAATTTTCATTGCACACTAAGAAAAGCCCCCATTCGTAATATCATACGAGTCAGAAACAAAAATTAAGCAGAAACAAACAAGAAAAAAAAAAGAAGAAAAACTGTATTTCACCCAGAGAATCAACTTAGATGTTGATCGATAATGAAGTCTGGCGTCTTCCACTGTAGTTTTAGTGTGTGACCGCAACCGGACCATGTCCTTTTAACATTGCGGTAAACCGTATCCAGAGCACATTTTGACACATAGGAATGTAGGAGCATCCTGACGAGTGAAACTGGGTCTGGTAGAAAAGCAATGTACCTATAGTTAGCGCATAGTTAGGTTATCAAAGAAATTTCAACACCGACTTGGAGAGCTCGACGAGGCGATTCTCGCAATATCTTTTTTATCCCAGAAGATGCGAATTTGAAGGAGTTATGAGGAAAGGATGAACAAATCGCGAGAAAACGCTTTTTTTCGCTGTTTTGCGAAGGTAGACTTGAACCATACATGCAAGCACGAAAAAATAGCACTGGACGAAAATTCGAACCATAAGCGGGAAGGTCCCGGCTTTTGGTATACTCAGGAAATCGTGGTTGTCACATGGAAGCGACCTGCAGGTCGAGCTCCGGAGTCTGACAGTCTGCGTCACTCTGTCGTCTGTGATGCAGCAAGACGTCTACGATTAGCTTGTCCCGTCACACCACAACAGAAAGTGCAAAACGTTGCGAAATATGCTCCGTTACCTCCAAGTCACAACAGAAACAAGAAAATGTGATGAAATTTGGCCTCGAGGTGACAAAAGGAGGCTAGTTTGCCCTTCATGTCACAACAGGAAGGAGTTGTGCGCTCCAGGTGAAAACTGGCATTTTCTGAGTATGGCAATTCGCCAAAGAAGCAGAGCGAGGAAATCTCAGTGGAGCGCGCTATCATAGCGTGCTGCTCGTTACCTATAAAACTAATAGAAATACAAACATGTGCATTTCAATCTTTAGTGCACCTCACATTTATGAGTTTGCTTTTGGCTAATTATTCCTTTCCCCGAAAGTTTGGACCAACTGTTTTTCTCTAATACATACATGATGTGAGCATAAGATTTCTAGTGCAGAACAGAGTAATTTCTTGCCAAATTTCTCAGTTTTTGCTTAGAGTACATAGTCTTGCCAGGCAATAACGTCGTTTTCCTTGACGTAACAACAACAAGCATCGCCTCCGGGGCAGCGTCACGAATGCAGCCGTGCTTGTGCTGTAAAGAGAGTGGGGGCGTTGCCGGTTGGAGCACAATCAATCGGCCGAGAAACCTTTACACTCGATATGCTCACCTTTCGATCTATTGGATCAGAAGTTATCCACGCATAGCTTATCATTGATTATGTGCTCTTCTGAATCGCTGAACTTGCCACGATGTCGTAGAAGTAGAACTCACTAAAAGCTCGACCTCTCAAGACATACACAGGGGGTCAGTTTGATTACCGTATCGTCATACAAATTTTGACAATTTTTGTGGGAAGCTATCGCCGCTTTTACATTTTTATGCTCTTATTCGAGGTGATATTTGAAGTTCAATATAGCATTTTCCGTGTGTTCTTTCTCTTTTACATGTGAATGTCTCAAGACTTTTGCGGTGGTTCTATTTGCTCAGTTCATACTTATGTTGAATGCCGAACCTAGTCAATATCCAAAGGTAAATATGAACGCATAAAAGTTCTCCTAAAATGCAGAACCGGTGTTGGAGAGATGCAGCATCATCCCTGCTATGGAGGTGCCACAGTATTTACTATACTTGGGCACTTGCAATATTCGAATAATCAAATAACTGAGTCTTTTGCATCAATCTCAGAATGTACTCTAACTTTTCCTGTTCCCTCGAGTTGGTCTAGGGTTACCGCTCCCATAATTGTTGATAGACCGAATTTTCGGTCATTCATTGGATTGCTACTAGCAATAATTCGAAATTATTCGAATATCTAAATAATTTTGATATAACTCATAATTTCAGCTTTATGAAATGGTATAATTCTACTTTCTAAGGAACTGGGGTAGCCCTGCCCCCTGAAGTAATGCTTGGAAACAGAATCGGTTCGAATACATTCTGGTATTGAGGCGAAAATTCAAATTATTCGAAATATTCGAATATTCGGTGTGCTCAAGTATAGTATTTACCAAGTTGTTCAGTAAGTTTTGTCGCTAGATAAGAGAGGGCGCTGCTAGTAGTCTAAAATTTTTGTTTTGTTGGCATACTCTTCATATTAACCTATGTGAAGTTTTATTTCAATCTATCAATTCATTCTTTGTTTACAATCCATTTAGTGTCGCCGTGTCACAGCAATGGAAAAAAATTGAATGTCGTGCAGGGATAAAATTCTTATTTTTAGAAGGTGTGGCACCAAAAGAAATTCACGAACAAATGCTAAAAGTGTATAATGATTGTTCACTTACAATTAGAACAATAGAAAGATGGGTTGCTGAATTTGAACGCGGTCGTACAAGCCTTGAAGACGATTCACATGAAGGACGTCCAAAAGGCGCATACACACCAGGAATCATGGCCAAAATACAGGATATGGTTTTGGAAGATCGTCGATTGACTGAGAGTGATTTAATAGAGGCTCTACACATATCATTAGGCAGTGTGAGCCATATTTTAGGTGAAATTTTGGGTTTTAGAAAGCTGTGTGCACTATTGGGTGCCCCATTCGCTAACAATGGAACATGAACACACTCGAATGCGACTCTCACAGCAACATTTGGAGCGTTTTAAAAAAGATAAAAAGGAATTTAGGCGTCGATTGATCAATATGGATTAGACTTGGGTCTATCACCATGATCCTGAATCAAAACAAGAGGCTAAAGACTGGTGTGAACCTGGTTGTTCGGCTTCGAAACGAGTTCGTGTCCGGAAATCGGCCAAGAAGGTTATGGCATCAGTTTTTTGGGATGCGAAAGGAATTTTGTTTGTGGATTTCTTGCAAACTGGTAAAACAATCAATTCTGATTATTATTGCAACCTTTTGGACCAGTTGAAGGAAAAAAATCGTGAAAAAAGACCCGGTTTGCAGAAGAAAAAAATGGAGAGTATTTTGACAATGGCTAAAATCCATTAAATAAAGTTCGAATTGTTCGGGCATCCACCATATTCACCAGAATTGGCCCACAGCGACTTCCATTTGTTTGCAGAACTCAAAAAATGTATGCGTGGCAAGCGTTTTTCATCAAATGAAGAGGTCATAACGGCTGTTGAAGCGTATTTTGCAGACCTTACATATTCTCACCTCAGGGATGGGATCCACAGATTGGAGGATCGTTGGAGCAAGTGTATTAATGTTCAGGGAGATTATGCTGAATAATAAAGTGTAGTTCGAACTCACAAAATTGTGTTTTTCTTATCCAACGACAAAACCTATTGAACAACCTGGTATTATGTATAATGAATGGGTAGCCTGGTTCTCAATATGCGCGTTTAGCATAGGTAAAGTTCTTCTTGAAAGTTCTCTGATCTACATAAATTTATATGTTTTTTTTTAACTGTTCTGCAGCTGTGCAGTTTTTAGGGTAGCACAATTCATCAAAAGTTGTCACAAGCATGCTGAGCGGAATGCAAAACTTTTGGGCACAGGCAGGATTCAAACCTACATCGAACACTTTGCGAGTGAGAGTGCTACCACTTACACCACCGTGCTCGCTGGAAATCATTTTTAATTTCCCGTTCAAATCAAAAAATCAATCTGGCCGGCATCACCCATGAAGCTTGAGGCTCTGAAAATGCGCCCCTTAGAAGTTATGGCTACCTGATAACTGTTGTGGGGTCGATCATCTAGCACTTTTTCATTGAATATTGTTGCGACCGTCAAACAACCTAGAAAACAATTATGGCACGAGCTCCATATGCAGGAAAACTTCAAAAATGGCAGTGACAAAACCCACGAATGCAGAAAAGCTTCAAAAACTAATTTAGCGCGAAATTTAAATCTATTTTTACAGAGTTTTCAAACTGGATTTTCCTTACAAATGAAGGTGTTCCAGGATATTTCTGGACATTTTCGTTTACTTAAAGGCAGTGTTCGCGCTGGAAATCAATTTTCATTTTTCAAGCTCAATTTCATGATTGAGCCCGGTAGACCACACTGGTAAACTTTGGCGCGTCAAAAACGTGGGGCAATGAGGTTGGAAGGCGTCAAAGATGAAGATCCGCCACCAAATCTCACCAGTCATCTAGCACTTTTTCCTAGAGTGTTGATGCGACTCTAAGACAACACAAAAAATAGCTACGGCACGAACTCCACATGCAGAAAAACTACGAAAATGACAGTGACGAGGCCTACAAAAGCAGAAAAACCTCAAAAAGGATTTTGGCGCGAAATTCAAATTCGTATTTACAACACACACAAAAACATGAAAAAATAGTATACGGTTTTCTGCGAGTAAAATGCCTTTAAGATACCAAGGTATACAAAAACATGAGAAAACATATGGTATTCTGTGCGTACGCCTGCCTCTAACCAGAGTGCGCCCAGCTCTGGACCTCGTTCGAAATTGTCTTACCAGATCATACCCAATGACGGATAAGTGCTGATATGCCACACTCCTTTGTGTGTACTGTTCATCTCCGCAATGCCGTTCAGTCCGCAATGTGCACGCTGATTGTGAAAGCGTGCTGCGGCGTGGTTGCGAGTATCCTCAGACAGGGATGTGGGATGACCCGGGCGGCTTTTGCCTTTGATCCCCGGGTGATACCACATGTGATGTTTGAGGATACTCGCAACCGCGCCGCAGCACGCTTTCGCAATGAGCGGACTGAACAGCATTGCGGAGATGAATTGTAGCTCAGCTGGCGAGTGCTAGAGCTGAGCATAGGGTAAAGTAAGTGGGAACATGCACACCCGGAAAGCATTTTATGCAGGATCGAGTAGTGCCAGCGCTCAACAGTTTTGCCCACATCTCACAATCAGCATCCTTGTGACAATCTATATATCTTCCCCAGAAGTACTTTGCAGTATCTAGTTTGTCGAAAAGTTGAGATTTTTTGACATTCATCATGATCTATGTTTTTCTTTCTGCAACTTTTATTTCTCTAACTTATGGATTTTTCATAATTACTGGAAACCAGAAACGTAAGAATCAATGTGAACATGGAAAGCAATAACATGCGTCTTCCCAAGAAGTCTGATCAGTTTTTTGAGTAATTTAATTACAAATGAGCAATGAATTCCGTTGAACTTTTTACGTTTCAATATTTACGCTTCAACCAAAATTGGAAAATTACCACAGCAAACTCGAAAAAAATCATGGCTTCATGGCTAATGTTTCAAAGCAACCTCCTGGCTATCTAGTGTTTGCTACACCTCTATAGTAATCTACGTGTCACTTTTAAAGGAAGCCGCAACGCAGGCAAATGGTACGCGCTGTAGCGAGAAGGCAATCGCCAATTTATATACTCTATTTATCTTGAAATGCACAAAACACGGTGCGCCAATAGTCGTCTAGTTGGCCCGCTAGTACCGTAGCGTACGTCAACGACGCGTTCTCGGCAGACCCGGGTGTGCACCCGGTGTGCAGAGCGATCGATTCGTCAATGCCGTCACTCGGTCACCCACCCTGCCACTGTGCCGTCGTGTCTGCCGAGAACGCGTCGTGGACGTACACTACGGTACTAGCGGGCCAATTAGAGGACTACTGGCGGACCGTGGTTTGTGCAATTCAAGATAAACAGAGTATACGTTATCTTGCTGCGTCGCGATCTACAAAAGTGGCACGGAGGATATGCGGTCACTACCAGTTTTCCATTCATACGTCACATGAAACCCCCACCGAATTTCACAGTACAAAATCTAGGGAATAATTTCCAGAAAAAAATATTCTGAGGAGATCGTTTCTTTTTTTTCTGGGATTGAGCACGTCATTCCCATAATTGTGGAACCATCGGTTTGGGAAAAAAATTATCTACTTAAACATTTTTAGAATTTTTAAAAAATCGCTCGCATAACGGGACAACGAGAGAAACGTTTTTGTTGAAGAATCGTCACCTTATCTTCTCTCGAAATATATATTTTGACCGTAGTTCCTTGTTTCAGAAAGTCTGATTGAAGGTGGTATGGAGACCAGGAAACTTGGAACCTAATCGAATAATGTTTGAATGATTCGAACAATACTGTAATATTCGTATCACTCGGGAATTTCAAACTTCGTTATTTTAAGTATTCGACTCACCTGGGAAACTGAATAATTCGCTTTTTCGAATGTTGGATTATTCGAGATCATAAGCTATTCGGTTTTTCGAGTATTCGATCAAGTCGAGATGATTCGATGATTCGGTTTTCCAGATATTCTCTTCATTTAAAATTTAAATTTATTCGGTCATTTAAGTATGTACGTATTATATTTTTGTTGATATTTTTATATTATTTTTATTTTTATATTTTTTATTTTTATATTATTTTTATTATTTATATTTTGTATTTTTAATATTTTCATATTTATATTCACATACCTATTCGGTCTATTCTAAAAATTGAAATAGTCGATTTTAAGAATAGTTCCCCGATTTCATACCGTGACTATCAAATATTAGGCCACTGCGAGACATTACCAACGAATTTGATACATTATTCGAAAATTATCCACAATTTCGAATATTTAATCAAATACCCGAATAAATTTTCCTTTTGCTCATGCTGATTCAATAGGGCTCAGTTTTCCGAATTTATTCATTTGATCGTAAAAAGCTGAGGGGGTAATTCGAATTTACTACTTCATTCGGGATTCGCAGGAGCGCTTTACTCAAAAAAATTTTATTCATTCCGGAACTTTCAAAGGATTTTATTCGGATTATTATTTTATTCGGGGTGCTGTAAATTGAAGTACTCGAATTAATCGTCCATCGAAAAACTAAAGCTGTAAAATGAGTGCTTCGGTGAAGATTTACCGAGCAGTTGAGTGAGAGCGGCGCTGGGGCTTCGGTGGTGCAGTGCGATAAGGCGCTCCCCCGGAAATGGGATATGCTGGTTCAATCTCGCCCGGAGCCAAGCGTTTTGCGATCAACTCAGCACCTTGTGTAAACATACCATAACGTGCACTGCGACGTTGAACTGCAGTTACGGCAAAAAACAACCAAAAATCGTGTAAGACTAAGGCTGTAAGCCTATGTCCACTGACCAGTATGTTTCTTCCTACGCAAACTATTTACAAATTTCCGACTCCAGACTAAAGTCGGATTTCGAGCTTTTTCGATTAATCGATTTTTATATGAATTTAGATTTCGCATTTCTCAAACCTTCAAGTGTTTGAATACGGTTGAATTTCGCACCTTTTCGTTTAATCTACTTTTCGGTTAAAAAATTGACTGTTTTATCTGATTGGGATTGTCGAATCTCTATTTAGTGCTTCGACTCGGCCCTAATATATGTAGTGGCGAGCTACTGAAAACTGAGTGGTTTCTACGAAACTGAAAATGGAATTCCTTTGTTTAGGTAAGGAACGGAAGGACCATAAAATGCTGAAAACAAACCTTTAGGACGCAAAATTGTGTAGGGAACCATGTTACAAGCTTTTTTCTTGTCTGTCAGGAAATCTCATTTTTCAATGAATTCCTCTCTGTCAGATCTTTAAGACGGTGAATGTCTCTGCTTTTTTGAATTTCTTTCTCATAATACTTGCATTGGCGCCAGTTTTTTTTTTGTCGACAAACTGATCGTCCCAAATTGTTCTTTTCATATGATCAAGTCGATTCACAAATATTTCACGAATCTGATAACCTTCCTTATCGCACATACATGCATCCTCTATTTCAGAGCGAAATTTACTCCAGGCGGTCGCTTGCGCGTGTATGCTGTTTCTCAACCTCCCGCACTCTCTCGTTACCTCTCCCCTCGCGCTGCACACGCACGCGAGGAAACAAAATAAATTGCGCTCTGAAATGACGTATTGACTCTCAGCTATATGTATGTATGCATACTACAACTTAGTGAGTGAAGTTTGATATGAAGCTTCGATTATCACACAGTTGTCGTATTTTTCTGATTTTCGCTCAATAAAACTGATGTTTATCTGAACAATTGTAAGCCAAATTTATAGTTCTGAATGAATTTCGGACCTATGTATCAGGGGTGTGCGTTAATAAAAAATTTTTCCTCAAGCGTCAATCGTTAATTTTCGGACAAATATATCGAGTTAATACGTTGAGACGTTAAGACGTTAATTCTGCATTTCGTTAAAGATTTGAAAAACATTACCTGACCACAGCAAAAATCAATACATCATCAGAGATCCCATATCAATCAATCCTATACCTCCACTTCAATTAACGAACTAATTTGAGGCGATTTCAACACCTTTTCGTCAATCGATAATCGTTATTTTTCGAAAAAAAAACGCCTTAACCCGTGAATGCATTAACACGTTAACGTTATAACGCACATCCCCGATTGCTACTGCCTCCGATCCGTGCAAGGAAAGGTTGATGGCTTTCGACGCCGCGTTTGCAACATCGTGGTAGTTCCTTTGAACCAATGCCACCTTACCTCTGAACAGTTTCAGATGGTTCGTATAACCACCGAAGGCGACTATGTTCCATGGTACTCACGACGCGCATGTCCAGTTTTCTGTTTTCCTTGTGTGCCAGCGTACATGGGTATCTGGCCGGCTAGGTTTGTGCACATTTTTATTGGGAAAAAGAGCAGATATTCTCATTAAATTTCAGGCGGTCTATGTCTTTGACAGACTTTTAAGTTATTGTAGCATAGTTCCGAAAACCCAAATCTATCCAAATTTCCAAAATTTTTTATTAAAATTTTAGGAGATGTGTACTGGTTTTGGGTGCAGTGTTGTTCTTCATAGGTGTGATTATACTGCTCGCTATGCTCCTGACATGCATCGCCATTGAGTGCTCCAACATGTAGGTTTTTACTGTTACAAATTCTCTTTACAATACTTTCACTATTGACAAAATTATTGCGAAAGCGTTCAACTTGAACTACTACATATTTTCACTGTCTGCAGAATTGAGGTCCGTCCGAATGAGACTGTCCGCCCACGCGGTCGGCGGGCGTGTCGAGCGAGCGTCTCGAAGGCATTTTTCGAACTTTTCAAATGATTGGCAGGAATGTGAGACGAAGTTTGTTTAGTAATCCAGTCTGCTATTTGCAGACGCGAGAAGGCGCGTTCGAAAAATGTCTTTGCGACGGCCGCTCGACATGCACGCCGCCCGCGTTTGCAGACAGTTTCATTCGGACAGACTTCAGTGTGAAGGCTTTCAAATCAGGATAGGCAAGGAGAATGCTCACAATCTCCGATAACTCTTCTCCCACCACCCCACTTTTTTCCTTCTTTCGTTTTTCGCCACGGCAGCGGAAAAAGGCGGTGGTGCGATTGTGTACTTCCACTAAGCATATGTACTGTAGACATGGCTGGCTCAGTTCCAAGTTTGCCATTAATCGAATAAGCAAGCGGCTAATAATTTTATTCTGAGTTATGATTTTTTTGATTCTTTCACGTTTTCGTATGGTTTCTGCATGTATTCAAAGTACAGATTTAAGGTGTAGGCATGGAACTATTTGAGGGGGGGGCACTTGAGAAAGTGAAATGATTCATCCATGAAAGTGAAAATTTGGGCTGATATCGTGTGCCTGATAGCGTTATCAGTCATTGTTTTCTCTGAGAGTTTTGGCCGAGAAATAGCCGCGAAATGCCTGCTTGCCGCGTAATAGCCCCCAAATAGCCGCCAAATAATGCTCGCCACAAAATAGTCGCTAAATAATGCTCGCCGCAAAATAGCCGCGGAATAGCCTAGAGATAATGCTCTCCAGGTAGATATACGGAGCATTCCAGAGGCATGATTTAGATGTCAGCACCTCCATGGGTTCAATTACCAAAGTTTGAGGTACTTGGACCTCGTTCAGCCTCTGGAGGCCCCGCACAACCGCTGGCGGCCGCAGATGGTGGCTCGGCGAGCCGGCGACGGTTGCGTCTTGGTCAATTTTGTTTACTTCTGAGTATTTCTCGGTTATATCTCGGCTACTTCTTGCTCGTTCCATGAAAAGCCGAGAAATAGCCGCGAAATAGCCCACCAGGAGCCGCTGCGGAGCCTAGTGGGCTTATTCCCGGCTATTTCGCGGTCAAAACTCTCCGGGTTTCGTTTAGACTCCATGGAGATACTTCAACTTTCAAAAGCGGTATCTGTCATTCTCCAACTAAATTCTGAGTGCCCACCCCCCGAATAGTATCATACCAAGGTGTATTGGTATTGTGTAGGGGGAGAACTCTTCGTTTTTCAATGTTTCCGGTACTTTTTCGTTCAAAATTCGGAAACAAATCAATATTTACCCGTCCACTAAGGCCTTCGGGCGCGCCTCTGAGGACGCTCCGCCGTAAGCGGCGGCAAAGTTTTGAAATTTTCGTGAACTTTGGGGGGGGGGGAAGCGTCCTCATAAAAAAAATTAGGAAACGCCCCCCCCCCCGCGCACACACACAATAACAATGAGCCTTAAGTCTTTACTAAAGATACGTGGAAGAAAAAACACGAAAAAACTAGAAAAACAGAGAAGACGATAGCCCAGAAAAAAGGCATAACCTGCTCGCCTATTGATTCATGGCAAACTTGGAACCGAGCCTGCCATGGCTACAGTATGCTCACTGAAAATACGCAACCGCACCATCGATTTTTTTCAGGTGCCATCGACAGTAAAAAGGCATGGAAGATGTCGATGACATCCTATTTAGAACAAATACGCAAAAAAAGGAAACCTTTTAAGTGACTTTTCCAAAAAAAAACCGAATTTTGTTGGACTATAATTCGTAAAAATCAAAGATTTGTTTTCAAAATAAACGGATTATTCAGAGAGTAGAATATTTTGGCTATAGAAATGTTACACAATATTCAATTTTTTCCGTGTATTATCGTACTAACTATATAGACTGTAAAAATGAATGAAAATTTGTCGATAAAATCTTATCCAAACCAAATGCGAAATACTGTGCTTATCTGGGCCAAATTCCGGTCCGCAATTGCGTCTCGACACGCTTTGCGGCCGCACTCGCTCGAGCCAGTCGGGTTTCCAGCGCCAAAGCCGACTCGATGTGGCTTTTTTATACAATTTTCTCCAATTTTTCTTAGTTTCCAGTTTCCGAAACCCACCTAGAGTCAGCAGATCGGCGGCTGCAGCGCTGGAAGCTCTTCTGACTCGGAAGCGTGCGGCCGCAAAGCGTGTCGAGACGTAATCGCGGACCGGAATTTGGCCCAGATAAGCACAGTACTCGCGTTTTAAGAAAAATGACGTTTTTTTCAGTAACTTTTTTCGAAATGACCGAATTTTTGGACGATTATCAGTAAAAATCAGGGATTCGAGTCTTCCGAATAGATCGATTATTCTAACAGTCGCACATCTTGCCTATCAATATAATACGAAATTCCTCAATTTTTTCATGTACTTTTCATAAACTGCATTATACAATGTGTTTTCAAAAGCCTATCTTTTATAACACTTAAAGGCATCGTACACGATGAAATCCGAATTCCAACTTTTGCGCTCAGTCGGACTAGTGGGTCATAACCATGTCACTCAGAACGTTTGGAGTTCCAAAATCGCCTCTGAATGGAGATTTACTTACCTCAAAAGGGCTTCCTGGGTTTGGGGGGCCGGACTTGGGGTCGATCCGTTGTTACAAGGAACAACACTCCGTTGTCGCTGCCGGCCATCGTGCGTTGACGCGTCGTAGGGCGCAATGCACACGCCACTCGATTTCACGTTCGACATCGATCGAAAGCAGCTGACAGCATTGGACGCAGCATGTTAGTAACCCTTTTTAACCTCGTTCAAGAAAAATGATCGCTCGTCTGAATGGCATCCATGGTGGATTACTTCCAACGCAGCGCCAAGGAACGAATCGTAAAACTGTTCCTTGCGTTCTTCGCGCAACTATCCCAAGTTGATGTTGGCGGGAACTTCAAATTTGTCTTGAGCTTTATTTAAATGGGTTTTTCTTGGAAAGTTAAGTTTTTGAGGGGGCTTTTTGCAACCTTTAGTCACTATAGGGATATAACAACACGAAGACGTCAAAAACCCAAGTATGGTTTTGATCGTGTACGATGCCTTTAAGAGACCGCCTGCTCCACGGCGAATTTCCACAGCCGACCGGTGCGCCCCACGGCTAATCGTTTCCGTGGGTGACATGTGTGGACACGCGGTCCGCTGGGAACCATTTTGATCAGAAGAGGCTTTCTTTCTTATACAACCAGTACTCCATTTCCACTCCAGCTGAGAGTACAGAGAATAAATAGAGAATTGAAATAAGGCCATAGTGAAGCAATGATCCACCGCTTTCGTACTGGCCTACTTTGTCTTGATTTTGGAAGGTACAGTTCACCTCCGCACTGCCATTCAGTCCGCAAAGTGCACCCTGATTGCGCAATCTTGCTGCGGCGCGGTTGCGAACATCCTCAGACAAGGATGTGGGATCACCCGGGCGCTTTTGGCCTTTGGTGCCCGGGTGATCCCACCGCCCGGGTGAACCCACATCCCTGTCTGAGGATACTCGCAACCGCGCCGCAGCACGATTTCGCAATCAAGCGCACTTTACGGACTGAACGGCAAGGCGGAAGTGAAGAATATTTTAACTTTGCATGCATAAGGTGCTTTGAAACACTTTTCGCAAATGTTTGGGCGTGCTGGTCACGGAATAAACGTTTGTCTCTCGACTGCTAGAATTTTCTGCAGGTTACAGGTAATGGTCAGAACTGAGCCATGCGGAGCCAACCCAAAGTATTGAAAATTTGAAAAATGAACGAACTTCTACTATGCAATGTCCTATTGAACCTCATGGAGAACTTTCGGCGGACTCATAAACTTTGACCTGCAAAATTGTCCGACGTGACCGATGAAAATTTCATCAAAAAACTCAAAATGGGAATCAGATTTACAGTCACCCCCCCCCCCTTCAAATGACCACCTGAGCGAAGTCGCACCAAAACCTCTAACGTTTGTCAACGGATCACGAACGGCAGACAACAACGGTGCTTTTGAAAATCTTGAAGAAAACACCATTTGATTGTTCTTTGAGGCCTCCAAATACACCCCGTAGTGAAGTGTCAACAGAATTTTGAGCATCGAACTATTCACAATTCGATAACCATATTATCTCCCCTCTTCAGCATGGGTTTCAGAAGGGCAAGTCCACGGTGACGGCAATGATAGAAGCGTTGAACAACTGGACAGCTCTCATCGATCAAGGAAAAAATGTGGACGTTGTTTATTTTGACTTCACCAAGGCTTTCGATAAAGTTCCCCATGATAAATTGTTGCAAAAACTTTCACTTGTTGGTATCCATCCGCGAATTGTCTCATGGATTTCGTCATTTTTGACTGATAGGACGTTTTCTGTCCGCGTTAACGCGTCCTTTTCGAGTCCGCGACCCGTTCATAGCGGAGTCCCACAAGGAGGAGTGCTTTCCCCCATCCTTTTCAACATCTACACGTATGAAATCGCGAATTTGATCACTCACTTCGGCACCGGGTTCAGTGCTTTGCTGATGATATCAAAATTTATCATGAGGTTACTTCCCCTGGGGGCTGTGAATCGTTACAGCAATCAGTCAATGCTATCAGCATGTGGTCTCGTGATTGGGATTTGCCCCTGTCCAAGGAAAAAACCAAAATTCTCCACCTCGGTGCAAACAATCATAACTTCAATTATAACATTGAAGGGACTCCCATCGAGATCACTGATCAGATAACTGATCTTGGTTTCGTCATCACCGGGAGCCTTAGCTTCGATGCGCATTGTGAGGTCACGTCGAGGAAGGCTACTATTGCAGTAAATAAGATATTCAGAGCTTTGGCAACACGTAATCCATCTGTGCTTATAAGAGCCTACACCACCTACGTGAGGCCAATTCTTGAATATGGCACGCCGGTGTTTAATCCCTACAAAGTGAAGGACATCAACTGTTTGGAGAAAGTCCAAAGCAACTTCACAAGGAAATTGTTTATTAGGATGCATGGTTTCGTTTATGGCCGCATACCCGATTCCGTGCAGAGAAATGATCTATTTCATTTGAAACCGTTATCCCTCAGAAGAGTAGAGAATGACTTACTTCTTCTCCACAAGATCCTGTTTGGCGTAGATTTCGGTCTTAAACCTGAGGACCTCGTGACAACGAGAGAGTCAACCACTAGGGGTGGCCCCATCAAACTCCACCGTTACACATCTAACCTCAACTGCAGGCGTCACTTTTTTCATCAACAGAACAATACCCATTTTTGAGAACCTCAGTAGAAATCATTCCATTCCTTCCAACTTCACGGCATTCAAAAATTTCATTCGAGAAAATGTTGAGCTGGCTGATCGTACAAGTAGCCCTTCCTGACTGGCTGGATAGCTTTTGATTCCTTTCTTTAGGTTGATTATTACAGCAATGCGCTTTTCTTTTCTGTTCCGCTATGTTGTTTTTTTTTATCGTTTCCATGCTTCCAACTTCCTATGGTTCATTCGTATTCCGCGGTCGTTTTGAACATTGTTTTTGACTACATAGGCTTGCCTATAAATATATATATATATATATATATATATATATATATATATATATATATATATATATATATATATATATATATATATATATATATATATATATATATATATATATATATATATATATATATATATATATATATATATATATATATATATATATATATATATATATGTATATATATATATATATGGGAGTGTGTATACAAGTCTGTTGGTACCTCCTCGTTGGTGCCCCTAGCTTCTACTGAACCCAGCAGACGTTTGAGTGTACACAGGGAACGTTCGAGCGATATAGCGTGCACAACTATATCGCGAAAGTATCCCGCACATTGCATAAAGGTGTCGCCGTCCGGCACACTAAGGCCTCTGGTCCATAACACCTTAGGATCCGTACCTAGGGAGTCATGGAGTCTTTGGCCACAAGCCACAATTTCGCCACCCTGAACTGTCGATCGCTGTCGAGTGATATCCAAAAAACTGCGCTATCCAGACTTCTGAGCTATTTCCATGCACCGTTTGCTGCTTTGCAGGAAACCCGCCTCAAGGATAGACCCGTCATCAGCGTCGGAGAGTACACCATCTACTGCGGTAACGCTGACGATAGGAGAGTGGGAGGCTGTGCAATAGCTGTAAGGAAGGATTTCAATGGTATGGTCAAGGAGTTCGGCTCAACGTCGTGTCGGAATGCATTCGTACGACTGCGGGATCACAGAGAATTCAATCTGTGGATAGTGAGTGCTCATGCGCCCACCGAAACCGCCGAGGACAATTCGAAGGATGCGTTTTATGAGGAACTCAATACGTTGCTGGCCAGGATACCTTGTCAACATGCTGTTGTCGTGGGGATTGACGCAAATGCGAAGATGGGACTTGATCAGGAATCCGAAGTACTCGGTAAATGGTTCTACCCAGTGGAGCAAACATCGGACAATGGCTACCGCCTTGTCGACTTTTGTGAACGCAGTGGTCTGATTATTGCATCGACATTCAAGAGGAATCATCGCCGCCATCAGCTTACGTGGCAGGGACCAACCCGGCTATCTCCAGAAGAGCAGCGGAAGCGGAAGATGACAACTTTGAAACTACAGCTTGACTATGTCCTGACGAGGAATATTCCAGTATCGGACATTCGAAGATCTAGAGCTGTGTGGGATGTCGCATTCGATTCGGATCACCGTCCTGTTCTGTTGAACTTCACTGCGAGGATTCATAAGAGGAAGCGAGGGGCTCAGCCTCTCCAGAGGATTGACATGACAAGTCTCAGAGATGAAGAGTGCAGAAGGAATTTCCGACAACGCGTTTCTATTCACATCGGAGTACGGACTAAGAAGAAACTTTGCGACGCGGATTCTTTTGTCAAGTGCATCCAGGACGCTTCGAAAGAGGCACTCCCGGTTGTACAGCCTAAGAAGAAGTTCGCCTACGTCTCAGAAGAAACATCATCTACCTACAACAGAGTATGTGCTCTCCGAACTGCAGGAAACTTCGTGGAGGAGAAGCGTCTGAGGAGGAAGTTGCGTCGGCAGCTTCAAAGGGACCGCGAACGAGAGTGGACGTGTAGAGCTAAGGAGTTCGAGAAGGCTTGGGAGGAGAAGAATCCGAAGAAAGCCTACACGTTGCTGCGACAGTATAGCGGGAAGATGAAGAGATGTTCTCCTGTCTTGAACACTACCAATGGAGTTGCAGTTGGTGATGCGACGCTGCCAATATGGAAGGATTACTTCAGTTCACTACTGAATCGTCCAGCGCCATCAGTACCTGAGCTCCCGCATGTTCAGAGAGCACATTACGATGTCAGTGAGGAACCGCCGACTGAGTCTGAAGTTTTGGATTGTGTCCGGAAAATGAAGAATGGAAAGGCAGGTGGAGATGACAACATCACTGCTGAAATGCTGAAAGCTCTTCCTCCGTCTGGGATTCGTGAAATGACCAACACCATCCGTGCCATATGGATGAGCGAAAGGATACCCGATTCGTGGAGACATGCGATCATCGTACCTCTTCACAAGAAGCTATCCGTCACGGATCCTAAGAACTACAGAGGAATCTCTCTACTTCGTGTCATGTACAAGGTTTTAGAACATATCATTCTCGAGCGACTTATCAAACATCGTGAAGGAACGACCAGAGATGAGCAAGCCGGTTTTCGACCTGGAAGATCGACCATCGACCAAGTGTTCGTCGTGAGAAGAGTAATTGAATCGTGGCAGCGGGTTTCCGAGCCATTGCAGCTTGCTTTTTTGGACTTTGAAGCCGCGTTCGACTCTCCTCATCGTGATCGATTGCTCAATGCTCTGCGAGCAGATGGAGTCCCGGAAAAGTATGTTCGGTTAATCGAGGACATGAACAAAGGAACAACAGCAGCAGTTCGTACACCTGTCGGATTTACGTCAGCTTTCGAGGTGAAAACAGGAGTAAGGCAAGGAGCCGTTGCAGGACCTTTTCTTTTCAACTTCGCCGTTGATGACATCATGCGTAGAGTTGCAGAACAGTTTCCTGCGGATGTGATCCTAACACCATCAGGACGCTCCCTTGTCGACCTGGAGTACGCCGACGACATTGTGTTATTCGCTGAAAACAACGCAAAGCTGCAAAGGATTGTGAACCTCGTTTCGAAGTATGCCGCAGCCTATGGACTTCGTCTTCGTCCCGACAAATGTAAGCAGATGTGGGTCTCTCAGGAGGCCTTCAACTGGAGTTTGTGTGGACGGACAACGTATCGAACTGGTGGACGATTTCTGTTATTTGGGCTGTTTGCTGAAGAACGATGGTAGTTATGCAGCGGATATTCGACAACGATGTGCGAAAGCTACGTCTGCATTCAATTCTCTAACCAAGTGTTTGTGGTCTACCACCATCGCGAAGGAAGTCAAGTTGCGCGTCTACCTATCCGCTATTCGCCCTATCATGATGTACGGATCGGAGACGTTGGCAGCACCGAAAACGCAGATGGAAAGGTTGGATTGCACGGAGAGGAAGCTTTTTAGGCGTTTGCTTGGATATTTCTGGCCGCGTGTATGCCATAACGAAGACCTTTACAAGGAAATCGACGCAGTACATCAACGCTTGACACGAGGGAGGTGCCAGCATCTCCTAACGCCATCTCAAGCAGCAATGGAAAGTCGACTTCGACTGCTCGGGCATATACTAAGAAGAACGCCGGATCGTCTCGTACAACACGCTTTAAAAATGCTTCCAAATCCTGTCTGGAAACGGCCACCTGGGCGTAGACGAAAGTTCTGGACGGATGTGGTTAAAGAGGATTTAAAGTCACTCGGCATCGAAAGACAGTTCAGGCGCGATGTTTCGTTTCGCAGGAAATGGAATAGTGACAGCTGGATGGAATGTGTTCAAATTGTGGCTGAAGACCGTGAAAAATGGACACGGCTGACTACTAGGACGGCACACCTCGGTGAAGATGCGGAATGACCGCGTCAGGCGAAAGCCAACCGATTAAGTCAAGTAAGTCATATATATATATATATATATATATATATATATATATATATATATATATATATATATATATATATATATATATATATATATATATATATATATATATATATATATATATATATATATATATATATATATATATATATATATATATATATATATATATATATATATATATATAATTTTTCCCCCTGAAGTTATTTCCCTCTCGCAATTCAGCGAAATTTGAAACAAAGATTAACGATGGCTAACATACCGCAATCGACGGAAATTTCATTGGAGATTGTAAAGTAAACACCGGAACCTTGTGCAGCAGCTCGAATGACCCTCGGGGTCAAGACAGCAAAATTTTAAACGATGACCTACTGCAGTTATCTCAAATATGTAGGTGGCACTACTATTTCGACAATCAGCAATAGAACATCAGTTCCGTGATATGCATCATCTTATTAACCCCCTTTAACAAAGTTTGGGACAATCTCTTCCCGACCAAAGAAGCTCGAAAAATCGAAAAGTGCCATTTTCGGAGGTGGTAGTAAAATTACTAAGAACACCCGAAACGCTTGACCACTGTGAATATAAATAGTTTACATTATTAAGAACTTATTCGTATTTGAGAGGGATTTCACGCATTAGAACTTAACAAAATATTGAAAGTTTTATGGCGTGGGTGAGCAGTGTGGACACGTGGTCTCTTAAGTGTTAAGGTTTTTTCTTCTTTTCGGAAAGCTGCATCTTTTTGACGTTTTGCTTAGCTAGCTAGTATGAAGTAGAATTTCTTAACAATATTTTTGGGTTTCAAACCATTTGGATCCACATTTTGTGGAATTCCGATTTCCGGTCCCCCTCCCCCCATCATCCGGTGGTTTTTGATCTTCAGATTTAGAAATCCCAGGATGTAGAAAACAAATCCGATTGTCCCGAATGAGCCTAAGTCAAGCTATTCTCAGCCAGGAGCCGTCTAGCCAAGGTCAAGCAGACCGTGGTCTTGGGCGCCATTGGTGATCAAAATTTTCGAAGAACGTCCAAATTGTTTTACATCCTTGACTAGTTCTGAGAAAAAAACATTCGACAGTTTTTTAAGAACATATCATCAGAAAAATATTAAACTTCCGCCCCCCTCCCAAAGTACCCAATTTTCGTAATTTCTCCCACCCGTGTCAGTTCGACTCGTTCTCCCAATCTGCGGGCTCGCTTCTGTTGCTGTCTGGGCCGCTGCTGTCGCTATCTAAGCTCAACCAGCTCGCCCGGACAGCAACAGCAGTGGCCCGGAGATTAGGAGAGCAAGCCGAACTGTCGGACTGCTCTATTTTCTGCTCGGTGCGGCTCGAACCCGAGAAACGTCTGAGAACATTTAACCATCCTTCCCACTTTAAAAACTGTCTCATAAATAATTTTTATAACACATAGTTCTAATTTTTATTCAATTTTCAAATTTGCACATATAATAATTTGATCAGTTTTATAGAAAAATTTCAATATTATGAATAATAAAAGAAAATTTTCATAAATTGAACGTTTTGTGATTTAGTGCCGGAGCACTGATCCCATTGGCTCTCATTTTGTTGATTGTTGGAATCCTACTCTTCCACTGTGGATGGGCCGCTCATTTGCTGGATGATAGGGGTCAAATCCCAATAAAGTAAGTTTTTCCACAATTTTAGGCTCTCTACCTCAGGCGCAACATGTCTATTATCCGTCAGGCTACATATAGGTCTCCTTCATTCCGGAGTGAAATTCATTTGCGCCAATAGCGTGCGTGTGCGCGCGTATGCTGCGTCTCCTTCCTCCCCGCACTGTTTCGCTGTCTTTTTTTCATCGCTTCGCCCATGCACGCGGAGTTACAAAGTAAATTTTGGTCAAAAATAGAGAACATGTGATTTGCCAGAGAATTAGGGAACCGGAATAATCTCATAATCTCTCCGCCTTCATATGCTACACAAAGCCCAATTCATACTTCCTGTCGACGTTATCGGCTAAGGCCTAGTGCATAATTCCCGCGACGCGCGACAGCGATAGTGCATCTCACCCATATCGATTTTGGGTCAATATGTATGGCGGACACTATGCCGCGTCGCCCGTCGTGGAAAGTATGCACAAGGCCTCAGCAAAGTTCAGCGACGAATCGCGATATAGGGAAGTATGAACGGTCTCAGAGAATTTTTCTGAGCAGGTGCTATTGCTGCGCAACGCGATAGTATTAATTAATTTCAAATTTCGTCACTAGCGAGCAGTCGCGTGGCGTGCCATCACATTGATCTCAACGAGATTTGAATTTGATAATTTTTTTGCTGTTAAATTTTTTTTTCGATTCTACCATTGCTTGTGATCTAAAAAAGCATCCAGAAAGTAGTAAACTAGAAACGCAAAGATTGAGGGATTCTACGAGAGTTCTGCTACCCTCGATTCCACCGCGGTTTCCTCCCGTTCGGCGACTGCAGGCACTGCGCCGGTATTTTCGCGGTCCAGTCGAGGCAAAATTAGTTTTGTTCTTACCCACTGGTTTTCAGGAACGATTCAGGCGGGGATTTCACATTTTTTTGAAATGATTTTCAGGAAAACAGTGACAACGACCACAACAACCACATATGCTGACCCAGAGAGTGATGTGGCTGAACAGCGACTTCTAGATTCGGCTTATAGGGAGCCTGTGCCTGAGGTGACTACGCCCTTATTTTGTTGCCCGAGCGGTTGCGTTGCGTCAATAGCTGACTGGCGGCCTTTGGTCAGAGATTGCCGCAACGCGAACGCCTCAGAGCCGCTGCTGCCGATCAATGATAAAGAGGTTGTACCTGATGGTTCTTCTTCTAGGTGAAACAAGGCTACTGGCAATTCGACGAACGAGAATCATGGCAGGCTGTGGCGAATCCCTATCCTATTCAGTAGGCTTTTTTTCTAAATTTTGCTCCTTTTTTTCATCTTTCTCACGGTATATGTATGTAATTCGTACTCTTCAGGCATACACTAAAAACCTGCCTGGAAAGACAACCATACTGAGAAACCGACGCCGAGAAACACTTATCCAGTACTGCTACAACTATGTGCTTTATACGGATCCTTTCCTCTATGAATGTTTTCCCGTGGTGGCATAGATATGTGTGTGTGTTCTGTACGATAGTTCGCTGCATTTTTATTATTTTTGTGCATGTAATAAAGCTGATATTTGCCAGATTCGTTCTCTATAGAGACGCCGTAGCCGTTAAGAAAATATTGCCGGGCTTTGTGCATCATTTTCTTTTCTCATGCATGATATCACCTATACACGCGTGATAATTTCATTTTTTATCGTCTGTATATCGTTCGTGTCATTTTTGTAGGACGCCGCGACGCTGCTAGGTAACATTCGTGGCACGTGCAGAAGGTTAGATGTTAGGAGTCGTTTATACTTCCGCCGCCGAACAGCGCGGCGAAGTGCAATCACATAATATCGATCGCAGCGCGCCGCGTGATCAATATTACAGCGATGCACTGTGCCGCGCCATTCGGCGACGTAAGTGTGAGCAACCCCTCAGGGGGGTTTTAGAGTTCCACCGCGGCGCGATCCCATGATTCATATGCGAATCGACGAGCGGCGCGTTAGCGATCAATGCCCACAGAAAACATCTCATCGCACCGCGTGCGATGGAACTCTAAAATGGGCTTTATGAATATTATTCGATTGAAGCCGCGTCGCATGTGTACCGCCGTTCCTTATTGCGCGTTGACGCGAATTCGGTGCACGTTGTGTTAAGGGTCGAATAGACTTCCGCCGCTAAAAGGCGCGGCAGCTTGCAATGGAGGGGAATCGATCGTGCGGCGCCGCATGATCAATACTCCTCAATTGCATGCTGCCGCGCCTTTCAGCGGCGGGAGTCTATTCGGCCCCTTACGTTGTACAACAGTGCGACCCGCGCTGAATGCAGCTGCGTCGCGGCGCCTTGAGAGAATGCCACGGATCATATTTAAAGTGTAAACCTCCAGAAGTTGCCCATTTACATAGCAGTGAGAAGCGGTTGGTTGAAAATCAATATGCATTAAATTCATGACAGCAGGTATGTACGGCACCGGTTGGGCGCAAGCGGTTGCGCCGGAATGAGTTTAATGTATATTGATCTCCAGCCAATCGCTTCACTCTGAAATGTACGCTCTATTTCGAAGCGAAATCTATATACTAACGTTCTCTGGGCCAAATTCCGGTCTGCAATTGCGTACTACGGCTATTGCATCATGCGACACGTGACAATCGTGCTGGAAGAAGGGTGAGACGTGCCGGGACCAAGTGCCTTATCAATAAGAAGCGGTCGGCTGGGGACCACGCACATTGATCCCCAGCCGACCGCTTCTTATTGATAAGTACAGTTGACCGCAATGTTAAAAGGGGTTGCGGACTCGCACTAAACTACGGTAGAATCTGGCACTTTGCCAGATTTCGTCATCGGTCGGCGCCACAGCTGATAGTCTCGTGAGCAGAGAGACGACGGTTGGTGCCGGTCGATGTCGAAATCTGGCAAAGTGCCAGATTCTACCGTAGTTTTAGTGCGAGTCCGCAACCGCACCATGTCCCATTAACATTGCGGTCAACTGTAAATGAGACACTCTTGGTGGACTCCTTTACAGGTCTACGCTTTTTGGTGAACTACACTATGCAGGGTGGGGCAAAATTATCGGTGGCATACAGAGTGAAACAGATTCACTTCCAAGAACCTCCAGGAGCTGTAGGCTAGGATTGAAACCGTTTGGGGAGGCCACTCAAGAAAATGAAAGGATTCATCTATGAAAATGAAAACTCGGGCTGATATCATTTGCCTATATTGTTTCCGTGGAGAGTCCATGGAAATGCTTCGACTTTTGAAAGCAGTATCATTCATTCTCCAACTGAATCTTGCGAGCCCCCCCCCCATAGCGGTGTCATACCGAAGGCTAATTTCGGCCCTGAGGACAGCCCCTCACAGTCTGCTGCCGATGCGGCATCCCGCAGCAAACTGTGGGAGACTCCCTGAAGTCTGCAGCGGGGATGCCTCCCCGGCTGCTGACTGTGAGGGAAGAGGATCCCGGCTGCTGACCGTGGCATGCCTTTTGGTTCGGCTACTAGCGAGTTTTCTGCTCAGCTACTAGCTACTCGTACTCCAGTCTTTCTTTCAGCTACTAGCCGAACAGCTGTGGCGAGACTAGCGACACTAGTGACTACATAAAAAATGCAGTCTGGGAAGAAGCCGAACTACCACGAGGCTACTGTTGCTAATCTTTTCGGCTACTACCGCGGGGTTGTCTGAGTAGACACTTCTGTTGTCGGACTTGACGGCCCAGTCCAACATGAGAATGTTTCCCGGTATTTTCTGGTTGTCTTAAAGATGCTCCTACGCTGATTCTAACGATGTCTCTAGAATAGCACAAGACCCACTGAGAACGGAGTTGTGACCCCTCGAAAATTACCTAAAATTGAGCGGTGAAAGCATAGTCGACAAGGGAAAAACGGGGCTATTGATTGAAAATCGTCGCTCATCTCGTCACTACTGAGCCCGAAAGGTCGTGGAAGATTAGTTTCCTGCCGTGGGCATCCCAGGGTGACTCCTTTCTAGATCTCGCTTATTGGGAGTAGCTGAGAGCTCGCACTTCACAGTTATTATGTAATGTGGATCTACTTCCCAAATATGTCGAAATCTCTGATTTCGTCTCTGAGGCTGGACTGTGCCTTTAAACATTAACAATAAGGCATGACTATATAGATCGACAGAAGAGTTAGATTTCGGTACACAACTATAAGATGCTTTGTAGACCCTCCACCGTACGCGAGACGAGACAACTATTTGATGTTAATTAAGCATGCACGAACAGATGTCAATTGGCTGTTGAGGCTAAAGGACGGCAAACTCGATGACAGTATTGGACGACACTAACTGATGTGGGCGTGGCCAGGCGCGAGATGACGCCTCCCCTGCGTCTCTGCCCAATGAGAGCAGCAGCAAAAGCCCGTTCCTCCGCTACTCTGTACTCGATCATAACTTCCGAGTGTATGGAAGAGTTACACCACGGTAAACACTAGACGATTCAACACGTTCGCACCTTGTTTTTACAAGTTCTTGACAGTTTTCCACCTCCCATAACGTGTCAAAAGTGTAGTTCAATACGAACAAGCTGAAAACGATGTTTTCATCCAATGTGGTGTAACTCTGCTATCCACCCGAATGTTAATTTAAGTATACTGCCTCTAAGCGTTAAAGGCAATGTCCGGTCAAATTTTGACACTACCGAAATTTGGGTTAAATAGATTAGGCTGGCCTAGCTGAACATCGTCTGAACGTTTCACGAACTCTGAGTCCTTAGTTCTGGAGAAAACAGCCTCAAAGTCAGGAATTACGGTATTCACAGCATGATGATCATGGCTGGAATGACCGATAATTACACAGCACTTTTGAAGAATGCGTGGACAACCGCTAAAACATGGACGATGGCTACACTTTTCTGACTTTTCTGGATCATCGGCTAACGGAAGTGGCTGGAATAACTTGAAGAAGACCGGTTTTTACGCAGTTTTCGCATGTTCCTTGGGACTACCTGTAGCAAGAGCACCGATTCAGCGGGAAATCTCAAAATCGAAATTCTGCCCGGACCCTGCCTTTAAATCTATTTATCTGCATTCAGCTGCTTTATTACACACATTTTAATACCGACACTTTATTAGAAAAGTGATAGTGAAATAGTTCAAGATCGAAAGTTAAACACTGTTCGAGTGGAGTTATTGATTTGCATTGTTGAAAAAGCATGAATACTCGAATAGAAAGCTTGTAGCCATCTTAACCTCTATTGTATTCTGTCATTTTTTCTTCGGCGGCGGTAGCTTGGCTGCCGCTGGTGCAGGAGGAGCAGGAGCAGCCGCTTTTGGAGCAGCTGCGGCGGGAGTTGTGCTTTTGATTACACGAGCTGCACCAACAGCTGCAGCCGTTGGAGCGATTCCAGGCGCAGGTATGGCTTTCGGAGCTGGTGCGGCTGCCGGTGTTGTACTCTTAACCACTGGTGGAGCGACCGGAATAGGCACTACTTTTGGAAGAGGTGTAGCAGCTGGTGTTGGGCGAGCTGCAGCAGGAGTCCCAGCAGCGGGTGTCATAATTGGTTTTGGAACGGGAGCAGGAGCTGGCTTTGGCGCTGCTGGAACAGGTGGTGCTGCCGGTTTTGGAACCACCGCTGCTGCTACTGGTACAGCAGGCTTAGCTGGAGCTGGTGGAGGTTTCGCTGGTGCAACTGGTGGTGGTATAGGTTGAGGCTTATCAAGCGGCGTTGGAATCTTGGGAGGTGTAACGGCAGCAGCAGGTGGAGGAGTAGCAGGTGGTACAGGTGCCGGTGCAGCAGGAGCAGCAGATTCCGACACACTGAATGGCACCGTGATTTTCTGTGTGGCTGTGGCCACGAGTTTTTTAAATGCAGTTGCCGGATCGGGGGCGTCTGGTGGTGCCAGACCGTACTCGATGACCATCTTGTCCTCCTTTGCTGGTGCTGCTAATCGTGTCACACTGATAACATAACTGCCTATCGGGTCGACGAATCCAAACACTGGCTTTATGCGGTAGTCCTTGTTGTTTGAACTTCTCACTTTGAATACGCACTTCGTCTCAGTAGCGTTCAGCAGCGTATGATTAGATGCCCCTCCACTGGTTGGGAATGTAGCCTTCGCTGGATCGATTGTTAGCTGGGCCCTGAAAGTGAAAAAAGTCAATGAACTCGGTATTGAGTGGCACAGGACGTGATTACTTGGTTCCCAAGCATGAAAAATCTGGCCTAAGCTGGCAAAGGACCGCTATTGGGCGGCACCTACGCCTGTGGATTTCTTAACTTTCCGCGATCAATAGACACTCTCCAGGGAAGATTAAAGACCAAATCATGTGCATCAGAGCTGCAGGGCTTGACCCTCAGAAGCGATAAGAACGTAAACGCCAAGCGAATGAAAACGCGAAATGCCGGACCTTACATATTGCCAGTGCGGTATGATACCAAGGCATTAGCCATTGATTCGACGTGATCAACTCGAGGTTTTCCTCCAGTAAAGCCTCTTTCACACTTGCCCGACCGACGTCGGACGACTCGTTATCAAATTTGATAAGCTAAGATAGATAAGATGGGTATGATAGGGTAGATAGATATTTCACATTCGATAACGAGTCGTCCGACGTCGGTCGGGCAAGTGTGAAAGAGGCTTAAAGAACGGGGGTGCACCGTCCAAATAGGAGTAAAACTGATTAATGTCCGAGTCTGGGTCAAATTCGGGTCCGCAATTGCGTCTCGACACGCTTTGTGGCCGCACGCGCTCGAGTCAATCGAGTTTCCAGCTCCAAAGCCGACTCGATATGACTTTTTTTATGCAGTTTTCTTCCATTTTGTTTAGTTTTCAGTTTGTAAAACCCATCTAGAGTCAACAGATCGGCAGCTGCGGCGCTGGAAACTCTTCCGACTCGAAAGCGCGCGGCCGCAAAGCGTGTCGAGACGTAATTTCGGACCGGAATTTGACCCAGATAAGCACATTACCACGCCCGAAATACCCTATACACGTTGATATGACCAACCCACCCGTTGATCACGTCGAATGAATGGCTAGTATCGGTGAATGGCTGGTATCATATCACACTAGCGATATGTCCGGTCCAGAATCTCTCCCCCAGTCTTAAATTGATATGGAAGGCTTTCATTCGGTCGAATCGCACTACGATCGCACTCTGAAATAGTGCCCTGGGCGGGGTTGTGTCCGATTGCGTGCCTACTCAGGTACTCAGGACGACGGCCAGCGAACCTTTCCCAGCTGGCGCGCGGTCTCCGTCCTCCGGCCGCCCGCTTTTGGTTCGCCGGCCAGCCGTATGTCGGCGGCCCGCCGACCTTTACCAGATGGCCCGCGATCACTATTTGTATTATTGCTTACCTCAAGCATGTCACCCCGGCCCCACGGCGAAGAAACGCCCCGCCTCAGTCCGCCGCAGTCTGCGGTGAGGAACCACCCTCCCCGCGGATCGCGGCGAAAACCGCCGCCCCCCCCCCAGCCTTCGGGATACCCCTATCCCCTCAGCAGTCAAAAATATGCTGGCCTCCGGAGAGTGACTCGAAGTCACCTTCCAGGGCCGGCAGTAGAATGCCGATTGAGGACTATAGTGAGATGAGGCTCCTTTTATACCTGCTGTGCACGTGATAACCACGTTACGACGAGATCAGTCGTGATCATTATCAATTGTCTTTCCAACCGGCCGAATTGAAGATGGCGTCGCGTGTTTTGTGGTTCGCGGGCGAGCCAATATCCGCGCTGCGTGTGCGTCGCATGCAGCATGGTTCGCCGCTGGCCGGCACCCTCGAAATGTGGGGCGCCGGCCGTCGTTTTCGGCATAGAGGCTCGCCGGCCGTCGCCCTGAGTACCTGAGTACTAACCATCTACCTACAAAATAACCATTGAGAATCGGGCGTTGCTATCGCAGCTGGGGGAAACACTATGGTATCGCACTCCTCCAGGCCCATTTCTCCGCGCCGCAACGACTCTCCTGATTTCAGAAGGGAGGAAAATCCCGGGCTGGTGTTCAAATTGCGCGGCGACGTGGAAAAATAGACGTGGTCAAGTGCGGTGGCGGAGTGAGCGCGGGATAGAGCTTCGGAGGACCTACTCTGAGAGTTTTGACCGCTAAATAGCCGGAAAATAGCCCACCAGGCTCTGCAGCGGCTCCTGGTGGGCTATTTCCTGGCTATTTCTCGGCTTTTTACGGAACGGACAAGAAGTAGCCGAGAAATAGTCGAGATGTAACCGAGAAATACTCAGAAGTAAACAAAATTGACCAAGACGCAACCGTCGCCGGCTCGCCGAGCTACCATCTGGGCCCGCCAGCTGTTGGGCGGGGCCTCCAGAGGCTAAGTGAGATCCAAGTACCTCAAGCTTGGGTAATTGAACCGACGGAGGTGTTGATATAAGATTCATGCCTCTGGAATGCTCCGTATATCCACCGGGAGAGCAATATTTCCCGGCTATTTCTCGGCGAGCATTATTTGGCGGCTATTTAGCGGCTATTACGCGGTAAGCAGGCATTTCTCGGCTATTTCGCGGCTATTTCTCGGTCAAAACTCTCAGAGTGTCGGAGTACACCCGATTTGTTCAGGAGGGGAGCAGGCTCTGAAGCTCCATACTCGCACTAGATGAGGCCCCCGTCATAGTCGGCCGAGAGCGGCCGTCCTTGTCCCACCCGGTCGATAGGTATGAGAAGCACGCGAAACGGGAAGAAATGAAGTAACAAAAATCGGCTCTATCCTAAGGAGGGGGGCCACTCACAGAAAAGAAAAGATTATATCAGAGTCACTCACAAGATCATGTCGTATCAAAGCGTTTGATAGCAAATGTTTTTGTTCTAGATATTTTGTTGGGTCTTAGTTGAGAGTAGGTTTCACTTTCATTTCTGACTTGAATCGTGAGTGGCCCCTCCTCCTTAGGATAGAGCCTAAAAACCATCCTCGAATGATAAAAAACGTCCTATGATATGATAAAGTTTGACCCCAACTGATAAAAAACGTCTGGAGTGATAAAAATCCACCTGGTACGACCGAGGACGACATAGAGAAGGTGGAATATTATCGGTTGAGGATGATTTTTATCACTCCATTTCTTCCCGTTCTGTGTCTGTCTCATAGATATCGACCGGGTGGGACTAGGACGGCCGGTTTTTGGCGGACTATGATGGGGGCCTGAATAATGTCATAAAGCCCACCCCCCTCCCCTCCCATTTGGCTCTCGTGAACAAAGTTAATGATATCGAATTGATAAAGGGTAGGGTATAAAAGAAGTGGAGAGCGGTGCGCCTTCTTTCTCGCACCGTCTTCCTCCAGGGTTCAGCAGGTGAGGCTCCGCACGGGCAAGAAGTTAGGAAAACAGCACCACCGATTGGGGGGGGTGGGCTGGATAAGAGCACCCGCACTAGGTGGCCGAATCCCCCCCCACACTTCTGCTGCGATAGCACCAATCAGACTTCCCGCGATAATGGTGGCTACAGTGAATGGATACCAGAGATAAGCTCTAGTACATCCCTGGTGACCTGTTGATTTCGATTATCACCAGCAGCGGAGCGGTGGGCCTCAGTGAAATGTAACTACTCAGGTACTCAGGGCGACGGCCGGCGAACCTCTATGCCGTAAACGACGGCCGGCGCCCCACATTTCGAGGGTGCCGGCCAGCGGCGAACCATGCTGTATGCGACGCACACGCAGCGCGGATATTGGCTCGCCCGCGAACCACAAAACACGCCACGCCAATTTCAATTCGGCCGGTTGGAAAGACAATTGATAATGATCACGACTGATCACATCGTAACGTGCTTATCACGTGCACAGCCGGTATAAAGGGCGCCTCATCTCACTAGAGTCCTCAATCGGCATTCTAATGCCGGCCCTGGAAGGTGACTTCGAGTCACTCTCCGGAGGCCAGCATATTTTTGACCGCCGAGGGGATAGGGGATCCCACGGCTGGAGGTGGGGCGGTTTTCGCCGCTATCCGCAGTGAGGGTGGTTCCTCACCGCAGACCTCGGCGGACCGAGGTGGGGCGTTTCTCCGCCGTGGGGCCGGGGTGACATGCTCGAGGTAAACAATAATACAATGAATGATCGCGGGCCATCTGGTAAAGGTCGGCGGGCCGTCGACGTACGGCTGGCCGGCGAACCAAAAGCGGTCGGCCGGAGGACGGAGACCGCGGGCCAGCTGGGAAAGGTTCGCCGGCCGTCGTCCTGAGTACCTGAGTAGTGATGAGGAGGTTTCGACGAAAAAACCACCGCTCTGCGCTGTGATAACCAAAAACATAACTCTGAGAGTTTTGGCCGAAAAATAGCCGCGAAATAGCCGCGAAATGCCTGCTTGCCGCGTAATAGCCGCTTAATAGCCGCCAAATAATGCTCGCCGCAAAATAGCCGCTGATTTATGCTCGCCGCCAAATAGCCGCCAAATAATGCTCGCCGCAAAATAGCCGTGAAATAGCCTAAAAATAATGCTCTCCTGGTAGACATACGGAGCATTCCAGGGGCATAATTCAGATGTCAGCACGTCCGTCGGTTCAATTACCCAAGTTTGAGGTACGTGGACCTCGTTCAACCTCTGGAGGCCCCGCCCAACCACTGGCGGCCCCATATGGTGGCTCGGCGAGCCGGCGACGGTTGCGTCTTGGTTAATTTTGTTTGCTTCTTAATATTTCTCAGTTATTTCTCGGCTATTCCTTGGCTACTTCTGCTCCTTTCCATGAGAAGCCGAGAAATAGCCGCGGAGTAGCCGGGAAATAGCCCAGCAGGAGCCGCTGCGGAGCCTGGTGGGCTATTTCCCGGCTAGTCCGCCGCCAAAACTCTCAGAGAAGTTCACTTGGAATGAAACAGAGGTGCTCTTTCGGAATAGACGACCCACTAGGAAAGTTCTTCAGAAATGTTCACCCCACTAGAGCCGTCGAATGATTTAGTCTATTTCAAACTTACTGAACTGTGTGATGTGACCCACCGAGCAGTTGGTCAAGCCCAAACAATTGCTAATTCCATTGTATTCTTCAGTGGGTCGTCTATTCCGAAAGAGTACCGAAACAGAGTCTACCAATGCTGCGACTGATTATGATTCGAACGTATTCGACTTACTGCACATCCGGTGGTTTGGAAGTCTCTAAATTGACGTCCTCGTAAGCGCCGTCGCCCTGCAAGCAAAGTGTCGATTAACACTCTGCACCCAATCGGAATGGTCAAATGTCAGAACGTTTTGCCAAGCTTCCGCGAAAATCACTCACATCGCCTTCAGGTTCAGGATTAGCAGCACCTGAAGCATCGAGGAAATCAGAATGGAGTGCGACTCAAACCAGGCATTAGCTTAAATCTCACCTGGGAGCAAGCTTGTCTTCGTCGTCAGGTTTGCTTTGCCCATGTTTGATGTGGCGAGATCTGTGGGAGCAAGCTCCTGATCACCAAGCGGTCTGGCTGCACTCTTAAGATCGAAATGGTCTAGCACAGGCACTGGCGGCTCATCTTTTTTCACCAGGGGTGAATCTTCCTTAGGTTTCTCTTTCTCCTTTCCTTCAGGCTTCGCAGCAGGATCAATCTTCGAAACTTTGGACATGCCTTCATCCTTCCCTTCGTCGTTTCCTTTCTTCCCTTCGTCACTTTCTTTCTTTCCTTCGTCACTTCCCTTCTTCCCTTCATCACTGCCACCCTTCTTGCCTTCATCACTGCCACTACCTTTCTTCCCTTCATCACTGCCACTGCCGCTCTTCTTCGGCTTCCTTGCTGACTTAGTGGATTCAGGTGTGGGCGAAGCGGCTACCGGATCTGGAGCTTTACTCTTGGAGCAACTTCCCAGTGAAGTTGCTGCTATCCATAGTGCACAGAAGAGACAGGTGAGTGTGGGACTAGCCTGAAGCAATATCATAGAGCCATTACTTAGCAGACCTGGGTATCAGAGCGCTGACGGCAGCCCGTTGGAGCATTCGAGTTGCTATGCTCCAATCTCCAAAAAATGCGGAGCCCTGCTATGGCCCTCCGTGCTCCTGCTGCTGGGTACTGAGCGCTGTAGCAAGGTGAACGAGTTCTGTGGAAAGGTCACCGAACCCCGTTGCAGAAGCTTTGAAGGCAGTATCAGGAGAATACCGACGCGGGGAGCACGGTTTCAATGATTGCCGCAAGTGCACGGAAGCCCGTAGCTGGGGCGGTGGATCAAGGGTCAAAGCCTTACGGCTCGACGGCTCCGATGGGCTTCGGATTCTCAGACCGCCCGAGTAGAGGTACGACCCATCGCTCCACATACCGAGAGACCAGACTCGATTAACCGTCCAAAAGCAGAAATCATCTATGAAATAACCACCCACAACATGTCTGCTTCCTTTCCGACTTTGATAACTCGATATCCTTATCGAAGGTTCCTGCAAAATAAACAGCAAGTGATTAGACCTATGAGGCAGACATAGAAGAACCGACAATGGCCTCAGTTCCTCCTGGTAACATCAACACGCAGCCGAACGTGAAGGCCCCGGTCATAGTTGGATGAGCCGACGCCTCCAACCCGGTCGATACACACAGAATGCACTGGAAATGGGATGCAAAAATCACTCGGTGTATCCCCACGCACCCCCAACACCCTCCCGCACCCCCAACACCCCTCAACACCCACCCGGTCGATACGTATGAACAACATGGTGCGGTGAAGCTGGGAAAATCACTCGGTGTACCCCCTCCGCACCCCCCAACACCCCCCCCGCACCCCCCCGGTCGATACGTATGTTTAAAATGATGGAGTGAGGTTGAGAAAATCACTCGATGCATCCGACGCGGTCGATATCCATTCTTTACGTGGATGAGAAAATCACCGGGTGGGCGGGCCAATGATAAATCATTGCGTATCACTAGAAAGCTAACCTTACTGCTACCTCCGTTACTTCACCATACTCTCCTTCACTATTTCTCTGAACAGGTGCAATCCTGTTGGCCACGTAATCATCGTCATATCTAGGTGGATGCACCGAGTGATTTTCTCAAACTCACTCCATCATTTTAAACATACGTATCGACGGGGAAGTGCGGGGGTGTTGGGGGTGTTGGGGGCTGCGGGGGGATGCAGATGCAAAAAGCACCAACTATGACCGGGGCCGAAGAGCGCCTTCAACGCTCCATACGACTACAAGCACACCTACCACATCAAGATCATCAATAAGAACGTAAAGGGCAACCGAACATTGCTCGACACGACGCGGTCACGTCACGGCTCTCATAAACAAAATTGATGATTACCAATTGATAAAGGGTAGGGTATAAAAGAAGTGGAGAGCGGTGTGTCTTCATTCACACACCGTCCTTCTCCAGGGGTCAGCAGTTGAGGGTCTGCCTGGACTAGGAATTAGAAAAACAGCCCTAACGACGGTCAAGATAGCACAAAATCGAAATAAAAACTTAGAAAATTTTATACCCGTGACGCAACCGCGTCGTGTCCACCTATGTTCGGTTGGCCTTTACGTTCTTATAGATCATCAACGCCAAAGGAAGGCGTATTGGATGGGCTATCAAGACCACCAACATGAGAAGGCTGGGCGTCGACCCTGCCTGTAGTGCGCTCGACCCTAAAGAAGCAACCCTGATGGCCGTCTCCTGTAAAACCTTCAACTACGGACAAGAGGACACCAACAATGACCGTATCACAATCGAATGGTACAACACCCCCGATGGAGCCTCCAAGCAATTCCGACGAGAGTGGTTCCAAGGAGATGGTATGGTGCGCAGGAAGAATCTCCCGATCGAGTACAACCCTTGAGATAACAGGATGCAGATCATTTCGCCCGACTACCTCCGAGTTCTGAACAAAGTCAGAGACGTAGTTCTTTGATTACTGCCACGATGCTCTGAAACGATCGACCACGTCCAGACTTATATGCTACTTCAATGCCCATTTGCTGATTTGCTGGGAACTCGCTTCAACGGCAGACTTGTTAGCAGAGTCAGTGCATCAACTAATCGATAGCAGTTCAAGGGCTAGAAAAGAAAAAAAACAATCACAACAACTGTGAAATACCATGGCAAACATGGTATTTCACAGTTGTTGTGATTGTGAAGTCAGTGAGGAACCGCCGACTGAGTCTGAAGTTTTGAATCGTGTCCGGAAAATGAAGAATGGAAAGGCAGGTGGAGATGACAACTCAGACAAGGGGGCGGTTATTCGGCGGGCCAATCTCGGTTGCCCCTCCCTGGTCATCCAGCGTATAATCGATACTCATCCTCCGTACAACAGCGCAGACACGTGGGCGGTTATTCGGCGGGGGAACGTCGGCTGCTCCGCTGGAGCACCTGCGGAGCAACCGATCTGACACCGCAGTACAACATCCTGGGTATTCCCGAGTCCGCAGAGGGGACCCCTGGGGCATCCCTAACGGGATCCCCACAAAAGACGTGCTCCCACCGCCACGGTCACCGCTGCGGCGGGAGCACCCCCTTTGGTGGGGTGCACCCCCCCCAAACCGTGAGGAGCCCCCTCCCCTCGGCGACGAGAATTATCTTCCGCCTTACGGTGGATCTTCTGGAAGTTGACTCGAGGCCACCTTCTAGGTCCGGCTCCGAAGAGCCGACTGAGGCACACTGTGAGATTAGGAGCCTTTTATACCCGTATCATTGTTAATACATACTTTCGTCAAAAAGTGTTGATGGCGGCGCACCCGTCTTCTTGTCTGAGTTACGGAACGTGTCACATATTTGACGGTAGAGTACGCCCCCGCCGTTGCACCGTCAGCCCGTTTTCTACCGCCAAATAACCGCCCCGGTGTTTTGAAATTCTCTGTATCTGCGGTGCAACCGACAATCCGATTCCTCCCCGTTTTTGCTCCCGCCGTTGCACCGATAAGCCCTTTTCCCTGCTGAACAATCGTGAGCGTGTCTGAGAACATCACTGCCGAGATACTGAACCCTCTCCCTCCGTCCGGGAATCGTGAAAGGACCAACACCATTCGTGTCATATGGATGAATGAAAGGATACTCGATTCGTGGAGACATGCGATCATCGTACTTCTTCCTTAAAGTTATCCTTCACCGACCTCAAGAACTACAGGGGAATTTCTTTACTGCGTGTCATGTAGAAGGTTTTGGAACGTATCATTCTCGAGCGACTTATCAAACATCGTGAAAGAACGACCAGAGATGAGCAAGACGGTTTTCGACCTGGAAGATCGACCATCGACCAAGTGTTCATCGTAAGAAGAGTAGTTGAATTTCACGGAACGGACAAGAAGAAGCCGGGAAATAGCCGGGAAATAACCGAGAAATAACGAGAAGTAACCAAAAGTACCCAAGACGCTACCGTCACCGGCTCGCTGAGCCACCATCCGGGATCGCCAGCGGCTGGTGGGGGCCTCTAAAGGTTGAACGAATTCCAGGTACTTCAAACGTGGGTAATTGAACCGACGGAGGTGTTTACATCTGAATCATGCCTCTGGAATGCGCCGTATACCTGCCTGGAGAGCTCTGTTTCTCGGCTCCTCATCGGCTATTTCGCGGCGAGCATTTTTCGGCGGCTATTTTGCGGCGAGCATTACTTAACGGCTATTTCTAGGCTATTTCGCGGATATTTGGCGACAAGCAGGCATTTCACGGCAGTTTCGCGGCTATTTCTCGGTCAAAATTCTGAGAGCAACGCTCTCCGAGCAGATGGAGTCCCTGAAAAGTCCGTTCGGTTAATCGGGGACATGAACAAAGCAACAGCAGCAGCAGTTAGTACACCAGTCGTATTTACGTCAGCTTTCAAGATGAAAACAGTAGTAAGGCAAGGAGCCGTTGCAGGACCTTTTCTTTTCAACTTCGCCGTTGATGACATCATGCGTAGAGTTGCAGAACAGTTTCCTGCGGATGTGATCCTAACACCATCAGGACGCTCCCTTGTCGACCTGGAGTACGCCGACGACATTGTGTTATTCGCTGAAAACAACGCAAAACTGCAAAGGATTGTGAACCTCGTTTCGAAGTATGCCGCAGCCTATGGACTTCGTCTTCGTCCCGACAAATGCAAGCAGATGTGGGTCTCTCAGAGGCCTTCAACGGGAGTTTGTGTGGACGGACAACGTATCGAACTGGTGGACGATTTCTGTTATTTGGGTTGTTTGCTGAAGAACGATGGTAGTTATGCAGCGGATATTCGACAACGATGTGCGAAAGCTACGTCTGCATTTAATTCTCTAACCAAGTGTTTGTGGTCTACCACCATCGCGAAGGAAGTCAAGGTGCGCGTCCACCTATCCGCTATTCGCCATATCATGATGTACGGATCGGAGACGTGGGCAGCACTGAAGTCACAGGTTTTAGACCTTTGCTTCAGAACAACGAGCCAACCCCAGGTTCCGATAGTCGTATAGGTGGCGCACCTTATACTATTCTGAATGTGTGAGTGGGGTAGGTGTGAGTAATGGGCATGGTTAAATGTGTAAGCCGTGTGAATGCTGTCGCTATTGCTGCGGCCGCGCCAGCCTCCGTCATTGTGGAGCGCGGCTGTTGACTGCGACCGTTTCACCTCATTTGTTTTAGTTGGCAGGTCGCCAAGTGCTCAGACCAACAAGATTGTCAATGTGAACATCTCATCTACCCATTATGTTCTTTTTTGATCGTATGTAACTCTGGACTTTCTCTGGTACATCAATGAACCTGATTTTTGAACCTCTTCTATCAGTATACGAAGACTACTGGATGGAAATTTCATTGCAGTTACTTTCTTACATCTTCGGTAGAACAACTAAAGTCTGTCCGAATAAAAATGCCCGCCCACAAGTAAGTGCCTTGGCGACACGCCCTCTCGACACGCACGCCAGCTGCGTGGACGGACAGTCTCATACGTACGGAGTTTAGCTACGTGAAGCCTGCGGTCAACTTGTTTAACAACTTATTAGTCAGAAACGTTTGAGCGACATACCTTTTACTTGAATGCAAACTTCTTCAAAAATTTCTTTTCATGAATACTGAGCTAATCATGCGGGCATCTTTCGTTCTCATTACAATACTCGCCCTAATTTACTCAAAGAAGTCGCGAAAGTCGCGAAATCGCGACTTTTGCGACTTTTCGCCATAACTCGTTTCTTTCTTCACTTTTCCCTTTAGTGTGTGGTACCATTCGAACGTACACGTCGCCCTCTATCCGATTCGATGAAGAAATTCTGAGAAAGTCCATTTTCGTACTGCTCGCGTACGCGAAGTACCGGAGGTGAGCCATAAACGGGCGCTCCCGAGATAATTACTCTCCTCTCGGCGAAGTCATGCATGCTCACGAGAAGTCGCCACAGTCAGTCACTCACGTTCTTTCGTAGAAACATTGTGAATAGAGATTGGCAGAGTAGTTGTTTCACGGAATAAAAATCAATTCACTGGTATTGAGGTTTAAACTTTGAAATGTAATGGCTTTTTCTAAATTCAATTGAGGGGCTGCAGACTTGTCACCGCACACATTCCGCTAAATCGGAGAATTTTCGCAAACTTCCCATTTTATTCTCAATGCGAACTTCATGACCTTTTGAATAGCTATTTACACTTATGTATGCAAAATAATTAACCGAATATAATTATAATTTTTTCTTATTTTTTTTTTGAAAATTTTCAATTCCTTTCAGATTTTGAGAATTCGAGTTCAATTCAAAAATTTTGCATCTGATTCAATTTTTAACATTGTAAACTTATTCAAAGTTCGGAATTTCTGAGTTTTATTTAAAATTAATCGTGATTTTGAACTTCCTTTTTTTTTCAAACTTTCGATTTGATTTTTTTGGGAAACTCTTGCTTATTAAAAGTTTCGGGAGCTCGGTAATATGTTCAACTTTTTAATATTACAAATTCAATCAATTTCAATAAATCAGAATGTAATTCAACTTATTTCTGATTTTCGAATTCGATTCTTTTCTGATTTTCTAGTCGGCAGTTGATGCAAATTTTTAACACCGCAAATCTATTCGAATTTATCTCTGATTATTAAATTCTGATTTTTATTTGCGAATTTATGAATTTGTTTCAGATTTTGAAAAAAAATATTTTCTTTAATTTTGATAAACCGAGTTTGATTAAAATTTTGAAACTTAAAATTTAAAGCGAACTTTAAAATTCCGAACTGTCCAAAATTTTGAATTTAATCAAAATTTCGAATGTAGTTCAAATTTTGAGAGTGAGACAAACTCTTCAGCATTTGTAAACATTGTTGAAGAATAAAAAGAGCGAATCTTATCGAATTTATCATTTTCCATGAACATATGAAACCTTTTTTCTGATCAGCGGTATGGTGCTATATATTCCCATTTTCACTAAAGATAATCTAAATGCAAGGTGGGTCCGATCTTCACTATTTTTCAATCCTAATTTGCTAAAAAAAATTTGTATGGCTTGGAAAATTGAAATAGATCTTGTATTTATATATAGTGTAAAAATATTAATTCTAAATTTCAAAAAAAAAGTTCCACAATTTCCTGAAGTCTATATTTTGACCGCGGAGTGCATGGAAACGCATATTTATTGAAGATTCTTCCATATTTCGGTCTCGTGTGGGCCGTCCAGTCGATATGTGTTGATCAGTGGCGGCGGAGAAGGCCAGCCCGTGTTGGTAAATGGGCCGGCATGCGAGGGGTGAAGGGTCACGCAGAGGGCTAGCGTTGGCAAGGCTCCAGGTCTGTACACCACCACTCATAAAAGCCCTAGAACTTCTGAAATCTTGGAACTTCTGCGATTCTAGATGCATTTTGGATCTATAAGTTGCTTTAATAACTAGTAAAATAAATTTTCAAGAAATTAGTGAATAATGCTTTAAAATATTTAATATAATAGATATGATAAATGAAAAAATTAGAAATTTTTACAGAAAAAAAACGTACATTCGATTTCCCCGCCAGCAACAAAGAAGTCGCAAAAGTCGCGATTTCGCGACTTTCGCGACTTCTTTGAGTAAATTAGGGCGAGTATTGTACTTTATGCTGCAACAGATTAGTCGCAAGATAGACGCATTAAGTTGCATGCGGAGTCTTTTATATTTCTGACGCCAAGCGGCGCGACGACATTCAGTCCCGTATTATTGATTGCGCCGCGCCTCGCTTCGCTATCAATATTATAGGATTGTACTGCACCGCTACTTCCGCACGACGGCGGAAGTATAAACGAATCGTAATGGCCACAAGCAATTTGTTCAGAATACTTTGGCACCCAGAAACCTTTCTGCAACTCATTCTGACTTCGGCACAAGTAACTCGAAGGTTTCCAATTTGCTGCATTTAACATGCAAACAACTTGTTTTCCGTCACAACTATCCAGGCGCAAAATGAACATGTGATTTGCACGGTTTCCTTGTAACTTGTTCCAGAATACTTTTTCTAGCAAGCTACATATAACGTTGAAAAAGGAGGTATACTTGAAGCTCCGTGCAACTCGCTGCCTAAACACCGCGACTGAGTTTTTTTGTGAACCTATAATTTTACAACAAAACTGAAAAAGAAAAAACTGCGTTTTTTATATTTTTTCAAACATTATTTTATATCACACGTGGACTCACATGTTGCACATAAAATGTAACATGTAACACATAAAAGGACGAAACATGTTACTTGCAGGCTAACGAAACACGATGGGTGAAACGCTTCTAAAAATTTGTTCGAAATTTATTTAATACGTCATTGCGTGTTCAAGCGTTCCGCTTGAACAAGTTAGCTAAAGCTTCGGCGAAATTCACATTTTTTAAAAGCATGGTCCACGATGGAAATCAATTTCGATTTTTTGTGTACCATCTAACAATTCGGGCTAGCGGACATCGCTCACGCAGCTTGAGGCTCCGAAAATGCTCCACTTAAAAGTTATAGCCACCTGAATATTGCTGTGGGGTCGATCATCTAGCACTCCTGGGTCGGTCATCTAACACGTTTTCGTTGAATGTTGATATGACCATCGAACAACGTGGAAAACATTCATGGTACGAACTCTAAATGCAGGAAAACAGCAAAAATAGCGGTGACCAAGTCTCGAAACGCAGAAAAACCTAAGAAACGATTTTGACGCGAATTTTAAATCAATATTTACAATGTGTTCCGATTGATTTTTCTTCACAAAAGAAGGTTTTTCATGGACCCCTTCAACATTTGCGTTTACTAAAGAGGCCATACTGTAGAAAAACATGAAAAACTATTATATGGTTTTCATCGTGTACGATGCCTTTAACGTTTACAGCAACTCACTGCATTTATCCGCGAGCATCTTGTTTTTTTTTCGAATTTTTTTTTTGTTACGTCAAAGTACTTGCATGATGGACGCAGTAACTTGAATGCAACTTTCGAGTAATTTGTTCATAGGTTATCAGGTGCAACACTCATGGAGAGTAGGATCTTCAGATGGTATGTATTCGCAGAAAAAAACACTGTCAGGAAAAACTTTGCTATATTTTGAAGAAAAATTGAAAAAGATTTAAAAAATCGAAATCCGTTTTTGAATAGTGTTGATTATTTTCGCATTTTGCAGCGTCTCTGTAGGATAGGTAAGACCATATCCATCGTGGAGATGTTAGCTTTCGAGACAAAAATTGGCGTTTTTTGAAAAAAATCTGACAAGGGAACCACTATAAGTCATAGAAACCATTCCAAATGAAATATACTTTTCTAGAACCATTTTCGGGCGAAAAGTCCGAATGTGCCCATCGAAGCTGCCTAGACCCGCTCTGAAAGAAGTTATATGTAGGCGTCTTTTCTCTGATTTTCGTACCTATTGTTCCCTTCAAAAAGCGCATTATTTTTAAGAAAATCCGGAAACGGACCTTATAGTCTTGTTCAGCGCCCAAAACTACTCCACTAAGCAAAGTTTGGGTGAAGGAACATTTTTCGAACTTTGCGCAAACTGACAGCGTTTTGGACTTTACAGTTTTTAGGTTGGAGAGCTCTCGAAGCGTTTTAGAAAAATATTCTAGATTTAACTTAAAATTCGCCCTGGGGGGTTATTGGGGGTTGATGATCACGAATCTGAGGTTCATTTATCGATTTTCCAAAGTTTTCGACTGAATTTGTCCAAAGATTCCCACCTGCAGAAAAAATTTACGCCAAAATCGACTTTTGACGATTTCCGGAATAAGGCGACAAATCGTTCTTCTTGGGCTTATTTGGAGTGCTCAACACGAATCTGATGTCAGTTTATCGATTTTCGACAGCTTTCGGTAGATTACGGTGGGTATACGGTAGTTAGGTCAAAGTCTCAGATTTGTCTCAAAGTTACCATGTGGGGGTTATTAGGGGTGCTGAATACGAATTTGATGTCCATTTGTCGATTATCGGAATATTTAGGTAAGTTTTGCCTCCTAAATGGCATGTTACCTACCGTAACCTACAGTAAACCTTAAAATTTCGACAAGCAAACCCCAGATTCGTGTTCAGCACCCCAGATTACCCCCACATTCATGTTTTTAGCTAAATCTGGAAAAAGGTTCGAAAACACACTAAAAATTCCATAGGGGTTTGGTGAACTTAGCTTGCCGCGAGGCTTTAAAAACACTCATAACTTCTTTCAGAGTGGGTCTAGACAGCTGTGATTGGCATATTCGGATTCTTTGTCCGAAAATGGTTCTAGAAAATCACATTTCATTTGGAATGGTTGCTATGACTTGTAGTGGTTCCCTTGTGAGATCAAAATACGATTCTCGTTATGCGGTAGGTTGAACTCGCTGAGAGGTCTCCCTAAAAACTTCTGAGGTAATCCAAAATAAAACAAAAATTATTGAATTCAGCGAAATAAAGCCATGATCAGAAAATGCTGTGAATATGCACTTACAGTGAAATTATTCATATCTCAAAATTAACGAACTGACCGAAGCACAATCCTATTGGGGTTTCTCGCACCAAATATTTGCTCTATCATAAGCACCGACCGGAAGGTCGCCACGCTACCCGGCTACCGATACCTGTCTGTGCTCCAAGCGATTAGCAGATACCCATCTTCCCACCCCGCCAACGTATTTGCCCACACGATTTTCCACGCTCGATCGTTCTCGAACCGTCAAACGATCGATTTCCTGTGGCGATAATTATATAATCTTTCTGCGCATCACCTTTTTTATGTGTTTTGACTGCTAAAATCGTGATTCTGCACAAAATTTCCATTTCAGTGCACTGTTCATAACAATTCCAGCATTTTTTAAAATTAAGTTTCAAATATTAGAAAGAACCATGACGTTTACACTGTAATCAGTGCAATCGCTAATCACACAATTCATTATTTATATTTCTGATTATTATTGTTGCTATTTTCATGATTATTATTATTTATACATATTTGCCTATTTATTCATTCATTTTTGTTATCTATTCACTCACTCATTGACTTGTCTATTCGTTTATTTATTTATCTATTCATTCACTTACACGCTTTATACTTTTGTCTTTGACGAGCGTTTGCGTAGCGAGTGTAGAGACAGCAAGAGTTTGTTAGGCGCTATTGACACTCCTCAACGCCAGCGCGACACGCTCATGACCAGGGATGTGCGGAAATTTTTTTTGGAAACAGAAAACAGAAAATGCAGTTCGACAGAAAACAGAAAACAGAGAAAAATCTCCAAAAACGGGCAGAAAACAGAAAACAGAAAATTTTCAAAAATCAATAAAAAGTTTTCCCACAGCATTAAATTTTTATACATTTTTTTGGTTATAAACGTTTTTCAGCTCAATTCTGAAAATCCAACAATTGGCCAGGGTGATACAGACGCCCAAAAACGCAGATTATCAGAGCGGAGACGACAATTTTCTCTCTAGCCATGCTTTCCTCAGACAATAGCAGCTAGATTACTCGATCAAAAGCTCAATATGTATGCGCAAGAATTACTTAGATACAGTGATAGCGAATTTACCCTTCCCTAGTTCACATATTTTTACACTGATTCCGGGATAACTGCTGATTTGAACAATGTACTACTCCTCAGTGCCCGAGAGTCACGCGCGTAACGCGCGGCTGTGCCTCTCGAGTATAAATGGCCTGACACGCCGCTCGCTCCACCGTGGTGGGATCGCTCCTACCTCTGTGGGAGTTTTTTGATCTGCTTCATAGCCTCACCGTCGATTTCATCGCGCTTCAACTTTTTAAAATTCAGCATCATCCTACGTTGCAATGAGTCAAATACGCACTCGGAAATTGCGTGTATGGTACAGTTGGGGCCCAACTTTTCCCGGCTCCACTAAAGCGGTGGCGCTGGGATACTCACAGTATGTGCTCACGTGTAGAAGTAGTTAGTTATACTCGGACGCCGGGCCATGGCGTTTGAATAGCGGGCGTTAAGTAGGATTGATCGCTCGTTATTGTTAGTAGTACACAATAACATATTTTTCGCCCCAGTTTTACTGCATCACATACCTTCTAAGGGATTCATCAACGGCAAATCTCTTATAAACGGTAACCGCTGTAAAATAAAGATAAGGGCTCGGTTTCCTAAATATCTTTTGGGTTGCGCAGCGCATTCATCATCGTATTCGTAAAGGCTCGAATGCTTTTTGGGGCTATTTAGTGGCTTGTTGGCGAGCCGACTTTCCAGTCAGTAGGATCGTCTCCCTAAATGAATATGGTACCAACTCAAGAACCCTAAGAGAGATAGTAGGTTTGGCTGACCTTGTGCGAGGATCGAGTCCGACCGCGTATTGCGAGCAGCGGCGGCTCCTGCCACCACGCCACAAGCGCTAGGATAGATAAAAGTATAGCGAGTTAAAGTGTTTGGTGTGGGGGAACTGTAGAACACCCAGGTTACACTAACCCTCAATCTATTGGCTTACCCTTGATGAAATCGGCCTTTGACCGCAAGGGCAATCCTGCTTCGAATCGCGGGTCAAGGTATTCTGTTTTCTGCCGAATTTCGCCTGTTTTTACAGAAAACAGAAAAAAATGGCCGAAAATGGGTAGAAAACAGAAAACAGAAAAATCCGCACATCCGTGCTCATGACGCGCGGGCGTGGCGTTAAAGTATGAATAGTTTTTACAATCGTCACGCGCCTCACGCGCTTGCGGGTACTATGAATACTCCAGCCTTCGCGGAGCAAGGAAAAATACCTTAACTTTTTCAAACAAGCGAATTATGTATATGCGTTCACCATCACGATAACAAAGGATAGCAATGGAATTAATTATCATGGAACGGAATGAAATTGATGATGGATTGATGGCGAGAATGATGAAAAAGTCACTACGTCCGTAGCCGCCATGGTGGAGCGGGCGTCACGCGCGGGCGTCACGCGCGTGCGGCGCTGGCGTTGAGGAGTGTGAACAGCGTCTAAGGGGTAAGGAGAAGCAGCATAGGCGCGCACACGCACGCATTGTACCAGAGCCAATTTCGCTTCTGAAGGGTATTCCCACTCTTTAAACTAGTATTTTCAAATTCTGGGTTATTGTGGTCATTTTCAGAATCGAATTGATTAATTTTGTTCTTTTTTCTCGTTTTTTTTTTTAGTTTTTTCCGCTGTTGTGAATCCTAAAGGGTATTTCATAGCGATTTCAATCTGAATTCTATCAGATCTCATTAAGCATTTTAATTTTACAGGGCTAAAATTCTGACTGTATCGAAAGCTTCTATTTTATGAGCAGCTTTTCACGGCTGAAGTCGGACATTTTTAGCATCGAATCCGTAAATTCCAGTGATTTAACAAATAAATTAATTAAAAAGACAAAAATGGCAAGGGTGTCAATGATGGTAGATAATTCACCAAGTATCAGATTTTCTAGAAAGGCATTTGAGTCCCGTTCCGATTTGCAGTTTTTTTTCATTCTGAGGACTAGTATGAATTGATATCGCTATGAAAAATGATGAATTTGACAGGATTCGCTTTTTTATTATTCAACAATGTTTACAAATACTGAAAAGTTTTTCTGACTCTCAGAGGTTGAACTACATCCGAAATTTTGATTAAATTCAAGAATTTGGACAGTTCGGAATTTTAAAATTCGCTTTAAATTTCAAGTTTCAAAATTTTAATCGAACTCAGTTTATGAAAATTTGAAATATGTAGATTTTAGATTGCTGAAATGAATTCAGAATATGGCAAATAAAACATCAGAATTCAAAAATCAGAATTAAATTTGAATTGAATTCAAAATTTTAAGATTTGAATAAATTTGCGGTGTTAAAAATTTGAATCAACTGCCGACTTTTCAAAACTTAAAGCAGTCAAGAGATCTACAAAAAACCTAAAATAAATTTGAAAATCCGAAAAAATAAAGAGAATTTTTAAATCATAAATAAATTTGGATTTCGAGGTTAAAAATGAATTTGAAATAAACTTGAAAAAATGGAAAAATTCAAAATCAAATCGGAATTCAAAAATCAGAATTAAATTAAGAATTTCCGAAATTCCAATAGTTTTCCAATGTCAAAAAATTTAATTAATTGCGGTTTTCGTAATAAATTCAAATTAGCAAAATCTGAGACAAGTCGCAAATTAATAAAAAAACCAAAAAACTTGTTATTAAATTCAGTTGATTATTACGCAGATTCTAGTGAAGTGGATACAAACTGTTGTTGCCTGCGTGGAGTGGGTTTCGAAACCTGAAATGAATTAGAAAATCAAAAAAAGAATAGAATTCGGAAATCAGAAGTAAAATTGAATCACAATCTGAATTATTGAAATTGATTGAATTTGTAGTATTAAAAAGTTTAACATATTACCGAGCTCCCAAAACTTTAAATAAGCAAGAGTTTCCCAAAACAAAAACAAAATCAAATCGAAAATTCGAAAAAAATGGGAAGTTCAAAATCACAGTTAATTTTGAATTAAATTCAGAATTTTCGAACTTTGAATAAATTTCCAATGTTAAAAATTGAATCGGATGCAAAATTTTTGAATTGAACTCGAATTCTCAAAATCTGAAAGAAATTGAAATTTTTCAAAAAAAAAACGAAAAAATTAGAATTAAATTCGGTTAATTATTGTGCATACATAAGTGTAAATAGCTATTTAAAAGGTCACGAAGTTCGCATTGAGCCTGAAATGGGAAGTTTGCGAAAATTCTCCGAATTAGCGGAAAGTGCGCGGTGACAAGTCTGCAGCCCCTCAATTGAATTTAGACAAAGTCATTACATTCCAAAATTTAAACCTCAATACGAGTGATGTTTATTCCGTGAAACAACTACTCTGCCAATCTCTATTTACATGGTTTCTACAAAAGAACGTTAGTGACTGACTCTTCTCGTGAGCATGAATGCGTTCGCCGAGAGGAGAGTAATTATCTCGGGCGCGCCCGTTTATGGCTCACCTCAGGTACTTCGAGTAGGCGAGCAGTACGAAAATGGACTTTCTCAGAACTTCTTCATCGAATCGGATAGAGGGCGACGTGTACATTCGAATGGTACCACACACTATGGGGAAACATGGAGAAAGAAACGAGTTATGGCGAAAAGTCGCGATTTCGCGACTTTCGCGACTTCTTTGAGTAAATTAGGGGAGTATTGTAATGCATACTTGCATCGCGGCGACTGGGTCGCGGTGTATGGACTGGCACAGCTCGCCGCGAGTTACGCACCAATAACACTGATAAACGTCGTGGGCGGGATGCAGATCGAATTCACAGTGCGGGGAGACAAAGGAGCACTTCAGCTGTCGACGTGACGCAGGCGACGGAAAACCGCTGCGCTTACGTCGTCGTTGGGGTGCGTTGACTGGACTTTCCAAAAAAAATAAATTTAGTTGGCGCTGGGTTAACGACGTGAACGCAGCGATTTCCGCAGCACGCGTCGCCTGTGCCAGCCAATTTCCTCCTTAACCTCACTCGCGCTGTAAGGCCTCTTTTAGAATTCCATCGCCGATCGCGGCGATAGCATGCTTCGAATGAGAATCGGCCCGCGACGCGATCACGATCGATACTTCTGATAGCATTGCTATCGTATCGTTCGGTGATTTCGCTCCGGAATAGGCTAAGTTCGATCAGCACCCCGTCTTCGGCGACGAAGCTACTAAGAGGTGCCACGCGCCACGGTGTCGTGCCTGTGGGGGTCTGCAGAGTTTTACCGACCGGCGAGTGGTCGCCGAGCGTCAGCCCGCGACAAAAATGTTTCCGAACATTATCGTCGCCGTGTCGTTTGCCACTCGCTAGCAGTGACGCATGACCGTCGCTGCGTTAGAACACTCTGCGCTGCCCACTCGTAGCGCTTGACGCCGCGTCAGTCGCCCTCGTCGCCGAATGTAAAGGGGTCCGCAGAGTTGAAGTTGCAGCGTTGCTCGCAGCGACGAACAGCACTGTATGATGTAGTATCGATTACATTTGGCGACGATGGCGACCGACGCAGAGTGAAGGGCGACGAGGGGCACCGCAGAGTGTATTGACGCCGCGACGGCCCTGCATCACTGCCAGCGAGCGGCAACCGACGCGGCGACGATAATGTTTCGAAACATTTTTGTCGCCGCGTCAAGGTTGACGCTCGGTGACCACTTGCCGGTCTCACCAACTCTGCAGACCCCTTAATCGATGTTGCATCACCCAGCGCTATTCGTCGTTGCGAGCAACTCCGCGACTTCAACTCTGCAGACCCCTTGTGTAGCGGCCAATCTACATTTTTCTTGCAATCTGCGCGCTGTTTAGCGTCAGCTGGACGGGGTGTCGTGTCGTAGCGCATTTTCTGCATTCCCTGAACACATCCAGGCGATGAACTTTGTGGTCATGTGCGATTCAAGGTTTTTTATCGATTCTCGTACTTTCGTTCTCAATGTTTTTCGAGATCGATAATTGATAGATTTTTGAGAGGAGTTGGTAATATCGGCCCAAAATCGGATTTCGACACTTTGCTCTCGCGTTCTTTTGGTAGAAGGTCCAAGAACTTTAGCTATGGAACGGGTTCAAGCAGACACCCTTCGCTTCAAAATAAACCCATTGGAAGGGATTTCCACGGTCTATAGGGGAGACGAGCTGCATTTACCGAAGCCAACCTAGTGACGAGTTCTGCTGTTCAAAATCGGGTACCCTTCATGCTCCTGCTCAACATTCAATCCAAAAACCATTTTGCGTCTTGAAACATTGTGCAATGGGTTTGATGAAAACGATAGACTATACAAGGTGATCAGCGACGCGCGGAAAGATAAGATAGCTTCGTCACTGTCCTTAAAAAGCACTTTGTACCAGTTTCCTGTTGACCTCGCACGTATTCTCCCCTTTCTCTTCGATTTTTAGCCGGTCGAGGTCAGGCTTATCGGGCTAATTATAAAAAATCTCTTTATCACTGTTGTATTTTGGCGCGGCCGACATAGAGAAAATTTGCCGCGTCAGTGCCGGGAAAGTACCGCGACCCTCGATTGTGCCGCAATAAGTTGTCGATAGCACCTCAGCAGCCACCTGATCAGACGAATCTGTTGTCGTGTCTTTAGCCTCGACGTCGCCGCAATAGTATGTACTGCAGCGGCTCCGCGTTAGAACCGCACCGGTTCCGAGAGGATTCAGCAGCGAACCCGCGTGGAGTACGATGTAGCGTTCTGTGTGGTAAAGCAAAATTATCATCGATTGGGCGCAAAAATGGCGGTAACATCTGTCCTCATCAGACAGAGGGGTAAGAACCGCAGGTGCGTAATTTTGTTTTTAGGCCCCTCGAGTTGAGTTATTATTCTCAAATAACTGCATATGAGACACTCTCCCGAAGCCGCGGCAGCACTACCGCGGAACCGTAGCGGCAATTTCTCTCAGAGGACTGCTTTACCGCTTGCTCTGCCCCGACTCATTCAGGCGAGATATTTAGACAGTAGGTGCGGGTGGATCGCTAGCTTTTGGCGGGCGGATCGACATCCCCCTGCCATCCGCCAGCCAGTAGCCAGCAATCCGCCCTCCAGTAGCCAGCGATCCGCCCGGCAGTAGCCAGCGATCCGCCCGGCAGTTGCCAGCTATCCGCCCGCCACTAGCCAGCAAGCCGCCCGCCATTAGCCAGCGATCAGCCCTCGATGCCACATGTTGGTTTTCGGTGGTTCCCAACACGGTCTCCGTGTGCGGGACCACCCCCCCCCCCTAGCCATGGGGACCATCCCCTCAATTGCAAAAAACTATTCTTCGGCTTCTGAGTGATCCTTCAAAGGTGACTTGAAGTTACCTTCCAGGATCGGCCTCAAAATGCCAAGTGAGCATTCAGTGAATTGGAGCGCCTTTTATACACTTCGGCTTGTTTACTCTGAGCATGATACTGATAACAGAAAAGAACTCGTCAAAGATTGACAAGTTTCACCGTGTAAAATTTGAGCGGGCGTATCGCGGGCTATCAACGCCCTGGCGGGCGGATCGCTGGCAGGTTGCGGGCGGCTTGCTGCATCTCATAGCTCAGCGGGCGGATCGCTGGCTATCAAAGCCCTTGCGGGCGGATCGCTGGCAGGTTACGGGCGGATCGCCGCTTCATAGCTTGCCGACGATCCGCCCGCTAGCGTGATCAACTTTTCCAGGTGCCGCTATCCGCCCGCCAAAACGTTGCGAGACGACGAGAGGCAGCCATCCACCCGCCGAGGTCACGATGAGCAGCGATCCGCCCGCAACTTGCCGGCGTACCGCCCGGAGAGGTTTTGATTGCCAGCGGTCAGTCCACTCCTACTGTTTGAGTAGGCTTTATGTATTTGTCGGGTTCAAAGCCCCAACATTTTACTATTGAATGCTGATCCATTTTTTTAATTCATACCATTGGGCAATTTTTCTCTATAGAGAACAGACTTTTCTTTTCACTTCACATACTAACAAATAGCCTTGTCTGAGAACGACATGTTGAAAAAAATCCGAAAATTTCAGAGTCTCAACTTCTAGGGCCTCGAAAATTTTCCAGTGCATACCCATAAATTCAATTCCTAGGACAAATCGCGGATTTTTTTTATCACTCTATATCTATATTTCATATAATGATACTGGCGAGGCACACGAATCACTATTGTGTTACCGCTCCATTTACGGTGGCCGACAATTATGGTGTGGCACGAATCGTAAATTTGACTGACTTGTTCCATCCAAGGACAGCCATACCGCACGACGATTCATGCATTCGCCGCCGGTCTTTTTTGGCCCTCTTCGCCCATAGACAAGGTTAATCTATTCGGATTACTCGTATATCATCCAGAACAGGATGTACCGAACATTGTGGGGTCTAGGATTTTTGTGAGACTTGTTCAGGTCATTCAAGACACTAAACGTTGACTCTTAGATCTACATGAATGCGACATTGCGACAAATGAGTCTTAATTTACTTCAACCCAATACTCCAACTGATGTATATCTTAGGAACAATTTTTGAGATTTATTTATTTATTTATTTATTTATTTATTTATTTATTTGTTTATTTGTTTGTTTATTTATTTATGTATATATTTATTTATTTATTTATTTATTTATTTATTTATTATTTATGTTATTTATTTATTTATTTATATTACATAATTATTTATTTGATTTATTTGTTTATTCATTCATTTATTTATTTAATTAATTATTTATTTATTTATTTTGTTTATTTATTATTTATTTATTTATTTATTTCTTTAAATTTTTGTTTATTTATTTATTTATTTATGTATTTATTTATTTATTTATTTATTTATTTATTTATTTATTTATTTATTTATTTAATTATTTATTTATTTATTTATTCATTCATTCATTCATTCATTCATTTATTTATTTATGTACTTATTTATTTATTTAAATATTTATTTATGGACGCACACATAAATAAAATGAGAAACACCCATGGAATTCACTCTATACCAACGCCTTTTCGTTCATAGTTGACATCATGCGACCCACCCGTGAAGTTTAGTAACTAAGATTCGTTTACATGCTTGATGTGTGGTCTAGGAACCACCCATGAGATTTACATATATAGCACTCTCCAGTAGTTGATGCAATCCGTGTTTGACGCTGATAACTTGAGCAACACCGATAAATTTTCCTCTTCTTGGCCTTATTATCGTTGTTGTTATCCCGGACCACCCACGATAATTACCGACCCTTCCGTTAAATTCCGGTACTTCCTGTTGTTCACATTTTGGCCGTCACGCATGATGTTTCCTCTTTTCATTCCTATTTTTTCTAGTTTGTATCCCAGACCACCGACGAAGTTTACTCTTCTCTGTCTTATTTTCCGTAGTTGGTGTCTCAGATCACCTATGAAGTTTAATCTTCTGGGCCTTATTTTTATATTTGGTGTCCTACACCGCCTAAAAAGTTATTCTTCTCAACATTCTTCCGGTAGATGATATCCCAGACCACACATAAAGTTTATTCTTCTCAATCTTACTTTCGTGGTTGGTATGCCAGACCACCCATAGAGTTCACTCTTCTCAATGTCGTTTTCGTAGTTGGTATCCCAGACCACCCGAGAGGTTTACCCTTCTCAACCGTATTTTTGTATACGGTATACCGGACCACCCACGAGGTTCGCTCTTCTCAGCCTTTTTTTCGTAGTTGGTTTCCCGAGCCACCCTTGAAGTTTACTCTACTCAATCCTCTTTTCGTAGTTGGTGTCCCAGACCACCCTTGAAGTTTACTCTTCTTCATCTTATTGCCGTAGTTGGTATCCCAGACCATCCACGAGGCTTACTCTTCTCAATAATATTTTCGTCGTCGGTGTTCCAGACCACCCATGAAGTTTACTGTGCTCAATCCTATTTCCGTAGTTGGTATCCCAGACTACCCGTGAAGTTTGCTCTTCTTGATCTTATTGTCTTAGTTTGTATCCCAGAGCACCAATAAAGTTTACTTCCCTCAATCTTTTTCCATAGTTGGTGTCCCAGACCACACATTAAGTCTACTCTCCTCACTCTTATTTTCATAGTTGTTAACCCAGACCACACATATAGATTACACTTCTCGATCTTATTCTCGTAGTTGGTATCCCAGAACACCCATGAAGTTTACTCTTCTTGGCCTAATTTTCGTAGTTGATACCCCGACCATCCATGAAGTTTACTCTTTTCTACCTAATTTTTGTGGTTGGTATCCCAGACCACTTACCATCGGACCACCTATGAAGTTAACTCTTCGACACCTTATTTTTTATAGCTGGTGTCTCATACCTACTATAAAGTTAATTCTTCTTAATTCTACATATTTCCGTAGTTGGTGTTCCAGACCACCCATCAAGTTTATTCTTCTGGACCTTTTCATAGCTGATGTCCTACACAACCTATAAAGTTTACTCTTCTCAAATTTATTCTCGTAGTTGGTACCCCAGACCATCCATAAAGTTCACCTTTTCAATCTTGTTTTTGTAGTCGGTATCCTAGACCACTTATGAAGTTTACTCTCCTCAACCCTGCTCTCGTAGTTGTCACTCTCGTTTATTTAATTTCGTAGTTGGTATCCCAGACCACCCATGGACATCATACTTCTCAATCTTAATTTCGTGGTTGGTCTCCAAGACCACCCATAAAGTTTACCCTTCTAAACCGAATTTTCGTAATTGGTTGTATCCCAGACCATACATGGAGTCCGCTCTTCTCAGCCTTAGTTTCGTATTGGGTACTCCAGACCACTCACGAAGTTTACTCTTCTCAACCTACATAACTGTCGAAGTTGTTATTCCGAAGCACCCATAAGGTCTACTCTTTCAATTTTTATGTCGCAGTTGGTATCCTAGAACACTCTTGAAGTTTACCATTCTCAACATAATTTTTGTAGTTGGTGTTCCAGACCACCCAAAAAGTTCACCTTTTCAATCTTACTTTTGTAGCCGGTATCTCATCAGACCACCTATGAAGTTAACTATTTTTTTATCTCATTTGAATAGTTAGTATCTCAGATCAGATAGAACACTCTTGAAGTTTACCATTCTCAACATAATTTTTGTAGTTGGTGTTCCAGACCACCCAAAAAGTTCACCTTTTCAATCTTACTTTTGTAGCCGGTATCTCATCAGACCACCTATGAAGTTAACTATTTTTTTTATCTCATTTGAATAGTTAGTATCTCAGACTACTCATAAGGTTCACTCGTCTCAATACTATTTTTCGTAGTTTGTATCCCTGACCACCCATGAAAATTTACCATTCTCAACTTCAATTTCATAGTTGGTGACCCAGACCACCTATGAGGCTTACTCGTCTAAATCTCTTCTCAATATCATTCTCGTGTATGGTATCCCGAACCACACATAAAGTTTACTTTTTCAATCTTGTTTTTGTAGACGGTATCTCAGACCACCTATGAGGTTAACTCTTCTCAACCTTATTTTTCGTGGTTGGTATCCGCGACATCCCAAAAAGTGTACTCTTCTCAATCTCATTTTCTTACTTGGTGTATCCGACCACCTATGAAATTTACTCTTTTCAATCTTGTTCTCGTAGTTAGTATCACAGACTACCCATGAAACTTACCGTTCGCAACTTCATTTTCGTTGTTGGCATTCCAGACCATTTATGGAGATTAGCACCTTCAATCCACTTCTGTCCCTAATCTCCTATAGGGACCGCCGAGGTGATTAAGCTCCTTACAACCTATTCCTGCTTTTGATATTTTAAAGACCAAATATGGGTCTTGCCTTACACCAATCCGTTCCTACAGTTTAGGTATCACCCATGAAGTCTTGTTTTTCATATCTAAGTTCCCTAATTGACAGCCTACGGCTCACACATGATATTTACCGTTTTCAATCAGCTTCTGTGTTTGATATTCTTGGAACCACCCAAGTGCTCATCCTAGCCTTTGTATGCCCTTCTCTCCCTCAGAATGCTCCCCCCGTCTTTTTTGGTCGGCTAAAACCTTTGAACCGTCAATGTTGAATAGACATTGGTCAGTTGTGCGTTCAGACGATCGTCGTCCGTTCGTTCGGCCGGCTGCGCAGCCTTCATCACACACACACACACAACACACAGAGCGCTGTGCTGACTAATCATTCGGGGGGCTACTTTACTCATCGCTCGGTAGGCGTAGCATGCCATCACCGCACGGCAGCAGCGTCTCCTCCGTTCATTTGAAACGATGAGCCTAGAACCACCCGACCGCCAACCATCATCTGGATCTGGTGCCGTAGCACCTCCTATTCCCAAGCCACGGACCATTAGATCGACCCCGAGTCTGCCCAAACCTGTACCACCCGTGAGAAAACGTCTGCCGCTGACTCCCCCCACCCAGCCGACTGTTGTCCATGTGCGAAGTACCACAGTTGATCGGCAGCCCATCAATGTTTTCATCGATCTGAATAATAGTCTATGGCGAAATATTCGAATTGAAGATATGGAAAACAAGTTGACGACGTCGAGAGCACGAGGGGAGGCCGTCCACAACCCATCGACCACCACAATCACGTCAAATCGTCGGCTGAAGAGGTGAGACAGCTTTTCAACTTCATTTCCATTTTTCTGTGATTTTTTTCTTTTTTTTTACTTTTTCCTGTTTATTTTTTCACCTCGTTCTTCGCTTTGTTTTCCCATTGTCCTTACCTCAAATCTTGGAATGTATGTCGTTTTATATCAATGAGACCTCTGGGTAAAATTGAGGTGAAATGCTTTCTTTCTTCAATTGTAATTCTGAATTTTTCGCGCAGTTAAAAAAATGAATAATGAAGCAAAGTATTGACTTGTTACAATTCTTTCAATTTTTACCAAATTTATATGACATTTTTTGCAAATTTATTTTTTACAAACTCATTTGACACTCTATGAACTTTTTTTTTGTTTTTTTTTCACCTTGTTTTTCGCTTTGTTTCTCTATTTTTCCCACTGTTGGGCGCTATATAACCAATTTTTTTTGTCGAATTCTGATTTTTACACAGCCTAAAATTAAGGCTTTGCGCGGTTGAAAAAGAAGTGTGGAGTGTGAATAGTGAGTTTATTTACTTGTTCTATTTTTCCCATTTTTTGCAAATTTTTATGTTATTCTGTGAAAAAAAAACATTTTTTCTATTTGTAGAAAGAGAAAAAAATGTTTTCTTATTTTTTTGCTGGTTTTTCTTACATTTGTCCTCATAAGATGATCAGAATTATTTTTATACATGTACTGGACTTTTCAACGGAATCGAATTCCTTTTTGAATTTTTTAAATATTTTTAACTTGCATCTAAAATTATAGAGTTCAGCAGTTGGATAGGAATTAAAAAGTCATGTGACGCGTTTTTCCTCTTTCCACGAAGTTATCTAATTATTTATATATTTTTTCTATTCTGTCAAAAGCAAAATCTATTTTTGTTAGTTTTTTTTAAGCTTCTCTCTCGTATCTTAATCTTTAGCTTTTTATTGCAGTTTTTAGATTTTTCGAATTGCTTTGATATTTTTTCATGATTGTTAAATTTTTTTAAAGATGTTTTCATTATTTTTTGCTCGAACCGGATGTGAGAAAAATTTCGATGTGCGATAAACCTTCTCAAATATTTTTGTATCTTATTATTATTTGTATTTTTGTTCTCTATTTGAGGTGTTTTTTCTATTTCCCTGTTTTTCTATACTTTCTCAAATTTCACTGTATTTTATCATTATTTTCATTTTCGTTCTATATTTGAGCTGTTTCTTTCTCTATTTCCCTATGTTTTCAAATGATAAAAAATCGAGTTAGCTGACTTTTCTCCACCTTTTGTTTTGAACTACCAGTAGAATTGCATATGTATATTTCCACCGCGATACTGAACTGTCCCGCGACTCCACCGCGAACGTGGACTCTACCGCGACTCGGCCTTGACTCCTTCGCGATATCTCCTTGGGTCAGGCTCCCGATACTACCCCGACTCCCCCAGAACTTTTCCGCGACCTTACCGCGACTTGATCAACGAAGAATTGCCCGCGGTTCTGCCCCGCATCTACCCCGCGACTGCCTGGCAGTTGCCGAGCCGAAGTAGTTTCGTCAGAGTCGCGGAATTTTTTTTTCAGACTACATCTGGGGTTTTTGAGTGAGAGCGTTCATTTTAGGGGTCTGTAGCGCTTTTCATCGGACTTCGTCAGCCCGGTCAGAAAAGGAGGGTCGAAAAGGACAAAAACATTGTGTAGAGGTGTGACTCAGTGGCCTCAACATAGACCGTCAGTGTGTTAGGATTGGAAGCCGGTTTTGCAGGAAATGTTTTTTTTTTCAACTTAGGTCATCATCACTGTGACTAATTCATGTGGAAGTGCATACACATCATTTCATGATAATTCACCAAATTCACGGACCAAAGCGGTCATCGCAAGGCGCCCGCTTAGCGTGACGCTGCTAGTTCTACTAGCTGACCTTCTTCTTCCTTTGGTATAGGCTGCTTCTGGAATTTGTAGGATCCACTTAAAATTCACTCGATGCTCAATATTGAAAAAACCTCGACCACAGCGCGACCGCACGCGTGTTCACAAGTTTTCTTTTTTTTGCAGAAGTTGACTCCTGCTCAAACTCTGTGGCTGTCTTTGGCAAGTATACTCTGTTTCGGAGTGAAATATACTGCAGTTGTCCGCGTGCGTGTACGCGCGTCTGCTGCGTCTCATTCTCCCCCACACTTTCTCGCTACGCGAAGGAACAAACTAGATTTGCCTTCGGAAGAGAATAGATATTGTTGTCGAAATTTTCGATTATTCCATTTATTCATCTCGGTTTTTTCGAATGCATATTCGAATAATCGACCTTAATAATTTCTATTTCTCAATTGATTTTCTGTATTTATTATGCAGCTTTATTTTTTATTCTATTTTTCACATTACATTCAGTATGGGAGTTTTTGAATTTTAAGTCATCCCACCGTATTTTCGTTTTTCTAATGGCCAGCGTGCCTTACGCGTGCGGTCGCGTCGCGGTCCAAAGTATGAGCACGACCACAATTACCAAGCTCCGCCCACAATCTACCTCAATTTTTTGAATTTGACTGTGGCCTTTCTGTTGGTACCCGCTGGAACTATTCACCTCAATTGATGTTAAACAGAGCTGAAAAGAGTTTACTCTGAAATCGTCAACGAAGCCCCATAAAGTTGCTTTTCATGTCGGTGAACAGTTTCAATCTTGTTGGCGTGCGGAGCGTGTCCAGCGTATGCGCATGGTAGTCATAGTAAAGGCGTTGGGAATTCTACGCTATACATGGGGCTGGTCAAAACCGTTTATTCATGTACATCTACTCGTTTCAAGCTATAACAGGGGAATGAAAATCTGCAAGGGATATCCAATTTTGATTGTGCTCGTAAACCTCGGTGTTTGGCCTGTGACTGAACCACGCACAAGTAATTTCGCGCCAAGGCAAATTTTTAAAAATTCTCTTTTTTTGTCTTTGTGCCCCTTCTGATTTCATTCATTTTGTTTGTTATTGGCTGGTTTCCTATTTGTTTTATTCAGTTCAGCATCCTAAAGCGAACACTATCTGTTTTAAGTGCTCTCAATTTGTAGATCCTATGGAAATCTGCAGAAAGCACCTTCTTTAGAAAAAATTTCATTTCTTCAAGTGTTCATAAATGTAACGTAAAGAAATGTGGGTTTTTGAGGGTTCAAATGGAAGATTATGAATTTAAGATTCTTCTAAGGTGTTTTTGGTCGTCTGAAACTTCACATTTTCTTTTCTGGGTGCTAGCATTAGCGATCGGGTGCTTTTCTTTTCTTTCCAACGTCAGAGTTTGAAAAAAAAAATGCCTAAAATTTATGCAGAGCGTTCCTCGGGCTGCTGAGCACGAATATGAGGTCTGCTTTGAGTTTGGCCGAAGATTATGGTAGGTTACGGTGCATAGATTACAGTAGGTCGATGTTTCTGTTTTGGCTCATACCTTGCACTTGGGGGTTCATTGAGGTGCTAATCACGGCTCCCGCAATTCCCTCTTTTTCCGATTTCACAAGGATTACGGTCATAAGGATTACGGTAAATTATGGTAGGTGTAATCTCATTTGATTACCACAACCTACCATAATTCTGAAAATATCGTAAAATGGATCTCGGATTCTCAAGCAGGACATCACAGAACCCTTCTGGGCCAAATTTCTGTAGAACCCGAACTACCGTGCTCCTACCGTAATCTTCTGTAAACTGAAAATGGATCTAATATTTGTGTTAAGCACTCTGAATAACCAATTTATTATAGTTTTGAAATTTTTTTCTACATGGTCAAGCGCAGTTGTGTAATTTCTCAACGGATGGTGAGGGGGTCGTAAAAATTTTTTGATTTGAAATCCAGAGTTTCACGTGCGGACCGTAAGAATACCTGCCCAAAAACCAAATTTTGGAGGGGATCGTCAAACGTTCCGAAAATCTTGGCTACTAAGGGAAGGGGGTCGTAGCTCCGTTGAGGTCCTATGCAACGGCACGCTTGACCCTGTTTCTCTAACTCTAAGGTCCGAAAAAAGAAGTGTGAAGAGCTTTTTCGACCTCTTACATTTCTTATTTAGTTTAAAGACGTCGTATGACCCCTTACCTAGCCTGAGCTGACACAAATCCTTACGTGGGTGGGTGCCTAATCAATCCTTGGGTGGTCCTGTTTGATCTGATTCCGTCTTAGCTACGTACGACCCCCTACTTTTATGAAGAAATCGAAAAATTTTCACGGTCGCTTTCCGAATGTCTCCATCTTTCGTTCTGAAATTCCAACCATCTCCCTCCCCGATTTTCCATTTTTGTGTGAAATTATTTACGACCCCCCCCAACCGTTGTTATTCAGTGATATTTTCTTGCCTGGCCTTCCCGCAACGAAGAGATCATGTATCCTCATTTAGGTGGGGTAATCAAGCCACATTGGGACAGCCTGAGCCATCCGTGGGTGGTCGTGTTCTGTCAAATTCCGTCTTACCTACGACCCCTCCTTAGTTAAACGAATTTTTTTTATATTAATTGTCACGATAACTTCATGTTTTTTTTTCTCTTTAACTGCCGAATTTCTCTCGATCACCTCTCAAGTTTTCTGTTTTGAGCAACTTTTCCTACGACCCCTCCCCCGTTATCTCCTGGTACATCTGTAAATCAGTTTTTCTTACGGTTTTTAGCAAAAATTTGCAGTTGAACTCGGTAGTGCGTTCTTGTTTCATAACTGGGTCACAAGGTCGTAAAATGTTCCGAAAATTTCGGTCTCCCAAGGGGGTCGCAAGTTGGTCGAGGTCCGATACAGCGGCCCGTTTGACCCAGAAAGTTCTGATGCATAGTTGAGCTGTCGTGTGATCAGTTTTTGTGGTTCAGCTAGAACCTTCAAGCGGGCTGTTGTATCGATTTCTATCTTGGCTGCGACCCCCCCCCTTTTTTGAATGAGGTTTTGGACAATTTTTTGTAATCTCTTACTAGGTTCTTCATTTTCTCATTGATATTCTATTCTGATCACCCATCAACTTGATTTTTAAGGCGGAGTTATTCACCCCCCCCCACTTTACGACCCCCTCGCGACAGTGATGGGAAAATTGTATTTATTTGTGATTTTGGCGAAAAAAAACTCCAGGTAGATCAATTTTTTTAAAGTTTAGAATTGGAAAATTTTGACATCCGGGATCGCGTCAGATGTTCCGAAAAGCTTTGTCGTCATGGGGGGGGGGTCTCAGGTCCCCCTAGGGCCAACACAGCGGCCCACCTCACCCTGCTAGTTCCCATAGTTAGTTGAGCCACCCCCAGGTTTGAGCGAGCCGCTGAGCCAATTTTCGGCGGAGCTACGCCCCCCCCCGTTGACCGAAATTCTGCAAAATAAAATTTACGACCCCTCTCGGCAAATAGACATCGAATTTGTATTCAGCACACCGAATAACCCCGGACGAGTATTACTACAGTGCTTCTCTGGACCAAATTCCGTTGTTGTTGTTGTTGTTGTTGTTGCCCATCATCCACCATACACACTGATCCTGGATCCAATTTCCGGCATATTGACGACGTCATCGAAGCAACATTGCTGGGATCCTCTTCTTTGGAGGATCCCTGAGTGGGGCGTTTTTCCACCCTCTTTTTTTTGATTTTTTTTATTTAATCTTTTTTTTAGAATTTTTTTATATATATATTTTTTCTTTTTTTTCTTTTCTTTTTTTTTATTTTTTCATTCGTTTTTCTTTTTTTTACATTTCAAATACAGTACTGCATAATTAAAGTGACAGGAAATGGGCTACTTCCACTGGTTTGAGCCAGAGATCTTCTATTGTGAGGTGCGTTGGCCTTCCAGAGCAAGAGAACATGTGAGGTACTGTGTGTTCCTCAAGCCCGCAGTCTGGACAAAGTGGACTATCTGCTGCTCCTATCTTATGTAGATACCATTGCGACTTCGAATAGAAACCGCTCCGGAGCTGAGATAGCGCTGCCCGACTTGGTCTTGGCAAAGTCTCCTCCTCCTTAGCAATCTTCGGCGGCGGTCCATTTAGCAAGGGGGAGTTCATAGTAACCAGGAACTCCTTAACAAACTCTTTGTGCACTTCTCTGCGAATGCTTTCCGCGTTTCCTGGCCTGACCAATATTGGCTTGATCGTTCTGACATGCTTTCTGATCTGTCTTGGTGGTTCCGATTTCTTCATCATGTCGTGTGAGGGATGTTCTGGATCAAGTGCCGCAACCGTTCGATATTGAAGCGTCAACATCTCGTTATGAGCTTTGACTGGCATGATTCCCGTCTCATTGCTGAGGTGGGTAGTGCCAGCCATCGCCAGGCTTCCCGTCGCGGTCCTCAAGGCTGCATTTTGACACGCTTGTAACCGATCCCAGTGAGTCGACGCAATGAGCGGGCTCCAGGCTGGAGCAGCGTAGGACATCACGGATTGTCCGGTGGCGCGGTAGGTCAGTGTGAGCAGCTCTTAGCTTTGTCCCCAGTTTCTTCCTGCCAACGCTTTCAAGAGATTCGCTATTTTAGCCGTCTTCTTGCGAACATCTTCCGCATGTAGTCGATCCGTCATCATAGTGTCGAAATGGTAGCCGAGAATTGTCGGATTTCTTTCGTGTGTGATCTGCATCCCATTTATGAACACTTTCGGTACATATCTCGCTTGAGCAGAATGCGTTGTTAGAAGAGAGACAATTCGACCAACGCTGAGGTTGTGGAGAAACCTTTCCGAAAACCATTCTGCCATCCAGGGATTTGCAGGTGCGTCTCCAGTGTAGGAAGAATGGTTCTTTCAAAAGTGCGTGCCATAGATGAAATGATCGAAATGGGCCTGTAGCTGTTCAGATCTTCTGCAGGTTTACCAGGCTTCAGGAGTGGGAAAATTCTCGCCTCCTTCCACGACGCCGGGATCAGTCCAGTTGACAGGGTTCTGTTGAAAAGGGCTCTAAGGCACTCCCGTAAAATTGGTCCTCAATGCTTGAGCATTACAGGGGCCACACCACTTGTATCCAACGCTTTAGACGGCTTGCATTTCTTCAAGGCGGCGTCGATGAGGGCTGTCGAAATGATGGGAACGCCTTCCTCGGAAAGTTTTTGGTCCATCGGAAGGTCCTTCGTGACGACTTCATGCTTTTATGAGGGCATGGCGAACTGAACTGTTTGCATAAAAGGTTGGCCGCATTCTTGTTCTTCAACGGTTTGCCCCTATGCAAAATTTGGATGGGATTGGGTTTCACTGAATGGCCATCCAGAGCCTTCATGGTTGCCCATAATTTGGAAGAGTTTGTACGATGATCAATGCCTTCCACGAAAGTTCTCCATGTCTGCTGTCGGTCCTTCCTCACCTCATCAGCGATTTCTCTGTTCAGCTCAGGGATTCTGGTGCTGGTCGGGTCCGTTCTTCTGATCGAGTCTCTCTCACATATGAGGTCCTTAGCGGTGTCCGACAGTCCCGGCATAAAAGCCTTACGTCTGCCCTTAGGGATAGCTTGTGACGTTGCTGTCCTTACGGCCGATGCGAGAAATCGATCCATTTCCAGTGGAGTGGCCCGGAAGTCAAAATCCGCCGATTGTTGTTCCAGCACTGACAGAAATTTGGGCCAATCCGCCTTTTTGAAGTTCACGAAAGTGTTCCTCGGTGACGAAGATATAAGGGCCTCGCTCCTGAACTCCATCAGGATAGGAAGATGGTCACTTGCGCCTGTGTTAACAGTGTCCCAAACTGCTGACGATGCTAGGTCCTGTGAGCACAGCGAGAGGTCCGGTGACGAGGGTCTTCCATACGTCGGCTTCCTAGTAGGGTGATGGGCATCATTGAGAATCACAAAATTCGACTGCGCTATCTCCTCCTCGAGGTCCTGTCCACGTTGGTCCTCTTCACCCTCTGACCATAGAGGACTGTGCGCATTGAGATCTCCCATGACGACTGTGGGTTTCCCGCATGTCAGGAATTGGGCGATAGACAGCTCGTATGCGGGTGGGCATGAGGACCTAGGCGGAGAGTAGAGATTGTGAATGTGCACAGATCCAGCCTTCGTTTCCACAGCTAAGGAGATGCATTCCGTCGTACCATCTCTGGTTCCTGGAGTGATCACACTGCACTGTGAGTTGTTTCTGACCAGAAAGGCCACACCTCCTCCGAAACTCGTTCGGTCATTTCTCAGGCATGTGTAGCCTCGAACCACCGGTGGTCCTTGATTGGGATCCAGTTTAGTCTCTTGAAGTCCCACAATGTCAGCTCCCATGCGGTGTGCGAGAGCTTCTAGTTCCGCTGATTTGTTGCGAAAACCATTTATATTCAACTGGATCATCTTTAGAGAGTCGGGACTTGAGCGCAGAGGTTGATATGTCGGTACGGAGACGCAGTTAGGGCACACGTATGAGCTGTCCGCATCCTTGAAGGACTTGAGACCAGAGCATTTCTTCACATGAGTCCATTTCCTGCATTTGCTACATTAAACGCTCCCTGCAGCGGCTGAGGTCCCACACTGGGTGCAGGGCCATCGAAACCGGCGAGGGGGTCCAGGGTTTGCTTCGATTCCGGCACGGATGAGTAGACAACGGATCAGCAGCGCCGGTTTATGCTGACCCGCAACCGAAAAAATTGGCTCCAGAACTCGTGAGAAATGAATTCTGGGAGGTATAGTTGAGGATCTTTGACTTCGGAAGGATGGCGGCCATTGTAGACGACTTCTTCTTCCGCGTACGCTCTTGCCAAACGAGTAGGCGATCCTCCATAAGAGCACCAAATTCCGGTCCGCGATTGCGTCTCGACACGCATTGCGGCCGCGCGCTTTCGGGTCGGAAGAGTTTCCAGGGCCGCAGCCGCCAATCTGTCGACTTCAGGTGGGTTTTGGAAACTGGAAACTAAAAAAGATTGGAGAAACTATACAAAAAAAAGCCACATCGAGTCGGCTTTGGCGCTGGAAACTCGACCAACTAGAGCGCGTGCGGCCGCAAAGCGTGTCGAGACGCAATCGCGGACCGGAATTCTGCCCAGAGAAGCACAGTACCTTATTTCAGACTATCTAGTGGGTTGGAGACAGCTCCCTTTTCTCTCCAAAAACTTTACGACCCCCCAATTTAATTTTTTTCAAAAATCGTTCAAAGTTTTTGAGACCACCCCCGTTGCGCCCAGTCACAACACTGCTCAATCCTGGCCGTCTCGTAATTAGCTTGGGTGGTCCTAGCCAAGCTGTCAGGCGGGCCATTGCATCGGATTTCGTCTACGCTCCGACCCCCCCCCCCCTCCTATGGAACCATAAGGTTTTCAACAAATTTTGACGATTCCTTCCCAATTTTTTCAATTTCTTATGCCGAAGTTCTCAAAATTGATCCAGAGATTTGGCTTTGAACTGGCCCTGCGCGCGACCGCTTTTTAGAAATCTAAGTTCTGAGTGACCCTAGAAATTTGGTCTAAATTGCATTGTAAAGATCGCTCCTCAAATTTTTGTTTTTGGGCAAAATTGATTAATGACCCCCCCCCCACGTCGCCATGGGTACACCTGTTGATCAGTTTGAAGCTGTTTTCTCTCAATTTTCATCTAGAACTTGTTGTGGAACTGGCTAGAGCGTTTTCGTTTCACAAGTGGGGGCCTCTGACGGAATTTCTCACTGTTTCTCCCATAGCGCGCGTCCATTTTCTGTCTACGATGAGTAATCGTCCAGCTCCCTCTCGTGATGGCTGCGATCGCCGTCGCCGCGCAATGGCGTTCGATCGAATGCCATTCGCTATTGGGGGGGGGGGGGAATTTCCGTGTCACTACTGATCATAGCGTTCAAATCGTGTCCTCTATTGATTCCGTGTGATTCCTATATGCCCATCGAGGCATATACCGCGTTTTAATGGATTTTTAATGGGGAAGAATAACGTGCGTGATGTGGTTTGAATAGAGGGATATCTGACAAAATTTAGTAAAAAAATGGTTTTTAGGGATTATTTCCTTGGAAAAATGTTTTTTTTTTGTGTGCAACATGGTCTTTTTGTCATTCAGTGAGGGAATTCCATGCCCTCTGATTCTGCTGCTTTCTGTGTTCTAACTTTGAGATGAGCTTAGGGACTGTGCTTTATTCGGACCACAAAAAAATCTTCAAATAACTGCTTATTTCATAGAATAAACTCGTGAGCCTTCACAACATCATTCCCATACCTGTACCACCCCCCACCCATATTCCTAGCGACTTACATGGTTTCAGGAACGTCCGCGAGGGTCGAGTGTGGTAGAGCAGCGTCTAGCGCGCCTGCTTGATTTCACAGTGCTCAGACATTCGTTGATATGAACTGGATACCAAAAAGCAGGGTAGTTATCAACCGCCAACCAATAGGATACCAAAATCGATTACCGCAAACCAAAGCGCGGTCACGTTCGCAGTGTATTGGTTTGCTATAAGGTTGGTATTGGTGGAAACAGGAGGCTGTTATGATCCGCCAACCAAAAACGTCTTTCCGAGTTGACGATCGGTCCGCTCGCTTTTTATGCTGTAAGCGTCTAGCGTCGTAGACAGAAATTGTTTTGAAGGATTTCTGTTTCCTTCCATTAATTATGCCTTGTTTCTCTGTTTTGTGCTTTTATAAGCCTATTTTTTTCAATTTTCTCTCCTCTGGCTGTAATTATTAATTGATTTCGTCTAACCTTTTCTTCTACAGGTACTTAAAGTGGATTATTCTCGAAGTTGATTTTTCCAACCAGTGCTCTTCTTTCTCAAAATTGGGAAGAAGATTAGAAATTATCCGTTGAATAGGGTGCTTATGTGGCCACTGCGGAGGCACTGCCATAATCGACGCCTAATTCTTGATTTTCTGCTACATGTTGCTCTGACAGCCTTCGTTAGCGAAGGCGTTGAGCATCCCGTTGATCGAAAACAACACATACGGACGCCGTCAAGAACGGTTGAGTGAACGGGATGCTAAACGACTGATGACGTCACAGAAGGGACGGGGCAACCCTCCGACGGCGAACGCAATGCTCCCCGCTTTGCGAAACGGGTCACCGAACGGGATGCTAAACCACGAGACAAAATCGATAACGCCATACACGCCACGTGCGCCCCTCCTACTCCTATGCCAACCGCTATACACTCACCTGGACCCTAGCCAAGTCTGCACTTTCTGTGCTCTCAAAAATCAATCAATTCTACGAATGCTCCGCATCTTGCCTGCTCCCAGGATAGAGCACCCATGTTGGTGCAGGAGCAGCGAAGTGCAGGCTCTCGCATTCCACTCAACTCGAAGGCAGAGCCCGAGGAGTGCACACTTGACAATGAAATGAGTCGGTCTAGCCTCACCTCGGGACGGCTCGTATGTACCGCTGGTTTGATTTTGGCTTCAACGTTACGTCGGTGCCGTCGTCTGGCGGCACTGCGCACGCGACCCAACACGCATTGACTAACGCCACCTCCGATTCCGAGCTCCGCCTACTGATTCTCCGAATCGGCGACCCTCCGACCCAAAATTTCCCGAATCTCTTACGGGGTCGCAAACGAGTTTTTGCCAGAGTGGAGAGAAAAGCGCTGGGCATACTGCAGAACGGACAAGCACGCCCATACTGATCATTTTTGACGCAGGGCTTTGGAAATTTTCACAAATTTTTAATCAAGGGGGGGGTCGTAGTTGCGCAATAATTGCCGCAGCGGCCTGCTCACCCAGCCTGCTATGCCAGAATAATTCCCGAGCAGCTCAACTTTTTAAAGATTCGAGTGGTTATACAGTTGCTGGTGTCTATTTTTGACCAAAAACATCCACCTTGTATGCCCGAATTTCTGGGCAGCTTGAGTTTTTGAAGAACTAAGGTTGTTTTACCGTTATGCGTGTCTATTTTTGATCAAAAATAGCCACCTGCCGTGCCCGAGTTCAACAACAGCTTGAATTTTAGCACAATTATAGCTTTCATACCTTTGGTGGTGTCTGTTCTTGACCAAAAATAGCCACCTGCTACGACCGCATTTGCAACAGGTAAAATTTCGGGAGAATTAAAGCTAATATACCGTTGTTGCTGTCTATCTCTGACCAAAAATAGACTCCTTCCATGGCCGAATTTCTCAGCAGCTCGAATTTTCGGAGAATCAGAGCTTCCATACCGTTATTGGTGCCTATTTTTGACTAAAAGTAGTCACCTGCTATGCCCAAATGTCTCAGCAGCTCGATTTTTTGGTGAATTAGATAACCTACTATGAGCGAAACCCAACTGTAGATTCACGGTAATCCACAGAAACTATTTAGGTATTGACATTACTCGCTTAAAATACAGCGCAGCGCTCTTGGGCTTTTTTTTTGGAATTTTCAAAGTTTTCCGTTCTACACGGAAACCAGGGTTGAACAGGCCGTTGCGCACGTTTTCGGCGGACCTACGAACCCCCATCTGTTGACCGAAGTTTTGGAAATTTTTGAAAAAATTTCTACGCTCCCCTCCCCTCGACAAATAGACATCAAACTTGTTTTCAGCGCATCGAATAACCCCTGAATAGGAATTTTGCCTGAAGTCTGACATTTCACCGAAACTACCGTATACCTACCGTGACGTAGAATTTCATGGCGGCATCAGCAACTATTAGTACCTTATTTTAGCTGAACAATTGGTTTGGAGAAAATTCCCCTTTTTTTCTCCGAAAATTCACGTCCCCTCCCCAAATCTTCTTCGAAAAGTTTCCTTATTTTTACGACCCCCACCCCGTTGCGCTGAGTCGTAACTTTGCTCGATCCTGGCAGGAATGGATCGTAACCTCTCTGAGGTGCTTAGGCCGGATTCTCCAACGGCTTTACCCCGGGCATGAGGGCGCAGAGAGTGTAATCAACTTCTATTTCCTAGGGAATGCGGAACGTCATACCCTGATTCGCTCCTCACCCAGGGTATAATGATTGACGAATCAGGCTTCTGCACAACGGCCCTCTTGACCTTGTGGTAGTGTGGTGAGGGGCCATATGAGTTTGAGCAAAATATTAAAATTCCGGGGTCGTTGGAATTTCGTGGAAAGAAGAAGTTCTTGTGAAGGTCAAGCTCGGGGTTTAGTGAGCAGTTTTTTTTTGCTTATCAAATTTCAACCCGCTCCCCCCCCCCCGTTGACTCATTCAGAGAGTCGGGGGGTCCTATTCGGCCACGATAGGCTTTCTATTCGGGTACCTAGTCGGGTTGAAAGGAACTTTCGCAGCAGCACGTGCTGCTCCGAAGAGCACGTGGTCCTGTCCGATAGCACTACGTGGCGCAGCGAGGCAAAACTTTTGCCGCACCCTATTTCCCACGCTTAAGCACGTGGCTTGTTCAATGGGAGCACGTAGCCCAGACATGCAAAACCTTCTCCGAACCCCGTTTCCCACGCAGCAGCATGTGGCCTGTTTGATATGAGCACGTGGCGCTGCGGGCGGGCTCCCACACCTTCGATGGGAGCGGGTCTCCCCCCAACAAGGATACGGTCCAAGTCACGGACCGCAGTACGGGATCACCCCCACAGCAGTCCGCGACAGGGACAGCACCTTCGCCATGGTCGATAGCGAGGGAGCTCCCCTCGCTAAGGACCGTGGGGGAGACCCCTTAGCGGTTCAAAAATCGTCCAGAAAGTGACGCGTAGTCACCTTCCAGGAGCGGCCCGTAAGGCGCACTGCGCTCTCTATGGGATCGAGCCCCTTATATACGTGCTGTGCGGCTGACATGCGCCGGGTCAGTTCTGAAGCGATCGATCAACGTGTTCAATCATGGGCATTGTGGCTCGTTCGTCGTCCAAACTCATCATAGTCGAATCGAAGGCGTATCGTGGCCGAGTGGAACGGCTATGATTGGTGCCACGTGCTTCTCACTTGGACGACGATTAGGCCACGTGGTGCAAGGAAATTACGTGGCCATATCGTCGTCCAACCGCTCTTTAGTCGAGTCGAAAGTCAATCGTGACCGAATAGAACCCCCGACTTCCTGAGCAAAAGTTATTACGAAACTGCTCAACAAGGTTCAGTTGCGAGGAAAAAGTCTAATACATTCTTTAAAATTTTCCATTTTTGGACAACCTTCATTAGAGTCCAGCGGGGTTGCGACCGGACGCAATGAGGGTGGATGAGAGTCGTAAAAACTTCGACATCAAAAAAGGAAGTTTTTTTTTTAAATTCCAAAAGGGTTTCGTAAAACATTTAGATCTAGTTCTGGCCCTGAAGCAGAAGTTCGTAGCGATTTCGGGGAAAAAATTTTTTGGGAAGTTTTGATTTCTGTTAAGTGGGGGTCGTAGCCAACTCCGAGATCGGTCGTAACGCTAGCTTTTTATGGACTATATCAGCCGTCGTGTCACGACACTTTCTTATATGTCAGTCGAGGTCCAGTCGCTAAGCTTTCGAACCTCGACTGGACGTAGAGAATCTTGAAAATTTTCGTCACCAAGGAGAGGGTCGTAGCTTCGCGGTGATCCTGCACCACGGCCCGCTTGACCCTGAGGGGTCTTATTTTCAAATCTCGTTAAGACAGCTCCGAAACGTTTGTTTTACTTGATTTGTGCTTTCCTAAGTAGGGACCAGGGCTGGGCACACGTCCCGGCATGACGATTCTGAATATGCACCCCCCTTAGCTCGGTAATTTTTAGGCACCCCCTTATGGGAAATCGAAATCGGCTGTTTTCCGAATAGTTGAACAGCTATGATCTTGACTTCCTGATTTTGATAAACAAGAATATAAAAAAGCACTGAATAGAGAAAATTCCGAAAATGGCAACAAAAAGGGTAGTGTAATTCCTGAACTTCAAAACAGCCCCATGAGGAAAATTTGTTAGTAAGACGGTAAGTTATGACAAAAGATAGAACATTCTTCAATACAAAACAATTGAACAATTACCAACAACAGAACTACTACTATTGCGATAATTAATGTTCTCTGTCGAATGTTTTCATAAACCTATGAAGGATTAGTTAATCTGTGTTTGATTATTCTGATGTGGAAATCAGAACTATTTTGTGTTATTGAACAATGTTAGGATTCATGTGATTCGTAGGGAGTAGAAAACCCGAGTTTTACCCTCCTAGAATGCCGCAATCCTTTAAAAAGTCGGCTTGCCGTGCGATACGGTGTTTGTACGCAGCTACACAGCGCACACGGGAATGGACGCGCACACAATATTAATAAAAATTGTATTTCATTACAGAACGAAGAGAAGAAAAGGATTGAAACTGAAGGAAATGGAAGATGGTAAAGGTAGTCTATTCTGGATGTACCCACTTTAGAAATTTAATGTAAATTAACAAAGTTAGAGCGGGTGTCAATATTTAGCCGTGATAAGGTTCATTCAAACGAACCTAGTTGATCAAAACTAGCAGTAAACTGAGAGCGAAGGATATTGTGAGAAAGAGGAGAATCTGGCAATTATTTTAGCATCAATGGAACCGGTTTTTAATGTGATTTAAAGACCTTAAATCTCGTCCCGGTTTTACCCCGAAAACCGGGACAAAACCGGGACGAGTTTTAAGGTCCTTAAATCACATTGAATATCAAACCTATTGCTATTAAAATGTTTTCTCGATCCTCCTCTTTCTCTCAATGCTCTTAGTTCTCATGTTTATGGGTGTTTTTGATCAACTAGGTTCATTTGAATGAACCTTATCACGTCCAAAAAATTCACTCCGCTCCAACATAGTCTGTTTACATTAAATTTCTATAATGGATACATTGAAAAAACCCTATTTCTGCCTCCTTCCATTTACTCCAGTTTAAATCATTTTCTCCGCCCCGTTCTGTAATAAAATACATTTTTTAATTAACATTGCGTCCGCGTCCACTCCAGTGCGTGTTGTGTAGCTGCGGACAAACACCGTATCGCACGCCTAGCCGAATTTCAAGGGATTGCGGCATTCAAGGTTGATAAAACTCGGGTTTTTATGTACAGGGTACTTCTCAATGAGGAGGACACGGTCATTCGGTTCTTCCATAGTAACTTGCAGTCTTCAATTTTTATAGTTGGCTCTCTTCATAAGTCACATTCTCATGAATAAAAACCTATTGACTAGTTGTGATACTGACTGTGCTATATGTACTTTTAAACTGTCGAAATAAATCCTAGCCTGCTCGGATGAGTCCGGGCAGAGTAAGCAGCGGAGCGGTCGGTCATGGCGAAGTATAACAGTGATAAGAAGATTTTGACATGATAAGCCCGATAAGCCTTGCTTCGACCGGCTCAAAATGAGCGACCTAGGCTATACATCAGTTCGCAAATCTTTTTTTGAACTTAAATGATAGTTTTTCTTGGCGCTGTCTTAGTCTCTTTGCTTCAAATCGGTAGCCGCCCGCGTAATCAGTGAACGTTGCACCAAAGAAACATGACATCACATCAATCCTTACTTGCTACAAGATAACAGAGTGGTGTATTCCTTCATCAAAGCAAACTTTGACAGCAACTATGAATTATTGCGAACACAACCTGCATCTCTATCAATAATTTGAATTCTTTAAGTGTTCGACTCAAAAAGTGGGAAAGAATATATGACAAATCAGAAGAATAGTGCGTATTTTTTTTTCCCGAAATTCGACAGAACTTGCACTTCGTTTTTTTTTTGGTGTTCGGTTTAGGCACCCCCCTTTGCCCTCTCTGCAACGTCTAATATGCACCCCCCTAAGGTTACCCGGGACGCGTGCCCAGCCCTGGTAGGGACTGTGTCTTTGTTTTTTCTGGGATATAGGACGCGGAGCGGATGCCGGGAAGGGTCGGTGGGCGGATAGCATTTTTAGAATCTTCATAAAATAATTCGGGAACCGAAGTTTTCTTTTATAAGTGTAGGATGTGCTCACGGCTCGAGGAGATTGGGGTGGTTATTGATTGGGAAAAGCGACCTCCTCACCCACTCCCACGCGGGTCGTGTTGGTGGGGTGAAGGGGTTGCATTTGAATTTACCTAGTAAACAGCTCAAAAACCTGCATTTGAGTTGAGTGTCTCAAATTTGTTGGTCTTTCATGCATGTATCCATCAGATAATCGATATGTTCAGAAGACACGCTCCCAGGGGCTCTATGACATCGCTGACTCGCGTGCGTACGCGACACGGTTCGTTGAGTGTGGGAGTGCTTTTAGCACTTCACACGAGGAAACGGGAATCTTTATTGACCAGAAATTATCGACGGAAATGTCGCGTCGCCGCCCATTTTGCCGCGTGCAAGGCTTACCGACCGTGACGCAGCAGGCGCGGGTGAGCAGTGTCCGCTCACAAGTATGTTACGAAGCGGCGTGCGTTTACGCGTTTGTGAGCTATATAAATGACGTCTTTGAATCTTCGAATGTCGAATTTTCAAAATATCCAAATAATTCTCTTCCTCAACACTTGTTTAGAAAATTTTCGCTCATGTACCCTAGCAGCCCAGACAATTTTCTTTTCTAAGGAATTCGAAGCGCATTTAGTCATATCAGCTTTCCTTGTTTTTCTCATCCTTCTTCAATGCTGTGAATCACCTTCGTTACGAAAACTGCGATGAGTAGGCTGGTGAGAAGACCTGACATTTGTTGTAACGTGGATAGGCCATTATTTTCGTTAAGCTATTAACGAGGGCGAAAATTAGTTCCCTGCCAACTGATGTGTGCGTTCGAGTGTATATTTGTGTTATACGCTATGCTATTAGTTTACTGCCGACATAAGTATTCCACGAGGGTGTGGATTCACCTGCATTTTTTGAAAAGAAAATGATTTGTTCAGAAAAAAAAACGAAAATAGAAAATCTTACGCGACTTTCTCGAATGTAAATATTGCCTTCCGTATGCCATGAGTAATGTATTCTCTAATAGCGCATTTCTTACTCTATCTAATAGTGTAGTGAGTGCTGGAAAACTATTAGGTTGAAGCGAAGTTTTTCCGCCATTTGACATTGACGATTTTTGGATCTTTCAGCGTGGGCCCTTCTGCCAAGTACGATAAACCTAACGAAAGCCGTCGCCCTCGACCTGAGCAAAGCGTTTGACTCTGTTAACTTGGGACTGCTGTCCGAGAAACTGCTCAAGTCGTCGTTACCATCATGGCAGAAGCGATGGATTGCAGCTTTCACGAAAGGCCGCCGGGCTAAGGTTCTGTTCCAGAATCACGTATCCGATAGCATTCCAATAGCAGCCGGTGTTCCGCAAGGCGGAGTGTTGTCCCCTGCCCTATTCAGCCTGTATCTTGAGGACATCCCCGAGCCTCCCAATGATGTAAAGATTGTTATGTATGCCGACGACATCACCACCATGTGCCAGGACCGTGACCTGCAAATAGCCGCTAACAAGATCAGCGCCTATCTCGTCGAGTTGAAGCTCTTCCTCGATAAAATGATGCTCACAGTCTCTGCTGCAAAATCCTCTGTTTCAGTGTTCACAACAAACACCAAGGAACACAGTGCCCATCCAGATGTCAAATGGGATGGTGACCTGTTGCCAGCAGCCAAATTCCCCAAGCTGCTTGGCCTTATTCTTGATCCCTCACTGAAGTTCCACAAAAACGCGGAACAGAAACAAACAGTCGTCAAAGCTAGACTTAATATCTTGAGAGCTCTCGGAGGAACATCATGGGGAAGCAGGCGAGAGACAATATTGAGAACCTACAGAGCAATACTTCAGCCGGCTCTGGAATATGCGGCACCAGTGTGGCAGCACCTGGTGTCTGACAGCTGCTGGAATAAGCTGCAGCGTGTACAGAATGCTGCGCTTAGAATTGCTACCGGTTGTGCAAGGAGCTCCCCGGTGGAGCATCTTCACGCGGAGGCCTGCATATTGCCGGTCAAGGAGCATTGTGAACTCCAGGCACAGCAGATGTATATTAATGTTCTGAGACAGCCGAATCATCCAACGAAGAGAATCATGAAGCCCATAAGAGAGAGGTCGATTAGGACGCCGTTCGCCGATGCTCCTCGTAAAGTTGATGCACAGAGATGGACCGACTCCAACATGGAAAGGCTTCGTCTTCTGCGTGAGGAGCACACCCAGTTTGTTCGAGGATATCTAACGAAGGCGGCTGTGAACCCTATCTTGGGAGCAGTGCCGCCTCGGGTTTGCGAGTCCGAGTCTCAACTCGGCAGACGAGCCAGATGTGCTCTTGCATCGCTGCGCTGTGGTCACTCTATTCTGCTCATGTCTTACGTCAACAAGATCGACAGCAGCCGACCAGACGCATGCCCGGACTGTGGTGCTCCCGGACACGACATGGCGCACTTGTTCATGTGCCCGAAGAGACCCACCTCCTTGACCAGAATGGACCTTTGGACGAGTCCTGTCAAGGCCGCCCAGTTCCTCAACCTATGACAAAAACCACTTCGAGGCTGCAGAAGAAGAAGAAGAAGAAAGCCCAATTTTTTCCTGTCTAACGCTGCCTTTCATTTGGGCCAAAGTCTGCTCATTTGCGAATGTGTGCCAAAATTCAGTGGTAATCGTCAGAACCGAGCATCTTTGAGTGCTTCTATTTACTTTGAGGTAGACCACCAGGGTTGAGAGGATATTTGAGCCACTTTAGAACCAGACTAGATGATAGCATTTGCAGAAAACTTCGACGGGGCGTAATTATTGAATTTCAGATGATTTAGTGATTTTGCAATTTCGGCCTCTTCTGGCTTATCCGAGCAGTTTCGGCCTCGAAGCTTCAAAGTTAAGTATAATGACCAAGTCCCTACCCAGTAGTATTTTTCGTCACCTATCGATCGTGTTTTTGAAAATCGACGGAAATAGCGAAAATCAATTTCCAAAAAAGGTTCCATAATTGACGAAAAAATATGGAGTTGGGACTTGACCATTATACTTAACTTTGAAGCTTCGAGGCTGTTAGTTCCCGAATAGGCCAGATAAGACCGAAGTTTTAGAGCCACAAAATCCGCTAAAGTTCAATTATTGTGCTTCGTCCAAAATTTGCTGCAAACGCTATCATCTAGTTCTAAGGTGGCTTACATATCCTATTAACCTTGGCAAGTTTGTTGGTTTACCTCAAAGTAAATACCAGGTTGTCCAATAATTCTTGTCCGAAAATTTCACCATTTTTAATTTTTTTCAACTTTATTGAAAAACAAGTCTAATCAACAATATATTCACCACAGTTATCCACAACAGTGGCCCATCGATTGGGCAGGTCGCCGATGCCCTTCGCCCAGAACTCCGGGGGCTGCGACTCGAAGAAGTCCGCGATGTCGGATTTGAGGTTGTCGTAGTTGGTGAATTTTCTTCCGGCCAAATGGTGCTTCAGCGGGCGGAACAAGTGGTAGTCGGAGGAGGCGAGGTCCGGGGAATACGGCGGATGGGCAACCGTCTCCCAGCCGAGCGTCGCCAACTTCTGCTGGGTCTCCTTCGCCACGTGGGGGCGCGCGTTGTCGTCCAGCAGGTGGACCGAGGCCCGTCGGGGACGCTTTTCTCGGATGGCGGCGGCTAGTTTCTCGAGCTGATCGGTGTAGATGGAGGCGGTGACCGTCCTGCCTTGCGGGAGCCGCTCGAAGTACAGCATGCCCTTGGTGTCCCACCAGCAGCAGAGCATGATCTTCAGCGGGTGCAGGTCGGCTTTCGGCATCGTCGGCGGCTCTTCTCCGCGCGGGATCCAGACGGCACGGCGGGCGACGTTGTCGTAGAGGACCCAGCTCTCATCCCCAGTGACCAGGTCCTCGAGAAACTCCTTGCGATGCGGACGAAGGAGGAGGGACTGGCAGACGGCCACGCGGCTCTGCTTGTTGGCGTCCGTGCGACGGTGGGGGATCCAACGGGCCAGAACTTTGTGGTAGCCGAGTAAGTTGAGTCGATTGTGGGTAGTGGACTTGCTGCAGCCGAGCGTCGTCGCCAGTTCACGGGTGGTGGCTTCCGGCTTCTCCTTGATACAGCGACGGACTTCGTCATCATCCACCGTAAAAGGCCTCCCGCTGTGCTCCCTGTCCTCGAGGCTCGTGTCGCCGCTCTCGAAGCAATCGAACCAGCGGCTGACTGTGCGTTGGGACACTGCATCCTCCATGCACGTTCTGCAGATGTTGGCGACCGCGGTGCCCGTGTCGTTGCCCAGCAGCCACTCGTAGTACACGAACGTACGACCTTGGTCCATTTTAGCTTGTACTGGTAGCTAGACGCGGCGACTGCGTCTTATATACCCCTAGCGTGGAACTCTAGAAGGTTCTTACAAGAACCTTCTAGAAGGTTCTTACACTTGCCTGATATTATAACACTTCTAAGGAAAATTATAGAATTTTGAAAATTTTTGGACAGGAATTATTGGACGGCCTATTAGAAGCTTTCAAAGATGCTCAGAACTGAAGGTAACCATTGAATTATAGCATATATTTTGCAAATGAGCAGGTCTTCACACAAGTGGAAGGCAACGTTAGATAGAAAAGAATTTGTGCTTTTGATTGGTATATTGCACTTGGCCGAAGGACCAACGCTGAAAGGTCCAAAAATCGTCAAAGTCAAGTGGCAGGAAACTGTCGCTTCAACCCGCTCGGGCTATTATCGGCTCAGAGTCGGCTGACAGTTTGGCTCGTGTTCCCGAACTGCGAGTCGGCTTCTGTTGCTGTCCGGGCCACTGATGTTGCTGTCTGGGCTGCTCCGGGTGGTCCCAACACCAGCAGCATTGGCCCGGAGATGGGGAGAACGAGCCGAACTGTCAGACGGCTCCGATTCCTGTTTGGTGTGGCTCCGGGCGGAGACTCGACTGAGTATCTTGACGTCACCAGCACACATCCAACACTTACGTTCAACGAAGGGGATGATGGAAGGGAACACAAAAGTTTAAAGCAAAAGCAACGATGGGGATAAAATCTCACCTTAGTGGGACGCCACTAATTACTGGGCGCATTTTTGAGTAATCTTTACCCAGCTTGAGTCTGTATGCGCAGTTCGTCAGAAAAGTTTCCTTCCGTTTAACGACCCAGAGTGAATTTTAGCGAAATCAAAATTTATAACACGAAATTGATCCTTATCCGTTCTTTTGCACTTTTTCGTGCGTAAGATCGGATTTCGGGTCTATGCAATTCCCCCTCGTTCAAGTATGATCGAATTGTGGATATACAGCGCGTTCAGAAAGTATAGGGACACCCCCGAAAATCGAGCTTTCCAATTAAATTTTGTGTTTGGAGGTTCATAGAGGTCAGCTTCATCAATGAAGGCAGGATGGGCTCATCGCTGCGGCGCGAGCGGTTGCGTCGCGGCCTCAGACCGCACTCAAATCAGCCACTGCTAATGAAATCGACTGTAGTACAAAGCGTTCAGAAAGTATAGGGACACCCCCGAAAATCGAGGTTTCCAATAAAACTTTGTGTTTGGTGATTAATAGTGTTCATCAATGCATTCAGCATCATGGAAAACCTATGTTTGATTATTTATATAACAATTGTGAAATTTTGTAAGATTTTATCTCAAATTCTAGAATTTTTCGCCGTTCAGAAATTATAGGGACACCCTTCGAAAATTCAGATTTTTTAATCCAAACAAAATTTCCCGGTGCAAGTTCGCTACATAAACTCAAGATGAGTACATGTGATATCTTTATTCCTAAAATGGCTCGTGGTACTGCTCTAACTGCTGCTGAACAAGTTCAAATTCGTGCGCTCAGCGTTGCCGGGTTGAGCCAACGTCGAATCGCTACCCAGCTCGGAAGATCTGTCAACTGTATCAACCAGTTCCTGCGAGGTCCAGATTCCTACGGTACTGCAAAACGTACTGGACGGCCGAAGAAGATCAGCAATCAAGATTCGCGGAGAATTATTCGGCTCTGCTCCAACAGCACACTCGCTGAACCAGATTAAGTCTGAATTATCGCTCAGTTTTTCGAAAACGACAGTCTGGAACAACATAAAGGGTGATAAAATCATTGTCCGAAAAGTGATGAAGCAGGCCCCGTCGTTATCTGCAAACAATAAAGAGGCTCGACTTGAATTTGCAAAGAGGAACATGGCAACTGATTGGGCAAAGGTAAGGCAGTCTCACAAAATCTGGAAAAAATCGAGAAATGATGCAAAAAAATTTTAGGTCATCTTTTCCGACGAGAAGAAATTTAATCTTGACGGACCGGATGGTGCTCGATCCTACTGGCGAGATCTGCGCAAGGATCCATTGATTTCAGCGGACGCAATTTCGGCGGTGGCTCGCTGATGTGTTGGGGAGCATTTAGTAGCGAAGGTGTTTTGCAATTGGCCTTCACTTCTTGTCGCATGAACTCGGAGGAATATCGAGAAACTCTTCGCACACATCTACTGCCATTTTTGTCCGGAACACGACGTCAGCGTTTCACTTTCCAGCAAGACAACGCGGCGGTACATGTGTCCAAGTCTACAAAAACCTGGTTTCTACGTCATCGAATCCGTTTGTTGGAATGGCCCGCGTGTAGTCCAGATTGTAACCCGATAGAGAATATCTGGGGCATACTTGTGCGCCAGGTTTATGCCAACAATAAGCAGTACAGAACGGTAGATGAGCTGAAGGTCGCTATCCTCGAAGCGTGGGCCAATCTGGACGAAAACGTCATCGCCAATTTGATCAATTCTATGTCAAAGAGAATTTTTGAGATCACTGCTAATGGTGGTGCAGCTATTTCATTTTAGATTGTATGTTTAATTCTTTCTGTTTAATTTCTTTAATTCTTTGTTCAATAATTTTTGTTTTTGTGTTGTGTCCCTATACTTTCTGAACAGCGAAAAAATCTGAAATTCGAAATAAATTCTTGTAAAATTGCTCAGCTGTTATAGAAATGAACAAATAGAGGTTTTTCACCTTGTTGAATTCATTTATGAACAGTATTGATAGCCAAATATAACATGATTTTGAAAACCTTGATTTTCGGGGGTGTCCCTATACTTTCTGAACGCACTGTATAACGTAGTATTGTGATTTGTCGATTTTGACAGCTTAGATCCTAGTGGGAGCAGCAAAAGAAAAGCAGGTAAAGTGTCAAGTTCGGTGAGTCATCGGAAGCCACCTGTCCGTCTAGCTGTTGACCCGCGCTAGCGCTAGTGTAGATATTCTTTAGGGCGACTGTCTGTACAAATAAACTGCGTACGGGTGGATCTAGCCGTGCTGTCAACATCTGACCAAATTACGCAGCAGCGGTGACATTACGGCTGCGAAAATCTGATGCTAAAGAGTCTTTCGCTTCTCGTGTATTAACGCCTACTTGCTTTTTTCTACCTCGTTTTCTCTATTTCCGTTACTTTCATAGTTTTTTTTTATCTTTTCGGAAAGTTGGAAGCTGTGATTATTATCATTCCTATTATTATTTTTTTTTATTAGGTTTAAGCTAAAGTTTCCCGTCTCTTGAACTTGACGATTTTTAAACCTTTCAACGTTGGTCCTTCGAATAAGTGTGATATATCGATCGAAAGCACAAATTGTTTTGTATCCAACGCTGCCTTCCACTTGGACCAAAGCCTGCTCTTTCGCGAAACATCTTTATTAAACTGTGCTTATCTGGGCCAAATCCCGGTCCGCAACTGCGTCTCGACACGCTTTGCGGCCGCATGGTTCCGAGTCGCAAGAGCTTCCAGCGCCACAGCCGCCCATCTGCTGAGTCTAGGTGGGTTTTGGAAACTGGAAACTAAGAAAAATTAAAGAAATTTGTATAAAAAAGCCACATCGAGTCGTCTTTGGCGCGGGAAACCCGACTGACTCGAGTGCGTGCGGCTGCAAAGCGTGTCGAGGCGCAATTGCGGACCGGAATTTGGCCGAGAAGCACAGTAACTCAGTGGTGATCTCCAGTACTGAGTATTTTTGAGTGCTTCTATTTACATTGGGGTAAAACATCAAGCCTGCCAGAGTTGACAGGATATTTGAGCCACCTTAGAACTAGATGATAGTGTTTGCAAAAAATTTCGACGGAGCGTAGTTATTGATTTTTGGCGGATTTTGTGATTTTGAAATTTCCGTATTCTCCGACTTTTCTGAAAAGTTTCGGCTTCGAAACTTCAAAGTTAGGTATGATGGCGAAGCCACTCTTCAATAGTATTCTTTACGTTAATTATCGATCGTTCTTTTTTGTTCGAAAATCTGTAAAAATGGCGAAAATCGAATTTTCAGAAAAGAAGGATCGATAACTGACAAAAAATACTGTTGAGTGGGGATTTGGTCATGATACTCACTTCTGGAGCTTTGAGGTCGAAACTCATCGGATAAGCCGGAAAAGACCGAAGTTGCAAAATCACAAAAACCGCTAAAAATCAATAATTACGCTCCGTCGAAATCTTCCGTAAACGCTATTGTCTGGTTGTAAGGTGGCGCTAATTGTCTGTCAACTCTGACAGGTTTGGTGGTTCACCTCAAAGTAACTAGAAGCCTTCAAAGATGCTCAGTACTGAAGATTACTACTAAATTACGGCATATATTTCGCAAACGAGCAGGCTTTGACCGAAGTGGAAGACAGCGTTAGATAGAAAAGAATTTGTGCTTTCGATCGATATATCGCACTTGTTCGAAGGACCAACGCTGAAAGATTTAAAAATCGTCAAAGTCAAGTGGCGGGAAGCTTTCGTTTAAACGAAAAATTATTATCATTATTATTGCGATTATTTTAATCTACTTTTAATCATTCATTTTTTCTTCAATCATTTTTCCATTTCTTTCTTTGATTTCGTTTGTAAATAAAAAGAATGTATTTTCATAATTTTTCAGAGTAAGTATTGTCCATTCCAATAAATTTGATCAAGTGAATAGAGTTTGTTTCAAGCCTAAAAATCGTATCTCGTTTTTTCCTACCATTCTATTTGTTTAAAATATGAATCCATTCGGAATTCGAGATTATCTGTTTTTCTAAACAAATAATCGGTCAATCCGGAAAAATCAATTAATATATGTTTTCTCTGGAATACTCGATTCGTTTGGACTCGTAAAATAAAGCAGTTTTTCAAATTTTTTTTTCCCAAAAATCACAGCATTAGAATCATTTCTATATTCGGAATATTTCGTTTCTGAAATATTTGCTCAATTACAGGTCACAAAATTAGAAGGGTAAGTAGAAATGTGTTAAATTCGATTTCTTCTCCTCATCATCCAGTTTTTTTGTTTTTGTTTTTTTTTCTCCATTTTCATATATTTATTGATTTACTTCTCTCCTTCTTGTTACTGTCAAAATGTTTTTTTCTTCCCTTCCTTTCGTTTTTCAATACATCTGAAATTCTTTTTCTTTTATAAAAATGCTCCGACGAAAAAAAATTATTAACTGTGCTTGTGAACATTTCTGAGATTACTTGAATTTTTGCTGATATATTCGAGCAAGCTTCCTGAATATCCATTCGAGTCGACTAGAGGACAGGTTTTCCAGCAGTATTGATTAATTTGCACGATTTTGAAGGCTTATGCTTACGCTTTGATGGTCACAGAAGAGGGGGCAGCAGCAAATCTGAGAGTTTTGGCCGAGAAATAGCCGCGAAATTACTGCTTGCCGCGTAATACCAGCCAAATAATTCTCGCCGCGATATAGCCGAGAAAAATCCGCTAAATAATGCTGGCCGCGAAATAGCCGAGAAATAGGTATACAGCGCATTCCAGAGGCATGATTAAGATGTCAACACCTCCGTCGCCTAAAATACCCAAGTGCAGGTGCTTGGGCCTTGTTCGAAATAGCCGCGAAATGGCCCACCAGGAGCCGCTGCAGAGCCTGGTGGGCTCTTTCTCGGCTATTTGTCGGTCAAAACTCTCAGAGAATGGACGAGAGAGTGGAAGGGGCTGCTGCAGACAAGTGAAACCAATAGAATAATATTAATTTCAGAGAAAAAAATGTTCCATTGATTTGAAGATCACACTCACAGCCTACAGGGGGGGGGGGCGCATGAATTTCCTGACCAGATGAAGGGGCCCGCATCTCTCATGGACCCATTCGCATTTGTATTGGATTATTCGATCTCAAAAAACTGATCAATCGTTCTTGAATAGTCCGAAAACCCGATCAGTTTCATAAAAAATGGGGTGAAATTGTAATTTTCATGCATTTCGTTGAAACGAAAATAGAACAGCTACTCGAGCGTATTCAATCTAACCAGAAATAAGAATTTATTTATTTATTTCGAATTTTTCAAAGTGGTTGCTCGAAAAAAAAATTGTCCATTTGTATTATACATCTAATCAATAAGCTCTAAGAATTCAACATTCGAAATATTGATTCGCTCGGAAGTGTCTTAGAATGGACTACGCTGTGCACATTCGTTGATAAATTTCTAGTTTTCGTGTATCTCTAAGTTAGTACCCTTCTTTATATTGTCCATTGGGTTCGTGGTATGAGAGGAAGCCCAAGGACACGCCCCCAAATTAGAACTTCAGGTCACATTGCCTCGATTTCCTCTTCATTGCAGAGTGTAGAAATAGAAAGTAGGCACGGATTTAAAGTTCGTTTTTGCAGAGAAGACCAAAACGGAAGTGGAAACGAGGTGGAGTCGGACTCAATCTGTGTACATATGGAGGACATCACCTCATCTGAGGCAACATCTCACTCAGGTTTTTTAATTTATTGATTGGTTTTTCTGTTCTCGAACTTTCATGTTTTGGCTTAAATTAGAATCGATTTTGTAAATAAAGGGCAATTTTCTGTAGATTCAATTGTGGTATCAGGGTTGAGCAGGTCGTTGTGCTAATTTTCGGAAGAGCTACGACCCTCCCACACTAATGAGCAAAGTTTTGGAATTTTTCTCGAAAACTTTCCATGATTCCGCCAGATGAAAAATTGGTGGATGGTCATCGTTTTTGAAAACTTTGGCCACTATGGGGTGCTTGTATCCTCTGTAAAATGCCGTAATTTTCACGACTCATGGCGCGAGCGGCGCCAGCGATTCTGCTCCCTCCGTCTGTCATGCGCTCTCTCACTGTCTCTACCCGCCGCTCCGCACCAGCACGCGTAGAAATTATGAGAATCTCGCGGTTTGATGGCCTTTATCTCCGCTGAGGTCCGGCGAATTGGCCGCTACTCTGATCACCCCGCGCCCGCATGCGCTCTGCGATCCGCTCATAGATCAGCCAGCCTTTTTGTATTTGACTGCACGCAGGGTCCATCAGGGCGTTGTAACTGATCTCGACGGAGCTACGACTTCCCCCTCAGTTGTCCAGAATTTTCGAAAAATGTCCGAAATTCTTATGACCCCCATTCTGATTTTACGAATTTTCCCTTTTTTTGCCAAAAATTTTGCGATCCATGCCCACCAGGGCTTTGCGTTATAACGTTAACGTGTTAACGCAGTAACGGGTTAACGCGGTTTATTTTGGAAAATTAACGATTAACGCTTAACGAAAAAATCCTAAAATCACGTTAACTCGAGTTCGTTAATTGCAGTGGAATTATGGTACTGATTGATCTGCTTCAATGTCAGATTCAAAAACTCGGGCCGTGCACGTCACGTCGGCTTGTGGCGCGGTCAATTCTCCGTTTCTGTGAAACATATCGCTGACCTCGATGTGCCCATTCCATTCTCTATCTGTTTCATTTATTTCTTCCCAATAGCGAAGAATTCGGACTCGTGTTCCAAAAAGGAATTATGAGGCCTGATCTACCTCTGCTATCAAATGAGGGTTGGTAGCAGCGTTGAGCAGCGTTGTGACTGGTTACAACGGGGGTCGTAAATTTTTTGGAAATTTCGGGAAAAAATGAAAATTTGGGGAGGGGTCGTCAAATTTTTGGAAAAAATAGGATTTTTTAAAACCACATGGTAAGGTAAAATGAGGTAGGAATAGTTAGTCGCGTGCGAGGTGTATGCATTTTCAACAATAAAAAAGCAGATTATGTACAGAGAAGCTGTTCAGAAAACTGATACTTTTTTGACATAATTGACAATTAGACACTAAATAAAGCTTTAAAAATTTTTGGACCCAGGGGGTCGTAAAATTTTGGGATTTTTTCTCGGTAAAAAGAAATGGGGGGGTCGTAGCCGCGACGAAAATCGCCACAACGGCCTGCTCAACCCTGGTTGGTAGCGGGGATTGAAGGCCACACACTTTCTAACAATCGGCACATGCTCTGTATGCAGTGCACCACGCGGCGCACACTCCACAAGAAGCACAGTTTCTACCATGCGTCACACGTTCTACACAAAGTGCTACTGACTTTCTAGGACGCGACGCACGCCTATTTTTCACAACCTCTTGTTGACGCCATCTGAGCGCTCATCCACTTTCCACGTCGTCCTCACGTCGTCATCTGAAGCCCTGCTTTCTTCTCATGACGTGCTGCTGACGTCATCTGAAGCCCTACTTATTGCCTAGGCCGTTTATTTTGAGCCGGTCGAAGTAAGGCTTATCGGGCTTATCAACCCAAAATCTCCTTATCACTGTTATATTTTGCCATCATCGACCGCTCCCCTGCTTACTCCGCCCGGAGTCATCCTAACAACCTAGACTATACTTTCCATGACATCATCTGAGGGCCTACCCATTTTCCACGAAGTCCTGACCGCGTCATCTGAAGCCCCACCCATTTTCCACGACGTCATGATGACGTCATATGGAGCCCCACCCACCTTTCACGACGTCCTAACGACGTCATCTGAAGCCCTAGCTAGGTATTTCCCACGAGGCCGTGCCTACGGCTTCTGGAGCCCTACTGCTTTCCACGACGTCCTACTGAAGTCATTAGAAGGTGTATGTTACTTTTCTGGAACCTCTGGTGATTGATTTTCGTTATGGTCAAGTAATGTTTTGAAAATTTTTAACGAAGTGCAAAATTAACATTACCGGGTTAACGCGTTTTTTTTTCTCGAAAATTAACGATTAACGCTTGACGAAAAAAATATTTTTCATTAACGCACACCCCTGATGCCCACCCCCCATTGTGTCCGCTCACAACCCCGCTGGACCCTGATTATACGTGCTTATGTCCCGAATGGTGGCACGGTTTGTGGCATTCTTAAAGTGCAGAGTCAAGCGGGGTTGTGAAATCTTTCGACAGGGGTCGCAAAATTTTTGGCCCGAAATTGAAGGTCAGGGGGATCTCAAAAATTTGGGACCAAAATTTAAAATTTCCGGAAGGGAAAATAGAACTTATTTTCCACTACCACAAAATTTCAACATTTTTTTGCAGAAAAAGTGTCAAAAATTACATCATGGGAGGGATCGCAAAAATTTTGGATTTTTGGAAGAAATTTTAATGGCCGGGAGCGGGGCCGCTCCTATTTCGGACAATTGCGCAACGCCCCGCTTGACCCTGTTCAAGTGGAGTCCCAGAATTTTGTGTTTCATATATCTTCTATTACTACATTTTCATTATTTTTGAATTGGGTTTTAATTAGGGCACGTAAGTTTCTTATTTGCCCCATTGCTCAGATATTCCACTCGACCCATTCTTACTACTCGCTCCCACCATTTGCCCTGCTATTAAAGTGAGACTATGTCAGTGCGCAGCCAGATGTGGGGAGAAATTGAGACCGAGGAAAGCGGAATGAATAAAAATCAAGTACTGCTATTTCCTGCTCTTCTTTTGCTGTTATATGCTGTCTGGTGCATGAAATTTTTTCTTCAAAAAATGTTTATCAATCAAAAAAATTAGTCACCTACAAGGGAAGTATACAAAGCGTAGGTCGGATCTGCCAAAACGACTAGTGTTGTTAGTATCTCTTGTGGCTCAATAGTAAAACTGCGCAGTATCCCGCCCCGAGCTTCAGGTTCCAAGAAGTTACAAGCTTAAAAAGCTCATTTTTTGTGCTTTTTGAACCTTTCAGAAAGCGCGTTAGTCCTTGGAAAATTTGGAAACGGACCTCGTAAATGTGTTCAGCGCCAAAAACTACCCCCCTGAGCAAAGTTTGGGTAAAGGCACATTGCCCATACTTTGTCCAGACTGTCAGCGTTTTGGTCTTGTACGGATTTTCGGGCGGGCGTTTATTTCTACCGATTAGAGGGCTTTGGAAGCGTTTTAGAAAAACGTTCTGGATTTGACTTAATATTCTTCCAAGGGTTTTTCTTGGGGCGCTGATCACAAAGCTGTGGTTTATTAGTCGATTTTCAAAAGTTTTCGGCTAATTTCGTTTGAAGCTTCCCAACCGGGAAAAATTTCGTGGGAAAAACGCCGCTTTCGAGATTTACGGTTTTCTGCGATAGATATGTCTCAAAATCATTTGCTGAGGGTTATTTGGAGTGCTAAACACGAATCTGGAGTCCGTTTATCGATTTTTTGCAGATAACGGTAGATTACGGTGGGTATACGGTAGTTTGGTCAAAATCTCAGATTTTACTCAAAATTTGTAAGCGGGGGTTATTCGGGGTGGAGAATACGAATTTAACGTCCGTTTGACGATTTTCATAATACTAAGGTGGGTTTCGACCCCTGAATGATATGTTACCTACCGTAACCTACAGTAAACCTCAAAATTTCGACAAATGGACTCCAGATTAGTGTTCACCACCCTAGATTACCCCCACATACAACTTTTGAGCCAAATCCGAGAAAATTTTTTGAAACTCCAAAAAAATGCCTGGTACCCTTGCCTCTTCGCGAGGCTTAAAGGCACAGTACACTATACTTGTTCCAGATGGAATTTATTTCGAATATCCGACTTTTCGACTATAGTCGGATATTGCACATTTTCGAATATTCGACTTTTCGACTGTAGTCGGATATCACACCTTTTCGAATATTCGACTTTTCGACTGTAGTCGGGTATCACCCTTTTTCGAATATTCGACTTTTCGACTGTAGTCGGATATCGCCCTTTTTCGAATATTCGACTTTTCGACTGTAGTCGGATATCGCACTTTTTCGAATATTCGACTTTTCGACTGTAGTCGGATATCGCACTTTTTCGAATATTCGACTTTTCGAATAAAAAGTCGACTTTTTTATCCGACTGAAACAGTCGGATATTCGTCCGATTATTCGATTCGGAACATGTAAACTACGCAGTATACTTGTTCCAGATGAAATTTATTTCGAATATCCGACTCTTCGACTATAGTCGGATATTGGACATTTTCGAATATTCGACTTTTCGACTGTAGTCGGATATCACACCTTTTCGAATATTCGACTTTTCGACTGTAGTCGGATATCACCCTTTTTCGAATATTCGACTTTTCGACTGTAGTCGGATATCGCCCTTTTTCGAATATTCGACTTTTCGACTGTAGTCGGATATCGCACTTTTTCGAATATTCGACTTTTCGACTGTAGTCGGATATCGCACTTTTTCGAATAACCGACTTGTCGAATAAAAAGTCGACTTTTTTATCCGACTGAAACAGTCGGATACTCATCCGATTATTCGATTCGGAACAAGTATACAGTACACCCTCGGATATGAATTTTGAGATTTTCACGTAACTGTCTAGAAGACCCCTCCTGTATAACACGCGCCAAATGCCAGATCTCATTTCCTTCGAATATGCGAAATATAAGCGACCACCACAGGCCCGACCCCCTACCAGATTTTCGAACTCGATAGGGTCTCGAAGGATGGATGAATTCCAACAAGTCGCCGTTCTTCAGTCCACTGCCGGTCCGTCTCCTTATCCTGAATCGCTCTCGCGCAACGGTTGCGAATGAAGACAAATACAGGCCTGAGACAACTCGTCCACCAATTTTTCACCCTCAAGATCTAGGCATCTTTGAAGAGCCATAACTCTGTTCAAAGGGGGTCTTGGACGATTTCAGAGATACCACTGTGATCAGCGTGTTACTCTCTCCAATATAAGCATAGAATCTGAGAATTAGTTTTTTGGGTGTCCTGTACCTTTAAAAATTTTTAATAAATTTTTTGAACCTGCGGCTCGGGGCGGGATACTGCGCATTTTTACTATTGAGGCAGAAGAGATACTAACGATACTAGTCGTTTTGGCAGATTCGACCTACGCTTTTTATACTTCCCTTGTTAGAGGAATAGCCTTTTTTGGATATAGAAGTCGGAAAGGGACTGTGCTTTTAAATCCAAAAAAAAGCAAAAAACACAGTAAAAATTGAAAAAAGGAAAAAAGTAAAAAAAAAAAAACAAATCACAGCCTCCGCCCATGGCTGCCGCGATCTGACTGCTATCGCTGTCCGCAGCTATGCAATTACCCTCGGACACGGTCGTACATTCAAGGATACTGTGTATTCAGTGGTCGCGGATATTTAGGCTCAGAATTTATCATTGTGTTTAGTGCATTTTTTGGATCAAACTCCAGAAGGAATTAAAACCGCTCAGCGCAAACGGTACACGATCAAAGACAAGAATTCGTCTCCTAACAAGGGAAGTATTTATGGCGGTAAACGCATCCGCATAAACGATTTGTATTGTTAGTATAACCTTGGTAGTTTATCACAGTAAAACTTCGTAGTATCCCGCCCCGAGCTGCAGGACCCAAGAAGTGACAAGCCTGAAGCGGTCTTTTTGTACCTTTTGTACCTTCCAGAACGAGCAGTAATCTTTCGAAAATCTGGAAACAGACCTCGTAATTGTGTTTATCGCCCAAAATACCCACCACCCCCCCCGGACAAAGTTTTGCTGTTAGCACATTCCTCGAACTTGGTACAGAGTGATCGCGTTTTGGACGTGTACGAATTGCTTGTTGGCCGTTTCTTCTAGCAATTTGGGAGTTCTAGAAGCCTTTAAAAATTTTCTAGATTGGTCTGAAAACATACTTATGGTTATTATTTGGTGTGCTTATCACGAATTCGAGGTTTATCTGTCGTTTTTCCAAAGTTTTCGACTAAATTCGTTCAAGACCTTCAATCGATTGAAAATTTGGGGACAAAACGCGACTTTTGACCATTTTAGGAATGCTATGACAGAAATGGCTCAGAATGTTTCTCTAGGGGTCATCTGGAGTGCTAAACACGAATCTGAAGTCCGTTTATCGATTTTCGACAGCTCATGGTAGCTTAGGGTGGGTATACGCTAGTTTGGTCGAAGTCCCAGAATTGACTCGAAATTTTTATGCGGGGTTCAGTTTGGGTGCTGCATACTAGATTAATGTCCATTTGTCGATTTGTGAAATCTTCTTCTTCTTTGCAGCCACATAGAGGGTTTTGTCATAGGCGGAGGAACTGGACGACCAGTAGTGGATTCGTCCATAGGTCCATTGGTGTCAGCGTGGTAGGTCTCTCCCGACAGTTTAACAAATGTGCGGTATCGTGGCCGACGGTACCGCAGTCCGGACACACATCAGATTCGCTGCTGTCAATCTTGCTGACATAAGACATTAGCATTGTAGAGTGACCACAGCGTAATGATGCGAGCGTGCATCTCGCCCTTCTTCCGAGTTGAGACTCTGAGGTGCAGACGGGGGGCGGTATATCTCCTAGTATAGGATTTATGGCCGCCTTCACAAGAAGACACCGTACGAACTTGGTGTGCTCCTCGCGCAAAAGACGGAGTCGTTCTTGCTGTGAGTCGTGCCATCTTTGCAAATTGACTTTGTTAGGAGCATCGGCGAATGGCTTCCTTATACTTCTCTCTCTCACGGGGTTTAGCACTCTCCACGACTGGTGATTTGGTTGCTTTATAATGTTAATGCGGAATTGCTGGGCCTGGAGCTGACAGTGCTCCTTCACTGGTAATAGACGGGTCTCAGCATGCAGGTGCTCGATTGGGGAACTTCTTGCACATCGGGTGGCGATACGGAGAGCAGCATTTTGTACTCGTTGCATCTTTGTCCAGGAGGATTCTGAGACGAGATGGTGCCATACCCGTGCAGCGTACTCCAGAGCGGGCTGAAGAGTTGCCTTATACGTTGTGAGTATAGTCTCATTGCTGCTACCCCACGAAGTGCCGCCCCGGGGCCTGAGAACATTGAGCTTAGCTTTAACGAGTGCCTGCTTCTGCTCGGTATTCTGATGAAACTTGAGTGACGTATCGAGCACAAGACCGAGCAGCTTTGGAAAGCGAGCAGCACACAAACGGTCTCCATCCCACACGACATCCGGATGAGCGCTGTGCTCGGATGGGTCCGTCGTGAGAACGAACACTGACGACTTGGCTGCAGAGATCCTTAGCATCTTGCGGTCGAAAAAGCTCTTCAGTGTGATCAGGTACTCGTTGATCATATTGGCGGCCACCTGTAAGTCCCGATCTCGACACATGATTGTTATGTCATCAGCATACGCGACGACCTTGATGTCCTGTGGAGGCTCAGGCATATCTTCGAGGTACAGACTGAAGAGGGCTGGCGATAGAACGCCGCCCTGAGAGACTCCAGCTGCCATAGGAATACTGTTGGAGACATGGTTCTGAAACATGACTCTTGCTCGCCGACCTTTAAAAAAGGCCGATATCCAGCGCTTCTGCCAAGATGGTATTTTATGACTCCAGTATGTTGCCTGACAGGACTCCAAGGTTAACCGTATCAAATGCCTTGGTGAGATCCAACGCAATAGCTACAGTTCTCAGTGGCTTGTTAAAGTTGAACCCGTCGATAGCATAGCTGGTAATTTCTAGCAACGCCGTAGTTGTGGAATGTAGCCTCCTGAACCCATGTTGAAACAACTGCTTCTCGTTGTGCTCCGCTAGATCCTTGACAATGAGCTTTTCGGCTACCTTGGCGAAAGGTGACATCAAGCTAATGGGACGATATCCCTTTACTGATGACTGAGGTTTGCCAGGCTTGGGCAACGGGATGACGTTGGCTGTCTTCCAGTTTTGCGGATTAGTGCAAGAGCTAAACGAAGTGTTAATAATATAATTTGTGAAATGATAAAGTAGGGTTCGCCCCCTCAATGACATTGTGCGTACCGTAACCTACAGTAAACTTTGGAATTTTGGAAACTGCGCCCCAAATTCCTTTTCAGCACATGGTACCCTTGCTTTTTCGCGAAGCTTGAAAAATGCTAATAACTTCTTGGAACCTGCAGCTTGAAGCGGGATACTGCGCAGTGTTACTATTGAAGCCCAATAGATACTAACAAGACTAGTCGCTTCCGCAGATACGTTTACCACTAAAAACACTTACCTTGTCTTGTGGACGTAGTGCCAGGGAGTTGCCAACCAGTCCAATTCAAAGGCTTTTTTCAAGAGACGTTCTCTCAAAGAAGATCTATTAACACTTGGAATCGTTAATGTAACGTCATCCAGTTGGCTAAGCGACGAGGTTTCTGACACTTCAGTCTGGACTGACTTTCGCCGTTTTTGACCGATTTAGCTGGGATTTTTCGGTTTCGTTCGGTGTTTTCTGTGCTACTACTTTCTTGTTGTTAGGGGAAATGACGGTCCTTGGAAGCATCTGGAGCATTCCAGGTGAAATTGTGGTGCACGCGAATCGGCCCCGCACGCAACCCCTTTTTCGAAATCTCAGTTGAGAGTGAACGTAGAAATTAAAGCTAAATTGCATTAAAAAGAGCGCAAAAAGTTGATTTATGTGCTCAAAAATGGTTTAGAACGGTTCACTGGTTTTCGAGTAAAAATTGAAAGACCGCGCGTTTTTTGTTGTTAATCTCCTTTTTTTCAGACGGCGTACACGATCTTGTTGGTACACTTGAAATTGAGCTAGGGAGCTCATTTTTGAACAGGATGCTGGAAATGGATGCAGGTCGCTCCTGTTCCAATTTGAACTTGATACCTTAACTTTGAAGGGTACCTAAAAATCTTGGGTTTATATACTAAATTAGCCGTGGAGCACGAAAACTGCTTTTTTCTGCTACGGCTGTGGAGACCGGGGTGTGTGGGTGAATCTGCAGCCAATCAACACAGGTCATCGGAGATAAGTACTGAACTTGTCCGAATCCGTACTTTTGACACGTCATCGATCGATAATCAATATTATCGATTTTCGCGCTTTTTGCACAAAATGCGGCTGGGAGTGGTGAATGCTGAGGGGATCGGTTTTCTTAGTTGGAGAATTTTGCTCAGCAGTCATTATCGATAAATACCTATCAATAATATTGATTTTTTCGCCTGTTGCACAAAATGCCGCAATGATTTTTGATTGTTGATGGCTTTAAGTCACTTGTTTGGGAAATTCTTCTCATCATGCAAGATCAAATATTAATGGTCAATAATATCGAGCTCTCACATGTTGCACAAAATGCGGCAATGAGTGGTATTTTTTATGGTTTTGGGTAATAAGTTTCAAAAATTGTACTCATTCGACAATCTCGTTGTTAGATGTTTCATCATTCCGAAAGCTTCCTGGCAAAAGTAACGATTTGGTAATGATAAAAAGGTTTCAAAAATGTCTTAAAATATCTTTAAAAAATGATTTGGCGTAAAATAGCCTAGAAAAAATTAAAAAAGCTAGGAAATCAAGTGAAATAATCAAAAATGCGATTTGGTGGTCAATCATTTCACAAGCTTCTTCGTTAAACTTATCAAAACGAAATCAAGCGCGCAACGGAAACATTAAGACATTTTTGAAAGCTGTAATAAGGGGATCAGCATAGGTCAAGCTAGGTGAACGCAAGGCTCCATTTCATATCGTGCTTGATTTCGTTTTGATAAGTTTAGCGGAGAAGCTTGTGAAATGATCGACCACCAAATCCCATTTTTGGTTATTTCACTTCATTTCCTAGCTTTTTCATGTCTCCAGGCTATTTTACGCCAAATCATTTTTTAAGATATTTTAAGACATTTTTGAAACCTTTTTCTATCATTACCAAATCGTTACTTTTGCCAGGAAGCTAAATTCATGGACTGGTATTTTACCAATAATGTGGAATTTGAAACTGTTAGTCGGGGATACTTCAGACGTCTTTGTAGGTTGAGGAAAGCGAAAATCATCCGCTAAAAAGAAAACTGGCTGCTCTGCTGGTTTCGTCATCTAGTTCACAAACCGCGTGAAAATCGCTTAATCTGTGCGATCACGCTTAAGTAGGGGTGGGAGAACTTGTTTCTGATTGCTGTCTTTGGGGATTCCACAGTAGTAATTATTACCTTTGAAGAGTATTTGAAAAAGTGTTGTTCTATTTGCATGACTGGGAACTTGGTACAGCGCTGCTGGGCGTTCGTTTTAGGGACGAGAGGGGTAGACATGACTTCTAGTGCTTGAGGCCCCATCATAGTCGGTCGAGGGCCGGACTGAGCCGTTCTCTACCGTCCCTAGTGATTCTGCGCCGTCCTGCGCCGCCCCTAGTGTGTCGGCTGCATGCCAATCGATTAAGCAGATGTATTAGATCGCAGTTTGGCCGGCTGAGTTCGACTAGAGCGGGAGATTTTTCACCTCAGTAAGCAATGCACTGCATACGTATCGACCGGAACGGCCACTGCTGGATTAGGATGGCACAGGCGGGCTCAGTCCTGCTACATCGGGGCGGATTTTTCGATTTCAGTAAGCATTGTATTACTTGCTTGTCGACCGGAACGGCCATGGACGGCAATTTTATGCTAAGTCCGGCCACAAAGGGTGAATTTTTTGTACCCGGTGAGCATGATGTAGATGCTTATCGACCGGGCTGGCTACAGCCGATTGGCTGACTATGATGGGGTTTAAGGCATTAGGTTGAAGCTAAACTTTCCCGCCACGCAACTTGGACGATTTTTGAACTTTTCAGTTTGGTCCTTCAGCCAAGTGTGATATACCGATCGAAAGCACCAATAATTTTCTATATAACGCTGCCTTCCACTTGGGCCAAAGCCTGCTCATTTGCGAAACACATGCTATAATTTAGTGATAATCTTCAGTACTGAGCCCCTTTGAGTGCTTCCTTTTTCTTTAAGTGAACCACCTTACCTGCAAGAGTTGACAGGATTTTTAGGACATCTTAGAACTAGATCATGGCGTTCGCAGAGAATTTTGATGGATCGTAATTATTGATTTTTAGCGGATTTTCTGACTTTGCTACTTCGGTCTTTTCTTGCCTTCCCCGGTTATTCTCGCTTCAAGGCTTCAAATTTGGATATAACCGCCAGGTCTAGTCAATGGTACATTTTTGGTCAATTATCATCTTTTTTCGAAAATCGATAAAAATGGCGAAAATTGAATTCTGAAAAACGATCGATAATTGACGAAACAACACTATCAAGTAGGGGCTTGGCCATTATACTTATCTTTGACGCTTCGAGCCCGAAACTTCTCGGATAAGCCAGAAAAATCGAAGTTGCAAAATCACAAAATCCCCTAAAAATCAATAGTAGCGTTCCGTCGAAATTTCGCGCACCCGCTATCATCTAGTTCTAAGATGGCACGAATAACTTGTCAACTCTGCTAAGTTTGATGGTTTACCTCAATGTTTACACAAGGTGCTGAGTTGATCGCAAAACGCTTGGCTCCGGGCGAGATTGAACCAGCATATTCCCTTTCCGGGGAGCGCCTCATCGCACTGCACCACCGAAGCCCCAGCGCCGCTCTCACTCAACTGCTCGGTGAATCTTCACCGAGGCAATCATCCTTTCACCCGCATAACGGGATGAAACAGGTATACCGTCAGAGACAATCTAACGTCGTAGACCTGTCAAGATGATGCCCTAGTTAAGTCTTAAGCCTAGTTTTGACTGCATCGCTGCTGTTTTTCATCGCAGCGATTTTGCACCCGCTGCTGCAGCGATGTAGCAGCGGCAGCGATTCTGTTCATAGTGCATAGGCCTACGGATGATAGAAGAAATTCAATCAGTCAGTGAAATTAATGGCTGGTATCCATCAATAACGCGTTTCGACTCGAAAATACTGATCTTGTCATGTGAAAAGGCCAATGTTCACTAGACGAAACGTGTCATTTGCTGGCAATCGCTCCATCGCTGCCATTTTGGCCGCGATGGAGCGATGGTCAGTGACCATTGAGAATCGCTCTTCAAGCAGCGATGCAGTAAAACATAGGAATTCGTCGCCGCGATCCAGCGATGTAGGACGTTCGCCACGAAGCTATCACAATTGGAGCGGCTTTCCATTACGCGCGATGAAAAAAGGAACAGTTGTCCCTCGCATGGCCGCAGCGACCACCTGCAGTCAAAACTAGGCTTTACACGATTTTCGGAAGTTTTTTGCCGTAACTGCAGTTTAACGTCGCAGTGCACGTTATGGTATGTTTACACAAGGTGTTGAGTTGATCGCAAAACGCTTGGCTCCAGGCGAGATTGAACTAGCATATTCCCTTTCCGGGGGAGCACCTTATCGCACTGCACCACCGAAGCCCCAGCGCCACTCTCACTCAACTGCTCGGTAAATCTTCACCGAAGCATCTTGACAGGTCTACGACTGTTAGATAGTCTCTGACGGTATACCTGTTCCATCCCGTTATGCGCGTGAAAGGATGATTGCTTCGGTGAAGATTTACCGAGCAGTTGAGTGAGAGCGGCGCTGGGGCTTTGGTGGTGCAGGGCGATGAGGCGCCCCCCGGAAAGGAAATATGCTGGTTCAATCTCGCCCGGAGCCAAGCGTTTTGCGATTAACTCTACACCTTGTGTAAACATACCATAACGTAAACTGCGACGTTAAACTGCAGTTACGGCAAAAAACTTCCAAAAATCGTGTAAGGTTTACCTTAAAGTAAGTAGAAACACTTAGAGATGCTTAGTACTTAAGTTTACCATTGAATTGTAGCAAATATTTCGCAAATGTGCAGGCTTTGGCCCAAGTGGAAGGCAGCGTTTGATGAAAAAAGATTTGTGCTTTCGATCGATTTATCGCACTTGGCTGGTAGACCAATGCTGATAAGGTTGAAAATCTCCGAAGTCAAGAGGCGGGGAACTTTTGCTTCAACCTAATGGTATGTACATCCTGGACGGAGGAATGGAACACGACGTTTCGTAATTTGACTTCTTTGGAAATATCCAAGGAGAGGATAATTTCTTTGTTTTTAATTTCCGTTAGAAGAACAAGATCTAATGTGTTCCTGCGGAAGTCGCGTAAATGTTCTTGCCTCCTGCAACAACATGTGGTCGTCGTCTAACTGATGTCAATTCCTCGTAACTGACCGCCACTATCAAATGACAAGTTTTTATAGCCCAGGCACAGCAATTTATTTCATCTGTTGGGGATGCCTCTAGCTTCTTCTCAGTTTCGCAGTTCAAATCCGACTGCATTCGTAAAGGTAAAGGCATCTTACGCGCAGAAAACCGTATATTATTTTTTCATGTTTTTGTGTAGCTTGGCCTCTCTAGTGAACGAAAATGACGAAGGGGCCCATGAAAAACCTTCATTTGTAAAGAAAAGTCAATAGGAGCACATTGCAAATATGAATTTGATTTTCGAGCCAAAATGGTTTTTGACGTTTTTCTGCCTTTGGAGGCCTCGTCACTGTCATTTTCGAAGTATTTCGGTATGTGGAGTTTGTGCCGCAACTGTTTTTCATGTTGTTTGACGGTCGCATCAACATTCTATGAAAAAAAGCTAGATGACTGGTGAGAACTGGTGGCGGATCCTCATCTTTAACCCCTTGCAACCTCATAACCCTTCGTTTTTGAGGCACCAAAGCTCCCCAGTGTGGTCTACCGGGCTCATTCATGAAATTGAGCCTGAAAAATGAAAATTGGTTTCCAGCGCGAACGATGCCTTCAAGAAATGTGATACCTGACCGAATTCGATGATCCGTTTATCTGAGAAGCCTAATATCCGTTGACATTTGAAGCGTCTAATATCTGTCGTCTCGAATCTGTATCTATTCGAAAGCCGATTATCCGAAAGAAAAATCTGCTCCCTAAGGTTTTGTGGTTGGTTGTGGGTGGGTCAAATCGAGTAATCGACTGCTCACTCAGAGAAACTCACGGCCCGTCCGCGGCGCTTTTACAGGATCGTCTGCGGCCGACGACCGGACGATCCTTCACCGAAGCCGGTAAAGCGCCGGCAAAGCGCCGCGGACCATCCTGCTGGCGCCGCGGATCCTCCTGCAGGCGCCGCGGATCCTCCTGCAGGCGCCGCGGATGGTCCTGAGAGCCGCGGCGGACCGTCCTCTCCGACACAGTCATGACCATTCCGCCTCTTTTCGAGAGATGCGTGAATGTCACGGTCCGGGGTAGAGGAAGGCTAGAAAGCCTCTGTCCGGACAAGGGCGTAGAAAGCCTCTGTCCGGACAAGGGTGTAGCCTTTGCTGAGGTCTGCGGTGAGGAGCCACTCCCTGCGGACCGCGGCAGAACCCCCCCCCCCCTCCAGCTGGGAGGATATCCCTATCCCCCAGCGACCAAAAATATGCTGGCCTCCGGAGAGTCATTCGAAGTAATTTTTCAGGGCCGGCATCAGAATGCCGAATGAGGACTCGAGTGAGATGAGGCATCTTTTATACCGGCTGTGCATAAGATAAACACATTAGGACGTGATCATTCGCTTTACCAAATTTTTTCATGGTTGCCACTGCAGCCGTGCCGGTGGTCAAGTGAGATGTGAATGAGTGAGATGAGGAGGTGGAGTAGTTCAACTGCCGGTGCACCCCGGAGCCACCCCCATCGAGAACAACAGCGCTGCGGATGAGCCGTTTGACTAACCCGCTATCCGTTGTGCCGCGGATCAGCCGTCAAGGGCCGCGGACCGTCTGCAGAGCTCATCTTCCGCCGCGGACGGGCCGTGAGTTTCTCTGAGTAGCTAACTGTTCTAGTAATTGAACAGAGAAAGATGTTTCTAATGTGCGAGACGTATATTCGGGAAGGTCAAAATCGGACTGTATGTATTTATTAGGAAATCCGGCTATTTGAAAAGGTCAAAAAAGTTGAGCATCCTTTATTTTGAAGTGAAATTCATTTCCGTTTATCGCGTGCGCCTGCGCGCGTCTGCGATACCTGATTTTAAACTTAAATTAATGTTTCGAAAAATTTCGAAAAATAAACATAACGTTCTAATTAGACATTGCTTTCACTATTGAAGGTTGGCGCAAACTCGGTGCCATAAGGTACGTATAACATAGGTGCACCGAGTCTGCGCCAACCTCCAACGGGGAACGCAAAGTCTCATTAGATTCCATGCCGATGCTATTAAGATTATCGAGTTGTCAAAAAAATCGTTTTTTCCACTTACATATAATCTTCTGGGGCATACCTATTCAAAAAATTAATGCTTTGGTCTAATTTACTCTCTGACCAAATACCGAGTCTTTGATATTGAAAATGTCAGTAGGGTTTAATGAAATTTGTATAGCAGTGGCGGATCGCACAAGGGAGCTAGTTCTAGTCAGCCTGACCATTCCTGATGAAATGTACCAGGTTGTCCAATAATTCTTGTCCGAAAATTTCACCATTTTTAATTTTTTTTCAACTTTATTGAAAAACAAGTCTAATCAACATTATAATCACCACAGTTATCCACAACAGTGGCCCATCGATTGGGCAGGTCGCCGATGCCCTTCGCCCAGAACTCCGGGGGCTGCGACTCGAAGAAGTCCGCGATGTCTGATTTGAGGTTGTCGTAGTTGGTGAATTTTCTTCCGGCCAAATGGTGCTTCAGCGGGCGGAACAAGTGGTAGTCGGAGTGGGCGAGGTGCGGGGAATACGGCGGATGGGCAACCGTCTCCCAGCCGAGCGTCGCCAACTTCTGCTGGGTCTCCTTCGCCACGTGGGGGCGCGCGTTGTCGTACAGCAGGTGGACAGAGGCCCGTCGGGGACGCTTTTCTCGGATGGCGGCGGCTAGTTTCTCGAGCTGATCGGTGTAGATGGAGGCGGTTATCGTCCTGCCTTGCGGGAGCAGCTCGAAGTACAGCATGCCCTTGGTGTCCCACCAGCAGCAGAGCATGATCTTCAGCGGGTGCAGGTCGGCTTTCGGCGTCGTCGGCGGCTCTTCTCCGCGCGGGATCCAGACGGCACGGCGGGCGACGTTGTCGTAGAGGACCCAGCTCTCATCCACAGTGACCAGGTCCTCGAGAAACTTCTTGCGATGCGGACGAAGAAGGAGGGACCGGGAGACGGCCACGCGGCTCTGCTTGTTGGCGTCCGTCAGACGGTGGGGGATCCAACGGGCCAGAACTTTGTGGTAGCCGAGTAAGTTGAGTCGATTGTGGATAGTGGACTTGCTGCAGCCGAGCGTCGTCGCCAGTTCACGGGTGGTGGCTTCCGGCTTCTCCTTGATACAGCGACGGACTTCGTCATCATCCACCGTAGAAGGCCTCCTGCTGTGCTCCCGGTCCTCGAGGCTCGTGTCGCCGCTCTCGAAACGATTGAACCAGCGGCTGACTGTGCGTTGCGACACTGCGTCCTCCTTGCACGCTCTGCAGATGTTGGCGACCGCGGTGCCCGTGTCGTTGCCCAGCAGCCAATCGTAGTACACGAACGTACGAATTCGACCTTGGTCCATTTTGGCTTGTACTGGTAGCTAGACGCGGCGACTTCGCCTTATATACCCCTAGCGTAGAATTTTGGAGAACCTTCTAGAAGGTTCTTACATTTGCCTGATATTATAACACTCCTAAGGAAAATTATAGAATTTCGAAAATTTTCGAACAGGAATTATTGGACGTCCTGATACTTTTCTAGCACCATTTTGAACGTAGAATTTAAGTATGCGGTTAGCGGTTGCCCAAAAACCACTTTAAAAAAGTTTTTTCCTTTTTCAAAGTCTCGCAGCAAATTAGGCATCAGGGAATTTTGAGGGTGTTTTGAAAATCCTTCCGGATTTAGCCGGAAACTTGTATGGGGGGGGGTAATCTAGGATGCTGAACACAAATCTGGGGTTGATATTGGCAGATGATATGTGCAGCTTCAAACCGAGTATGATACAGATTTATTCGGCTGACGTTTCGGCGTCTTCGCCTTCTTCGGAGCCAGGAAAGTTGAGAGCATTTTGAAAAACTACTCGATCAAGCGTCATTTCATTCAACAGAATCGCCTTCAGTGGGAGGCCGGACCACCCACGACGCGAAGAGGTAAGGAAAAAACAGACCAACCTTAGACTGTGAGCCGACGAGCTCAACGAGTCACCCTCAGATGTAGACAAACGCAGGGGATGAGACTCGCGCCACCGGGCCCCCTTATATATGGTAGCGACCTGCCTTAAAGGACCACCTACTCAGACAATGGGGTGGACCGACCGCGGGCGAAAAATCGCTTCTCGTACCGACCGCGTGCCACTATCGTATGACCGCGTGCAAAAAATGTATTCCGTACGGAACGCGGACATTTGCGTACTGACCGCGAAAACGAAATAGTGCACGCGGTCGATACGCCTGAGCTCCGTACCAACCGCTAGCGATTTTCCATGGAGGCGTACTGCCCGCGCGCAGTCATCTTTGCGCGCGGTCAGTACGAAACATGACTTTTCGCTGCGGTCGGTACGTGAGCACACGCAGTCAGTACGCAAGAGCTCGCGTTCAGCACGCAACCGCCCGCTATCAACACGCTAGAAAACTGGTCGGTGAGGTCGTTGTGTCAGTTTACGTGGTCGGTAGGAAATTGTTGGCGTTCAGTACGCAGGCAAACTGGTGAGGGAGATCGGTTCGTCAGATTGCACGGTCGGTACGCAAGTGTTCGCGTTCAGTACGCAGGAAAACTGGTGGGTGAGGTCAGTTTGTCAGTCCGCGCCGTCGGCACGGATGTGCTCGCGTTCAGTACGCAATCGCCCGCGCTCAGCACGCAGGCAAACTGGTGAGGGAGATCAGTTTGTCAGATTGCCCGGTCGATACGCAAGTGTTCGCGTTCAGTACGCAGGAAAACTGGTGTGTGAGGTCAGTTTGTCAGTCCGCGCCGTCGGCACGGATGTGCTCGCGTTCAGTACGCAATCGCCCGCATTCAGTACGCAAGCGATTTTGTAGGCGAGGTCAGTTTGTCAGTCCGCGCGGTAGGCACGGATGTGTTCGCTACGTACACGCGTGCGTGACAATGCGTACCGACCCCGTGACAATGCGTATCAACGGCGTGACAAGACGTACTGACCACGTGGCAGTGCGTACCGACCGCGTAGCAATGTCTACCGACCGCGTGATAATGCGTACTGACCGCGCCGCGATGCGCTCCCACCGCTATCAGTATCTGAAAAGCGTTTGTACTGACCGCGTGGCAATGCGTACTAACCGAGTTGCATTGCGTAGCGACCGCGAGGCGATGCGTACCGACCGCGTGTCAAAACGTACCGACCGCGTGGCGATGCGTACTAACCGCGTGGCATTCCGTACTGACCGCGTGGCCGTGCGTATCGACCGCGCTAATTTGCGTGCCGACCGCGTGCGAATTGCGTTCCAAACGTCGCCCATCCCGCTGTCGGTACGCAACCTGTCCGCGGTCGGTACGGAACATGTCCACGGTCGGTCCATTCCATTGTCTGAGTAGGGCGACTGATTAAGGTGACATAGCCCGCAGAGGTCCATGTAAGGCGCCAAATCTTGGGTAATTGCGACGCACTCCTCCCTGCGATTGATTTTTGGATTCCTTGCAGCGATCCAAAATGCCTCGAGCGTTTTGCGCGCAGAAATGTCAGCCTCGCGCGCTAAGATAATTACCGTGATTTCAAATAGCGCATCGCCATGTACGCGGACGCGGCAATGAGTGTCTGAAATGCAACATATTCAGGTGGAATGGAGAGTATTATAAACAGATGAGAGGACTCGCGATGGGACAAAGGTTAGCTCCGATTCTGGCAGTATCTTTCATGTCGAAAGTAGAAAGTCCCATTTTGGATAGTATTCCAATGCTGTATTGTCGCTACATAGATGACTGTTTTATCGTGTGCTCCACCCAAGATGAGATGGATCAATGTTTTGAAATTTTGAACAAGCAATCAGAGGATATCAAATTTACTCGAGAAACTCCGAAGGACAATTGGCTAGCCTTTCTGAATGTGGAAGTTCACATTTCTCGAGGAGTGTGCCGGACAAAGTGGTATCGGAAGCCGACTAGCAAAAATATAATCGTTCATTGCAGTTCGGCCCACCCCAGGAGAACGAAAAGGGCCATTGTAGGTGGTATGTTCAGGACAGCAGCTTCCGTTTCATCAGGTATTGAGGAAAAGTCAGTTTCCATTGAAATGGCCAAATCTTTAGCGATTGCTAACGGATACGCCCCGGCGATATGGAAGGTCAGAAAAGAGGGACGACGCTATGCAGGTGATCAACGCGATGACGGTAGCACGAAAATACCTTTTTGTCTGCCCTTCATTTCTGACGAGTTAAGCACTGAAGTTCGAGCATGCATCCGAAAGGCTAATCCGCAGGATTTGGTCAGATTAGTCGAGATCCCACCGGCTACTCTCAAAAAACAGCTGACACGTAACCGTCTGTACGACCGTCTTTGTACAACTCCTTCATGTCTGGTCTGCCCCTTCGGAAGAGAGGGTGATTGCATGATCTCTGGGGTTGTGTACCCCATTTCATGTCAGCTTTGCAAGGAAGAGTACATTGCGAGACGGGCAGACCACTCTGTCTTAGAATAAAGAGCACCTCTGCGGTCTTAATAAGTCCAAAACTTCCTCGCCTTTAGGGGACCACCGCGTCCGCGTACATGGCGATGCGCTATTTGAAATCACGGTAATTATCTTAGCGCGCGAGGCTGACATTTCTGCGCGCAAAACGCTCGAGGCATTTTGGATCGCTGCAAGGAATCCAAAAAATCAATCGCAGGGAGGAGTGCGTCGCAATTACTAAGATTTGGCGCCTTACATGGACCTCTGCGGGCTATGTCACCTTAATCAGTCGCCCTAGGTGGTCCTTTAAGGCGCAGGTCGCTACCATATATAAGGGGGCCCGGTGGCGCGAGGCTCATCCCCTGCGTTTGTCTACATCTGAGGGTGACTCTTTGAGCTCGTCGGCTCACAGTCTAAGGTTGGTCTGTTTTTTCCTTATCTCTTCGAGTCGTGGGTGGTCCGGCCTCCCACTGAAGGCGATTCTGTTGAATGAAATGACGCTTGATCGAGTAGTTTTTCAAAATGCTCTCAACTTTCCTGGCTCCGAAGAAGGCGAAGACGCCGAAACGTCAGCCGAATAAATCTGTATCATACTCGGTTTGAAGCTGCACATAACATCTGCCAATATCAACGTTGCCAATGCCGAGATTTATTGAAAGTCGTACATGGACAAATCTGGGGCTCGCTTGTCAAAATTCGGAGGTTTGCTGTAGGTTACGGTTGGTGTCGTGCCATTTAAAGGCAGCGTTCACGAAAAAAACCGTATTCTAGTTTTCTATCTTTTGAGTGGGCAAGTTTACGAAATAGTGGATGATAAGGAAAATCCCTCATGAAAATTTTCAATATAGGAGAAAAAACTGTTTGAAAGAAACCTATCAAAGATTTAATTACGCCTATTAGCGTGTTTTGTGCACTACGTTTAAAACGTCAAACCAAACGTCGCATATGTTTTGAGCTTCGGAATTCTTAGGTGAATGACTTTTTTGTTCTTTGTTTTCTGAGCCAAACACTCTTGAAGAATAAGATATGGGCAATGCACATGCTAGGGTGTTAGATTCTTTCGCGACAAAGAGTTTTCAAAAATTCGGCCTCTCTCTCCTGGTGAAAGGAACGCAGGGCAACTTTTACATTACGCGGGCGGGCTGATCCCACGGATGGACTCTGAGAGAAATTGCCGCTGCGGCTCTGCGATAGTGCCGCTGCAGGGCACTATCGCGGAGCCGCAGCGGCAATTTCTGCAAGCCTAAGAACAAAAATACTTTTTTTGCGGTCGTTACGTCCTCTGTCTGATAAGGACAGAGGTTACCGACGTTTATGCGCCCAAGGAAGTACGTAGTATACCTCAACCTTGAGTAACTGAACCGGCGACAATTTCGTTTTACCACCTAGGACAGTACATCGTACTCCACGCGGGCTTGCTGCTGCATCCTCACGGATCCGGCGCGGTTCTAACGGGGAGCCGGCGCGGTTTTGACGCGGGGCCGCTGCGGTACTGTCGCGGCGATGTCGAGGCTGAAGACACGGCGACAGAATCGTCCGATCACGGAGCCGCTGCGGTAATATCGCGGTACAGTCGAGGGTCGCGGTACTTTCCCGGCACTGGCGCGGCAATTTCTCTCAGAGGACCACGAGATTTTCACCGACCTCCTGGCCGTTTTCCGTCGTACTTCCGTACTTACTCATGCTAGAGGGACCTAAAGCTTACATTTTCGCCAAAAAAAGGGCAACTTTTTCATCGTGAAAACCTCTTTTAAGGGGCTAAACCTACTTCATTAATTCGATAATCGACAAATGAACGTCAAATTGGTATTCAGCACCCTGGATATTCCCTGCATAGAATTTTCGAGTCAGATCTGAGACATTGCCCTGACTACCGTATACCCACCGTAATCTGCCGTAGTTTTTCAAAAATCGATTAACGGACCTTGGATTCGTGTTGAGCACTCCAAATAACTTCCAGGTAAAGATTAGCCACATTTTCTGTAGCATTCCAGAAATCCTCGAAAGTCGCGTTTTGGACTAAAAATCCCCAATGGGAAGCTCCAAACGGAATGAGTCTAAAACTTTAAAAAACCGACAAATAAACCTAAGATTCGTCATCAGCAAATGAAAGATCCATAATGGGGGAATTTTAGGTCTAAACGGGAACATTTTTCCTAAACACTCTAAAAAGCCCCTAATTGATATAAGTAAACGCTCAACCAACAATCCGTACAAGTCCAAAACGCTCTTACACTATGCTGATCACGAAGAATGATCGTTCACCCAAACCTTGTCGAGGGAGGTGGTTTTTGGGAGCTGGACTCGATTATTAAGTCCGTTTCCAGGTTTTCGAAAGTTTACTGCGCGTTTCGGAAGGTGCATTGGGTACGAAAATCGCGGGTTAATTTTATAACTTTTTCAGAGTGGTTCTAGTCACTAAGAAAGGCATATTCGGACTCCACGTTCAAAAATGGTTCTAGAAAAGTACATTTCATTGGGAATGGCTAGGCTGTTTAATAGTAGCTTTTTTGTCAGCCCCAAGCCGTCTGGCAGTTCGGCTCGTTCTCTCAATCTTCGGGTCTGCTTCTGTTGCTGTTTGAGTCACCGCTATTGCTTTCTGGGCGAATTGGAGAAGCCTGGACTGCAACAGTATGGTCCCGGAGATTGAGAGCACGAGCTGAGCTGTCCGGCAGCTCCGATTCCGGTTCAGTGCGGCTCAGGCCCGAGAATCGTCTGAGAGGTATGTAATCGGAATAGCCGAAGGTTGCGATTTGTTTTCTTTTCAGAGAGTTATGAATCGGATGAAACTGTCTGCAACCTGGACAGGAGTATGATGCGGATGGGTCCAGAATGGGTGGTTCCACAGGAATACTCGAACAGTCCCATTGTGAAAGAGTTGGCGGAGTCCACTGAAGAGGTGGGCGGCTTCCTTCCACTTCAAGGAATTCCTCGTCGGCCGAAGTTCAGGATTTGCAAGGTTTTTTAGCGGCCTAGACCTCCCTCGATTCCTCACTACGCAGCATCCCATGCGTCACCGTCTTCGCTGACAAAAACGCCGCCATCTCGTCGCGAGAGGAAAGTGTCGCTGCTGGAGAAAATTGTTCGCAGTCATCCTATCTGGTAAGCTGGCCTTGAACTATTCTTTCATTGGTAATAACCTTATTTTGAACTTTTCTACTTAAGGTACTTACAACACATCGGCCGACCGACTGCCACACACCTTCTGAGACAGATGGAGCCAGGTGTGAGTGAAGCAATTTGAGTTATTTGTATACTACAGTCGATTTCATTAGCAGTGGTTGATTTGGATGCGTTCGCGCTGCATCGATGAGCCCATCCAGCTTTTTTTTTGATGGAGCTTATCTCTATAAATCTCTCTGCGATGAATCCTTCAGATCGAAGTTGGCTATTGTATCATGTTTTTAGAACTTTATCGTGCGGGCGTCATCGAAGCCGGGATGTATGGCGATATCGGTTCGGTTATCGGATGACCATGATGTGCTGACGGATCACTATATTGTACAGTACGGTACAAGGGGAAGTGTTGTGAGTTCTGCTCAGCGTTCTTAAAGTCCATCTAAACGAGAATATCCGCCCACTCGGTCGGCGTGCGTGTCGGGCGACCGTCGCGAAGGCATTTTCCCTGTCGAAGTCCTCCACGGCTGCAGACAGCTGGCTGGGGTAGCGAATGGCTATCCGTCTAAAGCCTAGTTTTGACTGCATCGCTGCTGTTTTTCATCGCAGCGATTTCACACCCGCCGCTGCAGCGATTTAGCAGCGGCAGCGATTCTGTTCATAGTGCATAGCCTCACGGATGATCGAAGAAATTCAATAAATCAGTGAAATTAATGGCTGGTAGTTATCAATAACACGTTTCGACCCGTAAACACTGACCTTGTCATGTGAAGTTATCAACGTTCACTAGACGAAACGTGTCATTCGCTGGCAATCGCTCCGTCGCTGCCATAATGGCAGCGATGGAGCGACGGTCAGCGACCATTGAGAATCGCTCTTCAAGCAGCGATGCAGGAAAACATAGGATTCCGTCGCCGCGACCCAGCGATGTAGGACGTTTGCCACGAAGCCATCACAATTGGAGCGGCTTTCCATTACGCGCGATGAAAAAGGAACAGTTGTCTCTCGCATGGCCGCAGCGACCACCTGCAGTCAAAACTAGGCTTAACGTTAATTCCTGCTATTCATTTCACGATTCTAAAAAACGCCTTTGAGAGGGCCGCTGGACACGCACGCCGACCGTGGGAGCGGACAGTCTCATTCGGGCCGACTTTAACTTTGATTCGATAGTTTTCTGAGGAACACCTTTTACCTATTTAGATTCGGTTAGAGAGCAGTCCATACTCGTTCAGCTCGTTACCGCTACTAATTGAGCACTACTGTTTACACCCGTGAGTTTCTCAGGTTCATGAAACGCAGAGCCTGGCACTGATTCAGTGTTCCTACCTCGTGTCGCGGACGCGACATTATGCCACCTATGCGACATGGCTACCCTCTATAAAACGTCGTAATTCACATCGCGAGCGGCGCGCGCGGCGCCTCAGCCTCTGCCTGCTCTACGCTCTCTCACTGTCTCTAACCTCCGCTCCGCGCCAGCGCACGTAGAAACCAAGTGAATTTCGCCGTTTTATAGCCTGTATGTTGCGATGACAAAACAAGGACGAGGTTCCCATAAAATCGAAAAGAAGTTACTTGCGATTGAAGTGTAAGTTTCCTGAATTTCTCAAGTGACTTACATTTATATCACATGTAACTTACATTTACATTGCACTTAAGTTACACTTATGTTGAATGTAACTTGCACTTATATATTCACCATCTTCTTTGCAGCCACAGAGAGGGGTTCTGTCATAGGTTCAGAAACTCGGCCACTAGCACAGGGTTCGTCCACAGATCCATTGTCGTTAGTAAAGTCGGTCTCTTCGGGCAATTGAACAGGTGCGCAGTAGTATGCCCTTGACTACCGCAATCAGGACACTCGTCAGGTTTGCTGTTGTCAATCCTATGCAAATATGACATAAGCATACCAACGATGCAAGGGTGCACCTGGCACGCCTGCCAAGTTCCATCTCTGTCTCGCTGACCTTCGGAGGAGCGACTCCCAAAATGGAGTTTATGGCAACTCTGCTCAAGTGTTCCTTCACGAATCGGGTATGCTCCACGCGCAAGAGACGGAGGCGTTCTTGTTGTGCTTCGGTCCATCTCTGCACATCTACTTTCGACGGAGCATCGGCGAAAGGCTTTCTGATACATCTCTCTCTCTCACCGGGTTTAGTACTCTTCGCGATGGATGATTCGGCTGCTTCACGATGTTAATGTACATTTGTTGCGCCTGGAGTTGGCAGTGGTCTCTAACAGGCAATATGCGAGCTTCGGTGTGTAAGTGCTCAATTGGAGAGCTTTTAGAACAGCCTGTTGCAATTTGCAGAGCACAATTTTGGACGCGCTGCAGCTTGACCAAGAGGTGTCCGACACGATGTGCTGCCAGACTGGCGCAGCATACTCAAGGCGTGGGCTGCACAATAGCCTTATACGTGGTCAGGATCGTTTCTTTATTGCATCCCCAGGACGTTCCACCGAGAGCACGCAGGACGTTGAGTCTTGTTTTCACTGTGGCTTGCTTCTGCTCAGTGTTCTTATGAAATTTCAACGAAGGATCCAACACGAGTCCAAGCAGCTTGGGGAATCGGGTGGCCTGCAATTGAGTTTCGTCCCATTTCACCATAGGATGGGCACTGTGCTCTGCATTATCAATGGAAAAGACGGTGACGGACGATTTGGAGGCAGAGACTGTGAGCATTTTGCGATCGAAGAAACATTTCAACTCTATCAAGTTGTCATTGATCTTACTGGTGGCTACCTTAATGTCGCGATCTCGGCAAAGAATAGTAATATCATCCGCGTATGCAACGATCTTGATGTCTTGAGGGGGAACGGGCAGATCTTTTAGATATAAACTGAAAAGTGCAGGGGATAGAACTCCTCCTTGAGGGACACCAGCGGCGATGGGGATGCTATTGGAAACATGTCCCTGGAATAGTACATTTGCCCGACGTCCTTTAGTGAAGGCAGTTATCCACCGCTTCTGCCATGGCTTGATGGTGGACTTCAACAGACTCTCTGATAGTAGGCCTAGATTGACAGTGTCAAATGCCTTTGTTAAGTCGAGGGCCACACCAACAGTACGTTGGGGTTTGATGGCATTGAAACCGTCCAGAACATAGCTCACAATCTTCAACAAGGCCGTAGTGGTGGAATATAATTTACGGACACCATGTTGGTGCTGCTGTTGGCTGTTATGCTCGGCACGCTTCTCCACAACCAGTTTTTCGGCAATTTTGGCGATGGATGAGAGCAGACTGATCGGCCGGTACCCTTTAGCCGTGGATAGTGACTTTTCCGGTTTCGGTAGTGGAATGACACGAGCCACTTTCCAATTTTGCGGTAAAGCTCATGTACGAAACGATGATTTATGACGTCAGCAAGAAGGGGCAGTAGTCCAGTGGGCAGTCTCTTCAGGACTGCAGGGCTCAAACCGTCTGGCCCTATTGCCTTCGAGTTGCTCATCTCCTTTATTACCTTCTCGACCTGTGCAGGCGTGACTGCATCATCTACATCCATGAGAGGCAACTTACAGAGTTCCCGTACACTTATTCTATTCTGCTTCTCTCTTTTGGTTCTAGTGAGGAAAAAATGCTTCCCAAGAGCATTTGCGGCCTTCTTCCCTGATTTGAAGACTCCACCTTCAAATTCAATCGTGGAATTGTTGGCGGAGGTGAACTTTCCAGAGATCCTGAGATATTCACCATGAGTGGCTGTCACGCAATGAATACGACACGCGACGCAGTGAACGTGTCCGAGACCGAACGCAATGCAAAAAACGCTGCGTGGGGCCTTCCCTGTAAGTGGGGGGGGGGGTCAAGTACCTCAATTTTGGGTAATGGAACAGTCAGAAACGCCTGTCCTAAGTCTGGTCACGAGAGTGCGTCGTATACTTCCGTTGGAACTTCTTTCTTGGCCGATTTAGGTTACTTGCGTCTTTTTTGTGCCATGTAAGTTGCATGTAACATATCAGAGGCGGCATTTCGCCCTTATCTTACATATAAGTTGAATGACCTGAGATAGATCGTAAGTAACCCACACCCGGCTAAGATATCTTGCAAGAAACTTGTTTTTATTTTTCAGAGACGCCGTACCGGTAGTCCCCGTCCCCGAATGTAATCGATATTGCGGCACCCAGCGCTGTTCGTCGCTGCGAGCGACGCCGCGACGTGAATCGCAGATCCCTTCGAAGAGTTTGCAGAGTTGCAATGACCGGCGAGTGGTCGCCGAGCGTCAGCCTTGTCGCGGTGACAATGTTTTTTGCGTAAATTATTGTCGCGACGTCTGTTGCCGCTCGCTGGCAGTGACGGAGCGCCGTCGCGGCGGCAAAACACTGTGCGGTGACCCTCATCGCCCTTCGCGCCGCTTCGATCGCCCTCGCCGCAGAATGTAATCGATATTGCATCATCCAGTGCGCTGCGAGCGACGCCGCGACGTAAACTCTGCAGACCCCCTTAGGGGCCGATTGGAGTCCGTCGCTGAAAGGCGCGGCGGCATGCAATGGATGAGTATCGATAATGAGCTGCCACACGATCGATACTCCCTCCTCCCGCATTGCATGCTGCGACCCCTTCCAGCAGCGGGACTCTATTCCACCCCTTATGCGGCGTGCAACGCGCCTGACTAACCGAGGGTCTCAGGGCTGTGGTATACGTTGTCGCTGTAACGAGCGACAGACATGCAAACTAGCACGAATCGCGTCGGGACCCGCATCGGAGCAACGACACCGGCCGTCGTAGAAAAAGTCATTGCAAGTCTCTCGCAACGACGTGTCGCGGAGGGCTGACATATTGTATGTGGACCTAAGCCTGTTGCTGCTACTGTCGCTGTCGCTGCGCAGCGCACCGCGACCGTGTGTGGCAGGAGTATACCACATCCTTAACTGATCGACACATGGCTGCGGCGGCCGGGCTTCGTCAGCCTGGTAGCGCCCGGCAATCGAGAGGTTAGCGGCCCGCTCGAAACCGCTACCACGCCTCTGTTTAAGAGTATCGGGTCGCCTAGAATTCCGAATTTTGCTGTGGGCAGCGCGTAGTAAAATTCCGCGTTGGCGTCGTCTTGTACTTAGTGTCGCGCCGAAAGTATAGTGTTTCTTAGCTCTCGACGCGTCAAGTGGTAGGAACACGGAACCCGTGCCGTCTGGCGAAGACATAGAGAAGCGCTAGGAAAGAAACTGACTTCTAGAGTTGTATTGCTTTAAAGGCATCGTCCACGATGAAAACCGAATTTGGGTTTATGCGTTCATTCGGACTAGTGGGCCATGACAATGTCACTCAGAAAGTTTGGAGTTACAAAACCGTCTCTGAGTGAAGATTCGCTTACCTCAAAATGGCTTGTTGGCTTTGGGGGGCCGGCCTTGGGGTCGATCCGTTGTTACAAGGAAGAAAACTCCTGGGTTGCTGACGGCGGGTGTGCCTTGACGCGTCGTAGGGCGCAATACACACGCCAGTCGATTTCGAATTCGGTATCGATCGAAAGCAGCCGGCAGCACTGGACGCAGCAGGTGGGTAGCCCATTTTAATTTCGCTGAAGTCGTAGTTGAGCGGCATCCTCGGTGAATTGCTTCCAACGCTGCGCCAAGGAGCGAAGAGTAAAACTGTTCCTTGCATTCTGCGCAACTATCCCAAGTTGATGCCGGTGCGAAATTCAAATTTGCTATGAACTTTCTAAAAATGGGTTTTTCTCAAAAAGTTGACGTCTTTGAGGGGGCGTTTTGCTACCGTTAGTCACTATAGGGATAGTACAACACGAAAACATCAAAAACCCAAATACGCATATACGTGTACGATGCCTTTGAAGGCAGCATACACACTTGTAAACGTAATTGAGATAACTAAGGAATTAGAATGGTATGGCTCAGATCACAACGCCTGCGCATTTTGGAGCGTCAAAAACGACCCACCTTGCCGCTACACTAGTGAGAAGTTGGCTCGCCCCGTATTTCTCCGCCCCTGTATTTGCCGTCCTGCAAATCAGGGGTGCTTGGCCATTTCCACCGTCGGCGACGCTTGTGGGTGGTACAATAAGTAAACCACATACATCGGCGAAGGTGGAAATGGTCCAGCACCCCTGTTTTGGAGGAGAGCGGGAAATACGGGGCGTGGCCAACTTCTCAGTCGTGTAGCGGCATTGTGGGTCATTTTTGAAGATTAAAAATGCGTAGGTGTTGTGTTCTGATCAATACCATTCTATTTCCGCAGGTATTTCAATCATGTTTACGACGCGGTGAGCACTAAAACTTTTGTATGAACTAGGTACCTATTTTTCTAAATATATTTTGTTTGCAGAGAGGAGCTACAAGTCACCTTGCGTCTTCCATATGCTATTCTCTCTTGTGATACCACAAAGAAGCTTCAGTCCATAGCGCTTATGGGTCAAGGTCATAGAGCTCATTTTTATTCCAAATGAATTCAAAATTGAGCAATATTTGAAGCTAACTGAAGTTCCCTACACGAGGGGATGCTGAGATACTATCTCGATGAATGACTAAGTCTTGAGTAGTGGACAAGTGACGTTGCGATGTTGTGAAGAGTATTACATCGCGCGATGACATGTGTTGTGGTTCTGATGTCGCTAGCGGTTTCAACGCGTTCTCGCCTATTATACCGCATTTTTATTTTCGCTCTTTGAATAGTTTGATTTTCTTTTTTTTTTGCTAAACAAAAAATGTGCATAAATTTCTTTCCGCGTGAGCTCAGTTTTAGATCTGCATAATAATTTACTGTTGTTCACATAAACATTCTCGAATTTAGTGAGAGAATGACTATTTAATGTATAGATTACCCTAGAACAATTCAAGGGAAGAAATTAAATGATTACCAAGCAGGAACGCGTGGAAATAGTTAATCGTACAAATAATTGAGTTACATATATTAAAAAGTGTCGTAATTTCCCGAACAAAAAATGAATTGTTTCAAAGTTTGTTGACGAGAATAAAGAGGAAAAAATTATAGGGTTAGTGATATGGTGAACATTGGGTTAGGTATATGGAAAAAATATTTAGCCAGTTCACAGCTATTTTTAAATTTAAAAAAAAATTTCGGCTTCCGGGTGTGAAAATTTTGCGAGCTTGGTGAGTTTGGTTTCTTCGTGGACCTTCAAGATGGGGAGCGTTCATACGTATGTATGTACAAAATGTTCCATCTAAGAAAAATTGCCGATATCTCGTTAGATTTGAAATCAGCACACAGAACAACCCCCTGGAGAAAATTCATGGTTTAATTCGAAAAAAGGTTTTCCGAACGCCTCAAAAATTGTCATTCGGGTACCCTTCTTCTTTTCGCAAAACCATGAAAACACCCTTTTTCAGAAGTTCTCGGTAAATCTCTGAGGCGTTTGGGAAGCTTTGTACACGGACCAGGGTTGTGCGTAATTACGAATTACGGTTTACGGTTTACGAATTACGGGTGTTTTTGGCAATTTTTTACGATTTACGATTTACGAAATTTCGGCCCGAAATCGTTACGAATCGTTACAAATCGTAACAAATCGTGGAAATGCGGTGGACTGAACAATGTAAGTTTGAGGTCCAGTGCATAGAGGAATGTAGCATTTCTTTCATTTTTCCTGATATTTGACTACTCTGCGATTTCAATTTGCGTTGAAACCTTGCCCTGACATTTCCAGCCGGGAGTAGTCAGCAGTAGATTGGTCATGGCGGAAACTAAATGTTGATAACGAGGTTAAGGTATGACCGACCGCTCTGCAACTCACATTGATAGGCTCAAACTTATTCTTTCGTTCCGACCTTTCCTACCTCAATATGCTAGACAGGTCAGTGACGCCGAGCTCCACAGTTATTTATCTCCATGGAATGCTTTCGCCCCATGATGCATACGAGAGAAGCAGACATTTGATGGAGCAACTGACTATATTGGAGTAAATTCCGGTCCGCAGTTGCGGACAACCGCTGTTGCAACACGTAGTGCGAACAAAATCATGCTGGCACCACGTAGTACTGGCACGATTAATCTTCGAATATCTTCAAGTTGCAGGCTGCAAAGCGGCCTTCTGCGACTGTGGACGGGAGCTCCACTCCGATATAGACATTGAAAATGGGGCTTCGCTTTCAAAAGACGTGACTGACCTACGAAGCAAGTAAAAGTTGGAACACAATATACCTTTTATTGCATAATTTCACGGAGATTTGGAAAACAGCCTTTACCATACATCCATCTTCAGCGATTCAAAAGTTGCATAAAGAAAAACTGGTATTTCGTGGATTTAAATCTGCTAAAGGACCCGGAAAATATTTTTTAGCCCGGAAAAACTATTTGACGAGAGGTCTACGGGGATTACCGAAATAGCCTCTCTGGTAGATGCCTATCTCCAAAGGCAGTTAAGATAGAGAGAAAAAAAAGGAAATTTTAGATTTCAATTTGAAACAATTACGGCTGCAGAGTCACCTACACACCTCTTCAAAAAGGTTACTGAATGCTTCCAAATTGGATAGTTCAAGCAATTTATAGTTGCAAAAGAAAAGATTAAGAAATTGTTGAATTATGAAATCACAGATTTGGAGAGAACCTTAACCTTTTTGCATTTTAGAATCCTAAACAACCTTACCCTCTCGGACCGCTGTCTCCACCTCAACAACCTGATATTTTTGAAAAGGAACTTGTGTAACTCCGTTCTCAGTAACGGTTCACAAATTCAGAAGGCAGACTAAATCTCTGCGTAAGAGTGTGCTTTTGCAAAAGCACATTTGTCCTCTTTAGAAAGGCCACCTTGATCAAGTATCATTCCTTTAAAAGATTGAGCGAAAAACTATTGAACCGCAAATTGTTTTCTCATCACTGTGTTGCCCTCCTGGGTTTCCAATAAACCATGTTTGGTAAGCTATGATCCCCTATTTCTCGTATTCAAAAATGGGCAAAACGGGGTACAGGTTTGGCACTTAATTAAGCTCAGAGTTTTCGTTTTGTCTATTAAAGTCGTTTCTATCCCCTGTACTGAATATGTCTTGAAGTACTGCTCAAAGCAGTGGTATTTTGAAATCTAATTTCGAACCTCCTACGATAAGGAAACCTATTATCACTGATGTGCTGTGGTGTTTCCACATCGAATGAGGTTTGGGTTATTTGTTGGCTTATTACTCATCATCACTTACGAATCACGAGGAATTTGAAAAATTACGATTTACGAAATTACCAAAATCAGTTACGCGCAGCCCTGACACGGACTCTTGATACACAGGACTATAGCTACAACATCCAGAATATGGTTTTCTAAAACATCGGTGTGTAAGTAAAACAAGTCCTAGTTAGTATACATTGGATCCGACTCATTTCGGAAAACTGCAGAAACTGTTTTTCTTTTCACCATTACTCTAATGCAGGGTCGGGCAGGCTTGCGACCGGTCGCAACGGGGGTCGTGAAAATTCCGAATTTTTTTTTGAAAAAAAAACATTTTGGGGGGGGGCTCGTAAAATTTTCGAAAAAAAAATTGGGTTCCTCTCCAAACCACTCGGAAAGGTAGAGTGAGGCCTGAGTAGTAAGTCGCGTATGAATTTTGAACAGTTTAAGTGAGGATTAGTTTCGGGGGGGGGGGGTTCGTAAAAATTTTGGTCATGAAAGTTTTTGCATCCCAGGAGGGGTCTTGAAAAATCTCGGTCACCAGAGGGGTCGTAAAATTTTGGTCACCGGTCGCAACGGCCTGCTCAACCCTGCCCTAATGCTTGAGGGAAAGATTGTTTACCACACGGAACTCATGATAAGATTCAAGCGAAGACAAATTTGTCGTTGATTTCATATTGAGTGTTCGTAAAAAAGGATTATTTGAAATGATTCGGATATCCGAAAAAATTCGGATAAATTAGATTTTCTTGCCGCAGAATCTCCTAGTTACTTAAAAATTGAGATCTTTCTGCCTTTTGAATTTAGATACATACATCTAAACGTAAGCCTTTCAGCTCAGGGTAAAGCAGGCAAGAGTGATTTTTGAAATTATCGTCAATGAGTCGGATCCAATGTATACTAGTTAGGGTGAACTGTGCCCAAAGAGTTGCTTGACCATTGTAATTTTCAGCAAATCCCAACTGTAATGCCACAATCGCCTTCGCCGTTTTATTCTTTTCCACTCATGTTTATTCATATTCTGCTCGTTTCTTCTTCTCTCGATGATTCTCAGCTCGCTTGCTGGTTCCGTATCGCGTCGTTCATCTTGATATCGGGATTATAACAATTCGCGACTTCTCATTCGACGATCTTCGTGCGCGAGCGCGCTCCATCACATGCAGCAGCATCGGTCTCTGCAGCGTTTCTCCACTAATGGACATTTTTTAATAATTTTCTTCGAGATTAATATGTTGCCTACCAGATTAATTGGTTGCTTAATGAACTCGAGTGTATTGGCAGTCTTAAAATCATGGTTTTTTAGCTGATTTTGTCGTTTCTATTTTCAAAATGTTGGGTTGATTCGGATGAAGTTCAGAGTTTGTCGTAAAGCCTAGGCCATAAACCAAACCTGGCTCCAGTAAACTAGACTATACCCTACCATTTCAAACCTTTTGCACCACTGGAGAGTGTCGCCTGTGAAAGAAAGTTTACTTGTGTGGGCGATTCTTCAAAATACGGCGTTGGCCTATTTCTGGCCCCAGATTTTCGGCAAAAACAACTTTAAGGCACATTACGGGTTCCCTTTTTTCCTCTATTCCCATTTTTTCATATTCTCGAAAAGGAAATAATGGTTGGAATCGTGTTCAATTAAAGGCAGTGTTCATGATAAAAAAAAACGTTTTTTTTTGCTTTGGGACCCTCTAAGAAGAGTATGGGCGAAAGTAGGACGAAAAACGGACAGGAAATTTCTGAAAATTTAGCTTCCTGGCAAAAGTAGCGATTTGGTAATGGTCAGAAAAAAGTTTCAAAAATGTCTTGAAATATTTTAAAAAAATGATTTAGCGTAAAATAGCATGGAGTAATAAAAAAGCTAGGAAATGAAGTGAAATAACCAAAAAATACGATTTGGTGGTCGATCATTTCACAAGCTTTTCCGTTAAACTTATCAAAACGAAATCAAGCACGATATGGAATGGAGCCTTGCGTTCACCTAGCTTGACCTATGCTGATTCCCTTATTACAGCTTTCAAAAATGGCTTAATGTTTCCGTTGCGCGCTTGATTTCGTTTTGATAAGTTTAACGGAGAAGCTTGTGAAAGGATCGACCACCAAATCGTATCTTTTGGTTATTTCGCTTCATTTCCTAGCTTTTTTTATTTATCCATGCTATTTTACGCCAAATCATTTTTTAAAAATATTTCAAGACTTTTTTGAAACTTTTTTTTGACCATTACCAAATCGCTACTTTTGCCAGGAAGCTAAATCTTTAGAAATTTCACATATTTTTTTCCAGAGGTTTCCTTTCTGACTTCAATTTTGCTCAACGATTTTCATTTTGGAATAATGAAACATGTAACAGACGATATTGTCGTATGAGTACAATTTTTGAAACCTATGACTTACAACCATAAAAAGCAAAACTCATTGCCGCATTTGGTGCAAAATGTGAAAAATCGATATTATTGATCATTAACATTTGATCTTGCATGATGAGAAGAATTTCCCAAACAAATGACTTAGAGCCATCAGCAATCAAAAATCATAACGGCATTTTGTGCAACAGGCGAAAAAATCAATATTATTGATCGGTATTTATCGATAATGACTGATGAGCGAAATTCCTCAACCAAGAAAACCAATCCCAAAAGCGATCACCACTGTTCGCCGCATTTTGTGCTAAAAGCACGAAAATCGATAATATTGATTATCGATCGATGACGTGTCATGATTACGAATTCTGATAAGTTCAATACTTACCTTCGACGAACTGTGTTGATTGGCTGCGAATTCACCCACACACCCCGGTCTCCAGAGCCGTAGCAGAAAAAAGGAGTTTTCGTGCTCCACGGCTAATTTAGTATGTGAACCCACGATTTTGACGTACCCTTCAAAGTAAAGGTATCGAGTTCAAATTGGAATAGGAGCGACCTGCATCCATTTCCAGCCTCCTGTCCAAAAATGAGCTCCCTAGCTTAAGTTTATCTGGTAGCACAAGATCGTGAACGCCATCTGAAAAAAAAAGGAGATTAACAGAGAAAACTTGCGGTTTCTCAAAATTTGCTCAAATTCTGGGAAACCATTTCAAACCATTTTTGGGCATTATATACAACTTTTTGTGCTCTTTTTAATGCAACTTAGAGCTGATTTCTACCTTCAGCCTGAACTTAGATTTCGAAAAACGGGTTGCGCGCGTGGCCGATTAAAAACCAAATCTGGTGCGCGCTTCGCGCGCACCACAATAGTTGTAGATCGCGTGAATCGGTCAACCCACTGGATCACTCCGCCCATCTCATATCACAGTTGTCCTGCGTTCGTCTCTCAAAAGGAACAGGCCCCAAATTTTCGAATATTCTTCACCGCTAGAGATTCTAAGATGCATGCATGTGGATCGGCCCATCTTATTTTTAAGGAGTTTTTGGTACAGGAAACAGAAAAAAAATTCAGTTACCCAAGAAGTTCGAAGGGCAAACCATTTCTTACGTAAGGTCTGACGCTTTGCCTGCAGACTCCCGAAGCACACCAAACAGCCGTAAATAAATATTTAAGAGGTTTTCATACTTTTTTCTCCGGTATTCGAAAGTTATATGAGGACTTTTCGCTATTACCTTCTACTTCGTGAACTTGTCTGCTAAAAACCGAGTTTCCAGGGAATTTCGGAAGGTTTGGGGCCTACGGCAGCAGCAATGTCAAAAAACGGCTGAAAAGAGCCCCAAATAGCCCTGCACGTCCCTGAACTTCCGTGTGGAGCGCGAACCCCGCCCTCTCCTCTCAACGGCTATTGAAGGTAGCGAACAACGGAAAATTTGACTTAAAACACATACGATTATCGACTGATCAAACCATTACCCACGGATTGAGCAATTTCACCCTATGTAAATATTTTTTCTCTTTTCGGAGCCGATTTTTCAGATGTTTGTTTCGATCAGTTGCCGTTGAGGGAAGTGGGCTGAGATTGCGCTTTGCTCAGAAGTTCAGGGCCGTTTAGGGCCATTTGGGGCTCTTTTTCTGCCGTTTTTTTCTCGTCACTGCTGCTGCCATGAGCGATTTGCGGTGAAAATCCGAATACGGTTTACATCGTGTGCACACTGCCTATGAGATCCGGAACAGGGATGTGTGGAAGTTTTTTGAAGGTTTTTAGAAAACAGAAAATCGAGTCTGTCAGAAAACAGCAACAGGAATCGGAAAACAGAAAGGCCAAAACGGCCAGAAAACAGAAACAGAAAAATTTGAGAAAAAATACTCATTGCATTTTAGCTTTTTTCAAGTGAAGAGAGGATGTACTTCTGAACACCTTTGTCATACTTGTAAAATAATATCTACGGAACTGCACAGATGACCTATAAGGCATTAATAGTAGCATTAACGCGTCAATGACGGATAAAACATCATTAAAGTTACGCTGAGAGTCTTGGCCGAGAAATAGCCCACCAGGCTCAACAACTGATCCTGTCGAGCAGATTCTCGAGTGCTTCTTGATTATTTCTTGGCTGCTAGGTGGCTCTGACCATGTTGTCTGCGAAATAATCGAGGAATAACCGAGAAAACATGGGTAGTTGAACCTACGGCGGTGTTGACATCCGAATCTGCCTCAACAATGCGTCTTACATTCCCCTTTGAGAGCATTCTTTCGCGGCTGTTTCCCGACGACCATTATTTGACGCCTATTTCGCGGCGACCAGCTATGTTCCGAACCAGGGATGAGCGGAATAAAAATTTGAAATTTCGGAAATCGGTTTTCGGGTTTCGGAACAGAAATATTTTATCTCGGGTTTCGGAAATCGGGCGCGAAACGCCTCTAAATGAGCGGAAATGCGATTTTCGGAACGCGAAACGCGGAAAATTCAGAAATCATCTAATGTTTTCTTACGTCCCAGACGACACGATATTTTCGCATTTCGCGGCGTTTTCTGCGGTTTTCGAAATGCGGAACGCGGAATGCCGAAAATGCTCGAAACTGCGGGTTTCGAAACGCGGAACTCCGCTCATCCCTGTTCCGAACTTGACATTGTGCTCGGCTATTACGCGAAAATTAGGCATTTTGTGGCTATTGCTCGGCCAAAACTCTCAGAGCACTCACCCGTATTGTAGAACGTCAGCACAATAATGGTTGCATGCTAGGACAGACATCGAGTCCAACCCCTCGCTGTGTGCAGCAGCTGCTGACAAGGAGGTTGAATAAGTGCTCTGCCCTGGGATGCTACCCCTATTGTGCCGAAGTACTACTCTACGAGTGCGTTAGTAGGGTTCACGATAAAAACTATTGTTGAATTTTCTCAATAAGAATGCATGTCTGGTCATCACAAAAGTGAAAATAAGGGAGATGTTGCATAAAAACATACAAAAACAAGTAAAAACGGCTAAATTGTGGGTGTACGCACACCCCCCCCCCCCACTAACAGGTTTTTTTATAAATGCGTATTTTCCGTCTTCTATTTTGCCGCAAAAAAACGTTAGTAGTCTCTCGGTGTCGAACGAATACTTCAAATGCAGAATAAAAGACGACAAAACAAGCAATTGTAGAAATTTAGTTAATTGGGGGCGGGCTGAGACCCAGCCTTAGCTTGTTTTTGAGCGTTTTTTCTCCGACTTTCCTCTTATTTTCGCTTTTGTGATGACCAGTCTTACCTTCTCAAAAAGGCTCCACAATAAACTTTTTTTTATCGCGCATCCTGCCCTTAACAGCAATCGCACATCGAACACAAATAGCACCTTGTAAAGGACTAGATAAGCTGCCCTGTTCCTTAGATCCGGATTTCGTTCATTTTTTCTGATTTTTTTCTGTTTTTCGCAGATTTTTTCAGAAAACAGAATGGCCAAAACGGCCAGAAAACAAAAAATAGAAATTTCCGCCCACCCCTGATCCGGAAGGGCGAGTCGTAACGTCTAGGGACTTATCGCAATGCCTTACTAAACCCTTATCTCGCGCAATTTCGCTAAACCCTGGTCTTGCAAATCTTTAAAGCGTGGAGCGCAGTGTAAGGCATCTTCTCTACTTGAAGACGAAAATTTCTTATGAAAATACAAGGTTTTTTCCTCGAGTTTTTCGTTTCGGGATAACTTAATACCATTGGATTGGCTTGTGACATGCCTGTTGTGGACTGCATCCATAGCCAACAATTGTGATGTTGGGTCGAGGAGGGCCGAGGTGGCCTTCACATGAAGTATTTGTCGTTGACCGGGCGCGCGTCATAATTGGTACATCGCGGCCCCCATGAATGTGACTAATGTGTATCAGGAGCGATTCGACTGAATATCAATCATTTATCAGTCCATCATTGTTTACTTTTCAATCGGAACCGCCGTCGGACATCACTTCTGTCAACATTTGTGACATAAACGCACTTGTATCTCTATCTTTGTTGTGTTAGAAAAGAAGATTTTTTTCAAATTTTCGCCCTAAATGTTTCAGTCTGATGTGTTTCCATAGTTTGCAACCTATTCGATTTGTTCAATTTTTTTTTCATTAATGTCAATGTTATTCTCTGATAAACCCTTCATTGGCAGATTCTCTGAAATCGATCTGTGTCTCGAGGAGTAATACATCATGAATAATTTTTACCATAAATTTTTTTTATATATAAAACCATAAAAATCTTTATGGAATTTCCAGGTGAATGATTTCTCATTGTATGGTCTGTCTGGATATACCGAGTGGATAAAATTGGATTGGATCGAGAATTGGATTGTTAAAAAAACAAAGCCATCTGAAATTTTTTTTTCGAAAATGACTTTTTTTCCGAAAATTCTTCTGTGGTTGAATATTCTTGAATAAGTCTTACAAAATTTTTTGATAAATGAATTTTTTCTGATTCATTTCTTCTCAGAAATTCTGAATGAATGAATTTTTACAATCTCGTCGACTTTAGGATTTTCCATTTTCAAACCATTTTTTTGAGTTTTGCATGCCAAAAATGTAAAAAAAATCTTTAAATTGTGACTCTCTGGCATTTTTCGAGGCATAATTTTTTTAAGTTTTTTTTTTAATTTTTGATAGAATTTCTCTGAGTAAGGCCTGAAACTCCTGCGTTCACGAATTTTTCATTCATGCCTTTTTGGAAATTTGCCATTTAATGCATTTTTCTGTGACAATTTTTTCTAAAAATGAATTTTCCTAGAGAATTCCGTCTGTTTTTTTTTTCAAAATATCATCTTCATTTGAGAATCTGGACTTGATCTTTTTTTTTTGGGATAAGGCTTTCCAAAAGTTTGTAGTAAATAAATTGTGACGAATCACTTATTCTCAGAAAAATTTAATATGATTTTTTATTAGATCTTTCTGAAATCTGCAATCGAATGTGTTTTTTTTTTGTTTCTGTAGGGCTGTTTTGAGATTATGCTTTTCAAACTCCTGAGTGAGTGGTTTTCATAAATCGCCTTCTTTCATCTCCAAAAAAATTTTTTCTCTGAATAAAGACTTTTAACGACGCCAATTCTCGAACGCGTATTCTTTCAATATGTGGGCACTGCATTCAAGATGGCGTTTCGTTGAATCGAAATAGATTTTTGGGCAATTCCTTGAACATTTTTAGGATTTTTTTTTCAAAAATCTACCCAGATTTTCGAATACCTTCCGTATAATACCTATTTATGATGATATATAATCTCGTAGATCGCCCGAGTATTCAGAAAATCAAATATTTTATTTTTCAAGTTTTCCAAAATTCTTTGGATCCTCATCCTTGGTTACCAAATTTTTCGAAAAAATATCGAGACTTTTCACGACGCCCGCCTTCCCCGCCCCCTCCGTAGGTCAGAATGTTGTCTAGGCTCCGGCAATTCTCGGCCCCAAGCAGCCTGACAGTTCGGCTCGTGTTCCCAACCTGCGAGTCGGCTTCTGTTGCTGTTCGGGCCACCGCTGTTGCTTTCTGGGCCACTACTGTTACTGTCCGGGCTGCTCCGGTTCGCCCGAACAGCAACAGCAGTGGGCCGGAGATTGGGAGAACGAGCCAATCTGTCAGGCGGCTCCGATTCCTGTTCATTGCGGCTCGGGGCCGCGAATCGCCTGAGGAGTTTTGCAATCCTTCTGCCGAATCTGCAACAACCCCGTTTGACCCTGACTATGAATTATATTTTTTTGTAACGTTTTTGATTGTATTGCATCCACATGCTAGTGTAAGACGTTTTTACTGTTTTTTTTTCTGCTAGTCGAAGCGTTTCCTTCTTCTACTTGTTTAGTTACTTTAGAATGAGTTTGTTCGCTACAATACATATCAATGAAATCATAGTTTGTGTATGTTTTCTAGTAGGATCGCAGATTTTTACTCAGACACTCGTAGAATTGGAAAGTTCCGGTATTCTACAACGCCTAGTGCGTGCACCAGGAACAAATACCTCGGCATTCCTTCATTAGAAACTCGAAGGGCCTTGTTCGATGTAAGCATGGTGCATAAGATTCTTAATGGTGCAGTCAAAATAAGGGTGAGCAATTTTTCCCCTGGGTCCCTTCCATTACTCGCGGCGGGAAAAACAAGATCACTTTCCGTAGAGCGAAAACTTCGTTGCGAGGTAATTCCTTTACAAACCGAGCGGGCTCTGCATACTTGAGGTTGACGAAGTCGGAACTGTCGCCACTGTCACAACTCTGTTTTAGGCGCGAATTCGCTGCACTGCTATTGAAGCCGTAGCCTGTACTTCTTTGGTCTTGTACCCGGTTATCTTGTACCCTCATCTAGATTATATGTATTCCTTTTTTTGTGTTTGTTCTATAACGTTCGCCTTATGTGACCTAATAAACTAAACTAAACTAAACTAAACTAGTCCAGACCGCTGCCGTTTAAAGGCCGAATTCTTTGCCTCGAAACGTTGGCTCTTCATCCCGAGACATCGTTATTAGAGTATATCAAACGAATAAAAATTTTCGAATATTCGAATAATTCGAAAAATCGACTCTATCGAATATTCGAATAAACGAATTATTCGGAAAATTGACTCCTCCGAATATTCGAATAAACGAATTATTCGAAAAATCAACCACTCCGAATATTCGAATAAACGAATTATTCGAAAAATGGACTTCTCCGAATATTCGAATAAACGAATTATTCGAAAATTTGGCTTTTCGAATAATCGAATAAACGAATTATTCGAAAATTTGGCTTTTCCGAATAATCGAATTATTCGAATGATTCGAATACGAATAATCCGAATATCCGGCTAAAATCACGAGTATTTGAATAAGAAGTACGGACCGAGTACGCATAATCGAATCCCCGTTCGCGGCACTACCAAATTTCTTGACCTTTTTTGTATGGTATTGTATAGATCAACGCTATGCCAATGTACTTCCACGAAACAGACATTTCACATTATATTATAAGAGTATTCCAAACAAAATTCATCTCTGTCTATGAGTACTAGTTAATCGATACGATCAAAGTCTCTGGATTTTCGAAACAATATCTACCATCAATATCCGAATTTCTCATCAATTTGGGGTGCTATCTTAAGCTTCGTCCATAGTAGACGACCAGCGGCAAAGCGTCAAGGCGTCGGAGCATCATGGGGCAGCGCTGAAATGCTGGCGCAATCAACGTGTGCGAGGACGACACGTGGTTAACGATGATACCGATAACATTAGTGACAGCCGCTACTGCTGCTATGCCTCCACCGTCAGCGTCAGGGCGCCTGCAATGGTCGCTGGGGAGTCAGATCAATAACCAATGTTAAAGATGCAAACCCCCAGCGTCACTTTACGGTCACTTGACGCCAGGTTGTCTGCTATGGACGGAACCTAAGCGGGGGGGGCACTGTTGTATCGCACCTGGCCACGCCCATTTTTCCGTGCTGCAATTTGGCAGGGGAGGGAAACCCCGGGAGAAGCTCAAATTTAGTGCCATACGTTAAAATGGGCGGGGCCAAGTGCATCCAGCAATAGCGGACCCCCACCGCTAAGATAGCACCCAGTTTGGTTGGAGACAATTCACCTCTGCCCCGCAAAAATGGACATGCACCGGAGACTCTGCTTCCTATATCCTGGAATTATTCGTTTATTCGGCCGAATATTCGAATATTGGGCCGTTCGAATATTCGAATAAACGAATTATTCGAGAAACTGACTTTTCCGAATATTCGAATAAACGAATTATTTGGAAATCGGCTTTTCCGAATATTCGAATAAACGAATTATTCGAAATATTGACTTTCCCGAATAATCGAATTATTCGAATATTCGATTATTCGTTTATTCGGCCGAATATTCGTTTTCCGAATATTCGTTGACATACTCTAATCGTTATTCGGGGCATTGTTAAACGTCTGGTTTTCTCCGGAACGCGATCTGTTTCATCCGAAACACCATGCGTTTGCCCATGCACAACAACAGCGGTCTGGCGGAACACAACTCCGGGTGTCTGATTAGTGCAAATCTGTTTTGAAATTTTAACAAATCTTATGTAGAAAGAAGCATTGCCGTTCGACCTTTTAAAGGCAGTGTTCACGATGAAAGACCGTATTCTAGTTTTTGATGTGCTTGATTAGGCAAGTTTACGAAGTAGTGGATAATAAGGAAAAGCCCCCATGAAACTCGAATATCGGAGAAAAAAAAACTGGTTAAAAAACCCCTCTAAAGGTTTATTCACGCCTGCAGGGGGGCTTTGTGCACTGCGGACAAAACGTCAAACCAAACGTCGCAAATGTTTTGAACTTCGAAATTATTAGGTCAGCCCAGGTCAATCAGACCGTTTGGTCTAGCTGACATCACCCACGAAACTTGAGGCTCTGAAAATGCGCCCCTTAAAAGTGATAGCCACCAGAAAAGTGCTAAGGTGTCGATCATTTAGCACTTCTGGGTCGGTCATCTAGCACTTTTTCATGGAATGTAGATGCGACCGTGGAAGAACATGGAAAACAATTATGGTACAAACTCAACATGCAGGAAAACTTCAAAAACCGCAGTGACCTGGTCTTCAAATGCAGAAAATCCACAAAACCAATTTTCGATCGTAATTCAAATCTATTTTTACAGCGTATTCAAACTGGTTTTTCTTTACAAATGAAGTTGTTTCAAGGGCTCTTTCGCGCAATTTTCTTGATAATACCGCCTTTAAAAGCACTTTTCTGCTCACAAGGGAACCACAATAAGTCATAGTGACCATTCCAAATGAAATGTACTTTTCTAGAACCATTTTCGGACGAAAAGTCCGATTATGCCCATCTCAGCTGCCTAGACCCACTCTGAAAAAGGTTATAGGCATTTTTTCTCTGATTTTCGTACCTATTGTACCCTCCAAAAAGCGCATTATTTTCAAGAAAATCCGGAAACGGACCTCATAATCGTATTTAGCGCCCAAAACTACCCCACCAAGCAAAGTTTGGGTGAAGGAACTTTTTCCAAACTTTGCGCAGACTATCAATGTTTCGGACTTGAACGGATTTTCGGTTGGGCGTTTATTTATACCAATTAGAGGGCTCTCGAAGCGTTTTGGAAAAATATTCCAGATTTGACTTGAAATTCGTGCTGGGGAGTCATTTGGGGTGCTGATCACGAATACGAGGTTCTTTTATCGATTTTCCGAAGTTTTCGACTGTATTCGTTCACAGATTTTCATCGGGGGAGAATTTCATGGCAAATCGCGACTTTTGATGATTTCCGGAGTGGTACTATAGATCATGCTCAAATTATTTCTCTGGGGGTTATTCGGAGTGCTGAACACGAATCAGATGTCAGTTTATCGATTTTTGTCAGCTTACGGTAGATTACGGTGGGTATACGGTACTTCGGTCAAAGTCTCAAATTTGTCTCAAAGTTTCTATGTGGGGGTTATATGGGGTCCTGAATACGAATTCGATGTCCATTTGTCGATTATCGGAATATTGAGGTAGGTTTTGCCTCCTAAATGGCATGTTACCTACCGTAACCTACAGTAAAACTTGAAATTTTGACAAGCGAACCCCAGATTCGTGTTCAGCGCTCATAATTTTTTTCACAGTAGGTCTAGGCAGCTGCGATTGGCATATTCTGACTTTCCGTCCGAAAATAGTTCTAGAAAAGTGCATTTCATTTGGAATGGTCACTATGACTTATTGTGGTTCCCTTGTCAGATTCAATAGTAGGGCCTTCGTTGCAATTTTTTATGATATGTTGGTTTTAAACTCACCTATTTTCATGGGGTTCTTGCTGACGTGAGTTTCGCGCTGGGAAAGGTTAACATTGAGGAGTGCTAGGCGACAGCAAAGTGAGGAAGCTGTCCGTTGTGGCACGCGGCTGTTGCTTCTCCTTGTGTCGCAGTATATAATTTCATTATCGTCATCTCATTGCTCGCCTATTCCTCGCCTTACTAGCATCTGCTATTCATAATTCTGTCAACTGGATTTGTTATGTTCTGGCCATTAATTATTCCACAATGAGCTCACGCTACAGTCGTTTTCATCATTCCCCGTACTTCACAGGATCACGATTGAGATGCGGTAAGGGAAGGTTTTGGATATTTCATTTCCGTCTCGTGCCTTTTCTTGTAAAGGTTTTTCTCACTTATGGATATGTGAAACTTAACTTCCGAAAATTTTTACAACTTTCAAGTACCTCAAGTATCTCCTTACTCTGGCTTGAAGAGATTCTATCTGACCATGATGCGCTTTCAACTTGTGCGTGCCTGACTGCGGCCGAGCTGACCTCCTTGGTGCGAATCTTGACATGAACCGTATACTTGTTGAAGACCCCGCTACTATCAACGGGGGGGGGGTCGGGGTTTCGAGCGACGCAACCGTTTCGTTCGCGCTCTTGTGCAATAGGAGCATGTACTGCCCCGAACATGATAGGAGTTCTGCATATGTTCAGTCCGTTAGCAGCGCGTGCTGCTGTCACAGCATCACAGATGAGGGTGTGGCAAAATGTCTGCAATTGAGTAGAGTGTGGCCGACTAGAGTCGACCACAGGCCTTTCAATTCGGAGAGTTACTCGATTCGAAGGGGCGTTTTGTCCGAATTGGATCTCCCAGTGCATCAGTGGTTATCCGAATTGTAAAAGAAAAGAGTAGGTCGACACATCGCTATATTCATTTTCTTTCCCTTCGTTTATTTTCCCGGATTTCTCCTTATCCACAGGGTCGAGCAGAACTAGATAGATTCTAACAGGTGTCGTCAAATTTTTTGAAGAAGAACAAGTATTTTGATAGCGATCTTGAGTTTTTGCATTATAATTTGTATCGATCTCTACTAAATCAACAGAAATGAGACAAAAAGGTTATAGAAATTTGAAAGAATTCGTTGCTTAAAGACACAGTCCAACCCCAGAATCGATTTTTCGTTTTACTGCCTATCTCGGAGAAAATTTTACGCTGATCACAATGGTGTCTCCAGAATCAATCAGAACTCACTACGAACGGAGTTACGGCTCCTCAAACACATTGAATTCGAACGGTTAGAAGTTCTCGGACGAGTTGTCTCGAGTCTGTATTTTCTCGTTATTCACATCCATCGTTCTGTAGCAGGCCACATTATAAAGCCAGACCGAAATCAAATCGAAGAACATAGATTCTGAATAAAATCATTCGCGCGTCTCTTCCCTATTGAGGTCGGAAACCTGGCAGTGGGCGTTACCCATTTTTTCTTTCAAGGGGCGTGGCCGACTTTTTCCTCGCTTATTTGAGCAAATTGAGATTTCGCGCTCGGCAGGGTTGCTATAGGCGGCGACCGGACCATAATATCAAAAAATTACCTCTGAGGTTGGACTGTGTCTTTAAGGATAGCAGGATTGCCAAGTAATGTAGCTGCGATTTTCTTCAAGCAAAATATACATTAGAATTTCAAAAAAATTAAATATTGACAAGTTTTCTAATTAGCAAGAATTGTTTTCAGGGGCCTTTTAGGGTGCTCTGATGGGCCGTGGTTTACCGGTTCGGTGAAACAGACTGTCACAGGAGCTGAAAATAGCAAAGTCATTCTGTAGAGAGGGAAATATGTAGAAAAAACAGCTCATGGGAGAAAGTGATGTTGAAGACCCTTTTCCTCTAAATAGCTTTTAGCCTTGGTTTTCTCTACTAGAAGGCTGGTGTTGGACTGAAAGTATATATAGCTATGGAAAACTACATAAGCTGGATTTTTTGAGAGAAAAACTTTTTTGAGATTTTTGACTTCACCAGGTTTTCACCTTAGGTGAGAAATTTTTGTGTGTGGGCCTACACTGAATATAGTGGGGCCATTGTTATGGAGGGGTCGTAAATCTCATCCACGAATGGAGGGAGTTGCAACAATGAAAGCTTTTTGTCCACTGGGTTGCTTGACCCTGCTTGAAACTCCTATTTTTGGGGTGCAGAGGTCGAAATATCATTTCCCGCCTAAACTGCTCAGACAAATCATCGCTCGGAGCGAGACCGGAGAGCGACTCGAGCGACGCTCTCTCTCCGCTCCGAGCGGAAATCAGCTATCTACTCGGGCGACAGCAGTCCCGCTTGGAGCGATCTTTGGTCCCAACTGGCACTGCGGTCCCTGTCCGGGCCATTCTCGAAATTCTCCTAACTTTTGTTTTTTCTTCATTTCCGCCTCGTCTGGAGAGGATAAGCCTATTGAGAGGATAAGGTACTTGTTACAGCCTGTGGGCCAGGTGGTTAATCCTGCCACAGGCCGCAACAAGGATACCATCCCAGCATGGTCCGCAGTGAGGAAGCCTTCCCCACCGCGGGTCATGGGGGGATCCCCTTGGCCGCCAAAATTTGTTTTCCTGAGAGTAACCCGAGGTCACCTCTCAAGAGTGGCCTCCAAAGGCCAACTACCCGTCTACACGAGACGAGCCGCTTTTTATACCCGCAGGATTGGTCGTTCTTTGAGTGATAACGTGGCCCGCACGTTATCTCTCAAAGAACAACCAATCCCGCGTCTCCCCATCTCTGGCGATGGCACCGCTGTCGCCCTGAGAGCGACCGGAGAGCGGCCGACGCTGGTATTCCTACCGGACAGAGACCGCGGTGCCAGTTCGCCCCTCGGTCGCTGTCCGGGCGATGACGTCATATTTGGGAGGAGCCGGTCCCGCTCCGGGCGATGGGCTGTCTGAGCACGCACAGGGAAGTTTTTTTGGGGCGCTGAACACGAATATGAGCACTAATTTGGGTGTGTCGGACTTTTAGGTTGGGATCACACAACCCGCGACCAGCGACTGCTACAGTGCATATCAGACATATCGACTTTCGATCGATATGACTGGTAAACATTGCATCGCGTCGCTCGTTGCTGGAAGTATGATCCCGGCCCTATGACGGATGATATCGGATAGAACTTCATTTCGCAACGGCAACCTATCGTTTCGGGCTCATTTTTCCAGATATAGGTTTGAAAAGCATTTTTTTGGCAGACTCTCGAGTGGTTTCTACACGCTTTTTCTTCAAACCTGCTTTGCTTTTCTGGACAGAAAAGATTTATTTGGAAGCACAGCCACATCTGACCGACCTACTCAGAAGCATCAAAACAACCTACTTGGAATATAAATGTAACTTACTTGAATGTCTCAAGTAAGTTACATTTATATTTCACGTAACATACATTTATATTACATGTAACATTAATATTACATGTAACATAAGTTTATATTGCATGTAAGTTACACTTATGTTACACGTAACTTACATTTATATTTTAACTATGGGTGACCATCACGTGACGCAGACGACACGCAACGCAGAGCGCGCGTCCCAGATCATACTACGCAAAAAATGCAGTGCGGGGCCTTTCCTGCTGGTGTGGGTCAAATTCCTCAAACTAGGGTAATTGAACCAAGAGCAACGCCAGTCGTAAGCCTGACCCCACGAGTGCGTCGTACATCCCACTTGGAAATATATTCTCGGCCGATTTAAGTTACTTGCGACTTATATTGTGCCATTTAAGTTACATGTAACGTATAGGAGGCGCACCATACACAGTATCCTACCGATATGTTACATGTAACTTAAGCGACCTGAGATAAGTCGCAAGTAACTTACAATGGCTCAGATATGTGACAAGTAACTTGTTTTCGGCCTTTTATGTTACAAGTAACTCGTTTTTATTTTTCTGAGTAGTAGTGACTACTAGGCGGAGGATTGTGTGAAGTGGATAGTGAGTGTGCTTGTTGTTGTGTGACTGACCTATGCGCGCATTGGTGGTGGCTGGAGAGTATGAGGCCATTATGCGAATTACGCATAATGGTTCAGAGCGGCAAGCGTCTTGAGTTTTGGGGCTAATCTCATTGATCGCGCCGTTTTTCCTAGCTCGTCGGACCCAGTGCTGTAAAGGTTCCACTGACCAGCCGACCATTCTCACATAATTCTCGTGGGGATTGTGTAGTAAGTAAGTGAATTAGGCTTTTCGACTAAGTCCCAGATGACAGTTTTGTTCTTTATTGAATTAGTTCCGGGTTTTGACGGTTTTGAGGCGTTTTGAATGAGAAGATTTTTGAGGTATCATAAATGGAACCGAAATGAAGCATGGTTTCTGATTTTCTGGAACTCCTTTTTTTTCCGAAATTTCGGCCTACAAAGCTTGCGAACAAGTTACCTGCTTGTTCGCGGTCTTTCTATAGTTCCTTGCAACATATTTCCGCCAGTCAGCTCACGTTCAAGTGTCAAATGTTGCTTGCAACTATCTCATTGTCCCTCGTAAGGTTGTTTGCAAGTTCTTGTTGAGATAGTGCTAGCTAATTTCTGAAAACGCTACTTGAAGCCGTCACGCGACGTCTGTGTTTTATCTCCCAAGTAACTTGTTTTTCCCAATAAATAATCTGACAAGCATGTTCAAATTTCGCGACGTACTATACAAATCATTCAATTGAACTTAACTTGCCCGGGGGTCGTACGTAAACTCTTTAGAAGCTTCTAATTACTTTCAGCTGACTTATTGCATTGCTTTTTTCATCTTTCAAATTACTTGCAACGTTACCTAGGTTGCGTATTCCATTATTGTCACCAAAAATTGGTCGAATATTCGAAAAAAAAAACATCCGAATTTCCGATTGAACCGAATATTCGTAAAAACGAATGCTTGGACTTTCCGAATATTCGAACAACTTTCCCGACTAAACTGAATATTTGAAAAAAGGAGTATACGAATTTCCCGATTAATCTGAACACTCGAAAAACGAGTTTTCTGTTTTCCGAATAAACCGAATATTCGAAAAAACGAATTCTTAGAATTTTCGATTATTCGAAAAAGCGAATAGCTGAAGAATTTCCCAAATAGACCGAATATTCAAAAAACTGAATAGCTGGATTTTTTGTGTGAACCGAATATTCGAAAAAAAAACAAGCGAATTCTTGGACTTGCGAATCAATCGAGAAAAAAATATATGACTAGATTTTCCGAATAAACCAAATTTTCGAGAAAAGAAATATTTTTATATTTCGAATAAACTGAATATTCGAAAAACCGAATTTTTTTCTAATAATATATGTTGTGCGATTCGGATCAAAGTTTAAAGTGTGCAGTCTGTCCGAATCAGAGTGATCACCAACGCGGTCGGCGTGCGTGTCGCGCAGAAGTTCCGAAAGCATTTCTTCTGTCGAACATATCCACGGTTGTGAACAGCTGACCTGGATATCATTGAGTAATCGTCTAAAAATTCTGCAAATCGATTTAGATGGAAATCATCCGCTCCGCGATTGCGACAGTCGCCGTTGCAGCACGCAGCACGGTGATAATAGTGCTGGGACCACCGGGTCTCAACACTATTACCTTCTGTCCCAGCACGCCTACCATCATGATGCGTGCTGCAACAGCGGTTGTCCGCTACTGCGGATCGGAATTTCATTACGATAAGAACAGCACAATACCGCCCACGACTTTAGGAAAAACGGCGTTTTCGGCTCTTTTTGCGCCGAAAAGCGACGCCTTCGCATAACTTCGTTCAAAGTGGTCCGTTTGGGTTGTCTGGGGCATATTTAGAATCAGCATCGAGAGCTCTTCATTTTGAGCTCACACATGTATTACTCGGCAAGCAAGGCATATAGGGTTACCACAATCAATCGAGTGTACGAAAACTGAGGCTCTATATATTAAATTGGTGTAAATATTTGACTTCATATCAACCGTGTAGGTCTAGGACGAGTTATGCACAAGTGTTATAGACCAATTTATGGAGGTAACGAAAGTGAAAATTAATGATTTTTAGCGGTTTCGATGCCCCGGAAGACACAGTCATCGTCATTCGCTCGGGATCAAGGTGCCCGCGATCACAGCCACGCTTGGTATAGACTCTTTTTAAACAGTTAAAACCTCTCTGGAGGCATTTACCGCCCATCGCCACCCCCGTGATTTTTTTATCCGGATTGGGCTGTCTCAGTGTTTACTCGAAAGAGGATCAAGAAGTCATGTGGTAGGCCGAGTCGCAGGTCGATTGGTCCCGTTTGAGCCGAGAACCGGACGTCGGTGAGCGACGGTCTTTTTTCAAAGCCAAAATCACGGGGGTGGCGTTAGGCGGGAAATGCCTCCAGAGAGGTTCAATTGTTTAAAAGGAGTCTATACCAAGCGTGGTTGTGATCGCGGGCACCTTGAGCCCGAGCGAATGACGATGACTGTGTCTGCCGAGACGTTGAGACGGCTAAAAATCATTAATTTTCACTTTCGTTACCTCCGTAAATTGGTCTAAAATACTTGTGTATAACTCGTCCTAGACCTGCAGGTTGATATGAAGCCAAATATTTACACCAATTTAATATATAGAGCCTCAGTTTTCGTACACTCGATTGATTGTGGTAACCCTATATGCCTTGTTTGCCGAGTAATACATGTGTGAGCTCAAAATGAAGAGCTCTCGATGCCGATTCTAAATATGCCTCTGACAACACAAGCGGACCACTTTGAACGAAGTTATGAGAAAGCGGTGCTTTCCGGCGGAAAAAAAGCGCCGAAAACGCCGTTTTCCCAATGACGCGGGCGGTATTGTAGCAAACATCACATTTTTTAAAGTTCCGCGTTGAAGGACCTTCACCAGGAAAGGAGGATAGCCTCAAAAATTCTTAGGTGAAAAAGCTATTTGAGAAAAAAATTATGAAAAAACTCGGATTATCTATGCAGAAAAGTGTTAGTGAGTTATCAAACAGAAAATATCTTTTGATTAAGAGGAATACACATTTTCAGTAAATAAGTGAACAAAAACTTGACATTGTGCCGTCTATATAGAAAGGGCACATTAAGTTTGCGTCATATCCGTTTTCAAACGTTGTCAAAAACCGCGTGGCCTTCTATCGCAAGGTGATTATTGTCCGACTTTGAATCTCGTCCTGGCTTATCCCAGAGATTTTTTTAGGCGGCAAAATTTTTTTTGAATGATTTATTAAATGAAATTATAATTTTTTAAACTGATCGAATAAATGAACTGCTCGATTGACGGGGTTTGAGATCTCCCTAATAAATAATTCCTGTTTTTTTTCGGATAAAATCTTTTCGAAATCCTCGAACTAAAAGCTCATCACCAAACAACTAGACGGAATTTTCCTCCGAAAGATTGAATACATCTGTAAACTGTTGTGTACTCAATCCCAATATTTAGGGTTTTCACCCGCATGTTTATCAGCTTTTCTTTAAATATTTGGATTTCGAATTGGTTTCGAAATGATACCCGAAGACGAGTTTTATAAAATAGGGTTTGAATATTGTCGTCCGAAATTGGCCGAAAAATCGTTGAATCTAGTAACTTAAAAATTTCGAATGAACAGATGTGAGAAAAAAAACTAGGTAATTCAAATTCCTTCCAGAATCGGATTTCGATACTCAAATATTCGCTTGTTTAATAGATTTTCATTTTTGAGAATTTTCTTGGGTTTCAGTTAGATTTTGAGTGTTTTAGCTTTCTTATTTCTATTTCTGTTTACTGCATAATTGATTGATTTGATCTATGGTCTGATGTCCATTGATCGTTTATAAGAAATATCAGAAATCTTGGCGTGTGTCCGAATGAGATTGTCCGCCAACGCGTTCGGCGTGCGTGCCAAGCGGACGTCGCATACGCACTTTCTGAACCTATGAATCGATTATAAGGAATATTAGACGAATATTGAATGATATCCCAGTCAACTGCCTGAAGCCGTGGGCAAGTTCGTCCGAAAAAATAAATGCCTTCGCGATGGTCGCTCGACACGCGCGCCGACCGCGTGTGCGAGCGGTCTCATTCGGACAGACTTTATATATTTATTCTTCCGGTGTGAACGGCTGCTGTTCAGAAATGTGTTTTTTTGCACTAAAAAATTCTCATTTTCTCTGTAATGTCGTGATTATAGACTTCTGGACGAGCGAAACCGCCCTGATGAGGTCGCCATCGCGAGACTCGGACATCAGCACGCAGTCGACATCATTCATGAAGTGTGTTTTGGAAAATGCCGTGTTTTCTTGGGTCATTATTGCTAAATATTTATTTAAGTCTGGATGAATGCCTACCCAAAATCACCCCGTCCATGCAGCCGCCTCCTGACTACAGGACCAGTGTGGTGGAGACATGCACTAGAAGTTCGGTAAGTGCAGTTTATGGTGCGCCCGAAAAAATCTCTTTTTTTTGTAGATCTAGCAGCCTTGTGTGTTAGAAAAAACTGTCTGGAATTTGCTTTATGGTGTATGACCGTGACCTACATGATTGAAATACTGACTTGGTATCGAGTTCGGATTGGGGTCCGAGAAAGGTTGAAATGTGGTCGCCGGCGCCGAAGTAAATAGTGCAACTGCGGCGTACTTGGCGGCGAGTGCAACGTTTTTTTTTTCGTGGGTATTACCTATGCATCGGACTTCTTTCTTGGTGAGAACGTAATATGCGACCGTTCGGCACGTCTTCCTATTCAAGTTATTGTGTGGGGGATGGGGGAACGTTCGATGGACAAGGGATTCACCGTTTCCGACGAAATTCATACCAGTTGATGCACTTCCAATCGTTGGTTCGTTGGGATGGAGACAGCGGTCCGAGAGGTGAAGGTTGTTTAGGATACCTGAGTGGGGAATGGTGAAGATTCACTATAGACTTGCAACTTCTAAATTTGGCGTTTTCTTAATCCTCTTTTTCTTGCATTCAATGTATTTTTCTTTTTAATCATTAATTTTGAAATATTTTGTTTTCATGAGATGACCTTCTTTTGAAATTCATTATTCATAATGAATGGTCATGAAAAATTTCCTTTGAGCTGCGTTGGAGTCAAAATTTTTCCAAGCGATTTTTGAGAAACTAGCTGTTCTTCGCTCATAATATTTTTGTCCTTCAAGACGAATCTTTGAACGGGCTGTTTCCAAAATCTTCATGAAGTTTTGCGTCGAAAATTTTTCCAATTTGAGAAAAATACGTTTCCAGTCTCTCAGCTGATTTCAATTTATGAAGTAACGTTTCTTTCACCAAAAGCAATCAGTTTTTCGTTCATAACGTGCCCTTTGGTGAAGGTTGTTCACGGGCTCCGCATAAAATTCTGCATCGAATAGCGTTTTCAGTTTAAAAAAATAATACGTTTCCCTTCTACCAGCCGATTTCAGTTTATAAAGTGCAATTTTTCGCCGGAAATTATCGGTTTTTCGTCCATAACTTTTTGTGCTTGGAGATAGACCTCTGGTGAAGGTTGTTTTCGGAATCTTGATGGAATTCTGCGTCGCTGGTGTTTCCAGTTTGGAAAAATATTTTCTCGATCCTTCAGCCTGATTTATTTTACGAAACACCGGTTTTTCGCCTATATGTCTTTAACATGGTAAGGGTTTTTCTGAAATCTACGTGAAATTCTGCGTCGAATGGTATATCGGGTTCCTAACTTTGCTTGCCCCATAAGTCAGCCAGGTCGGTGGAGCCGAGCCCCGTTGTAGGCTCCAGGAGAACTCTGCGTCTCCTACTCACACCATAGTGGCGAGTGCACCCTATGGAGATAACTATGGAGCTCGGCTCTACTGACCTGACTGGCTTATGGAGCAAGCAAAGTTAGGAACTCGATATGTCATTCGACGCAGAATTTTACGTAGATTTCAAAAACAATCACCAGAACCCTATTTTCAACGGTTGAAGAGTTATAGGCGCAAACCGGTGTTTCGTAAGATGAATTAGGCTGAAGGATCGAGAAAGCATTTTTCCAAACGTGAAACACTAATCGACGCAGGATTCCATCGAGATTCCGAAAACAACCTTCACCAAATCTGTCTTCCAGCACAAAACAGTTATAGACGAAAAACCGGTAGTTTCAGGGGAAAAAATGCACTTTATAAACTGAAATCGGCTGGTACAAGGGGAACGCATTTTTTAAATCTAAAAACAGTATTTGATGCAGAATTTTATGGGGTTTCCGAAAACAACCTTCACCAAAGGGCTATCTATCAGGTTAAAAAAAAGTTATGGCTGAAAAACCGGCAGTGACATCCACCCAATCTTGAAAATGACTTGCATGAGTGTTGGGTCACTTTCATTCTTTTTCGGGGCGTTTCACCGGTTTTCCAAATGGTGAAGGTTCCCCACTTCACCTGCCCAGGGGTGAAGGTTGGTGGAGTTCATGGCTCCACCCAACGAAGCTATGCTTCCAATGATGTTTTAGAATCTATGTTTGTAGCTGCTGCGGAGTTCTCTGAACCGAGTTATGGCTGGTTTTGTCAGTTGGGTAAGTGAACACCCACAAGCCTATTTTCAGGGTGTTCAGGAAAATTGTTTCGGATTTGGCTGAAAACTCTTTGTTGGGGGTTATATCGGGGTCCTGAACCCGAAATTGAGGTCTAATTGTGGATTTTCGGGGATTTCCGATGAGTTCGGCACAAATGCTCTCGCCGGGAAGTCTTCGGGGCGAAATGCGGCCTTTGGTGATTTCCAGAATGCAGTTACAGATTTGCCTCGAAACTCTCTTGTGAAGGTTATTTGGAGTGCTCAACCTGAATCTGAAGTTCGTTTATCGATTTTCCGTGGATTACGTTAAGTTACGGTGGGCATATGGTAGTTAGGTAAATGTCTCAGATTTGGCCCACAACTTCTCTGTGGGGGTTTTCTGGGATGCTGAACACGAATTTGAGGTGTATTCATCGATTTTCGAAATGCTGAGGTGGGTCACGCTAGTTAAAGGCATCGTACGCGCTGAAAACCACTCATCGTTTTTCCGGCTTGAATTGTTCTCTGGGCCCACCTAAGAACGCAGGGAAAGTTTGTTCGGTTGAAAACGCCTTATTGTGAAGATAAATGAGCTTAAATGTTTCAAATTCCGTCAAAAGAGGCCGGCCCTCCGTCAGTCATCTGGCACAATTTGCCGTCAGCCAGCATACCCTCTATGCCCGAGCAACTCGCAGGGAGAAGTTTGGCAGCCAGGCTCTTGCGTTGCGGCTCGCTTTGATAAGAGGTGAACGGGTGGCCATGGGGTGTCCCGGCCCCAGCCCGGGCACCACACGGCCATCACAGGTACCCGGCCTAGGGCCGGAACACACACAGCTACCCGTTCACCTCTTATCGAAATGAGCCGCAACGCAGGCACCGGACAGCCAAGCTCCCCCTGCGAGTTGCTTGGGCATACAGGGTATAAGTAACTGATTAGAAATTGATATAGTACAACTGAGGGGAAGTTGATGGAATATACAGAATGACTTTTCTACGCTCATAGATTAACCTTTCCTTCTCCACAAATCACTTGAAAGATAGATAAACTTCATTTGATCGTGAGATTGTTGATCCAAACAGCAATCTCTAACAATCGATTCTTCCTTTTTTAAAAGTCGATTGAGAAATTTTTGGTCTGAAAAGGGGGTTTTCAGTGATTTTTTCGAGGTTTTTTCAACGTAGTTCTTATATAGGGTACTAGAGCCTTCGATGTATAGAATATCGGAAACGAAATCCATCGTGAACGATGCCTTTAAAGGCAGTGTTTACGATAAAAATGGTCTTCGCGTTTTTCACCGAAAATCGAATGTACCGAGGTCCATTGCAACAGTATTTTTGTAATTGTAATTGTTTATTACAGGGTAATCCTGCGTATTGACATCGGAACAAGATAAACAAACGCGTAGTAATAAAATGTAACAACGATATACGAGACCGGGAACACGTAGTATGTAGAGCATCTGTCGGAAAAAGTTCCATGACTAACACAAGATCACTATGGAGTATCTATCGAAGAAAATAACATTATGACTAACACAAGATCACAAGCTCACTCATCCTCCGTCCTCAAGTACTGCTCCACTATACGCTTGAAGGAGCCCAGGTAAAGACGGAAGAACGGCTAAAAAACGAGCCATAGCTAGCCTTTATGGCCCTTCAACTTGATTGCGCTATGTCCTAACCGCACACCTCCTTGTTGGCTGTTGAGTTAGTGGGCGGGGCGGGCATAGCACAACCAAGTTTGGGGCCGTGTAGAGCCATCTTTGGCTCGTTGTTAGCCGTTCTTTCGCTGTTATTGTTGCAATAAACCCCGAAACATTCGATTTCTGATGAAAACTCGAGGACCGTTTTCATCGTGAACACTGAGTTCAAGTAGCGTAAACTAGCTTAATGTTTGGAAAATCGCTAAATAGTCTTTGAATTAGTTTTCAGGATACCAAAACTCCCCCCCCCCTCCCCGCAGATAAGTTTTAAATCAAATCAGAGACTTCTATCACACTACCGGATATCCATCGTGACCTACCGTTAATTATCGAAAATCGATAAAGAACCTTAGAGTCGAGTTGAGGACTTCAAATAGTCTCCGTTGAGAAGTTTCGAGGTAAATCTATCATTGCGTTTTGGAAATCATCAAAAGTCGCATTGTGCCCCGAAATTTTTCCTCGGTGAGAGCCTTTGTGCCCAACTTGTCGAATTTCCCCGAAAATCGACAATTTGACCTCAATTTCGTGTTTAGGACCCCGGATAATCCCAGAAATGAATTTTGAGCCAAATCCATTACAATTTTTCTAAACACCCTAGGAATTGTCTGAGGCCAGATTCATCATTGCATCAACCGTGGGTTTGTGGATTTGGATTGGGTTTTGCGCCAACATTAGCGCGTGTGTGAAGGAGCTAAACCCAACCCAAATCGACAAGCCCATGCCTAACGCAATGATGAATCCAGCCTCTGGTGGGTGTACCCTTTTACCTTGGCGCCCAACGCCTTGAGGAAACCCGCGATACTATGCTTCCCTGATCCAAATTCCGGTCCGCAATTGCGTCTCGACACGCTTTGCGGCCGCGCGCTTTCGAGTCGGAAGAGTTTTCAGCGCCTCAGCCGCCGATCTGATGACTCTACGTGGGTTTGGGAAACTGGAAACTTGACGAATTTGGAGAAAACTGTATAAAAACCCACATCGAGTCGGCTTTGGCGCTGGAAACTCGACTGACTCGAGCGCGTGCGGCCGCAAAGCGTGCCGAGACGCAATCGCGGACCGGATTTTGGCCCAGAGAAGCACAGTAACTCGGCTTGAAGAACTCCGCAGCAGCTACAAACATAGATTTATTAACGTCATTGGAAGTACATCAACTGGTATGAATTTGGTTAGAAATTGGTGCCCATTGCTTTATCGTTGCTGACTCCTGCAAGTAGACCTCTTTATAAGCAAAAAACTGGAGTACACATGTACTTGTGACAGAAATCGGGCCAGTTTTACAAGTAAACACACTGTGGTCTGCGTACGGGTGAAAAGGCAAAATCTGTCGACCTCAGATTTTCTGTTTGCAGAAGCCAAAGAAGCGTTCGTCAACTGGTCGAGACTTTGGTGTTGCTGCTCGCATTACGCCGTCGTCTCTTCATTCGGATTCCCATCTGGACTTAGTGGAGAAGCAAAGCGATGGCGCCACGAGTTCACCACCGATGAAGTATGACCGGACAGAAGGTGAGGGGTTCTATGTAAGAACTGTAGTCAGCTCACAGTTATTGGGGGGTGACCCAGTATTTTTGTTTGAGGCTTAGACCAGAATCATACTTCCTGCGATCAGCGACAGCGACAGTGCGTAATAGGCATATCGGCTGTCGATCGATAATGATGGTGAACATTGCGTCGCGTCGCTTGTCGCTAGAAGTATGATCCCAGATCCTTTTGTTGATCGAATCCACAGCTCATGGCGGCGTGGATCCCCGCTGCAAGGTGCGCCGCGGTGATGAGAGGGCAGCCACGCATTTTGAGCTCTGGATTCGATCAACAAGCCTGGTCCCGGTCTTAGTGCTCTCCGACAGGGTATGGACAGAACTGTTGGAATCTCCGAGAAGTGGATGAAGAGTTCATGCATGGCGGATCGATTCCGGCTGATTGTCCATAAATGGGTAACGTGAAGTGTTTTTGTAGATTCGTCCGTCGGAGCTGGTCACATCTCGCGTTCCGGACGACGAACTCAATCCGTTCGCACGAAAAGTGGTGAGTGCGCACAGCAGCGATCTCACTACTAGACTTGTTTTGTTTGACGCAATGTGTGTGTGTGTGGCTGGTTTTCTATAGAGTTCGTGATTCCACTTCAAACGTTCTTCTTCCTTCATGTGAACGCGCATGTTCATTCAGTTGTTTTACTACACATGGCTAACTTGAATATTATACGAATAACTCTAATATTAAATTTATCTGGGTTTTCTGAATTGCTCGCTTCTGCAGATCTCATTCGGACCTTTTTCGAGTAATCGGTTTGTTCAGAAATGTCGAATTTTTCAAAATATTGGGTTAGTTTTATGAGCTGATAGTCCAATAATCTGTGAAAATCGTAGATTTATTTTGTATCCGATTCGAAAGTATCAGAATGAAGCCAAAGTTTCTCATCACTTGATTTTGACGATTTTTAAACCTTTCATTGTTTGTTTGGCCTTAGGCCAAGTACGATATACCGATCGAAAGCACAAATTCTTTTCTATCTGACGCTGCCTTCCACTTGGGCCAGAGACTGCTCGTTTGCGAAATATATGCTATAATTCAAAGGTTATCTTTAGTACTGAGCGTCTTCTAGTGTTTTTTTTACTTTGAGGTGGACCGCCCAACCTGCCAGAATTGGCAGTATATTTGAGCCAGCCACCTTACAAGGGAACCACTATAAGCCATAGTAACCATTCCAAATGAAATATACTTCTATAGAACCATTTTCGGACGAAAAGTCCGAATATGCCCATCGCAGCTGTAACTTCGAAAGAAGTTATGAGCGTTTTTAAAGCTTCGCGGCAGGGTAAGAAGGGTACTATCCCCCATGAAATTTTGAGTGTTTTTAAAATTTTTCCCGGATTTTGCTAAAACATGTTCATATGTAGGGGTAATATGGTTTGCTGAACACGAATCTAGGGTTCGCTTGTCGAAAATCTAAGGTTTACTGTAGGTTACGGTTGGTAACTTGCTATTTAGTAGGCAAAACCTACCTTAATGATTCGAGAATCGACAAATGGACATCGAATTCGAATTGAGCACACCAAATAACACTCACATAGAAACTTTGAGACACACCTGAAACTTCAACCAGACTACGGTATACCCACCGTAATCTACCGTGAGCTGTCAAAAATCGATAAACTGACATCAGTTTCGTTTTGAGCCCACCAAATACCGCCCCAGAAGAACGATTTGAGCCACATCTGTCACCACATTCCGGAAATCGTCAAAAGTCGATTTTGCCGTCAAAATTTTTTTTCCGGTGGGAAGCATTGAACAAATTCAGTCGACAACTTTAGAAAAACGACAAATGAACCTCAGATTCGTGATCAGCACCCCAAAAAACCGCCCAGAGCGATATTCAAGTGAAATCTAGATTATTTTCCAAAAACGCTTCGAAAGCTTTCTAATTGGTATAAATAAACGCCCAACCGAAAATCCAAGTCCAAAGCGCGGTCAGCCTGGGCAAAGTTTGGAAAATGTTCCTTCACCCAAACTTTGCTCAGTGGGGTAGTTTTGGGCGCTGAACACGATTATCAGGTCCGTCTCCGGATTTTCATAGAATAAATGCGCTTTTTAAAGGGTTCAATAGGTACGAAAATCAGAGAAAAAAACGCCGTACCTATTGTACCCTTTAAAAAGCGCATTAATTCTATGAAAATCCGGAAACGGACCTGATAATCGTGTTCAGCGCCCAAAACTACCCCACTAAGCAAAGTTGGGGTGAAGGAAGATTTTCCAAACTTTGCACAGACTGACACAGCGTTTTGGACTTGTACGGATTTTCGGTTGGGCGTTTGTTTATACTGATTACAGGGCTCTAGGAGCGTTTTAGAAAAATATTCGAGATTTGACTAAAAATTCGCTCTGGGGGTTATTTGGGGTGCTGATCACGAATCTGAGCTTCATTTGTCGTTTTTCCAAAGTTTTCGACTAAATTTGTTCAAAGCTTCCTACCGGCAGAAAAAAATTGACGGCAAAATCGACTTCTGACGATTTCCGAAATGTGACGACAGATGCGGCTCAAATCGTTCCTCTGGGGGTTATCTGGAGTGCGAATCTGATGTCAGTTTCTCGATTTTTGACAGCTCACGGTAGATTACGGTGGGTATACGGTAGTTTGGTCAAAGTCTCAGATTTGTCTCAAAGTTTCTATGTGAGTTTTATTTGGTGTGCTCAATTCGAATTCGATGTCCATTTGTCGATTCTCGAATTATTAAGGTAGGTTTTGCCTACTAAATAGCAAGTTACCAACCGTAACCTACAGTAAACCTTAGATTTTCGACAAGCGAACCCCAGATTCGTGTTCAGCAAACCAGATTACCCCTATATATGTACATGTTTTAGCAAAATCCGGAAAAAAATCAAAAAAACACTAAAAATTCCATGGGGGATAGTATCCTTCTTACCCTGCCGCGAAGCTTTTAAAAACGCTCATAACTTTTTTCGAAGTGGGTCTAGGCAGCTGCGATGGGCATATTCGGGCTTTTCGTCCTAGAATGGTTCTAGAAAAGTACATTTCAATTGGAATGGTTACTTTGACTTATAGTGGTTCCCTTGTTAGAAATAGATGATAGTGCTCGCGGAAAATTCCGCCGGAACTTAATTATTGATTATTGTTAGCGGATTTTGTGATTTTCAACATCGGTCTTTTCTGGCATATCTGAGAAGTTTTGGCCCCAAAGCTTCAAAGTTAAGTAGAATGGTCAAGTCCCCATTCTATCGTTTTTTCTTCAATTATCGATCTTTTTTTTTGAAAATTAGACTCTCACCGTTTTATCAATTCTCGAAAAAACGATCGATAATTGACGAAAAAATGCTATTAGGTGGGGCTAGGCCACTATACCTAACTTTGAAGCTTCGAGGCTGAAATTTTTCATATAAGCCAGAAAAACTCGAAGTTGCGGATTCAGAAAATTCTCTAAAAAATCAATAATAACGCTCGGTCGGAATTTTCCGCAAATGCTAATATCTAGCTTTAATGCGGCTCAAATATCTTGTCAACTCTGGCAGTTTGTTGGCTTACCTCAAAGCAGATAAAAGCACTCAAAGATACTCAGTACTTAAGATTACCACTGAGTTGTGTCATATATTCCGCGAATGAGCAAGCTCTGGTTCAAAAGGAGGGCAGCGTCAGGTAGAGAAGAATTTGTGCTTTCGATCGGTATGTACCAGGTTGTCCAATAATTCTTGTCCGAAAATTTCACCATTTTTAATTTTCTTCAACTTTATTTAAAAACAAGTCTAATCAACAATATAATCACCACAGTTATCCACAACAGTGGTCCATCGATTGGGCAGGTCGCCGATGCCCTTCGCCCAGAACTCCGGGAGCTGCGACTCGAAGAAGTACGCGATGTCGGATTTGAGTTCTTCGTAGTTGGTTGAATTTTCTTCTGGCCAAATGGTGCTTCAGCGGGCGGAACAAGTGGTAGTCGGGGGGGCCAGGTCCGTGGAATACGGCGGATGGGCAACCGTCTCCCAGCCGAGCGTCGCCAACTTCTGCTGGGTCTCCTTCGCCACGTGGGGGCGCGCGTTGTCGTCCAGCAGGTGGACCGAGGCCCGTCGGGGACGCTTTTCTCGGATGGCGGCGGCTAGTTTCTCGAGCTGATCGGTGTAGATGGAGGCGGTGACCGTCCTGCCTTGCGGGAGCCGCTCGAAGTACAGCATGCCCTTGGTGTCCCACCAGCAGCAGAGCATGATCTTCAGCGGGTGCAGGTCGGCTTTCGGCGTCGTCGGCGGCCCTTCTCCGCGCGGGATCCAGACGGCATGGCGGGCGACGTTGTCGTAGAGGACCCAGCTCTCATCCCCAGTGACCAGGTCCTCGAGAAACTCCTTGCGATGCGGACGAAGGAGGAGGGACTGACAGACGGCCACGCGGCTCTGCTTGTTGGCGTCCGTCAGACGGTGGGGGATCCAACGGGCCAGAACTTTGTGGTAGCCGAGTAAGTTGAGTCGATTGTGGATGGTGGACTTGCTGCAGCCGAGCGTCGTCGCCGGTTCACGGGTGGTGGCTTCCGGCTTCTCCCTGATACAGCGACGGACTTCGTCATCATCCACCGTAGAAGGCATCCCGCTGTGCTCCCTGTCCTCGAGGCTCGTGTCGCCGCTCTCGAAACGATTGAACCAGCGGCTGACTGTGCGTTGGGACACTGCATCCTCCTTGCACGCTCTGCAGATGTTGGCGACCGCGGTGCCCGTGTCGTTGCCCAGCAGCCACTCGTAGTACACGAACGTACGAATTCGACCTTGGTCCATTTTAGCTTGTACTGGTAGCTAGACGCGGCGACTGCGCCTTATATACCCCTGGCGTAGAACTTTGGAGAACCTTCTAGAAGGCTCTCACACTTGCCTGATATTATAACCCTTCTAAGGAAAATTATAGAATTTTGAAAATTTTCGGACAGGAATTATTGGACAACCTGGTATATCGCACTTGGCTGAAGGACCAACGCTGACAGGTTTAAAACCCGTCGAAGTCAAGTGGCGAGAAATTTTAGCTCAAACCTCATGGAACTGAGGCCGATTCGAATAATAATTCTAGCAACTGAAGGCTCTGTTCATTCGAAACGTGGCTTTTCTACTACATAGGTCTTTTCCAGGTTTAAAATTTTTTTCTCTTCTGAATACGTGAGATAATCCGAATTATATGTCTTTTTTATATTCAATTAATTTCATTGGAGAATTTTCGAATATGCAATAGAACATTATCTATAGTTTTCGAGCGTTTCAATGTATTCTAAAATCTGGGTAATTTTTTTTGTCGAGCCGTTGGTTCGAATATTCGATTAATTCTGTGATCTGAATTTGTATTTTGAGTACAATTCTAATTTTTTCACTCAATTTTTAGTAATCCACTTTCAGAAATATAGTATTGAATTACTGGGCGTGTCGATTATTTGGTTAACTTGTAAAACCGGATTTTTCGACTCGGTCATTTTCATGTGATGGCGGTAGAGAATCCAATAAATTCTTTTCTGTTCGATTTCTACTCGAAAACGTTTCGAAAGTCTTATTTTTCTCGAAATATAATTCATCTAAATTAAATATATACTCGTACATCAGAATCGGGCAGAAAGCGCTTGTCGGGTTTCTCTAAATATTAAAATTTTGTTCTCACAAGTTTGGTTCGTCATTTGGGGAGAATCATGTTTGAAAAGTATCTGTAGTTGTGCTCGATTGAGATCGAAAAAATACGATCAATAAGTTTTGGCTTGATTCCATTGAAATCGTTGGTAATTGTGATTTTGTGGATGCGAAAAATTCAGCTCTGCCATCTTTTATGGGAAACTCTCCCCTTACCTTTGGTCTCAAAGCCAAAGACGGCTTAGACCATTCCGACACTGACAAGGGAACTACTGCACATAAGTCATAGTAACCATTCCAAATGAAATGTACTTTTCTAGAACCATTTTCGGACGCGAAATCCGAATATGCCCATCGCAGCTGCCTAGACTCACTCTGAAATAAGTTATGAGCGTTTTTAGAGCTTCCCGGCAGGGTGCCATTTAGGAAGCAAAACCTACCTTGATAATTCGAGAATCGACAAATGTACATCGAATTCGTATTCAGCATCCCAAATAACCCTCACATAGAAACTTTGAGACAAATCTGAGACTTTGAACAAACTACCGTATACGCACCGTAATCTATCGTAAGCTGTCAAAAATCGATAACCTGACATCAGTTTCGTTTTGAGCCCACCAAATACCGCCCCAGAAGAACGATTTGAGCCACATCTGTCACCACATTCCGGAAATCGTCAAAAGTCGATTTTGCCGTCAAAATTTTTTTTCCGGTGGGAAGCATTGAACAAATTCAGTCGACAACTTTAGAAAAACGACAAATGAACCTCAGATTCGTGATCAGCACCCCAAAAAATCGCCCAGAGCGATATTTGAGTGAAATCTAGAATATTTTTAAAAAACGCTTCGAAAACTCTCTAATTGGTATAAAATAAACGCCCAACCGAAAATCCGTACAAGTCCAAAACGCTCTCAGTCTGCTCATGGTCCGGAAAATTTGCTTTCACCCAAACTTCGCCCGGGGGCTCGTTTTGGGCGCTGAACACGATTATGAGGTCGGTTCCCGGATTCTAGAAAGATTACTGGTCTTTTGAAGGGTACAGTAGGTACGAAAATCGTAGAAAAATGCCTATAACGTTTCTCGGAGTGATTATAGGCTGCTGCAAAGGGCATATTCGGTCTCTACGTCGAAAAGTGATTTCAGTAGATTTCATTCGAAATGGCCTGTTCGGCTTATACAGTGCGTTCGGAAATGATAGGGACACCTCTAAAAAAATGAGATTTTCAAAAAATTTCTGGGAATGGTGATGAATACTGTTCATCAATGAATTCAGCGTGTTAAAAAAACCTCTGTTCGCAACTTCCTTGAAACAGTGCCTAATTTCATAAGATTTTTCCTTTACATTTAGGAAATTTCACCGTTCGGAAATGATAGGGACACCTTGCAAAAAATGGAATTTTTCACTTCGAACAAAATTTCCCGTTACAAGTTCACTACATGAACGCAACGCGAGGACATCCAACATCTTTATTCCAATCATGGGCCGTGTTACATCGCTTACTATTTCCGAACAGGCCCAAATACGTGCCCTCAACGCTCCCGGGCTGAGCCAACGTCTAATTGCCTCCCAGCTCGAACGTTCCCCCAACTGCATCATCCAGTTCCTACCAGATCCAGACTCCTACGGCTTGGCGAAGAGTCCTGGACGCCCAAGAAAGGTCAGCGGCAGGGATGCACGGAGGATAAGCCGACTCTGCTCAAACAGTAGTCTGTCTCTCAACCAAGTGAGGGCTCAGTTGCCGCTGAATGTGTCGAAGACTACTGTTTGGAGCGTCGTAAACGCAGACGAAAACATCGTCCGCCAAGTGATGAAGAAGGCTCCATCACTCTCAGAAGCCGACAAAGTAGCTCGACTCCGGTTTGCAAGGAACAACATGGCAACAGACTGGTCAAAGGTATGGGATTCTCTAAAAACCCGATAAAATTTAAAAAGATAAAGGCGACATGTTCCAGGTAATTTTCTCCGGCGTAAAGAAGTTTAACCTTGATGGACCTGACGGTGCTCGATGCTACTGGAGAGATCTTCGCAAGGATCCGATGGTATTTAGCCGAAGAAATTTCGGAGGCGGTTCGCTGATGTGTTGAGGAGCATTCTGCACCGAAGGTGTTTTGGAAATCGGCTTCACTTCGTGTCGGATGGATTCGGAGGAGTATCAAGAAACATTGCGTGCGCATCTTCTGCCGTTCTTCATTGGAAACAGGCGTCAACGCTACATTTTCCAGCAAGATAACGCTGCGGTCCATGTCTCCAGATCCACAAAGGCGTGGCTTCAACAAAACCGAGTTCGCGTGATGGAATGGCCCGCGTGTAGTCCTGACTGCAACCCGATAGAGAATATCTGGGGCATAATTGTGCGCCAGATTTACGCGAATAACAAGCAGTATGGGACCGTATACGAGCTAAAGGCCGCTGTACTCGAAGCCTGGAGAAATTTGGATAAAAATGTGCCGCCGAATAGAATTTTTGAATTAATTTCCAACTCTGGAGGTGCGATATCATATTAGATTTCATGTATGTGTATGATTTGTTCATTCCTTGTTTGATAATTTTTGTTTTTTAATAGTGTCCCTATCATTTCCGAACGGCGAATAATGTGAAATTTTAAAATAAAATATTTCAATATTATGCTATTGTTATAGAAACAAGTGAACAGACGTTATTTACCTTGCTGAATTCATTTATGAGCATTACTGAACGCCGCACTCAATTTAAACATAAAAACTGTGGTTTTCAGGGGTGTCCCTATCATTTCCGAACGCACTGTAGTAGTTTTCCTGTGAGCCGAAAAATTGACTGATCGGATTATTCGATCTCTTTCGGGCACAGCTATAGCTCAAAGTCTTCCTACTAGTCATTGCTCCTTGGGTTCTCTTCTGGATTGAGTCAGTTTTCGAATTGTTAGTCACTTTTCCGAACCTGAAATTCCAATCGACCTATGAACATCAAATTCGTATTCGGCTCATCGAATAACCTGCGCATATGAATTTTGAGTGAAATTGGCGACTTTGACCAAACCACCGTATGCCTACCGTAATCTGTCGAAAATCGATAAATGGAGCGCAGATTCGTGTTGAGCACTCTAAATAACCCCCAGAGAAAGATTTTGAGCCACATCTACCTTAACATTCCAGAAATCATCGAAAGTCGCGTTTGGGCCAAAAAAAAATTTCATTTTTTTCTCCCTTTTTTTTCGATTTTCTAATATGTTCGGAATTAGAATTCTCCAAACCTCCAACTTTCGACTGAGTCGATCTCAACCGCATTCGAAAAATCGATTGCGAATATATGTCCTAGTCGAAGACAGGAATTTTGGACTTGTGCTAGGTGTTCTACATCCCATTTGTGTTAATGCGTAATTTTTTCCCTTGCAGTGAATCCACCTCCTGTCACCGGCTCGTCGTCAACTGGACGACGATCATTCCTGAAGTCGCTGTTTTTCGGCAGCGGATCGAATTCTTCTCAAAATCGCCGTGATCCGATCAATCAGCTGGCACACTGTCAATATTTTGTGCCCTTTGAGAAGGAAGCAGTTCGCAGGTAATTTGGTTGTGCGTATACGGAAGTGTCAGAGGAGAAAGACGGCTGGATGGAAAGTGAGATGTCTGGGAGGGCAATTATGGGTACTTTTTTACGGATGTTCAAGTTCCCTAGATGAGCCGGAACCAGATTCATTGAGAGAGGAGGAATGGGAGAAAAAAAATTGGCTAAGGTGCATGGTTTGAGGGAAGAGCGAAAAATTCCCTCAAAAAATCAGTGCGTTTTTCAAGAAAAAAATCTTCAAGGCTTAACTGGTTAATAACTGATTTATAAAGTAGCATGAAAAATCCATAGCAAATTTTTCATGGTAGCAGGGCGCTCATTAGAAGTTCCACTTAGCGCACACCGGAGCAGGCGCGTTTGCTGACAGCTTGTGGTCATTTATCTTCCACTGAGAAACTGATGCGGATGAGAGGAAAGGCGGTAAGCTTTCTCCGTGTAGCTGACTGGCCTACTGAGTGTCCATGTGAATATGGATTGTTTATTCTAACGTCTAGCGAAGCTGCCCGATTCGAAATCTGTCACTTATGCTCTCGGCGTTCCCCCTCGGGTGACACATCTTGAAAATGTCCATTTGCTTGTGGTTGGTTATGAATTCATAAATATTGCCTTTATTAGTTCATCCCATCGGGTTATTGTGGGTTTTCAGCGTTTATAGGGAGACACGAAGACAAAACTTTTTTTTATTTATTTATTTTGCTCTATTTTTTTCAAAAATTTCTTTCCTGTATTTACGAACGCTCTCGTATTTTGGATTATTGAAAAAAAAATGAAAATTTTTCATATTTTCTTGGCCCGCGGATCTTAAATCCTTATTTTAAGAAAAAAAAACCGTAATGGGTACGCAGATTTTGAGCTCGTTTTTTTGTTGAGTTCAATAAACTTTTTGGTGTCAAATTTAGGTTAGAGTGCTAAATAATCCAAATATTCTAGTTCGAAGTCGGCGTTCGAGATTGGGTCACCGTCGAAGGCGGAAGATTTCTCGAGGAAAAATGCTAACCAGATGAGCACGTTCAAGCCGAGTTATGATGAAGGTTTGTATTTTGCGTAGTGGATTTGCGCTAACAAATATTTATTGATTCGTAGAAATACTGGAAGTCTTCAATTTTCTTAAAGTACAATTCACCTCGGAGGGGCATATTGACTTTCGGTCGATATTGATGGTAAACATTGCGTCACGCCGTTCGTCGCTGGAAGTATGATCTTGGCCTAAGGCGTTAGGTGAAAGAGGAGATTTGCATTTTTTTCCAACGAGTTTCCGGCTGAGGTTGCGCCATGCATCGGTCTGCAATTTCAAAACTTACTAGGGAACCTCGCTAGTCAGGTATGAGCTTTTGAGAGACTGTGAATGTCTCTTGGTCAACTCGGTAACGCTCTCTTCGAATCTGAACTCGGATTTTGCTACGGACACCTCTGAACTAAGTTATTAGCGTTTTTGAAGCTTCGTGAAAAGGTAAGGAGGGGGTAAGGAGGGCATCAGCCAATTTTTGGGGTGCTTGGAAAAACATTTTCGGATTCGGCTCAAAACTTTCAGCTGGGGGTTATTCAGGGCGCTGAACGCGAATCTGGGGTCTGTTTGTCGCTAGAATTATGGTTACTGTAGGTTACGGTAGGCATCATGCCTTTTAACTGATTTTACTTATCTCAGAATTTCGAAAATCAAAAATGGACCTCAAAATCATGTTCGGTGTCCCAAATAACACCCACAGTGAAATTTTGAGTCAAATCTGAGGCTTTGACCAAGCTACCGTAGACCCACCGTAACCTACCGTGATCTATCAGAAATCGATAAACAGATTGCAGATTCTTGTTTAGCACTGCAAATAACCCCCAGAACAACTTTTTGAGCCACATTTGTCAAAGCACTCCTGAAATCGGCTAACGTCGCAATTTGCCATCAAATCCCCCCCTCCCCCCGATGGGAAGCTTTGAACGAGTCAAGTCGAAAAGCTCGAAAATTTTTTTAATAAACCCCAGATTCGTGATAAGCGCCCCAAATAACCACCTGGAAGGATTTTTAGTGAAATCTGCAACATTTTTTAAACTCTTTCAGAACGCCCAACCGAAAATCCGCGCAAATCCAAAACGCCGTCAGTCTGTGCAAAGTTTGGGAAATTTGCCTTCAATCAGAATTTGCTCAGTGGGGTAGTTTCGGGGGCTGAACACAAGCATGAGGTCCGTTTCCGGATTTCGCAAACTCTAATGCGCGTTTTTGATAGAAAAAAAGGCGTGAAATGCGAAATTTGACCGTCTACAACTTTTTTCGCAGATGTCCGTAGCAAAATCCGAGTTCAGATTCGGAAAGAGCGTATCCGAGTTGACCCAGAAACATTCACAGTCTCTCGAAAGCTCATACCTGACGAGCGAGGTTCCGGATTTTTTCAGTTTCATCGAGAGCGTGCCATGCACTGGTTGCAAGTCCGAAATCGTCAGACTCGATGGATATGACCAAAATCGCGCCATGTATTCGATCAAAATTTGAAATTGTAGTCTCGATTGATTAGGGCACCGTTGTGTCACATAAATTCCTGAAACACAGAATTCTGAACTTATTGATTACCGGGATCTCACCGCGCGCTTGTCCGAAATTCGAAGTTGTATACTTGATTGATTTGGATGAAATCGGGCCATGCATTCATCCGGGCTTGAAAGCTGTAGGCGTGCTAGGTTTTCTCGAAATTGCGCCATGCGTTCGTATTTAGTTTGAGCTTGTAGGCTGGATTGGTTTGGACAGATACAGGGACCAGCACACCCTTTGTCTCGTACATGAGAGGGGCCATGTCCGCCCCCGGAATTTTTAGAAAGCGTCGAAAATTCCGACATTCTCGGTGATTTTTTTCGCATATTTTGGAAGCTAAAAAATCCAATAAAAATATTAAACCAACCCCTTTTTTCATTTTTTCTTGTTTAATAATTCTATGCCCCCTACTGATGAGCTTCGGGGAGTTGCAATTTTTTTCCTATTAGAAGCACCCCACAAAATTTTCAAATTCGGAGCAATTTTTTTTGGGTCCCCTACGCACCCCCACCAGTTTTCCAATTTCTAAGTCCCCATTCCTACCGAATTTCCAGTTTGCACGTTCCCACCGTTGTCTGCGGCATAGCTACAGCCTAACCCTGGTTAGATCTACATCATGTTTTCATCCGGACTTCGGAATTGCACAGTTGACTAACTTGACCAAGATTTATCCATGCATCCGTCTGGGAATCGAAATTATTGATTTTTTGAATTAATTTATTAAATTTGAAATGAATTTAACATAAATAAATAGATGAAATGAAGTTAAATAATTCAAAATGAAGTATAATATACGAATTCAGAAAAAAAATTAAAAATAAGTTATTAAGTGAATGTTCTGTTGTTTTGACCGATAAAACTCGAAATTACTGCTTTTATTTATTTATTTAGACGAGGTTGCGCCATGCGTCTGTCCGGAAATTTTTTTGTGCGATTGGAAAGCCCTAAATTTGATAATGCTGAGACTGCGCCATAAATTTGTCTGGAGTTCGAAGTGTTAAAGTCGATTTGTTCGGTCGAATTCCACGTCTGGGATCCAGAACTGTTGATTTTGTTGATTCGGACAAGACTGCGCCGTGCATTCGACCAGCAATCGAAATTTTGGACTGGACTGATTTTGATGAGATTGCGCCATGCCTTCGTCTGTATTTCGGGTTTCTAGGCTTGATCTATTTTAATAGGACTGTGCCGTGCATTCGTCCGGAAATCGAATTCAAATTTTGAGACTTCATTGATTTGGACAAAGTTGAATCATGTATTGGTCTGAAATTTCGAAACTTTTGACATCATTTAATTGGAAAGGATTGCGCCGTGCATCGGTTCGAAGATCAGGAATGTGGCCTCGGTCAATACACCGGGTTTTTGTCAAGAATTCGGATTTGTGGACCTCATTGATTTGGTCTAACAAGGGAAGTGTTTAGAGTGTCAAACGCATCTGCGAAAATGACTGGTGCCGTTAGTATCTCTTCTGGCTTAATAAAAAAACGGCGCAGTATCCCGCCCCGAGCTGCAGGTTCCAAGAAGTTACAAGCCTAAAAAGGTCGTTTTTTTTGTGCTTTTCGTGCTTTTCGTACCTTCCAAAAACGCATTAGTCTTCGGAAAATCCGGAAACGGACCTCATAAATGTGTTCAGCTCTTTAAACTACACCCCTGAGCAAAGTTTGGGTGAAGACACATTTTCCATACTTTGTGTAGACTGAAAGTGTTTTGAACTTGTAGAGATTTTCGGTTGGGCGTTCATTTATTACAATTAGAGTACTGTGAAAGCGTTTCCGAAAAATGTTCCAGATTTGACATAAAATTTTCTCACTGAGGTTTTTTGGGGCGCTGATCACGAATCTGTGGTTTATTAGTCGATTTTCCAAAGTTTTCGGCTGATTTCGTTTAAAGCTTTCCAACCGGGGAAAATTTCGAGGAAAAAACGCCACTTTCGAGATTCCCGGATTTCTTCTATAGATTTCTACTATATTATACTTGGGCAAAATGGTCAAAATTTTCGAATTTCGAATTTCGAATAATATTCGAAAACAAAAATTTTCGAATTTCGAATATTATTCGAAAACGAAATTTTTCGGATTTCAAATTTCGAACATTATTCGAGAGCCTGTTTTTGAAATATTCGAATTTCGAATAATATTCGAGAGCCGGTTTTCGAAATATTCGAATTTCGAATATTATTCGAAAACGAAACTTTTCGAATTTCGAATTTTGAATGATTCGAAATTTGAAAAATCATTCGAATAATTTTCGAATAATATAATTCGGTCCGAAGTATAATAGATATTTCTCAAAATCATTCGCTGAGGGTTATTTGGAGTGCTGAACATGAATCTGGAGTCCATGTATCGATTTTTTGCAGGTTACGGTAGATTACGGTGGGTATACGATAGTTTGGTCAAAATCTCAGATTTTACTCAAAATTTGTATACGGGGGTTATTCGGGGTGGAGAAATCGAATTCAACGTCCGTTTTTCGATTTTCAAAGTACTAAGGTGAGTTTTGTCCCCCAAATAGCATGTTACTTACCGTAACCTACAGTAAAACTCGACATTTCGACAAATGGGCTCCTGATTCGTGTTCACCACCCTACATACAAGTTTTGGTCTGAATCCGAGAGAAGTTTTTTAAACTCTGAAAAATGCCTGATGGGTAGGTACCCTTGCCTTTTCGCGAAGCTTGAAAAATGCTCATAACTTAATCAGACCTGCAGCTCGGGCACATTTTTACCATTGAGCCAGAAGGAGACACTGGCGATACTAGTCGTTTTCGCAGATGCGTTTACCACTCTAAACACTTCCCTTGTTAGCCGAACCCGAGATTCCACCCTGCATTCTCATACTTCTACTCACCGTCTTACCCATAAATTTGTGGGTTGGATTCGTGCTGACTGCCAATTTACAGCTTTTTTACCCAAAGTGCACCGCGAACGCATGGGTTAGTTGTATACTTGTTCCAAATGAAATTTGCTTCGAATATTCGACTTTTCGACTACAGTCAGATATCGTACTTTTTCGAATATTCGACTTTTCGACTATAGTCGGATATCGCACTTTTTCGAATATTCGACTTTTCGACTATAGTCGGATATCGCACTTTTTCGAGTATTCGACTTTTCGACTATAGTCGGATATCGCACTTTTTCGAATATTCGACTTTTCGACTATAGTCGGATATCGCACTTTTTCGAGTATTCGACTTTTCGACTATAGTCGGATATCGCACTTTTTTGATTATTGGACTTTTAGACTGTAGTCGGATATTGCACTTTTTCGAATATTCGACTTTTCGACTATAGTCGGATATCGCACTTTTTCGAATATTCGACTTTTCGACTATAGTCGGATATCGCACTTTTTCGAATATTCGACTTTTTGACTGTAGTCGGATATTGCACTTTTTCGAATATTCGACTTTTCGACTATAATCGGATATCGCACTTTTTCGAATATTCGACTTTTTGACTGTAGTCGGATATTGCACTTTTTCGAATATTCGAGTTTTCGACTATAATCGGATATCGCACTTTTTCGAATATTCGACTTTTCGACTATAGTCGGATATCGCACTTTTTCGAGTATTCGACTTTTCGACTATAGTCGGATATCGCACTTTTTCGAGTATTCGACTTTTCGACTATAGTCGGATATTGCACTTTTTCGAATATTCGACTTTTCGACTGTAGTTGGATATTGCACTTTTTCGAATATTCGACTTTTCGACTGTAGTTGGATATTGCACTTTTTCGAATATTCGACTTTTCGACTGTAGTCGGATATTGCACTTTTTCGAATATTCGACTTTTCGACTGTAATCGGATATTACACTTTTTCGTATATTCGACTTTTCGACTATAGTCGGATATTGCATTTTTTCGAATATTCGACTTCTCGACTATAGTCGGATATCGCACTTTTTCGAATATTCGAGTTTTCGACTATAATCGGATATCGCACTTTTTCGATTATTCGACTTCTCGACTGTAGTCGGATATTGCACTTTTTCGAATATTCGACTTTTCGACTGTAATCGGACATTACACTTTTTCGTATATTCGACTTTTCGACTATAGTCGGATATTGCATTTTTTCGAATATTCGACTTTTCAAATAAGAAGTCGACTTTTTTTATCCGACTGAAACAGTCGGATACTCATCCGATTATTCGATTCGGAACAAGTATAGTTAGTTGTTGATGAATTCTTAAAATGGTCTCAACGTTCTTTTTTAGTCGTAATGTCAGCTCGAGTGTGTCCGTTGCCGATGCGACGTGAGCGGAGTGACCTGTGTGCGTCTTCTGTGATGCGGTTGGCTAGACATACGGAACGCAGTCCTGGACCCGCCTGTACGATGAGTAGCGCCATAAAACCCATACCTGCGAAGCGGCAACCGTTACGACCACCTGAATCTGCCTGTGATCCAGTAATGATCAGCAACTGTATCGACGAGCTGAGGAGGCGGCGGTGAGGCGTTTTTGGACTTGAGTAATCAATATCCGTCATCACGGACTTAATACGCTAGGGTATTATAGGCTGAAGTCCTCAAATGAGAATGGAGCAGAACCGTCGCCGTTTAGCCATTCTGATGCTCCGCAAGTGTCGTTGAGGTGGGTTTTCTATCGATTTTTCGTTTTTTTCATTGATTATTGGATATGTATGTGTAGGTGGATCAATGTTTAGGCAGCGAAACGATAGAAGTTTCGGGGAGCGAAGTGGAGAGGAGATTGCCAGCCTAATCTCGCGGGCGTCGAATAGAGACCATCGTATGTCGGTGCCGAATCTGTCGCCGGAGCCATCAAGCGTCATTATACAGTCGGCGAAGGCGCTTAAAGAGAAACTGGGTCGGAATGGCGATGGAGAGTTGTCGGTACGGGACGGTTCCATTGTTCAGGCATGGAAATTTCTGAGTAATTATATTTTTCGCCGAATTGAAGTTTTGATGAACATTGGCGTTTATGGTGGCGATTCGGGGGCGTACAAAGTCAAAATCCAAGTATATATGAGTTTTACGAACTTTTTTTTTGGACTGATGTTTAGGCAAGACTAATTTCTCTTGGGCCTGAAAAGATCAAAATGAAATATGTAGATGGTTTTCCGAAAGTCGTCAGTATTCTAATTTCTGACCATAGCGAAGCGCACAAGCTCATGGTCCGCTACTGGTCCTCTCCTGGCCCGCTACTACAACAATCGATGCGTTTTCGGCCTACCCTTTAAGCGATCGATACGTCGCTGCTGCCACTCACCCACCAATCACGCCACTCCGCATCGATTACCGAAGTAGAGTGCCAGTGGAGGACCAGCGGCGGACCGTGAGTTTGTGCACTTCGGGGGCGGCAGGCACGTACGCAGCGGATTAGATTGGGGTTAGGCAGGGTTTGGAGCGTCGGTGCGTTTGATGATAGCAGCGCGAGGGCTAACAGGGGGTTACGCTAGCACTGAAAAATCGTTCCCTCGCAAACCCTACGTAGGAGTGTGGGGCAGCCGAAACCCCGTTGAGACCCCAACTATTGATTATCCCCACCACTCGCACAGCAATGATCAAACGCGCCGACGCCCCAAACCCTGCCTAACCCCAACCTAACCCGCCGCGTACGTGCATGCCGCCCCGGAATAGGCAGGGTATGCTGAGAGAGCGCTGACTGGTTTTTTGCCATTCTGACCTCATTGAAAGCAGGGTTAGGCTGCCGCTGTGATTATCACAGAGGGGGGCCGCAGCTTCCGACAGCGAAAAAGGTTGGGGGGGGGGTCGCAGGCTACCCGCCGCCACCAACAGAGGTTGTTGCTACTCTGTCATCCGTATTTTTAACATTATAATTTTGTTTTTAAATAAAAAAAATTTGCTAAATTCTTGATTCATCGGAAGATCAAAACTCACGATCCATCTGGGAGCCAACAAAATTTTGAAGGGAGGAGGCCGCACTCGATCATAGCTGTTGTTCGGGAGGCAAATAGGGTGTTCCTGCGACCAGAGTCAAGCAACTACTGTCTCGCGGGACAACAGAGGGAGACGTGAAATTTCCTGAAGCATTAGAAGTTAAGGGGGGGGGGTTTAAAATTTTCGGGCTAAAACTAAAAAAAAATCTTCTAGGCTCGTCGATAAAGTAAGGAGTGTAGTGATAAATACTAGAAAAATTGTTTCGAGTTCAGTTCCAAAATCATTGAAAAATTCTCATCTGGGGGACGTAAGAAAGGTAATTTTTCTTTCGAAATTTCTGGTCGCTAAGGGGACGTAAATCCCTCCGAGACTGTCCGCACACGCGGTCTGCGTGCGTGTTGCGCGGCCGTCTCGAATGCATTTATTCGGACATGCCTTCCCACGGTTGTAAACAGCTGATCTGGATATTATTCAATATTTGTTCAATAATCCTGCTAATCGATTTGAAGGTCCGAAAAATGCCCATCTCACGGCCGCTCGACACGCATGCCGACCGCGTGGGCGAGAAAAAAAAAGATCGATATCGCTCACCGTTGGTTTTTCCAAGACCAACATTATACTAGTGCTTCCTCATTTTCCTTCAGTCTTGCCATTTCCATATTTTCTTATTACGTTCATCCGGTAGCGAGGAAAAAAAGAGAATTGGGAAGAAAAAACGATAAAAGCGAGATGAGATCGACGATATGGATGAACGGTAGTCATGGGAAATCTGCGGTGCGCGATGTCGATTGTTTTTATCTGTTACCCGGCCACACTAGACGCGCGACACGCTCGCTCCTAGTTGCGACCTGACTTCCCCTAATCCACGATATGACGATATGGGGAGTTCTGGCAGCCGGGTCTGGTCACTCGCTTGATAGTAAAGGTTTTTATGTGTTTAACTTCACCATAAACTGGAGAATTTCAAAAACTTAATTGAAAATTTGAGAAAAAAAAATCGAATTTTCATCATAAGATTCCACCATGAACATAAACACCTTTAAATTTTTCATATTTTTTCGATGGCTCAGTTCGTTCCTAAAATGAGTTTTTTTTTCAGACCATCAACGAAGGTCTGATAACGCCCGTTATCCGGCGGAAGCAATTCAATCAGCCGTCAACGTTGACCGCGAATGTGAGCGGTGGAAGTTCCTTCTCTAGCACTTCGTCGGCTACACGATCACCTCATTCGAATACGGATAGCCCGAATACAGTGGTCAGCCGAGGACGAGAAGCCCTAGAGGCACTATTTCTTCAGCAGCAGCAGAAGGCGTCTCAGGCTAGCAATGGAAACGGAATGGGACTCTCCAGAAGGTTGGTTCGAGAATTGATTTATGTAAAACCGTTGAGCGACCTGCTGTGTCGTGGTAGGTCCTCTGAACTAGTACTGAGATCGTAAGGAGGGAAGGACTTTGTTGAAGTTTGCAGCTAGCCCTTGTTGTTCATAGTATTTGCTTGCGGCAGTGAGTAAAGGTGTTTTTCGGATTGGAGCACTTGAATGCTCAAGAGGGTTTCCGAACTGCTCCCCCTCAATTCATCCACCACCCGACCGACCAGCCTGTTTACCGGAACTTGCTCTAATTTCTCGTAGCTCTGCTCACAACTCTAAACAACTTTCGTTAGAATAAAAGCTCTTTTGGACATTCTGGTTTAGAGAACCTACCTTGGTGGCCAGAATTGTCGTGCAGTAAAGTGGGCAGTCAAATCTGCGACGTCATGGTAGGTCTCATGAACAAGTGCCACCTTAGGCGATTCTTAAGCCACCCGACAGGTCTTCTTCTTCTCTCAATCTGTGGGTCCGCTTTTGTTGCTGTCCGGGATTCTGCTGTTGTTGTCCGGGCGAACTGGAGGAGCCTCGGTAGCAAGAGCAGCGGCCCTTAGTTGGATAGAACAGGCCGAACTGTCAGGCGGTTCGAAATCCTGTTCGGTGCGGCTCAGATTCGAGAAACGCCTGAATGCGTCTTTCGTAATCGAGAACTCCTATGTGGGCGTAGCCTGCGACTTGTATTTTGGGGGCGGGCTTTGGAAATTCTTGTGTTTTCTCGCTCATTTTCGGAGAATAAGATTCTGCATTCATCGGGGGTTGCTAAAAACCCTCACGAAATGGAACAGTGCCTTAATCTCAGCTTTTGGTTAGATCGGCTTTCCGGCTCCGGATGGTATCGCACGGATTCTACCGATAACCTGTTGGGAACCTGCCGCCTTGGTGCCGGACAGGAGCCGAAGCGTCAATTTTCCGGCAGATTTGCGGTGGCTAGGATTTGAACTATCATCCCTTATCAATCCAGCTCTTTGTAGTCCGCCGCGTTATCGACTGAGCCATCTCCACTGCTGCATTTGAGCGCTTTCAATGGAATGTTGGCTCTGTTATCGCGGTGTTCTCGCGGCAATTTCGCGGCAAACTTCTCAAGAAATTCGCGTCATTTTCGCGGTAATTTCAAGGCATTTTCACGGTAAATTTGCTGCAGCTATTTCTCGGTAGTTTCCCGGCGATTTCGCGGCATTTTCCATGATCGCGGTGGTCTAGCGTCAAGTTTTCGGTTCAAATCAGGCTTGCGGTGAATTCTCAGTAGATTTCAACCATGGTCGATGAGGGTTATGACTCGTCGCAACGGGGGTCGTCAAAATATTGGGAAATTCTTGCAAAAAAATTAAAATTTGGGTTGGGGGAAAAGTTTTGGAGGGAAAAGGGAATTCGCTCAAACCCTTTTGTAAGCTAAAATGAAGTAGTAATTGTCCGTCGCGTGTTAAAAGTTGTCTCCCGTCCAAATATGAAAAAAATTAAACATTGTTCGACAGATTTGATTTTTTCGAACTTTGTCAATCTCAAAAAGTTAGAAGAAATTTTTGCCGCGGGGGATCGTAAAAATTTTAGAATTCAAAAAGATCCAGTCGACAGCTCAGAAAAATCAAAACAAGTTACTTGTAATATAAATGTAACTTACTTGAATGTCTCAAGTAACTTACATTTATATTACATGTAACATACATTTATATTACATATAACTTAAATTTTAATTGCATGAAAGCTACACTTATGTTACATGTAACTTACATTTATATTTTCACTATGGGTGGCCATCACCTGAAGCAGACGACACGCGACGCAGAGAGCGCGTCCCAGACCACACACTACGCCAAAAAAAAATGCTGTGCGGAGACTTTCCTGCTGGTGTGGGGCCAAGTACCTCAAACTTGGGTAATTGAACCAACAGCAACGCCAGTCTTAAGGCCGACCCCGCGAGTGCGTCGTACATCCCCATTGGAAATATCCTCTCGGCCGATTTATGTTACTTGTGACTTATATTATGCCATTTAAGTTACATGTAACATATCGGAGGCGCACTGCACACAGTGTCCTCTCAGAAATCGAAAACAAGTGACTTGTAACATATCTGAGCCAATGTAAGTTACTTGCGACTTATCTCAGATCATTTAAGATACATGTAACATATCGGAGGCACACCGCACGCAGTGTCCCGCCGATATGTTACATGTAACTTAAATGACCTGAGATAAGTCGCAAGTAACTTACATCGACTCAGATATGTTACAAGTAACTTGTTTTCGGCCTTTTATGTTACAAGTAAATTGTTTTCATTTTTCTGAGAGGGGGGTCGTAGCCACACCGAAGAATTTATACGATTTTCCGCCCTCGCAGGTGCAACCTACTCCCAAATTTTTACGCCCCCACGGAAAGTTGCAAAATTTCGCTGTTGGGCCGAAGTTTCTACGACCCCCCCCCTTCACTCCCTGTTGTCTCGGTTCTTTGAGTCAAGGTGCTTTTGTGTTAGAAAAACAGTGAATTTGCATGTTTCATTTCCGTTTTCGTTTTGTTTCAGGGAAAGTTTGCCTCTGTTCTGCCTAATTTTTTGTCTTTCAAGACCTGGTAAATGGTTTTGTTTTTTCACAAGGCCTCCCGTACAAATAACACTTTGTCGGTGCAGTGATCCGGTTCTATTCGCAGTCGATCCAGTTTCCGCCACACGTTGAAATGAAGCCCGTCGTGCTCAATTTGCCGCGTTTCTTGTCAAGTGCTGGCCGGCAGCTCGTGCTAATGCCTCAATACCCACGTGTTCTCAATTTTAAACTGTGCTGACCTGCTGGTGGATGGTGCTGGGTTTGAAGGAGGCACCAATTTTAGTGAATATTTCTATCATGTCATCCACCGTATCGATTTGCTAAATATAAAAATTATACTATTCGAATATTTAAATTATTCGATTTATTCGAAAATTTTTGATTGTTTCTTTTTCTTTAATTTGAGTATTTTTTTGTTGATTTTTTCAATTATTTTTATTTTTTACTTGACTGTCAGGTATTTAGCGTATTAGACAGTCGAGGTAAACCGCCTATTTTTTTTTTAAAAATCAAGCTTTTCAAATCGTCCGTTTGATCGATTATGTGTAGGAATGTCTGCGCCACTACATACGTGTCTCTATTATGTCTAACTTTTTTTTTCGGGTTTCTTGTATGTATTGATTGATTCATAACATGTGGCTGAAGGTGTGTATGGCTGATAACAGGTAAGAAATGACTAATCCTGAGCAGATTCCTGTCGTTGTTGACGTTTTCCATCGAGAACGCTGTGTTTTCGTCGCCGGTACCTAATTTATTTAACATTTATTAACCCAATTCCGACTTTTTTTGTGAGAAAGTTGCATTTTTTGTGCTCGCGTTCCTCGTTTTCGACTCGATTCTGGCATGCTCTGCTCGAATTTAGGCGTTTTTCAGTGCCCTTTCGGCATTTCTTATACCGAGTTTTGCATTCCTCCAGGTATACTCATGCATTTTCAGTTCCGAAGCGGCGTCTTTCCGTCCGAGTCCTGCTTTTTCATATCGAAATTTATTTTCTTATACGTGAAATTCCACATTTTTCAAGCCCAGTTCGATATTTTTGGCCTAACCCGTTTTTTCAATCTTAAAATCGGCGAATTCCAACCATATTTCTTATTTTTTTGGGCTAGAATTTGAAAATTGTTGAGTCTCACTTTTTCTGCAGCCCTAAGCTTGATACTCACTGAACTACTCAGGCCATTCTCGGCCTCGAGCCGCACCGAACAGGGATCGGAGCTGCCTAACAGTTCGGCTCGTTCTCCCAATCTCCGGGCCACTGCTGTTGCTGTTCGGGCCAACCGGAATAGCCCGGACAGCAACAACAGTGGCCCGGAAAGCAACAGCAGTGGCCCGGACAACAACAGGAGCCGACTCGCAGATTGGGAACACGAGCCGTACTGTCAGGCGGTTCGGGGCCGATAATCGCCTGAGTAGAACAATATATAGTACAAATTCCTTAGTTTCCAGACGATTTACTGCATTTCCTGACTCAGTTTTGACGTAGTTTAGCTAAGTTAACTGTTGTGTTGTTCCATTTTAGCCGTCCCCCTTAATCATTTTCTGCGTTTTGTTCATGTATTTTTTGTTTATGATGTACTTTTTTAGACGCAGTGCTTCTCATACCATCGTTTCAGAGGAAAACGCACTTTCCATATAAGTTTTTTAAGAGTTTTTTGTTTGCTTTTCGGAGCGGAATGGGAGATGAGGACATTGATTCCGAAGCCGACCCTGCGTCTGATACAACAACGACATAAGCAAAATGCAAAAAATTATTAAGGGGAGCGGCTATAATGGAACAACAACTACTCTTTCTTGAGGGCCCTCGGTTAACGCGCCCCAAAGGCGAAGCGCGCGCGCAGCTTTCCTCCGTCGCGCGAGTCGCGTCTGCCAGCCGAACTGATCCTTAGCCACACCCGCGGTGTGAATTCGATCCACATGCCGTTTCCAGCGCCCAAAACGAGTATCCTAGTAAAAGTTTGGGTGAAGGCACATTTTCCAAACTGAACTGAGTATTAGCGGTTTTCGCCTGTACCGATTGTTGGTTGAGCGTTCACTTAAAGGCACGGGACACCCAGGAACTTATTTTTCAGCTTTTATCCTTCTCTTGGAGAATGTCGCATCCTGATCATATTGGTATCTCTGAAATCGTCCAAGATTCTCTAAGAACGGAGACATGGCTCCTTGAATATGCCTGTATTTCGAGTGTCAAATTATTCTTGGACGAGTTGTCACATGCCTGTATTTCCCTTCATTCACAGTCGCTGCACGAGAGCGAACCAGAATGAGGAGACAGACCCGCAAGGGAGTGAAGAACGACGACGCGGTTGAAATTAATCCATCCAAAAAGAAGATCTCAAAATCTCAAAATTGATGCCTGAGGGTGTGTTGTGCCTTTAATTAGGCGGCTCTGACTAGGGTCTGATTCCAGCACAGACTGGATTGTTGAAAAATGGTCCGTTGAGCGGGGGAAGGTAAAAAGAAGCTGTTTAAAGTTTGGTAAATTCCTGCAGTGTACATGGGTATGTCAAAAATTGCAAAAAAAAATTTTTTTTTTTGGATTTTATAAATTTCATTATTTTTAGCCCATATTTCGTTCAAGGGGGTGGTTATATTTGGGGCGCTCAACACGAGTTCTTCAGTAGATTACTTTCAGTTCCTCAGTAGATTACTGTAAGTTACAGCTGGAAAAGTATCATTTGTCTACAGTAACCTACCGCAATCTCCCTGAAAACTGAAAACGGATCTTATATTCGGGTTTGGCAAGCCAAATTACCGCCCTGGCCCTAGTTGTTTGGGTTGATAGGGTTCGAGTTTCTAAAAGTTGTCGTTTTTGATCCACCCATGTGCATCAAGGAAATTCAACGAACTTTTAATTGTTTCTTTTCATTTGCGCCACAACATTCAAAAGATAATTCCTTTAACTCCAGTGTGTGTGTTGTGATAAGCCCCCCAAGAAGCGATAAAGAAAAATGTTCCAGATCTGACTTGAAGTTCTCCGAGGGTTGTTAGTTGGGGCGCTAATCACGATTCTGGGGTCCTTGTGTCGATTTTCTAAAGTTTTCCACATTGTTCGTTTAAAGCATCCCGGCGGGGAAAATTTCTGGGCAAAACGCGAGGTTTTGACGTTTTACGGAATGCTACGATAGATGTGGCTCAAATTTTTTTCTCTGGGGTAATATGGAGCGCTCAACACCAATTTGGGGTCCATTTAGCGTTTTTTGACATCTTACAGCAGATTGCGGTGAATATGCTGTAGCATGGTCCAAGTCTCAGATTTGATTCAAAATTTATCTGGGGGGGGGGGGGGTAATTCGGGGTGCTGAATACGAGTCTGATGTTCATTTTTCAGTATTCGAATTTTTAGGATAGGTTTTGCCTCCTTAATGACATGGTACCTACCATAGCCTACAATGAACCTCAGAATGCCTACAAATGGACCCCAGATTCATGTTCAGTCACCTAAACATCCCTTGCAAACAGGTTATAAGCCAAATCCGTGAAAAAAATTCAAAACACCCAAAAATTCCCTGAACGGTTCCCCTTCTTTTTTGAGAAGCTTGGAAAATCCTTATAAATAACTTCTTGGAACCAGCAGCTCGGGTGGGATATTACCAGATATTGGATCCGACGCAAAAAATGGAATTTCGAGCTGATCAGAAAAAAATTTTATTCAATGAATATCATTTCAATGCGGATTTACCGCTTTTCGGTGGGTCGGATTTCGGTTCGATTCGGGTTTGGCGTTTTTTTCGGTGAATCGGATTTTAAAGCTTTATAATTTCAAATCATTCCGACGGATGTCCGAAAATTTCCGAATCGAATCCAATTATAGATTCTACGCAGTTTCACTATGGAGGGCCGAGGGGTACTAACCAGGGCTGTGCGTTATAACGTTAACATGTTAACGCATTAACGGGCCGGCGCGGTTTTCTTGTGAAAATTAACGATTAACGGTTAACGAAAAAGTCCTAAAATTACGTTAACTTTGGATTCGTTAATAGCAGTGGAATTATGGCACTGATTAATCTGCTCGATTGGCAAATTTATAAACTGGGGCAGTCGGCTTTTTTCAATTTTCGTTTGTTGTGAAATATGTAGCTGACCTCAATGTTTCAAATTCCATTGTTCATTAATTTCCGTCATTTCTTCTCAAAATTGAAGAACTTCGAATTTGTGTTCCAGAAGTGTGTTCGAAGGCCGGGTCGGTGATACTCTTAAGCACATCTTGACTGTATGGAATGGTATATGACTATATTTATTTATTTATTAGAATGCAGGCTAAGGTGCGTCGAAAAAAAAACAATATAACAAACAAATCAAACAAATGCAGTGTCGAGAACAGAAACATGAAAGTAATTAATATACAACCAGATTGACTAAAAAAAGAAGCTTAAAGCAAACTAAGCTTCTCGCCTGCAAAAACAGTGCTCCTATTTGAAAGATCTGACGTTTTGATTATAAGCTCGTCGAAAATCAGTGGCCGATCACTTAGAGAAAACATTGTGTTGAGTAAGATCCGTAGCAGCCAACAGTTTTGGGGTTCTAAAAGGGATGGCTAATTGAGAAAACAAATAGAAACAAATAGAGGAATCAAGATTTATTTTTCTGTTACTTTTCAAGCAGCATGAATGAGAGCTTTCGTTGACACTCTCGTTAACATCACTTCCGCCGAAGCAGAGGGTTTGACCAGATTTTGACCATTGAGCGGCTGTCAGTAGGATAACCCTACCGAGATCCAGCGCAACTGTAACTGTATATGAATGTACAGTAAACAACTGTATATGAATGTACAGTAACAAGCCTACCGGCCGTTTTGGCGTCTGGCAGGGAGCTTCGCTCCCAGACGGGCCAATTTCCGCCTACGGCGGAAATGATCAAATCGTCTTTGCATATAAACGGTTGACGCACATGTTTCCTTCACCTTAATCTATTCTGCCGTATACGTAAAGACTGCATCAAGCTCTTCTCACATTTCGTGACGCAGCGCATGCTCTACATAAAACGCCAGTAACTTTTTGTCACGCGGCGCACGCTCTGCATGGAGCGCACCACGCCGCGTACTCTCCACACAAAGCGCTATTCAATTTCTACGAAGCGTCGCCAGCCCTCTAAATGAAGCGCTACTCACGTTCTACGACGCTGCGCAAGCTCCACATACGGCGCTACTCACTTTCTACTACCGCGCACACTTCGCATGAAGCGCTACTCACATTTCACGACGCGACGCACGCTCTACATAATGCCTCAATCATTTCCCACAGCGTCCTCCTGAGACCATCTGAAGGTCTGTTTTACAATTACTGGGATCTCTGGTGATTTATCGTTTTCGCTGTGGTCAGGAAATATTTTTTTGAATTTGTTAACGAAATGCAAAATTAACATGTTAACGCATTAACGGGTTAACGCGGTTTTTTCTTTAAAATTGACGATTAACGCTTAAAGAAAATAGAATTTCCATTAACGCACACCCCTGGTACTAACTATGTAGTTCGCTCCCGCGGACGCGTTAAACGCTTTGAACACTTTCCTTGTAAGATTGGAATCATTGTGAGGTACATAAATAAAAAAGGTAGGAAATGAAGTGAAATAACCAAAAATGTGATTTGGTGGTCGATCATTTAACAAGCTTCTCCGTTAAACTTATCAAAACGAAATCAAGCACGATATGGAAAGGAGCTTTGCGTTCACGTAGCTTGACCTATGCTGATTCCCTTATTGCAGCTTCCAAAAATGGCTTAATGTTTCCGTTGCGCGCTTGATTTTGTTTTGATAAGTTTAACGGAGAAACTTGTGAAATGGTCGACCACCAAATCGCATTTTTGGTTATTTCACTTCATTTCCTACCTTTTTTTATTTTCCAGGCTATTTTACGCCAAATCTTTTTTAAGATATTTGAAGACATTTTTAAAACTTTTTTTGTCATTACCAAATCGTTACTTTTGCCAGGAAGCTAAATTTTCAGAAATTTCACATATTTTTCCCGAAGGTTCCCTTTCTGACTCCAATTTTGCTCCACGATTTCCATTTTGGAATGATGAAACATCTGACAAACGACATTGTCGTATGAGTACAATTTTTGTAACTTATGACCCAAAACCATTAAAAATACCACTCATTGCTGCATTTCGAGCAACATGTGATAACTCGATATTATTGATAATTAATATTTGATCTTGCATGGTGAGAAGAATTTCCAGAACAAGTGACTTAAAGCCATCAACAATCAAAAATCATTAACAGTAACAGGCGAAAAAAATCAATATTATTGATTGTTATTTATCGATAATGACTGATGAGCGACATTTCCCAACCAAGAAAACCAATCCCATCAGCAATCACCACTCCACGCCGCATTTTGTGCAAAAAGCTCGAAAATCGATAATATTGATTATCGATCGATTTCGTGTCACGAGTACGAATTCTGACAAGTTCCGTACTTACCTCCGTCGACCTGTGTTAGCTGACTGCAGATCCACTCCACACCTTGGTCTCCACAGCCGTATCATGTCCAAGCAGTTTTCGTGCTCCACGGCTAATTCAGTATGTTAACCCACGATTTTGAGGTACCCTTCAAAGTTAAGGTATCAAGTTCAAAATGAAATAGGAGCGACCTGCACCCATTTCCAGTCTCCAGTCCAAAAATGAGCTTCCTAGCTCAATTTTAAGTGTACCCGCAAGATCGTGAACGCCGTCTGAAAAAAAAGGAGATTAACAACAAAAACGCGCGGTCTTTCAATTTTTACTCAAAAACCAGTGAACCGTCCTAAACCATTTTTGGGGTGTATACCCAACTTTTTACGCTCTTTTCAATGCAACTTAGCACTAATTTCTGCGTTCACTCTGAACTGAGATTTTGAAGAAGGGGTTGCGCGCGTGGCCGATTCAAAACCAAATCTGGTGCGCGCTTCGCGCGCACCACAATTTATGCCGTGATATTTGAAATTCATTCTTTTCGTTATGTTTGTTGAAGGTGTTAATCATCACCGTGGTGTAGATAGGGGAGCAGCTGAGATTCGCAATATATAATGCGCAATGTTTGCATTCTTTCCCTGCCACGCTATTTCTTCTGACGTGCCCTAGCGTTTTTGCCCATATGTTGTAGCACAGAATTCCTTAAAGAATCTAATTATAGAAATTTTGGCCCCGGCGAAGGGCCTGGACGCGGTTGAATATTTCATATCCGTCTGTCTGGAAATTCTGTTCGAAAAGGTGTGTTGTTGCCACCTCCCCTAATTGCACCCTATGGTGTACGAGCTGGCAGATGTGTGGCCAGGTGTTCGAGCTGGTTGATTGACGGTTCGCGCGGTGCTAGCGTGGCAAAACATAACTTTGTACTATTTCACCTGAGTGGCCTTCCGGTTTTGGTCGTTGGTTGGGCTCTTTTGAGATCAAATTGAACGTTTTTCAGATCACAACAGACTTTTCTGAAACCAAATTAGGGTTTTTCCAAAGAAATTTTCATGCGTTTCCTTACAGACTGGGCCTTTTTCGGGCCGTCTAGGGCATCCTAGTGACCATGTTACCTTCCTGACCAAATCGAACTCTATTTGAAACCAGTATAGACGTGCATCTTGTAAAGTTGAGCGCATCTGAAGGTAGTGTTCACGATGGGAAATTTACCAGTTTTTGACAATAACGTAAGCTTTGGGACCCTCTAAGAAAAGAGAGAAAGGAAGCTTGGATTTTTTTGAATATGTCTTTTTTTGGACCAATTTTTCCAAAACAAGAGACCAATTTTTTGAATATTCTTTATCGCGAAAGATTCTAATATCCAAGAATGTGCATGGGCCCATCTTATTGTCAAAGGGTTTCGCGGTAAAACAAACAGAAAACAAAGTCACTTACCTGAGAATTTCGACGCACCAAACCATTTCCGATGTTTGCTTTGATGTTTTGTCCGCAGTTCCTTGGAACACATCAAACAGGCGTAAATAGACATTTAAACTTTTCCAAACAGTTTTTGTTTCCGAAACTCGAGAGTTTTATGAGGACTTTTCTCTGTTACATATCCAGTACTTCTCGAACTCGCCTACTCAAAAATAGAACACTAGAATACGTTTTTTTTAAATGGTGGACACTGCCTTTAACGCATCAGTTGTAATAACAAAACACTTGACAACGAAAAATTTCCGCAAATCCGGGCACAATTAGCAAAAAAGAGGGTAAGTAAATATTAATGAAGACATAGAAAATTAAGAAATACAAAAAAAATGAAAAAAAAAACAAAAAATAAAGAATGAAATTTTTGAAGTAATTCTGTTTTTTATTCTTGCCAGAAAAAAATTGAGGAAATTTAGTCCATCTTTAATCACTCTTTTGTGAGCTTATTTATCGAAATTTGAACTCAAATGGGGCAGAGTCGATCAATATAGGCCTAGTCTGTTCTATTTTTGGCCAAAGCCGGTCACGTTCTGGACTTTTCCCGGCAAAACTGGGCATCCTTAAAACCAGATCCGCTGGTTGGCTCACCGATTTGGGCACTTCAAACCAGGTTTGATATTTCTGGGCTAAAATTGACTTCATCGAGACTAGGTACTACTGGTCAGAAGTTTTTTTTAAATCAGAACTTGTACGTTTCAAAGGCATCGTACGCGCTGAAAACCATGTCTCGTTTTTGAGTTGTTACACCCCTATAGTAACTAAAGTTAGCGAAAAGCCCCCTCGAAAACGTCAACTTTTCAAGAAAGAACCGTTTCAAAAACCTTCTGCAAATCGTTTGAAATTCGCGCCGGCATCGACTCGGGATAGTTACGCGGATGGCGCAAGGAGCAGTTCTACAATTTGTCCATTGGCGCAGCGTTGGAAACAATTCGCCGACGACTACAATGCTCTGACTGCACTGACTTGCACTGACTAACAAAAATACTCACCTGGGCCTTGCACATCGTCCTCGCTCGTTGTGTGACGAGAAATTTCCAGTCGATAATGCTACTTTCGTCCGACGGTGCGTCAGCGTACAGTGGCATGCCCTGTTCTTAGCGACGCGACGTTCTGCTCAAATATTGCGAAAGTGCCAAATGACTGACGGAAGGGCCGGCCCCTTTTGACGGAATTCCTTACTTTCCACTTCCTCTATGCTCACAATGGTACGTTTTTGAGCAGCCAAGCTCGTTGTACGTTCTCACAGGGGGCCCGAGGAAGGGATTGAGCATAAAAAATGGAAAGTGGATTTCAGCGCGTACGATGCCTTTAAAGTCGAAACTTTACACTTATTGCATCAAGCGGGGTTTTTCTAGGACTACTTAAGGTCTTTTTTCAGCTTATTTGAACACACATGTTCGGCCCTTTCAGAGCGGCACGTGCCGCTTCGAAAGGGCCAAAAATAGGTATACTCCACGGCAACGGAAAAAGGCGGTGGTGCGGTTGCGGACTTCTACCAATATACTGCAGTATCAGTCGTTTTTCCGAAATAGCTATGACTGATCGGTGAGTTTCTGTCTGCACCGATACGAATACAGCTGTAGAAGTAATGAAAACAAGCAAAAATCTGAGCATGGCAACGATAACCCCTTGGATCAATCGCAGCTGTTTTGGAAAAAATTATTGATACTACAGTATACTGACAGAAGTCCGCAACCACACCATCGTTTTTTTTTTCGTTGCCCTGGACTGTATGAACACCGGACGCTATTTTGAACACAATTCAGTTGTTCTTTTCTAACATTTTCCGAACTATTTGTAGAGTTTTCAACCGAACACTGGTCAGGCTGAATTCTGCGCTCTTTTAAATGCAGTGTTCACGATAATCTTCGATTTTGAGATTAGTCGCTAAATCGATGGTTTGGCCCCCGAGTAGAACTGAAATGACGAAGAAAGCGAGAAAAACGCACCAGAAGTGCACGAAACCCTTAAGTATCAGCCCGCCTCTTAAGTACATATCAATGGAACTGTTCGTTGTGACAATGAAATCTTTTGTGGACCCGTCTTTTGCAAGTCTGCATTCTGTATTGCTCCGTTCTTTCCTTCGGGCCCTAACTAATACTGTTTTGCCCAAAAAATTCTTCCATTTTCGATAAGTCCCATTTTTTACCGGTGACAACCACCGTGAACGTGTTCATCCAACCAGACAACTAGTCCAGGCCATAGAATAATTTCACTGAAATAAGACGAATTAGTGCGTTTCTCGCCGTTTCTTCGTGATTTTGGTAACACTTGGTTGCCAACGCATTGTTTTGAGTGGAAAACTTGGATACGAGAATCATTGTGAACACTGCCTTTAAAGGCACAGTACACCCTCAGATATGAATTTTGAGATTTTCATGTAATTGTGTAGAAGACCCCTCCTGTATAACACGTGCCAAGTGCGGGATCTCAATTCCTCCAAATAAGCGAGATATAAGTGACCACCACAGGCCCGACCCCCTTCGCTCACCACAACAGGCCCGACCCCCTAACAGATTTTCGAACTCGATAGCGGCTCGATGGATGGATGAATTCCAACAAGTCGTTGTTCTTCAGTCCATTACCGGACTGTCTCCTTATCCTGGCTTTCTCTCATGCAACGATCGCAAATGAAGAGAAATACAGGCCTAAGACAACTCGTCCACCAATTTTTCACCCTTAAATTCTAGGCATCTTGGAAGAGCCATAACTCTGTTCAAAGGGGGTCTTGGACGATTTCAGAGATACCACTGTGATCAGCGTGTGACTCTCTCCAAGATTAGTTCAAAATCTGGAAATTAATTTTTCGGGTGTCCTGTGCCTTTAAACCAAATGTGCTCCTTTTGTCTAGGAAAATTGTCCACTTGAAACTAGAAATGGGCGCTTTCCGAGCCGAATTGGACCTTTCCAGGACAAATTACCCACGTAGCGGTTCAGACAATGTGGCCGATTTCCAGTTTGAGTCATTGGCTGGAGGGAGGCGATTGAGGCGGTCAAAGCTGTTTCAGGGGAGGGGTGGTTGGCGTAGTTAATTGTTCGATTGGTTGTTGTGTTCTACGCAATGGATTGCGCAGCCGACCGACCCCGTCCATCCGCAACCGACCGAACGACCCACCTCGTGTGCGCTCATATTTGTTCATGGCATTTTGCATTGCAAATGATGGCAATCTGTTCAGACGGAAACCGTCTGTTTTGTTACCACCTGGCTGGTTGACAGCCTCGACAACATTTTGTCTGGGTTTTCTCGTTCCTATGTTTATGGGCTTTGCCTAAATGGAATTTTCCTTTCCGAAAAAATGATCAGTTTTCTTTTTTTTTAAGAAGTGTTTCCAGTTCATATTGGTTCGGGGACCTATTGAACACATTTTATTCTATTAAATCTTCAAATTTTACTTGTAAAAATAATATTTCTTTTTTTCAAATGTGGAATCTCTTTTGAATTGAAATCGCCTTTTTTTCTTTTCAAAAGACTTCCCTCACATTTCTGAATTCGAACCGTCATCCTCGACAATATTCTGGCGCAGTTCAATATTTCATCTAAAGACCCATGGACTCTCTATTTACTACATAAATAATATCGAAAGAATAAAAATTTTCGAATATTCAAATAAATGAGTTCATTCGAATTTTGACTTTCTCGAATAGTCGAATATATAAATTTATTCGGATTCAGCTTTTTCGAAAAGATGATTTCACGAATCCATTCGGATTTTGACTTTTACAAATAGCCGTGTAAATAAATTTATTCGAGTTTCGGCTTTTCAGTAGAGGCGGTTAATTGAATTTATTCGTTTTTTTGAATTATTCGAATGCGAATAATACGAATATTCGTCCGAATAGGTGACTTTTCGAATAAGAAAGACTGCCTACGAAGAGGAGGTTAATGTTAGAATTCCCCTTGAAACTCTCAAATACCGGAAAAGAACTGTTTGAAAAATCTCTGAAATATTTATATATGCCTGTTTGGGGCTGCGGACAAAGCGTCAAACTCAACGTCGAAAATCGTTTTGGGCCTCAAAACTCTTGGGGTAAGTGATTTTGTTTTCTGTTTCTTGCCCGGAAAACTTCAAAAATATGTACGATGGGCCAATGGACATGCTTGGGATTTAGAATCTCTCGCGATAAATATTCAGAACTCGGCAACTGTTCCTGTGATGCAACGAACGCAGGACGATTGCTACATATATGACGTGGGCGTGGTGGTCCAATATGTCGGCTGACTCACGAGGTTTTCACCCACTTTCTGGCCGTTTTTCGTCTTACTTTCGTGCCTACGCTTCCTGGAGGGACCGAGAGCTTACGTTTTTGACAAAAAATGGGCAAGTGTCGCAAACACCACCTTTATGAGAAACATTTCAGATCAGACTTGAAGCTTCTCCATGGCGGTTGTTTGAGGGTTCTGATCACCCATATGAGGTTAAATCGTTGATTTCTTCGAATCCTCAATTGCGTTTCTGCTCAAAGCTTTCTAGCAGGGAAAGTTTTGACGGCCAAACGCGTTTTTTGACGATTTCCAACATGGCAATCTAAATTTGGCTCAGCATATGTATAATGCATGGGGTTATTTGAGGGTTTTTAATGGGGTCCATTGGTCGATTTTCGAAGTACTAAGGTGGGTTTCTTTAGGATAATGACATTATACCCACCGTATCCTACAATAAACACCAGACTATTGACAAAGAGACCCTCGAATTCGTGTTCAGCGCTGCTAAATAACTTCCAGGTACAAGCTTCACGCCGAATCCAAAAAAAAAGAATTCGGAAAATCCTCAAAGTTCTCTATCCGCGAAACCAAAAAAAAGCATGTAACTCCATTCAGATGACCATTTCGCAGGTAAGGAGGGAAAATTCGAATTTTGAGTGTAAAAAACTGGCTTAGAAACATATACACCATTGTAGATGGTCCCCTTCTCAGAAAAATCAAAACAAGTTACTTGTAATATAAATGTAACTTACCTGAATGTCTCAAGTAACTTACATTTATATTACATGTAACATACATTTATATTACATGTAACTTAAATTTATACTACATGTAAGTTACACTTATGTTGCATGTAACTTACATTTGAATTTCCACGATGGGTGGCCATCACGTGACGTAGACGACACGCGAAGCATAGTCCGCGTCCCAGACCACACACCACGCAAAAAATGCTGTGCAGGGCCTTCCGTGCTGGTGTGGGGTCAAGCACCTCAAACTTGGGTAATTGAACCAACAGCAACGCCAGTCGTAAGCCTGACCCCGCAAGTGCGTCGTAAATCCCCCTTGGGAACATCTTCTTGGCCAATCTAAGTTACTTGCGACTTATATTGTGCCATTTAAGTTACATGTAACATATCGGAGGCGCACTGCTCACAGGATCCTCTCAGAAACCGAAAACAAGTTACTTGTAACATATCTAAGCTGATGTAAGTTACTTGCGACTTATCTCAAGTCATTTAAGTTACATGTAACATATCAGAGACGCACCGTGCGCAGTATCCCGCCGATATGTTACATATAACTTAAATGACCTGAGATAGGTCGCAAGTAACTTACATCGGCTCAGATATGTTACAAGTAACTTGTTTTCGGCCTTTTATGTCACAAGTAACTTGTTTTCATTTTTCTGAGTTGTACAAGTATCCTTACCTTGTATGGACCGATGGGCTCCCTACCTACCCCTTTATGAACGTGTGAACCCCGTTATGTGAATGAAGACACGCCGCTCTTCATTTCTTTTATACCCTACTCTTTATCAATTGGTCATCATCAATTTTGTTTACGAGAGCCGTGACGCGACCGCCTCGTGTCGAGCAATGTTCGGTTGGCCTTCACGTTCTTATCCTACCCCTCGCCTAATTATTCAATGTTCGTGTGGTGAAAGTGGTCCGCAAATGATTGAAATGTCCACTGAAGTGTTCGGGGAGGCGTGGAGCGGGCGGTGTTAATTAATGAATGATTGCGCGGATTAATTGGTTGCGCGCCGTAGCTTTGTTCAGCTTCCGTTTGCGCCTTGTTCGGGTTTGAAAATTTTACTCTCCGAAGTTTGGAACCAGAGCGATAAATATCGTTGCCCTCAAACGGGTGATTACTTATGGTTTCCTAGAGAGGAAGCTGTTCGAAATTTTGTCAAATAGGCTAAGTTCTTCATCTCTTTCATCTGACTGCATTCTTCTTACTATGGACTGATTCCAGCACAATTCGGAGTTTCAAAAAACAACCTGTTGAGTTTTGTGGGGAGATAAAAACTAACAATTCGTCGACTATGAAATTTGTCTTCTTATTTTTACAGAAATCGGAAGGCCGATTGCTTATTGCAACATCAGCGGCGAAAAAACATGCTCAGAATAGCACTATATGGCCCTAATTCCGCTCGCGTAAGGCCTTTTTTGGGCGGAAGTAGGGACGTATCGGGCTCTTCTGGACCCGTTTTCGTTTGTTTTTTTCGACGCTAAAGTTGCTACAAGCAACCGGCTTCCGGATTTTCGAAATAGGAAGACGAATTTTAGTGTCGACACAGCTTTTAAATCCCCTGGGTAGATCAAAAATAGCAAAAGCATTTTTTTTTGGGGTTTCAGAAAATACAAAATTTTCAGCCCACAAATTATCCAAGGGCGTAGTATGGGGCGTTGAACATGAATATAAGGTCCGTTTTGGATTTCACAGAAGATCACTGTAGGTTACGGTAGGAGAAGTATCAGTTATTTACAGACCGTAATCTTCCGAAAAACTGAAAACGGACCTCATAATCGTGTTTAGCGCCCATAAGAACCTTCTCGTGAACAAAGTTTGAGCTGAAAATATTCACGATTTTTGGATGTTTTTTGCCGTAACTGCAGTTTAACGTCGCAATGCATGTTATGGTGTGTCGCAAGGTGCTGAGTTGATCGCAAAACGCTTGGCTCCGGGCGAGATTGAACCAGCATATTCCTTTTCCGGGAGCGCCTTTTCGCACTGCACCACCGAAGCGATCATTTTTTCACCCGCATTACGGGATGAAACAGGTATACCGTAATGGGCAATGTAACAGTCGTAGACCTGTCAAGCGTTTTGCGATCAACTCAGCACCTTGTGAAAATATTCAAATGGAAAAATCCGAAAAATATTTTTTGTTGATTTTGATCTACCCACGCGCTTTAAGGAAATTTTTAGAAACTTTAAGTTGTTTCGTTTCATCTCCCCCACAACATTCAACAGACCGTTTTTTGGAATTCCATTCTGCGATGTCCTCAGTCCTCAGTTAGCAAAATCATTCCCCACTTTGCAAACACGTTACACCAAACACATAGATTAGGCGTAGGGGAGTGGGGAAATAGTGGTATGAAACTAGTTGGGAGGGGGCGCTGAAGATTCAGAATGAAATGACTGATATGAAACCTTTTTTTAACTCGTTTCTAACACGGGATACGACACGTTTTACACGTTTATAACACGTGTAGCTGTGGAGTAAATCTCAAAAAAAAACAATCTGAATCTTGAGTTCCCCCCCCCATCTAGTTTCAAGCCGAAATTGTCATGTTTTAGAGGATTTTCAAAAGTTTTCTTGTGGGATATTGGGTGATGTGGGAACTTTTTGATATTTTCCCCTACTTTTTCGATTTTCCAGCGCAGAAACATTGAAAGATAAGGTATGGTTTTTATCAGTAACTCTGCCCTCAAAAGAAATGCAATTTTCTGTGCGAATACCGTTTTCTTTTCAATGGAAAGTTCTTTTTGAAGAAAAAAGTGATGAGAGTTGGGTGAGAATTAATTGGGGGTCATTGCAAATCTGGCGAGTGCGACGGTTTATTTTTTGGCGTTTTTTCTCCAGTTTTCGTCCATTTGTGAAAAGGGATAACTGGGAACGCTGTCTGATTTCTGCAGATGTATCCCCGATTCAAGTTTTCATTGTGTAACAGTTTGAGAGATGAGTGCGTGTCATTTGTCGATCCGTCTTTTTCCCAGTTATTAGCCAGCGTCTAGGTCGGTGCGTCTGTCTTTTTTCGCTTCTTTTCCTCGCCGCTGCTGTCGGCTGGTTTCAAATAGAAGATTTTCGGAATCTGACGACTGTCAGTGTGTAGATTTGATGAAAAACAGATATCATAATGACCTTCGAGTCCAATTTTCCCAACTAGTTCTTCTTCTTCTCGCTCTCGCCGCCGTTTGCTTTTGGTAATTTATCACAAGGTCGCCCTATTGCCGGCCGCCGCAGCGACTCAATCTTGTAAAACCATCTCACTCGGATTGTGTCGGCGTACGAATTGATGTTTCGTTGATCCTCTGGCTTATTTTTTCTTTGATTTCTCACCATATGAAGATTTTTATGGATTTTCGTGTCAATCAAAGTATGATAGGACGCATTTTTCATGTGAATTGAAGGCAGCGTTCAACGAGAAAACAGATAGGGAAAGCTCCAGGTCCATTGCCACGTTAATATCGGGAAAAACGCTCAAAAACCACTCATGCAAGGCTATACATGGCCTTAGAGCTTGATGTGCTTTATTGCCCCTCCCAATTCCCCAACAGTAACTGAGGAAGTGGGCGGGGCGGGCATAGAACGTTAGACTTTTAGAGTCGTATGGGGTCATTCATTGCTTGTTTCAACCCGTTTTCCGTATTTGCTGTTGCAATAGACTCCTGAGTGAGTTTCGATTTGCGGTGAAAACTCGAAGAATTTCCCTATCATTAACACTAAATTACCAATTCACGGTAACTAAAAAACCTTCGAAACCCTATAGGGACACAAACACAACAGTTCCGAAAAACGGCCAATCGAGGTTCTTAGGAAACAAAAAAGAAACAATAATAGGTTTCCAATTTCTTTTCATGAACTTGGGTAGACCGAAAACGGTCGGAACGCTGCATTAAAGGCATCTTGCGCGCTGGGATCACATTCAATTTTTTCTGTACAATCAAACGATTCGGACTAGCTGACATCACCCACGAAACATGAGATTCTGAGAATGCGCCCTTTAAAAGAAAGGTATGACCATCTAAAAGCTGCTGGGGGTTCGGCCATCTAGCACTTTTTCATAGAATGTTGATGCAGCCATCAAACGGCATGGAAAACAAGTATGGTACAAGTTTCACATGCAGGAAAACTTAAGAAGTGTCGCTGACCAGGTCTCTAAATGCAGAAAAACTTTAAAAACTAATTTGGCGCGGACTTCAATTCTATTTTTGCAGTGTATTCAAACTGGTTTTATTTTACGAATGTTTATAAATGATGATTTTTCAGGGGCTCATTCGACTTTTTCGTTCACCAAAAAGACCAAGCTTCGCAAAAACCTGAAAAAATAAAATACGGTTTTCTGCGCGTACGATGCCTTTAAGAAAAACGTGGAAACCTGGAAGTTGCTCCGGTACAACCGTCGATAGACCGTTTTCCAGAACCACGGTTCGTGTTGGGCCCAGTCCATAGTTAGGAAATCGGAATCGCACTCAAAACTGTTGTGGATCCTCCATCTTGTCTTGAAATTCTGATTCCATGACAGTGCCCAAGGCGAAAAAACTGAGTCAGTTTCTTCATTTCTGAAAAGAACGTGTATTGAAAGAAAGATATCATACGACAGCTGAAAAAACAAAAGCGGAAAGGTAGTCCACCTAAATCATCAAAGTCTCATTCATCTGTATTTCGCATATGTATTTCTCTACAATTTAAGATTTTCGTTGGGTCCTTCGGATGTTTCCCCTTCGCACGGCGCAAAAAATGAGTAAAATAGGATGTGGTTTTCTGCGCATGCGATGCCTCTGAGCAAACATGTGGCCCGTTTTGCTAACAATACTGGCACTTCATTGAGGAAAGCGTTCGTGCATCTCCGGGCGCTTCATTGATGGTGTCAGATTACGTCAGTGCTGTCCACATCAAGCGTCCTCCTCCTCCTATTTCTCCGGCTGCTGTTGTCCTCATCGTGGCTGTGCATCGTGACAGCTTGCTAACGACCGACGACTGGCTGCGGCGGCCTATAACTTTACGACTAAGGCGGATAAATGCCGTGGAGCCTGTTTAATTCCTAGCAGTCATGTTTCTGGTGCGGATTGCGGACAATAATTGACGAATTCGCTGTGCGGAGAAGTGGGCAGTTAGTTGTTTGCTCTTTTTCTCGTTCTGGTGGAAGTGTTTTTTTTGGATTTTTTTCTATTTTCTCCGCAAGAATTATTGAAAAAAAAGCCCAAAACGTGAAATCTGATGTGACATTCTTATACTCAGAAAAATCAAAACAAGTTGCTTGTAATATAAATGTAACTTACTTGAATGTCTCAAGTAACTTACATTTATATTACATGTAACACACATTTATATTACATATAACTTAAATTTATATTACATGTAAGTTACACTTATGTTACATGTAACTTACCTTTTATATTTTCACAATGGGTGGCCATCACGTGACGCAGAGGGCGCGTCCCAGACCACACACCACGCAAAAAATGCTGTGCAGGGCCTTCCGTGCTGGTGTGGGGTCAAGTACCTCAAACTTGGGTAATTGAACCAACAGCAACGCCAGTCGTGAGCCTGACCCCGCGAAGGCGTCGTATATCAGCCTTGGAAATATCGTCTCGGCCGATTCAAGTTACTTGCGACTTATTGTGCCATTTAAGTTACATGTAACTTATCGGAGGCGCACTGCGCACAGTGTCCTCTCAGAAATCGAAAACAAGTGACTTGTAACATATCTAAGCTGATGTAAGTTATTTGCGACTTATCTCAGGTCATTTAAGATACATGTAACATATCGGAGGCGCAATGCATGCAGTATCTCGCCGATATGCTACATGTAACTTAAATGAACTGAGATAAGTCGCAAGTAACTTACATCGGCTCAGATATGTTACAAGTAACTCGTTTTCGGGCATTCATGCTACAAGTAACTTGTTTTCATTTTTCTGAATAGTAGTGCACATCATATGGCAAGTAGATTCTGTCTGAAGGAGACTGTCCGCCCACGCGGTCTGCATGCGTGTTGAGTGGCCCTCGTGTAAGCCGTTTTTACACGAGCTCTCACAATTGCTTACAGGTGTTTGGTATATTATTCACTAATCGTCTAATACTCCTGCTTGTCGATTTACATGACCTAAAATTGTCTTGGCGACTGCCACACGGCACGCACGTCGACCGCGTAGGCGGGCAGTACCATTAGGACAGACTTTAGGTGCCAAATGGGGTTTTCTATTTGCGTTCCTCATCAGTGTTCGATCAAATTTTGTTACTGTGGCGTTTTAGATTTTTCAGTCAACATATGTATGTATCTTCTGCAAATGCATTTGCTCCGTCGGCGAAAATGGCATTGAATCGGATTTCGGTTTTTATCCAAATCACGAAATGGAAATGTTGGATGTATCGGATATGGGGTCAGACACCCGAATGGGAATCCTTCCGTTTGGTCGAGTCCACGATATCCCATTATACGACGACTTTAGCTTTATCCGTTCAAATCCTTTATTTTCCATTTTCATAAGATATTTAGTTGGTCTTCTTGTATCAGATTTGGAAAAAGGATATTTTGTCTTCAAAGTTATAGGGCTCACGATATCCTAAATTTTTCATTTTTTTTACATTGAGCAGAATTTCGGGCCAATCCAGTTTTGACAATTTCAAGCCGGGTCGATTTAAGATGGATGTCCGTTAAGAGAATCTGGTCGGATATCCGAAAATGATCAGTTTGAATGTAAACATGGCACCAAATCGATTAATCTAATAATATTTGTGTAATTTGCATATCGAATCTTTCATTTTTCGTTCTTTTTTTAAACTATTCGGTTCATTTGTAGATGAGATGGTTTTTTTCCAATATCCGATCCAATCTGGATTATAAATTTTTCCGTTTTTTTTTTTCAAATAATCTGCAGGTTTTCGTAGATCGGAATATTACTATTTTTTGAATGTTTGGCCAAATTTGAATAAATTCAATCAAGTATAATATTTGAACACAAACAGGGTCCAGCGGTAATTTGTGGCCGATTTCGGCGAAACTGCTATCCCCACCCCCATATGACCACAATTTTCGAAAAAATTCAAAAATTTCTCCAACCACTTTCTTGTTCTCCAATTTTTTTTCGAAAAAAAAAACCTCTTCAAATTTACTTTTTTTACCAGAATTTTATGGATTCTTAAAGCCACAGTCCAACCTCAGAATCGAATTTTTGTCTTCTCGCTTATCTTAGAGAAAATTTTAAACTGATCACAGATGTGTATCTAGAATCGCTCAGAAACCACTACGAAGGGAGTTATGGCCCCTCAAAAATTCTGAATTTGAACGGCGAGAAGTTCGCGGACGAGTTGTCTCGGGCCTGTTCTTTCTCGTTATTCGCAGCCATCGTTTTGAAGCAGGTCACAAAATGAAGCCACACCGAAAACAAATGGAAGAACATATAGTTTGCTCAAAACCGATCGCGCTTCTCTTCCCTATCGAGACCAGAAGCTTGTCGGTGGGCGTTACCCATTTTTTCTTCCGTGGGGTCGGAGTCGACTTTTTCCTTGCCTTTACTTGCTGATTTGAGCGAATTGAGATTTTGCGCTTGGCAGAGTTGCTGTTCACGACGACCGGAGTATAATATCAAAAATTATCCCCGAGCTTGGACTGTGCCTTTAAAGGCATCGTTCGCGCTGGAAATCAGTTTTTATTTTTCAGGCTCAATTTCATGATTGAGCCCGGTAGACCACACTTTTAAACTTCGGCGCGTCAAAAACGTGGGGCAATGAGGTTGGAAGGCGTCAAAGATGAAGATCCGCCACGAAATCTCACCAGTCATCTAGCACTTTTTCCTAGAATGTTCGTGCGACCGTAGGACAACATGAAGAATAGTTATGGCACGTACTCCACAAACAGAAAAACTTCGAAAATGACAGTGACGAGGTCTTCAAAAGCAGGAAAACTTCAAAAAGGATTTTGGCGCGAAATTCAAATTTGTATTTACAATGTGTTCCAATTGACTTCTCTTTACAAATGAAGGTTTTTCGTGGGCCCCTTCGACATTTTCGTTCACTAGAGAGGCCAAGCTACACAAAAACATGGAAAAATAATATACGGTTTTCTGCGCCCTTTAAAGGCAGTGTTCACGATAAAAATCGTTTTTCTGTTTTTCCGCCTATCTTGAGAACGGTCCCATGCTGATTCCAATGATGCCAACTGTAGGAGCCCGGACAGAAACAGCAGTGGCCTGAAAAACAACAGCAACGACCCGGACAGCAACAGGAGCCGACCAGCAGATCGGGAGAACGAGCCGAACTGTTAGGCGGCTCGGGGCCGATAATCGCCTGAGTACGTCCGGACGTACCAAGGAAGAAGGGGTCGTTCTAGATAGAGGAGACGCTGTGAGGGTCGCCTGGGGCAGCATGAATGACCGCTTACGAGGGCGGCAGGAAGCCGCTCTGCGTCCGACACGCGAATCGTCGGGCCAAAGGTGACCGAAGCACATGCCGTCTCCCATTGCGTAGGGACGCAAGCTCACTACGCACGGCGAACTCCCCGCTTAAAGGCAGTGTTCACGATAAGAATCGTTTTTCTGCTTTTCCGCCTATCTTGAAGACGGTCCCATGCTGATTTGAATGATGTTCTTGGAATCGTACAAGACTCATTTGCTCACGTCGGTGGGCGTGTGTTGCGCTTTTGGGGTTTGCCTTGCGCTCAAAGTGGCAACTTCGGGCTCTTTTGGAGCTTTTCCTGACTCGTTTTCATGGGTTCTTTTGAAATCAGCGTTACAGTGTGCCCCTCCACTACCCATTCCTAGTGGAAACTAAAACACATTTTGTATCGTGAACACTGCCTTTAACACCACGTTATGGTCAGCCATTTCACCGCTGGACCACCGGGACTACTTATTTCAACTTTATTGGGAAATCGGAAGAATTTCTTTTGAAAGTTTGTCTTATAGTTCAAATTACTACCCGAATAGATATTCCTTCATATCTGTCGCTTATGTATCCATCCACATTCATTCGTAAAAAAATTGAATTTGAAAAATTGAAAGAAACATTCATTTGAAACTTCCGAAAAACGTATTGCGAGGTTGTTATTCGTTAGATTTTTTCTGAAGAAAAAGGTGATTCGAAAATTTCATTCTTTCGGAAGTCTCTGTCTTCTATAAGAGGGTTATTCATGCATTCGAAAATCTGCTTGCCGTAAAATGCCTTTTTACGCCATGAAACCATTCATTTTCGACCCTTCCTAGCATTCACGGCTATTGGGCGCGATCTTCAGCGGAGAGAAGTACGAAATTTCAGGCATAATCAAGGACTTTGAATTATGATCTCTACTCAGCCTTGTGTTTTTCAAGTCCTAAGGGGTTCAAGACTGTTCTCAAAGTAATCGCACCTGCATGAAATAGTTTGTGATTTTAAAATATGCCTCGAAATGCCGTTTTGCGCTCTTTCCGTGAGTAGTCCCGAGATGGAGATAGCTGTGTAACATCACTCAGGCAAAATTGGGTTTTGTTTGCTATTCGCACTTCTTGAGATGTTTGTGGTAATATGAAACCCACCTAGCCGACCAGCCTAGTCTCATCTCGTCTCCACGTTATACTCATTTTCGTACTCGAAAAGGGCCTTTATTTAGGTATCTCAGTGGACACTGTACTCTGACCGAATCAAATAATTCGAAAAATCAGTCGACTGGAAAAGTCGACTTTGAATCATTCGAAAAGTCGCATATTAGAAAATGCGAAATGATTTAAAAATCGAGTATCCGAAAAAGGCCAACTTCCGAGTCATTCGGAAAGCCGAATATTCGAAGAACACCAAACTCGGAGTTATTCAGAAAAACGAATATTCGATTTATGCTAATTTCCAAATTTTTCGAAAATCGGATATTTGAAAAGTGCAAACTTCCGACTTATTCGAAAAATCGGATATTCGAAAAGAGCCTATTTTGATTTATTCGAAAACTCGAATGTTCAAAAAAGAAGAAATCTGAAAATGCAGAGGTATAGTTGACACTATCAGATCGTTGACTCGAGGATGGTTTAGAATGCCTATTTTTAGTAAATTGGATTAATGTTCTTTTTTCGGCTGTCCCACCCTTCTGAGTACGGGGACGGGTGTCGTGTTTTCGGATTGCCCCGTCGGCCACTTGCAGCAATTTGTCTTCCCTCCCATTGACCCTATTCCGGTATTCGCCTCGCGTGCCCCTTGTCAAATCCAATTTATCGATTAATCCACGTTTTTGGTCGTTATCCTTTATCTTTTTGAGCCTATGAAATACTGTAATCGGAAGAAATATTTGATACTATCAATTAAGTACTATCTAGATGTATCGGAAAGGCTTTCAACTATAAAAAGGTTAGTCCATCTTGAAACTTCTTAATTTTCTTTGTGTAGAGCAGGGATTTTCGTGAGCAAAGCCGTGCACTACTTGCGAAAACCGTGCCGCAGCTTAAAAGTTTGGTTGTATCGAAGATTTTGAATTTTTTCCAGTTCGTGGTTACTCCTTAAATTTCAAATAAAAGTATCCTTTCATAGGATGAGTAGTGGATCACCTCGACCTTGTCCGCTCATGCGAGTTATGTGTCAATTGTTTGTCCATGGTGTTACCGTCGGGGGAGGTTATTAGTGAGGACATGCTGTTGAGAGCGCTAAGAGTGCACTCGCTTCAGTGCTACTGTATGGGAAATCTTGTGAATTCTTCAGTGGTCTCTGAAAGCAGACTGCTGTAAAAATTGTGTTTCAAATTTCCGTGTGTTTTCTCTCAGACATTGGGATTGGCGGACCGCCGGCATTTGCTTGGCGAGCAAAAACCATTCCCGTTGTCGGACAGCCATTAGCCGGCGGTCCGCCAAAACTCTGCCAGCGGTCCGCCAGGACGTTGGCCGACCGTTGGCAGTCTTTTGGCTAATACCTGGCAGCCCGCTGTTGGGTAATCATTTGCCAGCGGTCCGCCATTCTTTCGGGAGACCGACGGGTCGAGATGGGTCCCTCACCGCAGATGGTTGCGTAGGACACCGCCTACGCAACGGCCTGAGGTAAGGGACCCACCCCACCTCCCCCCCCTTAGCCGTGGGGACTTGGCCCTCAGCTGCCAAAAATATGCTAGCCTCTGTAGAGTGACTTCAGGTCACCTTCCAGGGCCGGCATCAAAGTGTCGAGTGAACACTCAATGGACTGAATCGCCTTATATACCGCCTCGACTTATCAGTGGAATCACAAATCAAACTATGACATATTAAAACGTGATCTCTCGAGTGCCAGTCTTTTGACGACTGAGCGCCAAGCGAAGGCCACGGGGGGTTAAGCGCCAGCCGAGTGCCGATTGGCGGATATCTGCGTTTTCATGCAGTCGGTAATTTCGAGGTGTGATCGCCCGTGCCAGCTAAATGTGAGTTATCGCGCAGCTTTTAGGCAGCTGGCACATTTTCGCCAGCGGTCCGCCGCTAGCTCTAATTGAGATGCCAAGGATGAGCGAGCTGTCGGGCTCGTAATTGTCAATTGCCAGCTGAATGCCAGTTATCACCCAGCTGTTAGGCAACTGGCACATATTCGCCAGCCGTCCGTCGCTGGCATTAAATGACATGCCGAGTGTATGCCAATTGTTGGCCTCGTGATTGCCATTGGCCAGCTTATTGCCAACTGTCCCCCAGCTCTTGAGCAGCTGGCGAATTTCCGCCAGCGGTCCGCTGCTCCCAATGTCTGAGGCTGAATGTTTGCAGAGCATTTAGCGGTTCTCCACGTGGTGTCTTAACACAGTTCACCATACCTGTGTAAACCAAGGTATGAGCGAATTTCCGGCTGTTGAAGATTTCTGGCCTTCCCGATTTTCGAAAAATGTCTCGGAAAGGCGAAAGCAAATCGGAAACGCTTACGAGATTGAATATTTTCCCTTTTCTCGAAGTCCGAGTTTCTAAATTATCAAAAAAGATTCTCGCATATTAGGTGCGGAATGGTTACGTCCTCTTCACCGCATTATAACGCGCTGTTTCTTTTGCCTGGCGCACCTTCCACAGATCTAGTTATCTCCTCTAGAAACTTCTTGTAAAGGATGAGGGGCGGCATGCATGAAAGCTTAGGCGCCATATATACTCCTCAACGCCAGAGCGTCAGGCGCGCGACGCGGGGGCGTGGCATTTGAGTATGAATAGCCTGACGCCACGTTGCCCGGCACGCGCGTAAGGCCGGCTTCATTCTTCCAGCGACGAGCGACGCAACGCAATGTTCATCATCAATGTCGACCAAAAAAAGCCAATACGCCTGGAATGCACTGTCACTGTCGCTGGTCGCAGGAATCATGATCCCGGCCTAAGGCTAAGTGTGTCCTTCCCGTGACGCGCGACAGCGACAGTGAATATCGGCAATATCGACTTTCGGTCGATTTATATGATAAACACTATGTTCCGTCGCCCTTCGCGTGAAGTATGCATTAGGAATAACGTCCGCTCCATCAAGGCGACGACGGCCGTAACGTTTTTTCTTCGTTTTTATTATTAATCCAACATCGATTTCATTCCGTGTCATAACAATCAGTTCCAGTTCTATCCTCTGCTCCCATGATGATGAACGCGTTTACACAATATGCTTGCATGGAAAAGTTAAGGTTCACTTTATTTCGCTCCGCCATAGCGTCGCCGCTGGAGTATACATAGTCTCCGCAAGCGCTTGGCGCACGTGATGCACGTTAAAACTATTCATACTCCACTGCCTCGCTTGTGCGTCACGCGCGTGATGCGCTAGCGTTAGGGATTATGAATAGCGCCTAATGAAGAAAGCAGGGGAGAACGTCCTAGGCGTGAAGCTTCGGGTCAGAAGTAATCCGAAGCACATGCCGCCCGCCCCCTTGGCGTTGAGGCGCAGCCTCACTACGGCGAACTCTCCGCCTAACTGCCTTTCTTTCGATTTTAGTCGTGTTTTAATTTTTTTTGTTTTCCTTAATGTTTGATTATTTTTTGGGTTTTTTTGGGATTATTAAATGTTGCTGTAATATTCCGCAAAAACTAAAGTGCTTCAGGTATAGATAAAATCGAAGAAATGCAGTTAAAGTCAGTGTTCACGGTAAAAACCATGTCTGTTTTTTTGGTGGAGATCGGTAGCTGCAGGGCCTAGCGCAACCCTAACGTTTAAAAAACTAAGAAAAATGAGCTCGGAACGGTTCCCTACGGGCCCAAAGTTGGACACCCGTCAGCTCGTCACCCCCAGATGCACTTTCCACGCCCACCGACGTGAACAAATGAAAGCTCGAGATCGTGAGATGAGCGATGATTTCCAGTCATTAGCCCCGTTCTTCCCTTCATTCTCAAGTTCTCTGCTTACTCAGGTCAGCTCGCATACATCGGCTGCAAAAGACGGAAGTTACAAGCCTCGGACAACTCGTCCACCATGTTTCCTTAGCTCAATTTTTGAGGGACCATAACTCCGTTCCTAGAAGGTCTTGTACGATTCCAAGAACATCATTCAAATCAGCATGGGACCGTCTTGAAGATAGGCGGAAAAGCGGAAAAACGATTCTTATCGTGAACACTGCCTTTAAGCGGGGAGTTCGCCGTGCGTAGTGAGCTTGCGTCCCTACGCAATGGGAGACGGCATGTGCTTCGGTCACCTTTGGCCCGACGATTCGCGTGTCGGACGCAGAGCGGCTTCCTGCCGCCCTCGTAAGCGGTCATTCATGCTGCCCAGGCGACCCTCACAACGTCTCCTCTATCTAGAACGACCCCTTCTTCCTTGGTACGTCCGGACGTACTCAGGCGATTATCGGCCCCGAGCCGCTTAACAGTTCGGCTCGGTCTCCCAATCTGCTGGTCGGCTCCTGTTGCTGTCCGGGTCGTTGCTGTTGTTTTTCAGGCCACTGCTGTTTCTGTCCGGGCTCCTCCAGTTGGCCCGAAAAGCAACAGCAGTGGCCCGGAGATTAGAAGAACGAGCCGAACTGTCAGGCGGCTTCGATTTCTCTTCGGTGCGGCTCGGAGCCGCGAACCGTCGGAGTAAGAGAAAACTTTGTGTCATCACTTCTCGACATATGTAGACAGCTCAATAGAAATCGCTTCCTTCCGCTTCTCTTATTTTTCCTGAGACTAATCTACATAAAAAATAATGAATAATAATGATTTAGCGGGGAATTTTTTCACCATCAGGAAGTAGTCTAGAATGAGGAGAAAAAAAGGTTATGGCTATTGGCGGAAGATATGGAGCGAAGCGAGGCTCAACTCATTCACCCGTCCAACGGCCAATCAGCGCCGTTGGACCTGCTCTGCCCCAACCTGTTTCCTCCACTTGAACCAAAACTGCTAACTTATTTTGAACATCTGATGCCCTCAAAATTTTGTAGAATTTCGTTTTCAAAATGGGGGACTTAGTGAGAATCACGGTGGCTTAAACGATGAGGCGGTGTAATGAAAATATTGACCTCGTGGTGATGTGTGGTGCTAGTTTTAGTGTGTCCGGTGTGGGATAGTGGTTGGATGATGTGTTAGGGCGGCTATTTGATGCGCCGCCACCGCTCCCGTTCACCGCTGGGTTGCACTAGCCGTCTGTCCGTCCGTCTGATAGTTTCCCAGTTGTTGTTCTCGTCGTATATCAATCCCCGTGATGGTCAGAGTGTTTGCTTCGGGGATGTAACCAGTTTAATGGAAAGTTCAGCTGCGGTAAACTGCATTTTGTTACTCTCTGGGTTTGAGAACCTTCATTTTCGGGTGCGAGGCCTTCAGTGTAATTTTTCTGTTTTCCTATTCGAAATGGACGTCTTTGGACCAAAAATCTCTTCAAAAGTTCCGTTTGCATAGTCGGACTGGAAAGCAGATTTTTGAATGTTTTTGTTGTTTTTTTTTCTAATTTTGCTTCGTGTCGATTCTTGTTGTAAAACAGTTAATTCTTGGCGAATATAAGTGCATTATATGCAAAGAATAGGTATAATTCTTTTCTTTTTTTTTGTTTAAATCTGTGAGCTTTCCAAATTTTGGATTGATATAGTTTTTTTTCTCAAGCATCTTCCCTAGGAACGAATAAGTATTTTTTAGAAATTTAAAACTGAAGAATGGAACGAGCTAGGCAGCGAAAGCCAGCTGACGGACGAGCTTAGGCAGGTGTTTTGAAAACTTTAGGAGCCTCATTTTCAGAAATTTTGTAATTAATGTCTTTCAAATTTAAACCGTTAAACCGCCTTTTTGCTCACTTTTTTCCATTTTTTCTTCCAAAACGCACCTTTCTATGATACCTTTTTTCGGCTCCCTGCCATTAGAATTATTATTTTTTATATTAGGGCCCGAAAATTTAGTATTTGAGAAAAAATGTTTATTATTCGATTCCAAAAGTTCTTGAGAATTCAAAATGTGATGACAAATTTTGACAAGTTTCCTTCTCTGAGGAGACATTCTTGGGAATTTCGGACTGTGCAGTGAATTTTCGAAAAAAAACGAGTTTGAACTTGTCGAGAAACGTCTGATTTGGTCCGAGACAGCCTCCACTCCACCCGAGACACCTTGAGCTTGCCTCGAGAACACACATGTCTATGTGTTCTCTATAGACCTAATCTGTACTCCTACACTTATAATGTCCCGCTAGGCTGCAGCTATTTCAGAACGGGTGTAGTCTCTCCGAAACGTCGGCCGTTTATTTGGGATAGGACTCTTTGGCACCTGTTAAAACGTCCGATTTGGTCCGAGACAGCTTCCGCTCCGCCCGGAACACCTTGCGCTTGCCCCGAGACAAACGCAGCCTATTTTTCTATTGAACCTGTTGCCGTTCAACCTGAGACAACACTCTTTTCTTTCAATTGCTAAAACATCTGATTTGGTCCGAGACATCCTCCACTCCACCCGAAACACCTTGCGTTTGGCCCGAAACAAAGTCGATTTCATATACTTAGCGATCTGCAGTTTGTCCTCAAAACAACACTCTTTGGCAGAGGTCAAAATATCTGATTTGGCCCGAGACAGCCTCCGCTCCACAGGAATCACCTTGCGTTTGCCCCGAGACAAACTCAGACGATTCTACATATTGAACTTTCTGCAGTTTATCCTGAGGCTTCTCTCTTTGTCAGGTGTTCAAACGTCTAACTTGGTCCGAGAGAGGCTCCGCTCCACCCTAGAGACCTTGTGTTTGCCCCGGGGCAAACAGAAGGTTTTACATATTGAACACCCTATCGGTTATCTCGAGACATCCCTGTTTGCAGTCGCTCATCGTCGTAGTTGTCTTCTGTGAGACCGCTGTCGTCTGCGTTCGTCTCGGGGCAAAGGCTACATGTTCCAGGCAGAACGGATTATGCTTTCGGCAAATCAGATGTTTAGAAAACTGTAAATGAACCTTGTTGCGGGATAAATGGCGGAGGATACGGGGCAACAAATCTAGCTATTAAACGCCAGCGATCTTTTGGAACATAGCTTCGAGTGTGCAGGATTATTTAAAAGTCTGATCTAATCCGAGACAGCATCCACTCCAACCGGAACACCTTGCGTTTGCCCGAGACAAACGCAGACGATTTTACATATTGAACGTTCTGTCGTTTATTTTGAGACTTTGGCAGTTGTTGAAACGTCTGATTTGGCCCGATACAGCCCGCGCTCCACCCGAAACACCTTGGGTTTGCCCCGAGACTAACGCAGTCTTTCGAGAATTGCTTATCCAATTCAGTATTGCCATGCAAATCATTTTCTGGTTTTTATGTAGTCGGGAGGTGAATGAATGTATTAGTTGATTTCAATATTGTGGTTATGAAGTATTGATTGATCCCTAACTACACACTTTTTTCAGATTCAACAGTGAGCGTGTTCGAAGTGGACGCGAAAGCGACCTTGCTTGGCGTCGTGCGAAGAGTCCGAATTCGTCTGAGAAGAAATCGTCGGCGTCCGATAGCAGCAGCAGCAGCGGTGGATCGTCGTCAGTGCAGTCCAAACGTGGATCCTGCTTCTTCCCAAATAAACCTGGAGCATCGAATTGGTCTGCGGTCAACTCGGAGTTGAAGAGCAAACAGAAAATCGCAAAGGTTGGTTGAACTGGTACTGCACCTTACTTATATGTTGAAATTTTGAAAATATTCAGTTTTTCGGGTGTATAAAAAACCTTTTGTTTGGAAAATATGGAAAAATTGCCAGGATGCATTGCACCACAGGTTGTGACACCAAAACTAAAGGAACCAGTCATGGGGTAAGAAGGTGTCTACAGCATGTTCTGGATGAACTGGAGGAGAAAGTCCCCTTCAAATCCATCCATGCGCACGTGTTTTTGTTTTCTTTATGACAGTTTGTATTCGTACCGTTCATTTTCGGTTTGTTGCCTGTTACTATATTTCAACGACAGTACCTATGTAGTATACTTGGGACCAAATTACTCAGGCGATTATCGGCCCCGAGCCGCCTGACAGTTCGGCTCGTTTTTCCAATCTGGGAGTCGGCTCCTGTTGCTGTCCGGGCCACTGCTGTTGCTTTCCCGGCCACTGCTGTTGCTGTCCGGGCTATTCCGGTTGGCCCGAACAGCAACAGCAGTAGCCCGGAGATTGGTAGAACGAGCCGAACTGTCAGGCGGCTCTGATTCCTATTCGGTGCGGCTCGGGGCCGAGAATCGCCTGAGATATTACTCGAAAAATATTCGAATGATTTCTCGAATTTCGAATCTTTCAAAATTCGAAAATTTTGGTTCTCGAATAATATTCGAAAATCGACTATTTCGAAAACGGGCTTCCGATTATTATTCGAAATTTGACTATTTCAAAAACAGACTTTCGAATAGTATTCGAAATTCGGATATTCCAAAAACAGACTTTCGAATAATATTCGAAATTCGAATACTTTGAAGAGCATATTCGAATTTTTGAAATTCGAATAATAGAAATACACAATCATCATTTCATCAGAAGTTCTTTTTTTTCTGATCAACCTTGGAAAGCACACTCTATCAAAGCACCATCTTGACCCATTCAACCCATGCTCGATTTGGGGTTCCCACACGCTTGGATTGTGTGAAACTTGTTCCAATTTTTTACTCGTCTTTATTTTTGTGATGGCCAGATCTACCAATCCATGGGGCAGCACAACAACCGATTCTATCGAGAACCCTGCCTTTAACCAGTTCAGACACAATCCAACTCCATGGGCAGATTCTGCAGCCAGCCTGGTTAAAAGTGGTTTGAGATTAAGGGTAAGGGAAACCGATGAATATTTCTACATAGTAGTTGTCACAGTAAATGACAACTAAAAACTTATTTTTTAATTAGAGCTATCATTTGTAAATTCGAGAAAACTCATCCGGAAAATAGAAAAATTTATTCGGAAATTCGAAAAAAATTACTGAAAATTCGAAAAAAATTATTTTCGGATATTTAAAAATTTGAATATCAAAAAATCATTTTTTTTTTTGAAAATCCGAAATTCGAAAAATATCATTTTCGAGGTTATTCGAAATTTCGAAAAATTTGATTTTCGAATATATTTCAAAATTCGAAATTCTAAAAAAATGATTTTCGAATATATTCGAAAATTTTAGCAGTTTTCCCCAAGTATACTATGTAGGCAGAGTAAATACGGCATATGGTTTTTTTTGCTAATCTAATGAATTCGCTAGTACTAAGGTTCTGTAGTGCTTGGGTCGAAAACACCTCTTTTTTATTGGTTCAGGTGGATTATGGTAGTCGGATGACAGTATGGCGACCGTAACCCGTCGTAATTCGTCTAGAAATTCGAAATAGGGCCTGAGGCTCTTGCTCAGTACCACAAAGATAACCCTTCTAGTCATGTTGCAATTAGATTTGGAATGCAATATGCAGTGTACACACCGTAACCGCATCGATGTTCTGGTAACTGATTTTTGAAAAAAAAATTGAAGGCTTGGAGAAAGGCAAAAGATTTTTTTTTGAAAAAGTGAAGAATTTTGGGAAAGCATTTTTAACTTTTTTTTTGCAAAAAAAAGGGCCATATCTTGATAATGTACTACATCAAAATAACAGAGAGCATTGGTTTTTGAGTGATTGATTCAGAGCATGTATTTCTGAAAATTTAGCTTCCTGGCAAAAGTAGCGATTTGGTAATGGTCAGAAAAAAGTTTCAAAAATGTCTTGAAATATTTTTAAAGAATGATTTGGCGTAAAATAGCATGGAGTAATAAAAAAGCTAGGAAATGAAGTGAAATAACCAAAAAATACGATTTGGTGGTCGATCATTTCACAAGCTTCTCCGTTAAACTTATCAAAACGAAATCAAGCACGATATGGAATTGGAGCGACCTATCACCTAGCCTGACCTAAGCTAATTCCCTTATTACAGCTCTCAAAAATGGTTAAGTGTTTCCGTTGCGCGCTTGATTTCGTTTTGATAAGTTTAACGGAGAAGCTTGTGAAATGATCGACCACCAAATCGTATTTCTTGGTTATTTCACTTCCTTTCCTAGCTTTTTTATTACTCCATGCTATTTCACGCCAAATCATTTTTTAAAAATATTTCAAGACATTTTAGAAACTTTTTTTTGACCATTACCAAATCGCTGCTTTTGCCAGGAAGCTGAATTTTCAGAAATTTAGCATATTTTTCCCAAAGGTTCCCTTTCTGACTTCAATTGTGCTCAACGATTTCCATTTTGGAATGATGAAACATCTAACAGACGATATTGTCGTGTGGGTACAAATTTTGAAACCTATGACTTACTACCATAAAAAGCAAATCTCATTGCCGCATTTGGTGCAAAATGTGAAAAATCGATATTATTGATCATTAATATTTGATCTTGCATGATGAGAAGAATTTCCCAAACAAATGACTTAGAGCCATCAACAATCAAAAATCATAACGACATTTTGTGCAACAGGCGAAAAAATCAATATTATTGATCGGTATTTATCGATAATGACTGATGAGCAAAATTCCTCAACCAAGAAAACCAATCCCAAAAGCAATCACCACTGTTCGCCGCATTTTGTGCAAAAAGCACGAAAATCGATAATATTGATTATCGGTCGATGACGTTTCATGAGTACGAGTTCTGACAAGTTCAATACTTACCTTCGACGAACTGTGTTGATTGGCTGCGAATTACCCACACACCCCGGTCTCCAGAGCCGTAGCAGAAAAAAGGAGTTTTCGTGCTCCACGGCTAATTTAGTATGTAAACCCACGATTTTGAGGTACCCTTCAAAGTAATGTTATCGAGTTCGAATTGGAATAAGAGCGACCTGCATCCATTTCCAGCCTCCTGTTCAAAAATGAGCTCCCTAGCTCAATTTTATCTGGTAGCACAAGATCGTGAACGCCGTCTGAAAAAAAGGAGATTAACAGAGAAAACCTGCGGTTTTTCAAAATTTGCTCAAATTTTAGGAAACCATTCCAAACCATCTTTGGGCATTATATACAACTTTTTGCGCTCTTCTCAATGCAACTTAGAGCTAATTTCTACCTTCAGCCTGAACTTAGATTTCGAAAAACGGGTTGCGCGCGTGGCCGATTCAAAACCAAATCTGGTGCGCGCTTCGCGCGCACCACATTTTATGTTGATTTTCCTATTAATTTTTTTTCCAAAAAAATTCGAAAGGTTTGGGTAATGCATTTTCATCGATTTTTTTTTTCGTAGAAAAATGTGGGATTTTGGAAATGTGTTTTCAAAAAGTGCTTCCATATCTCAATTCTCGGACTGGTATTTTATGTATTCTAATTCATTTTCTTGTGATATATTTAGCATTAGGTGAAAATATTGAATTTCCTTGGCGCTGTCCGAAGGTTCAGCATCCACTTCGAAATTCGAGCAAGTAAGGTGGACGCAGAGGTGAGGCAAGGTCGTTGTGGCTGTCCTTAATGCATGTTGGTGTTAATTACATCGTAGTGGTAGTAGGAGGAGGAGGTAGCACGAGCCTCCTCCTCCTCCTAGCCCGTGAATGCGCGATGACCTATTTGACGGATTATTAGGGTTTTCCGTCTCCGTGTCTTTTCATGCCCGAGCGGCTAACATCCCACAGACAACTACCTTTCTGGTTTTCTTATAGGGAGTAAATTTTCTTCAGAAAATGGTTGAAGTTGTGAAATTTTTGGTGTTTTTTTCTTTGAAAATTCAGTCTAATTTCAGGTTCGTCCAACTCTGCAGTCGCGAGTTGGTCCGTCAACGATGACGGTGGACGCAGTCTGCGGTGTTCCGGGTGCGAAAAACTCCGAATATGCTCAACTGAGCGAGTTCAGCAGTTTGGATATCCCGAAACCAGGTGCGTATCCCTATTTCACAGTGATATCCGAGAAAAGTCCCTGCCAATAATGAGAGGTTTTCCGATTTCCGATGCTTTTCGTCTTCCGATTTAAAGAAAAAAGGCCAAAAAATGTGAAAGAAATCCAGAAATATCTTGATTTGTGATTGTTTTTGGCGTCCCTATTTCGGATTTCAAATGGTCGTTTTGCCATTCCGGCTCCGAAATTTTGAAAAAAAGAGAGAAACTGTTTTTACCTAAAATTTTGCACGTTTTGATGTCCACTAATGAACCGTTTCCAGTTGACAACCAAGCGAACGCGTCCCTGCCCCGAAAGTTGTGCTAGTTGCCCGCCTGTTCACGTCCTGTACTGCCTGTAGGCGGGCAACAGGCAGAAGTTTCGGTTAAATGGGAAGGTGTTTTAGAGGGCGATGGCCACAACACGTGTTTCGAATCGAATAATCGGATGAGTATCCGACTGTTTCAGTCTGACGCAAGATCGATTTTTATTCGAAAAGTCGAATATTCGAAAAAATTTGATATCAGGCTATAGTCTAAAAATTGGATATTCGAAATGAATTTTATTTGGATTAAGTATAATGAACACGCCTTATGGGGCCAAAAGATTGCTTTGCTTCAGTTTACGGCGGGAGGAGATACTGTCGACCTGCTGTTGTCAACTGAGATTGCCTAATAAACATAATTGCAACCTCAGTTGTTGACAGCAGGTTCATCGGTTTTATCGCTTAAGTCGCTTCACTGTAACAGATTCTACCAGGCGTTACCACGGAACACTTGCCTATTGCCCTGAGTGACCCGCACGTAGCCCCGTAAGCTATGCCTGTTGTCACTCTGTTCACATCTCCTACTGTGTGGCTTTTAGCGTCCTATACATAGCGTATGTGGGCGTGCATACAAGGAGAACAGCCCGAGTTTCCGGTGCGATAAGCAGGTCTCCGGCTAAAAGTTCTGTAGGCCAACAAAATGGTGGTTTACGAGATGGCAACCTGTCAGGGTAACAGTTGGCTGGAGTAAATTTTCAAAATATTTGTCGTGCACATGCTTACATGAGCCTCGTCAATCGCTCGCCATCCAACAAACTGAGCAGTTACCCTTGGCTAAACTTGTATACTCTGTCAATAACGGAGTGCACAACTTCGTGGTCCGCTACTGGTCCTCTTTTGGCTATGGTTGACCCCGGTATGTATTGGCGACCCCGTAAGCGATCGATAGGACACTGCCGATACTCATTCACCCACCACGCCACTCTGCCGTCGAGTTGGTGAGTGGTTGAGCGGCGACAATGACGTGTCGATCGCTTACGGGGTCACCGATCGATGAAAGCGCCGATTACCGTAGTAGCGGGCCAGTAGAGGACCAGATGCGGACCATGAGTTCGTTCACCCCGTCATAAACAGAGTATATATAACTGAGAGCAGTCGGAGTTGATAGAATTGGAGGGCGAGTTTATACGTTTATTTTGCAGGACGCGATGATGACACCGTTAGCGTTGCTGGTACCGTTTTCAATGAACCCTGGGACTCGAACGTTTGGGAGAATTTGCTCGATCTGGCCAATCATGGTGATGAAGGTATATCGCCGAGATCAAGAAGTATGTACGATTTCAGATGCTAGATTTTTGTAAAGTTGAGGTGCCTTACTTCATTCAGAAATCGTGTTTCAGGGTTGTCTGATGCCATCCAAGAGGAAGATACGGATTCCGATCGGACTCCAGGTGGCTCAACGCGGATGCAGGAGTCTGAAGACGAGTTCGAGGATGAGTTTGCATCGGCCGGTTCAATGACGACGTCGGTCCGACGGACGTTGCCATCGGATCGTGTCACATGCAAGGCGTGGGAGAATGATGATATGAAGTAGGTATACCGTGCTGTAGTTGCGAATTGAATACAACTGCTGTTCATCTGAGGGTCTACTGCTGTTTGCTTGGGGTTCTACTGTTGTCCATTGGTGTTCTACTGCTGTTCACCTGGGATTCTATTGCTTATCACGTGGGATTATACTGCTGTTCACCTGGAGTTCTACTGCTGTTAGCCTGGGATTCTACTGCTGTTTGGCAGCGGTTCTTCTTTTGTTCTCTTGGGGTTCTACCGCTCCTCGTCTGTTCTTAAGAATTCTACCGCTGTTCACCCGGGTTGATATGTACTGCTGTTCGTCTAGAGTCGTACCGCTGTTTACCTGGAGTCGTGCCACTGTTCACTTTGGGTTACAGTCGTTTACCTGTGGTTATAATAGTGTTCATCTTGACTATACTCCTGATCACCTAGGGTCATACTGCAGTCTTTCAGAAGTTCTAATGTTGTTCAGCCAGTATCAAACTGCAGTTCACATGAAGGTTCTACTGCTGTTGGTCTGGGGTAACATTGTTGTTCACCATAGGTTCTACCGCTGTTTACCCAGAGTTCTCCTGTGCTTCGCCCGAGGTTGTACTGCTGTCCTTCTTCTTCTTGTCAGCCATGAACAGAGCATCGCATCAGAGGCGTAGGAAGCTAGCCACCTCACACGGCTTGTACCATAGATCTCGAGCAGACAAGGTTGTAGGCCTGGTCGGACATGAAAATAGATGCAATGAATCATGTCCAGCACATTCACAATCGGGGCATTAATCTGGGACTGACTGATCAATCCGATGAGTGTAGGCCTTTAGATATCTGGAGTAACCGCATCGCAGACCAGCGAGGATTGTTCGGGTACGTCGCGGTAGTCCAGCTTCGCTGTCGTCGACTCGCGGGGGCACGCCGCCATAGATTAAGTTGGGCTGAGCATCAGACAGGTACTCTGCCACGAACCGCGTATGCTCAGCCATCTGGAGTCTTCTTCGCGATAGCTCGGATGTAGCCCAGCGTTGTTGATCGACTGCAGACAGAGAAGAACTGAGCGGCGTGCGTATGCTTCTTGGGTGGGGGCCAGACGACAGAAGATGGTAATTTGGATGGGTCGGGCTCTTTACAATACTTATTAGAAATTGCTGAGACTGGAGTAAGCAGTGTTCTTTCACGGGAAGTAGGCCGGCTTCCTGATGAAGTTGCGGAATAGGCGTCGACTTGTGACATCCAGTGATAAGCCTGAGGGCAGCATTCTGTGTTCTCTGCAATCTGCACCAAGAGGATTCAGAGAGATGTCTGGTCCATATAGGGGCACCATATTCCAGGACCGGCTGCACCATGGCCCTGTATGTCATACGTAGCATTTCCTTCGTGCTGCCCCAGGTGGTTCCAGCCAATGCGCGAAGAATGTTGTTGCGCGAGTTGGCTGAGGCAGCACGTATTCGCGCATTCTCATGAAATCGTAGCGAGGGATCCAGGAAGACTCCCAGTAGTCGAGGATGCTTAGACAGTGGCAGCTCGTGGCCATCCCAGATGACCTTGGGATTAAGCCGATGTTCGATAGTAGCCGTCGTACATAGTGTGACACTTGACTTGGAGGTAGACACAGTCAGCAACTTTGATTTGAGATACACAGCCAACGTCCGTAAGTAGTTGTTCATGGTGGCAGTGGCTCGGTCAATAACTGAGTCCGTGCAAACGATAGTGATGTCATCAGCTTACAGGCACAGATGAATGCCAGATGGTGGCTCAGGAATATCAGACAGAAATAGCGAGAACAGGCTAGGGGACAACACCCCGCCTTGCGGGACACCGGCTTTCAATGGGACCGAAGACGATAGATGTCCGTCGAACTTGACACGAATGGACCGGCTTTTGACAAAGCTATTAATCCATCTTTTAGACCAACTGGCCATGTCCGATTCCAGAATGGATTTCGATAGGAGCGGGATACTGACGCTATCGAATGCAGCCGAGAGATCAATAGCAACGACGAGACTCCAACCAGCCGGAGTCTTGCGATTAAATCCAGCGATGATATGCTCGGTGATTGATGTCAGGGCAGTGATGGTGGAATGCTCCTTTTTGAAACCATGCTGATGAGTGTTGTGCTGTGAGGCGTTCTGGAGGAGCGGATTGACAACCTTTTCTGCAAGCTTGGCTAGGGGGGAAAGGAGGGAGATGGGGCGGTGGGAGGCAGCCTTGTCCAGTGGCTTGCCAGGTTTGGCGATGGGAATGACGACAGCTTGTTTCCAGCGCGCCGGAATAACACCAGAACTGAATGACGAATCTATGAGATCAGAGAGCAATTCATGATAGTAATCAGGAAGATGCTTGAGATGAAAAGCCGATATTCCGTCGGGTCCCTCTGCACGCGAATTTTTCATCGATTTGATGATCTTGTCGATGGCGGAGGGAGAAATAGCAGGGATTTCCAGCCGGTTCAACTTCCTGATTGCTCGTACTGTTCGTCTGTTATGTATATCACGAGGCGATGAGGCCGATGTGAAAAGTTTACCAAGCAGACAAGCTGCCTTGTATCCGTGCTCGAATCTTCCAGACGGGAACTCGAGCATATTACGATCCGTGCTCATCTTTTTGCCAGAAATTCGTTTCAGTGTTGTCCAAGCTTTTCTGGCATCAGCGGCAAAATCAATCGACTCGGTTAGCTCTTTCCAGCGCTGCTGCTTGTGTTGATTTAGCAGCTCGGTGATGTTGTCCGACAGCTGCTGTACCACAGGATCATTGGGATCCGATCTTCGCTTGTCGTCTCTCATCGTGATCAGGTCGAGAACTTCACTGGGCACGTTTGGGTGAAAAGTCCTTACACGTCCAGTGGGAATAGCTGCTTTGGAGGCACGTTCGATGGCTTTGACGATAAACTTCTCCTTATCGTAGACTGTTCCGTTCCTCGGGTAGTCGGCCGCCTGGCTGAGCAACATCTCTTTGAATAGGTCCCAGTTAGCCTTACGATAATTGGAATAAGACTTACAACGAGAGCCAGAGAACGGAGCAAGCAAGCTATTGAGTGACAAATCCAATGACGTGATTATGGGAACATGATCACTGGCCAGGACCACATCGGTAGACCAGTTACAGGAGATAGCTAGCGAGGATGATACAAAGGTGATATCGGGTGAGGAAGGCCTACCCACTGCCGGAAGACGAGTGGGAGAATCCTCATTGATAGTCACAAGATCACAATCATCAGCGAATAATTCAATGAGTTCACCTCTATTGTCTGGCTCTAGAGGAGGGAACCACGAGGGAGAATGAGCATTGAAATCACCAGCTATTACAACCGAACTAGATGACAAGGCAGTATGGACAGTATGTAAGTAATTTGAGGGGTCAAACGCGTTAGGACAGGACGTGGATGGGGGTATGTAGACGTTGACAATATCAAGGGGGCCACTTTGTAATACAATATGAACACCAAGACATTCTACAACATCATCAGTGGGTAGATTAATTAGGTGAGACGGGATAGAAGATTTTACAAATGTTGAAACACCACCACCGTGAGACGTACGTGGAACATGATAAGACAAATAACCAGGGAGACGGGAAGAGGAGGGAAAGATGGGCTAAGCTTGGTCTCCTGCAGGAGAATGACATCAGGTTGAGTGCGATCTATGTACACTGTGAGTTCAGCAATTTTGGCACGTAGGCCATTGATATTGAGTTGATAAATGCAAAGACTATGTTGAGGAACCCTAGGAGGATTTACAGAGCAAGACATACAACTGTAAGCATGAGTGTAGTCATCATAGCTGGACAATCCCGAACATTTGAGGTGCACCCAGCCAAGGCAACCACCACATTGAATGCTCGCATGTTGGGCAGATAGCCAGCAGTGACAGCAGGGATATCGCGGTGTCTTGCTGCGCGGTCCCGGATTCCTCTCGACGCCAGCTCGTAGAAGTAGAATACAGAGGAGTGTAGCGGCCAGCCAACTACACTCCCAATACGAAAAAACTCCACATGGAGTGATTGATGTCCGTTTGATGAGTCTCCATAACGTCGACTCCACAGATCCACCACGCGTAGGTTGAACATCTTGGATCCTATTGCTGTCCTCTAGGGGTTCTACGGTTGTACACGTGGAGTAAAGCTGCTATTCACATGGGATTCTACCGCTGTTCTCCTGTGTGTCACACTGCTGTTCGCCTGGGTTTGTAGCGCTGTTCATCCAGGGAAGAACTGCTATTCACCTGGGGACCTTGCGCTGTTCACCTGGGGTCATGGTGCTGTTCACCTGGGGTTCTTCCGATTTCCACCTGCTTTGGCACCGCTGTTCACCTGGGTGTCGCACTGCTGTTCGCCTGGGTTTGTACCGCTGTTCATCTAAGGAAAAACTGCCATCCACCTGGGCTCATTGTGCTGTTCACCTGGGGTTCTACTGCTATTCAATTGGGATTGTGCTGGTGTTAACTTGAGGTTATTTTACAGCTGGATACCTGAACTTAAACTGATAATCATTTGGGGCTCCGACGCTGTTTACCCAGGGTTATACCACCATCATCTGGGGTTATACTGTTGTTCATTTGTGACTGTGCTGGTGTTAACCCGGGGCTATATGTGTTACAATTGTTCACATGGAGTTGAACTGCTACTCACCGGGGGTTCTGCCGCTTCTCACCTGGACTGGTGCCGCTGTTCACTTGGGTGTCACACCGCTGTTCGCCTGGGTTTGTACCGCTGTTCATCCATTGAAACACTACTGTTCACGTGGGGTCCTACCCCTATTCGCCTGGGATTATTGTGCTGTTCACCTGGGGTTCTACTGCTTTTAACATGGGAATGTAGTGGTGTTAACTTGGGGTTCTACTATAGCTGTCCACCTGAAATTTAACTGCTGATCACCAGAGTCTCTACTGCTGTTTGCCCGGGTTTATACCGCTGTCACCTGGATTTTTACTGCTGTTCACCTGGATTTTTACTGCTGCCCTTGTGGAGATAAATTCACCTGGTGTCCTACTGCTGTTCATTTGTGATTGTGGTGCGTTACATTTGAGGTTGTACATATTACAGCTGTTCACCTGGAGTGGAACTGCTATTCACCTGGGGCTTTACAGCCTTTCACATGGATTTGTACTACTCTTCACTTGTTAGTCACACTGCTGTTCGCCTATGTTTGTGCCGCTGCTCATCCAGGAAAAGACTAGTATTCTCCTGAGGTCATACCACTGTTCGCCTAGGGTCATAGTGCTTTCCACCGGGCGCTCTATTGCTGTTAACGTGGGATTGTATTGATGTTAAGTTGGCGTTTTACTACACGTGTTCACTTGAAGTTGAACTGCTATTCGCCTGGGGCTCTACCATATTTTACCGGGACTGGTACCGCTGAACACCTGTGTACACACTATTTTTCGCCTGGGTTTGTACCGCTTTCATCCAAGAAAAAACTACTATTCGCCTGTGGTTCTACCGCGGTTCGCCTGAGGTTCTGCTGGGGTTCACTTGGGATTGTACATGTGTTTACTTGGGATTGTACTGGTGTTACCTTGGAGCTATATTGTTGTTCACCTGGAGTGAAACTGCTATTCCTGTGATGTTCTCTAGCTGTTCATTTGGGGTTCTGTTGCTGATTTACTGGGGTTCTACTGCTGTTCTCTTGGGGTTCTGCTGCTGTTCACCTGAAGTTGCACTGCTGTTCATCTGATGTTATAATGCCGTTTACGCTGGTGCTTTTCCCTGTTTTTGAAAAACCAAATCGAGCATTTCAGCAACTACGGTGCTATCGAATGCTACATGGAAGATTCGTACACAGGAACTTTGCGGAAATCGGAGCGGCTTCCGCAGACACCTCCACATTCCATGCATTCTGTAAGATATCCACACATTTTCTTAGTGGACTTCTTGAAAGTTCCTAGATAAAACCCATTCTCTTCAGCTTCCACGGGCAGTTTCACGATTTTCTCATCAGATTGGTTCGTTGGATGACCTACCTCTTTCATTACCGGCTCTCTCCCCGAATTTGAATTCGGAGAGGAAACCTAGCCAAGCAGAGTCCAGCATTTCAATACAAACTTATGTTGAGAGGTGAGTGTGGGAATGTCGCGTGACCGCCCATTTCGCCTCGTGCGACGCTCATCGTCCGCGACGCGGCACGCAGCCATGTCTGGTCCTGCAATAAGTGAAGAGATGAATTTAGGCTGGCTGAGGACGAGAGCACAGTTTTCGGTGCTACCCTGAAACGCTTCATCGAGTGCACCGTGCAGAGTGAGGAAGCCGATCCAAATGTGGTGGTACGAAATGTGCGACAGTTCATCAATGGCATCAAAAACTATCTGGTCAAACATGGAGAAGGTTTGTGTTTACAACACTCCTGACTTCCTGGGTGCCTTTTCGCTTCTCGCCTGGGTTCGTACCGCTGTTCGCCTGGGATCATAGTGCTGTTCACCTGGGGTTGTACTGCTATTCGCCTGGGGTTTTACTGGTGTTGACCTGGGGTTATACTACGGCTGATCACCTATGATTGAGCTGCTAATCACCTGGGGCTTTACCGCCGGCGACGTCGTCAGAAGTTGGTCTTCAAAGGCAGTGTTCACGATAAAAGTGGTCTTCGAAGTCTCACCGAAAATCGAACGTGAAGGGTTTATTGGAACAACAGTGGTGCAATAACAGCTAAGAAGATGCCATAGTCAGCCCCATACGATCCTCAATTTTCGATGTGCTATGCCCGCCCCGCCTATTCCCTCAGCGGCCAACAAGGAAGTGGGCGGGCTGGGCATAGCACAACAATGTTTGAGGACCGTATAGGACTATCTAAGGCTCGTTTTTAGCAGTTCTTTCGCCATTATTGTTGCTATGGATCCTGGTAGATTCGATGTCTGGTGAAAACTCGAAGATCGTTTTTATCGTGAACATTGTTCAGAACCGCCAAAATCAACGAACTGCTTAGTTGAGGACGGGGTTTGGACGAATTTGAACGCCTGTGATGAGGAGACTTGAGTTGAGCTTAGTGTATACCTTCCGTGAAACGGCGTTCAGAGTAAATTCGCAGCGCGACGCGGCGTTGTAGTTAGCCAAGTGTCGATCAAGCGATGTTGCGTCTCGTCGTTGCTAGGTGTTTACAGTGAAGAGGGGCGATACACTGGACGTGACGTCCGATTTGCATTCGCGCGACGTCAATAGCGTCGCCTTGCCATGCAACGCCAAGCGGTTGACGTCGCGCGAAGGCAAGCTCGTGGGCGGTTTTCTTCAGGGGTTCTTTATTAGCGCAACCAAATCTAGCGAAGAAAGCAATAAAATAAGTGTATATTAGGACCACCTGCACTCGAACAAAACGAAAAAATGGCCGCTACCGTTGCTAAAAATATGTTGCCTCTTACGCGAAATTGCCTACGTACGCGATAGCGCGTAATCGCCCAAAGTTCGCGCAGCTTTCACACCTGGGGCCGGATTCATCAATGTACTAACCCACGGTTAGCGCCCCTAACCTACCAACCCAGCACCGTTTCAGCGATTCATCAACTTACCAACCCACGCGCTGCTGGGTTGGTTACTAGGTCTGCGCTACCAGCCGAAGAAGGCTGGTAGGCCGCTAACCAACCCACTAGATGTCGTGCGCCATTGCTAATCGGCGCTCCTCAACGCGTGCGGCAGCGCGCAGCGGCTCTTGGAACATTGCCAAAATTGGTATCGATTTGCGAGGACTGTTATTTTGAAGAAATTACTACACTGCTGCTTATTCTCCGGCTATTATTCGACTTCTGACACTATTCTTCTATTACTGCTACTCCCATTATTCAACATTTGACATTATTGCTGCGCTATTACTACTCAATTAGGAATTCCGGAAAAATAATTAGAATTATAATCCTTTTTCTTGCGAGTGATTAGTTCACGGTTTTCGAATTGCATATTCACAATTTTCCTTCCTTACAGTCCTTTTTATGAATATTGTAGTTATTGCCAAGATCTCACCTGAAACCTTTTAATTATTTCTTTGGACGAAACTAATTCACAAATTCTTTTCGTCAGTAAAGGGAATAAGCAGCACCAGAAATTCGATGTAATAAATGAAAAAAATTGAAACATTAGTAAATTTCATAATCACATATCAGGAAATATGAATATGAATTGAAATTGACTTGAATTATAATCACTATTTCATTATTTTGTTACTACTAAATTCAATGTGAACCAGCTAAACATTTTCTTCAGTCTTTGTTTGAGTTGGATATCTTCCCATCTCCCTTACGATTTGTATCTGCTACCCGTGTTTGTTCTCACACTAGATTTGATGTTGTGAGCCATTTACGGTTTGCTGATTACAACTCCTTCTTGCACCCATCCTCCCCTTCCCACCTCAAATCATTGTCCTTAACCATGAGTACTGAGGTGTGCACTTCATAAAAATATTCTTGCTTTTTTGGAATACTTTTCGTCCGCTTTTTTATCATTTTGTAGAGTAACGCGAGCATTTTTTCATTTTAAACTCATCACGGTTTTCAATCAACGCAAGAAAAATAAAAAGTGAGAAAAAGAGAAGCCGTCCGTCGTTTCATGTGAAAAATTATGTTCTGCTATTTTATGAAACGTTAGGAACGTGTACGTATGATATTTAGCAGTTGTGAAGAAATATGCCTCTTGTGATCCAACGAAAGAATAATAGAATCAACTGTTTGCAATTTTCGACTGTATAGGAAGAATAGCATTGTTTTGTGATGAATAAACCTCAGAAACTATACGAAATCACTTGAAACATGGGAAAACGCATCCTTTGTGCTGAAAAACTGCCGTTGTGTCACTCTTATTCAACAAAATCCATTCATAGTGTAGTTTTATATCATTTTTTGAGAGTTGACAGTAGTTATCCTGTGCTGTGTGCACTAAAATTGCCGCCGACGCCTAAAAGTCTCGGTCAGCGTAACCCACACTGATTTGCGCTTAGTGAATCAAAATCGGAGGTGTTGGGTTGGTTAAGCGCTCGGTCAGACTTACCGTCGGTCAACCCAAACCCAGCATTCGATTGATGAATCCGGCCCCTGAATTCCAGCGCGACGCGATTTTCATTTGCCATCGTGTCGCCCTGCGAAAACCTTAAACGCCGCCTGGCGCGCGACGGCCGCAGTGACCAGTCCTTTTGACTTCCGATTAGTTTATGTTACAAACTTTATACGGGGCGTAGTTCTTCGCGAAAATTTGGCGCTAGACTAAGGAGCGTTGCTCGGGCCAGTTAGGCGGCGTTCAGAGTTTTTGTTAGGCGACGCGATAGTCGCGTTGCGCACGATTTCAGGTGCCGCGCGAATGTTAGTCGACAAAGCGAAATTGCGTATGCTAGCGATATCGCGTGAACAAGCAACGGCAATTTTCTTTCCAGCAGTAGCGACATAATTTTGGTGCTTTCACGGTTAAGTTTCTTTGTGTCAATGAAAAACACTGAAGAAAGACAGCAAAGAACTTGTCTTCGCGCTACGTGCATCGCAACGCGTTGCAAAAATTGGCGCATCATTTAGATTTCATCGCACTTCTTCACTGCGATCATTTTGCGACGACGCGGCCCCACATCGCTTGATCGATACGGAGGCTAAGTATAACGTCGCGTCGCGCTGCCTATTAACTCTGAACGTCGCCTTACGGGGGCTTCATTAGTTGAGGGCGAGGCGCGGCTGAATCTCAACGCCAGTCACTAGAACGCCACAATTGGTGGCGTGGTTTGGACCAGTGTGAACTCCAGGCGCTGGGATTCTCGAGTCGAGGGCAGAATCTGAACGCCAGGGACGAAGACACTTGAGTTGGGCCGGGGTCATACTTCCAGCGACGAGCGACGCGGCGCAACGTTCGCCATCAATATCGACCGAAAATCGATATGCCGGATGTGCGGTGTCGCTGGGGACGGTCGCTGGAAGTGTGATCCCGGCCTTAAGGGCGGGGTTTGTACGAATCGGGACGCCAGGGACGAGAAAGTTTTGGTTGGGGATCGATATTTGGACGAGTATGGGCGCCAGTAATGAGTATATTCGAGTCAGAGTGCGTTTTCGAAAGCTTGTCCATTCGAAAACATGTGAGTAAGGGGCGGAGTTCGAACGGGGTTGGGCGCCAGTGAAGAGGAAATTTGCGCTAGGGGGGGGGTCGGATGACTTGGGTGTCTTAACAGAGGAACGTTCAGTTAGGGCCATGTTTTGGGCGAGGTCGGACGTCATTTTTTTCTTATTCGCTTCTTTTCTTCGCTTGGTGAATGCGGTTTTAAGGCGACCTTCATGCGCTAATTGATGAGGAAAGCTCTCATCTAAACGCGAATCAGATTCTCAACATCGACGCCATTCTTGAAGCTGTTCTGCACAAGTTGCTGCTCAGTGAGTCTAGATTTTCCTGGGTGAGTTTTTGGCTTTTCAGTAATTAGGTCTGTTTCAGAGCGTGTCAAACCTCATCTGTACCATGTGATGGTGAAGGATCATTCAAGAGCCGGCTGCTTACAGGCGTTGTCGGCTAACATTGCCTACGTTCGCAGCCTGAGCCTCGCTGAGCTGGGTTTTTCCGATGCTGACGAGGTTGGTTGGGTGACTTATACGGGCTCAGGCGATTCTTGGCCCCGAGCCGCGTGGAGGAGCTGACGACAAAGACGAACTGGAGGAGCCCGGACAGCAACATAAGCCGACCCGCAGATTGGGGAAGCGGGGCCAGAAATCGCCTGAGGTTTTTTTTACCGAGAAATAAGCTATTTTCGGATTAATATGGTGTGTTTCAGTTGATTACGCCCCCGCCGGCGGTGATGGAGCAGGTGAAAAATTGTCTGAGAAAAATGCAACATCACTACTCGCCGCTGAAGAAGCTGGAGAATCTTCTCAGGTGAGAGTTGTAGGATTTTTTCAGAATTTTTTTCAAAGTCAAGTTTCCCAATTGCAGAGCTATCAGTATAGTTCTGTCGGTGCAGTCGAAGGGTGTGGACAAAGATCGCCAGAAAGGATTGACGGCTGATGGTTGGTGTAGATTTCATGTACAGTTTTGGGACTTTTGAACCATTATTTTCTGCTATTTTAAGATCTGGTTCGATGGATTGTGTACATATTGGCTCGATCGTCGACTGTCGGATGTGAGGTGGAGGCGTGGTACATGTGGGAGTTGCTCCCTCAGCAGATGGTGACGAAGGTGAGCCAGTTTTTCAGATTATTCGCTTTGAGGGATTTTGACTCGGTTGTGCCGCGCTAGATTCGCGATTGTGCCACGGCAATTTCGCGATCCTCGACTGTGCCGCGATTGCTCCCTGATTTCGGCTGCCGCGATTCGCGATTGTGCCGCGGTGATTCCGCGAACCTCGACCATGCCGCGGTAACTTTGCGATACTCAAACTTGCCACGGTTTCGACTCCCCCCCCCCCGATGAATGCGCGATTCTCGACTGTGTCGCGGGGACTCAGCGATCCTCGACTGCCGCGGCAACTCCACGATCCTCGACTGTGTCGCGGGACCACGCGATTTTTGGCCGTGCCCCGAAAGCTCCCCGATCCTCGACTGTGCTGCGGTGACCCCGCTATTCTGAAATTTTCCGCGATTTCTACCGCCGCGTTAACTTCTGGATCCTCGATAGTGCCGCGGTGACTCAGAGATCTTCGACTTCTGCGATAACTTCGTGATCCTCGGCTGTGCCGCGGTGATTGAACTATCTTAGGATGTGCCGCGGTAACTCCGCGATCCTGCAAAGTGCGGCGATTTCGACTATGGTGCTGGCCGCGCCATCCTTGACTGTTCCGCGGTAACTCTGCGATCTTTGGATTTTTCCGCGCTGGCTCCGCAATTTCGACTGCTGCTATAAGTCCGCGATCCTTGAATGTGCCGCTATCGTTCCGCGATTTCGATCGCTATGATACCTTCGAGGTCCTCGACTGTGCCGCACAGATTTAGCTATCTTAGAATGTGCCGCGGTGAATCCGCGATCCTCGATTATTGCGTGTTTTCGCCTACCGCGATATTTCCGCGGTTCTCGACTGTTTTGCGGTGACTGAGCGATATTCGACTGTGCCGCGGCAACTTCACGACTTCGTCCGCTGCGATAACTCCGCGATCCTTCAACTGTGCCTCGATCGTGCGCGATTTCGACTCCTGCTATAACTTCGGGATCCTCGACTGTGTTGCGGTGATTCGGCTATCTTAGAATGTGCCACGATACTTGCGCGATCCTCGAATGTGCCGCGATTGCTTACCGATTTCGTCTTTCGCGATTTTCGGCTGTGCCGTGATAGCACCGTGATTCTCGAATGTGCCGCTATAACTCCATGACCCTTGTACGCCCAAATGTCGCGACCCTCGACTGTACTGCGCCAGTGCCGAGGTAGGATTGCTATGATGCCGCTATAGTTTCGGTACTATAATAGAGGCTTTGAAGCGGCGCCGGCTAAGAAGCGCTAGCTTTGCGGCCCTCGGCTGCGCCGCGGTAGCTCCGCATCAGTACTGCGGCAGATCCGCGTTGCTCTGCGTGCCGAAAGTGTTCTGCACTTGTGCCACGACCTTAGACTGTACAGGGACTTTGCCGCAGTTAGAGCGCTCCGGTGCCGCGATAATTCCGATAGGCAAAGGAGCGCAAATGTCGCGGCTGATCGTAAACAGAAGGCCGCGTGACTCCGCGATAGCCCCGATTCCGGGCCTCCAGGCATTGACTCGGTGCAGTCGCGGAGCCGCTGCGGCGATTTTTGTCAGATTTTTTCTTCATGTTCAGTGATCTGAATAATTTAAGGGTGATGCTGCCTACTATTTGACGGCGCTCTTCTCAGCTATTCACATTCTGAAAAGTATTGATGCGATCAAGAAGCTGGCTGAAAAGGACGAGGATATGGTGGCTAGCATGGTGAGTTAGATTTTGTGGAGTTTTGCCGTCTGAAAGAAATAATTCAAAAATTTCTATGGAAATCGGCCTATTTTCCGCGGAATTCATGTATTTTTTCAATACTTTTAGGATCTTTCCCGACAAATGTGCTCACCTTCGCCATCTTGCTCATCGGACGCTTTCGTCAAGGTAGCGATTCCGGATGAAGCTGCTGGTTGTATTAGGTGAGTTTGAAATATACCACAGCGTCTGGGTAAGCTTCGGGTAATCGCGTGATGCTTTACCCTACTTCTCTCTCAAACACGAAAAAAAGAACTTTGTGGAGTGATTAGCCGTTTTCAGGTATGCAACATTCCCTGGCGTGCCTCAGATGACGACGGGGAAGTTATGCCGTGTGATCGCTCATCAGCAGGGCATTACGAATCCGGAGGACCACGGCTTGTGAGTGACCATCAGATTTTTCTCAGAGGCTGGTTAGGGAAACCTATGTGTAACATGGGTTTGTGCACCCTGAACACGAAAAAGGAGTCGCGGACGAGTTAGCCCATTTAGACGCGACACGCCCGCGGAATATCGCTGCGTTCACGACTTTGGCCTCTTGCAGACGCGCTCTAGCGGCAGGCTGACTCGTCCGATACTCCTCCGTTTTCGTGTACTGGTTCATAAGCCACCTCAGATGGCTGAAGAAGTCAGATTGTTGAATCACATTTTTAGGTCGTATTCATTCTTTAAATTCCAGGTATCTGATTGTAAACGGCTACGAATCATGCCTGCTGCCTCATGAATGTCCTGATGCGATTCGGGATAATCTGCGTGGGACCGGAAAACCGCATTTGTTCGCCTACAAGCGTCATGATGCGAAGATAGGCTGGCCGCGACATGTGATGTCAACGCCGGGTTAGACGAGCCGGATGACTACTGGATATGGGTTGTTAGCCGAATTTAGTCGAAAAAATGTAGTCATCATAGATCACGGGTTGTGTATGATATCCTTTCCGAGTTTGACGCATTGAGCCTGAATGTAGCTAAAGAGTTGTATGGATCTTGTCCTTCTGGAGGTTGGAGGTCACGAAATGAGGAGGAATATGCTCCGGCAGACTAAGTTGTCGACAATAGGCAGGTCTACGGCGAGGGCGTGTCGACGTCCCGTTGCCTGGCTGCGATGGGCAGGTACCTATCTGTAATCCAGCAATAGTGCAAATTTTTGCCTATCATGTGGCTTGCGTTTTTTCTCCTGCCGCTTCTGTACAAGAGAAGGCACGCGACAGAATTCAGATGTCTCACTTTGAGCGTCATTGCGAACTCGCGGAGCGTGCGATGCACCACTCATACAATGGAGCGCACCTACCGCGAGCGAAAAATCCCGTTTTGCACCAACCGCGTGCCACTATCGCACCAACCGCGTGACCTTAGCGTACCGACCGCGGGCAGGAACAGCGTTTAGTGCCGAAGGCGAGCATTCGGGTGCTAACCGCGTGCACGAATTTACGCGGGCTGTCGATATGCCCAAAACGCGTGCCGCCCGCTCGTAACTTCCCAAGAACTCGTAACAACCGCGTACCAGTACCGAACGTACTGTGTGTCAGTGCGTGCCGACCGCTGTCAGTATTCAAAAAGCGTTTGTACCGACTGCGTGGTATTGCGTTCCGACGGCGTAGGAATGCGTGCTGACCGCGTGGCAATGCGTATCGACTATGTGACGACGCGTATCAACCGCGCTAATTTGCGCGCCAACCGCGCGCAAATTTCGTTCCGAACGTCGCCTATCGCGGTCGGCACGCAACTTGTCCGCGGCTGATACGCTCGATTGTCTGAGCGCTTCACATTTTACAGCATGCAGATGGACCATTCCCTCCCGATGGTAAAGATTAGAGAATAAGTCACAAGTAGAAAAAAAATGGGGTTAAACAAGTAAAGTACTGTGCTTATCTGGGCCGAATTCCGGTCTGCAATTGCGTCTCGACACGCTTTGCGGCCGCACGCACTCCAACCGGTCGAGTTTCCAGCGCCAAAGCCGACTCGATGGGGCTTTTTTGTAGTTTTCTTCAACTTTTCTTAGTTTTCAGTTTCCAAAACCCACCTAGAGTCAACAGATCGACTGCTGCGGCGCTGGAAACTCTTCCGACTCGGGAGCGTGCGGCCGCGAAGCGTGTCGAGACGCAATTCCGGACCGGAATTTGGCCCAGAGAAGCACAGTAGTTTCATAGGATTTGAAGGACTATCCAATTTGGAAGCTTAACGCGTCACAATTGGACATGAACGCGTGAAGATCAGACATGTTTCGGAGCGATAGGCAGACCTTTCGGGGCAACTGGCTGGTATCGTGGCCATCTCATCTCGTTAAAACCAGCGCCTAGCGTCCTTTTAGACAGCGGTCCACCTCTCATGCTCTTTTTTCTTTTACTTTAATTCTGGGTAGCTGATCGATCGGGCTGCACATGGTGGAATTGAATTAAGTGCATCGTATAGGCCGCGGGTTCGCTTACGCGTTTGGAGTCTGGCGTCGAAAAAGCGACGTGGGGCCTACTATTACCTGTCAAATGGTGGATGGAGGTGAGGGGGGCACAAAAGAAATTCTAACTTGGCAATAGGCGGATTGCTGAATAATCGCAGGGCAACAGGCGACAACCTGCCTATCGCACCGACACACCTCACGCTTTACGAGATTTCTCCAAGTAGTCTGAATGAGCTCTTTTTGTCCACGTTTTGTGATCTGGGGGACGACCCCACTCTATCCGGCTTGTATCAAGCTGAGAATTTTTTATTCGAGCACTTATATAAATATAAAAAAATGTCTGTTACTGACTCTAAATTTACCGAGAAATATTCTTGTTGCAGATTTGTTACCGCTAGCATTTGACTAGAATTAATTTATCACATAAATGCCCCTATACGCGACGCGTGGCGAGCATGCAACGCGGCTCTTTGGTGTGCTGAAAAAGGAAAAAATTATTATAAATGTACATAAATTTATAGTCTCGGAATGGCTGTGAAAAAAATGAATGTTGAATTGCAGAGGTTATGGGTGCTGTTTGATTTTCTTCTGTTTTTTTTTCTAAACTGAACTATGTATATGTATATGACCGATCTTCACAAGTGATTTGGTGAGATTTTCATGCATTGATGTCATTTGCCTGTGAATTTTGTTATGATGATGATGATGATTATGAGGAATGTAAAGTATGTATGTATATGTTTGTTGTGTTAGTGTAACATAGTGTTCAGTCTAAATCATGGTAGATTTTTATTGATTTTTTTCTGATGATTCAGATAAAGAGAATCTGAGAGTTTGGTGCACTAAAAATTTTTTCAATCTAGCAGCTTAACCGGCTATCCCTCAGAAGGGTTCTTCTATTTAGAAGTTGCTCCTTTGGTGTATTGTATCCACATGTGAGGCGAATTCAGTTTGTCGCTGAGCGAGTTGAGCGAGACAGTGAGAAAGTGGATAAAAAAAGCCGCAGCGTACGCGCGCGCACGCGATCAACGACTCAGGCAAACCATCGCTCCGAGCGGTACCGGAGAGCTACTCGAGCGGCGCTGCCTCTCCGCTCCGAGCGAAAATTAGCCATCTACTCGGGCCACAGCAGCCGCTCTCCGGGCCACAGCAGTATCGCTCGGAGCGATCTTCGGTCCCAACTGGCACTGCGGTCTCTGTTCGGGCGATTTTCAAAAATTTCCTAATTGCTATTTTTTCTTTATTTCCGCTTCTTCTGGAGAGGATTAAGCCTGTTAAGAGGATAAGGTACCTGTTACAGCCTGCGGGTCAGGAGGTTAATACTGCCACTGGCCGCAACAAGGATATTATCCCAGCATGGTCCGCAATGAGGAAGCCTTCCCCACCGCGGGCCATGAGGGATCCCCTCGACCGCCAAAAATTGTCATCCTGAGAGTGATCCGAGGTCACCTCTCAAGAGTGGCCTCGAAAGGCCAACTACCCGTCTACACGAGGCGAGCCGCCTTTTATACCCGCAGGATTGGTTGTTCTTTGAGTGATAACGTGGCTCGCACCTTATCACTCAAAGAACAACCAATCCCGCGTCTCTCTATCTCTGGCGATGGCACCACTGTGGCTCCGAGAGTGACCGGAGAGCGACCGAGGGGCGAACTGGCACCGGACAGGGACCGCGGTGCCAGTTGGCCCCTCGGCCGCTGTCCGGGCGATGACATCATAATTGGGAGGAGCCGGTCCCGCTCGGAGCGATGGTTTGCCTGAGAAGGCCCAATAGCTACACCATAAATCGTCTCTGATGGTTGCACTGTGGTTTTACTCGGACCAAAAGGAGTTGACGCGCCGCCCACTTTCCCGGAGACGCGCGAAAGCACGTGTTCGCCCTCCTGGCACGACAGCGTGCCTATGGCGGGCGAGCGTGCATCCCAAAAGAAGGCTCGATGCCTACGGCTCTTGAGCCTGGACTCAGATGGCAGTGCCGGAGGTTCAGTTACCGTTGGTCCCGTCCAGCTGTTGGAGGCCTCAGTTGGTGCTCGGCGCACTGGACGCATCGCAGGCCCGAGCGGCTGGCGCGAAGCTTGTTGACGTGCCGGTGCGCAGTTTGTATACTCTCGGCTTCACGCTATACTTGTTCCAGATGGAATTTATTTCGAATATCCGACTTTTCGACTATAGTCGGATATTGCACATTTTCGAATATTCGACTTTTCGACTGTAGTCGGATATCACACCTTTTCGAATATTCGACTTTTCGACTGTAGTCGGATATCATCCTTTTTCGAATATTCGACTTTTCGACTGTAGTCGGATATCGCCCTTTTTCGAATATTCGACTTTTCGACTGTAGTCGGATATCGCACTTTTTCGAATATTCGACTTTTCGACTGTGGTCGAATATCGCACTTTTTCGAATAACCGACTTGTCGAATAAAAAGTCGACTTTTTTATCCGACTGAAACAGTCGGATACTCATCCGATTATTCGATTCGGAACAAGTATACTTCACGCCCCGCCTATGAAATTCAGAGAGGCTCTTCGCCAGGGCCTTACAGATTCAGCGGCTTGTCCTTAAATCTGTGTCCACGATGAAAAAGTTGTCCGTTTTTTGGAAAAGAACGCAGGATTTGGGTCCTCTGAAGAAGAGTCAGGACGGAAGTGCTACGAAAAACGGCAGGAAGTGGGTGAAAACCCCGTGTACCAGCCGACCCGTTGGATCACTCCACCCACGTCATATAACAGTTGTCCTGTGTTCATTTCACGAGGGGAACAGTTGCCGAATTTTTGAATCTTCTTCATCGAAGATCTTGGCATCACAGCATGTGCATTGACTCATCTTATTTTCAAGTAGTTTCAAGTTCAGAAAACAGAAAGCAAAATCACCTCTCGGAGAATTTTGAAGTGCAAACTCAGACAGTAGGTGCGGGCGGATCGCTGGCATTTGGCGGGCGGATCGACACCCCGCCATCCGCCCGCCAGTAGCCAGCGATCCGCCCGCCAGTAGCCAGCGATCCGCCCGCCAGTAGCCAGCGATCCGCGGACCATTAGCCAGCGATCCGCCCTCGATGCCACATGTGGGTTATTCCGGTGGTTCCCACCACGGTCTCCGTGTGCGGGACCAGCCCCCCCCCCCTAGCCGTGGGGACCATCCCCTCAGCTGCCAAAAATTATCCTTCGGCCTCTGAGTGATCCTTCAGAGGTGACCTGAAGCCACCACTCAGGATCGGCCTCGAAATGCCGAGTGAGCAGTCGAGGCGATGAAGCGCCTTTTATACCCTTCGGTTTGTTTACTCTGAGCATGATACTGATACCAGAGAAGAACTCGTCAATGATTGACAAATTCACCGTGTAAAATTTGAGCGGGCGGATCGCTGGCTATCAAAGCAGTGGCGGGCGGATCGCTGGCTATCAAAGCCCTGGCTGGCGGATCGCTGGCAGGTTGCGGCCGGATCGCCGCTTTAGAGCTTGCCGGCGATCCGCCCGCTAGCGTGATCAAGTTTTCCAGGTGCCGCTATCCGCCCGCCAAAACGCAGCGATCCGTCCGCAATGGCTTTGATAGCCAGCGATCCGCCCGCCAAGGCCACGATGAGCAGCGATTCTCCCGCAACTTGCCGGCGTACCGCCCGGAGAGGCCTTGATTGCCAGCGGTCAGTCCGCAGCTGTTGTCTGAGAAGCCATTTAAGACATTAAGTATGCGTCTACTCCGCAACACAAAGGCGGTCCACGTTTTTCTGGGAACTGCAGTTGCTGTCATGTTGCTAGGCGGAATGAGAGCAATGAATTTGGCGTAACCGTGAGATTGTCTGGCAAGGGAAGGTCACTTGGAGAAAGTGACCAATCCTCAACAAAATGCAAGTTTATATTATCGTTTTTCACGAAAAAAAAATTGAATTTACCTTTATTGCTGCGCTCCATCTCTTTGAACGGAGTTATAGACGTTTATTGCCGGGTTACCATAGTTACTTGTCATTATGCCAACATCAAGTTACCTTAGCCTTCCTTGAAGCCAAAAATATACTCCATAGTCGTTTTCAGCTCTCGAATAACTTTCCTGGACAAAGTTCGGGCGAAAAATTACGATTTCTGGCGCCCCAAAACCCACAAGGGCCTCTTTCTTTCTATATTCAACTCCACAGGTCAAAAAAATGTTTCCGGCTCAAACATGGTTCAGAGAGGTTATTAAGGGCGCTAAATACGAATATGAGGTCGTTTTTCGGTTTCTAGGCTATGTTGTTGGGTTACGCTACGGCAAGGTCATTTACCAATCGCAACCTTATAACTCTGCTTAGAGAAACGGAGCGCGACTAGAAAGGTCAAATTTGAATTGTCCATAAAAAACTATCCTAGGAACTTGAATTCAGTACAGAATGGCCACTTTATGCAAGGGACCTTACCTTGTTACCACTGCTATAGGGCTGTCCCCGATCCGACCGAAACTATTATGGCTGCCTTCGAACATCCTCCCGCGAACAGCTCGGCGAGCCGCCTGCCTACCACCATTTGCCCGCTATCAGCCCGGAGCAGCTTTCAGTGCCGTACGTCCGACCGGTGTTACTAGCTGAGTTGACCGGTGCTCTACTTCAAGGATTCTCCTGTTGTCAACTCAGACAGTAGGTGCAGACTGACCGCCGGCAATCGAGGCCTCTGCGGGCGGTCCGCCAGCAAGCTGCGAGCGAATGGCTGCTCGTCGTGGCCTCTCCGAGCGGATCGCTGCCTCTCGTCTCCGCGGGTGGATCGCTGCGTTTTGGCGGGCGGATAGGGGCACTTGGGAAAGTTGATCACGCTAGCGGGCGGATCGCCAGCAAGCTCTAAAGCGGCAATCCGCCCGCAAGGGCTTTGATAGCCAGCGATCCGCCCGCAGAGCTATGAGATGCAGCGATCCGCCCGCAACCTGCCAGCGATCCGGCCGCCCGAGCTCTGATAGCCAGCGATCCGCCCGCTCAAAATTTACAAGGTGAAACTTGTCAATCATTGACGAGTTCTTTTCTGGTATCAGTATCATGCTCAGAGTAAACAAACTGAAGGGTATAAAAGGCGCTTCATCGCACTGACTGCTCACTCGGCATTTCGAGGACGATCCTGAATGGTGACTTCAGGTCACCTCTGAAGGATCACTCAGAGGCCTAAGGATAATTTTTGGCAGCTGAAGGAATGGTCCCCACGGCTAGGGGGGGGCTGGTCCCGCACACGGAGACCGTGGTGGGAACCACCGGAATAACCCACATGTGGCGTCGAGGGCGGATCGCTGGCTAATGGTGGGCGGATCGCTGGCTACTGGAGGGCGGATCGCTGGCTACTGGCGGGCGGATCGCTGGCTACTGGCGGGCGAATCGCTGGCCATTGGCGGGCGGAACGCTGGCTATTGGCGGGCGGATCGCTGGCTAGTGGCGGGCGGATGGCGGGGGGGGTGTCGTTCGGCCTGCAAAAAGCCAGCGATCCGCCCGCCCCTACTGTCTGAGAACCGCGTATGAACTTCTGTGACCACCTGCTTTCTTCAGGGTTTAATCGCATTGGAGTAATCCGTAAGAAAGTTCTGTTAGAACGAGCGTTGCCTCCTATGAAATTTATAAACGAAAATATTTATTAAAATTGGAGCTCTCAAAATCACCTCCCATTCAATCAGGTGTTGGAATGGGAAGCGTATGTGATAGTAATTACATTTATTATGTATACACGTGTGTCCAGCCCTAGTAATAGTACACAGTTATTCCACCCAATGAGCGAATGTTCAATAGCTGGATTATAATCGGACTTCGTCAGCCTTGAGACCATTGGCGGAGAATTCTGCAACTTTATTCGTCGCCTTCTTTTCCTTCGGCATGCAGGGGAAGTATTGGATGAAGGGTATCTGAAAGAATATGCAGTGCTTTGGTAGGTTATCTGAGCCAGAATCGCTGTATGTACCGTTTTTCTGAGATCAGGATTCCGGTCCGGAGTTGCAGACAACGTCTGTTTGAGCACGCAACACGATGATAATCGTTGTGAGACCAAGTGAACCCGTCACGATTTACAATTAGGGTCCGTGGCTCGCGTCCTCAAGAAAAGTATTTAAATCTCACCGCGGCTGGAGCAGGCAATTTAAATCTCACCTGCGGCTGACGGTATAGTAACTGATCAGCAGCGCTCTTCTATCGGCCTGAGTCGATTAGCGGCCCGGTGCACGCGACCACCGCGCCAGCCGCGGGTGAGATTTAAATGTTTTTTTTTCTTCACGACGCCAGCCACGGACCTAGCTATACTTTTGTCGCAGCGCACTTATCACTGTGTTGCGTGCTGCAACTGAGGATGCCCTTATCCTCGTTCCAATAAGGAGGTTCCTAGATTACCTTATTCAAAATCCGCATGACAGCTGGCGGATAGCTGTAGGTGTCATCGTCGATGGTGATTTCGTGAACGATGCCTCGCGATCGGAGTCCACGTTGTTCTCGAGTTGCTCCTGAACGAGGCGCATACTTAGTTTGCAAATGCAGACGAAGATTTTAAGAGAACGAGATACAGTACCTCCTACAGTGTTGTCCAAGACGCACGCACATATGGCGCCCACGAACATCTGGAGTTGCAACAGGACGTTGACAACGTTGTCGAATATTTGCGCACCTGAAGAGCCGAGTCTTGACCACTTTACGGTTAGCGCATGGAAGAGAAGCGTGCCAACCGCGGACGAGACGCGTACCAGCCGCGGTGGGGCTGCGTCACGGCCCTTCTTTTTCACGCGGTCAAGCCCGCGGTTACCAATCTTTTTGCTAATGAGTTGGCCCGTACTGATCGACTAGTAAGCTGTTCCTCTTTTTGAATGGTCCGCAGTCGGCCAGCGCGTACTGCTTGCTTGTCGTTGATTTACGCGTAGAACCGCGTTGGTTCGCAATCGGTGGTACGCCTTTCTACTGCGACCCACCTGAGGCAATCAAGTTTAAGACAGGACCTTTGGAAGTCATGTTTTGCGAAATGGTAAGTCAACGGCTGGCACGTGAATCTAATAGGGGTCTGCAGAGTAGTGGCTGCCGTTCGCTGGCGTGACGTAGAGCCTTCGTGGCGTCAGAACACTGTGGTCCCCCCCCCCATCACGCCGCGTCGGTCGCCGCCGCCAACCAATAAAATCGATATCGCATCCCCCAGCGTTGCGTGTCGCTTCGACTTCTAAATTGCAGGCACCTGACGGTTAGATGTTAGAAGAAGCGGGCTGTTTTCTGCACTGAGCTGCTTCTCTTAAGGTGGTGCAGGGCTGGTTCTTGTCGCTAGGCTCGACATTATTACGTGACTAGTTCGAACCAGGCTTCCTAGTACGTGGTTGGTACGCTGCGATGGCTTGTTGACCGAATCCGCGTTCACAACTTTGTAGCTGCCCCTCTGTCAGTAGCGCCGTAGTGATGAGGAGGCAGTTACGCCTTTTTGATCCCTGGTTCGAACAACAAGCCCGCTCCGACACTTCTGTGATGGTCCGCGATCGGCTTGGTATGGGTAAGCAACCAGTGCGCATCAGTATTTGTTACTGCGCTGTTGGTTCGTTCTGACACTTCTGAGATGGTCCGTGGGCGGCCCGGCTTTGGTACGCTATCGGAACGCAGTGCCCCTATCAGAACGTGTCGCGCGCTCTCTCTCTCATTTTTGGTTCACAGTCGGTTCGGTCTACTTTTCTAAAGTTGGTCCGCGGATTCAACGATATTGATAAGTAGTTGATAATATTAGTTGTCACTACTTAGATGACCCGCGCTCGGTGCGGTATTGGTTTTGTTTTTGGAAGGTCTGCATTAAGATTTGTAGGTTCGCGGCTGGTACGCTGTGACTTACCTGCGATAGTCTGCGGGCGGTACGGTGTGCATGTGTGGAATACGAGCATAATTATTGTGGGCGCTAATTATAATGGTCCGCTATAACACTTTTTTTTCTGAGATGGCCCGCTCCTCAGATGATGTTCAATCGCGGTCGGCGCCTTCCACCACTTGCGAAAATTTTCGTAGTTGGTGCGATAGTGGCACGCGGTTGGTGCGCTGTAATCCTTCGACGATTATCCGCAAGCGGTACGGCCTTGGTACGCTGTCGCTTATTCGGTACGGCATACTATTCAAAAGTTGGTCCGCGTATGTAACGATACTGATAAGTATTCTATAAGAGTAATTGCCGTTATTAGATGGTCCACGCTAACTGCGGTATTGGTTTTTGGAAAGTCTGCATTAAGATTTGTAGGCTCGCGGCTGGTACGCTGTGATGGGGTGCCTGCGATGGTCCGCGGTTGGTACGGCGTTGATGTGCGTGGGTGCGCGAATGGTCTGCTATGACCCTCGCTTGGGTAGTCTGTGGTGGACACGACTATGTTATGGAACGGGCATGCATTTACCCACCCAGGGTGGGTGGGCGGCCAAGATGGACGCTTTCTCCTGGGATGAACCCCACTCCTGATATAATGCTAGTTCGCGGTCGGCGCACTCCGCCCCTTTTGGAATGGTCCGCTTTCGGCACGCGATCGTTGCGCAATTTTCGAGGAATTTAGTGATAGATCTTACCAGTGTGCACAGGATACCTCCTGAAATATTCAGGTACGATCATTCCGAACAGCATCGAGAAACCGAGAATTCCCATATTGCGCGGCATACTCATGTCTACCTGTAACTTGAGAAGTATGGAGAGGGATGCATGGATGTAACAGTAACAAATTACCGTTTGCAGATTAGAAACAGCGACTCCGACCACCATAGCCATCGATGACGCCAGAATTCCACCAACCAATGGATCAGGAACGGTAGATAAGATGGCACCAATCTGGAAAAAGCACTTGTTATCTCACTGTTCAGAGATTCTTCAAGGTTAGTAACACTTGAGTTACGCATGGTGTTACATTTCAAATAGTAAATCCGGGTGGGTCGAGAGCTAACAGCAGACCGAATTGCGTTCACCCGCGGTACGACCGCCAGTGTCCCGATACTGGCCCGCTGTAAAGACGTCAACGACCTGGCTTCGATCAAAAAAAAAGTCTACTTAAAACGTCAGGGCGGCAAGAGCGACGGTCAAAGGCGGACCATAAAACGCCCACTACGCTGTCCGACTGCCACCTACCTGCCATCGTTCTATAGGGATAAAAATACCAGGCTGAATTCCGGGCTATTGGCGGGCTTACTGCACCGGTGACTAAGCTCATTATGCTGGGAAGTCTGTGTCTGTTTGCGATCTGCCTGCCGTTTTGAGTGATGACCGCCAAACGCCCGAGGTGGCTGTTAGCGCCCTCTGCCCGCCCGGGGAAATTGTCTGAGATTCATGTTTTGACACGGTAATGATGCTACTGAGACAGTAAGGCTGTGAGCACCAAGAACCAAATGCGGCCTGAAGAACGCCCATCCGCGGTCCGACTGCCACCCACCCGTGATCAGATCAGCGCAGTGGAATCGCCGGGCCGATGGCGAGCCTATTGAATGGGCTTCTGATATGGTCATGCGATCTACGGGTTTTTAAATATGTAAGCGGGCCGCGTTCTGTACGAATAGGCAATGGGTGCCTTTGGCTCAGCCGGCACACTGTTTGAGATTCATGTTTTGAGATTGTTAACAACACTAGTCAGACAGTGTCAGTGGGAGAACAGAGGGCGTGTGGCTGGCCAACAACGCTAGCCTTGCTGTCCAATTGCCACCTGCCCGTGATCAACCCAGCGTAATTGAATTACCGGGCCATTTCGGCCCGGTAATTCAATTGCGCTGATAGCGGACGTACTGAGTCGCTCATTGAGGTCTCAATGGGCATTGTTGGACAGGAGATCTGTGACTGTCCGCGCTCGGCCTACCGTTTCAAAAGTTGCCGGCTATTGGCCCGGAGAGGCTATTAGCAACCCTCGGTCCGCCCGGCGTGGCTACACAAGATTCACGTTTTGGCATGTTCACAATTGTTTCTGCCTCGTCGACTGCATCGCTCAATCGCAGCGATATTTTGGTAGGCTGTCTAAACCATGGCCCTGGTTGTAGCGAATTTGTACACATACCTTCGTACATACTCCGAGCACAATCAGAAGAACGCCAGCGACGACCATTGTCCATCTGGAGGCGACTTTGGTAACGCCAATAACTCCGATATTTTCAGTATGCGTCGTCATTCCGACGGCTGGTCCTAGTAAGCCCGAGAGGAATGAGCCCATACCTGAAAACTTCAGCTATTTATAGTTTGCGATGTCGCTTTAGCTGCGCGACGCCGTCTGATGAACCCACCTTCAGCGAGAATCCCTCGATTGATGGCATGGCTCGGTGGCGGCCTTTCATGTGACATTCGGGCGGCGGCGTGATAGTCACCGACCGACTCGAAGACGGAGGTCATGGCAGAGAGAAGAAACGCGAGAAAGAGGCTCACATTGATTGAAGGCGCGCCGAACTTGCCTGTAAAATTTATGGACTTTGAAAAAAAAATAGTTGAAGAAATATTGCTTCAATCTTTGTCGGAAAAAAATCTTTTTTTTTCGAATCTTGTGATGAGTTTGAGACTGCAACACTAGGTGCTATTGTGCTGCCATCTTAGCAACAGGTGTTCCTCGGCATGTGAGGAATTTCGTGCACAACTACTAATGCATGCGAGACACACATGGAGCTGGGTAGAAATAAAACTAACCAGGGTAAGGTACTGCGATCCAGGCGGAGTTGCGTATAGCGCTGACTTTGTGGGGTATGTCGACGCGGGCTGGGCCGCCAGCTTCCACGAGATTACAGGCAGTGAGGAATAGACAGAACGCCCATGAGACCACAATTGCGATTAAATACTGTAAAATTAATAGTTTACGCTTATATTGAATGATTCAGTGATGGAAATATGGCACTTGTTCCGAGAACCTACCACAACGCGAGTTTGATGCGGCGTGGCTACAATTGCGCTTGGACCGCATTACGTCGCTATATTGTGCCTATTATCGCAAATGCGGTATACGCGACGTCGTGGTAGGTTCTCTAAATAAGTGCCGGAAAATCTTTTAAAAATTCAAAATTGACTGTAAATTGTAACAGTTTTTTTTCTGTTGCAGTAAAATAGAGCATGGGCTCGAACTGTAGTGAACATGGGGAACGTGCTCAGTTGGGCGGAGCGTTCTCGATAGGGGCATAATCGAGTTGACTCAACGCACATTCTCACTAGGAAGACTCTCTGATTTCAGCACTGTCCCTCACATAATCAGCGTTGTGAGGAACTTTGCTGCTTTTGATGTCGTTGTCTCTTCATTTAGTGCATAAGAAGAAGGAAAAGATTGGGTTAGAAAGGTATTGAATAGGATATGCCTAAAAATATTTTGAGTATTTTTGTTAATCGAAAAGTGGGTAATCCGAAGTACGAGAAGCTCCGGATATTCAAAAATCATTTCATACGTTTTTGTACCGAAATTAAAATATTCAAAAAAAAAACGTAATGTTCGAGTTAATGGGATTCTCGAATATTTCGAAGTTCTATTACTTGACTACTTCCAAAAATCCAGTCAGTTGTAAAGTCAATCGTTAAATTCTCAGACACTTGTAGTTGTGTTCCGCTAGACCGCTGTTGTTTGTGCTTGTTTCGGGGCAAGCGCCAGGCCCTTCGGGTGAAACAGAAGATGTTTCGGAGAAAACCAGGCGTCAAAGAAAACGCCGAAAAGCGATGTATATCCGAATAACTCGTGGCTGAGTTATTTGGATATGTGAATAATCCAGATAATCGATTATTCGAAACATTGCGATGTTCAAACTTCCAAAACATTGATTATTCTATATTCGAAAGCCTAAGTTGCTAGATCTTCGAAAAAAAATTTAATCGAGTTCTTCGATCTTCGAGCATTCTCAAAATCGGTTATGGATTTTTCTCGAATGCCTGAATATTCAAATGAATCACTTATTTGGATTATTGGACTACTTGAATATCCGAAAAAAATTTAATTACAAATATAACACGGATCTTCGATTTTTTCCGAGCACAATGTTCTTGCAAACTATTCATTTTTTCAAATTTTGTATAAAAATTAATTACTCAAATTCTTCAGATATTCGAATAGTCTGAGAAATTGATGAACTCTAATGCCTCAGCTTTCGACAAAGATAGTTAATCGGATCATTCGGGTATCCAAGGAAAAAAAAACCGAATTACCCTGTATTTCTGAGAGCCGATTTTACTTTGTTTTTTCGCGTGCGTGTGCGTAGAGAAGGGAGAGACTGTGAGAAAGTGCGGGGGCGAAGGAGGGCATCACACGTGCAGACACGCACGCGATCAACGGAAATAAATTTCAGTCCGAAATAGAGGATTAGCGAAACTCTCGGAGGTTTACATAATTGAAAAAATCTATCTATCGTTATTCTCGGCTTTTCGAAAATCAAAAAGTGTGTTTTAAGTACTCAGGTGATCGAAAGCATGAACTATTTGGTTTATTCGAATATTCAAGGGATCTAGTTTATCTGATCCGGACTTTTCGGATATCCGGGTACTTACAGTCAATTGGTGGAATTTTCTGAACATTCAAAAATTCGAAAAAGTCAAGAAACATTGTTTGAGTATTGAAGTATATTCGAAATGGTTACAGGAATATTTTGAGTTCTCCAATAATCGATAGTGTAATGACAATCGTTCCCACCGGATATTGTCCAAAAACGTTTGTCCGGTACCAGTGAAATTTGCCATTTTTGACACCGGGCAGAGGAACAAGAACATCGGCCAGATAAAGAATCGTGATGAATAACGTGACTGCTTGGCTGAAAAAAATATTCATGGACGGTCTGCAGAAAGTCATGACACTGATTCAGAGAACCTACGGCGACGCCGCATCGGGCTCTGGCGCGATGCCATGGCAGGTAGGTTGGGTGAACCAGTACCAGAATTCCATGAAAACTGAGAAAAACTCACATAATAGCCACCCAGTGGAGACTGATTTTGTCGACCATTGTGTTCACTTGTGAAAACGCCAACAACAGCATCAAGGGAGATACCTGAATAGTTCTGTTTTCGATTTCTTTTTTCATGAAAATTCAAAGGTCTTCAATGAATATACAGATTAGGAAAGTTGTGAATGTTGAATATGTATGCTAAATGTAGGATTCTCAGCCGCAAAATGGGACACGAGGCTCCTTTTTTTTTTGAAATTTGCCGCAAAATGTTCACATGAACTCCCGCACACCGGAATCTCCGCGAAATTCCCGGGGAAATCCCGATGCCTCGGAATTGCCGCAAAATCACCCGCCAGGCTCGTTTCTGAAGCGTTGTGACTGCTTCGTGGCTGAAAGCCGAGAAGACCGTTCTTGTTCTCTGACAGGTTTTATTGACTACAGCGAATCTATGACAAGTCACCAACAAAACCTCTCCTTGCTGATGGCGGAACACTTGCCTATTATCCCGAAAAGGCATGCGACCCTGAGGATCTGCACCCAGTAAAAACCGAAAAAATAAGGAATTAGCCAACTTTTTTCGGCAGATTCACCTCTCATAAGTTGCGCTAAGGTGGTAACTTGTGAGATGACACTTTATTGACCTGCTGTCGACAACTGGGATCGCCTAAGGGAAAGCACCCAAACTAAGAACTGCTCAAGGCACCGAATGAACTGCCTTCTGATAGTTCCGTCTACCGGCGATTCACACCCTATTATGTAGCCTGCGGTTCAAATATACTGAGCGAATTTCAGTCGAAGTTGATTCGCTAGTTGTGGACCGCAGCCCTTTGGGATGTTAACCGGCTTCAGATAGGATGTGCACTCACAAGGGAAGTATAGGAAGCGTAGGTCTGAACGGTTGAAATCTAATGTTATAAGGGAATGTTCACGCACTACATAGTGAAATAGTGTAGGGTACCCGCCGCGAAAGATAGGTCTGAAGGAGTTATAAGCTCCGAAAGTTTGCCGACCATCGACCTCCTCCTAGTCTATGAATTGTTAAACGGTCAAGCCAGCAGCATCGACGGCGCAAAGGGAAGAAGGGGCAGTGGTGGGCATGTGACCAGGGTTTGATTCTCCCCCAGAGCTGGTTTTTTGCAAATTCACGGAACTTTCATATTTTGATCAAAAACTATATGACAAATGTCATTTTATCCTTTTGCTGCGCGATATGCTATGGCCATATTGAAAGTGAAATAGGCTCGGGTACAAAAGATTCAAGGTTTTGTTCCCCATCAAGGATTTCCATTGATTGGAAGTATTAACATTACATATTTTTAGCAACCTTATCACTCTATGGGACGCGAAATACATGACCATTTCTTTCACCAATGGTAAATAGGCAAGTCCGCAATAGGAACAGCGAATGAACGCGATAGGCCCCTGGCAACCTATCTCTTCACAGGGGCCGACCACTACTGGGAATCCGAGATCAGTTGGAGTTTCGAAAGGACCCGGACGGATAAGAACGTAGCCGGCCTCATAGGCATCGTCCACGCCGAAAACCATATATTATTTTAAACGACCTAAAAATTAAAAATTTTGAAGAGCAATAGTAGAGTGAAATCGGTTGAGCAGTGCTTTCGAATAGCTGAAAAACCCGATGTCTGCCAGCTGAACCAAGCTTTTTATGCCAGGCGGTTTTGTCAAAATCTGCAAGTTTTTCCCCGCCGGCACTAGAGCCTGTATCGGGCTTTGATTGGAAAAATCACTGCTTGTGTCTGGAAATAGAACAAAATTCTCCGGAATTTGTTGGATGAAAACTGTCTCGAAAAATGCAAGTGTTGTTAACGTCGTCATGATATGGGATGTTCCGCTGACGACGTAAAGTTTCTTCGTCTTTAATACACCCTTTAATGGGAAGAGACCACACGGCTCTGGTAATTGGACAAAGAGCATTTCTCCAACCTTGCCTGATAGGAAAATGAGGGGCATGACGGTCAGGCTACGGGTGGTCGCAGAAGCCGACTGCCCCAAGCGCACCGTCTTCTGCTACCTATTGGTTCTCGTAACTTTTTCAAAATATGTGGGGTAATACTTCCCAATCATATAAGTTCCCCAAAACAATGGGAAAGCTTTGATGGGAAACAAAACCTTGAATCCCTTGTACCCGAGTCTATTTCACTGTCGATATGGTTATATCGCGCAGCAAAAGGATAAGATGACATTTTTGATATAATTTTTGATCAAAATATGCAAGTTCCGTGAATTTGCAAAATGGCAGCTCTGAGGGAGATTCGAACCCTGGTCACATACCCACCACTGCCCCTTCCTCCCTTTGCGCCGTCGATGCTGTTGGATTGGCCGCTTACCAATTCATAGACTAAGAGGAGGTCGATGGTCGACAAACTTTCGGAGCTTATAACCCCTTAAGATCTATCTTTCGCGGCGGGTACCCAACACTATTTCACCATGTAATGCGTGAGCATTCCCACATGACATTAGAATTCTACCGTTCAGACCTACGCTTCTTATACTTCCCTTGTCAGTAAAAACCGAAAACATAATAAGAAGCTGGCAAGCTTTACTGGTTTATTCATCAATGATAAGTTATGGCAAGGTGATAACCCGCGATATAACTCCTTAGTGACCTGCTGTCGACAACTGAGATCGCCTAAGAGAATGCACCGAAACTAAGAACTGCTCGAGTCACCGAATGAACTGCCTTCTGATAGTTCCGTCTACTGGAGATTCACACCCTATCATGTAGCCTGATGTTCACATCTACTGAGCAGATTTCATTCGAGGTTGACTCATTAGTTGTGAACCGCAGCCTCATAGGACGCGCACCTTCGGAGTGGAAAAAGGGGCTGACAATCCCAAGTGCAATTTTTTTTTAGGTAACTAGCAGAAAATGTGAGGCAAGTCCTTTGTGTTTTTGAATTTCAATAAGACTGTAGTTTGTCAAATGCCGTCCTATTGACCTGCTGTAGACAACCCTTTTTTCACTGAAAAATAATTTTTTTGCGGCAGTTATAATTTTTCCCCATTTTTGTCTCAAATTCATACAGTAAACTCAGAATACGCCTTAGGAGACAGGAGAGGTATTTTTTTACCGTTAGTGGTCCAATAAACTTTGTGAGCACGCCGACAACACCGGTGAATCCGATGAGCATCGGTACGATTGCTGACGCCATTAGACATCCTTGCATCTGGAATAATAGGTAAAAAATTAGAGTAAAATTCATCAAAATTTTCCGGCGATGCTTCAGGCAAACTGCCGCTTCTGTCACGCGACGCGACGTCGCGGTAGGTCATCTATACCAGTGCCGAGTTTTGCTGAACATTCGAAAAAGAAATGAAAAGGATGGACCTACCAAGGCTAGTCTTCCGTAGTACTCATGTTCTGGAACGTATGTGGTGCTATTGACTTGGCACTTGCCCATGAACACTTGAACGGAGGGTACGTAGGCGAATGCGGTGCCTTGAAGTAGCGCCAACCTTAGGATTAAGGTTTAGGGTAAGGCTTAGAGCATAAAGCCACTACCTACTGTGGTGTGTACGAGATAATCGACAATATGGCAATTTTTTAAGTTTGACCGGGTGAATCCCATGAGATTCCCTTGTCAGTATTCCAGAAAACTCGTTAATTTAGAAATTTCAAATAATCAATATTCGAGAATTCATTGATTCAAAACATTTTTCAAATGTAAAATATATATGTTCTTATATGTAGTTAGTGTACCTCATGCCGAACATTGTCTGAATAATTGTTGAGATGCCACTGCCAACAAATGTGGAACTGATCAGCTCATTTAGTAATTTCGCTGAAAAATCGAAATTTATAGTTTGTAATCTATCAAAATTCAACTTTATCTATTATTGTACTTACCACTGCTCTCACCAGCGCATAAACTATCAGTGACCAGAAACGGTACGGTTAGCAGGGCGGATACACAAACCATTACTTGCTAAAGTAAATTTTCACATGTGACATATAAAAAAAGTCTGTCCAAATAAGACTGTCCGCCCATGCGGTTGGCACGCGTGCCGAGCGGCCGCCGCGTGGGCATTCTTCGGATGACCCTCCCCACGGCTGCAATAATAGTCATTATGCGACTACTATGTATTCCTGCTAGTTGATCCATATGTCCGAAAAATGTCTCAGCGATGTCCACCAGACACGCATGCCGACCGCTTGAACGGACAGTCTTATTTGAACAGACTTTATAACTGTAAGGCAATATCAAAACCTACCTGAAATCCGTAAAGGAGTGCGAAAATCGGCTTGGGTGTGTCCTTAGCTCGCAGAAACGGCCTCACCGCGGGTTTCTTGTGGTTCAGTTCCAAGTCAACCGTCATCCTACATGGTTTAGTGGTTAGTATGCGTGTGATTGACAAAACTTTCAGTTTAATCAGGCGAAAAAGCAAACAGAATAAGAAAATTAATTTCTCGAAATAAGATTGGGATAAAACATGCTATTTCGGGCAACAAGAAATCAGTTGGGAAAGAAAATTATATAGTTTGGTACCCACAGGCTCAGAAGCGACACTATCGCGGAGTTATCGCGGCACATTCGAGAGTCGCGGTACCTTCACGACACTGTTGCGGCAAGTTTTTTGAAGTACCTCCTACATTTTTGCGTAATGGGACCAGATAGAACCCCATTTGTTTGGTTAGAAGAAAAAATAATCATATAAGAATAATGAATGAATGCAATTTATGCGAACAAAATGCTCCATTCAGACACAGCGGTCTTGAGTATAAATCGAACAGCTAACGACGGGTCACTCTAGTAGAAATTGCAGCGACAGTGCCGGGGTGCTGCCACTTATCGCGGCAAAGTCGCGGTGTTTTCGAGGCTTCAACAAAACAGTCTCGGCACAGTGATGATCGCGGGTCCGCCTCGGTACTATCGCGGCACAGTCGAGGGTCGCGGTTCTTTCCGGGCCTTGTCACGGGAAGTTTTCTCAGAGTAATTCCTCCATTTTTGCGTAATGGGCCTACATAAAACCTCGATGTGCCGTCAGAGGCCATCAATAATTTAATAAGAATAACGAATGAACACAAACTCTGCAAAAAATTTGTTCTGTTCAATAAAAAACCGCGTTTATAAAATTGAATGAGAAAATGCGAAGTGATTTGGAATTCGAAAATGTGAAAAAAAAACAATTTATTAAATACATATATGGATCCGGAATAACCTTAAAGAATATGATTAAAGAACAAACAATTTCCATTAGTAATCATATTTATTGTTTTTCTGGAAGTTGGTAGAAGGAAGCTGTAGAAGGGAATTTTAAGGTTTCAGCAAAAAAATTGTAGATAAAAACGATTAATTAATCAAGAAAAGCTATCAATTCAATATAAATTAAACACAGAAATGAATCAATGTTTGAAAAATAGTATGAGTAATAAAACCTAGTGTTACACAAAACTAAAAATTATCCATATAAAGCGATAAATCTGCATCATTTTGATTTGCAATACTAAATAAAAATATGAATAAAAACAGCTATGGTGTAAGAAATGATTAATGTGATTTATCCTACCTTTTTTGACAACTGAATAAAAATGCGATTGAAAATCACATACTTGCTACTCACAATAATATTTACAATATTATGTGATAAAAAGTGAAAATAAATCAAGAAGAATAAAAAGCATGCATAAGATTCATGTTCATTAATATATAAGAAATATGTATGAATAAATGAATAAAGACAGATATGCTATGATAAATATTTGTTGTGATTTTTTATGCTTTTTTAATGATTTTTTATGCCAACGACAATGCATGAGAAATTAGAAAAAAAACAAGTTTTAAAATTTTGGAAGTCGGAGAGCAAAGTTCGAAGGCCAAAATCCTGCGAAAATCGGAATAAACGGAAAATATGCTTAGTATTCATAATCATTAATCATTAATATACAAAAAATACAAATATATGAATAAAGAGAGACGCGCTATGTTTATTGTGCTTTTCAAAATTTTTGGGTGGCAATGTATGAAAAATTACAAAAAAATATTTGCCCACCACTTCCATGGATTTTGAATTTTATAAGCGGATTTTAAATTTTGAGTTTCGGAAATCAAGAATAGGAGCGTCTAAAATTTCGGAAATCGGAAATCGAAACACGTTCAAAATGTTAGAATATCGAAAATTGGAGCAATTTTCGAAAATTCGACAATCGGAAAGCGGATATCAAGGGCCAAAAACCTGCGGAAATTCCAATCCCGCTCATCCCTGCTTCCATGACATCATCGGCGAAGGTTAAATACAAAATTTGCACTTTTTAGCCCAACTACGTTGGTAAGGCGAATTCAGCCCTTTGAACTCGGCTAATCCCGTGTCTGCCTTTGTGATGATGTCATTATTATCCTGGTGAACGATAGGACAATATCACTCCTATTCCTCAGGTATGATTATTTAATCTTTTGATTCTAGGTTTTATTTTGTTCAAAATTAATTATTCGATTCACTTCATTTAATTATTTATTTTTTTTGTAATTATTTAGAAATTTTATTTATTCCGATTTTTATTAATATAGTTAATTTTTATTTATTTCTTTTCATTAATTCATTAAATCAGATCAAACATTTATTTATTTACTGCTGACATTCAGCGAGAAGCCAAAAGTTAGAAATCAAAGAAAATTCTGAACTTTTTTCTACAGAGTGGACGTTTTCAAGTTGCGTGGAAATATACAGAATAGTTACAGGAACGAGATAAAATTTAAAAGATTTTCTTAGGAAATAACAGTTTAATCGATGGCAAGTGCTGTTCGAGAGTTGTGAGTGAGCTTATTTGTATGTGTGAACGAAGGGTGTTGTGAAAAGTCTAGACAATTGCACTTCTTTCAGAACACGAGATGACTAATGAAGAGCCAATGAAATTGAATTATCGGCAATGTTGACAGAACTGCGCACAATATATTAAAGTTTTCAACCACATAGTTGAAATGCCATGGCTTGCGAGAATCGAGAGGAAAACACGGAGGCCCTAGTGGTGTTTCCGCCTTTTTCCCTTCCTGGCTCTTTCATAGTAGGGACAAAAGACGCAAGGGACTCAAGCCTTTCTCGAGCAACATACATACATACGAGAGTTGTGACCAGTTGAACAAACGTCAAAAAGGAAGTTCGAGGGAAGACGATTGAGATTGAAAGTAAGAAGGCAATCAATCTATGTGAAAGGCTCATGTTTCTGCGCCCAACATGTCTGTGAGAGAAACTGCCACGACCGTGCCCGGATAGGGCGCTGTCGGTGTCTAAAGGCGCCAAAGCGGCTCTAACCCGGCACTGTCGCGGCAGCCATTGCCGCGAATTTGCCGAGCCAGCTTTGGCTCGCTCACAAGGGAACCACCATAAGTCATAGTAACCATTCCAAATGAAATGTACTTTTCTTGAACCATTTTTGAACGAAGAGTCCGAATATGTCCATCACAGCTGCCTAGACCCACTCTTAAAGAAGTTATGAGCGTTTTCAAAGCTTTGCGGCAAGGTAACGGAATTTTAAGGGTGTTTTTAAATTATATCCGGATGTTGCTAAAAACATGTATGTAGGGGTAATCTGAGGTGCTGAACACGAATCTGGGGTTCGCTTGTCGAAATTTCAAGGTTTACTGTAGGTTACGGTAGGTAACATGACATTTAGGAGGCAAACCTACCTTAAAGGCAGTGTTCACGATAAATCTCGTTCTCGAGGTCTCGGTGTGAAACACTAAGTTGGCAGGTGCTGTAGAGGATAGGGTCGAAGAAAGCAACGGAAACTAGCCAGAAATAAATACAAACGACTTTGGAAGCTCCCCCGGTGCGCCTACCTGTCCCGGTCCGCCCCCGAATCGGACGAGCTTGCGGCGCTGCACACATTTCGATGGCAAATTGTCAAGCAACTCTGCCGCAGTTACCGTTATCGATTCGCGCAGATTTCGCAATTAGCGCGCGCTTGCCGAAATCAGCAGGGCCCATGATTCTCGTCCACGCACTGAATTCAGAAACCGCTATTTTGACTTATTCTGAACGTTTTTCTTCCCTGTTTCTTTACTATTAGTTACCTCACGACCAAACAATCCCATTTTTGGGGCGAACTCGAGTGCGATATTCGTCGTGAACACTGCCTTTAATAATTCGACAATCGACAAATGGACATCGAATTCGTACTCAGCACTCCAAATAACCCCCACATAGAAACTTTGAGACAAGTCTGAGACTTTGACCAAACTACAGTATACAAACCGTAATCTACCGTAAGCTGTAAAAAATCGATAGACTGACATGAGATTCTTGTTGAGCACTACAAATATTCCCCAAAAGAACGATTTGAGCTACATCTTTCGCACATTCCAGAAATCGTCAAAAGTCGATTTTGCCGTCAATTTTTTCTGCCGATGCGAAGCTTTGAACAAATGTAGTCGAAAACTTTGAAAAGACGACAAATGAACCTCAGATTCGTGATCATCACCCTAAATAACCCCCAGGGCGAATTTTAAGTCAAATCTAGATTTTTTTTTCCAAAACGCTTCGAGAGCCCTCTAATTGATACAAATAAACGCCCCACCAAAAGTCCGTACAAGTTCAAAATGCTGTCAGTCTGGACAAGGTATGGAAAATGTGCCTTCACCTAAACTTTGCCTAGGGAAGTAGTTTTGGGCGCTGAACACGATTATGAGGTCCGTTTCCGGATTTTCATAAAAAATAATGCGCTTTTGGAGGGTACAATAGGTACGAAAATCAGAAAAAAAAACGCCTATAACTGCTTTCAGAGTGGGTCTAGGCAGCTGCGATGGGCATATTCGGACTTTTCGCCCGAAAATAGTTTAAGAGAAGTACATTTGATTTAGAATGGTTACTATGACTTATAGTGGTTTCCTTGTAAAATTGACGCTTTTCTTAGTATAATTAAGACTTTTTGGCCTTTCAGTGGTTGCTTTTCGAGCATCCTGTTCAACTTCTATGAAACTAGAATGCACACACCATTCCTTTCGTATTATAGATATTTTCAATACAAATCGAACAAATATTGGTCCATGTAATATTAATGGTTTTTATACATGAATTGACAGTTTTCTGTTTTAAAAGTGAAATTATCACTATCATTTTGCACGAGGTTAAGACATTTCCTCATAAAACGGAGCATCTTCAGAGTAAGGTTGATAATTTTCTATTCAAATTTGACATTTTTCAAAAATAGGTATGGGCATTTAAAAAGTGATTCGGACACTCGGAGATGAACAGATTTTTTATTCAAATCGAATTCGGTCCTATCTGAGTCCGGCTGAACAGTTTCTAATAAGAAATTACACGCACTTAAGGGGTGGTTTATACTTTTGCCGCGGAGCGGCGCTGCGAAGTGCAGTCTCATAATATTGTTTGTGCCGTACCGCGTGATCAACATTATAGGATTGCTCTGCGTCGCGCCGCCCGGCGGCGGAAGCATAAACGACCTCTTAGTCCAAAATGTTCTTTTTTTTCAAACGGACTCGCGAAGAAAACATGTTTCTATTCAAATGTAATCAATAGCATGCGTAAGAGAATAGAAAACTCCTTTAAAAAACCCGTTTATTATTTATTTACGCCTGTTGGTGTATTTTGCGCGCTGCGGACAAAACGCCAAACCAAACGTCGCAAATTGTTTTGAGCTTTGATGTTGCTAGGTAAGTGACTTTGCTTTTTGTTTCGTGAACCAGAAACTCTTGAAAAAATGAGAAAGTTGAATGCTCATGTTTGGATCTTACAATTTCCCGGAACCAAAAATATTCGAAAATTCGGCAACAGTTCCTTTGGTACTAGAAACCATGGACAACTGCCATATGGCTTGGGCGGAGTGATCCAATGGGTCGACTGGTTCACGAGATTTTCACACGTTTCCTGGCCGTTTTTCGAGTTGCTTCCATCCCTACTGTTCTCAGAAGAACCCGAAGCTTACTCTCATGCGAAAAACGGGCAATTCTCTAATGGTGAGCACTACCTTTAAATCGAATTTTTAAAAACGAATGACCATCCCACTAGCGAAGTATACAAAGCGGAGGTGGGATCTGCGGAAACTGAACGTATTGTCAGTATCTATTGTGCATCTATAGTAAAACATCGCAGTACCACGCCCCAAGCTGCTGGTTCCAAAAAGTTCATTCATTCATTCATTTATTGAGTACTTCGTATAAGAGAGACGCTAGAAAAAGTCGCAAAATTTCAGAAAAGACTTCAGTAAAATTTTAGCCATTCCTCGTTTTAATGACATCGTGGACCTGGCAGTGAGGGTGGTTTTCCCCATGCGCAGATACGCTGACCCCGCTGAGTTACGAGCTTTGCTAAAATTTCAGGATAAGGTAAGGGTATCATCAGGAGTTATTCAGGATGTTTTGAAAAAGAAATCAGATTTGCTCAAAACTTGTATGTAAGGGTATTCTAGGGTGCTGAAAACGAATCTGGGTCTGTTTGTCAAAATGCTAGAAGTACACCTCCGGTATATTAATTAGGTGCTGCAAGCAAAAGGTTTACTCTTCTTCGGTAGCTACTCCCCTAAGTTCCCTTCATTAAGTTGAATATTCACTCCACTAGGATGATACCAAGTCTATTCACTCTCTGGTCTCTTAGCAAAGATCTTCTCACTTTGAGACGACACCCATTGATTACCTGAAGCCTGTCCGAATGAGACTCTCCACCCACGCGGTCAGCCTGCGCAACGAGCGCACGTCAGACCTAGTGCATACCTGTGTTGCCCGAATATTCGTTTATTCGAATAATATTCGAATATTCGAAAAATTATATTCAAAGAAGTGAAATATTCGGATTAGTCGAATAATCGAATATTTAAAGAAGTGGAATACTCGTTTATTCGAATAATCGAATATTCGAAGAAGTGGAATATTCGGTTCACTCGAATAATCGAATATTCAAAGAAGTGGAATATTCGGTTCATACGAATAATCGAATATTCAAAGAAGAGGATTATTCGAATTATTCGTTTATTCGAATATTCAAAAAAAGTATTCGTTCCAACACTCTAGTGCATACTTCGCGCGTTGCGCGATCGCGACAGTGCATATCAGCAATATCGATTTTCGGTCGATATAGATGACAAGCATTGTGTCGCGTCGCTCGTTGCGGGAAGCATGCACTAGGCCTCACGAAGGCTTTTTCAGACGAGCTGACCGACGACTGAGGTACAGCTAACTGGAATGTTGTTCCCAATTTGTCTGATATTCGTGGGAATCTATTCACGAATCCAAAAAAAGAAACTTCGCGGCGGTCGGTCAACACGCCCACCAGCCGCGTGGACGAGCAGTTTCATTCGAATATACTGGAATCACTCTGTGGAAGTCATAAAAATTTTATTAATCCTACTGTGACAAAAAAATTGAGTGTAATCGTTCCACAACAAAAGTAAATAGACTTTCAAAATAGCAACAAGTTCATTGGAGAAGAGATATGTAAGGGCAAATAGCTGCATGTAATACCATGTAGCTGTGCTTTCTCGTGAACTATAGTGCCAACGTAACTACATAGCACGTATTCGTGGCTTAGGCAGCCGATTGCTTGGCGTCCAGTGTGTGGATAATGCTACTGAAAGTGAATTAAATCTATGGGCCACGAGAAGATACTCCATTCAGTAAAGATTGTGTATGAATCAAGAAGACGTGGCCAGTAATGACTTGGTGATAGCAGAAATGGCTTGGAAACAAAATTATAGGCTTAGCGGGAGCGCTAAAGCTGGGACGAAAGCGCTATTGCGGTACGGTTGCGGGGCTATTGCGGCAAGGTCGTGGCTGCCCGCAATCGCCCCGCAGTCGTACCGCAATCGTGCCTCTGCGGCTCCGGCCGGGGCCGCTGAGGCACGATTGCGGGGCGATTGCGGCCAGTTCTCTCAGAGTGAAAGCTATGTTGAAAGTCTGAAATTGAACTACATAAATCAAAAGTTCATCAAACAATACTGAATATTTCCTGCAAAACAATATCAACAACTGCCAAAGCATTGGGACGCTCAAAAATTTCTTGACTTTACTAAACGCCTTTCGATTTCCATTCAGCAGAATATATACATTTTAACCCGGGCATTCCCGGGCGAAATCGGAAATTTTCGAATAAAATTTAGACGCTTTGTGTAGAAATATTGAATATTTTTTGATGCGAAATGCGAGCACTTTCTCATTAAGCTGAACACCCGAATTAGATGGGACTGGTTTCAAATCGAATTAGCTCTTCAACCAATCCTTGTAAAGGCCGTTGAACGCTAAATTCGTTGGTTGGTAGTCACACAAGTTACACACATCCGTGCTGTAGAGCTAACTGTAAGTTGTCAGTAAAGCATAGAGTGCCTTGAAGTCACGAAAATTAATAAATAATTCTATCCAAAAGGGGTCTTCCAAGCGAAAGATGTTTGGTGCGCGCCAGAAACGCTCCAACAAAAAGGAAACAATAGGAAAGTGAAGTGAGGAGAGCGTACAAAAAGTGAACAATATTTTCTTCAAGCGATATTCTCCGTCGACTCTTCTATACAGCGAAAACAAACCGTTGCGGTATTCCACTCAGCAGTACTTTGTAGTTCCAAAAATAGCTCCGATCATGCGAGAACCGGTATTAATATACATGTATTTGTATCTGACAGTTTTCATTGAAAAAGATGATGTCAAACTGGCCAGAGCACACGGTTAGCTCCAGCTCTTGGGAAAAATTAAACAATTGAAATACATCAAGCAAGAGTATTCCCATATAATCTCGTGAACGAATAAAAGTCCTATTCTTGAAAACCATTATGTTCTTCCTCGTAAAATACCACAACGATTTGTTTTCGCTGTATAGAAGAGTCGACCGAGAATATCGCTTGGAGAAATTATTGATCACTTTTTGTACACTCTCCTCATTTCACTTTCCTATTGTTCCCTTTTCGTTGGAACTTTTCTGACGCGAACCAAACCTTTTTCGCTTGGAAGACCCCTTTTGGATAGAATTGTTCACTTTTTCCTGATAATCCGCAGTAATATCCCTCAAAAATATGCAACACTTATCAATCTTTTTGGACTGATACGATAATCAGTAAGCAATCAACAGACGATTATGAGTTGCCATCGGCACAAAATTCTCACCGTGAACAAAATTCATGATAACGAATTGATAAAGTGTAGGGTATAAAAGAAACTGAGAGCGGTGTGTTTTCATTCTCACACCGTCTTTCTCTGGAGGTGAGCGGCTGAAGCTGAACAGTGCTAGGGATTAGGGAAACAGCCTCACCGGTTATAAAGATATCACGATATATGGGCCTAAACATGGAAAACTGTATCAAGAAAAACCGCTACACTTCCATGACAATTTTGTGCCGATGGCAAATTATAAACTTGTGCCATCAACTTGTGAAGCACGCAACAAATGAAGCGCAACTCTCATTTCGCGGCAACGCGCACGTATTACATGAACCGCTCTGCACTTTCCTTAACATCTTATAGACGTCATCAGAAGCCCGATGCACTTTTGACGACGTCCTGATGACGTCATCAGAAGCCCAATTCACTTTTCACGACGTCCTGATGACGTCATCAGAAGCCCGAAGCACTTTTCACGACGTCCCGATGACGTCATCAGAAGCCCAATTCACTTTTCACGACGTCCTGATGACGTCATCAGAAGCCCGAAGCACTTTTCACGACGTCCCGATGACGTCATCAGAAGCCCAATTCACTTTTCACGACGTCCTGATGACGTCATCAGAAGCCCGAAGCACTTTTCACGACGTCCCGATGACGTCATCAGCCCAATTCACTTTTTACGACGTCCTGATGACGTCATCAAAGCCCGAAGCACTTTTCACGACGTCCCGATGACGTCATCAGAAGCCCAATTCACTTTTCACGACGTCCCGATGACGTCATCGGAAGCCCGAAGCACTTTTCACGACGTCCCGATGACGTCATCAGAAGCCCAATTCACTTTTCACGACGTCCTGATGACGTCATCAGAAGCCCGAAGCACTTTTCACGACGTCCCGATGACGTCATCTAAATCCCCATTGACCTAGAAATCGATTACTGACCAGCCTACGTACCTCCTACCGACTTACCTGCTCAGGGAGTCGGTGGGTTCTATTCGGCCACGATTGGCTTTCGACTCGACTACAAAGCGGTTGGACGACGATATGGCCACGTAATTTCCTTGCGCCACGTGGCCTAATCGTCGTCCAAGTGAGAAGCACGTGGCGCCAATCATATAGCCGTTCCACTCGGCCACGATACGCCTTCGATTCGACTACGATGAGTTGGGACGACGAACGAGCCACAATGCCCATGATTAAACACGTTGATCGATCGCTTCAGAACTGACCCGGCGCATGTCAGCCGCACAGCACGTATATAAGGGGCTCGATTCCGAAGAGATCGCAGTGCGCCTTTCGGGCCGCTCCTGGAAGGTGACTACGCGTCCCTTTCTGGAGGATTTTTAAACCGCTAAGGGGTCTCCCCCACGGTCCTCAGCGAGGGTAGCTCCCTCGCTGTCGACCGTGGCGAAGGTGATGTCCCTGTTGCGGACTGCTGTGGGGGTGATCCCCTACTGCGGTCCGTGACTAGGACCGTATCCTTGTTGAAGGGGAGAGACCCGCTCCCATCAAAGGTGTGGGAGCCCGCCCCCAACGTCACGTGCTCATATCGAACAGGCCACGTGCTGCTGCGTGAGACGGGGGGTTCTGGAGAAGGTTTTGCATGTCTGGGCCACGTGCTCCTATTGAACAGGCCACGTGCTTTAGCGTGGGAAATAGGGTCCGGCAAAAGTTTTGCCTCTCTGCGCCACATAGTGATATCGAACAGGCCACGTGCTGCCGCTTGGGAAATGGGGGTGCAGCAAGGGTTTTGTCTCTCTGCGCCACGTAGTCCTGCCGAACAGGCCACGTGCTCCTCGGAGAAGCACGTGCTGCTGCAGAAGTTCCTTTCAACTCGACTAGGTACCCGAATAGAAAGCCTATCGTGGCGGAATAGGACCCCCCGACTCTCTGAGTCATTGGCAGTGCCTACTCCTGAGTTCCATTAGCAGTGAATGGAAAGCGTGACGGCCCACGGCCTACGGCCTATGACGCACACCATGAATTTTTCTTAAGCTTTAGGGCTCACAACTTTGTTATTTGTGAACCGATTTGGCCCAAATTTTGATAGGTGGTGTGTATTGGCCCCGTTCACGTATATCCAGAAGGAAATCTGCAAGGAATTTGTTTGAATGGTTTTATAAACTACTTTATAAAATTGTATGTGATCACAAGGCCTAGGTAAAACCAAACCTCTCCAGCCGCTTCGCGGCTGGAGCGATTTAACACTAAAAAATGTTTAAAAAAATGAAAATGGAAAGGAATGTTTTACAGATCATGATGAGTAGCGCTGAGCGGAAAGTGAATGAAAAAAAAACCGTCGACAGATGCTGCGATTATGATGATAGCGGCGGGAGGATTATTCAGATTCGATGGAGGGTGTTGTGAGTGGAGATCAAAGATCGAATGATGAACACCTTCCTCCTCCGTGAATGAATGGAATGTGGTGAAATAATCATAATCAGGGTAGATGAGACGATATGACAGGCAACATCACAACACCACCCACCCCGCCATCGTTGACCATTTCTCACCCTAACGTGAAAACCGGAAAGAATGCGGCGAAATTCCACTGGACGCTCCCCTACTCTCGTTGCAAATCAGTTTTATCGCTGTCTAATTGAGACTCTCCAGCGAATTTCCGATGGGATGGTCAACTAGTTCTACAAAAAAGCTGCATGCTATATTGGCAAAGACCTTTAGAGGCAGTGTTCACTATAAGAACCGTATTTTGGCTTTCGATGTTTTTGATTAGGTGAGTTCATTAGGTAGAGCTTAATAGGGAAAAATCTCTTTGTAGTTTGCAAATACCGGATAAAAATTAATTTAAGAAACCTCCGAAATATTTATTTACGCCTGTTTGGTGTTTCGTGAGACTGCAGACAAAGCGTCGTGCCTAACGTTGGAAATGGTTTGGGCTTCGAAATTATCTTATAAATTATCGGACTTTGTTTTATGTTTCTTCTACCTGATTTTATTTAAAGGCAGCGTTCACGAAAAAAAAAGTTGCACGTTTTTTCAGCTAAAGCGTAAGCTTTGGGTCCCTATAAGAAGAATAAGAACGGAAGTGCGACGAAAAACGGCCGATAAGTGGGTGAAAATCTCGTGGGCCAGCCAACCCATTGGGCCACTCCGCCCACTTCCTATAACCGTTGCCCTGAATTCGTGGTTAGATGAGCCATGGTTTCCGATGAAAAGCTCCGTTCTTCCCTTCATTCTCAACTTCTCTCTTTACTCAGGTCAGCTCGCACCCATCGGCTGCGAAAAACGGGAGTTACAAGCCTCGGACAACTCGTCCACAATGCTTACTTTGCTGAATTTCGAGGGGCCATAACTCCGTTTCCAGGGGTCCTTTTTTAATTCCAGGGACATAATTGAAATCAGCATGGGGCCGTTTTCAAGATAGGCGGAAAAACAGGAAAACGACTCTTATCGTGAACACTACCTTTAAAAATAAGATCAACCAGCGCCTGCGCTTGGTTCTTGGAACCTATCGGGATAAAGACTTTTCGAAACATCGGCAGGTGTTCTTCTGGTGGTACAAAAGGTGGACAACTGTTGTATAACGTGGGCGGGGTGATCCAATAGGTCGGCTGGTCCACGAGATTTTCACCCACTTCCTAGCCGTTTCTCGCCGCATTTCCGTCCTTACTCTTCTTAGAGGGAGCCAAAGCTTACGTTTTTGCCAAAAAAAAAACGGGCAACTTTTTCGTCGTGGACTCTGCCTTTAGCCATCTTATTTTTGAAGAGTTTTTGGCCCGTGAAACAGAAAACACTGTCACTTACCTAAGGCGCTATTCATACTTCTCAACGCCAGCTCGGCACGCGCGTGCCGCGCTGGCGGAGACTATGAATACTTCAGCGACGACGCCATGGCGGAGCGGGCGGAGCGTGACGCTTGTGCCGCGCGGGCGGGGCGTCAAGCCGTTCATACACAAACGCTACGCCAGCGCGGCACGCGCGTGCCGCGCTGGCGTTGAGTAGTATGAATAGCGCCTAAGAATTATGAAGCGCAAAATCGATTCGGACGTTTGGATAGACAAAGGTCCCTACGAAGGGACCTTCCGGTGGCGATTCGAAAAATCATGTTGTCGTTGCTGTAGGTCTGTGAGAATATATGTACTAGGTTGTTCAATATGTTTTGTCGGTCGATAAGAAAAACACAATTTTATGGTTTAAAATACACTTTATTATTCAGTAAAATCTTCCTGAACATTAATAAACTTGCTCCAACGATCCTCCAATCAGTGGATTCCATCATTGAAGTGAGAATTTGGAAGGTCTGCAGAATACGCTTTAACGGAAGTCATGACCTCTTAATTTGATGAAAAACGCTTGCCACGCACGAATGTTTTGAGTTCTGGAAACAAATGGAAGTCGCTGGGGGCCAAATCTGATGAATACCTCAGGCAATCGCCGCATTCAATGCGTGTCAGATATGCATTCAACTCGAAGACAAGGTGGTTTCGAGCACAGTCAGGGAAAGTGCTGCTAGGAGAGCACGTGCTCCTATTGTGTTCCAGATTACAGCACGTGCCCCAACAAATAAGTCGTCCAATGCGTGCATGATACACATTCTACTTGATGAAAAAACGATTATCCAAATAAGGACAGTATACGATGCACTCCTGAGACGGAACTGAGAGGTCGGCAGCTTCGCCGGTTGAATTACCCAAGTTTGCGGTACTTTAGCCGCCCAGCCGTTGGAAGCCTCGTCCAATCGCTGACGGCCCCAGATGGTGCTCGGCGAGCTGGCCGCGTCGCACGTCGGTGTGCTGGACTACCTCGCAGCACGTACTCCTGCGATTGAATTTTGCGGCACATGCTTCTGCAATGAAATTTAGCAGCACATGCTGCTGTCATGAAGCCTTTCGATGGGTGTGGTCACTCGAGTTGAATGCATATGCGACACGCATTGAATGCGGCGGTTTTCTGAGACGGCGGATGCTCCAACGAATCGAACTTTAATTCATGGATTTCAGCCATTGTCAAAATGCTCTTGTGACACGGTCCTGACGAAAAAGAATTTTTTTCTGCAAACCGGGTGTTTTTTTCACGAACTTTTTCCTTGAACTGGTCTGAAAGGTTGCAGTAATATTCAGAATTATATGTTTAATCAGTTTGCAAGTAATCCACGAACAAAATTCTTCTCGCATCCCAAAAAAAATTGATGCCATAACCTTCTTGGCCGATTTCCGGGCACGAACTCGTTTCGAAGCCGAACAACCAGGTTCACACCACTCTTTAGCCTCTTGTTTTGATTCAGGATCATGGTGATAGACCAAAGTCTCATCGATAGGGATGATTCGACGCACAGAATCCATTTTATCCTTTTTAAAACGCTTCAAATGTTGCTGAGAAAGTCGTTTTCTAATGTGCTTTTGTTCCATTGTTAGCGAATGCGGCACCCATTGTGCACACAGCTTTCTAAAAACCAAAGTTTCACTTAAAATATGGCTCACACTTCCTAATGAGATGTGTAGAGCCTCTACTAAATCTCTCTCAGTCAATCGACGATCTTCCAAAACCATATCCTGTATTTTGGCTATGGTTTCTGGTGTTGATGCGCTTTTTGAACGTCCTTCTTTTTGGGCGTTCATAGCACCTAACGAAAGGTCTGTGACGGCTGAATCCGTTTGGACGCACCTGTCATTGCAGTTAGGCGTCGGATAAATTGTTTGGTGTGGTCACACACACAGTACGCTCACCTTTACGCGCAAATCCTCCAAAGCATTTCCATAGGTGTTTTACACGTTATATGAAGGGTGAAAGGGTTTTACAGAGCATTTTGAAACGTTAGAGCACGCTTCTCAAGAGTTAACTGTGTTTATGTTAGGCACATCATATAAACATACATTTTCATCACTTGAACAGTTGCTAACAAGTGACCTACTAATGGCCACATCAATCATTTCACATGAGATGAACTTTTCTAGGATCAATTTCGGACGTAGACTTTGAATATGTCCTCCGCAGCTACCTAAAACCACTCTGAAGAAAGTTACACCCGTTTTTCAAATCCTGGCGGGAAAGTAAGGGTACCCATGAAATTTTCAGGGTGTTTTGACTAAAAAATTCGGGTTCGGCTCAAAACTTGTAGGCAGGGGTAATATAGGGTGCTGAACACGAATCTGAAGTCTGCTTGTCGAAACTCTGAAGTTTACTGTAGGTTACGATAGATACCATGCCATTTAGAGGGCAAAGCCTACCTTACTAATTCGAAAATCGACAAATGGACATTAAATTCGTATTCACCAGCCCGAGTAACCCCCGCATACAAATTTTTAGACAAATTTGAGACTTTGACCAGACTACCAAATTCTCACTGTAATCGCTGTCGAAGAGCTGTCGAAAATCGATAAACTGATTTCAGAATCGTGTTCAGTGCTCCAAATAGCCCCAAGAAAAACAATTTGAGCCATATCTATCGTAGCATACAGAAAATCGTCAAAAGTCGCGCTTTACCCTCAATTTTCCTCCCGATGGGAATCTTCCAGCAAATAAAGTAGAAAACCTCGGGAAAGAGACGAATAAATCTCAGACTCGTGTCAACACATCAAATAACCCTCAAGTAGAAGTTTCAGGTCAAATCTGAACCATTTTTCTTGAACGTTTTCAGAGCCTCCTACATGATATAGTCAAGGAGGCGCTCAACCGAAGATCCGTACAAGTACAAAACGCTATCGCTCTGTGCTAAAAACGAAGAATGTTCGTTACCCGAACTCCGCACATGAGGGTTATTGTAGGCGCTGAACACGATTATGAGGTCCGTTCCCAGATTTCCGAAATATTTCTGTGCGTTTTGAAAGATGCAACGAGTTCGGAAATCAGAGGAAAGACGCCTATAACGTTTTTTAGAGTGATTCTAGGCAATTACGAAGAGCATATTCTGACTCTACACCTAAAAATGGCTCTAGGAAGGAGCACTTCATTCGTAATGGTCAGTATTGCTAATAGTAGTTCCTGTGAGGTACGGTGATTCGGCCACAGTCTCAGATTCGACTCAAAACTTCTGTGTGAGGGTCATTCGGGGTGCTGAATACGATTCGATACCCATTTGCCAAGTTTCGAATTCCCAAGGTAGGTTTTGCCCCTAAATGGCATGGTACCTATCGTAGCCTACAGTAAACCCCAGATTTTCAATAAACGGACCCCAGATTTGTGTTCGGCACCCTAGAAACTATTAGGTTGTCCGATAAGTTCTTGCCGTTTTTTTAAATTAAAAAATTAGCGATCGAAATGAAATTTTTTGGTACAATGTTTCGTGTTATTCGAAAGAGAATTTTTCGCTCTACAAGAAAGTCTATTTGGTTTTTTTGTTTTGATTAGTTTTTGTTAATTTTTAGAGCATTTAAATGGAGTGTCAAGTCGACAAAAACGAGCATTTTCGACACCATCTACTTTTTGCGTTTAACCGAGGTGCCAAAGCCACGGAAGCTGCTAGAGAGATTTGTGCCGTATACGGAGAGGGTGCCATAGCTGAAAGAACTGCTCGATATTGGTTTGCGAAGAATTTAATTAAAAAATTTAAATTTAAATTAAATTTAAAAAATTAATTTAAAAAATTTAAAAAAATTAAAAATGTATTAAATTAATATAATATTATATTATATATTATTACATTATTACATTACATTATATTACATTATATTATTATATTATATTACAATTATATTACGAAAAATTTAAAAAAACGGCAAGAACTTATCGGACAACCTGATACATACATGTTTTGAGCAGAATCCGAAAAATTCTCCAAAACACCCTTGGATATTGGCTGATGAGCCAGTAGTAACATCCTAGTCAGTGTTTGATATTACGTATTTGATGTTACATTTCGCTCAGCTTAATGACCGTGTGACGAAAAAATCCGTGACTGACTGGCCATGCTAAATGCAATTGAAGGGTCTAAGGAAACTGTGAACAACAATCTACAATAAGCAGTTGCCATATACGACTCTCATTGAACCTCGGCATTAGTACAATCTACAATAACTTCAGATCTCACTCTTGGTCAACAACAATGACACTTCAAAAAAACTCAGAAAAGGTGCTTATCATGAGCGCTTTCAGAAGAAAGGAAGAAATTGCCCACAAAACATTAGGATAATCTCATAAAAAATGCTAGCAGCTTACAGAGCCGAGAAAATACACAAAGAAGTTAAAATTGTCTTTTTCTTCTTGCCCATCATATACTGAACATTGTTTGGGAACTTGATGAAGCACCTGTTGATGACTAACACATTTGTATGTGTAATAGACAGTTTGACGAAGAATCGTATCAAAAAGTAGCAATGCGAAGCCAGAAAGTTGGCAGGAGTTGAAATTCTGGTTTGCAACATAACACACTCACTAATAAAAATTAAGAAGACGAAAAAAAGAGAATCTTTGAGTGAGACTGCGTGTGGGGAATGTGGAATGATACTGGGGAGTTCCAGAGAACGTGGGTCTCCGCCGACCACAATGATGACCTTTGATATCGAAATGTCCGACATCGCTACTTGCCGATTACTCAAACATCATTGATTGTATCATGAATAACTGACAGTGTTAGGTTATTACCCTGATCAGCTTATGGCTAACTTAAATGAGGAAGTTTATAGTCCTCACAAGCAAAGTTCACTTACAAGGGAACTACTATAAGTCATACTGAGCATTCCAAATGAAATGTACTTAAAGGCATCGTACACGATGAAAACCATACTTGGGTTTTTGAGTTTTTAGTGTGGTTATATGCCTATAGTGACTGAAGGTTGCAAAATGCCCCCTCAAAAACGCCAACTTTCCAGGAAAAACCCATTTCAGGAAAGCTCAATACAAATTTGAAGTTCCCGCCGAAATCAATTTGGGATAGTTGCGCGAAGAACACTAGGAACACTTTTACGATTCGTTCCTTGGCTCAGCGTTGGAAGCAATTCACCGAGGACGCCATTCAGACGAGCGATCTTTTTTTTTGAACGAAACTAAAAAGGGTTACTAACATGCTGCGTTCATTGCTGTCAGCTGCTTTCGATCGATGCTAAGCGTGAAATCGAGTGGTGTGTGAATTCCGCCTTACGACGCGTCAACGCACGATCGCCGGCAGCAACCACGGAGTTTCGTTCCTTGTAACAACGGATCGACCTCAAGCCTGGTCTCCCAAACCCAGGAAGCCCTTTTGAGGTAAGCGAATCTCCATTGAGAGGCGATTTTGAAACTCCAAACTTTCTGAGTGACATTATTATGATCCACAAGTCCGACTGAACGCAAAAGCTGGAATTCGGTTTTCATCGTGTACGATGCCTTTAACTAGAACCATTTTCGGACGTAAAGTCCGAATATGCTCATCGCAGCTGCCTAGACTCATTCTGAAAAAAGTTATGGGCGTTTTTGAAGCTTCACGGCGAGGTAAGGGTACACCCCAGGGGTGTGCGTTAATGAAATTTTTTTTTCGTTAACCGTTAATCGTTAATTTTTGAAAAAAACAGCGTTAATCCGTTAATGCGTTAGCACGTTAATTTTGCATTTCGTTAACAATTTTGAAAACATTACCTGACCACCACGAAAATCGATAAATAACCAGACGTCCCAAAAAACATGAAACACGTTCCATACCAAACACCGCAGTCCGTACACTCCAAACTTGGAAATCATCTTCATGGATTATTAATACTATCGGCCAGAACAATAAACGAATACTCTTCAAGAATAGGAATTCTGACATGCAAAAAAGCATAGATGGATGGAACATTAATGAAATAGAAATTAACGCGATTTCGGGACTTTTTCGTTAACCGTTAATCGTTAATTTTTGAAAAAAACCGCGTTAACCCGTTAATGCGTTAACACATTAACGTTATTAACGCACAGCCCTGGTACACCCCATGGAATTTTAGGTTGTTTTTAAATTTTTCTCCGGATTTCTCTGAAAACATGTATGTAGGGATAATCTGGGGTGCGGAACACGAATCTTGGGTTCGCTTGTAGAAATTTTAAGGTTTACTGTAGGTTACGGTAGGTAACATGCCATTTAGGAGGCAAAACCTACCCCAATATTCCGATAATCGACAAATGGACATCAAATTCGTATTCAGCACCCCAAATAACCCCTACATAGAAACTTTGAGACAAATCTGAGACTTTGACCAAACTACCGTATACCCACCGTATTCTACCGTAAGCTGTCAAAAATCGATAAACTGACATCAGATTTGTGTTCAGCACTCCAAATAACCTCCAGAGATACAATTTGAGCATGATCTATAGTAGCACTCCGGAAATCGTCAAAAGTCGCGATTTGCCCACAAATTTCTCTTCCGGTGGGAAGCTTTGAACAAATTTAGTCGACAACTTTGGAAAAACGACAAATAAATTCGTGATCAGCACCCCAGATAACCCCCTTAGAAGACTTTCAGGTCAAATCTAGAATTTATTTCTGAAACGTTTCGAGAGCCCTCCAATTGGTATAAATAAACGCCCAAGCGAAAATTTGCACAAGTCCAAAACTCTATCAGTCTGCGCAAAGTTTGGAAAGTGTCCCTTCACCCAAACTTTGCCTAGGGAGGTAGTTGTGAGCGCTGAACACGATTATGAGGTTTGTTTCCGCATTTCCGCTTTTTGGGGGGTACAATAGGTACGAAAATCAGTGAAAAAATGCCTATAACTTCTTTCAGAGCGAGTCTAGGCAGCTGCGATGGCCATATTCGAACTTTTCGTTCAAAAATGTTTCTAGAAAAGTACATTTCATTTGGAATGGTTACTATGACTTATAGTAGTTCCCCTGTTAGAGAAGGTGGTCATTCGGAACGAAATACAACTTCTTAGGAACAGTTTTTCACGAAAAAAATTGAATTTGAGTTTTTAAGCTGCGCTCCTTTTGTCTAAAGGGCGGTATAAGCGTCAGAATAGGGTGGGTAAATGACCATACCGTACTGTAACCCAATAACCTAGCCAGAAAATTGAATGAGGACCTCATGATCGTATTCAGCGCCCTGAATTACCCCTCTGTGAGATGTTTGAGCGGGAAATTTTTGTCCGATCACTTTACTAAGTTCCATGTGCGAATGTGACAGCCTTGCAGGTCTTAGGGGCGTTGGAAATCGAATTTCCCGCGTCAAGCTTGTCTAGGGGTGATCTGGGAGCTAAACATGATTGTTGGATCCATTTTCAATTATATGAAAGATTAGGACAGGTTGCGATGGACATAATGACAACTAACTAAAGTCGTCACAGCCGTTGCAGTAAGTTGCAGTTGCAGCTGTGGAATCATCGCCTGCAGCGCTTTGGGATACGTTTTAAAGGCACAGTACAAGCTCAGGGACGAAGTCTGATATTTCCACATAATTGTGAAGTAGACCCACCTTATATAGCATCTGCCAAGTACGAGCTCTCAACTCCTCCGAATAAGCAAGATATAGGAGGAAGCCACCCTGGGGCGACCACATCAGGAAGCTACTTTGGCACGCCCCTTTTACGATCTTTCTAGCTCAACAGGGGCGAGGTGAGCGATGATTTCCGATGAATGGCCCCGTTCTTGCCTTGATTCTTAGACTATCTCTTCATTCAGGTCACCTCGCACACATCGGTTGCAAATAAAGGAAGTTACAAGCCTCGGACAACTCGTCCACCATGCTTCCGTAGCTCAATTTTTGAGGGGCCATAACTTCGTTTCTAGGGGGTCTTGTACGATTCCAGAGACATCGATGGAATCAGCGTGAGACCGTTTCTAAGAAAGTTAGAAAAGCAGAAATTCGATTCTGAGGTTGGACTGTGCCTTTAATGTTGCCAAAACCGAGTACATGGAGTGTGGACCGAGAATCGAGGAAGGGTCCGTTAGCATTAATGGCACTGATCTTAAAGGCAGTGGTCACGGCGAAAAACGTTATCGAAAAAACTACAAAAATCAGCTTTGATATAAAACAGCTCAAAAACTATGAAGGTAGCGCGGTGAAAAACGGGCTAGAATTAGAGTTATTAAGACCCCAAACTTCCAGTTCGTGCACACGTGCACAGAAAGATCACAGTCTCATGCCAAGCAGTCGAAAATCATCGACACTCAGAGGAAGAAATAAATGCAAATTCCCCTAATAAAACAGTTGAACAATGAAAGCAAGCACTTCTGTCAATGTTTTTGACTAGATGTGTACATAAATCCGAAAGTTCATTGATTGAAATTCGAGTTCAAGCCAGCTGATGTTCTTGATATTAGAGATCATCGATGCCGATGATGTGGGGTGGACTCTATACTTGTTCCGAATCGAATAATCGGATGAGTATCCGACTGTTTCAGTCGGATAAAAAAGTCGACTTTTTATTCGACAAGTCGGTTATTCGAAAAAGTGCGATATCCGACTACAGTCGAAAAGTCGAATATTCGAAAAAGTGCGATATCCGACTACAGTCGAAAAGTCGAATATTCGGAAAAGTGCGATATCCGACTACAGTCGAAAAGTCGAATATTCGAAAAAGTGCGATATCCGACTACAGTCGAAAAGTCGAATATTCGAAAAAGGGCGATATCCGACTACAGTCGAAAAGTCGAATATTCGAAAAAGGGTGATATCCGACTACAGTCGAAAAGTCGGATATTCGAAATAAATTCCATCTGGAACAAGTATAGTGGACTCGTCCACCATCAAAAGACAAGAAAGTTCAGGCTTCGAATTTGGCCCAGAACAGCTATTTTTTCGCGATTTTTTCTTATAGGTTCTACTACTCTATACCCAGAAAAGAGTTTAGAGAGGAAAAGAAGACGAGCATATTTGAGCGCGACCACTGCCTTTAAGAAGGTGGACAGTTTCAAGTACCTGGGATCAAGGATCACATCCGCCGGCGACGTGCTACTGGATGCCCATAGGCGCCACGTCAATGCAGCGTGGACGAAGTGGAGAGCGACAACTGGCGTAATGTGTGATAGGAAGATACCAATACGCCTCAAGCCAAAATCTGCAGGACGGTAGTGAGGCCAGTCGCCCTCTACGCCACCGAATGCTGGCCGGCCACAAAACTGTTGAGCAATCTCTGCATGTGATGGAGATGCGAATGCTCAGGTGGTCAATATGAGTTACCTTGAAAGATAGGTTGACGGACGACCTGGTACGTTCCACCTTTGGAGTGGCCCCCATTACCCCGAAGATGAAAGAGTACCGCCTCAGGTGGTTTGGCCATGTTCAAAGGAGAGGCGAAGACTCAGTAGCGAAGACCTCACTGAAGGTGGAAGTTGCAGGGACCAGACCTCGCGGAAGACCGAAAACCCAATGGCTTGATCGAGTGAAAACGGACATGGCTGATGCGCAACTCATTATGAGGTACGCCGCTGACAGGAACAAATGGCAAGCAAAGTGCAAACAAGCGGACCCCGCAAACTCGTGCGACAGACGCTAGGAAGATGAAGAAGGAGTTACAGCCGTTGCAGCCATGGCGGAATGGGCGTCACGCGCTAGCCGCGCGAGCGTTGCGTCAGGCCATTCATACTCCAACGCCACGCCCGCACGTGACGCGCGTGACGCCCTGACGTTGAGGTGTACGAATAGTGCTAAAGAGCGCGGTCTCTTAAAAGTTAGAGCCCCGTGAAAACAACAGTTCCGTGGAAAAAAATCAAATACAAACCAAAGAGATTGGAGGAAAATCCAAACACACCTTTAACTATCAGCTGTTCGGCCGATCAATAAAGAAATTTGGCAAAGCGCCGGAATCGGCCAAGTGCTTAGTGTGTCGACCGCAACCGCAACACCGCCTTTTTCCCTTGCCATGGGCTTTACAACCCTTTGCACGGACGATACCTTTAGAGCGCGAAGCCTTTATTGACGTTCTGAATTTTGTCACATTAAACACGGGAAATAGGTGTGGGCAGGAATTTAAACGATTTTGGGAGAATTTTCGAAGAATCCGCTTGTCAAGGTTGAAGATTTACCGGAGCCTCCCCCCCCGCCATTAATCTCTACTTCATGGGCGTACTTGCGCAAAAACCTAAAAGAAAAATAGGATACGGTTTTTATCGTGAATACTGCCTCTTAAGAGAAAGTGGTTTCCAGAGAGAGAAAATGGGTAGACACTTCACATACAGCTTAATTAAGAATAGGATGATAAGAACAGAAAACTTCACAATTTCGATCACGGAAAAGCATTAAAATTAACGATTCGACTGATTAGATTTGGAGAATTTCCAAAAGCTTGGTCCTGCAACGACCATCACGTAATACCGTATTAAGTGTAGAGGCTTGCTGTCGTTTCTCCGCTCGCCACAATTCATTTTGGGGTACTGCTGTACTGTGGAGAAGCCCCATAGTGGCACTTGTCCTCTCATTTCCACAGCATTCGTCTGTGGCTGTGGTATTAGGGGGGAGGGGGGACTGGTGACTCAAATACCCAGAAAAATCAAAACAAATTACTTGCAATACAAATCTAACATACTTGAATGTCTCAAGTAACTTACATTTATATTACATAAAACAAACATTTATATTACATGTAACTTTATTTATATTGCATGTAAGTTACACTTATGTTACATGTAACTTACATTTATATTTTCACCATGGGTGGCCATCACGTGACGCGGACGACACGCGATGCAGAGAGCGCGTCCCAGACCACACCCTACGCAGAAAATGCTGGTGTGCGGTCAGGTACCTCAAACTTGGGTAATTGAGCCAGCAGAAACGCCAGTCCTGAGCTTGACCCCGCGAGTGCGTCGTACATTCCCCTTGGAAATACCTTCTCGACCGATTTAAGTTACTTGCGATTTATATTGTGCCATTTAAGTTACATGTAACATATCGGAGGCGCACCGCACGCAGTATTCCGCCGATATGTTACATGTAACTTAAATGACCTGAGATAAGTCGCAGGTAAGTAACATCGGCTCATATATGTTACAAGTAACTTGTTTTCGGCCTTTTTTTACAAGTAACTTGTTTTCGTTTTTCTGAGTTAGCGTCCAGTGGTAAAAACTAAGCAACCACCAATGCTTCGATAGGAATTCGTGCTTACAAGAAAAGGTCACTAGTAAAAAGCGTCCATTCCAAACGAAATGCAACTTTTTATCAATTTTTGACACAAATTCGAATTTGTTATCTATAGCTGCGCTCCGTTTCTATGAACGGTGTTATGAGCGTTTTCAGCGTTTGACTCATGGGAGCATCGCAGCGTGTAATTTATGGTGCGTTGGAGCACCCCGTGATGCACCGATCCCGACCTTGAAAAAGAAATCGATATACAGTGTGGTTGTACACCGAAATATGTTGCAGTGATGAATGAATGGGCGAACTCAGATGAGACCTTTCGATGCCGCAGGCAATTTGGCTACTTCGCACAATGGAAGTGAGCGCTGTTGGTGGAGAAGTGGGGTCACGAGTTCGAGTCCCTGCTGGGGCCAATGTTTTTGCTCTTCTGCGAAAGACTCGCATTCATCATCCGATGTGTTGGTGAGCACAAACTTACGTGGGAGAGCTTTTTTTATTGAGAAAAGACGTGTCTGGGTCGTTGGAGTTTGGTTTCTTCAGCTCATTGATATGAGAAAAAACAAGTCCCGCAGTTTTTTTTGTTGTTGCTATAATAAATGTTCTATAATACCTGCAGATATGGTAATTTAGACAGGGATAGTAAAAACAAGGAGATCTTTCATAATGAGGACAACGATTGAAATGGAAAACTGGACAACTGTAAGTACCACGAAGTCATATCAAGTGAGGTGGAAAACAGTACTGATCGAAAAGTTTCGAACTGACCAGGATGGTTTTCAAGATAATCTGCCGCGTGCCAAGACCATGCGAGCGGCTTCCTGAATCTTAAGGCACACAGTTGAAAATACACAAGATATACGCAGAACAATCAAAACAAGTTACTTGTAATATAAATGTAACTTACTCGAATGTCTCAAGCAAGTTACATTTATATTACATGTAGCATACATTTATATTACTTGTTACTTAAATTTATATTGCACGTAAGTTACACATATGTTACGTGTAACTTACATTTATATTTGCACCATGGGTGGCCATCACGTGAGGCAGACGGACGACACGCGACGCAGAGAGCGCATCCCAGACCACACACTAGGCAAAAACATGCTGTGCGTGGCCTTCCCTGCTGGTGTGGGGTCAAGTACCTCAAATTTGGGTTATTGAACCAACAGCAACGCCAGTTGTAAGCCTGACCCCGCGAGTGCGCCGTACATCAACCTTGGAAATATCTTCTTAGTCGATTTAGGTTCCTTGCGACTTATATTGTGTCATACATGTTGCATGTAACATATCGTAGGCGTACTGCACACAGCTCAGAAAAATGAAGTTACTTGTAACATAAAAGGTTGAAAACAAGTTACTAGTAACATATCTGAGCCGATGTGAGTTACTTGCGACTTATCTCAGGTCATTTAAGTTACATGTAACATTTCGGCGGGAAACTGCGTGCGGTTCGCCTCCGATATGTTACATGTAACTTAAATGACTCGAGATAAGTCGCAAGTTAATTACATCAGCTTAGATATGGTACAAGTAACTTGTTTTCGATTTTTGAGAGGATACTGCGTGCAGTGCGCCTCCGATTTGTTAAATGTAACTTAAATGGCGCAATATAAGTCGCAAGTAACTTAAATCGGCCATGAAGATATTTCCAAGGTTGATGTACGACGCACGCACGGGGTCAGGCTTACGACTGGCGTTGCTGTTGGTTCAATTACCCAAGTTTGAGGTACTTGATCCCAGACCAGCAGGGAAGGCCCCTCACTGCGTTTTTTTTGCGTAGTGTGTGGTCTGGGACGCACCCTCTGCGTCACGTGATGGCCACCCATAGTGAAAATTTAAATGTAAGTTGCATGTAACATAAGTATAACTTACATGTAATATAAATTTAAGTCACGTAAGTTACATATAATATAAATGTATGTTACTTGAGACATTCAAGAAAGTTACATTTATATTACAAGTAACTTGTTTTGATTTTTCTGAGAGTGTCCTTTCAGAAATCAAAAACAAGTTACTTGTAACATATCTGAGACAAAAGAAGTTACTTGCGACCTATCTCAGGTCATTTAAGATACATGTAACATATAGGAGGCGCACCGTACGCAGTATCCCACCGATATGTAACATGTAACTTAAGTGATCTGAGATAAGTCGCAAGTAACTTACATCAGCTCAGATATGTTTCAAGTAACTTACTTCCGGCCTTTTATATTACAAGTAACTTGTTTTTATTCTTCTGAGTATCTGTCGAGATAATGATTCATGAGTGTGCACACAGAACTTGAAATCGTGAGCTATAATGTGCCGAGGCGATTTTCGGCATCGGGGCCGTCTGACACTTCCGGGCTACCGCTGTTGCTGTCTGGACTCTTCCACTCCCGCGGACCGCAACAGTAGTGGTCCGGACAGCAATAGCAGGGGACCCGCAGAGTGGGAGAACGAGCCGAAGTGTCATGGGGCTGACTAGGGACTAATTCCAGCGCAAACAGGATTTCCGAAAAATGGTCGGTTTAGTGCTGTGAAGAAGGTATAAAGAAACAGTTTCTAGTATTTCAAAATTCCTTTATGCACATAAGTATGTTAAGAACTACAACAAAAAAAATTTCGGACTTTTGAAATTTGAACATTTTTATCCCAAACTTTGTCTAGGGGGGTTGTTTGAAACGTGGAACACTAAGATAAGGTCTATTTTCAGTTTTTCAGAAGATTACGGTAAGTTACAGCAGGAAAGTATCGTTTGGCTAAAGTGACCTACCGTAATCTTCCGGAAACTCAAAAACGGACCTTATATTCGTGTTCAGACCCCCCCCCCTGTACTACTCCCGACAAAGTCTGGGCTGAAAAAGTTCGAATTTCTAGAATACAAAAAGCAAAATGTGTTTTGCCGTTTTTGATCTACCCAGGTGCATTAGTGCCCAAGTAGGGTCCCGCCGCTGAATGGCGCGGCAGCATGCAACGGAGGAGAATCGATTGTGCTGCGCTGCTGAATCGATGATCCTCCACTGAATGCTGCCGCGCCTTTCAGCGACGAGATTCTAATCGGCCCCTGAGGAATTTCGATGAACTTCAAATTTTTTTTCTGCCTCTCCCCGCAGCATTCAACAGATCATTTTTGAAACTCTGGTTTCAAAAAAAAACTCTAGTTTCTCGAATCAGTCCCTAGGGAGTGGTAGGTGATACGCTTTTACTGTGCTTATCTAGGCCGAATTCCGGTCCGCAGTTGCGTCTCGACACGCTTTGCGGCCGCACGCGCTCGAGTCATTCGGGTTTTCAACGCCAAAGCCGACTCGATGTGGTTTTTTTATATGATTTCCTCCAAATTTTCTTAGTTTCCGGTCTCCAAAACCCGCCTACAGTCAGCAGATCTGCGGCTGCGGCGCTGGAAGCTCTTCTGACTTGGGAGCTTGCGGCCGCAAAGCGTGTCGAGACGCAATTGCGGACCGGAATTCGGCCCAGATAAGCACAGTACATAGATTGCGGCCGGTAAGTGACATTACCGTACCGTAACTCGATAACTTACAAGGGAACCTTTATAAGTCATAGTAACCATTTCTAATAAAATTTACTTTTCTAGAACCACTTCGGACGAAAAGTCTGAATATGCTAATCGCTGCTGCCTAGACCCACTCTGAAAGAAGTTATAGCCGTTTTTCTCTGATTTTCGTACCTTTTGTACCCTCCAAAAAGTGCATTATTTTTGAGAAAATCCGCAAACGGATCTCATAATCGTTTTCAACGCCCCAAAGTACCCCTAGGCAAAGTTTGGGTGAAGAAACAATTTCCAACCCTTGCGCAGACGGAAAGCGTTTTGGACTTGTACGGATTTTCGGGTGGGCGTTTATTTATTCCAATTAAAAAGGCTCTCTGAGCATTTTAGAAAAATAATCCAGATTGGACTTAAAATTCGCCCTGGTGGGTTATTTGGGGCGATGATCACGAATCTGAGGTTCATTTATTGATTTTCCAAAGTTTTCGACTAAATTTGTTCAAAGCTTCCCACCGGCAGAAAAAATTGACGGCAAAATCGACTTTCGATGATTTCTGGAATGTGGTTCAAATGGTTCTTCTGGGGGTTATTTGGAGTGCTAAACACGAATGTGATGTGAGTTTATCAATTTTTGACAGCTTACGGTAGATTACGGTGGATATACGGTAGTTTGATCAAAGGCTCAGATTTGTCTCAAAGTTTCTATGTGGGGGTTATTTGGGGTGCTGAATACGAATTCGATGTCAATTTGTCGATTTTCGTATTATTAAGATAGGTTCTGCCTCCTAAATGGCATGTTACCTACCGTAACCTACAGTAAACCTTAAAATTTCGACAAGCAAACCATAGATTCGTGTTCAGCACCCAAGATTACCACTAAATACATATTTTTAGCAGAATCCGGAAAAAAATTCAAAACACCTTAAAAATTCCATCGGCCGCTCCCGCCCCTTACCTCGCCGCGAAGCCTTAAAAACGCTCATAACTTCTTTCAGAGTGGGTCTAGGCAGCTGTGATGGGCATATTCGGACTTTTCGTCCGAAAATTGTTCTAGAAAAATACATTTTATTTGGAATGGTTACTATGACTTATAGTGGTTCCCTTGTTAACCCAAAAACTTGAAAATGTCCTCGTTCTCGTGTTCAGCGTCCAAAATAAACACTCTGTATGATGTTTGAACGTAGGTTTTTTTTGACCTACAGAGTAGAAGCGAAATTGGGACAGAAAAATATTGGCTCCAAGTTCGTCCAGGAGGGGATATTTAGAAAGCTGACCACGATTTTGAAGTTTATTTTTTGTCATGATAAAGATCAAGCAGGGTTACGGTGGGCATAATGACAATTAACTATGGTATCACACAAATAACCGTCTATAACTCCGTTCAGAGAAAAATGCGCGGCTATATAGACTGAATCCAATTTTTTTTGTCAAAAATTAATACTAAAAAATAAATAATTGCCATTTTCTCCAGATGAGCTATCCCTTTTTGACTTGCACAAAATCTTGAATCGAACAGTAAAAACTAATTCTTTCGAAACTTCAAAAAAAGGTTTTCATAGGTTGTAACTTCGTAGGTGCTGAATGTCGAAGCCTAGAATTTCGTTGAGGTGGAAAGGCTTGTATAGGCAGAATGACAAATAAATATTCGTCCGACAATGTCGAAAACATGTGTCTGTTGACATATATACATACATATGAGCGCTGACTTGCCCCGGTTGTTTTGACAGTTTTAGGGATTACTCAGGTGTTTTTTTCGGGGTCGAAAAATATGATGAGGAGGAGGCGAGGAAGTTGGTTAACTGGAAATTATGGTAGCTGCCGATATAATTCACAATAGCTGATTTATGGCAAACAAAAAGTGAACTAAATGTCGTCAATAGTCGCTAATTTATGCTATCAATCTTTTGATTAGCGTTTTGGAACCTTCAGTTACATAGACTTGTCCGGGCGTTTCTTCTTCAGTTTTTCTGTTTAGGGTCGCGCTAATTCCCTAGTGCAAGGCAGTGGCGCTATTGATAAGGAGTGACAGTGTTCGCCATGCTGTGCAGTGGCATTTCTGTCTTTTTCTCAGACTTACTTCTTATTTAGGAATGTTTTGAATTCCTCAAATGTTAAAAAAAAACTTTGCCTAAATCTGTTCACAATCTCAGCTTGCGGATGGAAGACTAGACCAAGTTGTCAGAACTACCCTTGATGCCCGACCAGCTCGCAGGGAGGAGCTTGGCCGCCCGGTGCTTGCGTTGCGGCTCGTGTTGATAAGAGGCGACCGAGTCGCCGTGTGGTGTTCCGGCCCCAGCCCGGGCACCTGATAATCGATGCGCTGGTAGCCTTCACCGCATCGATTACCAGGGGCCCGGGCTGGGGCCGGAACACCACATGGCCACGCGCTCACCTTTTATCAAAACGAGCCGCAACGCAGGCACCGGGCGGCCAAGCTCCTCCCTGCGAGCTGCTCGGGCATCGAGGGTACAGTGCGTTCAGAAATCATTGGCTCACCCTTGAAAATCAATGTTTCCAAAATGCTTCACAGTTTGGCGATCCATACTGTTTACCATTGAATTCAGCAGTGCAAAAAACCTGTGCATACTCAATCCTATGGATACTCCACGATTTTTAACAATTTTGAGGTAAATTTTCGGTTTTTTCGCCGTTCAGAAATGATAGGCTCATCCTGCAAAAATTCAAATTTCTTACTTCGAATAATTTCCTGTAACAAGTCCATTGCATATCTATTTATTTATTTATTTATTTATTAAATACGATGCATAAGGCATACGTGAGAAACACAAACACAGCAGGTTAGTAGTGTACAGATTGAGCGCAGATATGAATCGCTGATACAACGTGATCTCCATCCCATCACCGAACTTCCCGTTAGAAACACAGTAACTTCTTTCTCGCAACACGTTTGAATGATCTCACTCCTGATCGAACGGCAGGTATCCCTTCTCTAAATGAAACAAAGAGCGACCCAGCCCTGCACGTAAACGAGCAGGACCTTAGTGTACTTTTTGGGATTACATATGAAATTTTCTCTGTATCATTGACATGGGTACATCGTACATCGTTGTTGCTAGTATGGGACGTGGTACTGCCCTTACTACTTTTGAACAAGCCCAGACATCGTTGTTGCTAGTATGGGACGTGGTACTGCCCTTACTACTTTTGAACAAGCCCAGACATCGTTGTTGCTAGTATGGGACGTGGTACTGCCCTTACTACTTTTGAACAAGCCCAGATTTGTGCCCTCGCCTCTGTTGGACTGAGTCAGCGAAGAATAGCGGCCCACATCGGGCGTTCGCAACACTCTGTTGGACAGTTTCGCAGAGATCCGGCTTCTTATGGAAAGGCGAAGTCTACCGGACGCCCTAAGAAGGTCACCAGTCACGATGCCCGAAGGATCAGTAGCCTATGTTCCAACAGCTGAATCAAGTCAAGTCTGAATTATCGCTTGATGTTTCGAAAACTACAGTCTGGAACACCATAAACGACAATGAAAACATCTTCCGCCTAGTTATGAAGAATGCCACGTCAGTGTCCGCCAACCATGAAGAAGCTCGACTGGAATTTGCAAGAAAGAACATGGCAACCGACTGGAAAAAGGTAAGGCGATCTCCCATAAGCCAAGAAAAGTTGAAAAATGAGCTTAATATTGATCAGGTTATTTTTTCCTACGAGAGGAAATCGATCTTGAGGGTCCTGATTGAGCTCCGTACTACTGGAGGGATCTCCGCAAGGATCCGTTGATCTTTAGCAGGAGGAATTTTGGTGGTGGCTCGCTGATGTGTTGGGGAGCATTTTACAGCGAAGGTGTTTTGTAGATGGCCTTCACTACCTGTCGGATGAACTCGGAGGAATACCAGGAAACTCTGAAGACACATCTACTGCCGTTCTTTTCTGGAATACGACGTCAGCGCTTCACGTCCCATCAGGATAGCGCTGCAGTACATGTGTCGATGTCTACAAAATCCTGGTTGGAGCAGCAACGAATTCGTGTGATGGAATGGCCTGCGTGCAGCCCTGACCCCATAGAGAATATCTGGGGCATAATTGTGCGCCAGGTTTATGCGAACAACAAGCAGTATGGCACTGTAGATGAGCTTCAAGCTGCTGTTCTCGAAGCCTGGACCAACATTGATAAGAATTTCATATCATATTTGATCCTTTCTATGCCTAATAAAATTTTTGAGGCCATTGCTAACGGTGGTGGACCTATATCATACTAGATTTTATTGTTTGTTCACGTATTGTTCAATAAATATTTGTTTTCGCAGGGTGAGCCTATCATTTCTGAACGGCGGAAGAACCGAAAATTTACTTTAAAATTGTTCAAAATCGTGGAGTATTCATAAGATTGAGTATGCACAGATTTTTTGCACTGCTGAAATCAATGGCAAACAGTATGGATCGCCAAACTGTAGAGCGTTTTGGAAGCCTTGATTTTCAAGAGAGAACCTATCATTTCTGAACGCACTGTATCTGAAAAGTCATGTTTTTCTAATCGACTACCTCTTGGGTATTCATAAAAAACCCTGTCTTAACCACTCGAATGGCAGCGAAACTAGTTATGATTCAAAAAGTGAGGAGCCCTGAAGGCATAATACCATGAGGCCCCTCTCTTTTTCTTCTCCTTCTTCTTCCTAGCGTTGGTCCCACGTTGATTTAGGGTCCGCTTGTTTCGTTCTTACTTATTGCTGTCAGCTTCGATCTGCTTCGTGGTCTAACACCTGCCATCTCCATAATGAGCGCAGTTTCGGCCACGAAACTTTTTTGTTGAACATGTCCAAACCATCTCAGTTGGGCTTTCTCCATCTATTCAGGTAATAGTATGAGGTTGATGCAAAAGTTTCCGGAGTTTTTAGAACATTTCGAGAGTTTTTGAGCTATCTTCGAGATAAGAAGAAATTTCCGGTTTCATTCTCTGAATATATGTGGAGCGTATCAGTGCTAATATTTCGAAATGACAAGCTTGTCCATTCCTTTCGCACAATCGTCGATATGTCAAGTTTTCCAATGCTGTCAAGCGACCAAGTTCGCACCTGTCTTTTCTATGACTACCAATCCGGGATGAAACCTAAGGATTTCCGTAGCTGCATGGTGCAGTCGTTCGGCAAGGGTGTTGTTTCAAAACTACAATACACGATTGGTTAAGAAAATTCAGAGTTGGGCAGTACGAGGTCGAAGACAAGGAGCGATCAGGAAGGCCATTGCAGCTCAACAACGACGAGCTGCGCGATTAGGTGGGAGGCGATCCGAGCCAAACCACACGGGAGATGAGCAGCAGACTTGGTTGCTTTCAACCAACTGTCGTTCTTCACTTATCTGCAATTTTAAAGGTTTCCAAGCTCAACGTTTGGGCCCCCCACTCTTTGAGCTTGAGCGACAAACTTCGCCGTGTGGAAAAATGCAATGGACTGCTCTCTAGAAAGCGCACTTTTGCTTGGCTTAACGACATTGTCACAGGAGACGAAAAGTGGGGCCTGTACGTCAACATATCACGTAAAAGGACGTGGACAGACGTTGGGCAAGTAGTGCGGACCACGCCGAAGCCTGAAAAGCACCAGCGGAATAAGATGCTCTGCGTTTGGTAAGACATTCGTGGACCAATTCACTGTGAGCTCCTCCACAGATCACCACAGTGACCACCGAGGTCAACTGCTCACAGCTGGTACGTTTCGCCAATGCGATACGTATTAATCGCCTTGGGATGAACACTGTTCGCCTTCTTCACGACAATGCTCGGCCACACGTATCTCGGATAAACCGCCATAAACTGCTGGACCTGGTCTGGGAAGTTCTTCTCACCCTCCATATAGCCCAGATCTTGTCCTTACGACTGCCATCTGTTTCGCTCGATGCAGCACTTCCTGGATGGAAAACAATTCACTAACGATGACGAAGTCAAAATGGCCTCAGAAGAATACTTCGACTCGAAACAGCCAGAGTTCTACGCGTTGAAAATTCATATCTGCCCCATCGGTGGCGAAGAATCCTTGAACGTGATGAAAATAATTTTTTGGGTGAGCCTTATTTGTTTCTGAGATAAATGTTTTTTATTCGAAGTCGTGAAAACTCCGGAAACTTTTGCATCAACTTAATACAAGTATGTAGGAGGCACGCACAGTATCGTTTGTGATCCGGTCCCTCGGACTGATACCCGATGACCATCTAAGCGTTTTCATCTCCATGGTGGGTTGGGACTGTTCAACAGCTCTAGTAGTCGGCCAGCATTCGCTAGCGTAGAGCGCGACTGGTCGCACTACCGCCTTGTAAATTTTTGATTTGAGACGGAATGGAATCTTCTTGTCACACACCACCCCCGCAGTTGCTCTCCATTATGCGTTCTTGAGCTTCCAATGATAGTGATATTTGAGCCGAAATATTTTCAGCAGTTTACTCCCTTAAATTCGGTGCGATCAATTCTGATTGATCCGTCATCCACTTGCGCGCCTTACTCCATGTATTTGGTCTTCGCGGTGTTGAGCTACAGTCCAAAACGTGGCAGGCGATTTCTCCTGAGCTGCACCTGAGTTTCCAACACTTCCCTCGTCAACACAACATCGTCGGCGTATAGTAGCAACCATGGGTGCGGCTTCTGTATGTCTCCAGTAATTGGTCCATGCAGAGTATGAACAGCAATGGTGACAGGGCAGGCCATTGGTGGATTTCCAACACGGACAGGAAAGGGCTCACCTGTTTCTGCTGAACGTCTGGCCACGCTTGTCCGCTCCATGTACAGCAATTTTGATCATGGTATGTTTGGTTCCCGCTTTCAATTTACTCTGACGCATGGACCAGGCGGCTGGCTGTGCGGGGTTGGCGGCCTCACTGGAGAATGGGGTTCCCATTCGCGCGGGGTAATCAACTGCCGCAGCCCCGTCCATTTATCAGACTAAAATCATTGCGCGAACTCTACTCTTCTGAACCTTAAAGCCATCCATACGAGATCATGTGGTACACGATCAAATGCCTTCTCCAGATTGCGGAAAGCGACGTGTATGTTGCGGTTTTCCTCCCGCGCTACTTGAAATTAGGCTACCTCAAAGGCAGGGTTCGGGATAAAAACTATTTTTAGGCTCTCCTCATGAGAGTTTAGATTTGGTCATCTTAAAAGTAAAAATAAGTGAAAAAAGCGAAACTTGCTGGAAAATACGCACAAAAACACGGTAGGATGGCTAACTACAGGTGTCCGTGTGCCCCCCAATTAGGTATTTCCATGGATGTATGCTTATCCGTCTTTTATTTCGATTTTATAGTAGTCAGTAGTCTCTATAAGAGCTTGTTGATCGAACCCACTACTCACGGCGGCGTGGATCCCCGCTGTAAAGCGCGCCGCAGTAATGAGAGGGCAGCCACGCCTTTTTAGCTGTGGATTCGATCCAGAAGCCTCTATAAGTGCTCAGGAATTAGTTCAGAAGCAAAATAAAAGGTTGCAAATCAGGCATTAGTGGAAACAAACACAGAAGTACTCTACCCTCGTCGAGAAACTACTAGGATGTTCCCGAGTGTATGAATTCAATAAGTGCTGAGACTGAAATATGTACATCAGTGATTTTCAACTGATTCATTAGTTTCACACATCGACTGAATGAGGCTTAATTTGCCGCTGCTGAAACCAAAAACTACTACTCAATGTATAGGTTGCATTTCTATACCTAGAAGAATGTTAATAAACAGAATATGGTAAACGTAAAAATCTCAGTCGGACGGCTATTGTTGGCTGTGTGGTGTGGTGGAGGAAAATAGGCTAGACGGGATTGCCACAATATGTGTATGTATGAAAGGGGTGTTTTTTTCATTGCTCGTAACGTGACAAGGGTCCTGTTTGGAGAACACGTTCTACCAATCACCTCCTGCTTTGTTACACAAGACGATGATGATAGCAAATCGCTCAGCCATGAACACAGATTGCCATCCCTCCTATCGTACCGGTCTACTATCAGGGCCACCTCTAACTTTGTGTCAAAATCAGATTTAATCACACACTGGAAACTGTCTGTTATCATAGGGTAGGATATCGAAAGTAGGTCGTGTTTGACGAGGTCTTTCTGATCGGAAACGTATCCAGATATTACTGGCGAAATGGGGAGGGTCCAACCAAGCACTACAAGCTGATCCTCAGACAAGCTTGTGCTGAAAAATTCGAACTTAAGCGATCCTTAGTTTCAACAAATAGCACAGTAACACTACAGTGACCAAAAACGCGTTTTGGGGCTAACACGAGACGTGATGTTCACAGAACTCAACGAAGCACGAGAAAGGTTTGGAATGTGAATCCACCGGAAAAAAATCGTGTTTGCCAGAGACATCATCCAGGCAGAAAATCGCATCGCAGTTTTTTGGCTCAATCAAATTTTCTTGTTTGGTCAAAAAAAACTCATAACGCTTGAAGCCCAGTGATTGCGTCATAATGAAGTCGCGTCTGAATCTAATAAAGGGCTATCGCAATGATAGCATCCAGTTGTTATGACGCGGGCAAGCAAAAGTATGTACATCTAAAAAAAAATTTCATGGCTCCTTTTTCTTGACAGAGGATTGAGCTACTTTGATTAGAAACGGACTATTTCTGACTGATCCACCTCCTCAACCTTGAAGATTTCCCTCGTCTGTGTCCAAGTTCAACATTAGGCGCAAAAAAATGTGAGAGAAATGTTTTTCGTTCTGAATGCTGGTGAGAAGGCCATGCCCGGAAGAACAGAGATCGAAACTTTAACAGCTTTGCATTCACATTAACTGACTCCTATGCATGCACATCGACGGCAAAACACCCTTGGGGGTGACCTCGTTCTGGTCAGTGACGGTCAAGCCGAACTTCAACAGATGGTGGATCAACTGGAAGCAGCGGGCCACAAAATCGGGTTGACGATGAATCGCAGCAAGACAGAAGTGATGAGGAACAAATGAGCAGACTCAGCATCGATTAAAGTGGACGGACTTCCTCTTTGGGACACGGAGAAATACATCTACCTTCAGAGATTTGTGACCATGGACAACCATTTGAAGGCCGAAATCAGCCGAAGAGGAAGCTCTGCATAGGCTGCGATGTCAAACATCAAGGGAGCTGTTCACCTTGTCTCTGACAAAAGAATCCGTGCGCACCTCTTCGAAGTCACCGTCCTCCACTCCTTGTGCTATGAAAAAAAAGAAACATGGGCTTCCAACATGTCTTCTGCTATCCTGACGATGCGAGCTCAAAGGGCTCTTGAGCGGACGCTGCTCGCAAGGAAGCGTAGGGCACAAAAAAACAAGCACCTCCGCAGCACCAAACTCCGCCAAACGTCAGAGAATCGGGATGCTGTACAATATATGGCGGCCGCAAAACATCGATGGGCCGGATCCGTCATTGAAGAGCCGATGACCGCTGGACGAAAGCGTGACCTTCTGGTACTCACGGGACATCATGAGAACTCTTGGTCGTCTCCAACAAGATGGAGCGATGCCTTCAAACATCTGAACACGCCTAACACGGACTGGTTACAGATCGCTCCAAATCGAGAGAGAAGGAAGTGGGCGGCTCCAACGAGCTACCAGAATGGTCAGTGCCTTCAGACAGCCAAAGACGTGTGCCCGCCGCTGAAACGATCACTGGCTGACAATGGGCAATCAAGTGTCAAGTGAATTAGTCTACATTCTTGGGAAGTCCAACAATTAAGCTCAATGACCCGAAGGAGTTTTTGGACAGAGCGTGGAGAATATCATGGCCAGATTCGGGATCTCCCGAAAAAGTTGCAGATCATATGATGGACCACAGCTTGACAGTTCTACCTGCATGCTGCATGACGAGCAGAACCAGGAACAATACTGTGTCTACATCGAAATCACTGCCCAAGTTGTTCACAGACGACCGCTCAAGTTTTGTCTACTAGATCATTGCCGGCGCATTACCCATCAAATCGTAGTCGGCAGTTCGAACCAATAGAGAATGCTTCTTCTTTGTGACCTGATGCATCACCCAAAATTGGAATGAGCCTAAAAGGTGATGGGAGGCACCAATGACGGCTGAGGAGGGTGCCATTAACATCAGCTGCATCCCCTTCTAGAAAAAGCTACGAGCACCTCGCGTAAAGAAGCAATTGTTCTAGCGACGTAAGGTGGCATGCTCATGGGCATGCAAACACCGCATGTATGCACAGGAGGACTACAACGGGCGTGATGTTTGACATTAATATCCCTATTCATATTGAGTCCGAGATCTACCGGACTGTGGCTAGTGCTGTAGAGTTCACGTAATAAATTTAGTCTGATGGATGGACGGGGCTGCGACGATAGATCGCCGCGCTCGAATCGAAACCCCGTTGACCAATGATGCCGCCAACCCCGTACGGCCGGCCGCCTGGTACGTGCGTCAGACTAAATCGAATACGGAAACAATATGGGTTATCAAGTGGGCTTAGTGCGGGAAGGGTGTTGTCTGACCCACAATGATCCGTGCTGTAGAAGCTAGTAAAAAGTTGTTGATCAATTATAGCGAACAACTGATTGACCAACGACCTTCAATCTGGGTGCAACACAGGAAAAAGACCTACATGTGCGACAGCACACTGGTCAGGATTCGAAACCAGAATGGTGTTAGCAATAACACGACACAGTGAATACACAGCAGACCGGCACGAGCGAGACCCACGACAACCTGATATTATCTCAAACTTGGGTAATCGATTCACCATATATGAACACCACGACATCAAACTTCCGACAAACCGGCGAAAACAGTACTCAGAGAGGGCAACCTTGCCAGAAGAAAAAATATCAAAGGTTCTCAGGAGAAAGATCTGGGGCCGCCGGTTGTCTTGAGAACTGAGAAACTTGGGCCTAGTGTGGCCTTTCTAGACTTTATTCATTTATTTACGTCACTTGAGGCAAAGCGTAGTAGAATATATAATACATGAAACGATACCAAAAGTCAATCAAATACTACTCAAAACTCGGGCGTTTTTTCCCTGCTGAGCATTTGAAGGCACGAAAACGGACCGGGTGAGGGGAGATACTACACCTTCAAAGAAATGAAGATGGCGCCCCCTCTGCAGGTGAAGCTTGCTGAACGGACTGCGGTTTTAGGAGTACCGTAGGAGATTTTGAGTGAGCTTGCTCTCACTCCTAGAAATTACCAGCCGGTAAAATTTGGGCAACTTAGTTTTTATAATGCAGTTTTCATAATGCCAGCAGGAATTTTGAACACCATACTCAGATATTTGTGGGGAAGTTCCCGAGGACAATAGGCCTGGCTTGGTCGTTATCACTCGGTCGAGGGGAGAGGAGCGAGACGTTCCTCCGTGAGGCGACGTCTCGCCCCTCTCCCCTCGAATTATGCACAACGATAAGGCGTTCGAAACAGTCGACTCGGGGAGAACAAGGGGAGTTCGCTTCACGGTTGTTCCCATGGCTTCCCCCGAGCATGATGGACGAGAAAACAAAGCCGCTGTGTGTACGATGATGCAAACGGGCTAGTCACAAGGTGGTCTCGCACTTTGCGAATCGAGGGAGCAGACTTGCCACTCAAGGATGGTGTAAGGTATCTCCTCAGAGTGTCGGGGGGTCCTATTAGGCCACGATAGGCTAGTACCTAGTCGAGTTGAAAGGAACTTTTGCAGAAGCACGTGCTGCTCACAGGAGCACGTGGTCTGTTCGATAGGACTACGTGGCGCAGAGAGACAAAACCTTTGCTGCACCCCCATTTCCCACGCGGCAGCACGTGGCCTGTTCGATAGCACTACGTGGCGCAGCGAGGCAAAACTTTTGCCGCACCCTATATCCCACGCTAAAGCACGTGGCCTGTTCGATATGAGCACGTGGCACTGGGGGCGGGCTCCCACACCTTCGATGGGAGCGGGTCTCCCCCCCCCCAACAAGGATACGGTCCACGTCACGGACCGCATTAGGGGATCACCCCCACAGCTGTCCGCGACAGGAACATCACCTTCGCCACGGTCGACAGCGAGGGGGCTCCTCTCGCCTAGGACCGTGGGGGAGACCCCTTAGCCGTTCAAAAATCGTCCAGAAAGTGACTCGTAGTCACCTTCGAGGAGCCGCCCGAAAGGCGCACTGCGCTCTCTTTGGGATCGAGCCCCTTATATACGTGCTGTGCGGCTGACATGCGCCGGGTCAGTTCTGAAGCGATCGATCAACGTGTTCAATCATGGGCATTGTGGCTCGTTCGTCGTCCAAACTCATCGTAGTCGAATCGAAAGCGTATCGTGGCCGAGTGGAACAGCTATGATTGGCGCCACGTGCTTCTCACTTGGACGACGATTAGGCCACGTGGCACAAGGAAATTACGTGGCCATATCGTCGTCCAACCGCTTTGTAGTCGAGTCGAAAGCCAATCGTGGCCGAATAGAACCCCCCGACTCCCTGAGTCTGTCCAGATTGCCAGAAGAGATAACAACTCACAGAGTCATGGGGTCCTATTCGGCCACGATAGGCTTTCGATTCGACTACTAAGCGGTTGGACGACGATACGGCCTCGTAATTTCCGTGCGCCACGTGGCCTAATCGTCGTACAAGTGAGAAGCATGTGCCGCCAATCATAGCCGTTTCACTCGCCCACGATACGCTTTTGATTCGGCTGCGATGAGTTTGGACGACGAACGAGCCGCAATGCCCATGATTGAACACGTTCATCGATCGCTTCAGAACTGACCCGGCGCATATCAGCCGCACAGCACGTATATAAGGGGCCCGATCCAAAAGAGAGTCCGCCTTTCGGGGCTGCTCCTGGAAGGTGACTACGAGTCACTTTCTGGACGATTTTTGAACCGGGGTCTCCCCCACAGTCCTCAGCGAGGGGAGGTCCCTCGCTGTCGACCGTGGCGAGGGTGATGTCCCTGTCGCGGACTGCTGGGGGGGGATGATCCCCTGCTGCGGGCCGTGACTTGGACCGTATCCTTGTTGGGGGAGACCCGCTCTCATCAAAGGGGTGGGGGCCCGCCCCCAGCGCCACGTAGTCCTATCGAACAGGCTACGTGCTCCTCGGAGCAGCACGTGCTGCTCCAAAAGTCCCTTTCGACTAGGTACCCGATTAGAAAGCCTATCGTGGCCGAATTGGACACCCCGACTCCCTGAAAAGCCTCTCTGTAACCTTTCGACAAAGGTGAATATTTTTGGCGTTATGCCTGCTTTCCAAGAACAGGGAACTGTTGAAAACGACGAGTTACGTCCAGCCGACTTTAGATAAATCAATGACCAATGGGTGTTGGGTTGCGACAGCTTGGGGAAGGCTGGCGATCGGGAGAACAATGGAAGACCTGCTAGCCGTAGGTCCCCTCCGCATCCCCTCAATTCGGGGGAAGTTCCCCAGTTGTTTCGAGGGAAGTTCTGCTGTCGTTCTAGGGAACTTCCCCACGAATGTCTGAGTAGCGATTGCTAGTCGGCGACTAAGGCCGTTGAGCGAACTGTGCGCGCAACGGTAACACGGATCAGGTGATTAGTAGGGCTTCTCTGATGGACAGGGTGACCAATGTTTCTGTGTTTTCTACCAGGTTGTCCAATAATTCTTGTCCGAAAATTTCACCATTTTTAATTTTTTTCAACTTCATTGAAAAACAAGTCTAATCAACAATATAATCACCACAGCTATCCACAACAGTGCCCCATCGATTGGGCAGGTCGCCGATGCCCTTCGCCCAGAACTCCGGGGGCTGCGACTCGAAGAATTCCGCGATGTCGGATTTGAGGTTGTCGTAGTTGGTGAATTTTCTTCCGGCCAAATGGTGCTTCAGCGGGCAGAACAAGTGGTAGTTGGAAGGGGCGAGGTCCGGGGAATACGGCGTATGGGCAACCGTATTCCAGCCGAGCGTCGCCAACTTCTGCTGGGTCTCTTTCGCCACGTGGGGGCGCGCGTTGTCGTGCAGCAGGTGGACCGAGGCCCGTCGGGGACGCTTTTCTCGGATGGCGGCGGCTAGTTTCTCGAGCTGATCGGTGTATATGGAGACGGTGACCGTCCTGCCTTGCGGGAGCAGCTCGAAGTACAGCATGCCCTTGGTGTCCCACCAGCAGCAGAGCATGATCTTCAGCGGGTGCAGGTCGGCTTTCGGCGTCGTCGGCGGCTCTTCTCCGCGCGGGATCCAGACGGCACGGCGGGCGACATTGTCGTAGAGGACCCAGCTCTCATCCCCAGTGGCCAGGTCCTCGAGAAACTCCTTGCGATGCGGACGAAGGAGGAGGGACTGGCAGACGGCCACGCGGCTCTGCTTGTTGGCGTCCGTCAGACGCTGGGGAATCCAACGGGCCATAACTTTGCGGTAGCCGAGTAAGTTGAGTCGATTGTGGATGGTGGACTTGCTGCAGCCGAGCGTCGTCGCCAGTTCACGGGTGGTGGCTTCCGGCTTCTCCTTGATACAGCGACGGACTTCGTCATCATCCACCGTAGAAGGCCTCCCGCTGTGCTTCCTGTCCTCGAGGCTCGTGTCGCCGCTCTCGATGCGATTGAACCAGCGGCTGACCGTGCGTTGGGACACTGCATCCTCCTTGCACGCTGCAGATGTTGGCGACCGCGGTGCCCGTGTCGTTGCCCAGCAGCCACTCATAGTACACGAACGTACGAATTCGACCTTGGTCCATTTTAGCTTGTACTGGTAGCTAGACGCGGCGACTGCGCCTTATATACCCCTAGCGTAGAACTTTGGAGAACCTTCTAGAAGGTTCTTACACTTGTCTGATATTATAACACTTCTAAGGAAAATTATAGAATTTTGAAAATTTTCGGACAGGAATTATTGGACGGCCTGATATTTTTGAAAATGTGCAGGCTAGCACTTCATCTTCCAGCAAAAATCGGTGGATTACGAATGTCTTGAAGCTAATAGCAGAATACCGTTAATAGAGAGCAGAAAATTCGAAGAGCAGGACTAGAGCACGGCGAGGATAGCAGCGGAGTTTCGAGAGAATAGCAGTAGAAGACCACGATTATCATATTGTGACGCTAGAAGCGCAGCTGTCTGATAGCTACTAGCGGACCTCTCCAGTGCTACTTGGGCTCCATTGGTTGAGTAAGAAGACAAAACTGATTTCTACCATGGACTGACGGGGGTGAAAGAACGAAACAAATGGAAGTAGTGCCAGGGCTTGCTTGATTCTGGGGGAGGGGTCTGAATGAGGAAGTCTATGCAAATAAGTATTTTGCCGACGGCTAAAGTCAGAGCACCGAAATTCGACGTTTGGTTATAGAAAAACTTGTTATTGCTGGGTGCACACAAGAGAATCAGCAGAGGAAGCTTTTTTTTTTCGGAGCACTTCTCACCGCTACTGCAGGAGGAGCTTGCAGAGAACAGTCGAAGAGTAAAGATATGTATATAAGAATGTCTTTTGGATCAGCTCTAATGTGTGAGCGAGACGGCTTTTTGACTGTTCTCTGTAAGATGATACTGCAACAGCGGTGTGAAGTGCTTCGAAGAAAAAGCTTCCACTGCAGATTGTCTTGTGTGCGTCCAGTAATAACAAGTTTTTTTCTCCAATCAAACATCACATGGTGGAGCTTAATAGCTTTCCTGTTCGCATTTCTGCACGTAGGCCCAAACAAAACTGGAACAAGTTCTTCTGGAGAAGCCATCTCTTCTGTCCCTTGCGTTACCGATTATACATTGGATCCGAATCAAAAAATTCGGATACTCGGATTTCGGATAACTCAAAAAGCAAAGGTCGCGGATATCCGACTCAAACGGATAGATTCAAAATAGCAAGATCGGATAATTGGAGTCAATTGGATAGGGAGGCGAAACGGATAGTCGGATCTCGGATCAATCCGAAAATTACGTTTTTTCGGTGATTCGGATGTTGGATCACTCGGATTTTGACCTTTTTTCGGTGAGTCCGAATCCGAGTATCCGAGTCGGGTATCCGGTCGGATACAAGATGGTATAATTCAAAAGGTTTATCGAAAATTGATAGTCTGGTGAAAATCCTTAAAAAAATAGATTTTTATACCTTACTATGATAAACGAACTCATTGATAATCATCTTTATCGCGAAATATTTGCAAACCAAACAGATGTGATCACCTTTCACAATCTCTTCAAAGTGAGAATAATGTTAAAACATTAGTCTAAAAGAGTATCAATCCTTCACATCGAATTCGTAAGTACCCGTGAGCTACTGTCTAATCCACTTAAAAAAGGATCGCCCGTTCGATCAATACACATGGTTTTTGGTAGGCAATCGAACCCTCAATGCGCCATAAGGGGTATAGTATATTTTTGCGACACACTGTCGCGTCGCTCTGCACAGCGACAGCGACCGCCGGTCACGGAGCTTCTACCCTTTTAACCTCTCGCTATCGCAGTGTGTTGCAAGCTTCGGCCGTGACAGGAACAGTGGCAGCGACAGGCTTCAGCCCATTCGCAGTATGTCGGCCCTCCGCGTCGCGTCGCTGCGACGGACGCGCGATAATCGTGCCTACGACGACCGATGCCGCTGTTACGATGCAGGTCCCGCAGTGCTAGATTGCATACCTGTCGGTTATGACAGCGGCAAAGTATACCATACCCCTAAGAGCCTTTCAGAGTGGCGTCGCAGCGAAACTCGTTGTCGCGGTGACGGTGTGAGTGATGTGGGGTGAGGGATGCTACGCAGCGCAAACTCTGCTGTGCGAGGGAGGCAACCGCGCTTTTAGAGTGCGCGAGCTAGCAGCGACGGCAGTAACGTCGCGCCTTTGGAAATGATTTGGACCATTTTTGTCTCTGCCGTCCCGCCTTAGTTTCTTTCTATTTGTTGATGTTACTTTGCTACTACCTGTCCATAAAATCTCTATAAAAATAATTATTTCCCCTATTTCACTGTTTTCTCCAATCGAATAAACGGCGGCGAAGAGGTAAGAGACGCAGAGACAGAAATATGATTCGGCGACCAGTCATGGTCACGCCCACTTTCTCTCGCTCTGGAGAGCGACGTCACAAATTTCGCAGCGGTGCCATTCTGAAAGGCCCTATAGTCGCACAGACAACTCAAACCAAGAGAATCAATGCCAATTATGCGCAAAATCTGCGCTGATGATGCGCAGAAAATGCGGCGTAAATTTTACGACGCGCGCCAATTGGATATCTGCAGTGTACAGGCTATAAAAGGGCGAAATTCAGTTGGTTCCTACGCGTGCTAGTATGAAGCGGAGGTTAGAGACAGTGAGAGAGCGTAGGGCACACGGAGGCCGAGGCGTATCGCGCGCCGCTCGCGCCTCGAATGATGTGAATTACGACGTTTTATAGAGGGTAACTACGCACATGTATGGCTACTGTAGAATGGAATGTCGAGTCGTGACATAAGATATGCTTGCTTGAGTCACAGGACATGCCGAATCTACCAATATCCGACTCATTATCCGATCCGAATCATGACATTTTTCAGATATTCGGTATCCGAATCATTATCCGACTCATGGCACATTTCGGTGATTCAGATTTTGAATCAAACGGATTTTGGCGTTTTTTCGGTGAATCGGATTCTGGGTCATTCGGATTTTGGCACTTTTTAGGTGATTCGGATTTTGAATCATGAAAGTTTCGGTTCATTCGGATGGATATCCGAAAATGAGTGAGTCGGATCCAATGTATATTACCGATTAAGTTATTGCCAAGACACAGAATGGCTGCAGGAAATTGTGCTAGGAGCATTTGCTCTGACTGGCTATTTTCGCCTTTACCAATGTCAAGCGTCAGATAATGCGAAATTGTTTCGACTCTTGGGTCCGGATCCGTCAACGGCAGAATCGCAGTTTTTAGGGTACGTTTTAACCCGAACTCTCAGCACTCCTCAATCATCTATGCCACTCTCTCGCCACTGCGGTCTTCTTAAGCCCTCTCAAAATTTTTATCGTTGATGAATGCGGGCCCCTCATGACGATCACGTATATCTTTGACCTGTAACTCACACCCTTACACCGCGTGCATATCTATCTCTAAATACCACCCCTGTCAGTATCCGGGAAGCGTTTTTACAGACCTTGAAGCGATGCGTACTAGCCGCGTCGCAGTGCGCACTGACCGCTGTCAGTATTCGAAAGGCATTTTTACACACTTTATAGCAATGCGTACTGACCGCGTCGCAGTGCGCACCAACCGCTGTTAGTATTCGAAAAGCATTTTTGCACTTTTTATAGCGCGTGGCAGTGTTTACCAACCGCGTGTGAATGCGTACTGGGTGCTGTCAATATTCAAAAAGCGTTGGTACCTACCGCGCGGCAAGGTGTACCGATGGCGTGACGATGCGCACCAACCGCGGGCAAAAATGCCTTTTGTACAGCATTCGCATACCAACCGTGCTCACGGAATCATATACGCGGTCAATACGCCTGAGCTGCGTGCCGACCGCTCGCAATTTTCCAAGAATTCGTACTGAGCGCGCGCATTCATTCATGCGCGCGTACAGTGCGGAGTATGATTTTTCCGCGGTTGGTACACGAGTTCACGCGGTCTGCACACAGTTGTCCGTGTTCAGCACACGATCGCCCGCGTTCAGTAAGGGAGGAAACTGGTAAGTGAGGTGCGTACGTGAATTTTCGCGGTTGGTTCGCAGCTGTATGGTACATAAGCAATTGTGGTAACTGACCGCGTGGACGTGTGTGCCGGCCAGCGTGTGACTGCTTACCGACCGCGGTCAATATTTGGCCAGCATTTATTACGACCGCGTGGCAATGCGTACTGCTTGCATTTGAAAGCGTACCGACTGCTACGAGTATCCGGAAAGCGTTTGTACGGGCCGCGTGGCAACGCCTACTGACCGCGTGGCAGTGCGCACCCACCGCTGTCAGTATTTGGAAAGCGTTTGAACGGACCGCGAGGCAAGGCATACCGAAGGCGTGACATATACAAACCAACCGCGGGCAAGAAACCCATTTCGTACCCTACGCGCGCATTCGCTTATCTACGCGCGCGTTCAGTAAGGAAAATGATTTTTGCCGCGGTCGGCACGCGAGTTCACGCGGTCAACACACAATTGTCCGTGTTTAGTATACGATCGCCCACATTTACGTCGCGATGAAAATCGTGAATGACGTCGGTACGCAAGTGTTCGCTTCCGATTCGCATTCGCCCGCGTACAGCACAAGGAAACTGGTTGCGTATGTGAGTTTGTGTGGATGGCACGCAAGTGTACGTGCGCACTCGTGGCAACTGACCTCATGGCAGTGGTTGCCGGCCGCGTTGCGATGCGTATCGCTCGCCTGGAAATGCGTGCCGGCCGCGTGAGATTGCATGCCGAGCGCTATCAGTATTCAAAAGCCGCTTATACCGACCTCGTCGCAATGTGTGCTGACTGCGCACATGAATTCATACTCACGTTCGATACGCCCGAGCCGCGTGCGGACCGCTGGAAATTTTCGGAAAATCCATCCGCGTGCGTTACTACGAAATATGATTTTCCGCCGCGGCCGGTGCGTGAGTTCACATGGCGAACACGCATTCCGTGTTTAGTACACGATCGCCTGCGTTCAGTACGCGAGGAACGTGGTGGGTGAGGTCCGTATGTGAGGTTGCGCGGTCGATACCCAAGTGCACGTACGCAATCGTGGCAACCGGCCACGCGGCAATGCATTACGACCGCATAGCAATGTTTACCTGCCGCGTGGCAGTGCGTACCGACTACGTGGGAATGCTCACCGACCGCGATCAATATTCGACTAGCTTTCGTTCCTTCCGCGTGGCACTGATTACCCACTGCGTGGCAATGCGTGCTGATCGCGCGTGAATGCGTGCCGTCCGCTGTTAGCATTCAAAAATCGTTTGAACTGACCGCGTGGCCATGCGTGTCAACCGTTTGTGAATGTCTGCCGACTGTGGACAAGAAATGCATTTCGTACCGAACTCGCGTATTCGCGTACTAACCGCGCACACGATTTCATCCACGCGGTCGATACGCTTAGGTCGGCATGTGAACTTAAGTGGTTGGTACGCAAGTGCTCTCGTTCGGTCCGCATTCGCCCGCATTCACTACGCAAGGCAACTGTAGAATGAGGTACGTATATGAACTTGTGCGTTCGGTACGCAAAAGTACGTGCGCAGCCGTGGCGACCGTTCGCGTGGCAGCGCGTACCGTCCGCAACGCAATGCGTACAGACAGCTGTCGAAAACCGCGGTCAAAATTCAGCTAGCATTTGTTTCGACTGCGTGACAATGCATACCGACCATGTGTGAATACGCTCCGACCGCTGTCAGTGTTCAAAAACCGTTTGTACCCTTTTCGCGGCGAAGCCTACTAGCCGCGTGGCAGTGCGCACCGACCGCGTGACAAAGCGCACCGATCGCGTGACAATGCGCACCAGCCGCGCTGTTTGCATGTCGACCGCGAACAACTTTCGCTAAGAACTTCGCCTATCTCGTGGTCGGTACGCTTCTTGTTGATACGCCCCATTGTCTTAGTAGTGGCTAGAAATTCATCGATTTCTCTTTTCAGTCTTTCAGAATGATGTAATGCTGTCTATTTGATGGCATTTAGGTAACTCATTCATTTATCTATGTATATTCAACAGTTAGCCATTTATTCACCGCTCATGACTTCATGACTGAAGGAGAGGAATGTCGAGATGAGAGAAAGAGAGATCACTGTGCTCAGATGATGATGACGCGGATGCACATAAACCGTGGGGGGCGGGTTGGACATGAGGAATGGGATGACGACCACGAGGACAATGACGGGTGATGGGACTATGGGAGGGGATAAATTAACCCGGAAAGGAGAGTAGAAATTATATATGTCATAGAAATCTGTGGCGTATAGTAACTAGCATAATTCATCGATCGATAGACAAGAGACTTGAGATCGGATCTGACGTCAGCTGACGACGACGACGATACTTCATGGTGAGATTCTCTTGTGTGCGGTCTGAACAACCTGCAACTTCGAGTTCACGTGACCGAGCAGCGGCTCAATGCCGGCGTATGGTGGCTCCTTGGTGCCGTGCAACATCAGCGAAAACTTCTTCAGCGTGCCGCGATGCTTGCCGGGTCCCTGAATCAAAAAGTTGTAAACTTCAGATTGAAAAACAGCATCAATATCTGATAATATTTCCGCATTTGGGTCTGGCGACGAAGTCAGCACAAGTGGGGGATTGTGCTGACTTTGTCGCCGGGCATAAAAGAGGACACACATGTATCCCGTTTGTGTTGATTTGGTCGCCGTGCATAAAAGAGGACACACACGTAATGCTGCGTCGCACACCTCGCGGGTTTGTCAAATGAGCATTTACGGGGATGATGAAAGGGTTTACAATGCTCATTTTACGACATTGATCGCTGCGGCGTGAAGGACGACGAGGCGGCCCTGCGTCTATGCCAGCGAGCGGCTACAGCCGCTTTGACAATAAGTTTTGAAAACATTTCTGTCGCCGCGACAATGTCATTAGCGGCTATTCTTCTCACATCTTAGCCCGGCGACGAAGTCAGCACAAGCGGGGGATTGTGCTGACTTTGTCGCCGGGCATAAAAGAGGACACACATGTATCCCGATTGTGTTGATTTGGTCGCCGTGCATAAAAGAGGACACACACGTAATGCTGCGTCGCACACCTCGCGGGTTTGTCAAATGAGCATTTACGGGGATGATTAAAGGGTTTACAATGCTCATTTCACGACATTGATCGCTGCGGCGTGAAGGACGACGAGGCGGCCCTGCGTCTATGCCAGCGAGCGGCTACAGCCGCTTTGACGATAAGTTTTGAAAACATTTTTGTCGCCGCGACAATGTCATTAGCGGCTATTCTTCTCACGTCTAAGCCCGGCGACGAGGTCAGCACAAGCGGGGGATTGTGCTGACTTTGTCGCCGGGCATAAAAGAGGACACACATGTATCCCGATTGTGTTGATTTGGTCGCCGTGCATAAAAGAGGACACACACGTAATGCTGCGTCGCACACCTCGCGAGTTTGTCAAATGAGCATTTACGGGGATGATTAAAGGGTTTACAATGCTCATTTCACGACATTGATCGCTGCGGCGTGAAGGACGACGAGGCGGCCCTGCGTCTATGCCAGCGAGCGGCTACAGCCGCTTTGACGATAAGTTTTGAAAACATTTTTGTCGCCGCGACAATGTCATTAGCGGCTATTCTTCTCACGTCTAAGCCCGGCGACGAAGTCAGCACAAGCGGGGGATTGTGCCGACTTTGTCGCCGGGCATAAAAGAGGACACACATGTATCCCGATTGTGTTGATTTGGTCGCCGTGCATAAAAGAGGACACACACGTAATGCTGCGTCGCACACCTCGCGGGTTTGTCAAATGAGCATTTACGGGGATGATCAAAGGGTTTACAATGCTCATTTCACGACATTGATCGCTGCGGCGTGAAGGACGACGAGGCGGCCCTGCGTCTATGCCAGCGAGCGGCTACAGCCGCTTTGACGATAAGTTTTGAAAACATTTTTGTCGCCGCGACAATGTCATTAGCGGCTAATCTTCTCACGTCTAAGCCCGGCGACGAAGTCAGCACAAGCAGGGGATTGTGCTGTCTTTGTCGCCGGACACAGAGGAAGACACATTGTAGTGCTGCGTCGTATACCTCGCAGGTTTGTCAAATGATCACGTACGGGGGTGATTGAAGGGTCTGCAGAGTTGAAGTCGCGGCGTTGCTCGCTGAGCGCTAAGTGATGCCATGTCGATTACATTCGGCGACGGGGTCGACCGACACGGCGTGAATGGTGACGAGAGGATACCGCAGTGTTTTGACGCCGCGATAGCCCTTCGTCACTGCTACCAAGCGGCGACCAGCTCCGCTGACGCTCGGCGACCACTCACCGTTTGCTGCAATCCAGTAGAACCCTTTAGAACACGGTTGTAGAGTTCCCGTATTCGAATTAGTCCAGTGAGCAGACGCAGTTGCGGATCTAGATGGTCGCTCGCGATCAAAACCCCGCTGGCCGGTGATGCCGCCAACACCGCACGACCGTCGCAATGATCGTGCCTTGTCCATTCACGAGATTTGATTTGATAGAGGGACCGTAGTGGTTTCCTTCTAGCGCCATATACTGCATACAGAGCGCTAAAGGAAAGAAAATTTGTTTTTTTTTTTGAAAACTTTTGCTCTTCTATGTGAGATGTATACACGATGAAAGGTTGCTGTCAGAACTGTCCAAAAAGTAGCTGCCTAGATCATTTCTAGATCGCGCTGTGAAAGACAGAAGTTCACATTTTCTTCGCCGGCAAAACAGGCCCGCTTGCCTAGATGGGACTTGCGGCGCAGTGGCAAGTGCTTGGCTTTATGTCGGGGCGATCCCAGGTTCAACTCCTGTCCCGAGAATTTTTTAGCATACCTGGTGTTGAGTATAAAACATTCAGGATTTTCCTCCCCTCGAGCGTTTTGACGATTCTCTACGCACTATTCATTATTTCGAGGGCGTAACTGTGGAATACGTTCTTCAAGTTATTTTGCTGATTTACTGAATACGTATGTTGAACACGCACTTATTTCTGCACAGAAAACGAATAAGGTAACGCACTACTTAAAATACTTAGTTTAAAATACAAATCTGTTGAAAAACGCGAAATATTCATGAACTGAATTGATAACAAAGTAAATAAATTTTTGTGAATTCAGTAAATAAAAATTGCTAAATTCAAATCAAATAAAACGAAAATAATCAATCAGACTAATTCACGCTAAGAATAAAATTGTTTTTCAAAAAATTAATTCTTCGAGTGGAAATAAAAATTTACAGTTAATTACAGGTTCAGTGTTTCGGAAAAACTTTGAAATTCTACCAACTGATATAAAGGCTGTTCGGAAGAGATTGTCCACCCACGCGGTCGGCATGCGTGTCGAGCGGACGTCTCGAAGGCATAGCACTTTTTGCACGAGCCTCCCCAGTTCAGCATACAGCTGACTGGGATATCATTCACTAGTCGTCTAATGTTCCTGAATATCGATCAACAAATTCGAAAAACGCCTACGCGACGGCTGCTTGACGCACATGCCGACCACGTGGGTGGACATTTTCTATAGAACGGACTTTACTTCTTTATCATCTTCAACTGACCAGCTTCACACTGCTGTTAGCCCATAGCCTTATGTGGAAAGAGGCCGGGGTTTACTTCATTTTTTCAAGTCTACGCCTGGCAGTTGTGAATTGAGACAGCGAAGCCAATTTATCCATCAAGTCATTGCAATCCAAAGAATCGAATTATGCGTAGAAAATAGCCAAAAAGTGTCAATGATAAAAAAATTTTAATCAATCATAGTGAGCACCCAAAATGCAAAAATGTGCATAGCTCGGGAATCGAACCAGAGATCATCGCGGCATAAAGGTAGACACTTACCACTGCGCCGTAGGTGCCATTACTGTAGAGCACACACTGAGCTGGGCCTGTCTCCGCCAACAAAGGAGCGAACTTTTAGTTCTCGCGACACGGTCCATGGTTAAATTGCGCAGCTTTTTTTGAAAATATTCTTTCTAAATTTTCTCAACCAATAATTTAGTGTATGTTTCATATAGAAACACCACCTTTTTTGTATTTGATGTCACATTCTTGGAAAAAAATTGAATGTGTGAAAATTAGCTAAAACTTCCGATCACCTGGAATCTGGCGATGAGTCTCCATTTTCCAATCGGATTCTCACCCCACGTGTGAGTGGTCATGAAGGGCCAGTTGGTGAAGCCGTCCTTTGCGTCGTCGTCTTTCGGACGCCGCGACAGAATCATCGTGCTGAACGGGGGAATCAAGGTTTTGATTTTTTTCCAACAGTGCGTCACAGAACGAACTGCTCACCGCGTTCCCATGGGAGAAACCAGGTACAAAGTGGTGTCTCCTCGGCGTGTAGAGTTGAATGAGACGACAGCCTGCACATGCTCCAGATACCGCACTTCAGTAGCGGTGCCGAGACATGCGTCCGTTTCGAGGTCCAAAATCAGATTGCCATTTTCTGGGATTTCACTGAAAAGAAAACACATAAATTGTAGCCGAGGAGGTTGTTTGGATTTTTCTGTGCATTACACGGCCCTAAACTAGAGGACCTACCCGACTCCGCAAAGGTGGCACAGAGAAGTGAAAACAAGTTACTTGTTACATAAAACGCTGAAAACAAGTTACTTGTAATACAGGTAGGCCGATGTAAGTTACTTGTGACTTATATCGGGTCATTTGAGTTGCACATAACTTATCGAAGAGATCTCAGAAAATGAAAACAAGTTACTTGTAACATGTCTAAGCCAATTTAAGTTACTTGCGACTGATCTCAGGTCACTTAAGTTCCGTGCAACATATCGACGGGATTTCAGAATAATGAAAACATGTTACTTGTGACATTCCTAAGCTAATGTTAGTTACCTGCGACTTCTCTCAGGCCATTGAAGTTAAATGTAACATATCGACGGGCTGAAGCGCTCTTCCGATTTGTTAAATGTAAGTTACGTGGCGCAAGATAAGTTGCAAATAACTTGAATTGACCAAGATATGTCACAAGTAACTTGTTTTGACATTGATATTACAGGAAACTTGTTTTCATTTTTCTGAGTATGGCAGGTGGTTGCGCCATATTTAGGGAAGTGCCAAAAGGGTGGAGTAGGTGTGATTTCCCCGGCACAATTATATTTCATAGAAAAAAGTGTGAAATATGAACATTAATAAATCTTTTTAGTTTTTTTCAAACCTAATTCTTTGATTTTTGGTTTTATTTATTATAATCTTTTATAGTTTTGCTCTCTTTTCTGGTTTGAAGTTGAGTGAATTTTCAACTTTCTATAGTAACTGATTAGATGCTCTCAAAATGATTTAATTAAATATTATTTCAGAATGCAAATGCACTCTCAGCCGCAGCAGGCGCAGAACGGCCCAGCGCGGTCTGCGTCGCGTCTCGCGTCGCGTCGCTCGCCATGTGAGGCTATATACACAGGTGAAAAATAAATAAATACGTTGTTAAATAATTAATTAAATAATAAGTGAGAAAATTAAGAAGTGAATAAGTAGATAAGAAAAATTCAAAAATGATTACAATTTATATGAATTGCTAATAATCTAACAAAATATAGAAATAAAGTCATAAGATAAACAATACAAATAAATATATAAATAGGCAACTGAATAATTTGACAACTCAGTGAATGATTAATTAAAACAAAACAACTGAAGGGGTGAGCGAATGAATTCCAAGTAAGGGAAAAATCTAAAAATCTTACTAAAAATAAACAAATTTATTCCGAGAAAATAAATTAGCAATAATTGTTAAAAATAAAATTATCAAATAATTCGTGTCGACATTAATATTGTTTTCAGAAATTCACCGTTGATGGCTAGGTGTAGACAAAAAAATTATAAAAATGAATTAAATTAGTGATCGACGATAAAAATAATTGAAAAAAATGTGAACGAAAAGAATTCATGACAATTACACGTGAAAAGAAATATTTTAAAAAAATTGAATGTATAACAACTGAAAAGAATTTATAGTTTGAGAGCACAAATTAATTAATCCACCGATATGAAAAATTTAAATGTGCGCTTCTTGAAATCGATTTTTCATGGATGGGCATCTTAGAAACGAGTATTAGAAGCAGAACTTGTTTTCTGCAATTACACATCTAGGGTACTATTGACGTTTCTGTAAAGTTTGGTGAATGCTAAAGATAAAAACAAGGCGTGTTGCCGCAATCGATATCGCCCACTTTCTTCGTCATACTGTCGTTTTCCGAGCCAAATTCCGATCCGCAATTGCGGACAACGGCCGTTGCATCATGCGACACGTTATAATCGTGCTGCGAGAAGACTAAATCGTGCCGAGACCAAGTGGTCCCACAACGATTAACACGTGTCGCATGATGCAACAGCCGTAGTCCGCAAATGCGGACCGAAACTTGGAACGACATTACTTCCCTATTTTTTTTTTGCTTAATTTCAATTTTTTCTCTGATTTGTTCATTCCAGGTCAATTTTGTCTTATTTAATGTTTTCTCCTATGCTCGGAAAGGTAAATAGAAGAAAAAAGGAAGCGAATTGACTAAAATCACTGGTGGTTAAGGGACACAGTTTGCCGCACTGCGTCCGCCCTCGTCACGCTAACTTCATCTTCGAATCGCTCACATTTTGTTAGCCAGCTACATCAGAACTCGGACAGAAATTTTCATTCGTTTTTAGTACTAAAAAATGTTTATTTATTCCGTTAAAAAAAGGTTTATCAAACTTCGTTGGCATCACACTTATTTTTACGCGCTGCGACACGTAACGCGTGGGTTTGAGCAGTTTTTCTGTATCCCTGGGGAGAACTATCATTCAAGTCCTGAGACGAGCACGCGTTGCATGCTCTCATGTATAATTAGGACCGTGGCTTGCTTTCTCTGGAGAAAAACACTTAGATCTCACGCGCGACTGGCGCGGCGGTAGCGTGCGCCGGCCCGCTTATTGATTCAGTTTAAGAGAAGAGAGCAGATCATACCGCTAGCCGCCAGTGAGATTTCAGCCGCTCGCGCCAGCCGCCGGGGTGATTTAAATGTTTTTTCTCCTGGGGAAGTAAGGCACGGACATAACTGTACATGATTTTCAAGTGTACTCACTGTGGCATGTCGATGGTGCCGGCGGTGCAGTGGTAACGCGGTGGAGCAGTTTTCCATACCATGGAGAGCATTACCTGAAATAATATTCATTAAAAAATTCAATAATGTCAGATTCCGAAATTGAATCTATACTAACCATCTCAGCAGCGTCCAGAACGCCGAAACCGAACAGGTGATTATACTCCAGTCCGACTCCATTCATCTGCCACTCAAAATGTGTGCAGTTGTCCTCCGCAACCTTGTGCGTCTTGTCACTCTAGACGAAAAAAATGAGCGCAGCAATGATTTAGCGAAACTACCACTGCGTCGCGATGCGGCGTCGCGCGGTCAGTTTCCCGTCGCATTGACGCGATGCGATGCGCCGCGATGCTACATGGTAGGTTAGTTGAAGCAGTGCCCTCACCGAAATCCCCAAATGCGGCAAATCGCGACAACGTCCGTCGAATAGCGAGTTACGTGTGGAAGTGAGCACTGTCAGGTGTTGAAGATCACGCCTGAAAAAATGCTTATTTGCTTTTTTCATTATAAGGGAGACCACCCGTAAAGTTTAGACCTCCCCAACCTATTCCCGTTGCTGACCTCAGGGACCACAACTCGAAGTCGCGAAAAATCACCTACCAGGTCAATTTGGGGTTGGCCTCAAGAGCCAGAGCGAAGACGCCGGCAGCTTCTGGAGCAGCTGCTGACGTACCAGAGTGAGATCGAGTGCACCTGGAACATCATAGAGATTTTCCGGCTCTGGTTTAGCCAACCTACTGCGACGCCGCGTTCGTCACGCGGCGTCGTGGAAGGTTATACTCACCGTCCGTACAAGTCTGTCGTGGCCACTCCGGTTTCTGGGTTTCGTCCACCATTCGAGAATGTGGACGCGAGCGTTGAGGAGCATGATCTAAACTGTCGTTGTGAGGTGAGCGGACGCGTTGCGGATGCAGAAAAAACAGGAAAATTGGTGACGTAGAGAAGACGGAAGAATATGTATATCAATCGCCGCTATGCAGCCGCCCGCCTGTCCGACCACGAACTATACGTTTTTTTTTAATTCGAGTGTATGTATAGCATTGATAGTATACTTACTCGTCGTAGTGAGCGTTTTCACCGTTGTTGATTGCGCTGTTGATGGAGATTGTCCACATTGAGGCCGCGTAACCATCGCAATTACAGTCATCGTCCTCACCACCGTCACCAGAGGCCCACACGAAAATAGATCCAAGTCCATCGCGTCCCTTCAATTACAGATTCTGATTAGAGTCTTTGAGAACAATGTTTGAAATCAAAATCAGCGCTTTAAACTGTTCCTTGCAAAGTTTGAGAGAACGAACATACCACCAACCTTAGCGCGTCACACGCGTCACGCTCGGCTGTGGCATTGAGGTATGAATGGCCTGACGCCACGCTCGCACGGCATGCGCGTGACGCCTGCTTCGCCGTGGCAGCAACGGCCGTATTATTTTTTTCATAATTTTCCTTAAGATTCCATCGTCGATTTCTTTCCGTTCCATGATAATTAATTCCAATACCAACTTATGCTAGCAAAATAGTAAACGCGTGTGCAGATTTTACCTGCTTGGAGAAGTTAAGGCCCATTTCTATGCGTTCTGCCATAGCGTCGCCGCTGGACTATTCATACTCTACGCAAGTGCGACATATGCGTGACGCGTGTACAAATTATTCATACTACAAAATCACGGGGGTGTGTATACAAGTCTGTTGGTACCTGCTCGTTGGTGCCCCTGCTTCTACTGAACCCAGGAGACGTTTGAGTGTACACAGGGAACGTTCGAGCGATATAGCGTGCACAACTATATCGCGAAAGTATCCCGCACATTGCATAAAGGTGTCGCCGTTCGGCACACTAAGGCCTCTGGTCCATAACATCTTAGGATCCGTACCTAGGGAGTCATGGAGTCTTTGGCCACAAGCCACAATTTCGCCACCCTGAACTGTCGATCGCTGTCGAGTGATATCCAAAAAACTGCGCTATCCAGACTTCTGAGCTATTTCCATGCACCGTTTGCTGCTTTGCAGGAAACCCGCCTCAAGGATAGACCCGTCATCAGCGTCGGAGAGTACACCATCTACTGCGGTAACGCTGACGATAGGAGAGTGGGAGGCTGTGCAATAGCTGTAAGGAAGGATTTCAATGGTATGGTCAAGGAGTTCGGCTCAACGTCGTGTCGGAATGCATTCGTACGACTGCGGGATCACAGAGGATTCAATCTGTGGATAGTGAGTGCTCATGCGCCCACTGAAACCGCCGAAGACAATTCGAAGGATGCGTTTTATGAGGAACTCAATACGTTGCTGGCCAGGATACCTTGTCAACATGCTGTTGTCGTGGGGATTGACGCAAATGCGAAGATGGGACTTGATCAGGAATCCGAAGTACTCGGTAAATGGTTCTACCCAGTGGAGCAAACATCGGACAATGGCTACCGCCTTGTCGACTTTTGTGAACGCAGTGGTCTGATTATTGCATCGACATTCAAGAGGAATCATCGCCGCCATCAGCTTACGTGGCAGGGACCAACCCGGCTATCTCCGGAAGAGCAGCGGAAGCGGAAGATGACAACTTTGAAACTACAGCTTGACTATGTCCTAACGAGGAATATTCCAGTATCGGACATTCGAAGATCTAGAGCTGTGTGGGATGTCGCATTCGATTCGGATCACCGTCCTGTTCTGTTGAACTTCACTGCGAGGATTCATAAGAGGAAGCGAGGGGCTCAGCCTCTCCAGAGGATTGACATGACAAGTCTCAGAGATGAAGAGTGCAGAAGGAATTTCCGACAACGCGTTTCTATTCACATCGGAGTACGGACTAAGAAGAAACTTTGCGACGCGGATTCTTTTGTCAAGTGCATCCAGGACGCTTCGAAAGAGGCACTCCCGGTTGTACAGCCTAAGAAGAAGTTCGCCTACGTCTCAGAAGAAACAACATCTACCTACAACAGAGTATGTGCTCTCCGAACTGCAGGAAACTTCGTGGAGGAGAAGCGTCTGAGGAGGAAGTTGCGTCGGCAGCTTCAAAGTGACCGCGAACGAGAGTGGACGTGTAGAGCTAAGGAGTTCGAGAAGGCTTGGGAGGAGAAGAATCCGAAGAACGCCTACACGTTGCTGCGACAGTATAGCGGGAAGATGAAGAGATGTTCTCCTGTCTTGAACACTACCAATGGAGTTGCAGTTGGTGATGCGACGCTGCCAATATGGAAGGATTACTTCAGTTCACTACTGAATCGTCCAGCGCCATCAGTACCTGAGCTCCCGCATGTTCAGAGAGCACATTACGATGTCAGTGAGGAACCGCCGACTGAGTCTGAAGTTTTGGATTGTGTCCGGAAAATGAAGAATGGAAAGGCAGGTGGAGATGACAACATCACTGCTGAAATGCTGAAAGCTCTTCCTCCGTCTGGGATTCGTGAAATGACCAACACCATCCGTGCCATATGGATGAGCGAAAGGATACCCGATTCGTGGAGACATGCGATCATCGTACCTCTTCACAAGAAGCTATCCGTCACGGATCCTAAGAACTACAGAGGAATCTCTCTACTTCGTGTCATGTACAAGGTTTTAGAACGTATCATTCTCGAGCGACTTATCAAACATCGTGAAGGAACGACCAGAGATGAGCAAGCCGGTTTTCGACCTGGAAGATCGACCATCGACCAAGTGTTCGTCGTGAGAGGAGTAATTGAATCGTGGCAGCGGTATTCGAAGCCATTAAAGCTTGCTTTTTGGACTTTGAAGCCGCGTTCGACTCTCCTCATCGTGATCGATTGCTCAATGCTCTGCGAGCAGATGGAGTCCCGGAAAAGTATGTTCGGTTAATCGAGGACATGAACAAAGGAACAACAGCAGCAGTTCGTACACCTGTCGGATTTACGTCAGCTTTCGAGGTGAAAACAGGAGTAAGGCAAGGAGCCGTTGCAGGACCTTTTCTTTTCAACTTCGCCGTTGATGACATCATGCGTAGAGTTGCAGAACAGTTTCCTGCTGATGTGATCCTAACACCATCAAGACGCTCCCTTGTCGCCCTGTAGTACGCCGACGACATTGTGTTATTCGCTGAAAACAACGCAAAACTGCAAAGGATTGTGAACCTCGTTTCTAAGTATGCCGCAGCCTATGGACTTCGTCTTCGTCCCGACAAATGCAAGCAGATGTGGGTCTCTCAGAGGCCTTCAACTGGAGTTTGTGTGGACGGACAACGTATCGAACTGGTGGACGATTTCTGTTATTTGTGCTGTTTGCTCAAGAACGATGGTAGTTATGCAGCGGATATTCGACAACGATGTGCGAAAGCTACGTCTGCATTCAATTCTCTAACCAAGTGTTTGTGGTCTACCACCATCGCGAAGGAAGTCAAGTTGCGCGTCTACCTATCCGCTATTCGCCCTATCATGATGTACGGATCGGAGACGTGGGCAGCACCGAAAACGCAGATGGAAAGGTTGGATTGCACGGAGAGGAACCTTTTTAGGCGTTTGCTTGGATATTTCTGGCCGCGTGTATGCCATAACGAAGACCTTTACAAGGAAATCGACGCAGTACATAAGCGCTTGACACGAGGGAGGTGCCAGCATCTCCTAACGCCATCTCAAGCAGCAATGGAAAGTCGACTTCGACTGCTCGGGCATATACTAAGAAGAACGCCGGATCGTCTCGTACAACACGCTTTAAAAATGCTTCCAAATCCTGTCTGGAAACGGCCACCTGGGCGTAGGCGAAAGTTCTGGACGGATGTGGTTAAAGAGGATTTAAAGTCACTCGGCATCGAAAGACAGTTCAGGCGCGATGTTTCGTTTCGCAGGAAATGGAATAGTGACAGCTGGATGGAATGTGTTCAAATTGTGGCTGAAGACCGTGAAAAATGGACACGGCTGACTACTAGGACGGCACACCTCGGTGAAGATGCGGAATGACCGCGTCAGGCGAAAGCCAACTGATTAAGTCATAAGTAAGTCACTACAAAATCACGCCCGCGCGTGACGCGCATTACGCGCTGGCGTTTAGTGGTAACAATAGCGCCTAAGGTCAGTAGCTTGAATTTTCTGCTCTGTCACAATTATTATGTTTTATACTTGATCAAATGAAATTTATGTCGGAAATCCGACTTTTCGACTATAGCCGGATATCGCACTTTTTCGATTATTCGATTCCGGAATGTAGTAGAGTATTACATTTTTCTCGAATATTCGACTTTTTTATCCGACTGAAACAGTCGGATACTCAGAAACCCTTCGATGTACGGTTATTTGAAAATAAGAGAAATTGGACTTAATTCCTGTCTACGTTTTTAAAAAGTCGGAGTTATGCTCAATATCAATAATATATTTTTGAAAATAGGTATTCTAAACCAGTGCCGTTCCCGACCCAACACGGCCCCCCATTGTCACTCATTCCTCGATCGAAATCGCTCACAATGAGCTAATAAATGTGTATTTCAGGAATTACCTCGTTGACTCCTTTGACAATCGCCCGCATGGTGGCATTTCGAGGACCGTCAACCGTTTTTCCATCGTCTGTTGGGCCCCAACTGGCGGAGTAGATATGGATCTTGTTTGGTTCATGTCCCATCGAGTTGGCCTGTAGAAGGGACAAGGGTGAGTAATCTATGTGTATTTAGTGTTTTATAGTTCTTCGAGGACTAACCTCAATCAAATCGGTCATATACGGCTGGTCAAGCATTCTGATTCCGGCCACTTTACTGTCATAGGCGACTCCTACGCCACATACTCCATTGTCGCGGGCGGCCGCGATTTCACCAGCACATCTAGAAATCGTAGATCATTATACCAGTAATTATGCTAATTTTGCTACTATTCAAGTTGATTTTTGCAATAATTATATTCATTTGTGTGGTAGTTATGCTGACTTTTCCTGAAATTACGTCAATTTTTTCATGGTAATTACGCTCATTTTTCTACTAATTATTCTGATTTTTCTGTTGAAAAATTTAATTTGCCTAGCAATTATGGTCTTTTTCTAATTATCGTGTTATTTTAGCATTCATGCTAATTTTCTAGTGATTTTACTTACTTTTCCTTAGTTATGCTTTGTTTTCCTAGAATTACGTCAATATATTTTTTCATGGTATTTACGCTTATTTTTTCTAGTACTTATGCTAATTTTTTTGTTGAACAGTTTAATTTTTTTAGAAGTTATGGTTTTTTTCCAATTATCGTTCTATTTTAGTATTCATGCTATTTTCTCTGGTGATTTTACTCTCTTTTTCCTTAATTATGCTTATCTTTCCTTAAATTACAACAATTTTTTATGCCAATTACGCTCATTTTCAAGTAATTACCCTAACTTTTCTATAATACAATTTATTTTCCTTGCAATAATGTTTTTTTTCTAATTATCGTGCTATTTTAGTATTCATGCTATTTTTTCTAGTTATTATTTTTACTCTTTCTTAATTATGCTTACTTTTTTTTACGTCAGTTTTTTTGGTAATTACGCACATTTTTCTAGTAATTATGATCATTTTTCGATTAATCAGTTTATTTTTCCTAGAAATTACGGTCTTTTTCTAAGTATCGTGCTATTTTAGTATTCAAGCTATTTTTTTTGCGATCTTACTTTCTTTTTCTTAATTATGCTAACTTTTCCTAAAATTGCGTCAATTCTCATGGTAATTACGCTCGTTTTATAGTAATTACGCTAATTTTTCTGTTGAACAGTTTAATTTTCCTAGCAGTTATGGTATTTTTCTAATTACCGTGCTATTTTGGTAATCATGCTAATTTTTCTACTAATTTTACTTTTTTTTCCTTAAATATGCTTATTTTTTCTAAAATTACGTCAATTTTTTATGTCAACTACGCTCATTTTTCAAGTAATTACTTAACTTTTCTATAAATCGATTTAATTTTTCTAGAAATTACGGTCTTTTTCTAAGTATCGTGCTAATTTAGTATTTAACCTTTTTTCTAGTAACTATACTCACTCTTGCTTAATTATGCACACTTTTTTATTAAGTCAATTTTTATGGTAATTACGCTCATTTTTCTTGTGATATTACTTTTTTTCGTCGATTATGCTGACTTTTCCTAAAACCGCGACAATTTTTTTATCGTAATTACGCTCATTTTTGTACTAATTATGATAATTTTTCTGTTGAAAAGTTTAATTTTTTTAGAAATTATGGTATTTTTCTAATTATCGTGCTATTTTAGTATTCATGCTAATTTTTCTTGTTATTTTACTTTCTTTTCCTCAATTATGCCCACTTCTCCTAAAATTGGGTGAATTTTTATGGCGATTACGCTAATTTTTCTAGTAATTATGCTCATTCTTCTATCTATCAGTTTGATTTTCCGAGCAATCATGGTCTTTTTCTAATTATCGTTCTTATTTAGTATTAATGCTGATTTTTCCTGTAAATATACTTACTTTTCTTCATTATGCTGACTTTTTTAAAAATTACGTAATTTTTTCTGGTAATTACGCTCATTTTTCTACTAATTACGCTAATTTTTCTGTTTTACAGTTTGAATGCTTCTAAATATCGCGCTATTTTAGTATTTATGCTAGATTTTCTAATAATTATACTAAAGGTTTCAGTGGATATGCTCATTTTCTCTAGTAGTTATGGTAAATTCTTCAGTAATTATGCTGTTTCCCGAAGTAATCATCTTAAAATTTTCTAGCAATTATGGCCTTTTTCTGGTTATCGTGTTCATTTTAACTTGTTTTGCTAATTTTTTTCTGGTAATTTTACTTTTTCAGGTAAGTTTGCTCATTTTATAGAGTAATATAACAAATTCATCAGTATCTATCCTGATTTTCTAGTAATTAAGAAAATTTTTTGTGATTGCGCTCATTTATCGAGTAATCATGCTAGTTTTTCCAGTAATTTTTTCGTGATTTTTTATAGATTGGCCTCATTCTTCCAATACATTTTTTTTGCAATTATGCTAATCTCAGTAGCAATTGTGCTAGTATGTACATTCCGCAAGCTTTTGGTGAATGATATTTTATGAACACTGAAAATGTGACTCTGACCCTTGTTTAGCTAACCTACCACTACCAAAATCTCTCGGATCAATAGCATTATCTCTCGACCAGCGCCTCAAAATCCTAGACTTCTCTATCTCAGGCAAACCATCGCTCCGAGCGGGACCGGCTCCTCCCAATTATGACGTCATCGCCCGGACAGCGGCCGAGGGGCCAACTGGCACCGCGGTCCCTGTCCGGTGCAGGTTCGCCCCTCGGTCGCTCTCCGGTCGCTCTCGGGGCCACAGCGGTGCCATCGCCAGAGATAGAGAGACGCGGGATTGGTTGTTCTTTGAGTGATAGCGTGCGAGCCACGTTATCACTCAAAGAACAACCAATCCTGCAGGTATAAAAGGCGGCTCGCCTCGTGTAGACGGGTAGTTGGCCTTTCGAGGCCACTCTTGAGAGGTGACCTCGGGTCACTCTCAGGATGACAATTTTCGGCGACCGAGGGGATCCCCCATGGCCCGCGGTGGGGAAGGCTCCCTCATTGCGGACCATGCTGGGATGGTATCCTTGTCGCGGCCTGTGGCAGGATTAACCTCCTGACCCACAGGCTGTAACAGGTACCTTATCCTTTTAACAGGCTTAATCCTCTCCAGAAGAGGCGGAAATAAAGAAAAAATAGCAATTAGGAAATTTTTGAAAATCGCCCGAACAGAGACCGCAGTGCCAGTTGGGACCGAAGATCGCTCCGAGCGATACTGCTGTGGCCCGGAGAGCGGCTGCTGTGGCCCGAGTAGATGGCTAATTTTCGCTCGAAGCGGAGAGGCAGCGCCGCTCGAGTAGCTCTCCGGTACCGCTCGTAGCGATGGTTTGCCTGAGATCCTGAATTTGGAAAATCTAATAATCAAATCTTTAAAATTTTAGTGGAAGAACTAGCATGATTACTCGAAAGATGAGCGTAATCGCAAAAAATTATCCTAATAACTAAAAACTCAGCATAATTACTAATGAATTTACCCTAATTACTCTAGAAAATGAGCATAGTTACTGAAAAAATAATAGTTACCAGAAAAATTAGCATAATCGCTAAAAGTTTGCGCAACAATCAGAAAAACCATAATTGCTAGAGAAGTGTAAGAAGATTATTTAGGGAATTAGCATAATTACAGAAGAATTTGCCATAATTACTAGAGAAAATGAGTAAACTACCAAAACGTTAAGTATACTAACTAAAAAATTAGCATGAATACTAAAATAGCACGAAAATCAGGGGAGATCCTTATAGGCAGTGTTCGTGAAGAGAAATTTGCACGTTTTTTTTGGCTCAAACGTAAGCTTTGGGTCCCCCTAAGAAGATTAAGAACGGAAGTGCGACGAAAAACGGCCGGTAGGTGGGTGAACCAACCCATTGGGCCACTCCGCCCACGTCCTATAACAGTTTCTCCGAATTCGTGGTTAGGTGAGCGATGGTTTCCGATAAAAAACCCCGTTCTTTCCTTCATTCTCAACGTCTCTCCTAGCTCAGGTCAGCTCGCACATATCGGTTGCAAGAAACGGGAGTTACAAGCCTCGGACAACTCGTCCACAATGCTTCCCTTGCTGAATTTCGAGGAGCCATAACTCCAGAGGATCTTGTACGATTCCAGGGACATCATTGAAATCAGCATGGGACCGTTTTCAAGATGAGCGGAAAAACAGAAAAACGACTTCTATCGTGAACACTGCCTTTGATTACTAGAAAAATTTAATTGTAAAATAAAAAAAAATTGCTTAATTATTAGAAAAATGAGCGTAATTACCAGAAAAAAAATTTTAATTTATGACGCCGCAATTCTCCTTGTGAAAGCTGTCTCACCGTGTGCCATGTGAGTTGAACCAGTCGTCGGTGTACCTTGGGTATGGGAACGGGTCGTTTGAAGAAAAATCGTAGCTGGCCTCTGCGTTCTGTAACAAGATTTTTTGCCCTAAATTTTTCGAAACATTTTTCTGACATTTATTTTTTTTTTATATTGAATTTTTAATTTTCTGGTTTTTTTTTCAGAAAATCTTGATTTTACTTTGAATTTTATTTTTTTTCATTATTATCGAATTCTATCGTGCAAACATACAAAATTATTCTTGAGATCTGGATGCATGTAGTCGACGCCATCGTCCATGATGGCTGTTGTGATGTTTTTGCCGGTGAATCCGAGCGCCCATGCCTGAACTGTGTCTTCAAGAAAACATCAAAATGGAGTAGATATACTGGAAAGTCTTACCTTTTCAACGTTCAAGTCGAGACGTGCCTTGCCGCCGGCCTGTCCATTGTTTTTCTGAAATAATTCAGTGATTAAAGTTAGAATGATAGAGAATTTTATCAGAAAAAATAGTCCAGATATCAAAAAAGTGTGGGTGTGCGAGAGAGCGTATGGGAGACGGAGAGAGCAGCAATGCTCGCACGCGCGCATCCAACGCATCGCGGGAGTACCGTTTTGACACAGGTTGTACATATGGCAGAATGGAGTCAGTGTAGTGAAAAATGCGAATATTTCCGCAATATTTAAAAAAAAGATAAACTTGGATACCGTTTTTTTGTTTTACAGGGGAAAATTATTAGGTATTGTGAAATGAAAAGAGCATAAATCCTAATGTAGTTTTGAGCACACACTATCCCGAACTTCGTCAAAGGCGTGCGGTCGCGCGACGTGTCCATTTTCGATGAAAGTTCCAATCGAGAGAAGTATTGATATAGTGTCCTTTAAGACATACAGTTAGGTTTGTGGTTGCTTCCGCAGGAAAAAACACTCAAATCTCAGCCGCGGCTGGTGCGGGTGGTTTGAATCTCACCGGCGGCTGGGAGTATGGTAAACTGATCAGTTGCGTTCTTCTCTCGACCTGAATCGATTAGCGGGCCGCGTATGCGACCGTCACGCCAGCCGTAGATGAGATATAGATATTTTTTCTTGAGGAAGCAAGCCTTCGACGCCGCTTTTTCCACTAAATGATAGGCTCAACTATCGCATTTTCAGAAACTGTAGAGTTAATCGATTTTGATGATACTATTTTTTGGAAATTCGGAATAATTAGTTTTTTGAGACCTTTTGAAATTTCAAATCTAAAGACTGTAAAGATTTTTATAACTCTCAGTTCTATCTTTTTTGAATGAACCAATACGCTCTATTCTATATGTATAAGCAAATATGCGAATAATCACCCAAATCTTGATGGATTTTTTTTTTGAAAATTGCATGGATTTTTCAATGCTTGTAGAAATATTCTCGGACCCCATTGAGCTTTTTTTCGTAATCGAATCTCATGAACCCATCACCTGAAACTGATCAATATAGTTGAATATTCGCTATTCGAATAAATCGAATATAAAAAAAACCGAATTTTTCAAATTTCTGAATGAATCAATAGCTAGTGAAAATGAAAAATTGAATTTTTCATGATATTCCGAGTTCGAAAAAGCAAAATTCTCGAGAAATTCAATTTTCAGGTATTTTTCCGGTTGAATGGTACTTCCGGCGATGAGCGACGCGACGCAATGCTTACCATCAATATTGATCGAAAATCGATATGTCTGGTATGCATCGTCGCAGTCGCGCGTCGCCGGAAGGATGACCCCGGCCTTGGTTGTAAAGTCGGGTGGAAACTGTTGAATCTCCATCTGGAAAAAATCTAGTGAATAAGTACGCTTCAGAATTTTTTTTTAATTTTTCAAATAATTACGATTTAGGGAAGAAATAAAAAAAAACTTTCTCCAATTTTCGATGCTTAAGTAAGCCTTGAAAGCTGAGGCATGGATTCGAGGATTCAGTGAAGTTCCTAAGGGATTGGCTGTTTGCCTAGCGCGCAAACTAGCACAATAAGGAAAGCCACGCGATCGCGCGCCACCGCCGCAGCTCGGTTTCCAAACTCTAAAAAAATGTCCTAGGGATTACACACTTAAGGCCATGCGAGGATACGAAGAACAGACTGATACAGTGCGTTCAGAAAGTATAGGGACACCCCCGAAAATCGAGGTTTCCAATAAAACTTTGTGTTTGGTGATCAATACTGTTCATCAATGAATTCAGCATCATGGAAAACCTATGTTTTATTATTTATATAACAATTGTGAAATTTTGTAAGGTTTCATCTCAACTTTTAGAATTTTTCGCCCTTCAGAAAGTGGGGCACCCTTCGAAAATTCAGATTTTTTAATCAAAACAAAATTTCCCGTTGCAAGTTCGCTACATAAACTCAAGATGAGTACATGTGATATCTTTATTCTTCAAATGGCTGGTGGTACTGCTCTAACTGCTGCTGAACAAGCTCAAATTCGTGCGCTCAGCGTTGCCGGGTTGAGCCAACGTCGAATCGCTACCCAGCTCGAAAGATCTGTCAACTGTATCAACCAGTTCCTGCGAGATCCAGATTCCTACGGTACTTCAAAACGTACTGGACGGCCGAAGAAGATCAGCAATCAAGATTCACGGAGAATTGTTCGGCTCTGCTCCAACAGCACACTGTCGCTGAACCAGATTAAGTTTGAATTATCGCTCAGTGTTTCGAAAACGACAGTCTGGAACACCATAAATGGCGATAAAAACATTGTCCGACAAGTGGTGAAGAAGGCTCCGCCGTTATATGCAAACCATAAAGAGGCTCGACTTGAATTTGCAAAGAGGAACATGGCAACTGATTGGGCAAAGGTAAGGCAGTCTCATAAAATCCGGAAAAAATCGAGACATAACGCAAAAAAATTTTAGGTCATCTTTTCCGACGAGAAGAAATTTAATCTTGACGGACCGGATGGTGCTCGATCCTACTGGCGAGATCTGCGCAAGGATCCATTGATTTTCAGCGGACGCAATTTCGGCGGTGGCTCGCTGATGTGTTGGGGAGCATTTAGTAGCGAAGGTGTTTTGGAATTGGCCTTCACTTCTTGTCGCATGAACTCGGAGGAATATCGAGAAACTCTTCGCACACATCTACTGCCATTTTTGTCCGGAACACGACGTCAGCGTTTCACTTTCCAGCAAGACAACGCGGCGGTACATGTGTCCAGGTCTACAAAAATCTGGTTTCTACGTCATCGAATCCGTTTGTTGGAATGGCCCGCGTGTAGTACAGACTGTAATCCGATAGAGAATATCTGGGGCATACTTGTGCGCCAGGTTTATGCCAACAATAAGCAGTACAGAACGGTAGATGAGCTGAAGGTCGCTATCCTCGAAGCGTGGGCCAATCTGGATGAAAACGTCATCGCCAATTTGATCAATTCTATGCCAAAGAGAATTTTTGAGATCATTGCTAATGGTGGTGCAGCTATTTCATTTAAGATTGTATGTTTAATTCTTTCTTTGTTCAATAATTTTTGTTTTTGTGTTGTGTCCTTATACTTTCTGAACGGCGAAAAAATCTAAAATTTGAAATAAATTCTTGTAAAATTGCTCAGCTGTTATAGAAATGAACAAATAGAGGTTTTTCACCTTGTTGAATTCATTTATGAACAGTATTGATAGCCAAATATAACATGATTTTAAAAACCTTGATTTTCGGGGGTGTCCCTATACTTTCTGAACGCACTGTAGAAGCCGAACTGAACCTGTTTGATGAATCTTCGAATCAACACCTTTCGTCTAGCATTCTATCAACTTGCTTGTGGCTATTGATTTTCAACGCAAGGTATACTATGTTCGTACTTTCTCCCTTTGCTGCCCACCTTCGAGAAAATTGCCGTAGTCGTTAACAATTTTGACTACAAAGAGCCACTCAGACCACCTACGCCTATTGACTTCTTTTCTTCGTAAACTAACGAGCCTCAGGTTCATTTTGAGGACGAAATGAATGTAGTAAAAGTGCAAGTAGGATAAAATGTTAAAGAGAGGACGATAAAAAGTCTCACCAGATACCACTGATAATTGTAGAGTGGATCCGTAGGCGACTGAACAGAAGAGAAATCGAATTGGTTCTGTAGACGTTCGGCTAGCGGCCTAAAATGTGGGAGGATCAAAAAATAAAATTTATTATTTTAATAAATAAAAAATATATTTGAAAAAAAAAGTTCTTGCAAAAAAACTGCCACCGGTTTGAAGCTGTAGAAAAGTTGTAGGTCAGGGATGTGCGTTAATGTAGAAAAATTTTTTTTCGTTAGGCGTTAATCGCAAATTTTTGAAAAAAAAATTGCGTTAACCTAATGATGCGTTAACGCTTTGATTTTGCGTTTCGTTGTAGATGGAAAAAATACATTCCCTGACCACAGCTGAAATCAATAAAATACCAGAGGTCGCACATCAATCAATACCATAATTCCACGGCAATTAACGAACTAATTTTACGTGATTTCAAGACTTTTTCGTTAAGCGTTAATCGTTAGTTTTCAAAAAAACGCGTTAACCCGTTAATGCGTTAACACTTTAACGTTATACCGCACAGCTCTGGCTTAGATTAAACGTCGTTAATAGTTCTATCGTAGGCTGGAGCGTTCAGAGGTCAAAGTCTGATCGCGTAACCACGCCCGTGCCTCAGCACGCAATCAACGCTAGGCCGGGTTCATACTTCCCGCGACGCGCGACAGCGAATTTGCATGTATCAGCATATTGATTTTTGGTCTGTGTGTATTATATGCACTACATATCAGGGCTGGGCGTTATAACGTTAAAGTGTTAACGCATTAACAGGTTAAGGCGGTTTTTTTTTGAAAATTAACGATTACCGTTTAACGAAAAAGTCTGGAAATCACGGTAATTCAGTTCGTTAATTGTAGTGAAATTGTGGCACCTATTAATACGGAACCTCTGATAATTTATTGATTTTCGCTGTTTTCAGGCAATGTTTTTTTTGACGAAATGCAAATTTAATGTATCAAAGCATTAACGGGTTAACGCGTTTCTTTTTCGAATTTCAACAATAAAACGCTTAAGGAAAAGGTTCGGAAATTACGGTGATTTCGTTCGTTAATTGTGGAATTATAGCACTGATTGATATGGGACCTCTGACGATGTATTGATTTTTGCTGTAGTCGGGTAAAGGTTTTTTCTTACTTTCTAACGGAATACAAATTTAACGTGTAAACGTATTAACCGGTTAACGCGGTTGTTTTTTTTTAAACCAACGACAAGGCGCTCAACGAAATATTTGGAAATCACGCTAATTCAGTTTGTTAATTGTGGAGGTGTGATGGCTCTGATTAATTTGTGGCCTCTGATGATTTATTGATTTTCGCTGCGTTCAGGTAATGTTTTTTTTTCAAAATTTCAACTAAATGTTAATTTAACGTGTTCACGTATTTGCGAGTGAACGCTGTTTTTTTTTTCGAAAATTAACGACTACCGTTTAACGAGAAAGTCTTGAAATCACGGTGATTTAGCTTGTTATACTCTGTTTATATTGAATTGCACAAAACACGGTCCGCCAATAGTCCTCTAATTGGCCCGCTAGTACCGTAGTGTACGTCCACGACGCGTTCTCGGCAGACACGACGGCACAGTGGCAGGGTGGGTGGCCGAGTGAAGGCATTGACGAATCGATCGCTCTGCACACCGGGTGCACACCCGGGTCTGCCGAGAACGCGTCGTCGACGTACACTACGGTGCTAGGGCGGACCGTGTTTTGTGCAATTCAAGATAAACAGAGTATAATTATAGTGGATATGGCCCTGATTGATATGGGAACTTTGATGTTTTATCGATTTTTGGTGTGGTTGGGTAATGTTATTTCTCAAGTTTTAACGAAATGGGAATTAACGCATTAACGGGTTAACGCGGTATTTTTTTTTAAATTTACAATTAACGCTCAACGAAAAAGTCTTGAAATCACGGTACTTCAGTTCGTAATTGTAGTAGAATTATTGTACTGATTAATATGGGGCCTCTGATGATTTATCGATTTTTGCTGAGGTCAGATAAAGTTTTGTGATTTTTTAACAAAACGCAAATTTAACGCATTTACACATTAACGGGTTAACACGTTTTTTTCAAAAATTAACTATTAACGCGTAACGAAAAATTATTTTTCATTAATGCATACCCACGTTACATACATATGTCGCGTGTCGCGCGTCTTGCAAAGTATAAACTCTGCATAAAAACATGGGATAGAAACTGACCTATATCCCCGCTTCGTGCGCTTGTACCCGGTTAGTTGTTCAGCGTGTAATACCTGAAAATTACACACATTTCTGTGACGTCATCGATGTAGATCACGAGTGCTTACGTCATCATCGTTGTGTAATTTTGCGTGATGTCCCACAGATCGTTTCGTCCTCGCATGCGAGAGTGCTGGCTGCACAAAGTGGAACTCATTGTCGGAACCGAGAACCTACACAAAATTATAATTTTCTCTGGGAAAAAAATCGAAAAAAAAAATTTAAAAAAAAGTATTAAAAAAAACAATCTTACCGATCCTCTGTTTATGAATCCATGTCTTTTGGCAATTTTGTGCGCGTTTTCAAGTCCAGGTTCTTTTGTGTGTACATGGAAGTGATTGGTGTAAACTTCAAGAGCCTCGCCGAACGAGGTGAGGACTATGATACTCAGCCAGGTTACATCCCAACTGAGTTTTATCATACCTGAAAAATAACAAGTCTACAAAAAATGTATTTGGTAAATTCATGTGGAAAATAGCGAAAGCAACACAATTTTTGGTACAGTTTGTGCAATTGCGGACGGACTAGGACGGCTTCAAAGTTAGAGGTGAAGATAGAGGGAGTGAGAAGCATGCGCGCTACTAAGGCGTCGTTCCCACCTCCGGCGCCGAGCGGCGTGGCGTAATGCGATCGTATAATATCGATCATGCCGCGCCGCGTAACCATTACTGGGCGTCGTTGATTCTTTCGCCACTGGGAGGCGCGACGAGGTGCATTCTCACAATATCCATAGTGGGGCGCCGCGCGATCAATATCGTAGGATGGTACTTCGCCGCGTAGCTCAAAGTCGAAATTATAAACGCCCCTTACAAAAAGGCACTGTGTCGCTCCGCTCGGCGGCAGGAGTACAAACAACCTCCAGCAAGGGAAGTACAGTTGACCGCAATGTTAGTAGGACATGGTGCGGTTGCGGACTCGCACTAAATTACGGTACAATCTGGCACTTGGCCAGATTTCGTCACCGATCGGCGCCAAGCGTCGTCTCTCTGCTCACGAGAATATCAGCTGTGGCGCTGATCGATGACGAAATCTGGCAAAGTGCCAGATTCTACCGTAGTTTTAGTGCGAGTCCGCAACCGCACCATGTCCTATTAACATTGCGGTCAACTGTATGATCGCTTCGGAGAATCAATTCTTGTGAGAGGGACGGTTTAGCGGTGGTAGATCGTCGTTAGCGATCGAAGCACTGTTGATCGTGGATGTCGTGAGCTCCACACGAATAGTTGCAAATGATCGCATCTCGTCCTAACGCTAGACTAGACCTGGCGAAGGGACTATATACAAAACCAGAGATAAAGCTAGAGAGAAGCATTCGTGCCCCTAAGACGTCGTTTACACTTTCGTCGCCACGTCGCACTGGCAAAGTGCGATCCTATAATATTGATCGTGCCGCGCCGTGCAGCTAGTATTTCAGAAATGCACTGTGCCGCGCTGCTCGGCGACTGGAATATAAACAACCCCTATCAATAGAAGTATGATCGCCGCGGAGAATTTATATTAGTGAGTGGATGGGGTAGCGGCGGTAGATCTTCGTTAGCGATGAAAACCCTGTTGATCGTGGATGTTCTGAGTGCCACACGATTTGCTGCATACGATCGTGCCTTGTCCTAACGCTAGACTAGACCTGGCGAAGGGACTACATATATACAAAACCAGAGATAGAGGGAGAGAGAGAAGCATGGGCGCCTATAAGGCGTTGTCTATACTTTCGTCGCCGAGTGACGTGGCGAAGTGTGATCCTATATTATCGGTTGTGCCGCGCCGTGTAACCAGTATTACAGAAATGAACTGTGCCGCTTCGCTCGGCGGCAGGAGTATAAACAACCCCTATCAATGCAAGTATGGTCGCCGCGGAGAACTAATTCTAGCGAATGGACGGGGCAGCGCCGGTAGATCGTCGTTTGTGATCAACACCCCGTTGACCGCTGGTGTCGCGATCGTCGCGAAAGATGGCGCCTCGTCCATCTACTAGACTAGTCCTGGCGAAGGGACCATATGTATAGTCAAAGGACTTCGGTTGTGCCTAAAAAAATGTATATTTTTTACGGAGCCGTTTTTGGTCATAGAATTCGAATATGGTCCCGAACTTGAGAACTTCCGACTATCAATCAGCGCCACTATCCATTGAGCTATGTGCAGTAGATGCTCTTTTAAAGAGCGCCATCAGCGTGAACATCAATTTTTTTTCGTTTTCGCCCTTTTGGGAAAATTGAGTGGTCTATGTATGCCCTTTTCCTATAATTGTATAAGCAGCTGGAAATATGATTACATGGAAATACGAATGGCAGCTGACCAGAAAAACACAGTCGCTAGTTAGGACGAACTACCCCAGAAAAAAATGATTGGAATTCCATGAAAGGCAGTGTTCTTAAAAAAAAATGGTCCTTGAAATCTCACGTAAAATGAAAAGGTTCTGTTTTCCATTGTAACACTAATGGCAAAAAATCGGCTTAAAACGACCCAGAAATGACCCTACACGGCCGCAAAACTCGAATGTGACATGCCTGCCCCGCCCACTTCCTCTACGGCCACAGAAGAAGTGGGCGTGGCAGGCATGCCACATTCGAGTTTTGAGGTCGTACAGGGCTATTTATGGCTCGTTTTTAGCCATTCATTTGACAGTGTTGCTGCATTAAGATAAGGGATGTGCGGAAAGAATTTTTTGGAAACAGAAAACAGAAAATCCAGTTCGACAGAAAGCAGAAAAAATGGCCAAAAATGGGCAGAAAACAGAAAATTCCGCACTCGCCTGATTATGATGCCGCATTTAATTTCTGACAAAAACCAGTTATGAGCGGAATGAGATCATGAACCTTCGGGAGTCGGGTTTCGACACTGGCTTTTTCTCGGGCTCCGGAAATCGAGCGCGAAACGTCTGAAAGTGCGCAGAAATGCAGTTTTCGAAACGTGCAAAATCTTGAGGTCACTGATTCGCTGCTTGTGTATCAGTGAACCCGAAATTTCCGCCTTCCGAAGCTTTTTGTGTGATTTTTGGAAAGCGGAAGGAGAAAAATGCGCGAAAATGGGTTTCGGAACGCTAAACGCGGAATTCCGCTCATTTCTAGAAGTTTTTCGCATTTATGTACGTGAAAATGTCGCCTATCTTGAGGTTTATACTCCCTTAAAAGCTCGAGGAAACGTTCCACGCTAACGTGAACATTCATAAAAATTTCAGGTCTCTGACCAAAAAAATCGAAGAGGGGCGTTACCAATCACATGATATCAAGCACAGTGTTATTTTCGAATGCGAAATCATTATGGTGGGTTACTGTACTGTGCTCCTCTGGGCCAAATTCCGGTCCGCAATCGCGTCTCGACACGCTTCGCGGCCGCTCAAGTCAGTCGAGTTTCCAGCGCTAAAAGCCGACTCGATATTGTTTTTTTTTATAAAGTTTTCTCCAATTTTGTTTAGTTTCCAGTTTCTAAAACCCACCTTGAGTTAACAGATCGGCGGCTGCAGCCCTGGAAACTCTTCCGGCTCGAAAGCGCGCGGCCGCAAAGCGTGTCGAGACGCAATTGCGAACCGGAATTAAACCCAGAGAAGAACAGTAAATTCATCGCTACTTAGCTTTTGTAGAGCACCGTAGTGGTAAGAAAATTGAAAAACGAACTCATATGTATAGAATGTGTGATCTAAACCTAATGAAACAACCAAGCAGTCAAAGTTACAGTAAATTCCGAGGCTCCGAACTAACTACAGTATAGCTACCGTAATCCTTGGAAAAGTTGAAAACATAAGTCGTATTCGTGTTCAAAATCACAAATAACCCCTCTGACGTAAGTATGTAGTTTGGGCCAAAAAATTTTGTCGACATTTGAGATCCGAGAACATCCAAGTACCCGAATATTTCCTTCTAAAATTGAGCTCTCCGGTGATCTATTGTTTTCAATCTACTCTCAATTTGACGAGAATCCTCCCACGGTTTCCAAGGTTTTCTTTCTACAAATAAAAAACAGCCGAATTTCATTGAACAAACAAGAGCGCGACATTAATCATCTTTCTCCGTCAAATTCCAGAAGGTCACCCGACTTCAATCAAATTTTTTTTGGGAGTTCTCCTCACAAGGGACATATATGTGCTTTTTACCAAAACGTTTTTTAGACATCTGGGATCCGAGAACAGCTGAATACCAGAATATTCCCTTGTGAAATACCTTTAAGCCAAAACTGTGAAGTATTAGTGAAGGAAGTTATGAAGTGAAGTAGTAGTGAAGAAAGTTATGAACCAAAAAGTGAAGAGTCCTGTAGGGGCATAATGCCATCAAGGTACCTGTACCTGTCATATACTTCAGAAAGACAACAAACAGACCTCAGATTTCTGACTTGCATCCACAAAATCCTGTGGTACAGTCCTAAAAAATTTTTAAAGTTTGATAAATTGAAAAAAAAATGAAAATATAAAAAATCCAGGGGGTAGTTCGGGGCGTAGAACAGGAATCTGAGGTCCATTTGTTGTCTTTCTGAAGTATATGACAAGTACAGGTAGCTTAATAGCATTATGCCCCTACAGGGCTCTTCACTTTTTGGTTCATAACTTTCTTCACTTGAGCTAAAAAGGTGTTATTGACCTCTGCATCCCCAGAAATGGGATTGGGCTGCTCTCCATGTGGCTCCAAAAATTTTTGTCCAGACTTTCCCTAGGGGAGCTTAATACGAGTATGAGGTTCGTTTAGAGTTTTCGGACGATTACGGTAGGTTACGGTATGTATAATGCCATTTAGCCACTATGGCCCATAGACTTTTATCCAGAGACTCCTGTGGTACAGTCCTAAAATTTTTTTAGAAATTAAACAAAAATCAAAATATAAAAGAAAATTTGTCAGGATGTTTTCTTGAGACGAACAGTAAGTTGCCAGCGGTATTCATCTAGAAATTTATCGACAGAATTTTTTACGGTAAAAAAAAAACAGATTCTGTGCTACTCTGGGCCAATTTCCGGTCCGCATTTGAGTCTTGACACTCTTTGCGGCCGCGCGCTTCCGAGTAGGAAGAGTTTCCAGCGCCGCAGCCGCCGAACTGTTGACTCTAGGTGGGTTTTGGAAACTGAAAACTAAAAACAATTGGAGAAATCTGTATAAAAAAGTCTTATCGAGTCCGCTTTGGCGCTGGAAACTCGACTGACTCGAGCGCGTGCGGCCGCAAAGCGTGTCGAGACGCAATTGCGGACCGGAATTCGGCCCAGAGAAGCACTGTACTTCGAAAAGGAATACACGGCCAGAGAAATCAACACCAATGGTAATTTTTACTGGAATGCGCAGTGATTTTGATCCAATCACCATTTGCAAGGTCGAGCAGAGAAAATATCGATTTTCATTGATATTGCGGTTGCTGCACCTATTACGTGCTGAATTTCCCTTTCGAAGGACTGTAGGATCGATAAAGCGTCATAAAGGGTGATTTTTTTCGATCATCTCGTTTCCTTGTCTTGCTCTTCTAAATGGTCGTTCCTCTTCCCTATGACGACTATCGTTGACAAACTGTCATAGAAAAGCTTCATACAGTTGTTGGGCTTAAAAAAGATCGTGGCAAAAACTTTTTCCGGCTGAGGGGATCGAACCCGGAAGTCTCCGACTGGTGGTTCGCGCCTTGGACCACTCGGCTAACTTGGCTCAGCCGATAGTTTAAGGGCGCGCTCACCATTTTCGCCGTTTACGCCTCACTTCGAGAGTTGACTCATAACTTTTTTAAACTATTACTCTGGAAGCTAGTAGGGTGTTCTTACAATCACCCGAAAGGTAATCTATGAGAAAAATATGGGTGTATGGGCAGTTCTGGCAGCCCGGTCTGGTCACTTCCTTTTTCAGGCACAGCCTATCCAAGAATACGTATCTGCCAGATTTGCCGACAGAAAAGTTCATATCCCGAGTACCCCGTGGCAAGCAAGTCATGTGCGTGCATAGGTTCGGCGAAGGTGTGAGTGTTCTGTGGTGTTCCTTAAATGTTCGAGAGGTAGCGCCTTAACTGCAATAGGGTCAGTGATTACTCTGCTAAACGCTTCGGGCAAGCTCCTATCAAGGTGAAAAAATGTTCTGATGATATAAAATTCTTTGAAGGGTCCGCCCACGCGGTCGGCGTGCGTGTTTCGCGGTTATTACGAGGGCGAAGTTGAAAGTTCATCTAAACAAATGAAAATAGACGGCAAAAATCACATTCCTTAAATCTCAGAAAATGACCAGGAGGAATCTTCATCAAAAGTCGCATTTTTGTAAAAAAAAATTGAAAAAAGGGATTAAAACATTAATTATTCTCCGAAACAGATGAAAGTTATAAAAAAAATGCGGTAGGTATTAGAGACACAGAAGATCCACACAAAGCATGGAAAAGCTAAGACAGTTGACAACTAAAGTCGTGTCCGAGTGAGACTGTCCGCCCACGCGGTCGGCGTGTGTGTTCCGCGGTCTTTACGCGGTCGTTTTTCGAACGAGCTTACCCTCGGCTGGAAACTGATGACTGGGATATTATTTTTCATTCGTGTGATAGCTCAGCTAATCGATTTCCAAGTCCAAGAATACTCTCGCCACGCCCGCGCGGGCCGCGTGGGCGGACAATCTCACTCGGACAGGCTCTGCAGAACCCGAAATCTAACATGAACACATAAAAGTTGGGACTTGGTGTGAAAGAGAACGAGGTTTGTCCACTGTCTACTGACAAACACCCACCCAGGACGTGTCAAATTGAAATGTAATAAAAAATTGGGAGTGGAATAGATACCGCGACAAACAAAAAAACTTTTTGGGAACAGTTTTTATCAAAAAATCGAAATTGAAATGCTATCCCTTCCCCTAAACGAAGTGATGGGCGCTTATTGGTAAGTAACCATAGTTAAATATAATTATACCCGTAGTAATCCACCTTGATCTTCCCTAAAACTGAACATGGACCTCACAATCGTCTTCATCGCCCTAAATAACCGCTGAAAGAAGCTCGGGCAAGAAAAGATTTTTTCGACTTTTGTTTTCACTATTTCCGTCTCAATTATCATATCTGCACATAAACCAATTATTATTGCTATAAATTTTCTGAAGGAATAGTTTTTTCACATTAAAGGACTAATTGCGAAGATCAAACCTTAGTGACCCATGCACGTCATTTCTCAACAAAAAGCTCGCCCACGGAATATTTGTTGCTCATTAACACATTGGATGATCAATATAAGTCTCCTGAAAAGTGCAAAGAAAAAGCGTAAGCGACAAGGATTCGAACCCGCTACCCCAATTCTTTATCAACAGCGTCCACGCTCACTGCGCCAAGTGGACACCCGTCATAGACGGCCGATCGGCTGTAGCCAGCCCGGTCGAAAAGCACCACAATCATGCAAATAGGGTGTAAAAAATTTAGTTTTTGAATTTTGATAATCTGTTGGACTGAATACTAGACGATGAATATAGTCAAGTAGTAGGAGAAAAGTCGTCAGCGAGACTATGAAAACTGACTAAATCGAGACGCGTAACGCAGCCGCCCGCGTTCACCTGCTTCTGGTAGACTGAAGTTTTTTGGGATAAAGGTTTTATGTAAGTATGCAGGAATAATGGGCCCGTGGGACGAGTACACGGGAACGGACGAGTTTAACCGTTTCTTGCTTTACCCAACAACTCACTAAAGTGAGTTGTAGTAGTATCTTTACGTTTATAAGTCAAAATAACAGAACGTTTATTCATTTACTTATGTGAAGATTTTTTTATTCACTTGTTTTATTTCATTTTGATTTATTGTTTTTTTTAATTACTTTATATTCGTTTTAATGATTGTTTTATTAAATTTTTGAATTCTTTTTTTTTCATCGTCCGAGTTTAAATTGTTTTTCCACGATATGAAATGCTTCGCCCCTGCCATCAGGCAATTTATAATTACCCCAAGGCTCTTCAGTGAAGAGGGCAACTAGTGTAAACACTGTGTTATAAAAAGTCAATAAAATGCTACTATATTTAAGTTGAAAAGTTTTAAGATTTTTCTTAATCTTCTGACCTTTTTAGGTAATATGTACATAGTAACATATTATTTTGAAATGAAAGACCGCCATTTTTGGCTGTTTGAATTATATTTCACGTAAATTTCGAAGCACGTTATGATTTGGTGGACGGAAGAAAGAAGGAGAAAAAGAAGAAGAGAAAGGCAGAAAATAGAAGAAAATGTGGAAGAAAAGGAAGAAGAAGAGCAAGTAGAAGAGCAAGAAGAAGAGAAAGAGGAAAAGAAAGAAGAGGTAGAAAAAGGGAAGCAGAAAAGAACGAAGAGGAAGAAGAAGAGAAATCAAAGGAAGAAGAAGAGAAGGAAGAGAAGAAAGGAGAAGAAGAAAAGGAAGAAGAAGAGGAAGAAGAAGAGAAAAAAGGGGAAGAAGAAGAGAAAAAGAGGAAGAAGAAGAAGAGGAGGAACAAGAGGAAGAAGAAAGGGAAGAAGAAGAAGAAGAAAGAGCAAGAGGAAGGATAAGAAGAAGAAAAGATCGAAGAGGAAGGAGGGAGAAAGGGAAGAAGAGGTAGGAGAAAAACAAAGAAGAAGAGGAGGAATAGATAGAATAGGAAGAAAAAAGAAAGAAGAAGAGGAAGATTACAAGGAAGAAGAGTAGGGAAGAAGGAGTGGAAGAAAAGGAAGAAGAGTGAGAACAAAGGGATGAAGATTAAGAGGCAGAAAAGGAATAACAAAAGAAAAAGAGGAGGAAAAACAAAAAGAGGAAGAAGGACGAGTGGGAGAAAATGAATGATAAACGATAAAGTGAACGACGAAGAAAGACGACAACAAGGAAAAGTTTGAGATAAAAACAAAGAGATTCAAAAGGCTTCAAATACTGAGAAGAGAAACGTGGTAAATAGTAGAAAAAGGGAAGAAAGAGAAGGAAGAGGAAAAAGAGGAAGAAGAAGAAGAGGAGGAAGAAGAGGAATAAGAAAGGGAAGAAGAAGAGAAAGAAGAGAAAGAGCAAGAGGAAGAAGAAGAAGAAGAAGAAGAAGAAGAAGAAGAAGAAGAAGAAGAAGAAGAAGAAGAAGAAGAAGAAGAAGAAGAAGAAGAAGAAGAAGAAGAAGAAGAAGAAGAAGAAGAAGAAGAAGAAGAAGAAGAAAAGGGAGAAGAGGAAGGAGGGGAAAAGGGAAGAAGAGGTAGGAGAAAACAAAGACGAAGAGGAGGAATAGAATAGGTAGAAAAAAGAAAAAAAGAAGAGGAAGATCAAAAGGAAGAAGAGGAGGGAAGAAGGAGTGCAAGAAAAGGAAGAAGAGTGAGAACAAAGGGATGAAGATTAAGAGGCAGAAAAGGAATAACAAAAAGAAGAAGAGGAGGAAAAACAAAAGAGGAAGAAGGACGAGTGGGAGAAAATGAATGATAAACGATAAAGTGAACGACGAAGAAAGACGACCACAAGGAAAAGTTTGAGATAAAAACAAAGAGAATCAAAAGGCTTCAAATACTGAGAAGAGAAACGTGGTAAATAGTAGAAAAAGGGAAGAAGAAAGAGAAGGAAGAGGAAAAAGAGGAAGAAGAAGAAGAGGAGGAAGAAGAGGAATAAGAAAGGGAAGAAGAAGAGAAAGAAGAGAAAGAGCAAGAGGAAGAAGAAGAAGAAGAAAAGAGAGAAGAGGAAGGAGGGGAAAAGGGAAGAAGAGGAGGAATAGAACAGGTAGAAAAAAAAAAGAAGAAGAGGAATATGAAAAGGAAGAAGTTGAAGGAAGAAATAGTGAAAGAAAAGGAACAAGAATGAGATTAAAGGGGTGAAGAACAAGAGGAAGAAAAGGATTAACAAAAAGAGGAAGAAGAGGAGTGAGAGAAAATGATAAACAATAAAGTAAAAGACGAAGAAAGACGACAACAAGGAAAAGGTTGAGATAAAAACAAAGAGAATCAGAAGGCATTGAATACTGAGAAGAGAAACGTGGTAAATAGAAGAAAAGGGGAAGAAAGAGAAGGAAGAGGAAAAAGAGGAAGAGCAAGTGAAAGAATAACAGCAGGTGGGAGCTTAGAAAAATAAGGGAAAGATGAGGATAATGAAAAAGGAGAAGGTGAGTGCTGATTGAAAAGAAGAGGACGGAATAACTCGCCAGTTTTTGTGTACTCTATCCACAAGGTAAGATAATGCATGAAACGATGAAAGGAAACAATTCAAATATAACATAGTTGCAAAATATACATCAACAAAGTATGGTCGCGGAAAAGATCGAGTTGGGTCAGACAATGAAAAAAGTAAGTGTTCACAGAGTGAGGTACGATGACACATTGTGTAGTGCTGAAAGACGCTGTCGCAGCATGCGACGAGCAGCTCCATACAAGTTGGGTATCCTGGTGGTGAGGATATTCTTGCCACGACCACACACTGAAGGAGTTCAAAAACAGGGATATCTGGGCTTGAGGCTGGACTTGGGCGAACACATTAGGGATAGAGTTACACCCCGTAGCCGCTACGGTAGTCAGTTTCGAGTGAAACAATCTTTGGAACTCAAGCCCGAAAATGGGTTGTGGTCCTTCAGTATGGATGGTCTATATGAGGAGCCAGAAGTTAGGATGGCATTCACCGCCCCGCCTTGGAAGGCCCTTCATGTCCCTGGCTATTTTTTACATGTTCCTCTTATCCATGCACGAGGAAGGAGGGCGCCACACAGCTGAGCCTGCGCCGCTACAGTAGACGCGGAGGAAAGGATATGAATTAGACATGCGGAAGCCCTCATGATATACTACAGGGCAGGTATGATTGGGAAAATTGAGCTGGTTCTAATCAGAAGACCTGAAATCTCAAATTTCAATGTTAAGCTGGGTTAATAAGAATATTACGCAATCGAGTTATTCTACAATACATTAAAAATAAAAGTCATAACTTAATTTATATTCGCGGACGGTGAATATGAAAAAAAATAATCATCACGAGAATCAAACTCTATGAAGGATGCAACATTGTGTAACATCTATAAAACCGCGAAATTCTCATGGTTTCTACGCGTGCTGGTGCGGAGCGGAGGTTAGAGACAGTGAGAGAGCTCATGACAGACGGAGGGAGCAGAATCGCGCGCGCCGCTCGCGTCATGAGTCGTGAGAATTACAACTTTTATGGAGGATAATCATAACGGTGGGAAGCGGAAGCAGCGGTTCATCTCAAATAACTTTGATTCGAAATGCAACAAGATCCTTGTAGCAAGTATTAAGAGGACCGGAAAGTAATGTCGTTTATGCGCATGGTAATACATGATTGTCATTTATCAGCTAATTTTTTGGTTCAGAGGGGTGTCAAAGACATTGTGAGGCTATAGTGACTTCTCTACTTATGAGCAATTGAATTACATTTTTTCTATAACTTTGTGTAAAACGGCCAGCCAAATACCAGAAGAGGTACACATCCTGCATAGCATGGTTTTTGAGTCTTACGAGGGAAGTAATGCAAAAGTCGCTACCAAAAACATTTGCGATGTTTATCTAAATGCACTGGACATTCACAAATGTCAAAGACGGTTTTTGGGTAATTCTGATCTTTCCAACTCGTATAGATCAGGAAGACCATCAACGTTAGACAACGACGTGTTAGGGGCGGTAGTGGAAGCCAATCAGTGTCACTCGGAAAAATGAAAACAAGTTACTTGTAACATAAAAGGCCGAAAACAAGTTACTTGTAACATATCTAACCCGATGTAAGTTACTTGCGACTTATCTCAGGTCATTCAAGTTACAAGCAGTATATCGACGGGATAGCGCGTGCAATGCGCTACCGATATGTTACATCTAACTTAAATGGAGTACGATAAGTCGCAAGTAACTTAAATCGGACAAGAAGTATTTCCAAGGGGAGTATACGACGCACTCTCGGGATCACATTTAGGACTGGCGTTGCTGTCGGTTCAACTACCCAAGTTTGAGGCATTTGACCCCACACTAACAGGAAAGGCCTCGCACAGCGTTTTCCGCGTTGCGTGTGGCCTGGGACGCATGCGGACGCGTTCTCCGCGATGCGTGTCATCTGCATCGCATGACGGCCACCCATGGTGAAATTATAAATGTAAGTTACATGTAACATAAGTGTGACTTACATGCAATATAAATGTATGTTTCTTGAGACAGTCAAGTAAGTTACATTTATATTGCAAGTAACTTGTTGTCATTTTTCTGAGCGGACGATCGAGTAATTGCCAAATAGTCCTGACCAACCTTGGTCGACCATCCAAGAACATTTGAAGCAGATTGGGAAAGTAAGCAAAGCAGGTGTTTGGATCCTGCATAATCAGATAACGACATTATTTTCCGGTCCCCCTAATAGAACGTTATCAAAAAACAAATAGGAGCTAAGATTTGAAAGACTTATTCCGGAAGCCAAGCTGAAGTACACAGCTAGGTTGTGAGCTTGAGTACTCGCTCACAAAGTGCATGAAAGTGCATGAAAGTCACGGGAATTTCACGTTCAACGCGTGAGAGCAAGAAGAAAAGCCTTTGTTCGCTCAAGCAATTAAAACATAATATAAGGAATCATCATGAATATGTTAATAAGGAGACAATTTCTCTTAATGCCATTGTCGGAACGCAAATCCGGTCCGCAGTCGGAGACATCCGCTGTAGCATCATGCAGCTCGAAGCTAAAAGGCTGCGGATCAGAATAAGGACAGTAAAGCACAACCTCAACTTATTGGCGTGAAATTGATTGTGTCAGATGTGCTTGCGCCGGGAGTTGCATGCTATTCGACGCTATTTCCAACGATTTGCTCCAGTATCCCCTTTGTGTAGTGTCAGCCTCACTGACACTACGTCAGTGAGCAATAAGGAAGCCGTGAGAGGCGGCCCTCGTCTCATCTTGAGATACATGTAAACATGTGCTGAGCCTGCATAATGAGCTACAGCTAATCATCCCTTCGGCGATAAAACGCTGGGTGATCAATAATTATGGCATCATATTCCTTGTGCGGACCCACGTCGTTTTTTTGGCGTCGAGGGGTTTCGTTCCCATCCTGAGATCAAATTTATACTACTATGCGGCGATGAGGTCTCAATCTACTCACTAAGGCCGTAAGTACACACCGAAGGGACGCTGCGAGAATGGCAAGACAATTACCACTTATGAGCGTCCTAACTGTAAAAAGGAAGAGTTGTCTCAGAAAAACGCGCCGGAAGCCCGCATCGAGCAGTTAGTTGTACACTCGGCGGCACTGTATACTGTATCCTTGCGGGACCTACCCTGTTGGGCATTTGCCGATTTCCATCTGCTGTTTTTTTTTTAGATCTAAACTTGTTAAATTATCACCAAAACGACATAACGAGTACAGACGCAATGGATTTCTAGTGACTTTCTGCAATAAAGAAAAGATAGAGGCGTGAAATACCGACAAATCACTATTGAAACGGCCTGGGAATTTTTAGTCCGCATTATTGCGTCAAAGACGTCAGAGACGCCACATTGCAGACGAGTACCTGATCCACGCAGCGAGCGGCGGCAATGTTGTTGCGGGAAGTTTCACTGCGCTGGTGTATAACTAGGACCTAAGGCAGCCTTCATACATACTTCCCGCGACGCGACATAGTTTTTATCTTTCATATCGACCGAGAATCGATATGCCTGATATTCACCATCGCTGTCGCGCGTCGCTAGAAGTATGAACTCAGAATAGTACAATGCTATCGCGTCGTACCGCTACGGGAAGTAATATCGGCTAAGGATTGACCGTTGGCTCGGTACATTTTTTCGAAGACATGAAAACATAGAGATACAAGTTGTGAGAAGGCCTAAGTCGGAGCCAAATTACCAGGCCGTCCAATAAATCCTGTCCGAAAATTTTCAAAATTCTATAATTCTCCTTAGAAGTGTTATAATATCAGGCAAGTGTAAGAACCTTCTAGAAGGTTCTCCGAAGTTCTACGCTAGGGGTATGTATATAAGGCATAGTTGCCGCGTCTAGCTACCAGTACAAGCTAAAATGGACCAAGGTCAAATGTGTACGTTCGTGTACTACGAGTGGCTGCTGGGCAACGACACGGGCACCGCGGTCGCCAACATCTGCAGAGCGTGCAAGGAGGATGCAGTGTCCCAACACCTAGTCAGCCGCTGGTTCAATCGTTTCGAGAGACACGAGCCTCGAGGACAGGGAGCACAGCGGGAGGCCTCCTACGGTGGATGATGACGAAGTCCGTCGCTGTATCAAGGAGAAGCCGGAAGCCACCACCTGTGAACTGGCGATGACGCTCGGCTGCAGCAAGTCCACCATCCACAATCGACTCAACTTACCCGGCTACCACAAAGTTCTGGCCCATTGGATCCCCCACCGTCTGACGGACGCCAACAAGCAGAGCCGCGTGGCCGTCTCCCGGTCCCTCCTTCTTCGTCCGCATCGCAAGGAGTTTCTCGAGGACCTGGTCACTGTGGATGAGAGCTGGGATCTCTACGACAACGTCGCCTGCCGTGCCGTCTGAATCCCGCGCGGAGAAGAGCCGCCGACGACGCCGAAAGCCGACCTGCACCCGCTGAAGATCATGCTCTGCTGCTGGTGGGACACCAAGGGCATGCTGTAGTTCGAGCTGCTCCCGCAAGGCAGGACGGTCACCGCCTCCATCTACACCGATCAGCTCGAGAAACTAGCCGCCGCCATCCGAGGAAAGCGTCCCCGACTAGCCTCGGTCCACCTGCCGCACGACAACGCGCGACCCCACGTGGCGAAGGAGACCCAGCAGAAGTTGGCGACGCTCGGCTGAGAGACGGTTGCCCATCCGCCGTATTCCCCGGACCTCGCCCACTCCGACTACCACTTGTTCCGCCCGCTGAAGCACCATTTGGCCGGAAGAAAATTTATCAACTACGACAACCTCGAATCCGTTATCACGGATTTCTTCGAGTCGCAGCCCGCGGAGTTCTCGGCAAAGGGCATCGGCGACCTGCCCAATCGATGGGCCACTGTTGTGGATAACTGTGGTGATTATATTGTTGATTAGACTTGTTTTTCAATAAAGTTTAAAAAAATTAAAAATGGTGAAATTTTCGGACAAGAATTATTGGACAACCTGGTAGTTTTCACGACTAAAGGGCCACAACCACAAGAGTTCTGAAAAAAACTTTTTTCGAACAACTGCGTGCGGCTGACGTAGCTAAAATACAATATTCCTATCGTAAAGTACGATAATCGACTTGAGTCTTGAAAAAAGACCTTATGCGTGTTCAGCGCCCCAAATAATCGCCCTAAAAATAGAATCTTTTCGACTTTTACAGTCCCATAGGGCTCAAAATCATTTTTGGGGTGAAGAATTCGAGAAATTAAATTTGTTCTGACTTTGACCAAGTGGGTTCTTCGAAGTACTGAACACGAATATGAGGTCCGTATTCGGTTCTTAGAAGTTATCTTGAGTTGACGACAACTACAGCCTACGGCAACGGAAAAAGGCGATTGTGCGGTTGCGTATTTCCGCTAAGCATACTGTATGTTGCGCCATAATCGACGGCAAACTTGCAATTCCCTTCGAATTATGAAGAAGAAAAACATCGGGAACGCTGGAAAACTGTGGGTTACCCCTTACTCAAACGTCATCAATGGTTACACGCAGGAATAACAAGCAAAAGACGAAATTTCCTCGTCGATTCCCTTTTTTTGTAATTTTTCATTTCTTTTTCTTGTTATTCCTGCGTGTATCCATGGCAAAAACTTTAGGTATATTGATAATATTTGGGTGTGGGAGGAAGCTCATTGTTTTTCAACGTTCCCGATGTTTTCTCTCCAAAATTCAGGAATAAATTCTGGAAATTTAGCTTCCTGGCAAAAGTAACGATTTGGTAGAAAAAAGTTTTTAAAATGTTTTGAAGTATCTCAAAAAATGATTTGGCGTAAAATAGCCTGGAAAAATAAAAAAGCTAGGAAATGAAGTGAAATAACCAAAAATGCGATTTGGTGGTCGATCATTTCACAAGCTTCTCCGTTAAACTTATCAAAACCAAGTCAAGCACGATATGGAATGGAGCCTTGCGTTCACCTAGCTTGACCTATGCTGATTCCCTTATTACAGCTTTCAAAAATGGCTTAATGTTCCCGTTGCGCGCTTTATTTCGTTTTGATAAGTTTAACGGAGAAGCTTGTGAAATGATCGACCACCAAATCGTATTTTTCGGTTATTTCACTTCATTTCCTAGCTTTTTTATTTTTCCAGGCTATTTTACGCCGAATCATTTTTTAAAGATATTTCAAGACAGTTTTAAAACTTTTTTTACCAAATCGTTACTTTTGCCAGGAAGCTAAATTTTCAGAAATTTCACATATTTTTCCCGAAGGTTCCCTTTCTGACTTCAATTTTGCTTAACGATTTCCATTTCGGAATGATGAAATATCTAACAACGATATTGTCGTATGAGTGCATTTTTTGAAATTTATGACCCACAACCAGGAAAAATACCCCTCATCGCCACGTTTTGCGCAACAGGTGAAAAATCAATATTATTGATCATTAATATTTGATCTTGCATGATGAGAAGAATTTCTCGAACAAGTGACTTAGAGCCATCAACAATCAAAAATCATTGCGGCATTTTGTGTAACAGGCGAAAAAATCAATATTATTGATCGGTATTTATCGATAATGACTGATGAGCAAAATTCTCCAACCAAGAAAACCGATCCCCTCAGCAATCACCACTCCCAGCCGCATTTTGTGCAAAAAGCGCGAAAATCGATAATATTGATTATCGATCGATGACGAGTCAAGAGTACGGATTCGGACAAGTTCAGTACTTATCTCCGACGACCTGTGTTGGTTGGCTGCAGATTCACTCTCACACCCCGGTCTCCACAGCCGTAGCAGAAAAAAGCAGTTTCCGTGCTCCACGGCTAATTTAGTATATAAACCCAAGATTTTGAGGTACCCTTCAAAGTTAAGGTATCAAGTTCAAAATGGAATAGGAGCGACCTGCAAGCATTTCCAGGCTCCTGTCAAAAAATGAGCTCCCTAGCTCAATTTGAAGTGTACCAACAAGATCGTGTACGCCGTCTGAAAAAAGAAAAGGAGATTAACAACAAAAACGCGCGGTCTTTCAATTTTGACTCGAAAACCAGTGAACCGTTCTAAACCATTTTTGGGTACATGTACTGACTTTTTGCGCTCTTTTTAATGCAATTTAGCTCTGATTTCTACGTTCACTCTCAACTGAGATTTCGAAAAATGGTTGCGCTTCGCGCGCACCACAATATGCAATTTTGCCGTTCATTGTGGAGCAAGTTGCAGTATGCTTAATGGAAATACGCAACCACACAGTCGCCTTTTTCCGTTGTCGTAGACTGTATTTTGTCATTTAACTATAGAAATCTTTTAAAAAACACGCATTATTTCGTTCAGAAAAATGTTTCGCAGCCGCGAAATGAAAATTCGAATTCCATATCGAAAAATAGTCTGGGTTATGTATATTTTTTATTTGTGAAGGCCACTCTGTGTAAGTATCCTTACCTAAAACGGTTTTCCATTAAACTTCGTCCGAGTGGGACTGTCCGCCCACGCGGTCGGCGTGCGTGTTGAGCGGCCGTCGCCATAGATATTTGACGCATAAATCGATCAGCAGGAGTATTAGACGACTAGTGACAAATATCTCAGCTGTTTGCGGGTGTGGGAATCCTCGTCAAAAAAAATGCTAGTTCCGACGGCCACTCAACACGTTCGCCGACCGCTTGCTCTGAGAGAAATTGCCGCTGCGGCTCCGCGATAGTGCCACCGCGGCTCCTGGAGAGTATCTAGTATGAAGTTATTTGAGAATTATAATACAACTAGGGGGGTCTAAGAACAAAAATACGCACCTGCGGTTGTTACGTCCTCTGTCTGATAAGGACAGTGGTTACCGTCGTTAATGCGTTCAAGGAAATACGGAATGTACCTCAAACCTGGGTAATTGAACCGGCGACAGTTTCGTTTCACCGCACAGGACAGTACATCGTACTCCATGCGGGCTTGCTGCTACGTCCTGGCGGAGCCGGCGCGGTTTTTACGCGGAGCCGATGCGGTACTATCGCGGAACTATCGGGGTACAGTCGAGGGTCGCTGTACTTTCCCGGCACTGACGCGGCAACTTTTCTCAGAGATGGCGAGCATGTTTTTCTCCAAAAGAGCATGATTGGCAGAAAATCTGTTCACATGCATATATCAGAGTCTGGATGACAATCGATACAAATCTCAGAGGTCTTTCCTCATCCGAATTGCTCCACGAAAAGAATTCCTCAACAACTGAACAGTATACTTTTTGTGGGGATCGCTTGGATAACAATCTTTTTATGCTTTTTGTATATCTATCAAAATGAGACTTTTCTTGGGAACTAAACTGTTTTCCCAGAAAATCTATAGTGCTGTGTATCCACGCCGAATTGCGTCACAACCAAATTAGTAGTCGCGAAAGCAGTCTGAGCAATGCAACAGGAAACTCTTGCCTTGCCTTTTCAGAAGACGTAATTGCGCGTCACAACTTTTCATTTTGACGGGCAATTGCGGACAACAGAAACGAACGCCTGTCAGCCCTATGTATGCAGGATTGTGGTTTTCATCACAAATCCTGCCTTTAAAGTGATCTCAACGTGTGATAAAGATATTCTAATGAGAGCTTACGAAACTTACATGAGGCCAATAACAAAGACGATCGCCGCATTCAATGCGCTCAGAGAAACTCACGGCTCGTCCGCGGCGGCAGATGAGCTTTACGGACGGTCCGCGGCACAATTGATAGTGGGGTGGTCGAACGCCCGATCCGCGGCGCTGTGTGTTCTACATAGGGTGGTTTCGGGGCGCACCAGCAGTCCACCATCTCGATACCGATCGCCCAAAAGCAGCCACATATATTTTTGAATTGTTTTTGGATTGAACGACTCCACCACCTCATTCCCCGCAGTCTTAAAGGCACAGTCCAACCTCAGTATCGATTTTCTGGTTTTTTGCCTGTCTTGAGAACGGTCCCACGCTGATTCCAATGATATCTCTGAAATCGTTTAAGGCCGCCTGGGAACGGAGTTATAGCCCCTCAAAAATTGAGCTACGGAATCATGGTGGACGAGTTTTCCTAGGCTTGTAACTTCCGTCATTTGCAACCTATGTATGCGAGTCGATCAGAATAAAGAGATAGGCTGAGAATGAAAAGGTTAACGGGGCTATTGATCAGAATTTATCTTTCATCTCACCACTATTGAGCTCGAAAGATCGTAAAAGGGGCGTGCCAAAGTGGCTTCCGGGGGTGGGAGCCCCAGGTTGGCTTCCTCCTATATCTCGCTTATTCAGAAGAATTGAGAGCTCGCACTTGGCAGGCGTTATATACGGTGGGTCTACTTCCCAACTGTATGGAAATCTCAGATTTCGTCCCTGAGCTTGGACTGTGCCTTTAAGACAATTTCCCAGCCGCTGACTTCGACTTTCTCGCATTTGTAACTTCTTCAAACCGTTATATCTACATGCACGCTAATTACTCTTTCTAGATGCCGTCTCAACAACTTCTAGGGCAGAAAAAATTCCCGATGGTAAGTAAATTCTCATATTCTCGTCCATTTTTGAGATTCTCTTCTGATTTTGTTTTTTTTATTCAAATAATTTTCATGATTGTTTGCTTTCGTAATTATCCTCATGTGTTTTTTTTTCAAGAATAGTTCCGGTTTGATACCGACTTCGATCGATTTCGGCATGAAACCATCTACCCTAGGAAACCAAACAATCATATAAATCACTGGAATGTAAGGAAAAAAAACAAAAAGAGGGAATTGCAAAAATAAACGTGAAATACAAAATTAAATACCACCGTGAATTTTTTCTCCCCTAGAGGTTGTTGCGGAGGCATCTGGATGGAAAAATGGTGTGCATGTAGATATAATACTTTAATATATGAAGAAACACAGAAGGAAAAAAACACCTACAATCAGCTGGTCGGCTACGGCGCAGGAATCTCATCCGGCTCGAGCGCGTGCGGCCGCGAAGCGTCTCAATACGCGATTGCGGAGGGGAATTTGATGCAGAGGAGTGGAATTTGACGCAGAGAAGCACAGTACATGAACTCTGTTTCCATCGAGTGGGATATTCTAGTAGATCGCAGTCCCTATATTCTCGCTCAGCGTTTTGCTTAGGCCCTAGTTATACACCGGCGGGACGCTGCGGAAATAGCAAGACAACTATCACTTATATGCGCCCTAACTGCGCTCAGGCATGCCAAAAGGAACAGTAGTCGCAGAAAAACGCGCCGGAAGGCCGCACAGAGCAGTTATACACGCCGCGGCACCGTATACTGCATCCTTACGGGACCTGCCCTGTTGGAAATTTGCCGATTTCAACCAGCTGATTATTTTTCAGATTTAAAACTGTTAAAACATTACCAAAACGACATAACGAGCACTGTAATGACGAGAGGAATTGATTATTAGTGCTATTCTGCAAATAAAAAGTGTCAGAAGCGAAAAACCGATAAAATACCATTAAAAACGCCTGGAAATTTTTGTCCGCAGTATTTCGTCAAAGACGCCGATAGACGCAACATTGCAGACGAATCCCAGATTCACGCAGCAAGCGGCGGCAATGTCATCGCGAGACGTTTTCATTCCGCTGGTGTATAACTAGGGCCTTACGCAATTAAAATGCCCACAGTGCTGCTTACCGTTACCAGAAAATCAAGTCGATCGCCGCCGCAACTGCCGCTGACTGGTTTATGGGTTCTCTGACCTCTAGGATGGTGGCCATCGTGTATCAACACTCCGAAGAGGCGGGAGAAACGGGGGAGGAGCGAGCTTCCTGATTGGACGCAACACGAGCTAGCCCTGCGTTGCGTCCAATCAGGAACCTCGCTCTTCCCCCGTTTCTCCGGCCTCCTCAGGGGTGTTGATAGACGATGGCCACCACTCCCAATTAGATGGAAACATAGTCAGTTCGCCCACCCCCAATCGACTAATTGGCCGTGAAACAGATTCCGGCATTGTTGCACGCTCTTCGCGCTAGCTTTCTTATCTCCTCAAAAAACATCAGTATCACAATTTCGTGGGGTTGACTTATTTTTCAGAGGTAGGACAGCTCAATTTACATGTAGAACTGGTTTCGATGTACATTCGAAGACTTGTTCAGTTTATAGCATATTGCAATTGTGCAATAACTAACAAGGGAACCACAATAAGTCATAGTGACCATTCCAAATGAAAAGTACTTTTCTAGAACCATTTTTGGACGAAAAGTCCGAATATGCCTATCGCAGCTGCCTAGACCCACTCTGAAAAAAGTTATGAGCGTTTTTTAAAGCCTCGCGGCAAGGTAAGGGTACCCCCCATGGAATTTTTAGGGTGTTTGTAATTTTTTTCTCGGATTTTGCTAAAAACATGTACTTAGGGGTAATCTGGGGTGTTGAACACAAATCTGGGGCTCGCTTCTAAAAATTTTGAGGTTTACTGTAGGTTACGGTAGGTAACATGCCATTTAAAGGGCAAAACCTACCTCGATATTCCGATAATCGACAAATGGACATCGAATTCGTATTCAGCACCCCAAACAACCCCCACATAGAAATTTTGAGACAAATCTGAGACTTCGACCAAACTACCGTATACCCACCGTAATCTAACGTAAGCTGACAAAAATCGATAAACTGACATCAGATTCGTGTTCAGCACTCCAGATAACCCCCATAGAAACGATTTGAGCTACATCTGTCGTCACATTCCGGAAATCGTCAAAAGTTGATTTTGTCGTCAATTTTCTCTGCCAGTGGGAAGCTTCAAACAAATATAGTAAAAAACTTCGGAAAAACGACAAATGAACCTCAGATTCGTGATCAGCACCTCAAATAACTCCCCAGAACGAATTTTTAGTCGAATCTGGAATATTTTTCTAAAACGCTTCGAGAGCCCTCTAATTGGCGAAAATAAACGCCCAACCGAAAATCCGTACAAGTCCAAAACGCTGTTAGTCTGCGCAAAGTTTGGAAAATGTTCCTTCACCCAAACTTCGCTTAGTGGGGTAGTTTTGGGCGCTGAACACGATTATCAGGTCGGTTTTCGGAATCGCGTAAAAATAATGCGCTTTTTGGAGGGTACAATAGGTACGAAAATCACAAAAAAACGCTCATAACTTTTTTCAGAGTGGGTCTAGGCAGCTGCGATGGGCATATTCGGACTTTTCGTCCAAAAATGGTTCTAGGAAAGTACATTCCATTTGGAATGGTCACTATGACTTATTGTGGTTTCCTTGTAAGTGTTACAGGTCTTCAGTCTAAGCTAATATTACAAAGTTGTTGCTTAAGAGTCATGAAATATGAGCACTCGATTTCGAGAATTTGCAGCTCATGATCATACATTAATCATTTCTTACATAATCATTTGTTCATAATCATAATTATACATCACCGATGTCTAAAAGATTGCAATAAAAATAATATTTTCACAATTCTTCTTCAGCGATACATGTCACAGTTGCACAGCTAAACTATATCGAAACCAGTTATGCATGTTAATCGAGCTGCTCTTCTCTTGAAATTAGCTCTTACGATGGAGAAATCCTGCAAAATTGTGATATTGAGGCTTTCTGAGGAGTATGGAATGCTAGCGCGAAAAGCGTACTCCAATGCCAAAATCTGTCCCTCGGCCAATGAGTCGATTGGGGTGGGCTGGATAACATTATTGAAAAGGACGGTCCACGGCGGCTGTCAGGACGATCTGCGGCGCCTGCAGGACGATCCGCGGCGCTGGCAAGATGGTCCGCGGCGCATCGCCGGCGCATCCGCGGCTTTGGTGAAGGATCGTCCGGTCGTCGGCCGCGGACGATCCTGCAAAAGCGTCGCGGATCGTCCTTGGACTTCTCTGAGCGTGTCGAATATGCACTCCACTCGAAGACAAGGTGGTTTTGAGCACAGTCAGGCAACGTGCTGCTAGGGAAGCAAGGGTTCTTATTGTGTTTCAAATTACAACACGTGCCCAAAGAAATAAACAGTCCAATGCGCGCATGATACACATTCAGCTCGATTATCCAAGAAAAAAGAATGTGTACGATGCACTCCTGAGAGGGAGCTAAGAGATTGGCAGCTGCGCCGGTTAAATTACCCAAGTTTGCGGTACTTCACCCGCCCGACCGCTGGAGGCCTCGTCCAACCGCTGACGGCTCCAGATGGTGCTCGGCGAGCTGGCCGCGTCGCACGTTGGTGTGTGCTACTACGATAACGCTGGACTACCTTGCAGCACGTACTCCTGCGATTGAATTTTATGGCACATGCTCCTGCTATGAAATTTTGCAGCACGTGCTGCTGTTTGGAGCACGTGCCCCTAGAATGGGGTCTTTCGATGGGTGTGGTCACTCGAGTTGAATGCATATTCGACACGCATTGAATGCGGCGGTTTTCTGAGATTGGAGAGTGGGTCATTGGTTTTCTTCCTCCTCAACCAGCAATCCGCACAAAATGCTCTAACTCTATACTAACAAGGAAAGTGTTTATGGCGGTAAACGCATCTGCAAAAACGACTTGTATTGTTAGTATCTCTTAACTTTCTGTGAAGATTTGGAAAACCATGTTGTCGTTGCTGTAGGTCTGTGACATTACATATGGTTTTCATTTTCTTTCTAGTCTGACTCATGTACCAGGCGGCTGGCCGTGTGGGGTTGGCGGCCTCACTGGAGAATGGCGTTTCGATTAGCGTGGGGTGATCTACCTTCGCGGCCCCGTCCACTCCTCAGACTAAAATGATTGCGCGCACTCTAAATGATCCGTGCTTAAAATTCCCTGAATGGCTGTGGGGACTCCAAAAAAAATGGCATTTTCATTGCTTCAGAAAAAGTAAGGGTACTTACTACCTACCCATCGGGGAACTTTCGGGGCGTTGAGAAATTTTTTTTGTATGCGGCTCAAAACTTGCATTTGGTGGTTATTTAGGGCGCTGAATCCGAATCTGGGGTCTATTCCTCGCCAGCCCTAGGGTTGATGTAGGTGACGGTAGGTAAAATGTCTTTAAACTGGCGTTACTTACCTTGAAATTTCTGAAATCGAAAAACGGATTTCCAATTCGTGTTCAGCGTCCCGAATAACACCCACAGTGAAATTTTGAGTCAAATCTGAGACTTTGACCGAGCTACCGCATACCCACCGTAATCGGCCGTTATCTATCGAAATTCGATAAACGGGTTGCAGATTCGTGTTAGGCAGCCCGAATAACCCCTATGTAAAAGTTTTGAGGCGATTTGATCTTAGCATTCTCAAAATCTTCAAAAGTGGCGTTTTTCCAGCACCGATCCGGGACAACCTTTTTGAACAACCTGAAAATTGCCATTCGTGTGTGTGCCTCTTTAAAGGCAGTGTCCACGATGAAAACCATGTCTGATTTTTTGGTGGAGATCGGCAGCTGTGGGGCCTAGCGCAACCCTAACGTTGAAAAAACTAGGAAAATGAGCTCGGAACGGTCCCTTACGGCCTCAAAGTTGGACAACCGTCAGCTCGTCACACCCAGATGCACTTTCCACGCCCACCGACGTGAATAAATGAATGCTCGAGATTGTGAGATGAGCGATGGTTTCCGGTCAATAGCCCCGTTCTCACCTTCATTCTCAACTTATCTCTTTACTCAGGTCAGCTCGCATACATCGGCTGCAAAAGACGGAAGTTACAAGCCTCGGACAACTCGTCCACCATGTTTCCTTAGCTCAATATTTGAGGGACCATAACTCCATTCCCAGAAGGTCTTGTACGATTCCAAAAACATCATTTGAATCAGCATGGAACCGTCCTCAAGATAGGCAAGAAAGCAGAAAAACGATTTTCATCGTGAACACTGCCTTTAATCTACGCAAAGCTATGAAAATGCCCTCTTTTGGAAATCTCCTGTAAATCTCTGAGGCATTTAGGGGATTTGAAAAACGGATTATCAATGCTGTGCCCCATACCTACAGCTATCAACACATGGTTTTATAAAAGACTACCGGAAATGTAAGGTAAGCCCTAGTGAGAAGGGCATATTCGGACTCTACGTTCAGAAAAGGTTCTAGAAAAGTACATTTTATCTGGAATGACCATGCTGACTAATACTAGTTTCCTTGTTGGACCTATCATTCCGATGGTAATTTTCATTTTTTGGTATATGTGGAAGCAGCCTCGGGGTGGCATTCCGTGGAATCGATTTGGGTATGTCACGCAAAAGAAAAGTGTAGCGTCCGCAATCATCAGTCACGTTCGCAGTCACATGCAATGTTGTGATGAGCAATTACGGACTCTTCACTGCATTCTGGAGAGATGCCTCCACCGCGGAAGTTTCTTAACAAGGAAAAATTCCCCTCTCAAAACTTAGCCGTCCCGATAGAAATATGCGTTTTCGAAACCATTTCTGGGCGCAGAAACCTGATATGCCCGCCCTAGCTAACTATGTTCTGAACGATTTTATCGTAATCCGAGACTATGTCTAAACTATCCTTTACCCACCGTAACCTATCGTAATTTATCGAAACTCGATGAAGGAGTCATAGATTTGTGTTAACCATTCCAAACAAGTGTATAGCAACCCTGCCAAGCGTGAAATCTCGATTCAATTAAATCAATGAGAAAACGGGAGGAAAAAAGCCGACCACGCCCCCAAAAAAGAAAAAGTATGGCACGCCCACCCACAGGTTTTAGATCTCAATAGGGACGAAATGCGCGATGGAATTTCTCCAAAATCTGTGTTCTTCCATTTGTTATCGGCTTAGAATTGTGGTCTGCTTCAGTGATAAGGAATAACAGGGCCGAGACAACTCGTCCACAAAAAAATCTCGTTGTTGAAATGTTCACAATGTTAAAGGGTCCGTAACCCCGTTTGCAGCGAGTTTTGAGCGACTCTGGATACATCATTGTGATCAGCGTGAAATTCTCTTTTTGAACTAAGCAAAAGAAAACCAAAAAACAGTTCTGAGGTGAGACAGTGCCACCAAGGTTGCGCGCAAAGTCGTTTGATGTGGCGCACAAACTGCATGGAGAAAAGGAAGCTCCAAGCAAGGTGTAAAAAGCTTTTGAGGAATTAAAGCGTCCAAAGAAAATGAAGAGACACGCTAAAAGTTCAAGTATGTAGCGGAATGACACCGCTCCAGGTCAGAAACGTTTCGCTGTGTTCGTCCTACACTGCACGTTTTTCTGCCTGAGTGTGCCTGTCCGCCCACTCGGTCGGCGTGCGTGTCGAGCAGCCGTCGCTTAGGCATTTTTCAGACTTGCGAATCGATCAGCAGGAGCTTTGGGCGAATAGTGAGTAGTATTCGAACTAGCTTTTACAGCTGTGAGAAAGCTTACCCAAAAAAATACTACGGGGAATGTCGCTCAACACGCACGCCGACCGCGTGTGCGGACGGTCTCATTTGGGCAGACTTCAACTGCACTAAGGCCAGTAGGACTTGGTTAAATTCGCGCGGAGACGCGTTTTAACGTCTTTAGCATATGTTTTTGTACAACTTCCTTAGAAATCAATTTCTGAGGTCCAAAAGTTATTTAGGTCTCAGGTGAGAAGAACTCCCCCATAATATAATGCTTGCTAGGGTTAAGATTTAGAGGCAGTGTTCACGATATAATTAGTTTTTGAGTTCTCACCAAAAATCGGAGGTTCCTAAGTCCATTGCAGAATCCATGTCAAAAACCGGCTGAAAAACGAGCCTTCAACAGTTCTGATGGGCCACAAAGCGTGGATTTGTCTGCCCCGCCCACTTCCTCGCTAGCCAACTGGGAAGTGGGCGGGGCGGGCGTTGACACAGTTCTGGGGCTGTATAGGGCTCTATGAATCTCGTTTTCAGTCGTTTTTTCAACATTTTTGTTGCAACGGACATTAGAACTTTTGCTTTCCGGTAAAAACTCGAGAAAATTTCTAGTGTGAACACTGACTTTGAAGAAAAAAACCTTCGTCATACAGTATACATAGCGCTGTGCAGCTGCATACTGTATTTGTATACTGTACGGCACACTAAAAATTTCACCCAAATCGTTTTTTTTTGTGCAAATTCAAACCCAAGCAGTCAAAATACCGTTAGTTAGCTCACCTCACCAGGTTTTTTGATATATTTCAGATTCAAGAAAAGTTTTATTTGTAGGGAGTCATTAAGAAAGATGCAGAAACGCGTCTCGGCGCGCGGTTGAAATAGGTACTGTGTTTCTGTTAAATTTTTGCGCCAGATTCCGGTCTGCAATTACGTCTCGACACGATTAGCGGCCGCACGCGCTCGAGTCAATCGAGTTTCCAGCGCCAAAGTCGACTCGATGTGGCTGTTTTATACAGTTTTCTCCAATTTTCTTTATCTTTCAGTCTCCAAAACCCACCTAGAGTCAACAGAGCGGCGCTGGAAACTCTTCCGACTCGAAAGCGCGCGGCCGCAAAGCGTGTCGAGACGCAATTGCGGACCGGAATTTGGCCCAGACAAGCACAGTGCCTTATCTGAATCCTTGAACACCTAGAAGAAAGCTCACGCCGTTAGAAACGTATAAACGAGTCAAAATGACCGTAGTTAAGCTTCAACGAATAAGCGAAACATGAAGTCTCCATCCACTTTCTTTACAGTTCCCGCCTCTCGATACAAATTTGTACTTTGAACTGTGCGTGGGACTATAGTATACCCTTGAAGTTATTAACGAGTTCTGACAATGAAGCAGGCTTCGCTAAGGATTTTAGAGCGCATAATCACCCAGCAGACAAGGAAAATCCTCTGCTGAAGCTCAACCTGGCGAGCTTTTATTATATTCTCTAAAGTGGCCGTGCGGGAAACTGAATTTCTACTGTGTTTTAGGCAGACTATATTCGGTAAGAAAGAATCCGGACTATAAAAAATTGGTTCATTTAGTAAGGAAAGTTGTTAAGCGATTCAAATGTGCTTTATAAACCAGAAAATCTGCGGCTGCCAATGAAACTAGAAAAAGGGAAATGAGGAAAGGGAAAGTGAAAAGTGTTGAAAACAGAGTCTGTTTGTGAGTTGTGGGCACAGAGTGGGTTGCCTACAGTAGACGGATGAATGAGGGTTGAGTGCCAGGGCTCCGTGGCCGCGATGACGACAGCGTCAGCGCCGCCGGCGCTGAGTCTGAGATCGATCTCACACAGAGCGCATGAGGAGAGCTCCGGCTCTTCTAGCCTCAGGCAGTCGATAGGCCCACACATGAACATGCACACACACATACACATTAAGCACATAGCGCGAATTTCTCAAAGGAGGCACGCACAAAAAAAAGTGTCCCCCGGCTGGAAATACTGTTAGCACAAAGCCCATTAACGTAATATGCGGAAGTTTTCCGTATATGTCGTAGGAGCTATACTTGGGCAAATCGACTTTTCGACTTATAAGAGAATCAGTTTTCGAATGTTCTACTTTACGTATAAGTCCAAAATCGAACTTTTCCCGATGATCTGCTTTTTGTCTCTCCCGAAAATCAGGTTTTTTATAGACTTTTTCGAATTTTGTCCATAACCAAGGTTTTTCGAATGATCAACTTTTCGACCTATTTGAAAATCACGTTTCTCGAATGGATCGACTTATCAATTTATCCGCATTTTCAACTTTTCAAATAATCCACTGGATCGATTAAATCGGAATCGACTTTTTTCAATCGAAAGATTATTCGATGATTCGATCCGGCCCAAGTATAATGTGCATTTGAATCGTCAAAGGCAGTGTTCACGATAAGAATCGTTTTTCTGCATTTTAGCCTGTCTTAAAGACGGACCCACGCTGATTCCAATGATGTTTTTGGAATCGTACAAGACCTTCTAGGAATGGAGTTATGGTCTCTCAAAAACTGAGCTAGGGAAGCATGGTGGACGAGTTGTCCGAGGCTTGTAACTTCCGTCTTTTGCAGCCGATGTATGCGAGCTGACCTGAGTAAAGAGAGAAGTTAAGAATGAAGGGAAGAACGGGGCTATTGATCGGAAACCATCGCTCATCTCACAATCTCGAGCATTCATTTGTTCACGTCGGTGGGCGTGGAAAGTGCATCTGGGGTGTGACGAGCTGACGGGTGTCCAACTTTGGGGCCGTAGGGGACCGTTCCGAGCTAATTTTTCTTAGTTTTTTCTAAAGTTAGGGTTGCGCTAGGGCCCGCAGCTGCCGATCTCCACCAAAATATCAGACATGGTTTTTATCGTGGTTACTGCCTTTAACCTTTGATTTTGGCACAAAATCCACAAAATGGTGATGATTTAATTTATTGAGGACATCAATTTCGGTGATTCGCCGTAAGTGGAACAATGCTGTCTGAATACAGAGTGTCCAGTAAATTCGGTAACGGAATGACCGAAAAAAATGATTTTGAAAAAACCGAGGCGAAACGAAAAAATAGATCGTACACAAAACAATACCCCAAAACTCGTCAAAAATCTTCCACAATTTGAAAGTGAAAAAAGAAATGTATGATTTAAAACAAGAAAAGATGAATGAATAAATATGAATAAATAAGAGTCCTTATACTTAAAGCAGTTATGTCCCGATGTGTGTGTGTATGTGTGTGCATGTGTCCCGCATATCTTAGGAATGGCAGATCAAAACTTGTATGAAATGGTACCAACATTTAGGTGGGTGCGACATTTGTCGATTACCAAAAAATCAGCCCGAGTAACCTCTTACGTGCCTCGGGGCAACCGAGTTTGTCCGTGGAGCGCACTTTTGACCGTGGGTCATGATAACTTCTGCGAGTCGTCTAGCGATGCAAAAAAAATGCAGGGCGTCATAAAAGGTGTGCAGGACCCCAGTGAGGGTGTGCAAGACGTCATATAAAGTGCGCAGGACTCTTATCGGAGTGTGCAGGACGTCATAGAAAGTGCGCAGGTCCCAAGTAGGAATGTGCAGGACCCCAGCGGAAGTTGGCAGGACGCCATAGAAAGTGTGCAGGACCCCAGTAGGAGTGTGCAGGGCGTCATAAAGGTGTGCAGGACCGCAGTGGGGGTGTGCAAGACGTCATAGAAAGTGTGCAGGACCCCATTGGGAGTGTGCAGGGCGTCATAAAAGGTGTGCAGGACCCCAGTGAGGGTGTGCAGGACGTCATAGAAAGTGCGCAGGTCCCAAGTAGGAATGTGCAGGACCCCAGCGGAAGTTGGCAGGACGTCATAGAAAGTGTGCAGGACCCCAGTAGGAGTGTGCAGGGCGTCATAAAAGGTGTGCAGGACCGCAGTGGGGGTGTGCAAGACGTCATAGAAAGTGTGCAGGACCCCATTGGGAGTGTGCAGGGCGTCATAAAAGGTGTGCAGGACCCCAGTGGGGGTGTGCAAGACGTCATAGAAAGTGTGCAATACCCTAATCGGAGTGTGCAGGACGTCATAGAAAGTGCGCAGGTCCTAAGTAGGAATGTGCAGGACCCCAGTGGGAGTGTGCAGGACCCCAACGGGAGTGTGCAGCACGTCACAGAAAGTGTGCAGGACCCAAATGGTAGGGTGCAGGGCGTCATACAAAGTGTGAAGAACCCTAACGGGAGTGTGCAGGACGTCATAGAGAGTGCGCAGGTCCCGAGTTGGAGTGTGCAGGGCGTCATGGAAAATGCATAGGTCCCGAGTGGGAGTGTGCAGGTCATCAAAAGTTAGCAGGACCGCAGTGGGAGTGTGCAGGACGTCACCAAGAGTGTAGGATTCGAGAAAAGGTTTTTCAATTTTTGATGCTAAATCTTAACCTTTTGTGGAGAGGAAATAGATAGGAAAATATGAATCTTGAGAAGCGTGCGACGCGTTTTGAGATTGACGCAGAACTCCTGAGACATTTTCTTGCCAGCTTTAGGATACAAGCAGCAGCTCCACTTCCGCACCTTCTCTCTTCGCCACTCATTGCAACCGCTCAGTCATTTCGAATCCCTAACTTCCATAAACCAGTTTTATATATGTTGCAAGTCTGAGATTATCAAAATCTGCACCACAAAAACATAAACAACCACCTACTAATTTCATTCATTGAGAACAAGGACATGATGTTGGTCAACTAGGGAAACATCATATAATATGAGAATGCGTTTTTCCTTATCATGATAGAGACGGTAAAGCGAGAATAATGGCTTGTGAACTTTACAAATTGGAAGAAAGGGCAGTGGGTAGCGACGTAAGGGAAGGAAGTACAGAAGGGGCTGTGAATAATGTGCCGGTAGCAGCCGACGATTCACCGCTGGCTTCTTATGTTTTGCTTTATGATCCCACATTTTGATACCCCCACGGCCTGCTGTAAATGTACGGCACCCTGCTCTGCTCAGGAGAGTCCATACGTAGAGCAACTTTCGGGTAGACGGAAGTCAGTCACCACCGTTCTAACAAACTAATCCGTCTCAGGTAGTTGACTCACGCAAAAGTTTCTGTGAGCGAAAACTTCGCTAGGTTTCGCTAGTAAATAAATAAATTGAATAAATAATTTATTAATAAGTAATTAAATATTTATAAATAAATAAACATAACAACAAAAATAAATAAATACAAATAAATAAATATAGACACAGCATAACATGTATAAATAGACGAATAAAATAATTAAATAAATAAATGAATAATTCAAGATATTCATACCGATTGGATGAGAAAAGGGTGCTATCATGTGCTCATTTTGCTGAATTTTAGCTAAAGATTGGCGAAGAGGGGATTTTGAAAAAAAAGTGGAGATAGGGTTGGGAAAAAAGAAAGTTGGGTGAAACAGTAGCGAAAAATGACGAAGTATGCAGTGACTTCTCTTTCGAATTCTTTTTTTTTCACGTGTCGAAGCAGAAAAAATGTCAAAAATGGCTCGAAAAGGTACCTTCAACTTAGACGATTCTCGGCTCCGAGCCGCATCGAACAGGAATCGGAGCCGCCTAACAGATCGGCTCGTTCCCCCAATCTCCGTGCCACCGCTGTTGCTGACCGGGATAACTGTCAGGTGCATCTCAGCCGAGAATTGCCTTAGAATGTCGTCGTAATTGGGTTTGAAGTGTAGAAAACAACAAAAAAGAGCAATAGGGCTCGAAATTCTTGCGTATATAGAGAGGATTCAGCAGAATTTCGAAAAATACCTGTCAATCTCAAGTTGAAACTTGAATTTGGTCAAAAAGGGGGAGTGAATTAACTAGAAATTGTCTAATTAGAGGTTGAAACCTATAGAAATTTGACCGAAATCCGCCGAGTTCAGCCTATTTCTGACTGAAAGGTGATGCATCTTGGGTAAGTTATGCCAGAATTGGGATAAAAACAGGTTTTTATCGGAAAACTGTAAGGTTGTTGGCTATTGAAATCCGCAGAATCAGGTTCCTTCGGAGCCAAAAAGTATCTTACGTTAAGAGAAAACTTCTGAGTTTGATTGGAAAGTTAGTGAAATGCATCAGTAAACGTCCACCAAGGGGTCAAAGCCTTCACTTTGACCAGAATGTAGCCTAATTTCGCCGAATTCGGACAAGAAACTGTCGAAAGTAGGGTAAAGCTCGCCCAAACTGAGCAAAAATTCCTGATAAGACAATAAAATATTCAATCGTAGTTGAAAGGCTCGCATTTTGACTCATAATGTGCTAAATTTAATTGATTTTAGGGTGAACTTGCATGTAGAGCTGTGACTTGTCGTTTCGAGCTTATAAAGTCTGTCCGAATGAGAATGTCCGTCGCGTGCGTGTCGCACAGCTGTCGAGCGGTCATTTTTCGGCCCACTTCTTGGCCAAACCGAATATGAGGCCTCATTTCCCCGATAATCGGAGATATGAAACTAGTAGTGAATAATAACCCAGTCAGCTGTTTGCAGCCATAAAAAAGCGCACGCTCGACACGCACGCCGACCGCGTGGCCGGACACTCTCATTCAGGCATACTTCAACTTTTCGAGATATAGGTTTGAACGAGGGACTCTCACAGCTGTTAGTACTCGTTGGAAAGGCATCCTTGCATCCTGAGAATTTTGACCAAGAAATTGCAGATAAGTTGTCCACCGGCCTCCGCAGGGGCTCCTGTTGGGCTGATTCTCGGCTAATCCGCGGTTGTTTCACAGCGATCATTATTTGGTGGACATTCCTCGGCTTTTACGCAAAAGCAGGGACTTCGCGGTTAATCCTCGGCCAAATTTCTAGGAGCATGTCTCTTCATTCTTACCTCGCAAAACGCTAAAATGGTTCCCTTTATGAGGCGGAAATCTCTAGATGCTTCTTGAGAGATATTTGAAAGAGCTTTTTTCACAAAACTTTGAAAGTTTTCAATGCTTTTTTCACAAAATTATCTTTTTTTCCGGTTTTTTGTACGAAGGTATTGAGAATTCTGACATTTTCAGCCACGCCACAGGTTACCTCTAATAAAGTAGGATTAGCTCCGTTATAGGTTTTTTTTTCTTATCTAGTTTTCTCTCCTTCTACGCTAATTTCAATCCGGAAGTCTCTGACTAAATTGTAATCTGCATCTACATATGTTCATCTGAAAACGTTGAACTTTTCAGATATCAGATGTTGCCTAGCAACCTTCATAGAAATATTGATTGAAATAAAATATATGCTATGTATTGATAATATAATTTCAATTTTTCGGAGGAATTTTTGATTCTCGCTGGCGCGCACGCATATCATCTATAGAACCTATAGAACTTACACTCATCGGCGATACGCGTGGATCCAAATGAGCGCTCGCCGTAAACTCGCTAAGAACGGGATATGCCATCTAAGGTATGCGTATAAAAAGCAGGTCCGGTCACAGTCACAACATCTGCCACTCATTTTTTCCACCGCTTTTTCCTTCCTTTTCTATATGGGTAACTACATGTTAGGATGCTGAGAGAATCTATGTTAAACTGCTTTTTTGTAAAAAAAAAACTGCTTTTTTGACTGTTTCAGTGCCTTTTCACCGCTCTTCCACAAAAGTTAAAGTGTCTTGAACACGGAAGTTATCGATTTTTTGTTTCTGGTGACCGTATTTGATGACTTACAGAACTAGATTTCTGAAAATTTAGCTTCCTGGCATAAGTAACGATTTGGTAATGGTCAAAAAAAGTTTCAAAAATGTCTTGAAATATTTTTAAAAAATGATTTGGCGTGAAATAGCCTGGAAAAATAAAAAACCTAGGAAATGAAGTGAAATAACCAAAATGCGATTTGGTAGTCGATCATTTCACAAGCTTCTCCGTTAAACTTATCAGAACGAAATCAAGCACGAACGGAGCGTTGCCTTCACCCAGCATGACATATGCTGATTCCCTTGATACAGCTTTCAAAAATGGCTAAATGTTTCCGTTGCGCGCTTGATTTCGTTTTGATAAGTTTGACGGAGAAGCTTGTGAAATGATTGACCACCAAATCGCATTTTTGATTATTTCACTTGATTTCCTAGCTTTTTTATTACTCCATGCTATTTTACACCAAATCATTTTTTAAAAATATTTCAAGACATTTTTGAAACTTTTTTTGACTATTTCCAAATCGCTACTTTTGCCAGCAAGCTAAAATTTTAGGAATTTCACATATTTTTCCCAAAGGTTCCCTTTCTGACTTCAATTTTGCTCAACGATTTCCATTTTGGAATGAGGAAACATCTAACAGACGATATTGTCGTATGGGTACAAATTTTGAAACCTATGACTTACAACCATAAAAAACAAAACTCATTGCCGCATTTGGTGCAAAATGTGAAAAATCGATATCATTGATCATTAATATTTGATCTTGCATGATGAGAAGAATTTCCCAAACAAATGACTTAGAGCCATCAACAATCAAAAATCATTACGGCATTTTGTGCAACAGGCGAAAAAATCAATATTATTGATCGGTCATGACTGATGAGCAAAATTCCTCAACCAAGAAAACCAATCCCAAAAGCGATCACCACTGTTCGCCGTAGTTTGTGCAAAAAGCACGAAAATCGATAATATTGATTATCGATCGATGACGTGTCATGATTACGAATTCTGACAATTTCAATACTTACCTTCGACGAACTGTGTTGATTGGCTGCGAATTCACCCACACACCCCGAACTTCAGAGCCGTAGCAGAAAAAAGGAGTTTTCGTGCTCCACGGCTAATTTAGTATGTAAACCCACGATTTTGAGGTACCCTTCAAAGTAAAGGTATCGAGTTCAAATTGGAATAGGAGCGACCTGTATCCATTTCCAGCCTCCTGTCCGGAAATGAGCTCCCTAACTCAATTTTATCTGGTAGCACAAGATCGTGAACGCCGTCTGAAAAATAGGAGATTAACAGAGAAAACTTGCGGTTTCTCAAAATTTGCTCAAATTCTAAAAAACCATTCCAAACCATTTTTGGGGATTATATACAACTTTTTGCGCTCTTTTCAATGCAATTTAGAGCTAATTTCTACCTTCAGCCTCAACTTAGATTTCGAAAAACGGGTTGCGCGCGTGGCCGATTCAAAACCAAATCTGGTTCAAATTTTTTCGATTCATTTTTTTTTCGATTCAAAACCCAATCAAAACACAATAGAGACTTTTGGAACCCTAACTAGAGATATTTTGACCCGCTAATCCCTCTTTTTCGCCCGAATCACCAGAATAGGCTTTTTTCTTGAACATTTGTTCTGCTTAAGCTTCTGCCTAGAACACATTCTGGTCTCCTTTGGTTGCCTCTTTAATCCCAAGGTTCCTTAGTTTTAATACCAAAACAAGAAACTTTCTAGTCCAAAATTGACTATAATATCTGATGCTTCTCGGTAATAACCTATAGGCTTTATGAGCCCTTCCGCGCCTTTAAAGGCACAGTACACCCTCAGATATGAATTTTGAGATTTTCATGTAATTGTGTAGAAGGCCGCTCCTGTGTAACACGTGCCAAATGCCTGATCTCATTTCCTCCAAATAAGCGAGATATAAGCGACCACCACAGACCCGACCCCTTAAAGGCAGTGTTCACGATGAAAATTGTTTTTCTGTTTTCCCGCCTATCTTGGAAACGGCCGCATGCTGATTCCAATGATGTCTCTGAAATCATACAAGACCTTCTGTGAACGCAGGTATGGTCCCTCAAAGATTGAGCTATGGAAACATGGTGGACGAGTTGTCCGAGGCTTGTAACTTCCGTCTTTTGCAGCCGATCTATGCGAGCTGACCTGAGTAAAGAGAGAAGCTGAGAATGAAGGGAAGAACGGGGCTAATGATTGGAAATCATCGCTCATCTCACGATCTCGAGCATTCATTTGTTCACGTTGGTGGGCGTGTGATGCGCTTTTGGGGTTTTCAATGCGCTCGAAGTTGCAACTTCGGGCTCTTTTGGGGCTCTTCCTGGCTCGTTTTCATGCGTTCTTTCGACGTTAACGTTACAGAGTGTCCCTCCACTACCCAATCCTAGTGGAATTTCGAAACATTTTTTCATCGTGAACACTGCCTTCAAGTCAGAAGTCTTCAACTCTATACTAAATTTTATTTTAGCCTCAAATCAAAATTCAATTTAGCACATTTTACAAGGGAAGGACACCTGAACAAAGTGGCCATTCAAAATGAAATATATGCTTCTAGAACAGTTTTCTGACGTACAGTTAGAATATCCTTACCTTACTGCGGAAGGGTCCCCTGAACGGAAATGTAAGGGTTTCTATGGTTTTGCGAGTTTTAACATCGAAAGGTAATGCAGCTTTTAGAGTGTTCCGCAATTTTTTTCTGATTCAGTTCAAGACGTGTATTTGGGGGTTATTTAGGGTTATCCGGGGTCCTTTTGTCGATATTCGTTTGTTTACTGTAGGATACGATGGATATGATGTCATTTTCCCGGCGAAGCCCACTTAAATTTTTTTGAAAATTGACAAATGGACGTCAGATTCGTTTTCACGGCCCCCACATTACCCCCCACAGAGAAGTTTTGAGCGAAATCTGAGACTTTTACCGAACTACCGCATACCCACAGTAACCTACAGTAATCTATGTTAGATCAAATTGCGAGCCTTCAAACCGCATTTTTGCGTTTTATTGTCTTTTTCGGCATTTTTTCCTTAGTTTGGGCGAAGTTGACCCGAAGTTGGACAGTTTTCTGTCCGAAGTTGTCAAAATTAGGCGAAGTTCTATTCGAATCACTCAGGCTTTGACCCGTTGGTGGACACTTTCTGTTTCATTTCGCCCTTTTCCGGAATCAAACTCCACAGTTTTGTCCTAACGTCGGACACATTTTAGCTCTAAAGCAGCTTAATTTGGCGTTTTTCGAAACATAATTTTAGTATGTCCAAATGGGCTCAGGCATTTTTTCGGACCTGTTAATCAATCTATTAGCAGGAAATTCAGACAAATACAGAATAATCTCACAGTCAGCCGCTCAGAGCTGCAATAAGGACATAACACGCACGCTGACCGCGTGGGCGGTCAATGCACGTTTGAACAGATTTAAGATGCTCTTTACCTCACATCTTAACAGTTTTTTTTACTTTTTTTCACTACACACGCAGTACTAATTCAAGATTCATCACCTTGCAGTTAGGAATTGGCTTATCTCGGCGAATTCCTGTCAAGATTGTATGGGTTTCGACCTCTGATTAGACTCTAACTGATTCATTTACGCCTCTTTTCCAGCTAAAGTCAATTTACAACTTAACGTTCAAACCTTGTTTTTTCCAATCTGCTGACTTCCCCTTATTTGTGTATAATTTCTGAGCTATCAGGGCTCAGCTGTACACTTCACCCAATTTCGACAACATTCCCAGGCCCCAGCCGCCTGAGAATTCTTCTCGTTCTCCCAATTTGTGGGTCCGCTCCTGTCGCTCCCCGGGCTTCTGCTGTTGCTGTCTGGGCGAACTGGAGAAGCCCGGACAGCAACGGCAGTGACCCGCAGATTGGGCGAACGAGCAGAATGGTTAAGCGGCTCCGATTCCTGTTTTGTGGGCGAAATTGGCTTGACTCGAATCTGCCTTTCGAGCCATTTCTGACTTTTTTTTTTCTTTGGCACTGGAAAAAACGGAAAAAAACTCGAAAAACAAAAAAAGGTACATATTTGGTCATATTTCGCTACTGTTTCACCCGATTTCCTCATTTTTCAGCCCGAACTCAACTTTTTTGATTCAGTAAAGCTGAAATTAAGCTGAAATCACATTTTTAGCACCATTTTCTCATCTAACTTCTGGGAATTCATAGACCGAATATCGACATTTTCAAGCAATCACCGCTGATTGTTCATTTGAAATTCTTGAAAATTTCTCCGTGTTTCATAAAATTTGTTTAAATCTCTATATATTTTCTTAGGGTTTTTTTCTAAGCGAAATTTAGGTAAAAAGCTGTATCGATGCTTTGTGTATGTATTCTCAGCCCAGCCTCATGTGATTTTCCACCTCATTGAACGCGAATTGGCTCATAATTGACAAAGCTGATCAAAAATCCAGGAAAAGTTTCAAGCCATAGCACAACAATATTAAAACTCGACCGGGAATCGACAAATTTCATTGAAAATGATCAAAATGTGTTGATAAATCAACAAAAAAGATTCAACTAAAAATCACCTCAAAATCGATCAAAGTTAAATTGACGTCAAAAATTAACGCAAAAGTCACCTAAAAATAGGAGAAAATGTTTTTATCTGCCATTAAAAATCCGCAAAAATCATCTGAAACTTTGAAAAAAATCAAAATGAAACTAAAATCAATAATAAACCGCGCGCCCCAGGGCCATACGATTTAAATGGTTTTGAACCGAGGTTTTTCGTTATTAAAGAACCCGTATAAAGATTTTTGGGATGCCTGCCAGCATTAGGTTTTTTTCTAGAATTGGTCTTCCAGTTACAGTAAAAAAGAACATTACCTGTTGAAGAAACGAAAAAAACGAGGCCTGTACGCGCGGTTTCTTAAGCGTTAAAATCGAAAATCAATAAAAATCACCTAAAAATTGGTCGAACCACTCAGAAACTCAATTATTCTCACTTACAATAGTAGGCAAAAAGTGCCAAAACTTTCGAAAATGGTGCCAACGAGGTTTTGAGCAAGCTGCTGAAAACGTAGCGTAGTAGGTTGCCTCAAGCGGCGCCTAAATTGGTTCAAAATGTGCAGTTCAACACGTCCAATTTGAGCTAAAGTCTGTCCGGATGGGACTGTCCGCCCGCGCGGTCGGCGGGCCTGTGGAGCGGTCATCGCCAAGGCATTTTCTTGTATGGCTGCTAACAGCAGATTTGGATACATTATTCACCATTCGTAAAACTTTCCTGCTAATCGGTTTTCAAGTTCGAAAAAAAGCCTTCGCGACAACCGCTCGACACGCACGCCGACCGCGTGGGCGGACAGTCTTTTGTGAAAAAAACTTGAAATCACCGTTTTCCATTTCAGAAATGAACCGATTCGTGCTGTTCGCCGTCTTCGCCGCTCTCATGGTCAGCCAGTCATCAGCGTTCCTGTTCCCTAGCTCCGGCGGCGGCTGCGGATGTGCTCCACCCCCACCACCCCCGTCACCATGTGGATGCGGAGGGTAAGAGTTCATAGTACCGGTTTTTCCCTTGGCACTGATTTGGATGACCTACACGACTGGTTTCAGCGGTCTCCCTCAACTCCCACCCATCTCACTGCCATCCCTTCCCAGCGGCGGCGGATGCGGATGTGCTCCACCACCGTCACCATGCGGATGCGGAGGAAAGTAAATCACGAGATTGCAGCTGTAGTTTTGACATATCTGTACATTTCGACATAATATGCAACATAAAGACTCTATTTCGCATAATTCTGTTGTGTACATGGAATAACGGCCATGTGGATGAGCCATGTGGAAGCAATCGAGTAAACGATAAAATCGAAATCGGGCTAAATAAACAACGAATAAGTACTCTTAATTACTCAAAAATTGGTGTTTTACTGACAATTTTGTAAAGTCTCGGGTAGTACCCATTAAATTTATCGTTTCTGGCCATGAATTCTTTGATTTTGAGTTGTTATTGATCAACTTCTGGCTGAATTTTCCGTTCTGGAGTCCGAAATTTGTATCAAAATATCTCCAAATACAAAAATAAAATATAAAATATATATTTCAGGGCAGAAAAGGTGAATTCCGACTTGTCTTTCGCCAATTCCGACAATATTTCATCAAATCTGGGTTGAACTTCGCCGATTCTAGCATTTCTTCGTGGACTTCCTGCTTGATTTTGCCCAACAGGCGCGAACTTCGTCAGCCAAAAAGATTAAATTAACCCCATTTCAGAGTGAAATCATTAAAGTCGGAGATGGAATGCAACGATTTCGAAGAAGTTGCATCAATTTTAAGCCAAATGAAGTCCATCATGGGATAATCCTGGCTCGAGTAACTTAGATTCTGCTCTGATTCCCGTCGATTTTAGACTATGTTTCTTCGGATCTCGAAAAATTCCACCATTTTATTATCAAGTTTCGCAGGTCTCGGGTTGAGTTTCGAGAACGTGCTAGAATTTGGATGGAACTGAGTTAATTTTTTATCAAGTTTTGTCACTACCTGTTCTCAACTCCTTGAAATCCTGTCAACTTTTAGCAAAACTCAACCGATTTTAATCGAGACTCATCAAGTCTTACCTAGGTCTTACCCCGAATTTTTCAAAACCCTGGTCTGAATGTGTTGGATTTTGCCCTGATTCCCGCCGCTTTTGGACGAAAAAGCTGTAAAAAAAACGTTTTTAAAGTCTGTATTCAGGGCATTCTGTAGAAAATTGTCACTGTTCGAGGCAGTCCCGTGCGATTGGAATTGGCGCATAAATCAAAAAACCTAATTAATAAGAAATCGCAGTTTGATTTTTTCAAATCCGAATATGTTTATGGTCACTGATGTTTCCACCCTTGCCCAGCAAGAGTGGCAAGAGTTGGACGAAACGCGTGTACTTTGTGACATAGTGGTGTGTGACCACCGCTATCACGCAAGAGTCCAAGGTTCGAATCCTGTGCGGGAAAGCTATTCATTGCTCACCCAGATTCTGTTGCCTAGGTGTTTGAGCGTACTGCTGCCTGTTGGGTCTTCAAACCTGAACGGAAGGGTTCAATTTCTGGAAAAAAAGTAGTCTTTATCAGTAGGTTTGACGTCTTTAACGCCTGGCTACATGGCTAATAAGGATTTCGGGGCGAGCCTGCGTTCGAAGGCAGACAGTAGTGATAGCATAGTGGTGAGGGATCGGGGCTATCACCCAATCGTCGAGAGTTTGATTTCTCGATTAATCACAATTTTTGCAATGCTCGCAGGATAATCAAGAACGATTGTGTGATAATAACCCCAATATTGAACAGCAAATGCAAACCCGTCCCGGATACGAATGGTGCTTGGGTTGGGGTTGTGGTAATTTGGACGGTGGGTGGGATGGGATGTAGCCCAATCATGTTCCCCAATCATCAGCCGACCACCCCCGAATCCGCCCATTCCCCGGTGAACCGCCAGGCCACCACAAAAGCGATTGCACCGACTGCCCCACAGCATGGACCGGCTCGCCCGACCTCGACAAGCCGCTGGGGCTCAGATGGCTGCCAGGACCTTGGATGGAACTATGCTCAATTTTCAGCGGGAATTTCGGGTAACACTTTCTTGAATCTGAGAGACGGCAGATTCTGACCCCGAATTCTTTAATCTTTACTAGTTATTTATCGACTCCTGTCTGAACTTCCTGTTTTTGGGATCCGGAATTTTATAGCGAAAACCCTCCAGTTCAGGGCAGAATGAGTGAATCCAAGTTGTTTCCCGCCGATTACGATGATATTCTATGAATTCCAGATCGAATTTTGCCAATTCTGGAGATTCTTTGTGGAATTCCAGCTGGATTTCGCCCAGAAAATTCAAGTATTCTCATTTCAGAGTAAAATCAATAAACTCGGAGGTGAAATTTAACAATTTTGATGCCATCCCATCAATTTAGGGTCAATTCGTGTAGGTCATGGGCTACAATTCGTCAACTAAGCACGAGTTTTTAGAATCTTGACCTAATTTTAATAGTTTTTGGTTTGTTACTCGATGATTTTGAACATGGTACTCTGGCAATTTTATGGAGAATTTCGTTAACTACGTATCAAGTTTCACCGGCATTGGGTTCAATTTCGGAGCATATTGTTACTTCTCTGGGAGGGTAAGTAGGTCAGTTTTGAGTTGAATTTGGCCAATCTTGGTCTTAATCCCAATTTCGAAATTTCTGAGCAGAATTTCACCAAATTTGACTGAAATTCGTCATTTCTCGGTCAAGTACTAATTGAATTTTGCCGGCTTAAAACGATATCCAGGATCTTAGGCTAAATTAATGAGATTTCGGACTGATTTTCGTTGAATTTCGAAAAATTTCCTCAATTACTTACTCAGGTAAAGCTAGTTGTCCTGAATTCGTCAAAAACTTATCCTGAATAGGTCGAGAATCCAAAAGTTGTTCTGAATTGAGGGAGAAGTTGTCGAGAATTCGGGAAAGCCGTGTTTTTGTCGAGAAACGCTGCAGAAATGCTGCCGAATTCAGAACATTTTCTCGCCAGCTAGAGAATCGGTTCCGATTTCGTCGAAAGTTTTTGGAAAATTCTGAACAGCTGCTCTAGAAATTCGAAGTTCCTAAATTCAGCGGAATTCTTGACTATTTCTCGACAAGTTTTCAATCTTTGACAATTTGTCGACCAGTTTTGCATGTCGTCAACAAGCAGCTGCGCTTCAAAGATAAAATATGTGCATAGCTCAAGCAGGGCTGTGTCGAACGCTGAGCTGGGAATCGGGAGAAGGATTGAAAAGGACTCGAACAGGAGTGTGCAGGAAAGAATAGGAACTGTATGAGACTTGCATTCGACGTACAGGACAACCTGCCCGAAGTGCGCTGGACATTGGGCACGGACCTGCACGAAATGCGCAGAACAACGGGCACAGACCTGCACGAAATGCGCAGGACTTTGTGCAGTGCGGGTACGGACCTGAGCGAAGGGCGCAAGGCTGGGTGCAGTGCGCGCAAGGATCTGCACAAAGCGAGCAGGACCTGCACGGTAGTACCCCACATTTGAGTGATTGCACCGACGAAAATCTCGTTTTACCACACACGACAGTGTATCGCTGTTGACTCAGGTTCGCTGACGCATACTCGTGAAGTCGGAACGGATCTAACGCGGAACTGCTGCGGTACTATCGCGGCAATGTCGCGGCGTTGTTTAGGCCCAAGACATTTCTACAGAATCCTCCTGGCACAGTGACGATCGCGGATCCGCCGTGGTACTGTCGCGGCACAGTCGAGGGTAGCGGCACTATCGCAGCATGTTCTCTTAGAGGACTCAATACATTGTGTGCAAGGCTCCAGTAGCGCTACGCAATTCGTCTAATGAAGAGTAGGAATTTGGTAGGAAGTTGGACAGGACTTGAGCAGGAGTGAGCAGGACATCGTACAGAGCAAGCAACCATTAGCGCACCTCCCGCCTGTGACCGAGACACAGAAGTTGCAGTCTTCCATTATACTGATGAGCTCAGGCAGAACTGGTTGTGGAGAACATGATGAAAATTTGATAAGAATTCAGGGGTCGTATTCGCCAATAACCCGCCGGGTACCCGCCGGGTAGTCGAAGGGTAAATGAGGTGAAATTTTAGTACAAAACGTGCGCTCCACGGCCACCTCTCGCCTCCCTTGGCTTCCCTCGCGACCGCCGGAATTTTTCGAATCGCATAGCTGAAGAATGGCCGCTTCGCGATGGAATCTTTATCTTTTTGCAGTGATATCGATACGTAACACAGTTTGCATTTCCATCTTACATGGTGTAAGATGGGTTGATCTGCTCCTCTGCCGCGCGCGGTAGCATCCCTTCCGCTTCCCTTCGACTACACTCGGCGGGTTGTTGGCGAATACGACCCCAGTTCTTTTCTGGTATCATTATCATGCTCAGAGTAAACAAACCGAAGGGTATAAAAGGCGCTTCATCTCACTGAATGCTCATTCGGCATTTCGAGGCCGATCCTAAGTAGTGACCTCAAGTCACCTCGAAGGGATCACTCAGAATTTTGGCCGCTGAAGGGATGCGCCTCTCGGCTCGGGGGCAGGGTGGTCTCGCACCTGGAGACCGCGGGGAACATCATGGCCCAAATGCCGACGGCAGCTAGGATGACCTCCTTATAGCGGTTCCGAATATGGACAGTACCCCAAAACTGATACCAAAAACCGTTAAAAGTTGTCGAGGATTCAGCAAGAGATCTCCTGAATTGGCTGAAAATTCTGGAGAAAACGGTGAGAAGTTGTCGAGAATCCATCGAGAATTCTCCAGAATCAGTCGAGTAATTGTTCTAAATTTGTACGAATTCAGGACAAAAACTCGCCGGATTCAGGACAACTAGTTTCACCTGAGTATCAAGTTTTGCAGGTCTTGAGCTCCTCATTTTTGAGGAAATGCTAGATTTTTGATAAATTTCAGTAAATTTTCTGTTAAATTTTGTCAGTATTGGTTCTGAATTCCATGAAATTCTGTCAATTTTGAAAAGAGTTAAACCAATTTTGATTGAGATTCATCGAATCTGACTTAGGTCTTATCTCGAATTTTCCAAAACCTTGGGCTAATTTTATTTGATTTTGATTCACTGATTCTCGCCGATTTTGAACGCAGAAGCCGTAAAAAATGTATCTAAACTCCGCATTCCCTAGAAAATTGTCACATTTGAGAACTTTCCGTTCTATGGGTGCCTAATTTAACAACCCAATTATTAAGAAATCGCAATGTTTTTCTTCCAATTCCAAAAAGTTTAAAGTCACTGCCATTTCCACTCGAATCCTATGTGAGAGAGCTATCCGTGACAGCTCAAACAGAATCCGTTGCATTGGTGCTTGTGGCCTATTGGTGCCTTTTTGGTCTTTAAACCTTAACGGCAGGGTTCAGTTCTTGGAAAAAAAGTCGTTTTTGTCAGTAGGGTTTAACGTCTTTAACGCCTGGCCACTTGGTTGGCAAGGGTTATCAGGTGAGCGTAAGGTTGACCTCAATCAGTAGTGATAGCATAGTGGTGAGCGATTGGGGCTATCACCCAAGCGTCGAGGGTTCGACGCCCGACCAATCACCATTTTTGCAATGCTCGCAGGATAACCAAGAACGATTGTGTGATCATAACCCCAATGTTGAACAGCAAATGCAAACCCGTCCCGGATACGAATGGTGCCTGGGTTGGGCTTGAGGTAATTTGGACGGTGGGTGGGATGGGATGTAACCCAATCATTCTCCCCAATCATCAGCCGACCACCCCCGAGTCCTCCCATTCCCCGGTGAACCGCCAGGCCACCGCAAGACCGATTGCCCCGGCTGACCCACACAGCATGGACCGGCTCGCCCGACCTCCACAAGCCGCTGGGGCTCTGATGGCTGCCAGGACCTTGGACGAAACCATGCCCAATTTTCAGCGTATTTTTTTTGGCCAATTTGGCTTCGGCCGGTTTTTCAAAACCTGAGGTCGATTTTCGGGCTGGCTTTCGTCAATTTTAGGTTAAATTTGGCTAGTTCTGAAATGATTTTCGTCAATTTTCCCCAGATTTTCGCTAGTTTTTGCCAGATTCGGCGATTTCGATCTGTGCGACACTAATCCTACAATCGATATAATCTGTTTTAAGGGTTTTTTCGAACATTTAGGATTTGATTTTCTCTACTTTGAGTCATATTGCTATGGTTCTGGGCCGAATCTGGTCTATTTTTACCAGCTTCGAAGATGACAGGGGAGATGCGGCAAAATCGCGGTCGATTCGGTATTTACTAAATCTCGACAGAGTCACGGAAGTTATATTCAACTGTAACCTTGGCAGGGATTCTAATGAGACTTTGCGCTCCTCATTGGAAGTTGGCGCTAACTCAATTTTAAACTTACTAAATCGTGATTGTCTATCTGGTGCTATCAAGAAAAGAAAACGTTTTTTTTTCAGATATTTAGGCAATAGACATAACACACGCTCCATCGATCCTCAGGAGATTTCGGCAACATGTTTCCGATTTTTCGCAAATACTTGCCAAATCTATTTCCGATTTTACAACATTGACTCTCTCCTGACATGCATTTACTAAATTTCGATTGAAAAATAGTCAAAAGCTACTCAAGTTCGGTCAAAGTCACAGATCCGATAGCTTAGGAGCTGCTCAGAATAGACCAGGTTTGGCCCGGAGCCATAGCAATTTGACTCAAAGGTAAACAAAATCTAATTATAAATGATCGACAAAACCCCTAAAGTAAATTACATCAATTATGGGTTCAGTTTCGCACAGATTGAAATTGCCGAATCTGACAAAAACTAGCGAACATCTGGGAAAAATTGACGAAAATCATTCCAAAAATAGCCAAATTTATCCTAAAATCGACGAAAGTCAGCCCGAAAATCGACCCCAGGTTTCGAAAAATTGGCCAAAGCCAAATTGGCCAAAAAAAATCCACTGAAAATTGGGCATGGTTCCGTCCAAGGTCCTGGCAGCCATCAGAACCCCAGCTGCTTGTGGAGGTGGGGCGAGCCGGTTCATGCTGTATGGGTCAGCCGGGGCAATCCGTCTTCCGGTGAACCGCCAGGCCTGGCGGTTCACCGGAGAATGGGCGGACTCGGGGGTGTTTGGCTGATGGATGAGGAACATGATTGGGCTACATCCCATCCCACCCACCGTCCAAATTACCCCAAGCCCAACCCAAGCACCATTCGTATCCGGAACGGGTTTGCATTTGCTGTTCAACATTGGGGTTATGATCACACAATCGTCCTTGGTTGTTCCGCGAGTACTGCAAAAATGGTCGTTGGTGGAGGAATCGAACCTTCGACGCTCGGGTAATAGCCCCCATCCCTCACCACTATGCTATACATACTGCTTCAATCAACCTCATGCTCCCCTCACAACCCTTACCAACAAAGTAGCCAGGCGTTAAAGACGTAAACCCTACTGACAAAAACGACCTTTTTCCAGGAACTGAACCCTGACGTTCAGGTTCCAAGACCCATCATGCACAAGTAGCCAACCAAACACCAATTCAAGGGAATCTGTCTGAACTTTGCCATCCAGGATTCGAACTTTGGACTCTTGCGTGATAGCGGCGGTTACACACCACTATGCAACAAAGTACACATGGCTAACCCAACTCTTGCCACTCCTACTGGGCAAGGGTGTAACTATCAATGACCATAAACATTTTCGACTTGGAAAAATCAAATTGCGATTTCTTATCAATTAGGTTTTTTGAATTATGCGCCAATTCCATTCGCACGGGATTGTCTCGAACAGCGACAATTTTCTGGAGAATGTCCTGGATACAGACTTTAGAAACGTTTTTTTTGCAGCTTTTGCGTCCAAAACCGGATTTAGAGCAAAATCCAATACATTCACACCAAGGTTTTGAAAAATTCAAGATAAGGCATAAGTCAGACTTGATGGGCCTCGATAAAAATCGGTTAGGATTTGCTAAAAGTTGACGGGATTTCAAGGAGTTGAGAACAATTAGTGACAAAACTTGATAAAAAAATAAACTCAGTTCTACCCAAAATCTAGCACGTTCTAGAGATTCAACCGGAGACCTGCGAAACTCGATAATAAATTGGTGGTATTTTTCGAGATCCGACGACACTTAGTCTTAAATCGACGGGAATCAGAGTAGAATCTAAGTCACTCGAGCCAGGATCATGAAATTAGCCTGGCAAAACTCAACTCAGAACTGACCTACCAACATTCCCAGAAAAGTAACAATATTTTCCGAATCTCAACTCAAGGCCGGTGGAATTTGATAAGTAATGGACGAAAATCTCTGCAAAGCTGACAAAGTATCATGTCCTAAATCAGCGAGTATCAAACCGAAAACTATCCAAATCAGCCCAATATCACAAAAATTCGGGCTTACAAGGGAAGTATACAAAGCGTGGGTCGGATATGCCAAAACGACTAATATGGTTAGAATCTCTTCTGGCTCAATAGTAAGAATGCACAGTATCCCGCCCGAGCCGCAGGTTCAAAAAAGTTATGAGCATTTTTTAAGCCTCATCAGGCATTTTTCTGAGTTTCAAAAAAACTTCTCGGATTTAGCTCAAAAGTTGTATGTAGGGATAATCTAGGGTGGTGAACACGAATCTGGAGTCCATTTGTCGAAATTTTGAGATTTACTGTAGGCTACGATAGGTAACATGTTATTTAGGGGCCAAAACCCACCTTAGTATTTTGAAAATGGGAAAACGGACATTGAATTCGTATTCTCCACCCCGAATAACCCCCGTATACAATTTTTGAAAAAAATCGGAGATTTCGACCAAACTGCCGTATACCCACTGTAATCCACCCTAATCTGCAAAAAAATGGACTCCAGATTCGTGTTTAGCACTCCAAATAACCCTCAGCAAATGATTTTGAGACATATCTATCGTAGAAAACCGGAAATCTCGAAGGTGGCGTTTTTCCCTCGAAATTTCTCCCGGTTGGGAAGCTCCAAACGAAATTAGCCGAAAACTTTGAAAAATCGACTAATAAACCACAGGTTCGAGATCAGCGCCCAAAAAAACGCTGTCAATCTGGACAAAGTATAGAAAATGTGCCTTCACCCAAACTTTGCTCAGGGGGTAGTTTTGGGCGCTGAACACACTTATGAGGTCCGTTTCCGGGTTTTCCGAGGACTAGCGCGCTTTCTGGGAGGTACAAAAAGCACAAAAAATGAGCATTTGAAGCTTCTAACTTCTTGGAACCTGCAGCTCAGGGCGGGATACTGCGCAGCTTTACTACTGAGCCACAAGAGATACTAACGATACTAGTCGTTTTGGTAGATCCGACCTACGCTTTGTATACTTCCCTGGTTAGTCGAAGAAATGCAGCCCATGACCAACACGATTTGACCTAAAATCGATGTGATGGGATCAAAATCGTTGCATTTCAACTCCGAGTTTGCAGGTCTCATAAATTAGACTACGACGTATGTAAAGTTCATGTGTATAAGAATATATAACAAGTACGGACAATGAAATAATTGCCATTTTATAATTATATTCGACCCAATCATCAAAATACTAGTAGTAAGCAAATCAAAAAAAGGAAAGGTATGAAGGAGAAGTTGACAAAGCTCGTTTCGCCCCTGGCCTCAGACGAACTTTATCAAACAGCTCTGCCGGGGCTCCTCAGTGAGGAACAGAACTGTCGATGAAAAAGAAGTATGAATACGAAAGCATGAGCCGAGCAGAGTGAAGTAGTGTTAGAAACGTTAGAAAGAGGTATTAGGGCAAGAAGCTATAGTATACTATCAATATCAGAATGAAGTCCATATGATCACAAGTCCTTATTTTGAACAGTATCGAATACAGACCTATCAACAGTGAAGACTTAGTATGTTATGCTTTCTACCAATTGTGTTATACTTTTCTTATCATCTCTCAGGTTAAACTTATATGTTATCATTTTTTTGTTTATAGATGCATTTTATCATATTCACTTCTACGAATTCTGGTGCATATAGGTTTCCAATTAAAACTGTTTTCATTTCTTGGAGTTTTTCCGTGAAGGAATCTAAATTTGAACAGATATTGGCTAATCTTAAGGTCTTCGTGTAAATTGTGGATGCTTTGACTTTTATAGAAATATCAAAATGAGCATGAGGAAATCTTTTAACTCTGAAATTAAATTCATCTGTCTTATTATACAATTTTGTGCGTATTCTATTATTAATTATTTCTATACTAATGTCTAAGTAACTGCTTTTATATGGATTATTGTGCGTCTCTTTGAGCTCCAATACATTCTTGTATATTAGTGAAATTTGACTATCCACAAATGTTTCATCTTTATTATGGATTATGAGCAAGTCATCCATATATCTAAAAGGTTTGAAAAGTACGTTATTTTCAATTTTCGCGCTAATAGAGTACCTACTGTGCTTATCTGGGCCCAATTCCGGTCCGCAATTGCGTCCCGACACGCTTTGCGACCGCACGAGCTCGAGTCAGTCGGGTTTCCAGCGCCAAAGCCGACTTGATGTGGTTTTTTTATACAATTTTCTCCAATTTTTCTTAGTTTCCAGCTTTCAAACCCACCTAGAGTCAGCAGATCGGCGACTGCTGCGCTGGAAGCTCTTCTGACTCGGGAGCGTGCGGCCGCAAAGCGTGTCGAGACGCAATTGCGGACCGGCATTTGGCCCAGATAAGCATGGTATACTCCAACATGGAAACTGTTACATCGGCTAACAATGGGCTGAGGTTACTCTTACTCTGGAATGGAAATATTTTTTGGCTGACAAATTTCGCGACCGAAAAGGCGAAATCCCGTCGGAATTCCACGAAGATGCTCTGGAATAGGCAAAATTCAACCTAGAGTTGATAGAACATCATCGGAAACAGCGGAAAGCAACTTGAAATCACTCATGCTGCCCTGCGATATTTTGCTACCGATTTCGGATTCCAAAAACAGGAAATATAGTCAGAACATGATAAATAACCACTAAAAATTGAAAAATTCAGGATCAGAATTGGGGAAATCCATGGGCAGTACCCAATATTTCACTAAATGTTTAGTGCACCTCCAGTTTTTCAGAGATGTACTGCGCTTCTCTGTGCCAAATTCCGGTCCGCAATTGCGTCTCAACACGCTTTGCGGCCGCACGCGCTCGAGGTGGTCAAGTTTCCAGCGCCAAAGCCGACTCGATGGGGCTTTTTTATAGTTTTCTTCAATTATTCTTAGTTTCCAGTTTCCAAAACCCACCTAGAGTCAACAAAAAATCGGCTGCTGCGAACTTTTCCAACTCGGGAGCGTGCGGCCGCAAAGCGTGTCGAGACGCAATTGCGGACAGGAATTTGGCCCCGATAAGCACAGTACGGTACAAATTCGTGTTTTTTTGGCCATATTTCGATTTTTTGGGCCACCCATTGTTTACTTGATCGATTCCGCACGGCTCATCCACATGGCCGTTATTCCATGTACACAACAGAATTATGCGAAATAGAGTCTTTATGTTGCACATTATGTCGAAATGTACAGATATAACAGAGCCATAGCTGCAATCTCGTGATTGATGGTGGAGCGCATCCGCATCCGCTGCCGCTGGCAGGGTGGGAGTTGAGGGACGCCGCTGAAACAACTCGGGTAGGTCATCTAAATCATTGCCAAGAGAAACGTGCGAGTCGCGGTGGATTCACGAAAGCTAGATCTAATGGTTACGAAGGAGCCGCGGCATAGTCACGGTAGAATCGCGGAACAGTCCGGGGTCGCGGGCAATCCAAAACCGCGGTGGATTCGCGGCAAAACCTTCCAGAGTAAGCGGTGCAAGCAGTCGCGTAGCGAATCCTCTAGACAGTAGTGAAGTTCTCAGCTGACTTGAATCAATGCATTCTGAAAAATGCGACGCGTGACGCGACGCGACTGCTCGCTCCAGCCACTGACAATCCGCAGCTTTGCAATCTTCTATAAAAAACTTTACATTAGCAAGGAAAAGACTCATGACGAATAATATCGCAATAAACAAATGGAAATATGCTAACAACCCGCAATTTCACACGAGGTTTCACAACCATCAATCGTCTATATCCCTGAATGCAGCAAAGAGATTATCCATCTTCTTGCACAGCGTACCACCTCTCAACTTGGCGTAATTCAACGTTGTAAACGGTATGTGCTCCTGATCTTCATACTGAAACAAAAAAGAAGCATTCGACGAACAAGCTTTGTTCGAACAAAATACAGGTATGAGCCTTTCGCTAAATCAAAGGGATGGAGCCACGGCGGTAGTTCCTCGCCCGCGATCGAAAACCCATTGACCAGTGGTGCCGCCAAAGCCGCGCAGGCGCCGCAAATGATTGCGCCTGTTCTACTGGCTCGACTCGATTCGGCAAAAGGCCTACACAGACTTTCCCCATAACAAAACCTGGGTGTAGCTGGGCAGAGGTGAACGCCTGCGGTCGCGCTACGTGTTCAAACAGAGCCAACCAAAAAATGTCCGCGACACCCAGAAAAATTGGACTGCGATCTTATTTGAGTATCGTTTATACTCCCACCGCCGAGCGGCGCGGCGAAGTGCGATTCCATAACATCGATTGTGCCGCGCCGCGTAACCAGTACTACAGAAATTCATTGTGCCGCGCCTCTCGGCAAAAGTATAAATAACCCTTTAAAGGCGCAGAGCGGCCGCCTGCGCTCACCTCCACTCAGCTCCTTTCGGAATACACTTTAGGAACAGGATGTATGCAAATACTGTGCTTCTCTAGGCCAACTTCCGGTCCGCAATTGCGTCTCGACACGCTTTGCGGCCGCGCGCTTTCGAGTCGGAAGTTTCCAGAACCGCAGCCGCCGATAAGTTGAATATAGGTGGGTTTTAGAAACTGTAAACTGAAAAAAACTGAAGAAAACAGTATAAAAAAACACTCCAAGCCGGCTTCGGCGCTGGAAACTCGACAGATTCGAGCGCGTGCGACCGCAAAGCGTCCCGAGACGCTATTGCGGACCGGAATTTGACCTCGAGAGGCACAATACCCTCTACTCCAGGGCTAAATTTATTATCTTCCCCGCGTGCGTGTGCGGAGCGAGGGCAGAGACAGTGAGAGTTGGGGCGGAAGGCAAATAGCATACGCGCGTACACGCAAGCGATGATCCCTAGTAAATTTCGCTCCAAGACAGAAGTTATGTGGCGCATACTGAACGCGTGTCCTCACACTTCGTTGCGCGTGATCAACGCATGTGTCGCTAATGTGTGCATATGCGCCGCTTATAAGCGCAAAGTATCCGCACTCGTAAGCGGTGGATGCGCACACACGAGCAAGCTCACGCGTTGATCATGCGCAACGGCGCTCAGCTAGATTCGAAAAAGGCCTATGCAGACTTGCCCCAGAAAGTAGCCTGAAGTAGCTGGGTGCAGGTGAATGCTCCCTGTCGCGCTACGCGCTTAAAACAGAGCCAAGTCTATTTTCCTGGTCTCAAAAACTACTTTTTTTGAATTTCAATATCTTACTGTATACTACAAAACTAGATTCAAATAAAAAAAATCGCCCCGGCAACCAAAAAAAAAACAATTGAACTGCCATTTGATTTGAAGGCGCAGAGCGCCCGCCCGCGCTTACCTCCACTCAGCGCCTTCCGAGCTACATTTTGGGAAACAGGATGTATGCATATACCCTCAACTCTGGAGCAAAATTTATTTTGTTCCACCGCGTGCGTGTGCGGAGCGAGGGCAGAGACAGCGAGAGAGTCACGTCGGAAAGACAGACAGCATACGCGCGCACGCACGCGATGAACCCGACCAAACTTCGCTCCGAAACAAAGGGTATAAAGTGCACATTGAAAGCGTGCCCACACAGTTCGTTGCGCGTGATGTTGTGTGTTGGCTAATTTGTGTTTATGCCCCGCTTGCGAATGCGCGCACGTCGCGCAAACGCAAACATTAGCAAACTCACGCATTGATCACGCGCAGCGACAAATGCGTCATGCGCCTTGCTCACCTTTGTTGCTCCCTGGAATTTTCTGACTTGAATCTGCGGATCGCGATCGATACCAAATCGGATGAAAACTTCCCTATAAGTACAAAAATCAATAACAAATTCTTAGAAACCTTTGCGATCTTCAAGTAATTTTTTTAAGAGGTACATTGTAGCATCAGGATTCAGCATGTACAGGGTAGGCGCTGGCCTGCCATACTGATCTGTGGCATTCATGTTCGCATGCAGCAGCTGGTAGAACCACATCACCTTTCCCAACGTGGAAATCGATGTCACAGAGAACGTGCAAGCCTGGAAAAGACAAATTCTAGAACGGAAACTGTACTAACGCAGTAAAAATGTACCTACCATATATTTAAGGGCATACATAAGCTGATCAGGATCCCGATAACACTCCATACTGTGCCCATCCTTGGAAATCAGACTCACCGAGTCCGCGCTCACGCGAATATAGTACGTAACTCTGAACTTACACTTTTTTGAAAAAAAAATGCTTTTTTTCAAGAAAAAATCCATTTCTCGTGGTATACACTCACTTTCCAACAACATAGTCGAAGTTCCGATTCGTCAGAATCACCATGAACTGCGAGCTTATCGGAGAGCAACGTAACCACCTCCAGTGTACCTAAAAAAAAGCGAGCACTAGCGATAGGTCCAACTTTTCCTCAATTTTCTACCGCACAAACCTGACTAACAGCAACGCGCTGCAGCCAATATATTGATTTTGCGCGAGCGGTCGCGTCGCGGCAATCGGTCGATCAATATGCAAGATGGTAACGGCTGATAGCTCCACCCAGAGTTTCAAGGCGCGCTGCCCGCTGCGAAAATTGGTATTGCGCGCGAGCTGAACACCCGGGAATGGGCTCGCGCCCGGGTTTTCAGCGAACGCTGACCACTCGCATCGTAATTTTTTTGCGGTGCACGCGAGCAGCAACTGGTCGCCCGCCGGTCGAACAACAAAACAGGCAGCTGCTACGCGCGACGCTGTCTAGGGTTTGTCGCTGACAACCATAAAGGGCTTTCAGAGGGGCTTCGTGGTGATTCTCGCCCTCGCGGGGTGCGTAGGAACGATGGAAAGTGCTGCGCAGCAAAACCGTGCCGCGTAAGGGCAGCGATAGCGGAGCTATCAGAGTGGACAGCTGAGCAAGCGTATTTTGGCAATCAAAACGTCGCGAGATAGGAAAAACGTTGACCATTTTCGCCGCTCGCGTCACACCAAGACCACGCTCACTTCCTCTAGCTCTAAGGAGCGGCGGCGCGAGTTTCGCAGTGACGCCAATCTAAAAGCACTTATACTTATCATCGTTGCGCTTGCCCTTGAGCGTCATCATGGAGCAACGGTGGCAGCTGGGCCGCTTCCAAGACGCATGGCGTGTTGCGCTTGCCCTTCAGCGTCATCATGAACCAAGGTACCGCCGATAGACCTTGCACAGCGACACAATCGAATCACGCGATGATCGCGCACGAAACACTTGACATCGGCGTGATTGCAACTATGAACCAGGCCCTAGCTCCCCGCTTTGGTAGCACGCGGCGCGACACGCTTGCACTCAGGCTCAATTATACGCCAAGTTGCTCCATAGTAAGTAGCACGTCACTACAACTACCGACCAGCGATGGCTTCGAGCGTAGCAGCTCCCCCGCTTTCGCCGCGCATGACGCATTAGTCATCTTTCATAGTCCTCACCGCAAGCGCGGTGGACTATGAAGCGTATCAACGAGCGGGACGCAACTATAAAATCTCCACGCGGCGTAACACGCTTGCGCTCAGGCTCGATTATACGCTTATACGGTTACGCTTATACGCTTTATATATAGAATCTCCAGCGTCACCACCATCGCGAAGCGGAGTAAAGTTGAGTCACGCGCGTCCCGCGCCTGCAGTGAGGGCTAATAAGGATACCTTAGGCTTGCACTAATCGCAAGCGGCACTTCACGCTTGTGCTTACACATCGCGCGCTGCGTTTTCGGATCAGAATCGTAAATGGCGTGCTTCGCGACATTGTGCTAGAGGTCCCAAATCACAGCGCTTCCAATAGATTACCTGCGCACGCTATTACTCTTTTCAGCAACTCAACCGTCTACAGCTCTAAAGAGAGCAGGACCCACCTGAGGATCCCTTGTAGCACTCATGAACTCCTCCAGCGTTTTTCGCGCCATTTCAACAAGAGAGTAATGTGACGCCACCGTGATCAGTTTCTCCAGAAGAAATTGCGGCTTGTAAGCACGATTTTCAATCTGAAACGAAAACCGTGGATAGCAGTTTTTTTAAATCTTTATCAAAAATGTGTTCTTGTAACACTCTAACAATCGATACCTCTTTAGCCGTGAACGCTCTAGGACCACGTGCGTCCAGCGCTTCACTGAGGTTCGTCAACGGTAATGCAACAAATGTCTGCGGCCGCATCCACCGCGTACACTCCTGCGCCACCATCATCTCGCGAAGTGAGCGATTCAGGTAAGAACAACCTTCTTCCGGCAAATCGCCTTCCTGACATGAATTGCATTAATCTAATATTTTGTCAACTTTCATCTTAGCAAATTTTGAAACAGCTATCCACTTACAGCGAATGGATAATACTTGAGTTCAACCCGTAATAAATAGTCATTATATAGGCTGACGAGCAGCACTCCATCACGGATAGTTGAAAGGCGATTCCGCATCTGGACTGCATCCGAGCACAGCTGAACATTAGCGCTAAAGCCACCGCAAATGCATGAGACGAACATTTTTCAAACCTTGTCTGTCCGTCAATCTATACGGCGTCGTTGAATCTCTTGTCCTTACCCAGGTATGGAGTTAGATCTTTCCCGTGACGAGGGACTCTCTGCCGGACCTACAGCTAAGTAGCATCAGTGGACGAGGTGTATGTGCCCCGGCCGCGCTTGTGGTATTACAAAAGACTGCAGGAGGCGAGACTGGCCAGCGGGATGCCGAGTGGGCAAACGCGGCGTCGTGGGAGCGTCGCGTGTAGCGCTCCAAAACGTTCGGCTTACTATAGCTTGCATTACACGACCATTACTATAGGTGCTTCATTACTTCTGCAGCTGTAGGAACGGCACGAGAGCCCCACAAGGGTCGTGAACCCAACCATTATTCAACACGAGCCGACCAGGACAAGAACAAGAGCCACACTGCACCACACATTTACCTACTGCGCTTCTCTGGGCCAAATTCCGGTCCGCAATTGCGTCTCGACACGCTTTGCGGCCGCGCGCATTCGAGTCGGAAGAGTTTCCAGCGCAACAGCCGCCTACCTGTTGACTCTAGGTGGGTTTTAGAGACTGAAAAGTAAACAAAAATGGAGAAAACTGTATAAAAAGCCATATCGAGTCGGCTTTGGCGCTGGAAACTCGACTGACACGAGCGCGTGCGGCCGCAAAGCGTGTCAAGACGCAACTGCGGACCGGAATTTGGCCCAGATAAGCACAGTACACACTCACTGTGCTGAAAATGTCCTTGCATATCAGCGTCTCCTGAGCCCATTTCAAAGCATTGGTCCAATGAACAGACTCAATTTTGCTGTTATCTATCTTCATGTACTCGAAGTGCTGATCGTCGAGGCTGGCGAACAAATCTCGGTTGGTATAGTCGTCTGCAATACACATTAATATAGTATTCTAAGCAAGCAGACATTTACAACCCCTCATTATCCTGGAAAGCCGAAATGTACAATGTTCACCTTTCACAATTGAGACAGACAGCGTAGAGCGACGAGTGAGATCACGGGGAACGGACACCTAGAGAAATCATAGAGTTGACTATAGTATAAAAAAGTCAGATCTAGATCTGAGCTAGCTAAAAATTGGGCTTGAAAACAGACCTGCAGGACTGATGTATTCGAGTCGCAAGTTGTTCCAGGTGGAAGTGATACCCTCGTGATGTCGAACAGTTCCCGCGGATTATACTTCGATCCAACTGTAATGAGCTCAAAATTGAGTGATCAAGAGAAAGACCGACCCGGTGGAAACTATCTCTGCACAGATCGAAGAGATATAGGCGCAACCGAGGACGTGAATGGAAAGATTGGATGACAAGCAGAACGTGCTTAGACGTTTGCTTGGCTAGTCTCCAATGAGAATAGAAACACGCTGCAGAAAATTCCTTCTACATTCTTCAACTCTGAGACTTGTCATGCCAATCCTCTGGAGAGGCTGAGCACCTCGCTTCCTCTTATGAGTCCATGCAGTAAAGTTCAACAGAACAGGACGGTGATCCAAATCGAATGCACCAACCCACACAGCTCTGGATCTTCAAATCTCCGACACTGGAATATTCCTAGACTGAACTTAGTCAAGCTCTAGTTTCGAAATTGTCATCTTCCGCTTCCGCTGCTCTTTCAGAGATAGCTGGGTTGGTCCCCGCCACGTGAGCTGATGGCGGCGATGATTCCTCTTGAATATCGATGCAATAATCAGGCCACTGCGTTCACACAAGTCGACAAGGCGGTAGCCATTGTCCGTTGTTTGCTCCACTGGGTAAAACCATTTACCGAGTACTTCGAATCTCTGATCAAGGCCCATCTTCGCATTTGCGTCAATCCCCACGACAACAGCATGTTGACAAGGTATCCTGGCCAGCAACGTATTGAGTTCCTCATAAAACGCATCCTTCGAATTGTCTTCGGCGGTTTCAGTGGGCGCATGAGCACTCACTATCCACAGATTGAATCCTCTGTGATCCCGCAGTCGTACGAATGCATTCCGGCACGACGTTGAGCCGAACTCCTTGAAAATACCATTGAAATCCTTCCTTACAGCTATTGCACAGCCTCCCACTCTCCTATCATCAGCGTTACCGCAGTAGATGGCGTACTCTCCGACGTTGATGACGGGTCTATCCTTGAGGCGAGTTTCCTTCAAAGCAGCAAACAAAGCATGAGAATAGCTCAGAAGCCTGGATGACGCAGTTTATTGAATATCACTCGACAGCGATCGACAGTTCAGGATGGCGAAAATGTGGTTTGTGGCCAACGGCTCCATGACTCCCTTGGTACAAGACCTCAGGTGTTGTGGACTAGAGGCCTTAGTATGCGGGACGGCAGCACCTTTATGCAATGTATTGGACACTTTCGCGATATAGCTGTGTGAATTGAATAATAATACCCACATATGCGATAACCTAGATCTCCATAGATATGATCGCCAGTCTTCCTAACTCTCCAGTACTCTCGCATTTTTGTCAACTCTCTGAAACAGTGGAGCATTTCATACAGTCCAGCCTAGAAACCACGGTGAAAGAATTCAGTCTTACAGAAAGAATTGGCTCTTCTGCTGATACACTTCATCCTCAACCTCGACGTTCCGCAGACGCTGCGCCAGTTCAAGAACACTCATCGCCTCCAATAAAGCCTTAAACGGCACATTTATTTCACACCTAAGGCATAGATGACTGACGTAAAAACGGACAGACCTTCCGTTTGAAAACCCATTGCGTGGCTTTGCTAGCGGCAGCATTCTCAGACTGCATCGATGCAGATTCCGTGTGTATCGGATCAAGAATGGTTAGCGGCTTCATGTAGTCCGTCGCACGCATAATCGCAAGGTTATCCAGAAGCACATTGAATTGTTGTAGCGATTCACTGAATGATCAACATAGAAAATAAAATTTCAGATGCAAACTGGGATGAAGAAGCGCAGCACATACTGCAAACACTTTGCAACTCCATGCCAAGGTCCCGCTTCCGGCACGACACGATCTTCGATATCCACTGATGTCTTCTCCTCAGTCTAGAAGAAATGAAAGTGTCTAAAATACTTTGAAAACGTCACCTGTGAACCCAACAAATTTCTATAAGCATTCAGCAAGGCTCCATTTCTCAGCCCGGAGAGAAGAAAACACACTAGATTCTCTGAAGTTCTGGACGAAGTATAGAAAATTAAGAAATTTTTGGGATAATGCGAGATCATGGAAGGTAAAAACAGTTCCAACAAGGGAAGTGTTTATGGCGGTAAAAGCAACTCTAAAAACGACTTCTATTGTTAGTATCTCTTGGACCTCCATAGAAACTGCGCAGCATCCTGCCCGCAGCAAGAAGTTACAAGCTTAAAACGGTTGTTTTTTGCACCTTCCAAAACGTGCATTACTCTTCGAAAAATCCGGAAACGGACCTCATAAATGTGTTCAGCGTCCGAAACTACCCCCTAAACCTAGCTCAGGCAATAGGTGCGGACTGACCGCTGGCATTCAAGGCCTCTGCGGGCGCTACGTCAGCAAGTTGCCGGCGGATCGCTGCCTCTCGTTGTCTCCGCGGGCGGATCGCTGCGTTTACGCGGGCGAATAGCGGCACATGAAAAAGCTGATCACGCTAGCGGGCAGATCGCCGGAAGGCTCTAGAGCGGCGATCCGTACGCAACCTGCTAGCGATCCGCCCGCCAGGGCTTTGATAGCCAGCGATCGGGCCACTCAAATTTTACACAGTGAAACTTTTCAATCATTGATGGGTTCTTTTCTAGTATCAGTATCATGCTAAGTGTAAACAAACCGAAGGGTATATAACGCGCTCTATCTCACTGAATGCTCACTCGGCATTTCAAGGCCGATTCTGGAAGGTGACTTCAAGTCACCTTTGAAGGATCACTCAGAAGCCGGAGAATAATTTTTGGGGATGGTCCCCACGGCTAGAGGGGGGGGGGTGGTCCCGCACACGGAGACCTTGGTGGGAAGCATCGGAATAACCCACATGTGGCATTGAGGGCGGATCGCTGGCTAATGGCGGGCGGATCGCTCACTAGTGGCGGGCGGATCGCTGGCTACTGGCGGGCGGAGGGCGGGGGAATGTCGATCCGCCCGCACCTACTGTCTAAGAAGTTTGGCTGATGGCACATTTTCCAAATTTTGTCCAGACAGATAGCGTTTTGGACTTGTACCGATTTTCGCTTGGGCGTTTATTTATACCATTTAGAGGGCTCTGGAAGCGTCTTAGAAAGATGTTCCAGATTTGACTTGATATCCTCCCAGGTGGGCTATTTGGGGCGCTGATCATGGAATCTGAGGTTCATCTGTCGCTTTTCCAAAGTTTTCGCCTAAATTTGTTCACAGCCTCCAATGGGGGAAAATTTGGGGGCAAAACCTAACTTTTGATAATTCCCTAACGCTGGAATATAAATGGCTCAAAATGTTTCTCCATGGGTTATTTGGAGTGCTAAACACGAATCTGGAGTTCGCTTATCGATTTTTGACAGACTACGGTACATTACGGTGGGTATACGGTAGAGTGGTCGAAATCTCAAATCTGACTCAAAATTTGTATATGGGGGTCATTCGAGGTGGAGAATACGAATTTAACGTCCTTTCGTTGATTTTCAAAACACTAAGGTGGGGTTTGCCCTCCAAATGACATGTTGCCTACCGTAACCTACAGTAAACCTCAGAATTTCGACAAAACGAACTCCAGATTCGTGTTCACCGCCCTGGATTACTTTTTAGCGAAATCCGAGAAAAAATAATTTGAACACCAAAAATGCCTGATGGGAATGAAACGCTTGCCTTTTCGCGAGGCTTGAAAAAAAACGCTTATAACTTCTTAGAACCTGCAGCTCGGGGCGGGATACTGGGCAGATTTACTATTGAGCCTCAATAGATAATAGCAATACCGGTCGTTTTCGCAGATGCGTTCACCACGCACGATATTTTCCAAGGTTTTGGACGAAGTATATGAAATAAGGACATTTTGGGATAATGTGAGATCATGGAAGGTAAAAACACTCCTAAGAAGTTACGAACCTTCAGAAAGCCACACCACTTTGGAGAAAGCAGCAGACATTTTTCAGAACACGATGAAGCCAGGTGTATACCTCCAGTGTCGCGCGACAGCGTTATTTTCTATATCGCTTTTCGATCGATATGAACGATGAAAACTATTTAGGTGACAATCAATCGTGTCATTTGGCCTTTCCATGAGAAAGTTTGCGTTCAAGCCTTTTGACTACAGAAACATTCCATTGAACAAGCCTTTTCCTCACCTCATCTTCATTCTCACTTTTCGTCGAACTTGGATTATCATAGAGGGCATTCGACCCGATCAGTTTCTGCCACTCAACTTGACGGGCCAGTTTGCCAACATTGTCAGAGAACGAGGGCGGCCTAAGACAATAGGCAACTCTGAATACTCAACAATAAAATGTTCAAAAGTAGTCTTCACATACATAAGAAATTTCTCGACTCCATCATAGCCGATTTCCTTGACTTTCCATTCATTGATTGCTTCCAGTGAAATATCGGCACCTTTCCGTACAGGACCTGGCCCGCCAGAAAATGTACTCGACCCAGACGGATACATCAACGCATCCAAGTCCTGCCTGAAACACGGTTTATTAGACATTCGTGAGCTTTACGCGGACAACCTCACGATCTATCGGCATCTTTGCGAGCCTGCGGTTAGCTTCTAGGAGCTACAATACGACCTCGATCGACCAGAAGCTTGAATTCCCAATGCAGAGAAACCTCTATAAACGCTACCTCATTGGCTAACTGTATTAGGGGGACCGTAAAGTAATGTCGTTTCTGCGGATTTCAGTACTTGGTTGTCATTTATCAGCTCATTGTTTGGTTCAGAGGCGCGCCAAAGGCACTGTAAGGTTATAGTGACTTCTTTACTCATAGATGATTGAATTACATTTTTTTTTGTAACTTTGAGTAAGATGGCCAGCCAAATACCAGATGAGGTACACATCCGGCAATGCATGCTTTCTGAATTTCGCAAGGGATGTGACGCAACAGTTGTTACCAAAAACATTTGCGATATTTATCCAAATGCATTAGACATTCGTAAAACCCAAAAGTGGTTTTCAAAGTTGAAATCGCGTAGTTTTGATCTTTCCGTCTCATATCGATCAGTAAGACCACCAACGTTAGACAACGACGTGTAAAGGGCCGAAGTGGAAGCAAATCCGTGTCAGACGACCAAGGAGTTGGTAGTCTTAACCAGCCTTGGTCGACCATCCAAGAACATTTGAAGAGGATTGGAAAAGGTAGGCACAGCAGAATCCCCGAGCTGCAGGTTCCAACGTTAGCGGTTTTACTGATCGGAGAGCCTGTTAAGGTCTACCATACCGCCCTGACAGAAGCGTTGGATAAGCGCCTTCACCAAAGGACGTCGGGCAAATGTGCTGTTTCAAGAACACGTCTCCGATAGCTTCGCCATCGCCGCCTGCGTACCTCAAGTAGGGGTTCTATCGCCCGCTCTTTTCAGTCTGTATATTGTAGATCTCCCCGTTCCATCTGAGACATCAAGGTCGTTGCGTACGCGGATGATATTACTATACAATGCCGGGATCGCGACATAAATGTAGCTGCCAGTAAGATCAATGACTACTTGATCGAGTTGAAATGTTTTCTCGATAGCGAAATGCTGACCGTCTCTGCCTCCAAATCATCCGTCACCGTCTTTTCCACTGATCCTGCGGAGCATAGTGCCCATCCCATGGTGAAATGGGGCGAAACTCACTTGCTGGCCGCCCGATTCCCTGAGCTACTCGCACTCATGTTGGATCCTTCGCTGAAGTTTCATAAGAACACTGAGCAGAAGCAAGCCACGGTGAAAACTAGACGAAACGTCCTACGTGTTCTCTGGGGAACGTCCTGGGGATGCAGTAAAGAAATGATCTTGACCACGTACAAGGTCATCGTACAGCCCGTCCTGGAGTATGCTGCACCAGTCTAGCAGCACATCGTGTAGGACACATCTTGGTCCAAGCTGCAGCGCGTCCAAAATGGAGCACTGCGAATCGCAAAAGGCTGTTCTAAAAGCTCTCCAGTAGATCACTTACACGCCGAAGCTTACATCCTGCCAGTTAAGGACCACTGCCAACTCCACGCTAACAGCTGTACATGAACATTCTGAAGCAGCCGAATTATCCGTCGCGAAGAGTATCAGATCCCATGAGAAAGAGGTATAAGAAAGCGGTTTGCTGACGCTACCACGAAAATCAATATACAGAGATGGACCAACGCACAAAAAGAACGTCTCCGTCTCTTACGTGCGGAGCATACCCAATTCGTCAAGGATCACTTGTGCAAGGCCGCCGTAAACTCCATTCTGGGAGTCGTGCCGCCTGAGGTCAGCGAAACCGCAATGGAACTCGGTAGGCGTGCCAGGTGCACCCTTGCCTCGTTGCGCTGTGAGCACTCACCCCATGCTTCTGTCTTATTTACATAAAATCGATAGCAGCAGACCTGACGAGTGCCCGGATTGCGGTAATAAAGGGCATACGACTGCGCACCTTTTCAACTGCCCGATGTGACCGACATCGTTAACGACGATAGATTTTTGGACGAATATGTTACAGTAACTTGCTTCCGGGCTTTTATGTTACAACTTGTTTTCATTTTTCTGACTGTGTGATCGAGGCTGAACGTGTTATACTTTTTTTATGCATGGGAGCTGCGATCTCACATCTTCTTTCGTGACCCAAAGGCCATGTGATTCGCTAAAAAAAATGTAGTTTTTTTGCCGGAAATCGAAAGATCGGGATATCATTGCAGCGATAGCGTTTAAAGAACGAACAAAAACGAGCCCTTCTCGGTTCCGAAATCCGCTTGCGCTAGTCCTTTCCTAGCGGGTGTCAGATACGTATCGGTCGAGCGGATTTCGGAGCCGACAAGGGGTCTTTCGGGTCTGCTTAGCTCGCTATTTCGACCCATCGCTCCAATGGGACCCAAACCTTTCCATTTCCGACAAAAAAAACGAAGAAAAATTCTGTCGTGGACACTGCCTTTCTATGGCTTGATATTTTCACCCCTCATTTTTCTGCATTTGTTCTGCACCATTTTTCTTTGCTGTAGTATGCGTACTTCTCATCTACACATAATTGTGTTTCATCCGCAGAAATAAATGTACATTGCGGACTTTTCCACCGACTAAATCTTCATCCAGCTTTTTCCTCATCTTCAAACAGTCATTGCGAATGTTTATAACAAGAAACGTAACATTCAGCGTGATTCTCAGCGACAGAAACAAATTTTTGAGTGTATCTAACAAGCATTAGAGTAGGTAAGTATAGTGACAACACTTCCACCTAGAAAACTCAAACTCATACACTATTACGGATATGAAATCGATCCAGACACGAATCAACCTTCAACGGTCTCATTTCTGCGCTACAATCTGAGTTCAAGGAATCCACGCAACAGCAACAGGGAGAAAAAACTCTCAGAAAAGCAACAACACGCCAACGTACGAATTATGGCGACCAACCAAATCATATGGGAACAAATTGTACATGGAGTTTCATGAGTTTCTAATGTTTCTTTTACAACATTGAGAACTTTGCAAACTGACAACAAACGACCGCCAGCACCGGTAACCATGAAGTGAACATTCCTCTAGTGCATTGTGTATATGTTCTCCTCCTTCAGATCACAAACATCTCCGTGGAAGTCCACCTAAAACAAGCTTTTTAGTAAATTATCCATTTATAAAAATACGCCTTCATGGCGGAAATACCCTTTCAATCCGCTCGTACAATGATTTGCTTCCTCATCAAAACCCAATAACCCATTTAGACACTCAACGTACCGCTTCGTGGACTCCAAGGGCACCTTCCGAACAGCGTCAAGCAACCCGTTGAACAAAATGCGCTCGTTGTTGCGACCCCCCACATTCGTGGCGAAGCTTTGCGACCCCTTCCCTAGCAATGCCCCCGCCGAAATCAATGTAGACCCGCCCACTTTGCTAAAGATTAGATAACAGGTCAAAATTGCAAATGTCCAAATAGCAAAAAAATGGTTTTTGAGGGCCTTCAAGCGTCACATACGTTGCTCTTATGAGCCGCAACTCAACGGCTCGGTAAAATAGACAGAGAATTAAGTGGAAAAAGCAAAGCCGCTTGTGTAAAAGAAGAAATAGAAAAAATCGCCCGTTGGAAAAAGTGTTTTAAAAAGCCGTTTTTTTTCAAATGGTCTTTTCAGCCTTGGTTTTCCCCTTTAAAAGGCGCCAGTCGAGCATAAGATGCATCTACTGAATGGTTATCGAAAACTACATTAGCTGATTTTTTTCTAAAAAAATTATTCGTGATTTCCTTCTAACCTAACCAGGTAGAAAATCATGAAAAAAAATTTTAAAAAAAATCCAGCTAATGTAGTTTTCCATAACCATTCAGTAGATGCACTGCGCCTTCTAAAAGTAAAGACCAAGGCTGAAAAGGCCAATTGAAAAAAAAACGGCCTTTTACATCACTTTTTTCAACGGGCGATGTTTTATATTTCTCATTTTACAACTTTACACAAGCGGCTTTGCTTCTTTCGACTTCATCACAGAATCTATTTTACCTATTCGCTGAGTTACGGCCCATTAGCGCAACCTATGTGACACTGGAAGGCCCCCAAAAACCATTTTTTCGCTATTTGGACAATTGCAATTTCGACCAGCACTCAAATCTTCAGCAAAAAGGTGGGTCCACCTTGAATTCAGCGGGCCATTACTAGGGAGGGGGTCGCAAAGTCTTGCAACAAATGGAGGGTGGTCGCAGCAATGAACGCACTGTGTCCAACGGATCGCTTTACCTTGGTGGGGACAAATTAAGACCTCTTCCATAGCGAAATTCCCTTCTTTAGTGTGTAAGACCGCCCTGCCACCCACCTCAAACCGCATAATCGTGACATGTAAGGGTCACTCACCTTGATTTCAAAATCGAGATCTCGCTCATTCCTAGCATTGGGTTTTACCGAGAAGTTACCGCCGATTTCCTCGCCTTTCTTCACCGTGAGTGCATCCTGCAACACATCCCAAATTCTGGACAGGAAATCCACATTGCATCAAAAAACATACCATGAGGTAGAAAACTGTTTGTTTCCAGTGAGTATATTGTACATCCGGACCTGTCGAGAATCCCGTTCTCTTATGACACTTCGAAAACTCCACCGTGAAGAAAGTAACGAGGGCCTGAAAACGCAAATTTCATCCAAGACTCGGAAGCAATCCTGGTTTATTGGGAGAATAATGTGAGAACCACCTACTTGGACATAGTCATTCCTCGCACAACGTAGCGTGAAGTCAGAGCTCCAAGTGAGGTCATTAACCGTGACAGTGTAGAGATCGATCTGTGAAGTAACCAATCCAATAAATAAGCTGAAGCGAAAGTTTCCCGCCTCTTAACTTTGAAGACTTTTTGAACCTTTAGGTTCTTCGGACAAGTACGATATATCGATCGGAAGCCCAAATTCTTTTCTATTTAACGCTGCTTTCCACTTTGGCCAAAGCCTGCTCATTTGCGAAATTTATGCTATAATTCAGTGGTAACCTTCAGTACTGAGCATCTTTGAGCGCTTCTATTTACTTTGTGAAAACCGCCAAACCTGCCAGAGTTGTTAAGGTATTCGAGCCACATAAGAAATAGATGATATCGTTTGCGGGAAATTTTTGACGGAGCGTAATTATCGATTTTTAGAGGATTATATGGATTTGCAACTTCGTTATTTTCTAGCTTATCCGAGAGGTATTCATCTCAGAGCTTCAAAGTTGCGTATAATGGCCAAGTCCCCACTTAACAGTATTTTTTTCGTCAATTATCGATCGTTTTTTGAAAATTCGATTTTCGCCATTTTTATCGCTTATCGAAAAAAAAACTATCGATAATTGACAAAAAATACTATTGAGTGGGGACTTGGCCATTATAGTTACGTTCGTAGCCTGCCTACTCGAAAAAAAACATTCAAATCTCACTCGCGGCTGGCGGGGGCGGCTTAAATCTCATCGGCGGCTGGCGGCATGGTAAGCAGATCAGCTGCGCTCTTGTTTCGGCCTGAATCGATTAGCAGGCCGGCGCACGCGACCGCCTTCGTCAGCCGCGGGTGAGATTTAAATGCCATTTTTCATTAGGAGGCAAACCACGAAACTAACTTTGAAGCTTCGGGCCGGAAAGTCTCGGATAGGCCAGAAAAAACCGAAGCTGCAAAATCACAAAAACCGCTAAAAATCAATAATTACACTCCGTCGAAATTTTTCGCAAACGCTGTCGTCTAGTTTTAAGGTGGCTCAGATACGCTGTCAACTCTGGCAAGTATAGTGGTCTACCTCATAGTAAATAGAAGCACTCAAAGATGCTCAGTACTGAAGATTACCACTGGATTATAGGATATATTTCGCAAATTAGCAGGTTTTGCCCAAATGGAAGGCAGCACTAGATAGAAAAGAATTTGTGCTTTCGATCGATATATCGCACTTGGTCGATGGACCACCGCTGAAAGGTTCAAAATACGTCAAAAGCAAGAGGTGGGAAACTTCCGCTTCAAACTAGTATAAAGCAAGGACTGAATCCCATATTCGAATATGCCTCACCTCCTTGATGCAGTAATTGTTGGTTACCACCTGTGCATTATCTACAACATCCACCAGCGGCTCGGTGATCGCCACCTTGCGTATAGCCGACATATTGAAACCATAAACGTTATCCCACCTGTATCCAACAGAAATTACCCACTGAACCCCCAAATTTCGCAGTAGTCAGAGGAAACTTACCAGTGGATTTTGTCCTCTTTGTACTGTCTATCTTCAATAGCACACAGATATAGCTTTGCCTTGTCTGGGAACAGAAGTCCTCCCTCCACCAGCCACTTATCCCGGGCGAAAATCACAGTATTCAACATCGATTCATAGAAGAGGCAGTAGCCCATCCATTCAGAAATTATCACATCCACCTGAAAAAATATTACAAAATGAATGCAACGATTAGTCTCAGAAACTCGTTTTGGCCTTCCCTGTGCGAAAAACTGCATTTCGGGCGAGCCGGACAGTCACGAATCGGGGGAAGGTCCAGTTCCGGGCAATCCGCTAGCCCCTCGATTGTTACTAGCCACCCGGATGACGAAAATTGCCTACCCGGTTCAGCGAATTTGCGCGTGAAGGTACAATAACGGACGATTAATGCACAAAGTACAATTTTTGCGTGGCCCGATTCACCATTTCGGGCGACCCAGAGGATCAGCGATTGATCGCCCGGTATTGAGCAAACGGAAAGCGCGATCCCAGGTTCTGAGCTGCGTCCGATGATTCGGATTTTCCCAGAACCTGGGACCGTGCATTCCGGTTACCCAATACCGGGCGAACGATCGCTGCTCGTCCAAGTCGCCCGAAAATTTGAATCGGGTGGCGCGAAAAATTGTACATTGTTTATTATTCGTCCGTTATTGTACCTTCACGCGCAAATTCGCTGCACCGGGGAGGCAATTCTCCTCATCCGGGCAGCTGGTAACAATCGAAGGGTTAGCGAGTCGCCCGAAGCGGGATCTGGCCCCGATTTTGAGTGTTCGGGACGACCCAAATGTACATTTTCGCATCGGGAAGGCCGGAACGAAGTTCTATGTTAAACAGTTCAGATTCATCTTTTTTCCGGCGAGTCCGAATCTGATTGAATCCAAAAATGACGCTTTTTCCCAAACTCGATTTGGAATCATCTGAATTTCGAATCATTCGGATATCTGAGATAATCTTTCAGATCTCATCTATACGACCTAAGAACCACTTATCGCATGGTACCAACAATAATGATTTTCAGCAGAAATATTGCCTTTAAAATTTCGCCATTATCCCTTTTCTGTACTGTAGTAACCGTATTTTTTCATCTCGAACTCTAGATAGATGAAATGCTGAAAACGGACAACAGGTCCATTTTTCGATTTCTTGGTACATTACTGTAAGCTACGGAATGTGTAGGCGAGGGTACGGTATGCCGATGAATACCTTCACCCTTTGGTTTCAGGAAAACTTACTTTTTTCGAACAAAACTTGACCAAAAAATTATGAGCATTACGGAACACGAGAAAGAGGCTCGTTTCCCAGCTTTTCTATAGATTACGGTAGGTCACAGATCCTGTATCGTAGGCCGATGAACATAATTCCACTTAGGGTACTGCACGAGGTGTGGAGAGAGCCACTTTTACACAGCCCCCCCCAGAGGTGTAATATAGCCAAACCTTTGGCGATCCTCTACGACCCCTTCCTCAGAAGTGTGATTTGGTCAAATTTTTGTAAAAATTGATGAAGAAGTTTCTCATTGGAAGTTATAATCGAATTCTTCATTTCAAAAAAAACTGATCCTATACAGTGTATAAACGCACCCAAAACGGCCGAACTAGTCTCCCGGAGGGGCCCAGACCCCTCAACTCCTAATCAACTCACAAGGGAAGGACCATTACACGCCGTGACCATTCACAATGACATATCGGTTGCTAGGATCAACTTTCGATGAAGAAATCGAATTTTCAAATTGCAGTAGCGAAACGTTTCTCTAAACAGAGTTTATGTGTTTTTTGCGCCTCACTCTTAGACTCATCATAACGTCTAATCCATGAGTCACGTCGCCTCCTGAGATACACCAATGTGATTTCTACACCAGGGATGACGATTCTGCACCAGATGACTATGGAATGATTCCTGGTGTAAAAGTCACATCGATGAATCTCAGGAGGCGACAAAGACTCATGGATTACACGTTATAACGCTTCTACGAGTGAAGCGCTAAAAACGCATATAACTCTGCTCAGAGAAATGTTTCGCAAATGCACTGTAAAAATTTGAATTCTGAATCCAAAATTGATCCTAGAAACGAATATTTCATTAGGAATAACCACGGTATGTAATGATCCTTCCCTTGTCAGACCAGTGTGGACCTCCACACCCGGCGCCGTACCCTGATTCCACTTTTCGAACTCAAGAGGCAATCTTTTTTCCCCAAATCTTGTCCGGGCGGTGCTTGAGGTGTGAAGCCCGACTCTTAGGTTCATTTTTTGGGACTCTGCTCTCGACGGATTACGGTAGGTTACGGAATCTATCGAAATGGTTTTTGGGCATTATTCCACTTTTAGAACTTGAGAGGTCGAAGCTCTTTTTTTTGCACCAAAACCTTGTGCAAGCGGTAATTGGGGGGGGGGGGGAGCTAAACACGATTATGGGGTACACATGTTTTCAGTTTTGTTTTGCCAGAAGATTACGGCAAGTGACGGTATGCATACTATAGTTGACGATCGGCACTAAAGGAATATTCGGACATGCGGAACCTTAACCTTCCTTAAAGGCATCATACACGATAAAAACCGAATTTCAGCTTTTGCGTTCAGTCGGACTGGTGGGCTATAACAATGTCACTCAGACCGTTTAGAGTTTCACAATCACCTCTGAATGAAGATTTGCTAACCCCAAAAGGGCTTCCTGGGTTTGGAGGGGGGGGGCGGCCGGCCTTGGGGTCGATTCATACAAGAAACAAAACTCTGTGGTCGCTGCAGTCGATCGTGCTTTGACGCGTCGTAGGGCGCAAAGCACACGCCACTCGATTTAACGGTCGACATCGATCGAAAGCAGCTGACAGAATTGGACGCAGCATGTTAGTAACCCATTTAAATTTCGTCCAAGAAAAAAAATGATCGATCGTCTGAATGGCGTTCTTGGTGAATTACTTCCAACGCAGCACCAAGGAACGAATCGTAAAACTGTTCCTTGCGTTCTCCGCGCAACTATCCCAAGTTGATGTCGGCGGGAGCTTCAAATTTGTCTTGAGCTTTATTGAAACGGGTTTTTCTTGAAAATTTGACGTTTTTGAGGGGGCTTCCTGCGACCTTTGGTCACTATAGGGATATAACAACACGAAGACGTCAAAAATCCAAGCATGGTTTTCATCGTGTACGATGCCTTTAATCCTGAGAACCGACATCGTATTCACTTCCACCAATAACTCCTGACACAGTGTTTGGGTCAACAATTTTTTCCACAACTGAAGCCTTACAGTGGACAAGTGCCTGATAGTCCACAAAAGTATGCTAATACTTTGAAGAAGACCCTCATTACTATGGGTAACACCCATTTTAGAAGGAGATTTGTAAAATAAACCCAAGTAAAAACGTGTTTTTTACGGCCAAACCTTTTCACAACCATCGGGAAGTTCGGCAACGTCTTCAACCTTGGCCTGAATTACCGTGATAACATCATCAAGATTGTTATCCTTAATGATTTGCCGAGACTGCACAGCCATATTCGAGAATTCCATCTAAATTGTAACGGGTACTGTACTCATGCCGTATAAAATCGGAGAAATGTGCGGTATCAACTTACAGCATAAACCTTCTTAGCGCCAGCTCGAGCGGCAAACATTGAGAGTATTCCAGTGCCGGAACCGACGTCCATTACAATTTTGTCCTTGAAAAGATGCTTGTTGTGATAGATCGAGTTACGGTAGGTCACCGTTCGCACCTCGTCTTTGAGCATTTCCTGAAAGTTATCAGGGGAATCTTTCCGATAAGAGAACAGATTCATCATAAACAGGGTCGGTTGTATACTTTCTCAACGGACGGCGACGCGCTTCGTAGAAGCGGGGCCCAAACTTGAAAACTTCGGGTGGGGTCGTAAGAATTCTGGCCCAAAACTGAACATTTGGAGGCGGGGGGAGGGGAGCGGCATGAAAAATCTCGGAAATTTCGTGTTCAAATGGGGATTAAAGCTCTGTTGACTAGGAACTGATCCCAGCGCAAACTAGAGTTTCGAAGAATGATCTGTTGAATGTTAAGGAGGGGGAGGATAGAATCGATTTGAAGCTCGTTGAATTTCCTTAAAGGCACAGTCCAACCTGAGCGGTAAAACTTTATATTATATTCCACCCACCGTAAGTTGCAAACCCTGCCAAGCGCAAGATCTCAATTCGATCAAATAAGTGAGAAACTACAGGGAAAACGTCGGCCCCGACCCCAATACCCTAGAAACATAATCAAGTGTTTCGCTCCCAATAGGGGACCAGAATCCTTGCAAACGGAAAAATTGGTTGTTGGGGTGATGCTCGAAGGCAAAATGTACAATAGCAGAGCTCTTGGTTCCCTTTCCAGAGTGGTGTGCGCTGTTAAGCTTTTGAGGTATTGTGGGCGCGGCCGACTTTTCCCGGTAGTTTCTCACTAATTTTAGAGAATTGAGATCTCACGCATGGCATGGGCGCTATTCACAGTGGGCGGATTCTAATATCAAATTTTACCCCTTAGGTTGGACTGTGCCTTTAATGAACCTGGGTAGATCAAAAACGACAATTTTTTTTCAATTTTTGGACACGTACGCTTTCAGCTCAAACTTTCTACAGGATGGATTGGGGCGCTGAACACGAATATGAGGTCAATTTTCAGTATTCCGGAAGAATACAATATGTTACTGTAGACAAATGATACCTTTTTCTACACTAACTTACAGTAACTCCACGAGAAACTGAAAATAGACCTTATTTTCGTGTTCAGCGCCCAAAATACCCCCTGGACTAAGATTGGTTGAAATTGTTCAAACTTCTGAAATCCGAAAATTTTATTTTTAGCAGATTTCGATCTACCCATGGACATTGGGGAAGTTTACCAAACCATGAATTGTTTCTTTTTAATTTCCCCACACCACTAAACAGACCACTTTTCGAAACTCCAGTTTGCGCTGAATCAGTCCTTAGTGAGGTCCTAGACAACCAGGGTTGAGCAGGGTTGCAACTCGGCACTACGGGGGAGCGTAAAAAATAAGGAAATTCTTGGAGAAAAAATAAAAATTGGGGGACGGTCGTAAAATTTCTGGAGTAAAAGTAATCTTCTCCGAGTCAGGTGCGTGGAATAATGCATTTTTTCCTTCCTTTATAGGCACTCGAACGAAGCTAAAATAGTTTCTACCTAGGTAGATCAAATCCGACAGAATTTTTTTTTTCCAAATTTTAGAAGTTTTCTTTTCGAAAGATTACGATGGTTTACTGTAAACAAATGATACTTTTTCTACCCCGACTTACAGTAACTTCATGAAAAACTGAAAAAAAACCGTATATTCGTCTTCAAAGCCCCAGATAACCCCCCTGAACGAAATTTGGGCTGAAAATGATGAAATGTCTGAAATCCAAAAATGAACATTTGGCGCTTTTTGATCTACACATACGCATTGAGGAAATTTATCAAACCTTAAATTGATTTCTTTTGCCTTCCCCACAACACCCAACAGGCCATTTTTCGAACCTCAGTTTGTGCTGAATCAGTTCCTAGTGGGTTGAGCAGGGCTGCGACTCGGCACAACGAGGGAGGGGTCGTGAAAAATTGGGACAACTTTAGAGAAAAGAAATGAAAATTTGGGGGGGGGGAGTCGAAAAATTTCCGAAATAATATAACCTACTTCGAAATAGTCAGTAGCGTGGAATAATTATGCATTTTAAACTTCTTTTTAGTCACTCAGATGAGGCTAAAATAGTTTTTAATTCAGGGGGATCGTGAATTTTTTGCTAAATTCAAGTCAACAAGGGGGTCGTAGCTCCACGAAATTGGCGCAACGGCCCGCTCAACCCTGCACACAATGGTCCGCTCCAGGGTTCGACGCAAGGTAAGGAGCTTCGCAGGGGAGTCTGAGGTGCGGACGGGTGGAGGGGATCCGAGAAAATCGCCAAAAATTTGAACAAATCACGATTATGGGGAAGGGGTCACAGAAATTCGAGGGAATTTTGACCAAACCACGCACGCTCTTGAGGGTAGGTCTCAGTGAGCGGATGGGGTCGTATACATTTCGGCCTAAGAATGAAAATTTATGAATTTGAGGCGGAAGATCGTAAGAAATTTGAACTAGAACCTCACCCATGAAAACGGCTCCAAGATAATTTTCGGCACTTTTTCAAATTCTGGTCACCAACTCAGAAAAATGAAAACAAGTTACTTGTAACATAAAAGCCCGAAAACAAGTTACTTATTATCTTTTATTGCGCCATTTAAGTTAAATGTAACATATCGGAGGCGCACTGCACGCGGTTTCCGTTCGATATGTTGCAAGTATCTTGAGTGACTTGAGTTAAGTCGCAAGTAACTTACATCAGCTTAGATGTCTTACAAGTAACTTGTTTTCGATTTCCAAAAGAATACTGCGTGCACTCAGAAAAATGAAAACAAGTTACTTGTAACATAAAAGGCCGAAAACAAGCTACTTGTAACATATCTGAGCAGGGTTGGGCAGGCCGTTGCGCTAATTTTCGTCGGAGCTACGACCCCCTTGTTGACCGAGATTTGGAAGTAAATTATCGAAAATTTACGATCCCCTCTCGAGATGAAAAATTTCTTTAGCTCCCTTTGAGTGACAAACTTGGGGAAGTTTCAAACCTGTGGTTATAAAAGACAATTTCCTTATTCCTACCTCATTTTACCTTTAAAATTGGTTTCGAGAAATTCCCATTTTCTCCAAACATTTTACGAGCCCCACCCCCAAATTTTCATTTTTTTTCGACAATTCCCAAAATTTCTACGGCCCTCCCTTGCGCCAGGTCGCAACCCTGCTCAACCTTGTATCTGAGCCGATGTAAGTTACTTGCGACTTATCTGAGGTCATTTAAGTTACATCGGAGGCAAATTGCACGCGGTTTCCCGATATGTTACATGTATCTTAAATGACCTGAAATCAGTCGCAAATAACTTATATCAGCTTAGATATGTTACAAGTAACTTGTTTTCGATTTCTGAGAGGACACTGTGTGCGGTGCACCTCCGATATGTTACATGTAGCTTAAATGGCACAACAAAAGTCGCAAGTAACTTGAATCCAGGGTTGAGCAGGGTTGTGACCAGCCACAACGATGGGGTCCTAAAAATTTTGGAAAAAAAAATGAAAATGGGGGAGGGTCGTAAAATTTTTGAAAAAATAGGATTTTTTCGAAACCACTTGATGACTAAACTTTTGCTTCTCTTTAAAATTTGACACTAAATAAAGCTTTAAAAAATTGGTCCCAGGGTTCGTAAAATTTTGAGATTTTTGGTAGAAAAGAAAAATTGGGGGGGGGGTCGTAGTCGCGACAAAAATCGCCACAACGGTCTGCTAAAACCTGCTTTAATCGGCCTTTTTTTCAATAAGAAGATATTTCCAAGGGGGATGTACGACGCACTCGCGGGGTCAGGCTTACGACTGGCGTTGCTGCTGGCTCAATTACCTACCTCTACACCATCAGGGAAGGCCCCGCCAGGGTTGAGCAGGCCGTTGCGACCGGTGACCAAAATTTTACGACCCCCTAGTGACCAAAAATTTTACGAACCTTCCTCCCCCTGGGATGCAAAAATTTTCATGACCAAGATTATTGCGAACCCCCCCCCCCCGGAGGTAATCTTCATTTGAACTGTTCAGAATTCATACGCGACTTGCTACTCTTGCCTCACTCTACCTTTCCGGGTGGTTTGGAGTTAAACCCCATTTTTTCGAAAATTTTACGAACCCCCCCCCAAATTTCTTTTTTTTTTCGAAAATTTTCCGACATTTTCAAGACCCCCGTTGCGACCGGTCGCAAGTCTGCCCAACCCTGGGCCCCGCGCAACATGCTTTGCATGCTTTGCGTAGTATGTGGTCTGGGACGCGCTCTCTGCGTCGCGTGTCGTCTGCGTCACGTGATGGCCACCCATAGTGAAAATATTAATTAACGTTACATGTAACGTAAATTTATATTACATGTAATATAAATTTGAGTTACATGTAATATAAATGTATGGTACTTGTGATATAAATGCAAGTTACTTGAGACATTCAAGCAAGTTTCATTTATATTACAAGTAACTTGTTTTCATTTTTCAGAGAAGAACGGTACCCAGCTGAGCACCGCTGGACCTCAGATGCACAACGTGGGGGGGGTCGTAGCTCCACCAAGGTCGGTCGCAACACCTCGCCCTCGCTTGAGCCTGTATGTGTGGGAGGGGGGTCTCCAAATCACGCCCAATAAGGGGGGGGGAGTGAATTAGGCCTTGCCCACACCTTCGTTCGACACTACTCAAAAAAAGTTCGTACCTCATGAATTCCAAAGTGTGCATAAGAGTCAAAATAGTAATCCTTGCTGGTCATTTCTGACGGCGGCGGTCGAGGAGTGCCGTCAGCAGCGGTCGCTGTTGCGTTCTCTGTCATGGTTACCTAAAAACAGCTTTACATTAAAATTTTAGTGTATGCAATGACATAGATGATGGTAGAAACCTCACAATCTTTCTACAAGTGATACGGATCCGATAAAAAAATTAAAATCTAAGGTTCGAATTTTTGTTCCGGCTCGCTTATAATCAAGGGAAAAGCGTTTACGAAGAAAAAACCGCCTCAAAAAATAGCAAAAAAAGGCCATGAAAGCTTTTAGAGGCATTTAGATTTAAAATTTTTATTGCAGGTTCGAGTATAAAAAAACTCTAAGAACAGATTTTTAATAAAATCATGTTGAACAAAGTCTAAAAGACCTCGAAGCATTCAAAAAAAAAGTCTCGCCTCAGAAATTTCCTTAAAATTTTCAAAAATGTCGCAAATCGATCGTAAACAGATGTTTGAAAAATCCGTTAAAATTACGATTCTGAGGTCAATGTTACTGCTGCATTTTAGGTTATCTCACATCAATTTACTTCTGGAGATACTTTAGATTCAGGTTGAACTGATAGAATATAATCAGAGTAGAAAACCCCACTAATCCCCTAACGTTAGACCAGATTTGTTCGAGAAATAGGATAGGTTTACATTTTTGATTATGAAAATCCGGTTGCAAAAGATTTGAATACAGAAAACTGCAAATTTCTGAATGAATCTACTATGTCAGCATGGCGGAAGAATAAAATGGAAAAAACACTCTGCTTTTCAATAAGAATTCATTTAAAAACGGACACAACTTAGGCACAAACAGACACTTAGCTAATCCCAAAAGAGTAAATGACTATTACTATACTTGTTGGCATACTACTCACAAGTTACGAATAACAAAAAAGTAGCAAGAAAGTAAAAAAGCTCGAAAGAAAATCGTGAAAACGCGCAAATTCAAAAAATTGACGAGCGAACCGCAGTTTTCCATGCGGGACCAGACGCGTGCAACGTCGCTGTTCCCTTTAAAGTGGTGCCCTTCTCGATTGGGAAAGGAATATGTATGTACCAAGGTTTTACAAGAACGATTATAATGTTCTAGCGAAGTTTAGGTACCGTAATCGTTGCCGTGAAATTGAATGCATTGGGAGTGTTGGCTGCGGGCGAAACAACTGAATGGACGGCGATTAATAATTTTTAAACCCTCATCATCCCTTATGGCCTTTTTGAAGAGGTTCACAAACAGGGCAGGTGTCATTGCAGCAGGGGGGGGCACTTGGCTATCGTACTTGACCACGCCCATTTTTCCGTGCGGGAACGAATTTTTTGGGGCCGAATAGACTTCCGTCGCTGAAAGGCGCGGCAGTATGCAACATACGGTGAATCGATCGTGCGGCGCCGCATGCTACCGCTAGTTTCAGCCACGGTAGTCTGTTCGGCCCCTATAACTCCAACCCGTGTTTTCCTCCCCTTCTAAAATCAGTACAGCCGTTGCGGCACGGAAAAATGGGCGTGGCCAAACGCAACAGCCACGTGCCCCCCTATAGCGATAGCACCAATTCCTAAATTAAGTTTCGGACGCTACAGCACCCCATTTTATTAGAGTGCAACGGTCCGGCCCTCCATACTCTTAAAAAAAAACATGGAGCAATAAAAAGGCGAAAAAAATCAGTTGCCGTCAAATTAGTTGTTTGTTCTGCAAACGACAGCGGCTGAGCAATTAATTTCACAGCAAAGATTACGGTACCTATTCTCTGCTAGCACACTAAAATCGTTCTTGTTAAGGGTTTCATGGAGAGTGTGGGGTTTTAAGAGTCCCTCACATTCGGAACATACTATTCCTTAGACAAAACTCTGAATCTCATCGGTCAATGCTAGCAGTGCGATGGTTATTTCCATCTACGGTGAGAAAGCAGAGGCGAAACGGAAATTTAATGGGTTGGCGAAGGTCCTCTATCGATTGAATCCACTTCCACAGTTTTTTATTGATTTTTGCGAAAAATAAAATAGATAATTCCAGAAAACCGATATAATTACACGGCAGTGAGTTCAATTGATAGAGGACCCTCAAACACTCATAACTGTCAAGTTTGACCGCTGATTTTCTTCGATAAAGTGAGATACCATCACACTGACAGCTTTGACCGATGAGATTCACAGGTTTGTATTCCTTAGCTGGATCCTAGTGGTTGGAAGAAACTCGTCAAATCTTTAAGTACGGAAGGCGACGATTTCAACCGAATCGGGGACCAACCACTCTACTATACTTGTTCCGAATTGAATAATGGGATGAGAATCCGACTGGTCTAGTCGGATAAAAAAGTCGAATTCTTATTCGAAAAGTCGGATATTAGAAAAAGTGCAATATCTGACTATACTCAGACAGTCGTTGTGGTCCGCTGCCGAGTAAAGGAAGAATTCGCTGCTCCGAAACGTCGGCCGTTTATCCCGGGGCATCGCACTGCGGCGCTTTCTTTAACGCCTGGTTTCACCCGAAACACCTGGTGGTTGGCTCGAGACAAGCACAAACAACAGCGGCCTGGCGGAACACAACTACAAACGAGTGTCTGAGTAGTTAAAAGTCGGATGTTCGGAAAAGCTCAAAATCCGACTAAAGCAGGAAAGTCGGATATTCGAAAATATGTAGCGATTTAAGACTACAGTCGGAAATTCGAATTTCCCAAAAAGTGAAAAATAAAACCTTGAAAAACCGGAAAACGAACATTAGCAGCTTCGTAAATAAAGCCTAGCTTGCTCGAATCGGTCCGGGCGGAACAAGCAGCGTAGCGGTCGGTTAAGGTGGAAGACAACAGCGATAAGGAGATTTTGACGCGAATAGCCCGATAAGCTTTGCTTCAACCGACTCAAAATGTGGGAGAAAGGCTATAGCATCGATATCAACCCCCAGGGAAGGTGTCAGTAAAATCGTAGACATTAAGGGCAAAGTTCACGACAAAAAATATCCTAGAGTTTTCACCAAGAAAAAAAGAAAGTTTTGAAGTCCATTGCAACAAAAATATAAAAGAAAGGCTGAAAACCATCCATAAATAGCCCCATACGACCCTAAAACTACTGTGTGCTATGCCAGCCCCGCCCACTTCCTTGCTGCAGGGGGAGGGGAGAGGCAAAGCACATCCAGGTCTCTGAGAGTTTTGTCCGAGAAATAGCCGCGAAATGCCTGCTTGCCGCGTAATACCCGCTAAATAGCCGCCAAATAATGCTCGCCGCGAAATAACCGAAAAATAGCCGCTAAATAATGCACGCCGCAAAATAGCCGCCAGATAATGCTCGCCGCAAAATAGCCGCGAAATAGCCGAGAAATAATCCTCTCCCGATGGATATACGGAGCATTCCAGAGGCATGATTCAGATGTCATCACCTCCGTGGGTTCAATTACACAAGTTTGATGTACTTTGACCTCTCTCAGCCTCTGGAGGCCAAACCCAACCGCTGGGAGCCCCAGATGGTGGCTCGGCGAGCCGACGACGGACACGTCTTGGTTAATTTTGTTTACTTCTAGATGTTTCTCTTTTATATCTCGGCTATTTCTCGGCTACTTCTTTTCCGTTCCATGAGAAGCCGAGAAATGGCCCACCAGGAGCCGCTGCGGAGCCTGGTGGGCTATTTCGCGGCTATTTCGCTGCCATAACTCTCAGAGTACCCTGAAAAGATCTCTAGACAAAGTTTCAATCTGATCGGAGACTCTAATCAATCAGAATACCGTTTGCATAGTTACCTAGTCTCACAAAAATTAAGGCTGATCCTATTCAGTGCACGTCAAAAGTACAGAAAAGTGTTAAACTTCGAGGTTTTGCAACAATTTCAGGTTTGAGGTCCGATTTGGATGCGTAAATCGGAGTCCGTGTCTTACAAGGAAACTTCCATCAATCAGCCTATCCATTACGAATGAAATGCACTTTACTCGACTATTTTTGGACACAGAGCCCGAACATGTCCTTCCCAGCTGCCTAGAACCACTCTAAAAAACATCCTAGATTCTCAGACAGTAGGTGCGGTCTGACCGCTGGCAATCAAGGCCTCTCCGGGCGGTACGCCGGCAAGTTGCGGGCGGATCGCTGCTCATTGTGACCTCGGCGGGCGGATCGCTGCCTCTCGTCCTCTCAGCGGGCGGATCGCTGCGTTTTGGCGGGCGAATAGCGGCACCTGGGAAAGTTGATCACGCTTGCGGGCGGATCGCCGGCAAGCTCTGGAGCGGCGATCCGCCCGCGACCTGCCAGTGATCCGCCCGCAAGGGCTTTGACAGGCGGCGATCCGTTCGCTGAGCTATGAGATGCAGCGATCCGCCCGCAACCTGCCAGCAATCCGCCCGCCAGGGCTTTGATAAGCAGCAATCCGCCCGCTCGAATTTCACACGGTGAAACTTGTCAATCATTGACAAGTTCTTTTCTGTTATCAGTATACCGAAGGGTATAAAAGGCGCTCCATCGCACTGACTGCTCACTCGGCATTTTGAGGCCGATCCTGAATGGTGACTTAAAGTCACCTCTGAAGGATCACTCAGAGGCCGAAGGATAATTTTTGTCAGCTGAGGGATGGTCCCCACGGCTAGGGGGGGGGGTGGTCCCGCACACGGAGACCGTGGTGGGAACCACCGGAAACCAACATGTGGCATCGAGAGAGGATCGCTGGCTGATGGCGGGCGGATCACTGGCTACTGGCGGGCGGATCACTGGCTACTGGCGGGCGGATCGCTGGCTACTGGTGAGCAGATCGCTGGCTACTGGCGGGCGGATGGAGGGAGGATGTCGATCCGCGCGCCAAAAGTCAGCGATCCGCCCGCGCCTACTGTCTGAGTACGCCTGAATACAAATTTTGAGCGAAATTCGAACAAAAATCACAAAACCCCAAAAAATCAATGATGTACATATAGCCTAGCTCCCTCATTCTGAGCCGGTTCAAGTATGGCTTATCGGGCTGATCATGTCAGAATCTTCTTATCGTTGTTATATTTTGCCATGACCGACCGCTCCACTGCTTGCTTCGCCCGGACTTATTCGAGCCAGCTAGGCTTTAGGTAAAAGGTGCCCTTACCTTGCCGCAAGGCTTTGAAAAACGCCTATAAATTTTCCAAAGCGTTTTTAGACTGCTCCGAGGGGCAAACACGAATTCCACGTCTAGAACGGTTCTGGAAAAAGCCATTTCATCCGGAATGGCCAGGCTGACAAAAAGTACAGATAACTTCAATTGGCAGAAAACTAGAAAGTTTCATCTGATTATCAAATTGTTTTTGATTTGTTGAAGCAAAAATTCCTTATTACAAAAGGTGCAGGAACATGTGGCGAAAAGCTAATTTTTTGAAAATATAGCAATATCACTCACAAATGAATTCAAATTGGTGAGCATTTTCTAAGACAATGGTCCGGGAAATGCTCAACACACCATCACGAGTTCTTCCGGACATGCGGAATTTGTTAACTAGAATCTCTTACAAGGGACCACTTCGAACATAAAATGGAGTTTTGAAAAACGGTCTTTTGAGTGTTGTATAGGAGTTAAAAAGAAACAATTTGAGATTTTAAAATTTCACTCAGTCCTCACGGGTAGATCAAAAACGATCAAAAAAGGAAAGAAACCAGAACGTTGGATTGGGAGGACGTAGCACAAATGTGAGCTATACAGTGGCCTTGAAATCATCTGAAAAGGTTCTCCTAAAAGTTTGAAGATGAAATCTAGCTAGGTTCTCGAGTTATGACTTATTCATTGATCCCCTGGACAATGCTCGTTGCTTTCAAACCACCGATCACTGCAATGTGATAGTCGGAATGAACTAGTAGCACACCGTGGCTCAGTCGGTTAGGCTTTGGATTACGAAGCAATTGAGAGATGGTTCGAACACTTTGGGATCATTACTGCATTATGGCTGGTAGTAATGAAATTTCTATGTGTTCACCTTTCTTGTTTTGAGTTTTAACAGCGTCTCTTGTTTTTTTATACCTCTTTTCTTATATCGCAGAGGTAACGTGATATAAACGGAGAGCGGTTTACATCAATGTTAGAAACTATAGAAATTCCGAGGTTTCGACAATTGCTAGAATATCAAGAATACCCTTACCCTTCTCCCCCACATATGTCACAGAAAAACCGTCCTTAATTCGGAGAAACACTTTAGGGGACTTATTTTGATATATGACACTGGAAAAAAGTTCGGACAAGATGAAACTTCGTGGACTTGTTTCTTGATCAATGATCAATCATTTTAGAAATAATTGTTGTAAACAGAAGTGGGTTTGCCTAAACTACAAGATCCATTGAAGCAACCTAATACTTTAGCGCATGGCTCGAAGACTCAAGAAAAGTGTTTGGTTATCAATTCCAAAATTTGGAGTAGAACAGAACCACTCTTTTGAAAACGCATCTTACAAGATAACTACTTTTATTCAGCCTGGCCATTCTGGTTTAAATGTAGTTTTCTGGAGCCATTTTGGACGTAGAATCCGAGTATGCTCTCCGCAGCTTCTCTGAAAAACAGAGAAGCTTTTATGAAAAGAAGTTGTAGTCGTTTTTCCAAGCCTCAACGTTTTTCCACATCAAGGAAATTTTAGGGTGATTAGGAAAAAATTTTCGGATTCGGCTCAAAACTTGTATGTAGGGGTAATCTAGGGTGCTGAGCACGAATCTAGAGATTGTTTGCCGAAATTCTGAGGTTTACTGTTGTTTGCGGTAGTTGTCATGACATAGAGGGCCTACACCTACCTTAATAATTTGAAAATTGACAAGTGAACATCAAATTCGTATTCAGCACCCCGAATAACCCCGTTCAGAAATTTTCAGTCAATTCTGAGACTATGACCCAACTACCGTATATCCACCGTAATGTACCGTAATCTGTCGAAAATCGATAAACTGACCTCAGATTCGTTATGAGCACTTTAAATAACCTCCGAAAGCGAAGTTTGAGTCCTAAATTTTTTCTCGACCTTTGGAGCCCCAGCTCAAGGCCATTTTTGGGGGTTCAGAGATCGAAAATTTTTTTTCGCCCAAACTCAGCCTTAGGGGGTAATGTGGGACGCTGAACACGCATATGGGGTTCGTTTCCTGTTTTTTAGCGGAGTTCGTCAGGTTAGGGTGCATTGAATGGCATTTCACCTACCGCAACCCATTGTTTTGATGGTTTTTGATCTACCCGTGAGGACTGAGTGAAATTTTAAAATCTTGAATTGTTTATTTTTACGCCCTCTACAACTCTCGAGAAACCGTTTTTCGAAACTCCACTTTTTGTTCAAAGAGGTCCCTTGTTAGAGCTGTTCTGTGGTATCAAAAATACTAGCTTTTCTATTCTGGATGTGCTTCCACCAAGGAAAAAGCGAAAAATCAAATGAAATGATTTACTATTTATTTTTTCACCAGTTATATTTCTACATTCACATTTCAATAACACAAAATCAGCCTTTGTGCCTTCAGAGTATTTTTTCTCAGCTAAACAATGTGGCTTACACATTATTTTCACAAAAATGCACAATAGCCTGACATGTTCCTTCTCCTGTTGTCAAGTTGCTTAAAAAATGTCCGACTGTTCCAATGCCTTGTTCCGTCATTTTTTTCTGGATTCTTTGATTGACCTCTTGGTTATCGATCATGAACGAGCAGTCACAGTTTTCGGTTTTTCTCCGGCTGACATCTCACTTTCTCCTTATTTTCGAATCGAATCTTATCGACCAGCCATCTAGTCTCACCGTCATGAACCAACCAACACCAACACAAGCCCGCTTCGTAATTTACCCCATTGCGCTCATTCATTTCAGCCGCTACAGATGTCTATCTCCCCGTAAGCGTATTTTTTGGCTCCTTTGCTATGACTTCTGCATCTTTTTTTTTCAGGCACTTTCGCTATTTTTCACGATTTTTCGCGCCACTCTCGCTTTTTTCCAAAACCAATATGTTAGTCGTATTTCGATATTGGATTCAAATGAAAAGTTTGATTCTATAACGCTCTTAAATCATACACAGTGGCGTGCAGTCGCTTCATGAAATCTAGTCCGATCTGTCAAAAGCCGCGGCTTCTTCAGGCCGCGTGCGCTAATGCGAGGCGCTCGATCGTAAATCAATAGCCCCCGACTGACAGCACAGCCAGAGCCGCGCCTGACTGCATGTACTCAGAAAAATCGAAACAAGTTACTTGTAACATAAATGTAACTTACTTGAATGTCTCAAGTAACTCACATTTATATTACATGTAACATACATTTATATAACCTGTAACTTAAATTTATATTACATGTAAGTTACACTTCTGTTACATGTAACTTACATTCGAAGTTTCACTATGGGTGGCCATCACGTGACGCAGAGGGCGTGTCCCAGACCACACACTACGCAAAAAAATGCTGTGCTGGGCCTTCCCTGCTGGTGGGGGGGGGTCAAGTACCTCAAACTTGGGTAATTGAACCAACAGGAACGCCAGTCTTAAGCCTGACCCCGCGAGTGCGTCGTACATCCCCCTTGGGAATATCTTCTAGACCGATTTAAGTTACTTGCGACTTATATTGTGCCATTTAAGTTACATGTAACATATCGGAGGCGCACTTCATGCAGTGTCTTCTCAGAAATCAAAAACAAGTTACTTGTAACATATCTAAGCTGATGTAAGTTACTGACTTATCTCAAGTCATTTAAGTTACATGTAACATATCGGAGGCGCACCCCACGCAGTATCCCGCCGATATGTTACATGTAATTTAAATGACCTGAGATAACTCGCAAGTAACTTACATCGGCTCAGATTTGTTACAAGTAACTTGTTTTCGGCCTTTTATGTTACAAGTAACTTGTTTTCATTTTTCTGAGTATGGCGTCGACGGTCCCACAGTCCTTGACAAACCCACATTGATTTGCCGTCATTGTCAAGATATCCTTGACAAGGGAAGTACTGTGCTTCTCTGGGCCAAATTCCGGTCCGCAATTGCGTCCCGACACGCTTTGAGGCCGCGCGTATTGATTCGGAAGAGTTTCCAGCGCAGTAGCCGCCGACCTGTCGGCTCTAGGTGTGTTTTAGAAACTTAAAAATAAACAAAATTGGAGAAAACTGTATAAAAAAAACCATATCGAGTCGGCTTTGGCGCTGGAAACTCGACTGACTCGAGCGCGTGCGGCCGCAAAGCGTGTCGAGACGCAATTGCGGACCGGAATTTGGCCCAGATAAGCACAGTATACAAAGCGTAAGTCGGATGTGCCAAAACGACTAGTATTGTTAGTACTTCTTGTGGCTCAATAGTAAAACTGCACAGTATTCCGCCCCGAGCTGCAGGCTTATAGAAGTTACAAACTTAATAGGGTCGTTTTCTGTGCTTTTGGTAACTTCCAAAAAGCGCTTTAATCTTCGAAAAATCCGGAAATGGATCTCATTAATGTGTTCAGCGCCTAAAACTGCCCCCCCCCCGAGCTTAATTTGGGTAGAGGCACATTTTCCATACTTTGTCCAGACTAACAGCGTTTTGGACTTTGGGCCATTATTTGTACCGATTAGAGGGCTCTGTAAGCGTTCTAGAAAAATGTTTCAGATTTGGCTTAAAATTCTCGCAGGGTTTTTTTTGGGGGTGCTGATCACGAATCTGTGATTTATTAGTCGATTTTCCAAAGTTTTCGGCTGATTTCGTTCAAAGCTTCCCAACCGGGGAAAGTTTCGTGGGAGAACGACACTTTCGAGATATCCGGATCTCTACGATAGATGTGACTCAAATTGTTTCTCAGGGGTTTTTTTGGAGTGATAAACACGAATCTGGAGTCTGTTTATCAATTTTTTTCGCAGATTACGGTGGGTATACGGTTGTTCAAAAGTTTGTTCAAAACCTCAGATATTACTCGAAGTTTGTACGCGGGGGTTATTCGTTGTGGAGAATACGGATTTAACGTTCGTTTGTTGATTCTCAAAATACTAAGGTGGGTTCAGCCCTCTAAATGACATGTTACCTACCGTAACCTACAATGAACCTCAACATTTCGAAAAATGGACTCCAGATTCGTGTTCACCACCCTAGATTACCCCTACATACAAGTTTTGAGTTCTATCCGAGAAAATTTTTGAAACTTCAAAAATATGCCTGATGGGTAATAATACCTTTGGCTTATACGCGAGGCTTAAAAATGCTCATAACTTATTTGAACCTGCAGCTCGGGGCGGGATATTGCGCATTTTTACTATTAGATCAGAAGAGATACGAACGATACAAGTCGTTTTCGCAGGTCCGACCAACGCTTTGTATGCTTCCCTTGTGAGTCGATTGCCCAGGATGCGCTCGACAATCTTCATGGTGTGGCATAGCAAGCGAATTGGCCTATACGAGGAGCATTCAGAAACATCTTGTTTACCCCTCCAGATCGGCACCGTTACACTTGTTTTAGAGATATTCGGGGTTCTGCCTTCAGCTACTGTGCTTCTCTGGGCCAAATTCCGGTCCGCAATTGCGTCTCGACACGCTTTGCGGCCGTGCGCTTTCGAGTCGGAAGAGTTTCCAGCGCCGCAGCCGCCGATCTGTTGACTCTAGGTGGGTTCAAGCAACTGGAAACTGAACAAAATTGAAGAAGACTGTACAAGAAAGAAATAGCGAGTCGGCTTTGGCGCTGGAATTTTGACTGACTCAAACGCCTGCGGCCGCAAAGCGTGTCGAGACGCAATTGCGGACAGGAATTTAGCCCAGAGAAGCATAGTATAATCCGATTAAACTGTTTGGCAGGCCATTCAGAACCATGATCGCCTAGTAACTTCCACACCTCAGCAGACAAGGCGTTAAAGATAGGACTTTTACAGGCGTCACCGTCTACCATTACAGACAATCGTTTCGGGACCACCTCGAAATTTACCGGCAGTAAGCCAAGACACGAAGAAGCGCAGCGAATCGCAGCGAAAACAAAGACTGGGTTCTTGCAGACGTGTTCTGTGTATTGAGATTAACGACACAGCTTGCCTTAAACTTCTCCTAGGCAGGTACCTATCATGATTTTGAGTTTCTTGTACTGATTTACGGGCAATTGTGTGTAGATGCATAAGCATGCTTACGCTTGTGACCCGAGATCGACCGAGTATTCACGTAGAAAAGAGTTTTTAGATGCTGAGCAGAACTTTGACATCATTTTTTTCGCTAAATAAGGGAAGAACAGATTTTGTTTAGCGTGTGTACTTTCCGCTCGTTAACCGGCTTTTTCGTCTATATCGCAGCCTTATGCGTGTGGTCTATCCGATTCCACAAAATCCAAGTAACTATTAAATTGCTGATGACAAGGAAAAGAGGGACACAAACAGCCACATTCGCTGTCGCAGGTCATTTTCTGGAACATTTGCATCACTCTTGGCTTGCTGCCAATGAATGGCGGAGTGGTCCCGCCACGATTGTCTGTAGCGGTGGACGGTGACGCCTGTAAAAGTCCTAGTTTCAACGTCTTGTCCTTAGCAGGCGGAAGATCCGGACCAGTTGCTCTGCTCGATTTCATTTTAGTGACTGTCCAAGAGCAAAATATATGTCGCTTCAGAAAAAAATCATGGTTCACTGGCCAGTTGACACTTTCAATGACCTTTATCTGTGTTGATGGATAGGCTCAGACATTAGCAGGCCCGGAGCGCAACCGATCCCGCCCCTCCCCGCCCACTGCAACCGAAACGCAGAGCAGTTGATATTCGAACTTGCGGTGCATTTCGGTTGTGATTTCAACGTGCAGTGCGTTCAGGTTGCTCTCCGGGCCACATGCGTTGACTGACGCGCGCATTTCGAAATCGGATGAATCAATTGAAACAAGGAAGAGCATCTGGGCTTCCTGCGATTTTTGAGAGGGATTCCCACTGTTTCTCTTTTATGGCTTGTGATTGATTTCCTCTGCTCCATTTGCGCTCAATATTCGACCATCCTAGAATTCACAATATTCTTCATATTTGTGCAATATTTACACTGTATTCAAAAAATGAAACGTTAACATGACTTTCCGAACGCATTTTGCGATTTATTTAATCATTTCGAAAAAATGTGAAAAACGAATCGCTCGGATATTTCAATTTATTTTTGTGTATATTTACATTTATATTTAAATTTTAATGTTTGGATTAAATATGTGTAATGCATACTTTCGATTGTTAGCTTTGAATCGTTCAACGAGATCATTGGAAGGACTGGGAAAGGGCGGTTGTTATGAATACCTAATAATTTCAGGGAAACATACCTAATATTTGGAGGAAATCAGGTGAAATCAGAAGATTAATGGGTGAAGGAGGGAAGTTGTGACGGAATCAAAATTCTAAGCAGGGGAAAGTGTATTAAGCTCAAAAGTATTTCATAATCAGCACTAGCTTAGAAAAGGGACAATTAAGGGTCATATATATCCAAAGAAATTCAGAAGGATTGGGGAATTCGGTGAATGTGTGGAAATCGTTGGATTCTTCCTTGAAAAATCGATTAGCTTAAATGGGTGCCATAATCGATCAGCGAAGCGTCTGAACCACGTCGGTGTATCGATTTTTGCAACTGTGTTGCTAAAATCGGTTTATAGAAAGCGCCCGGGGCGCAACTATGTACGCTGTATGATGTACTGTGACGTCATCAGCCGACAGTTGCGCTCAGGGCGCTGCGTGAATCAATCTCGTCAGTAGCACCCGGAGCGCAACGTATGCCGCCTGGATCGCAACATATGTGGCCCGGAAATTGCCAAATTTGTCACCCTGAGCGCAACATGGACGCGGCTCCGAGTGCATTCGGGGTGGGCTCAGGGTCTGTTATCGTCTGAGGGAAGCGCTCGCAAAAAGCGTGTTATTGTTGTTTTAGAACAGTGTCAGTTTGAAAGGTCGCAAAGTCGTCACTTGTGTCGCAAAAAAAAAACTCAAGGTCTCTCAAAGTGAAAAGTCATGATGCGTTTCTCGGTGCTGTTGTTCTGTACCAAGGACGAGCGGATTAAACGTCAGGCCGACGGTCATACTTCCGGGTTTTTCGGACCTCTCGCAGTGAACTGTTTTCATTTCCGGCAAACGATTTAATCACAACACTATGCAAATTTCGAACACCAACCGTCAAAAACTATTTATTCAAGTGAAATTGGGTCATACCTCTTCCACCGGTCAACACATACATATGATCTTCCTTTTCGGTCTGATTTTCTATTTTCAAAGAAGCATGGGTAGGCGCTAGCGAAATTACCCTAACCAGGCTTTTTGGCTTTTTCTGAACTCACTTCTTTTATTTATCGATTATTCATGAGGGAAAGAAAAGTACACTCTGTTTATGCCGAAGTGCACGAACTCATGGTCCGGCACGGGTCCTCTATTGCCTGTCTAGTACGGTAATCGACGCGTTCTCGGCCGACCCCTGTATGCATTATACTAGTTCCGAATGAAATTTACTTCGAATGTCCGACTTTCGACTATACTCGGATATCACGCCCTTTCGTATATTCGATTTTTCGACTGTAGTCGAATATCACATTTTTTGAAATATTCGATTTTTCGAATGAAAAGTCGACTTTTCTATCCGACTGAAATAGTCTAATACTCATCTGATTAATCGTTTCGGAACAAGTATAGTATGGATCCGCGACCCCGCAAAGGGGTCTGCAGAGTTGTAGAGACCGGCAAGCGATCGCCGAGCGTCAGCCTTGACGCGGCGACAAAAATATTCCGGAACATTATCGTCGCGGCGTCAGTTGCCGCTCGCTGGCAGTGATGTAGGGCCCAGGGCTGTGCGTTAATAACGTTAACGTGTTAACGCATTAACGGGTTAACGCGGTTTTTTTCAAAAATTAACGATTAAAGGTTAACGAAAAAGTCCCGAAATCACGTTAATTTTTATTTCGTTACTGTTCCGTCCATTTATGCTTTTTTGCATGTCAGGATTCCTATTTTTGAAGAGTATTCGTTTATTGTTCTGGCTGATAGTATTAATAATCCATGAGGATGATTTCCAAGTTTGGAGTGTACGGACTGCGGTGTTTGGTATGGAACGTGTTTCATGTTTTTTCGGGACGTCTGGTTATTTATCGATTTTCGTGGTGGTCAGGTAATGTTTTCAAAAATGTTAACGAAATGCAAAATTAACGTGTTAACGCATTAACGGATTAACGCGGTTTTTTTTTTCAAAAATTAACGATTAACGGTTAACGAAAAAAAATTTTCATTAACGCACACCCCTGGTAGGACCGTCGCGGCGTCAATACACTCTGCTGTGCCCCCTCGTCGCCCTTCACACCGCGTCGGTCGCCCTCGTCGCCGAATGTATTTGATATTGCATCACCCAGTGCAGCTCGTCGCAGCGAGAAGCGCCGCGACTTCAACTCTGCGGACCACTTAATAGGAGAGACCGGCCAGTGGCTGCCGAGCGTCAGGCTTGAACAAGTACAGTATGGATCCGCGACCCCGTAAAGGGGTCTGTAGAGTTGTAGAGACCGGCGAGTGGTCGCCGAGCGTCAGCCTTGACGCGGCGTCAATACACTCTGCGGTGCTCCCTCATCGCCCTTCACACCGCGTCGGTCGCCCTCGTCGCCGAATGTAATCCATATTGCATCAACCAGCGCTGTTCGTCGCTGCGAGCAGCACCACGACTTCAACTCTGCGGACCCCTCAGAGGCCGAATAGAGTCCCACCGCTCGAAGGTGCGGCTCAGCGGCGGGACTCTATTCGGCCCCGTAAGCGATTGATACCTCACTACCGCGGCTCACCCTTCCCCTAGTCCACTGTCCAGCTGGTAAGTGGGTGACTTAGAAATTTCGAATCAAGTTACTTGCGAGATATACGGGCAAAATCAAGTTACTTGTGGCTTATCTGAGTTTTTTAAGTTACTTGCGAAGTTGGGACTCGCAAGTAACTTACATGGGCATAACCACATTACTTTCAAATTTATTACATGCGCAAGCACATGTGATATGACATTTAGAAAAAAAAATCTAAAAATCAACCAACTGAACACAATCAATTCGAACACTATAGAACTAGTAAAATAAAAAAAAACTAAACCAAGACTAAAACACCAATGGTTCCTGTTGAAGATAACGACCGACCACCGTTACTTGTGAGTTTCGAATCTCGCAAGTAACTTACATTGGCCCATCAATCCTCACAAGTAGATGATCACGTCGTAACTTGCTTAACACGTGCACAGCCGGTATATAAGGCGCTTTACCCTACTCGAGTCCTCATTCGGCATTCTGATGCCAGCCCTGGGAGGCGACTTTGAGCCACTCTTCGGAGGCTAGAATATTTTTGACTGCTGGTGGGATAGGGGTATTCTCATGGCTGGGGGAGGGGGGGGGGATTCTGCTGCTCGCCTCTGAGAGGGTGATTCCTCATCGCAGACTTTGGCGAAGATTACGCCCTTGTAGTGGACGGAGGCGGGGGTATCTCTGCCTAGTACCGCGACAATCACGCACCCGTGGTGCCGTACCGATATCACCTGCATCTTAGGAGTAAGATAAATGTTACTTCTGGGTAAGATACGTGTATACTAGAAGTTACTTGTTACATAAGAGTAAGTCGCATGAAGACTTCACGTAACTTACTCAAAAGTAACGTTTAACTTGACTCAGAACTTCTGATGAGTGACGGTGGTGTAGACGGCTATTTGCTCGATTTCATGGGATCGAACCCTCGATGTCACTGAAAATTTTATCCGGTTTCTCACCTGAGTTACATATCTGGTGGGATCTGATTATCCAATGTGTGGAAACTTTTATTATGGATAGGATCCGTTATCCAGATTTTTTTCTGGGCCAGGATCCGTTTCATCCGATGAGTGGGTTTTGTGGAAATGGCAGTATCCGAGAAGCCGATCCGTCGCGATTTCGGCCATAAAAGCAATCGCGCTTCTATTTCCTATGAAGATCGAAGACCTGTCGATGTGCGTGCCCAATTTTTTCTTTCCTGGGTGCGTAGCCGAATTTACCCTCGTTTATTGAGCGAATTGAGATTGCGCGCTTCACAGGGTGGCTACACACAGCGGCTGGACTATAGCATCAACAATTACCTCTGAGGTGGGACTCTGCCTTCAACAACTAAATGGGAATCGTAGATTCCGTCCCTGAGGTTAAACGGTGCCTTTAAAGGCACAGTCCAAGCTCAGGGACTAAATCTGAGATTTCCACATAACTGTGAAGTAGACCCACCCCTTATAACACATGCCAAGTGCGAGCTGTCGACTCCTCCGAATAAGCGACATATAGGAGGAAGCCACCCTGGGGCGCCCACATCCGGAAGCCACTTTGGCACTCCCCTTTCCCGAACTTTCCAGTTCAAGTGACGTTATGAGCGATGATTTCCGATCAATAGCCCCGTTCTTCCCTTCATTCTCAGACTTCCTCTTCATTCAGGTCGGCTCGTATACATCGGTTGCAAATGACGGAAGTTAGAAGCCACGGACAACTCGTCCACTATGCTTCCGCAGCTCAATTTCTAAGGGACCATAATTTAGTTCTAAGAGGGTCTTATACGATTTCAGAGACATTATTGGAATCAGAATGGGACCGTTTTCGAGACAGGCGAAAAAACAGAAAAACGATTCTGAGGCTGGGCTTTAAAGGCACAGAACACCCAAAAAATTAATTTTCACATTTAATGCTTATCTTGGAGATATTCACACGCTGATCACAGTGGTATCTCTGAAATCGTCCAAGACCCCCTTTGAGCAGAGTTATGGCTCTTCAAAGAAGCCTAGATTTTGAGGGTGAAAAATTGGTGGACGAGTTGTCTCAGGCCTGTATTTCTCTTCATTCGCAATCGTTGCGTGAGAGAAAGCCAGGATAAGGACACAGTCCGGTAATGGACTGAAGAACGACGACTTGTCGGAATTCATCCATCCATGGAGCCGCTATCGAGTTCGAAACTCTGTTAGGGGGTCGGGCCTGTGGTGGTCGCTTATATCTCGCTTATTTGGAGGAAATGAGATCTGGCATTTGGCACGTGTTATACAGGAGGGGTCTTCTACACAATTACATGAAAATGTTAAAATTCATATCTGAGGGTGTACTGTGCCTTTAATGGATGCTGTCCGTTGCTCTCTCGTTGACAAAGGCGCATCTATCAAGTGTTTAACGCTTTTTTGGACACCTGCAGCATTTCGAGGACCGCAGAGAATCATCAACGACGGCGGTGTGTGTGTGTGTGTTTCCACTTTCGCTTCCGTTCCATCTCATCGCCACAATCAATCTTGAACCAGTTGTTTCCTGGCTGCTTCGACTGCGAACGTGCGCAAAGCATTGCGTGCTGGTTCTTTCACGTCTTCTTTTACGGTTTCTTTAGCAGCTTTTGCAATAGGGTTGTGTTAACGCCCTTACGTTAGTGTACCATTGCATTACCTTCGCGTAGTTCAAGTTTGTCTTAAATGTCAGTCTGTCTGACCACCACAGTCGAAGGCAGCTATAGTGAAAAGCGTTTCCGGTGTTTTTTTTCTTGAAAAAATGGAAAAAAATTACAAATTCCCCGACGATTATGGCTGGACGTCTGCAACTTGTAAACGAGCCAACCATGGCTACAACGTGCTTAGTGAAAATACGCAACCTCAACACTGCCTTTTTCCGCTGCCGTAGACTGTATGTATTATAGTTGTACACGAACGAAATTTTCCAAAGATTTTTCGAAATTTTTTTTGTTCGTTTTCGTTCATTTTAAATTTCGTCGAACAAAATTTTCAAATTTCGTGCGTTCGAAGTTTTTTCGAACGAAAAATTTTCAATTTTCGTTCGTTCGAAATCCGATTTTTTTCGAAATTTTTTTGAAACTCGTTCGTTCGGAATTTTTTCGAACAAATTCCGAAATTTTTGAGAAATTTCGAAATTTTCGACGAGTTTCGAAAAAAATACTAAATTTCGAAAAAAATCGAAATTTCGAATGTTTTTCGAAATTCGTTCGTTCGAAATTTTTTCAAACGATAAAATTTAGATTTTCGTTCGTTCGACATTTTTTTCGAAATTGTAGAACTATAGTATGTATCCTCCATTATGAAGTAAAATTTGTTTCCGTTAATCGCGTGCGTCTGCACGCGTATGCTGTGTCTCCTCATACTCCACACTTTCTCGCTGTCAGTATCCTTGCTCCGCATACGCAATATACTTAGTATCCGAATCACTTCATTTCGAATATCCGAGATTCGGATAATCCGATATCCGAAAATTTGAGAACACGCATTATTTGAATCGAACCAATATCCAGGAAATTTAAAATCGGCATTATCTGAATCGAACCATTATCCGAAGGGTCAAAAATTTGGATAAAATTGGATAAAAACGGATAAAACAGATAAAAATCGGATAAAACGGATAAAGTTTGCGTAAAATCGGATAAAATCGGAACAAAACAGGATAAAACCAGATAAAACCGGATAAAATCGGGTAAAAATAGGATAAATCGGATGAATCGGATAAAATCGGTTCATTTTAGGTTGAATGTAGTAAACCGGTCCACTTTTGTTATCAACTATTTGACTCACTTTTGTTTCCTCACACGTGTAATTTATGTATATGTCCAGTTCTCGTGCCTACTATTCTACTCATTTTGTAAGTGTGTGTGTGTGTGTATGTGTGTGTGTGTGTGTGTGTGTGTGTGTGTGTGTGTGTGTGTGTGTGTGTGTGTGTGTGTGTGTGTGTGTGTGTGTGTGTGTGTGTGTGTGTGTGTGTGTGTGTGTGTGTGTGTGTGTGTGTTGCCTGACATTTGTTCCGATAATATCCGAAATTTACCCGAAATAATCCGACGGATATCCGTATCCGAATCATTGGAAAAATGGCGTTATCTGAATCGATCCAATATCCGGTAAATTTAAAATGGCATTATCCGAATCGATCCATTATCCGAGGAATTACCTTCGGATAACAAGTATAATACGCAAGCGAAGTAACAGAGTATATTTGGCTTCGAAGTAGAGGATACCCTCCCTACACGGTCTCAGAACTTCGATTTTACGAGCTCACCGTTAGCCAAGTGAGAGTGGCGGACATTTATACTGAGCTTTAGGACCGTCTATAACTGTGAATGGCTCGTTTTCTGCCGTCTTTTTCAACTTTGAGGTTGCAATAGACCCCAAATCTTCCGTCTTCCGATGAGAATACAGAAACTTTTTTTCGCCAACACTGGTGATAATTGTCATTGTTCCATGCATTTCTCTTGACATTCACTGATGCTGTACTAATGAACTTTTGAAGAGATTGAATGTCCCTTGAGCACAGGTGATTTGAAGGCATTGTTCACGACAAAATCTCGTTTTTGAGTTTTCAGTGTGAAACACAACGCTGGCAGATGCTGGAGGACATAGGGTTGAGAAAAGCAAGAAAAACGGGCCAGAAATCCATAAAAACGGACGCGTTGTTAAGATTTTGTTAGCCCAGTACGCCTGCTAAGCCCGCCCCGTCCCCCGTTCTGACAAGCTTGTGACGCAGCAGACGTTTTCGATGGCAAATTGCCAGGCGACTTCGCCACGTCCAACCTGATCGATTCGCGCAGATTTTGTCAATAGCGCGCGCTTGCGAAAACTAGCAGAGCGCTATTTTGGCCTTCTTCGCGTTCTGAGCGTTTTCTTCGCTGTTTCTTCACTATTCGTTGGACCACGACCAAACAGCCTCATTATGAACGAACACACTGTCCTTACGAGATTAGCACAGTTAGTTCCACGGAGGCTACAATTAACTTGCACAAAAGTTAGTAGTCAAAATATCTATAGAAAGCTATTTCCTTTTCAGGTAATGCGAATATCACCTGAAGAGAATATATACAAGAATGTCCACAAAGGTTCGTAGACACCTCTTCATGATTTATATACTTGCTTCGGCTAAGGTTCATACAATTGTTATGTAACTAGGTGTAGTCGGCCGACTCACAGAGCAGGACGGTTAGAGTTAGATGTCACAGACTAGTGTATGGTTCGTGTCATTCAAATGGGAAGTCGCGACGCTGCTTGGCGGAAAGACGGGACCATGCCCATCGATACAAACGTTTCGCGGAAAGAAGCTGAGTGCGGCTTCCTAACTGAATGACACTGACGTGAACGAAACGGCAGTTCATACTTGCGATTACTGTTTTTTTACGTATCTCGGCTTAATTTCAGTGCTACTTGATGAAACTTGAATATCTTCTAAGCATACAAAAAATCTTATCTGAAACGCACACTCAAACTGGAATTTTAAACGAGCAGTTCCATGAATACATAATTTAAAAACGATTTGGCTGTCATACAGTGCGTCGCATAAGTATACGAACACCCTTAGAGTTCATGGTTGGACCATTCGAACGACGTTTCAAGCATCGGCACCGGTTTCTATGCTTTCCGCTATGCCGAAAACGGTAGGTCACATTGTAGGAAGGCAAATCGTACACTTTTTCCTTTTTTACATACAGAAATTCATTTTTTAACCGTCGCATAAGTATACGAACACTTGAGAAATTCATAAATTTATCGAATAATTTCAAACAATACATATGGAAAAAGTCTTCAGTATGATGTTACACCACCGTTACGCGAAATAAGTTCAAACAGTCCATCTGTCATGCTATCACTGAGGTTCTGGAGGGTTCCTTGGTCAATTTCGTTCCATGCGTCCACGATGGCCTCCTTGAGTGACTCCACAGTTCCGTATTGCCTCCCATTCTTGTAGATCTTGCGAACAATGATTCCTCAGAGGTTCTCGAGAGGATTCAGATCCCGGCTGATCGCTGGCCAAGGCAGAGTATCGACGTTGTTGCACCAGATCCACTCCAGAGTAGATCAGCTGACGTATATAGTGGCATTATCTTGGACATAACGGAAGCCCTGATGTCTCCGACGACGAAAATACGGAAGAGAATGCAAAGCCAACACTTCCTGGTACTAAAGTGAATCCATACGATTCGATACGAATGCGATTCCGACCTTCCCAGTCGCTGTGGAGGCTGCCCAAACCATCACGTTTCCTCCGCCAAAGTTTCTGCGGCTGAAGAAAGCCGGCTCCTTCCGAAGATCCCGCCAGTAGTGCCTCGAACCATCCGGACCATACAAATTAAACTTTTTCTCGTCCGAAAAGACAACCTGGAGCAACGAGTTCAAAAATTTTCCATGAAATTGGATAGCACGCGATTCAGCTCACCTTCCTCCAATTTGTACCCAGGTTTGAACGGGCGAAGTGGAGCCTGGTCGATTTGTGGCGTTCTTCCAAGCGCGGAACTTTTCTCATTACGGCTCTTTTGATGTTTTCGTTGCGATGGATCGAACGGTAGCGCTAGACACCATTTTGTTGGAGACTCTTCTGGCGATGCGTCGTTCGTCGTGTCCAGTGCCTAGGCCTCTCAGAGCGAACACGCATTCCGTAGGAGTCCGGATTCCGTAGAAACGAAGAGATGCAGCTTGGTGAACGTCCAATTTGCCGAGAGATTTGTCGGACTCCATGACCGGCGACGTAGAGAGCCCGGGCCTGGGCGTTTTCCAGAGGAGAGATGTGAACCGCGTGTATCCCGCTTGAAACAGGATTTTTTTCGTGCGTCTCTTGTACAAAAATGTCGTTTCTCTGAAGTGTTCGTATACTTACGCGACGGCTAAAAAATGAATTTCTGTATGTTAAAAAGGAAAGACTGTACGATTTACCTTCCTACAATGTGACCTACCGTTCTCGGCATAGCAAAAAACAGAGACCGGTTCCGATGCTTGAAACTTCGTTCGAATTGCCCAGCTATGAAATTTGAGGGTGTTCGTATACTTTTGCGACGCACTGTAGCTCAAGATAAGGTTATTTTCGCAAAACATGGCTTTGAAAATTATTCAGCTGGTGCTGTATGGCAGCCTGTGCTGCTTAGGGGGAGAGATGTAGATAGCTAATGCTGTGAATGTAACAATTTCCATACATATGTCACTTATAGAATGAATTCAGGTGTGAAACCTCGCCTGACAGCTCGTCTGGTGCTGACCGCAATGTTGTCGGTACTTGGTGGAGGATTTCACTTCGGCTTTCAAGTATCTATCATCAATCCAATGGCTCAGATACTCCAGAGTTTTCTTCTGGACACCTTTCAGAAGTGAGTGTGGCACTGTGTTTTACTGGGCGGGGCTGAGGGGTTCTGCAGCATAGCTTCGTTGGGTGCCTACGTAACGTCGGCATGGATTCGGAAGACTTCGCCTTCACTGTTGTAGGTTGGCGCAAACTCGGTGCCATATGCTATAACATAGGTGCACCGAGTTTGCGCCAATCTCCAATGGGGAACGCAAATTCTCTTCAGGATCCACCTCGCTGTTACTCCACCAACCTTCACCACTGGGCAGGTGAAGTGGGGAACCTTCACCATAGGGAAAACCGGTGACAACCGGTTAAACGCCCCGAAAAAGAATGAAAGTGACCCAACACTCATGCAAGTCATTTTCAAGATTGGGTGGGTGTCACTGCCGATTTTTCGGCTATACCTTTTTCACTCTAAAAAGATAGCCCTCTAGTGAAGGTTGTTTTCGTTTCCACCATGAAATTTCGCATCGACTAGCGTTTTCGGTTTCAAAAAATACGTTCCCCTTCTACCAGCCGATTTCAGTTTATTTTTTTCGCCTGAAATTATCGGTTTTTCGTCCGTAACTTTTTTTGTGCTTGGAGATAGACCATTGGTGAAGGTTGTTTTCGAAATCTCGATGGAATTTTGCGACGACCGGTGTTTCCAGTTTGGAAAAATATTTTCTCGATCCTTCAGCCTAATTCGTTTTACGAAACACCGGTTTTTTGCCTATAACTCTTCAACCGTTGAAGATAGGGGTTTGGTGAAGGTCGTTTTTGAAATCTACGTAAAATTCTGAGTCGAATGATATATCGGGTTCCTAACTTTGCTTGCCCCATAAGCCAGCCACGTGGGACAGGGGCTCTCTACACACATGGGGAGGAGTTGTCCCGTTTTTGCAGTTCGAAGCGTCACGCCACGCAATGCAAGCGAAGCGGTCCCGAGTGGATTTAAAGCCGCGAAAGGCCAGACATCACCTCCCTCGGTGTGTAGAGAGACCCTGTCCCCAGCCAGGTCGGTGGAGCCGAGCTCCATAGTTATCTCCACAGGGTGCTCTCGCCTCTATGGTGTAAGTAGGAGACGCAGAGTTCTCCTAGAGCCTACAACGGGGCTCGGCTCGACCGACCTGGCTGACTTATGGGGCAAGCAAAGTTAGGAACCCGATATATCATTCGACGCAGAATTTTACGTGGATTTCAAACACAACCTTCACCAGAACTCTATGGTTAGGTCCGCGGCCTGTGACCTCAAGAAATAACGTGTAAATTCAAACCGCGGCTGGCACGGCGGTTTAAATCTCAATCTCTGAGAATTAAATCGCCGCGCCAGCCGCGGTTTGGTTTTGAACGTTTTTTCTTGAGGACACAGGCCACGGACCTAACTATATCTTCAACGGTTGAAGAGTTATAGGCGAAAAACCGGTGTTTCGTAACATGAATTAGGCTGAAGGGTCGAGAGAATACTTTTCCAACCTGGAAACACTAGTCAACGTAGAATTTCATCGAGGTTCCGAAAACAACCTTCACCCAAGGTCTATCTTCAAGCACAAAAAAGTTATGATTGAAAAACCGATAATTTCGGGCGAAAAAAAGGCACTTTATAAACTCAAATCGGCTACTAGAAGGGGAACGTATTTTATAAAACTGAAAACGCTATTCGATGCAGAATTTTATGGGGATTCCGAAAACGACCTTCACCTCACCAAAGGGCTATCTTTTAGACTGAAAAAGTTATGGACGAAAAACTGATTGCTTTTGGTGAAAGAAACATTACTTCATAAATTGAAATCGGCTAAGAGACTAGAAACATATTTTTCTCAACATGAAAACATTATTCGACGCAAAATTCCATGGAGAATTTGGAGACATCTCCGCTCAAAGATTCGTCTCAAAGGGCAAAAATTTTATAAGCGAAGAACGGGTAGCTTTTCAAAAATCGCTTGGAAAAAATTTCCGAAAATTTTTGACTCCAAAACAGCTCGAAGAAAATTTTTCATGACCTAGGCAGATCATTTCATTAGGAATGGTGAATTTCAAAAAGAGGTCTTCTAACGAAAAAAGGTTTCAAAATTAATGATTAAAAATAAAAATATATTGAATGCAAGAAAAAGAGGATTGAGAAAACGTCAAATTTTGAAGTTGCAAGTCTATAGGGAACCTCCACCATTCCCCACTCAGGTATCCTAAACAACCTTCACCTCTCGGACCGCTGTCTCCACCCCAACGAACCTACGTTCTGCAGGCAATAACCCTGAAAAGACCCAACCTGGACGAACCACACTGGAGCCCAAAGCTGGGACCATCGCACCCGGCTGTCGACATTTGTCCTTCTTGGGCTCAAATCTTTCCAGTAAGGTAGCCTAAGCGCATGCGCTCATTGTCGAGAGGTGTCAGACTAGACAGATTTCTACAGTGTACTGTGCTTCTCTCGGTCCAATTCCGGTCCGAGATCGCGCCTCGACACGCTTTGCGGCCGCTCGCTTTCGAGTCGGAAGAGTTTCCAGCGCCGCAGTCGCCGATCTGCTGACTCTAGGTGGGTTTCAGAAACTGGAAACTAAACGAAATTGGCGAAAACTGTATAAAACAGCCATATAGAGTCGGCTTTGACGCTGGAAACTCGACTGACTCAAGCGCGTGCGGCCGCAAAGCGTGTCGAGACGCGATTGCGGACCGGAATTTGGTCCCGAGAAGCACAATACTTGTCTAGATTGCAGGCGATACTCAGTGGAGCTGACGGAGTCGGATTTGACGTTGGTGTGGTCGACAGTTGCCGGCTCTCTATTCATTGGAGCAGCATTTGGAGCTTATATAATGTCTAAAATTTTGGAGATTCACGGCCCCAAACACGGGATTCTCTGCTCTGCGCTGGTGAGTTGAATCTTTGTGGCCGCTATTTCGAGCCCTCACCCTAATGTTGTAGATTCTACTATTCGCAACACCTCTAGCCGGGTTTTCACACTATTTGTCATCACCGGAATTGTTCGTGCTTTCACGACTGCTTTCCGGTATTGGAGTTGGCATGGGAACAACTGCCCAAGGCGTGTTTCTAGCCGAAATCAGCCCTGGTAAGGTACTTAATTTTGAGGAATGGTAATCCATTGTTATTAAGGTAAATGATGCACGAGTTTAGTGACATACCGCGGGGTAGTTAGCTCATTCGGTGGTTTCTCAACGAATATTGGCTTCATATTTGCTAGCGCACTCGGCCTGCCCACAGCTTTGGGATCCGGTGCTTTATGGCCATTTGCATTCTATATCGAAGCACTACCTTGTCTGGTTAGTTTCCAATTGTAAAGCACACACCCGCAGGTGCTGTCTGTTGAAGTTTACCTACTTAAGATTCTTGTCATAGTAAACATTTCGTGGTTCTATGACAGTCCCGTATACCTCCTTCGCAAAGGCAACGTGGAGAAGACCTACAGTGCGATCACAGAATACTGCGGAAGCCGAGCGTTGCCTTTCGAGATGGAACGAGTGGCCAGCGAAGTGAAGTGTCACCCCACGAAGGTTGACGTTGTCTGGGACAGGTAATGGTACAAATTACGCTTCTTTTTTTTCTGGAGTTTCCGACTGAATGAATTATATGTAGAACCAATGTTCCAGGGCGGCTCGTCGTGCCCTGGCGCTTTCCCTTACGTTGAACGTGGTCGTTTCATTCAGGTCAGTTTCAACTTACCGCGTAGCCTGACCGCAAGGTGGCTGCAGTATGTGACCTGCACTTTTGTAAGCGCTGCTGATCCTTCTCGCATTACAGTGGGATCCTCGCGGTATCATTCTTTGGAACGTTTTTGTTGCAATCTATTGGATTCACTGAGCACTCTGCTTCACTAGCTAACTGTCTCTCCGGTCTAGCCGGTACTTTAGGTGCAATCGTTAGCACAATCGCCATCGATCGGGTGAGTCGCGTTATAGTTTTATCCACTGAGGTAAACTTTCTGTGAAGCAGAAGCATTGAATCTTCGAATGCTAAGAAGAAGGATTTTTTTGAGAATCAGAGCGATTGCTTTCCAACCTTCTTCTAGTGCTAGATCGCCCTTGAGAAAAGACTTTCTTCTATACTTTGTCGTGTGCACAACGTCATAATCTACGCTATGCTTCAACGATGGTGTCTCGGTGTCCTCGTTCTGTGGTACAAATACCACTACGCTGAATGTTCCCCACACACCAGAATTCGATACGGCATAAGGAGGGAAATGAGTCCTATGAGTAACTTGAAGTTCCTCCGATTGCCATGGAAACCCGTGGACAACCATTCCTTCAACAATGGCTTATTGGGTCTGCGCCGGATTTATGTGTGCTTCGGTGATAAGACCTAAAGCGATCACGATGGAGTCTTCACCCGGAGTGGACAGAGCCAGAAGAGTGCCAGCTTGTCAAGGATGGAATCAACTTTGTGCTATGATTCCTCTTCTTAGGCTGTATTTGAAAAAAAAACTGAAATGTGTAAAAAGAACTTGGTCTTCTTCGCGTTTAGCAGAGGGCAATTTTACGTGAAACCTTACGATATAGCGGAACCTCAGCGTAAATGTTATTGTAATTGCATTAAAAATTCGTACTTGCTTCTTGCTACCTCTCCTCTAAGGCATACATAAATGCTTAAACAACAGCTGGAACTGAACTGGACCCAGAGAGCAACTCGAGAGGCGCTGTCTCTCCGCTGCAAGCGAGAATTAGTCATCAACTCAAGCGGCCGCGGTTACGCTCGGAGCGATATTCCGTTGCATTGCCAACAGCAGTTGCTCTTCGAGCGATTTTTAAAAATGTGCCATCCATTCATCTTTCTTTTTACCCACCTCTTCCCAAGAAATGAAGCCTCCTACAAGGATAAGGTACTTGTCACAGCCTGCGGGAAAGGAGGTTATTCCTGCCACATACCGCAACAAGGATACCATCCCCGGCATTGCAGTGACGATGTCTTCCCCCAGTGCGCCATTGTGGGTCCGATCGGCGGACTGGAGGCGACTCCGAGTCACCCCCCCCCTCCCCAAAAGGGCTCAAAAAGCCAACCAACAGAAGGTCCGTATGAGATGAGGCGCCTTTCATGAGCGTTCATCATGTAACCCGCAAGTTATCACTCGAAGAGCAACCAATCCTGCGTCTCTCAATCTCTCGTAATGGGCCGCTGTCGCCGTGAGAGCAACCAGATGGGACCCGGGGCTGCTTTAGTAACCGTAGGATAGTCAAGTTTGCTTTTCGACCCTCGGCTGCTATCCTGGAGGGGATCCTTAAAATGAGAGGAGCCGGTTCTGCTCTGAGCGGTAGATCGTGTGAGTATACAATCAACTCTAACGTCTCAAAGACGGGTACCCGGCGCTGCGGGTCTAGATCCCGACTCCTACTTTTAGGGTGTACCTCAGACAGAGGCTTAATCTGAGCGTGACATCACAGAGGCTATGCGTAGGGCGCCATGTTTATCCTGCTAAAACCCTCTTCAGGTTAAAGGAGTCTGCAGAGTTGCAGAGACCGGCGAGTGGTCGCCGAGCGTCAGCCTTGACACGGCGACAAAAATGTTTCGAAACATTATCGTCGTGGCGTCGGTTGCCGCTCGCTGGCAATGATGTAGGGTCCTCGCGGCGTCAATACACTCTGCAGTGACCCCTCATCGCCCTACACGCCGCGTCGGTCGTCCCCGTCGCTGAAAGTGATCGATATTGTATCACTCAGCGTTGCTCGTCGCTGCGAGCAACCCCGCAACTTGGACTCTGCAGACCCCTTAATACATGGCAGGATTCTCAATGGTCCGGAGACTGGACAAGACACAAATTTAGTCTGCGGTCATTCAGAACATTGAAGGACTCATGCTCATCTGGCAAGCCCGAACATTCTTCAGTGAACTTTGAAGTTTTCAGATAGGTCGACGTGTGCTTGTGTTAGGTTCACTGATGTTCCTAGCAGGTGTGAATTCATCAATGATGTTACTGGCGTTTTATTTTAACTCAACCAAAGAATCGTGGGTCGGTTGGGGATTCCTCCTCCAATTCGTCGTATTCTTGTTTGTCTTCAGGTCAGGATATCTGCTATTTTAAAATGTTAACCAATATTGCCTAATTACAGTTTCTCCGATTTCAGTGCCGGTATTGGCCCAACTGCCTGGTTTCTCGGAGCAGAACTCGCACCAGCCGGCTGCCGGGCAAGAATGCAATTCATGAGTGTCGCAGCACAGTTTGTTTTTCTATTCATTAAACCTGCAAAAAAACTTCAAATGTAAGGCCTGGGGCAATAAAAACTGACTTATCACGAGCAGACGCATTGCCACCGCAGAGAGGAGAGACGTCGTTTTTTGAAAAATTCAACAATTTTCAGATACATATCATGTTTCGTATCGCCTATAGTGTACTACCCGCTGAACTCGTCAATCGGTGCTCTATCGTTCTTCGTCTTCATCATTCCACTCACGCTCTCAGCTATATACTTCTATAGGCAAGTTTATGTACCTCACATCAGCATCCTGCCATAACAGATCGATACGCTGCTGCACTTACGTACCAAATGATCCGAGATTTTCATTTCTAGATACCTCCCAGAGACGAAGGGGCGCACGACCGAGGAGATAACCCGGATGCTACAAGAATAGGGGCAACACTGAGTTACAAGTCTAATGAAACTCCCGACCCTGACCTTCGAATAAGGTCTTCTTGTAAGGTTGAACGTTGTTACATCCTTATACAGTGTTCTCTTTCAATTGTCCAGAAGGTGCACCTTCGCGACGAAAGCGAACTTTCTATACTTCAACGCGTGAGAACGAACAGTGCACCCCTTTTGACCTGAACTGTCCTCTCTTCCTCTCTTTATAGATTCGTCCTATCACGTCTCTGAAGCATTGGTTTTTTGTGGTCTTGGTGATGTTATTTTACCAAATAGCGTTGTTTTTGAGAAACAACTTATAGTTTTTTTTCATGTTAAACTTGCTCATTGGAACGAGGTAATGCCCCGATTCTTCGCTAAATTGTGTTAGCGAATATGTGATTAAACGAACCTCATCTGAGGATACTCTTGATGATTCTTTGTGTTTTGTGTTGTTCTTATACTCTTGTTTGGTCCAGAACTTTTTGCTTCTCACCGATAAACATTTGCTAAGGAGTGGACTCGTTTGATTTTGGGCCCTCATTCACAGGCATTGCATTGCACGAAAAACTAGTTGATAGGACCAGTCGATTCGCCACGATAGTGGATAAAAGAAGGCCGTCCATCACTGCTGTGCCACTTGCCACGCTCGACCATATTGGGTTGCAGAGTTACAGTGACGGGCGAGTGGTCGACGAGCGTCAGCCTTGACGCGGTGACACAAATAATTTCAAAAGGGGTCCGCAGAGGCGAGTGGTCGCCGCGCGTCAACCTTGACGCGGCGACAAAAATGTTTCAAAACATTATTGTCGCGGCGTCGGTTGCCGCTCGCTGGCAGTGATGCAGGGCCGTCGCGCCGTCAAAACACTGCGGTGTCCACTCGTCGTCCTTCACGCCGCGTCCGTCGCTCTCGCAGCCAAATGTAATTATTGCATCACCCAGCGCGGCTGCAACGCTGCGACCCGTTAGGCGGAAGCCTCTACTCAATCAGATTGTTTTTCTTTTGACGCGGTCAAAGCGCATAACCGCCAGATGTGCCATTCAAATAATCAGGCGTGCTCGTCGGTGACGGTTCTCAATATCAACTTCCACCCACAATCCACTCATCTCCCATTTTTATGTAGTAGAGCATCGCGGCGCCTAAATCGTCTTTCAACGTCGAACGATTTGAAATCCTCCTTCACCCTATCAGTCAGAAGACTTTGGCCTACGTTTCCATAAAGGACTTGGAAGCATGTTTAGAGCGTGTTGAACAAGATCTGGCGTTCTTCCTGTCCTTCCTCTGCTGCCTGGGAAGGTGCTGGAAGATGCTGGCACATTCATAGCGCCAAGCTTTAGTGTATGCGCGAAATTCATGGTGAGGGGTCTAAGCCATGGAGCTTCTGTGGCCAGAAATATCCAAGCAAACGTCTGAACAAGAACCTTTCAATCCATCCAACCTCTCTCTTCGGTGCTACCCACATCTCGGATTCCACTCCATGTAGAGCACTGAATTGTATTATTCATTAATGAGAACATAACAACATACTACATACTCAGAAATTTGTGGGGAAGTTCCCGAGGACAACAGACCTGATTTGGTCGTCATCACTCGGCCGAGGGGAGAGGAGCGAGACGTCCCCCCGGAGGGGGATGTCTCGCCCCTCTCCCCTCGAATTATACACAACGATAAGGCGATCGAAACAGTCAACTCGGGGGGAGAACAAGAGAAGTTCGCTTCACGGTTGTTCCCATGGCCTCCCCCCGAACATGATGAACGCGAAAACAAAGCCGCAGCGTATACGATGATGCAGACGGGCTAGTCGCGAGTTGGTCTCACTTCGCAGGTTTAGATGGTAGATCTGCCACTCAAGGACTGCGTAAGGCATCTCTGTCTGGATTTCAGAGGAGCTAATAAGCTTCTCTATAACCTTTAGTCAGAGGTGAATATTTTTGAACCGATCGCAGTTTTTCAGGAACAGGAGACTGTCGAAAACAGCGAGTTCTAGCAAGCTGATTTTTGATCAATCATTGAACAATGGGAAGATCTGCAGTCGGAAGGTCGCGGGAAGACCTGCAGTCGGGAGAACAAGAGAACTCCTGCTGTGGGAACTTCCCCCATTACTCTGCTGTCGAGACGTCCCCTTCGCCTCCCCCCAATTCGGGGGAAGTTGCCCAGTTGTTTCGAGGGAAGTTCTGCTGTCGTTCTCGGGAACTTCCCCACGAATATCTGAGTATCACTCGGTAATCGCAAATGAGATCACAGCCACTACATATTATTATACAGGCGTCCGATGATCAGCACCGACAGCCTCAGTCACGTTTTTGAACCCGTCCTTTTTGAGCAGATCTGCTAATTCCCTCTTGACCTGAAACAAGACGATTCAAACCTTGGTGTGATGTGCTCAGACACTGATCCAACGGCGATCAGTTGTCTACACTCTTTTCGTAGTGAACGAATGCTACATGGTCGGCTGCGGGACAAGGGTGTACCCGCTCCTTAGGAAAAGAAGCGGACACGCCTCAAGAGCGCCGCCTAACTGGTTCTCTTTTTCCTCTTCAGATGGTACCTACACGCCCTTTCTGTTTCCAGTACTCTGGAGAATACCAACCCTTCTACTGACAGTGGATCTCTGAATACCAACCTTTCCAACGACAGGGAAGCCAAGATAAGCAATAGCTGAGTAGAGCTGAACAACTGAAGCACCGGCACGAATCTTCTCGTAGGCATCCTCACCGCTTGCTACTCCACCGCATCCTACTATGGGTATGCGTCCTTGAGTATACCTGAATACAGCACTCAAAATTAAACATAAAACTCCGAAGTGAAAATTCCAGGAACTCACCTATACATTTCCTTTATACAAGCTGTGCTCAATTGGCGGATCGGTGCACCGCTTAAGCCTCCTGCTTCGTTCCTAAACTCGCTCTTAAGGCTGTTAGGGCGGGATGTTGAAGTGTTCGAGACTATTAAACCATCAATACCATACTTTTGATCCAAGACTACCTGGATTTAATGGATTATAAAAGAAAGAAGAGGAAGATTCAGTACCTGCGCTATGTCCTTCTTCTCAGATTCTATCAGGTCTGGAGCGATTTTGAGAAGAACTTTCGGCGGACGATCCAACTTCATAGCGTCAAGTACATGCTTCACATGGGAAAGCAACTATAATTTTCGTTTCAAAAATCTCATTACGGCACAACTTTAAGGCATTGTCAGCGCAGAAAACCGTATCGCACTTTTTGAGAAGAGGAGATTTCGACAGATGGTTCCGTGGAGCCTCGTTGCAACCCAACGACGTATCAGCAAACGTTTTCTTCTTGGTCAGCGCGCCGGAATTATGCTTTCTGGTTAACACTAACTCAGCTACACCCTTGGTAGTCAGATATCGAAGTATTTGTACGGCCACAGGCCGGTACAAGCCTGTCGCAGCCACGCAACAAGACACCGACGCCGTAAGCCTGCTTCTTGGACAGATATGGTTCCTTACGGGCGGATCAACCTGTTGTCGCCGACTCAGTATGACCCAGTAGATAACATGGATGAATGGGATGCGGTTTAATGAGTGGACATAGCCGTTGAACTTCAAAAGCTCACGTTCTGCAAGTCTGCCTTCTTCTGCATAGATCGGAGTCCAGGCGTATTCGGAGAGGAAACATTGACGACGAGGTAATCTGATATGGGAGCAAAGTGATTAACACCAATCTCGTAATCCACACTGAAAGCTCGACAAGTTCACTAAGTTGCACTTCAGGGCAGGGCGCTGCGAGGAAATGTCACATACTTGGCATTCCCACTAAATTTGTTCTTTCCAAGATTCACTCCTACGGGGGAACAATCGTTATTCCACTCCGCTCTTGCAGCCTTGATACGTTTCGATACTTTTCCTGCACCATCACTATTGAAGCCGTAGCGGTTTATGATTGCCTAAAATGGAGATAGTGTCATTGTTCATCCAAAACTGCAATCACTACACTGCGATAAGGAAGGCTCGAAAACCTATCACGATGTCGCGCTTGCTACTTGCAACCTGTTGGTTGCAGACAAAGACGTCGCGATAGGTTCCCTGAACGATTGCTAAGATTCCGAACCTCGTCCTCAAGTAGGCGGAACACTCGCGGTTTTCCATTTCCTTCTTGAGCTATAGGAGTCACTGATCCCACTTCGACAAAGCCAAAACCTGACAATTCCGCTAATGGTCGGACGGCTTCGCCGTTTTTATCGAATCCAGCAGCTAGCCCCAGCGGATTTTTCAGCGGCATGCCAAGGAACTGAAATTGATACATAATTGGAATGAATGATAGGCTACACCTGAGATTCTTGGGACCACATTTTTATCCCTTCTAGCGAGTCAACGTCGCCGCAAAGTCCCCTGTGATAGTCCATAGGTGGTTTTCGACCAAGGACACATGGGATAGGAGCTAAAGAATGGGTATAATAGCCCTGATTGAACTTTGAGAAGGGTACTGTTCCAGAATCAAGTCATCTAAATGGGCATTGTTCTACCAGAAGGTTCGGTTGACTGTCACGAATCGTACGAGGACCGGGTCCATACCGTAGAAAATTGCTGTCTCAAGAGCGCTTTGCAGCACCTATCGTGGTCGCTCGCTCGAGGAGGGGTGTTATTTTCGGAACGTAAAAATCGTGCTTTATGATCAATGGTATACTTTGTCGCTGTGATGAGCGACAGTCATGGCATTTAGCACAAACCGCGGCAAAACCAGCACAGTGGCAACGGCACTGACCGTCGTAGAAACAGTTGCCAAGTGCCCATCGCAGCGACGTGTTGCGGAGGGCTGACATAATGCAAATGTGCCTACGCCTGTCGCTTTTGCAGTGCAGCGCACTGCGACAGTCGCGCTGTCGCAGCTGTGTGCCACTGACAGCGACCGAGGGTTCAATGGAGTGGTGTGCGGGGCTTTTCTTGCGACAGCTGACCCTCAGCGACAGCGACGTCGCAGTGTTCTGCGATCGCAATGGGTCTGTCAGGGGTATAACAATGGCCAATGCCGTGTCTCATTGAAGAACTATTGGGTGCTGGATTAGATAACCTAGCGCAACGCCGAAAAGTCTCCATCATTGCATTAGTCAGTGTTTGCACTCCATAGTTCCAATGATGCAACGTTGTGACAATCGGTCGAAACCGACACCAACTCACTGCCATCCACGTCATAATGAAGCAAAAAGGAGTCGAAGCCACAAAACACTATCAAAAATGTCATCTGAAGTTTTCAGGCAACTGTGAGCAGACCTCTGTAGCACTACTTGCATCACATCCAGAATTCACGGTCCGCAGTTGCTAAAGCCATTCATCTGCGTTTTCCTCATGGGCTCATCATTGCGCAGGCTACTGCAGCACCCGGAAAGTGACGCCAGGAGCACATAGAGGGCTCAGAGCTCCTACGGTCTGACTCGCAGGTGCGCAACGGGTGGACCGCAATCGAATGAAGGCTTACCGGAACATAGGCGGACCCCAGCTATCTCTCTTAGCGAGACACAGTCGCCGCAAATCCTCCTGTGATGGGTCGTCGTCAGTACTTGACCAATAACAGATGGGACTTGTGGGAATGAATAGGTACGAACGACTTAACCGCATGGAATCTTTATTGCGCACCCCACTGCAGCACCCAGAAAGTGACGCCAGGAGCACACAGAGGGCTCAGAGCCCCTACTGTCTGACTCGCAGGTGCACAACGGATGGGCCGAGGTCAAATGAGCACTTTCCGGAGTATCGCTATCCGTAACGGACCCGAGCCATTGCGTTTTCTGTTTGATCGTGAGCAATCACAGATTTCACATTCATCGTGACTCACGAAAAAAAAGCAGATGGGATCGAGCAAAACCTGCACTTTAGGTTTCAGAGCAGCACACGGCGACGTACACAGTGACTGGCCAAACGACTGTTCGATATTCCTATACATCTTCGACATGAAGTACGCTCTATAAAACGTCGTAATTCACATCATTCGAGGCGCGCGCGACGCCTGGGTCTCCGTCTGCCCTCCGCTCTCTCACTGTCTCTAACCTACGCTCCTCACCAGCTCGCGTAGGAACCATGTGAATTTCGCCGTTTTATAGCCTGTAACTGAGCGATCTCTCGTCGCAGAGCACCCCAGTAATCGAACGCCATTTCAACCCCGCTGCGCTCACGAGATGGGCACATTCACTTTCTAGCCAGCAGCAGATGCTATTGTTGATCCAAGGTACTTGAATGCTACGTAATGCGGTAGCTCCGTCCATTTCGGAGAATCATACTTCGTGGCCGAACATTCTGTCTAACTGACATTCGGGCGCAGTTCAAATCGAGACAGCGTGTCATGCCCAACAGCATCTGCCGATTAACCCTCGGACGTAGCGGCACTACTTCATGTTTGAAATCATTACTGCGCAGGCTACTGCAGTACCGAGAAAGTAACGCCAGAAGCACTTAGAAGGCTCAGGGCTCTTACAGTCTCACTTGCATGTGCAAAACGGGTGGACCACAGTTCAATGAAGGCTTGCCAGAATGACCGCTGCTCGAAGGGGACCTCAGCCATCGCGAATTCTGTCCGGTCGTGAGCAACCACAGACTTCCCATCCATCGGTGCTCAGACAGTAACGACAAGCTGATCGAGCAGATCCTGCTTTCTGGGTTTCAGGGCAACACACGGCGGCGTATAGAATTACTGGCCAATGACCGTCCGATACATCTTCGACTGGAGGAAACTGAGCGATTTCTCGTCGCGTAGTACTCCAGTGATTCAGCTCCATTTCAACCACGCGGCGCGTACGCGAGGGACACCTTCACTTTCTAGGCAGCAGCAGCTGTGATGGTAGATCAAGTTACTTGAAGACATGAGAAAGAGACAGCCCCGTCGATTTTACCAGAATTCCACCCATTTCCATCCGAGGCCAAACATCAGGAACCGATTTTGCACCAATCGCGACGGGACCCGCATCGGACAGCGGCGCCTGCCGTCGTAGGAGCATTAGTCGCGCGTCCGTCGCAGTGACGTGTCGCGGAGGGCTGACATTCTGCAAATGTGCCGAAGCCTGTCGCTGTGCAACGCGGCACTGCGTCGCGGAAATATACCTTACTCCTAACCCTCAAACATGGCCGAATTGTATCTTTAGCGCCAAACTCGTCTGTAGCCGCTTGTAGATCAATATCATTCCAGATGCAACATATTGTTCGCCAGAAACTTACCTCACATGCTAGCTCTGGATACTCTTTTCGATTTGGTCCAAAGCGCGGAAGCAAACCCCAAGAAGCAGCACGAACGGCTAAATGGTGAGCAGTTTCTCCATCGACATTTTTGTGGACCAGAGGCATGACCTTAAAAATTCACAGATAATTCATAATTAAGATAACACATATCAGTGAACACCTACAACATTCTTGTAAAACGTCTCTGATCCCCACATCATCTCTGTAGCGGTGTAGCCCAGCAGTCCGCCGCCAAGTATAATCACGGTCGACTTCGTAATATAGCCAGTGGGTAACCGTGAATACATCATTTCGCCTAAGGCTCCCAAGTTCTATAATACAAAATAGTGAAACCAGTTGACAAAATGAACAAACTGAAAGGAAATGGACGCTTTCCGACGCTGATTGAGAAGACCTCCCACGACGCCGCGCCGGTCGCTCGGCGCCACAGTGACTTTTCGCAACGTCTAGTAGGTTTCCTAGATCATAGACCATTTCAAGTGATGGAAAACATGGCTCATTACCTGGACAATAGTCCAAAAAGCGCAAAAAACCTGTTAATGAGGACATTTTTTTTTGGGAGGGGGCTGACAGCAGGGCTGGGATTCATGAACGCAGCCGGGCAGGTTTGGGTTTGGCTAGGGCAGCAACCCTAGCGGTAGCCAAACCGCGAACCGGCATTCACAACCGCCCCATCGCGGTTGGGTGGCTAACCATTCCGCGGCCACGTACTTGCCACTCAATTGACGCCGAGAATCTCGATTGGAGAAAATCAATATTTGCACTCGGGTCGGAATTTCCCTAACCCGTCACTGTTTTTATTGCACATGATTGCTAATTTCACTTGCTTTTTGAATTCTTATTTTTGTCTACCTTGTGCTTTACCTTCTTCAATGGATCGCAGGCATTTAAAGGGATTTTCCTCAACTTGGAGCTGTTTTTTTCCATTTTTAAGTTTTTCATTTTTTCCTTTTTTTAAAATCCTTTTTGGTTCACTGTCGCTCACAACAGGAGAAAACTAAAACGACTCCTTAGGAAAATCATATGGGAAATGCTCAGAATGCAAGGGAAAAACAAGTTTGAACTAAAAACATCGAGAAAACCCAGGTTGATCACAGAACCGTGTAAAAAATATTAACAATTGAAATCCAAGTGGGCGCTTCGGAAAAAAAAGTAGAAGAAAACGTTGTAAATGCAAAAAACCAAATCATGCATCACAGTATCAAACCAAGTTAGGGTTTTCCAACAAAAAAATTACGAAAACGTGTACGAAAAAAGCTGGGAAAAAATTCTGAGGAAAAAATGAGGGAATTCGGAGCCGAAATGGGAAAGAAACCCCATCGAAGAGCCTGTGGCTGCTCGGTAAATGGTCAGCGCACGGAAGACAAGAATTAGGAACAAAAAGTTGAGGCAAAAAGAACAACGATGTGCTATAAAATAAAGAAGAGAGCGAGAGTAGGGAGGACAGGTATAATGATTTTAGTTAGCCATGGGCAACATACATAAAACCTACAGATGAGGTTGATGATTCTGAGAATTTTCGTTGTTATCGAGAGGAACACATAATGGCTAGAGGGCTTATAATGTGGCAGTCAATAACGGCGGCATTCCTGTATTTTCAGCTTGCCTCGAAAATATCAAGTTTTCATGCGTATTCGCAAAAGGTGCGTTTCCTCAGTGTTGTGCACTAATACAACACACCATCAATTCGACGACTAAGCCGCAAAACCGCTGCTAACCGCGGTTAACCGCAGCTCCGAGGTGCGGTTACGCGTAGCCCAATCGTAGCCCAGCCGTAACCAAACCGGATTTTTCGTGAATGCCGGTTTCATCCGCTAGCCCAGCCGTAACCGTGGTTTGCTTTTCATGAATCCCAGCCCAGAGGCCCAAATCTTCCTAAAGTTGGGGGTACATTTGGTAAAGCTGTACGAGTCATGCGAAATAATCTGATCATTGGGTCAAAGCAATGACAGCCCAAAAAAATGTTTTAACTTAGGACAAAATGGGCGTGGCCTAGAAGGAAGCGATCCAAAAGTGTAATAAAGAGGTCGGAACATAGGAAACATGATTTTACTCCTGAAAAATTGGTGCTATTGCGGGGGGGGGGGGGGCACTGTGGTACCGCACTTGACCACGCCCAATTTTTCGTGCCGCAACGAATCTCCTCATTTTGGCAGGGGAGGAAAACAACGGATAGGTGCTCAAATTCAGTACGGCACAATAAAATGGGCGTGGCCAAGTCCATTGCGCCATAGTGCCCCCCCCCCCCGCTGCGATAGCACCTAAGGATTCTTTCATAGTACGATAGCTGATCGCCGCGATGGCATATTTTGAATACAGATCGACTTGCGACGCGATCTCGATCGATGCTCATGAATATCATCCCATCGCGTCGCGCGGCGATAGAACTCTGGAAGAGACCTGAGACTTTCCAAAATGGACCTTGAAACAGCAGGAAACGGAGCAAATTTGTCACCCGCCGTCAAATGAGTGATTCAGTCTGCAACCAACAATCACGAAACAATTAAATTGACGGCTGGGATTACGATGGGAACTCTCGAACACCTATAAATAAGCGTTCGTGCAGGAACTAAACATTTGGGGAGCAATAAACACAGTGAATAATATAGGATTTACTGGAGATGCTTAATTTAGGATTTACAAAGGAAAGAGGAACTTCCGAAAGAAAAAAGCGCAAACTCAAAAAAAAAACAAAATAAAGCTTGTGGACGATCTACGGGAGTAATCGGCGGATAGAGGAGAAAGAAGGGAAACTGTAAGAACTAAATAAAAGTTATCCTGTACAAAATGAAGAGAAGGGGTCGATAATTTTTATTTAAAAAATGCTAGCGACTTTTTTGGTTTCTGCGCGTGAAATCGCACACTCGGGACGTAGTTACCCCTACCACATTCAACTCCACGGCTGAAAATTAAAATCCTATTTTTTCTAATTTTTTGGCTTCTTTGCTCTCAAATTTCGCCTACCTTTCTGTTATTTGTTATGCAGTCTTGAATTTGTACAGTTCTGTTCAGAAATATGCCCTTCTTCTGACGTTACCGCTTAAAGTCCTGTTATTTCGTGCTGAATGAGTTTGGTTTGTGATTTTTTAATGACAGCTTTTTAGTATTTTATTAACTTTCATAACTATTTATCTAAAGTTTTTTTTTACTGTGAAGCCGCTTATGCCCATATTATTCGATAAGGACTAGGGGTGACGATCAATAACCCTCTGTAAACAAGGTCAGCATGCGGGTCATTGAAAAAGTGCGCGAGGTAGGATGAATCAGCGTTTTGGTTGCATTTCGATACCGCTCGTATAATATATTTGTTCCGTAGGGGAATTGCTCATATGTGGCGAAAAGCACATGCTCGTGAATATGTTAGAATTGATTTTTTTGCTAGCTTCCTTTGTTATTCGGAATCGATTCGCGTTTTTTGTTTGCCGAAAGGCAGTCGTTTTCTATAGGCTCTGTATTCTGTAATCTTTGGTTTTCTGGGACTTCACTGGTATATATTATATATATTATCTACAGAACTATTGATAGCTTTTACTGAGAGGTTCTAAAGCTGTTAAAATTTTTCGAAATCTTGTAAAATTCAAGCGCAAAACCATTCCCGACGTTAGGTTTGACGCTTTGTCCGCAGTCCACCGAAACAACAAACAGGTGTGATTAAATATTTCAAAGGGTTCTTCGAACAGTTTTTTTCCGGTTTTGAAAGCTCTGCAAGCTACTAATATTCCGAAAATGGCGATTTTTATGAAAATTTCATTAACCGATGACTTTTGGGTGCCCACATTTATAGATAAGTTTTGTTTGCAGTGTATATATCATGTAACCCTACTGTAATTATTTTTATGTCAGTTATTGGCCGTTTTTCCCAAAAAAATTATGCTTTTGTTTTCATTTCTTATCACGCTTTTCTTCCGATTTTTTAGAAAAAAGATCTGTGTTTGTGCGTTGGTGCACATATAGTCGGCACGGATCGCACTGATACTTTGCGTTCTCTAGTGATGGTTGACGCAGAGTCGGCGCCATATGTTCTAACATACGTGCACCGAGTTTGCGTCAACCTTCAATGGAGAGCGCAAAGTATCACTAGGATCCACGCCGTCTGTAATGATTTTTATGTCAGTTATCGACCGTTTTTCCCCAAAAAATTGTGCTTCTCATTTTTTTTCCTTTATACGCTTTTCGTTTGATTTTTGAGAAAAAAAAATCGATAATTGTGCGTTGGCGCAAAGTTGGGACACATATCGGCACGGATCGCACTGATATTTTGCGTTCTCTATTGAAGGTTGACGCAGAGTCGGCGCCATATGTTATAACATACGTGCACCGAGTTTGCGTCAACCTTCGATGTTGAGCGCAATGTATCACTAGGATCCACGCCGACTGTAACGATATTTCTGTCAGTTATCGACCTTGCAGCTGCAAAGGTGTTGACATAAGATATCAATTCAGTTATGAACTGCACGTCTGAGAAGTGCCTCCTATCGCTTTTGCACGACTTCCCTATCTTAAATTTTCATGAAAAGGTCTAATCATTGACTAGGACTTGCTTATAACTTCCCGAAATGTTCTGCAAAACTGTGTTTTGAGAGTTGTAGCTGCGATAAAGAATGTAATTAATCTGTGGCCAAACCCTCCTTCTCAGATTCTTTAGGGGGCTGGATTCATCAACGACAAAACCATGGTTTAAGAGCAACCGGAGTGGTGAGGGAGTGGCATGGATCATTGAGAAGTGCAGGGAGTTTGTGTTTATCGTTAAAGGCAGCATACACGCTCGTAAACGTGATCGAGATAACTATGGAAACGGAAAGGTATGGCTCAGAACACAACGCCTACGCATTTTGAGGCGTCAAAAACGACCCACAATGTCGCTACACGAGTAAGAAGTTGGCCCCGCCCTGTATTTCTCCGCCCCCTGTACTTGCCATCCTCCTGTAAAACAGGGCTGCTGGGACATTCTCACCGTCGGCGACGTTTGTAGGTGGTATCATAAGTACAATAAGTAGACCACATACATCGGCTACTGTGGAAATGGCCCAGGACCCCTGTGTCACAGAAGAATGGCAAATACGGGGGCGGAGAAATAGAGGGCGGGGCCAACTTCTCACTCGTGTAGCGGCTTTTTGGTTCGTTTTTGATGCTTCAAAATGTGTAGACGTTGTGTTCTGCGCTATTTAATTCTATTTCCGTAGTTATCTCGATTACGTTTACTAGCGTGCATGCTGCCTTCTATGAGTGTCCTCCCAAAAAAGTGCCCCTGATTCGGCTCAAAACTGTAGTATAGAGGTTGTTTCGGGTGCTGATGACGAACGTGGGATCCATCTGTTAATTTTCGAAAGATTTGGGCTAATTTGGCCCAAAGCCTCCCACTAAAGAAAATTTTATTGGCAAAACGCAAGTTTGGACGATTATAGTTCGGGTAACCAGAAAAGGGATAGCTGCGGACACCTCAGCAGACTGCGCTGCGTCGTGTGCGCCCACGAGAAATCTGGGGATCGATCGGCGCACGCGACAGGCGCGCGGCCTGCTGATTGGTCCGCAGCTATCCCTTTTGCGGATACACCCACCATACCAGAGTGATACAGTAGATTATCCTCAAAACCCCTCAAAGGGAGTTATTGGAACTGCTCAACAGAAACCTGAGTTCCTTTAATTGTTTTCAGATATCTGACGGTATAGATTGGACCCGAAACAAAAAATAGGATAATCGACTTTTGAATAACCCAAAAAACAAAGATCGCGGATATCCGACTCAAATGGGTAGATGCGAATAGCTGCACCGGAAAACTCGAGTCATTTGAATGGAAGGCTAAACGGATAGACAGGTCTAGGATCAATCCGAGAATATCGTCTCTCGGGGATTTGGAATTTGAACCACTCGGATTTTGACGTTTTTCGGTGAGTTGGACTTTGAATCATTAGGTTTCGAATCATCCGGGGCCCGGATTCATCAACGACAAAACCGCGGTTTGAGGGTATATTTTACCCTGAACTCTACATTCCTCTACGATCTATGCCACAGCCATGGTTTTTCCGTTAATGAATCCGGCCCCCGAAGGATTCGAAACTTCACGATTTAAAGTCCGACTCACTAAAAAAAACGTCAAAATCCAAGTGATTCGAATTCCGAATCGCCGAAAAACGTTATTCTTAGACTGATCCGAGATCTGTCTAATCGTTTATCCTCTCGTTCCGAATGACTGGGATTATCCTATGTTGTGCTTTCGAATCTATCCGTTTGAGTCGGATATCTGCGGCAATCTTTGTCTTTTGAGTTATCTAAAATCCGAAAATCCTAATTTTTTTGATTCGGGTCCACTATATACTGTTAGTTATCTAAAATCAACTAAAGGACCTTAGATTTGTGTTTAGCCGCTCAGATGACTCTTTATTAGAAATTTTGATTATATACTGTGACACTCTGGAAACCTCCTAAATCGTGGTTTTGTCGTTGTTGAATATTAGCGAACTCCAGTGAGTGCCACTGTAGGCGTTGATAGGCCCTGAGCTGTCAATCTCGTCACCTTCTGTTGCACTCCAGCTGTCCCTTGCTATCGCTTCACCGCTTCTTATCATTGATCAGTCCGCTCTTCTTAAGCCTCGCGCACTACAGTGCCGGCCGATTCTTCATTTTGTTTTGAATGTTTGTTCACGACCTGTTTCATAACCTAAGTCTTAGATGTATTTCGTTGATGAACTTGTTTGCAGGTAGATATGACCGCTCATGGCAACGATGTTGAGCCGGAGAAGCTGGATATACAGCTGAATGATATGAATGTAAGATTCTTGCGTCTCAACCCATCACATGTATTTATCACCCAGCTTATCTCATAATTTCTTTATAGAAAGCTGTGGAACCAGCCAGCCAACAGGAGGACGAGGAAACTGAGCCGGTTCAGTTGAAGTGAATAGCATTCTCATTTTCCTTTACCGAGACAACCAAATAATGCAAAATTAGCGGTTTAGGGTCTACGCTCGTCGATGGGTAATCCTCTCGGTGGTTGCGATGCTGAACAACACCAATACGATGTCGTGGATTGCATTCGCTCCTGTTTCTAACTATGTGAACAGTTTCTATGGGGAAAATAGTGCAGCTTGGTATGTGTTTGCCGAGATGATTGGTAATCGTCGAGTCTTTTCTGAACTTTGGAACCATATCTATCACTTGTCGGATGATTGGAAATGACGGTGTTCCCGTATTGATAATGCTAGAGCACTAATGGAAGCACTGATGGCAATACTCATGATAGTCTTCTGTACTACTATGGCTGTCGATCAATCAATTCATGCAATAGAAAAGCGGATGCTGAAATAGTCAGTGGGTGTCACTTTGAAGGACAGGTTGATGAATGACTTTGTACAAATGACTTTCCACCATCGGAGTTAGCCAATTTCTACGGAGATGAAGGCATCTCCTTTATGGTGGTATGGGCACTTACAGCGAAGAGATGAAGGATTGGTGGCCAAGACCACTCTAAGCATGAAAGTGACAGGAGTGAGACTACATTGTAGACCGAAGACTCGCTGGCTTGATCGAGTAAAAGCTGACATGGCTGAAGCGCGTCAGGCTGACAAATGGCAGACAAAAATCAAACAAGCGGATCCTGCGAAATTGTGGGACAAACGCTAAGAAGGAGAATATGATGAGTCTTCTGTACGAAGCTGTTGTGTTAGTCAGCCATGCTTTTGAGGAAAGCAAGCGGGAAGTTCGGTTGTTCGGCATAAACGGTCATTGTACAACCTGTAGCGGTATTTATGAAATCATGCGAGCCGTCTGGAAAGATCCAGAGTCCACTATCTTTATAGATTACACCTTTCTGGGAACCCTGAAGATACGCATAGAAGCTGCCTGCTACCTGTCGGGTAGATGGGACTTCGTTGCCACCCGGCATGTACGTAGAGAAAGGTCCGGACTGCGGTTCTATAGGCCATAACACCGCACATTTCTTGAACTGTCCGGAGAGACCTATCACGCTGACCGCAATGGATCTATGGATGAATCCAATATTGGTCGCCCAGTTTCTCCACCTATGACGAAACCCTCGATGTGGCTGCAAAGAAGAAGGAGAAGGTAGAGAGAGTTGTGATCGTCCGCTACGCCAATCCGAAGTGACAGAGAACACTCTATCTCTTCTGAAGTTCGGTACGTGCTCTTTCTGTCCCCTCGTGCCATTGAGGCTGGGTGTGATATGCTCTCCGAAATGGTCTGGTAGGGGATCTGAGCTGCCGAGATGTCGTACGTTCGTGCCGTGGCCGTGTGGAGGAAGCAACACCAACTCCGTGCAAACCGACATCAACCCCTCCACGAAGAGGGTTTTTGCTATGGGAGAGATGCTGGCTGGCCTCAGCTCTCCTAACGATTCTCGTACAAAGGGGCGGCGGGGAGAGGAATCCTGGGCCCGTTCAGGAGTCCCCATGCCCCCCGTGCGGCAAGGATGTCACATGGAGTAAAACAAGCGTCCAGTGCTTCGGATGCCAGAGGTGGGTGCATCTCTTCTGTTCGGGTCTCAGTTCTGTGAGGCATCATAACTCTGCTTTTCGCTGTGTCCTATGCTCCTCACCTTCCAACTCTGATTCCTCTACCTCCAATCGCCCACTTTCTATTGTACATATAAATCTCAATGGCCTTCGTGCCAAACTATCTGAGCTCTCTCTCTTTGCTCGTACTCACCATCCAGATGTTATAATGGTTCAGGAAACCAAACTTTCCCCCTCTGCTACCTCTTCTCACCCAAATATCCCTGGCTATGCTTCATACCATGCTCCAAGATCGTCTTTCGGTGGAGGAGTTTCTACTTTTGTACTATCCACTCTTCCTTCTCATCTAATTCCCAATGTCCCTACGGACGGTACTCTCGAGTTCGTCCCCATCCATCTCCACTCAAAAAACTCCCTATCTCTCTTCAACATCTACATTCCCCCAACTACATCTTGTCCCGCAACCTATAATCCTATCCCTCTTCTAAAACAACTCAACGACTGCGCCCTCTCACCCTCAGTCGTCTTCGCGGGCGACTTCAATGCTCATACCTTTTGCTCTTCACTTGACTCTGATGTTAGAGGAGAGGGACATCGAGAATGGGCGGAGGAGTGCGACCTGGTTATCCTAAACGATGATCAGCCCACTCGCCTTCCTTCCATCGGCCGATCTTCTAGCCCAGACATTTCGCTCGTTTCCTCCAATCTTTCTAGTGCTTGCTCGTGGTCCACTTCTACAACTATGTCTAGCGATCACATTCCCATTTTCGTCCATATCGATCTCTCAAATTCTCTAGCCCCTTATTCTGGTATTCGTCACCGTTCTTATCTCAATTTAGGCCTTGCAGACTGGAGCCTATTCAGAGAGGTTGCACTTCACCGAGCGGCTGAATATCCATGGAATGGCGATGTGCACCAGAAAGAGCGTCACATATCTGACGCTATCCGGAAGGCTATGAAAGCGGCCATACCAGAAGGACGCGTGAAAACGTTTTACCCCAATGTCACCAGGGAAATACTTCAGAAAATCTGGACAAGAGATGAAAAGAGATCTGCCAACCATCTGGACCCGGAGGTCACTGAACTTGACGACGAGATTAGAAAAGACTTGGACAGGCACAAGAAAGACGAGTGGCAGAAGTTCACTGAAAAATTGAACTTCAAGGCAGATGGTGCCGCGACATGGAAAATCCTCAGAAAACTCCCCGGAAAAACCACACCCGCCACCGTATCTACTATCGAGTTTGAGAACAATGTATTCAAGTCAGGACAAGATGCCGCTTACGCTCTGGGCAAGAGCTTCTTCATAACATGTGCGAAGCGTGGCCCGCAAAACCGAGTGACAGTAAGGGAGCTGTGCCGCCTTCCGCTCATGGGCACGGCTGATGCCTTCCCTCCTGCGCAGGTGGAGAAGATTATAAAGGAAATGCGTAATTCCAAAGCCATTGGACCTGACGGAATCTGTCCAGCAGTCCTAAAGAAGCTCCCCAGTGAATTTCTCTCGCTGCTCACTGATTTAATGAACACATCATTCCGAACCTGCACACTGCCACAAAACTGGAAAACAGCAAATGTCATTCCTCTGCCTAAGCCCGGTAAATCGCTGTCATCAGCGAAAGGATACAGGCCAATAAGCCTTCTGTCACCTCTAGCCAAGGTTGCTGGGAAAAGCTTGTCGTCAATGATTTGGCTCAGCATAATGAGAAACAACATCACCAGCACGGCTTTGGAAGCTACATTCCACCACGACGGCGCTTTTGGAGATGGTTGGCTATGCCATCGACGGCTTCAACATGAGGAAGCCCCTCAGGACCGTTGCTGTAGCCCTGGACTTGACAAAAGCATTCGACAGTGTTAACCTGGGTATTCTATCGGATAACATACTGAAGTCCTCTATTCCACCGTGGCAAAAGCGTTGGATAACAGCATTCGTCAAGGGCCGTCGAGCAAAGTTATGTTTCAAAATCATGTCTCTAAAAGTATCCCCATAGCTGCCGGTGTTCCGCAAGGCGGAGTCTTATCGCCCGCTCTATTTAATCTGTACTTAGAGGACATTCCGGAACCTCCCCAGGACATTAAAGTTGTCGCCTACGCTGATGATATGACCATCATGTGCCAAACCGCGACATACAAGTGGCCGCGAGCAGGATCAACGAGTACCTGATGGATTTGAAAAGCCATTTCGATAACAAGATGCTCATTGTCTCAGCTGCCAAGTCTTCAGTATCAGTCTTCACAACGGACCCCAAAGAGCACAGCGCCCATCCCGATGTCAGCTGGGGTAGAGTTCGCCTGCCTGCTGCTCGCTTCGTCAAACTACTCGGCCTTATACTCGATCCGTCGCTGAAGTTCCACAAGAACACCGAGCAAAAAGCAAGCAATTGTAAAGAGCTAAACTCAATGTGCTAAGGGCACTGGGAGGTACATCGTGGGGCAGCAGTAAGGAAACTATTCTGACCACGTATAAGGCTATGCTGCAGCCCGCCTAGAGTATGCGGCACCGGTTTGGCAGCACTTAGTGTCGGACTCATCCGGGACTAAGGTGCAGCGTGTACAAAACGCTGCTCTTCGGATCGCAACCGGATGTGCTAGGAGTTCGCCAATCGAGCATTTACACGCCGAGACACGGGTGCTACCAGTAAAGGAGCACTGTCAGCTCCAGGCCCAGCAGCTGTACATTAACATCGTCAAGCAGCCCAACCACCCATCTTGGAGAGTACTTGAGCCTGTAAGAGAGAGAGGCATCAGAAAACCTTTCGCCGATGCTCCAGATAAAGTCGATCTGCAAAGATGGCACGATTCATATCAAGAACGCCTCCGTCTGTTGCGCGAGGAGCACACCCATTTTGTCAGATTGTATCTGGAAAGAGCGGCTGTTAATCCTATTCTGGGTACTGTGCCGCCTCGAGTTTCTGAGTCTGAGTCTCAGCTTAGCAGACGTGCCAGATGCACTCTAGCCTTGTTGCGCTGTGGGCACTCAACGATCCTGAAGTCCTACGTGAACAGGATCGACAATAGCACTCCTGATGTTTGCCCGGACTGTGGTGGTCCTGGCCACAATACGCAACACTTATTCAACTGTCCAAAAAACCCTACAACATTGACTACAATAGACCTTTGGACGAATCCAACGCTGGTCGCCCAGTTTTTGAACCTATAGCAATTACTCTCTTCGTGGCTGCAAAGAAGAAGAAGAAGGGGATCTGAGAGACTAGCCTTACATCCGGCGGGCTCGTCTTCGTCTGAGCAGCCGGCTCTGAGAATCTACATCTGCGGCCTTCACAGGATTCGTCCAGAGGTCCATTGTTGTTAAGGAGGTAGGTCTCTTCGGGCACATGAACAAGTGCGCCGTGTCGTGTCCGGGAGCACCACAGTCCGGGCATGCGTCTGGTCGGCTGCTGTCGATCTTGTTGGCGTAAGACATTAGCAGAATAGAGTGACCACAGCGCAGCGAGGCGAGAGCACATCTGGCTCGCCGGCCGAGTTGAGACTCGGTCTCGCAAACCCAAGGCGGCACTGCTCCTAAAATAGGGTTCACAACCGCCTTCTCCAGATATCCTCGAACAAACTGGGTGTGCTCCTCGCGCAGAAGACGAAGCCTTTCCATGTTGGAGTCGGCCCATCTCTGTACATCGACTTTACGAGGAGCATCTGCGAACGGCGTCCTAATCGACCTCTCTCTAATGGGCTTCATAATTCTCTTTGCCGGATGATTTGGCTGTCTCAGAACATTAATATACATCTGATGTGCCTGGAGTTCACAATGCTCCTTAACTGGCAATATGCAGGCCTCCGCGTGAAGATGTTCTATTGGAGAGCTCCTTGCACAACCGGTAGCGATTCTAAGCGCAGTATTCTGTATACGCTGCAGCTTATTCCAGGAGCTGTCTGACACCAGGTGCTGCCACACTGGTGCCGCATATTCCAGAGCCGGCTGAAGTATTGCTCTGTAGGTTCTCAGTATAGTCTCCCGGCTGCTTCCCCATGATGTTCCTCCGAGAGCTCTCAGAATATTAAGCTTTGCCTTGACGACTGTCTGTTTCTGTTTCGCGTTTTTGTGGAACTTCAGTGACGGATCGAGTATAAGACCAAGCAGCTTAGGAAATCTTACTGCTGGCAAACGATTACCATCCCATCTGACATCTGGGTGGGCACTGTGTTCCTTGGTGCTTGTTGTGAACACTGATACAGAAGACTTTGCAGCAGAGACTGTGAGCATCATATTATCGAGGAAAAGCTTCAACTCGACGAGGTAGGCGCTGATCTTGTTAGCGGCTACTTGCAGGTCACGGTCCTGGCACATGATGGTGATGTCGTCGGCGTACAAAACAATCTTTATATCCTGTGGTGGCTCGGGAAGATCCTCAAGATACAGGCTGAATAGGGCAGGGGACAACACTCCGCCTTGCGGAACACCAGCTGCGATTGGAATGCTATCGGATACGTGATTCTGGAATCGAACGTTAGCCCGGCGGCCTTTAGTAAACGCTGCAATCCATCGCTTTTGCCAGGATGGCAGCGAGGACTTCAGCAGTTTGTCGGACAGCAGTCCCAAGTTAACAGAGTCAAACGCTTTGGTCAGGTCGAGGGCGACGGCCACCGTTCTTAGGGGCTTTCTCATGTTGAATCCGTCGACCGCAAAGCTCACGATCTCCAATAGAGCAGTAGTAGTAGAGTGAAGTTTCCTGAACCCATGCTGATGCTGCTGTCGCTCATTTTGCTCAGCCAGGTCCCTCACGATCAACTTTTCAGCTAATTTGGCAACGGGAGATAAAAGGCTAATAGGTCGAAAGCCTTTTGCCGTACTATGGGACTTGCCTGGCTTTGGCAACGGTATCACATTAGCTGTCTTCCAAGCTTGGGGTAGAATGCAGATTCGGAAAGAAGTGTTAATGATATCTGCAAGCATCGGTAGAAGTTCCGTGGGAAGCTTCTTCAGGATGGCTGGGGAGATACCGTCAGGTCCGATAGCCTTCGAATTCCGCATTTCTTTGATAGCCTTCTCTACTTGCGTGAGAGTAAAGGCCTCAGAAGCGTTCATGAGCGGCAACCGGCTCAGTTCTCTAACCGTGGCTCTGTTTTGCACGCCTCGCTTGGCACGTGTGATGAAGAAGTTCTTGCCGAGCGCATAAGCAGCCGCTTCCCCTGATTTGAAGACGTTCTCCTCGAACTCATTAGCGGAGCTCATCGAGGGAGCGGGCTTGCCGGAAATTTTCCTCAACACTTTCCACGTCGTAGTTCCATCAGCCTTGAAATTCAGCTTTTCAGTGAACTTCTCCCAGCATTCCTTCTTGTTCTTATCGAGATCCTGCTTGATCTCATTATCCAGCACAGCTATGTCCGGGTCTAGATGGTCTGCGGCTCTCTTCTCATCTCTGGTTCTGATCTTCTGCAGTATTTCCCTGCTGACATTCGGAAAAAAGGTCTTGACACGACCCTCAGGAATTGATGCTTTCATGGCGTTGCGGATGGCACTTGTTAAATGACGTTCTTTCTGATGGACATCACCATTCCATGGGTAGTCGACCCATGGCGAAGTGCAACATCTCTGAACAGGGTCCAGTCTGCTAGGCCTAAATTAAGATAAGTACGATGACGAAAGCCAGAGTAAGGGGCAAGAGAGTCAGAGAGATCAATATAGACAAAGACGGGAATGTGATCACTGGACAGAGTTGTGGATGTGGACCACATGCAAGCATTAGAGAGATCGGATGACACAAGAGAGATATCTGGGCTTGAAGGTCGGCCGTTGGCAGGGAGACGAGTGGGCTGGTCATCATTGAGGATAACCAGGTCACACTCCTCAGCCCATTCCTCGACGTCATCCCCTCTGGCGTCAGAGTCAAGAGCAGAACAGAACGTGTGAGCATTGAAGTCACCCGCAAAGACAGCTGAGGGAGAGAGTGAGCAGTCGTGCAACTGCTTAAGGAGAGGTATAGGATTATAAGACGGTGGGCAATATGTTACAGGGGGGATATAGACGTTAAATAGAGATAAAGGGGTTTTCAGGGGAGGTGGACAGGAACGTACTCAAGAGTACCGTCCTTAGGAGTATTGGGAATAATATGAGAAGGTAAGGCAGATTGCACAAAAGTAGGCACTCCGCCCCCAAGAGCAGACCTTGGCATGTGATAGGCGGTGTAGCCCGGAATGTTAGGTAGGGAATAAGTGGTAGATGGAGAGGGCTTGGTTTCTTGAACCTTGATAACATCCGGGTGATGAGAACGTGCGAATAGAGAGAGTTCAGATAACTTGTTGCGAAGGCAGTTGAGATTAATGTGAACAATGGAGAGGTGGCGATTGGTAATTGAGGAATCAGAGTTGCTGGGGGCAGAGCATAGAACACAACGAAAGGATGAGTCATGATGCCTCACAGAACTGAGGCCCGAACAGGAGAAGTGCACCCACCTTTGGCATCCGAAGCACTGGACACTTGTTTTATGCCAGGTAACATCCTTGCTGCAGGTGGCACATGGATACTTCTGCTCTGGACCTGGATTCCTCTCGACGCCGGCCCTCTGTAGTAAAATCCTCAGGAGATCTGCGGCCGACCAGCACCTCTCCCATGACAAAAACCCTCTTCTCGGAGGGGTTGACGTCGGTTTGCACGGAGGCGATCTTCTTTCCTCCACACTGCCACGGCACGAACGTACGACATCTCGGCAGCGTGGTGCCCGTTGCTACAGACGAATCACGGCTAGCAGGGTTTTTCGGCGCGACCACTCAATATGAGAGCACCACCTTTGTTATCGCAGTGTGACATAGTGGAATCGTGTTAAACGTCAATCTGCTCGAAGCGCGTCGTTCCTGGATCACGATTAACAATGGTCTTATTGCGAGCACGAGGCGGGTGACCGGAGACTGAAGTGCACCCATCACCACGCTGTCGAGAGGGACATTTAGATAGTGGTTTGGTCACCGCTCAAGCGAACACCTCTCTTTGCACCTCTCATCGCAAGTATCTGCTGAGGTCTTACAGGTTTCGTGGCATTAGAGAACCCCAGGACATTATCGTGATCCAGTCGGATCAAAGCATACCACATAAAGGCCACAGAGTCAGTAGAAGTCGTATGTTTGTTTGGACATCTCCTCGCTGCAAACGAGAAGTATTGCCACGATCGAAACAGGATCTTAGAAGAAAAAAAAACGGTATGATATTTGAGGAAAGATGCCGTCATAAGCGGAGCCAAACCCTGCTTCGCAGTTGCGGACAAACGCTGTTGCAGCATGCTATGATAAGCGCACTGGGACCACCTGGGTCATAACATGATTATCGCAAAGCACCAGCAATTTGAAGACAGCGTGCAGTCGGCACGGATTGCTCTGATATTTCGCGTTCCTTATTGTGCGTTGGCGCAAATTCGGTGCGCATATGTGATAAGGGTACCCTATACTGATTGCTGCAGGATCAACCCATGGTTACTCTCCAAGTTTCTAATTGTAAGGGTATGACAAAGGCTCAAAGCGCTTCACAGTGTTGAGCGGGTTGAGAATTTCATGAATGACTGTTTTAGGTTTTCAATGGTGTACATGATGTGCACAATACCCGTGGGATTCTTCGCCATGTGGGCAGGGCGTCGCTTTGGTTTACGGAGTGCGATTCTTATTGCAGGTAACGGTGAAATTGCTATTCGTTAAGTGGGACTTCATTTAACACTGATTGTGTTTCAGGATGGACGAATGGAATTGGAGGCTTGATACGATTGTCTAGCTCATTCCTCCCACTGCAATATCGCTTCCCTGTCGGAATCACTGGACAGGCCATCGCTGCAATCGCCTACCCTTTTATCATGTTCCTGCCGACTAAGGTGAACTCTTACTTATGATTTGCAACTGGTGCTGGGTGGAAGAACCAGCCGCAACTTGCAAGAAAGTTACACGATACAGCGCCGTGGTAGGTATTGTATAAAGCGAACGTGTGTTTCAGGTAGCTGGGTCTTGGTTCCCTGACACACAGCGGGGCATAGCAACAACTATTGGGGTGATGTCGAATCCTCTGGGAGTGCTTCTGGCAAATGTTATTAGCCCACAAATGGTTCGATCTCCGCAACACGTAGTGTATCTGAACTTCTTCACCTTCGTTCCTTCGGCTGTGGCAATGCTGCTGGCTACGGTAAATGCATACACCCCACCCGAGGTTCATGGACGGATTTCTAGGCACGAATTTCAGGTGGCAGTTAATCGCAGCGAACCGAAAATTCCGCCGACGTTCAGTGCAAGTAAACCTCAGATGGAGTTCCTCCCAGGTTTCTTTTCTTGTTTTTGCTCAAGCCTTTGGACCACTTGGAGGCTAATGACCCTTGGCTTTTGTAGGACTTAAAGCCTGCATGATGTCGAAACAGTATCTTATTCTATTTCTTGTGATGGGCGGTGGAATCGGAATGTTCAATTGTCTATACACCATTATGCAGGTTCAGTTGCCAAACGTTTGACTTCCCTTAGCCTATTCTATAATCGTTTTAAAGGAACTGCTTTGCCCGTCTGGATATTCGAATTCATTCGTGGGACTGTGTGCGGCGCTTATGATCATTGGTGGAATTGTTGGAGCAGCGGGAAGCGGTTTGTGGTTCTGAATTTGGGCACCTAGTTGATCCTTTTGTTCATTAATCGAAACGTGGCGTTCCAGGCATATTCGTGGATCGTACAAAAATGTACGAGGAGACTATGAAGGTTTCAATGGGTCTGGCAGTGGTGTTTGGCTTGATCTTCATGCAGGTGAGTTTTTGCGATACTTGTGAACGCGCTGAAGGTTTGCGGATGCTCCCGAGAAAGTTAATATACAAAGATGGACGGACTCCCAACTGGATCGTCTGCGTCTTTTACGTGCGGAGCACACCAAGTTCGTCAGGGATCACTTGAGTAGGATGACCGTCAATCCCATATTGGGGGTCGCACCACCCATAGTCAGCGACACCGAGATGGAACTCGGTAGGCGGGCTAGAAGTACCCTTGCCTCGTTACGCTGCGGTCATTCCCCTATGCTGATGTCATTCTTGCATAAGATCGATCGCAGTAAGCCGGACGAGTGCCCGGACTGTGGTAGCCGTGGCCACACAACTGAACACCTATTCGAATGCCAAAAGAGGCCTACCACTCTTACAACAATGGATTTGTGGACGAATCCGGTTTCAGTCGCCCGTTTCTTGAACCTTTCACAAAAACCTTCCTGCGGCTGCAAAGAAGAAGAAGAAGGTTATATGAGAAGCTTGCTGACTGAAGCTTCTATGAATCTCACAACAACAAAAAACACCGAGCATAAGCAAGCAATAGTCAAAGCTAAAAGCAACGTGTCGAGAGACTTTTTACTTTTTATTTGTACGATTCTCAAAAGAAAACGTAAATGAAGAGAAAACATAGAAATAACAAAATAATAGCTAGCAAGAACAGTTAGAGCAATAACGAAAAAGAAATAACAAAATAATAGCTAGCAAGAACAGCGAGAACAATAACAAAAACAAAGTTAATGTCTGTAAACAGTATCGTCAATCACTCTGACGCTAGATCAGACCAACCAGAAAGAGCTTAGGCGCTATTCATACTACTCAACGCCAGCGCGGCACGCGCGTGCCGCGCTGGCGTGGCGTTTGTGTATGAATGGCTTGACGCCCCGCCCGCGCGTCACGCTCCGCCATGGCGTCGCCGCTGCAGTATTCATACTGCCACCTGGATCGCCTTGGCGTTTTCAACCACTGATATTATTTATTGATGGTTTCATTCAATCCAGCTTCACCGCTCCGCCATGGCGTCGCCGCTGGAGTATTCATAGTCTCCACAAGCGCGTCACGCGCGTAGAAAGTTTTCATACACAAACGCAACGCCAGCGCGGCACGCGCGTGCCGCGCTGGCGTTGAGTAGTATGAATAGCTCCTCGCGACGCAAAAGGCATCATTTAGTGAGACATGTAAGACTCTCCTGCAGCACACTCTGGGGCATGCTGCTCATGTTGAGCAGCACTTTTTGTCGGACCTTTTCTTAACCAAGAAACGGCGAATAAAAAACCGCCATCTTTGGATTGCCCCTGGATGCACACAAAAGCTCTTCAGTCCGAAGCCCGTGTCTTGATAGAGTAAGAACATTGTAAATTCCAAGCTCAGCAGCTGTACATGAATGTTCTCAGAGCCGAGCCCATTCATTCACAGGGAACGTCACTTAATACATTAAAGGCAAGGTCCGGTCAGATTCAGACACCACCGAAATTCGGGTTAGGTAGATTGGGATGGTCTAGCTGGACACCGTCCAAAATTTTCACAAACTCGAAGTCCGTATTTCTGGAGAAAACAGCCTGAAAGTCGGGGATTACGGTATTCACAGCATGATAATCATGGCTGGAATGACCGATAATTACACAGCACTTTTGAAGATTGCGTGGACAACCGCTAAAATATGGACGATGGCCTCACTTTTCTGACTTTTCTGGATCATCGGCTCACGGAAGTGGCTGGAATAACTTGAAGAACAACGGTTTTAACGCAGTTTTCGCATGTTCCCTCGGACTACCTGTACCATGAGCACAGATTTAGCGGAAAATCTCAGAATCGAAATTCTGCCCGGACCCTGCCTTTAAGAGAGAGAGAGAGAGAGCAAACAGAAAGCCGTTTGCTGATGCCTAAGGCCTTAATGGGCGATCACAGTGCGAAACAATCGAGTTGAAACCATTCACATTGATCTGGGCGTGTTGCACAATCGGTCATGTAGCAATACGTTAAAACTCAACCGCTTTAAAAAGTGCCGAAGTCGCTCAGTTCAGCGACTCGGTGCCTCATCGCATCGCTGTGTATTGCACAGTGACGCGATGGTCGCATCGCGCCGTATGGCGATCGCTCTCTGAAAGAGGCCTTAGATAAAGCCTCCATACGCAGGCAGCATACCCAGTTCGTATGGGATCATACTGCAAAGCGACAGTCATCCCCACTCTGGTAAGCTGTGCTGCCCAAAGTCAAAGATTTCGAGTCTGAACTCGGCAGACGTGCCAGGTGTAACTACACCTCGTTGCACTGCTGGCAATCTCCACTACTGATGCTTCACTTGCAGAGAAGCGCCGACTGTGATCTCGAAGTGTGCCCGGACTGTGAAACCACGGGCATGACACAAAGCACCCTTCGAAGTACCTAAAGAGATCATCAACGCCTACTACAGTGGACCACTCCAGTGCTAGTCGTTTAATTCCTCACTCTGAGACAGTGTTCTTTTTTTTTTTTTGAAACAGAAGACGTTTTGGCGGGTTCGCCCATCTCAGAGTGTCAACGAGACAGGTCAACGCTTGAAATCACGCGATCAAACCACGAAAACTTGTCAAAGCATCCTGTCCATGAACATGTGTGGGGCCATGTGTGGGGCAACCACCAGTGCGGTTGTGCCCCTCATTGAGCTCGAATCGAAATCCTCATTTCGAGTGCTGCAGCGCGCAGCTTGATGATAATTGCGCCTGGAACCGGTGGTGCCAGCACGCGGCTGTTCTGCAGAGCGAAATTCTGCTCCGATTAGGACAGTATGCTGCTCTGACGATTGTTCTCTTGCAGCTTACTCTCCACACTAACTTCGCACCTTTCCTGGCGATAACATGTGTGCTGTTTGGTATTTTTGGACTGGCTACGTATCCAGTTGGTCTTGAGCTATCTGCTGAATGCACTTTCCCCGTGTCGGAAGCTACATCTACAGGACTTATTGTGCTGTCTGGACAGGTAGGAATATGATCACAGACTAGAATTCGCCTGTGAAATAGATATTATATTGGGGTAATCCATATGATTTTCAGGTTCAAAGCGTCTTGTACGTCATGATAATGAAGCAGTTTGCTCGCCCACTTCAACCGGAACGCATGCATAATCAGGTGTGTGTTTAAAATATTAAAGTTCGAAAGGTCCGTTGCCTGGAAATTTCACGAATTTTTATAAATTGAAGTTGGATATAGCCGACTGTAGCCGGACGTGACTGGCTGAAGCCAATTGTGTTGCAATCGATAATGAAAAGCTGGGCACCCCAGTGGTGCTTTCCACGCTGCCGGCTCTATTTCTTCATCTTTATTATGTTCCAATACAACGAGTGCGGCCTTGTCGGTCGCGTCATTATTGATTATCTGGGTGGGTACAACCGGCAAGGGTGGCTTGGTGGGTATAATCTACGTTCTAGCTTTTACCTAAAAACGTACTTTCCGGCCACAGTGGGTGATTTTCATTCATCCGTGTGCAACGCAATGCATTCTTATCTACCAGGATATCTACATCCGGCTAGGTCTGGCCGTTGCCGGCTGCACACGGTCGATTTTCGCATACATTTTCCATAGTCAGCTTAATACAATCAGTTATCTAAGAGGGCTGCAGGAAATCCCACAGACAAACTCGGATCTAACTTTCACGGCAGCTGCGCGGTGTAACTCGTCCAAGCCCAGCCATTAACTCGTTTGTGCCTGTCAATGGTGTAGAAAAAAAACGGCCGCAATGCCTGGGCCGCTCGCTGCTGTATGCGAAAAACTGGAAGATTTGAGTTACGGCCAGGGGTTGGACGAGTTCGGACGCCTGTCATTGGAATACTCGAGTTGGGGGCGTGTTGCGGACGAGTTGCAGCCCGCGGCCGTTTTGAAGTTTAGCTGTGAGACTTGGGCAACGAATTTTTTTTGCTCATAAAGTGGATTTTTCTTATTCAAAAAAAATTAAATCTCAATATTTTGATGGCATTATGGATTTCAGGTTTGCTCTCTGGATGCCACAGACAAGCTGAATCAACCCAAGGATAATACCCAAGCCGTCATGGTGAGTGTCTACCAGGCGTAAGCGATTTTTTTCAATTTTCGTTCAAATTTCGGAAATCGAAGCGTTAAAACCCATCGGAAATCGGAAAATTGCAATCTCTGAAGGCAGTGTCCACGATAAATTTCGCCTTCATTTTCGAAATATCGGGGTTTCATTAGAGCGAAAGGGTCGAAAGAACGAACAAAAAGGAGCCCGAAAGAGCCCTTATTGGCTCCAAAATCCGCTCGCGCTAGTCCTTTCCTCGCGTGGATCAGATACGTATCGACCGATAAGAAAGGTCTAGCGCGAGCGGATTTCGGAGCCGATAAGAGCTTTTTCGGGACATTTTTTGTGGGTTTTTCGACCCGATCGCTCCAATGAGATCCAGACCTTTGGATTTCCGGGTAAAAAACGAACACATAATCTATCGTGGACACTGCCTTTAAGGATATGTCCCAATCCTTTGCTTTCGGAATGCCAAAACTCGTCGTAACGCGGCATACGGGGCGCATTGGTCAGCATTTTTTGCGTATAATTGCCTTGGGAAGCCGTCGCCGGTGGTGGTCAAACGTGAGACAATGGTTATCGATCGATGCGCACGGCTGACCACCATATGCTACCTTCTTCGCACGGCTGCGTTGGCAAGACTTCTCTTGGTACCGGGAAACCATTGTCTCTTTATGTTAAACTCTTTAAATTCCTATTTTTTTGCGGTAATATTGATCTTTTCTCGAAAAATTACATGATTTTCAAGGTGTTCTCGCTGCTGGCGGCTGTTCTTGTTCTGGTGCTGGTTATATTTTTCAAGCCAGTGTATCGTCGTATAGAAGCGGAAAAGGAGAATAGGGCCAGGATCGACAAGGAGAAGGAGTTGCGAATGAATGATCAGAAGATCACGCTTCCTCGGGAGAATGTGGCACAGCCTCTGAATAAGAGCGAGAATGTCTAATTTCCAGTTTGTGAGTTGCGGGTGTCGCATAGGGCTGGCGACCTCGTGGTAGGTTCTCAAAACCAGCATCCGCAATCTTGGGAAGTGAGACAATCTTGTCAGCAAAGGGTTCAATTCTGATGGAAAAAAAACTCTGAAATTATCTAGTTTTGTGAGTATTCTCGAAATTTACTTAGACATATTCTTTCAGTATCCGATTTTGTAAGCATTGGATGCATTTTGGACCGAAACCTATGTTTTTGAAAACATTTTATTTGATATTTTATCTCGAAAATGTCTATTTGTGCCACTAAGGGAATCTTTTATTAACCTATGAGTTGTGTTAATTGTTTCAAGTAATATTTTTACTCTAAATAACGTACCCATGTTCATGTTTATAGTTATTGGTTCTCTTTTTATTCATTTTAGGAGCTGCGTTTAGGCAGCTCAAATAATATTTCAATGTTCTCATTAGACATCTTGTATGAGAGTTTTATGTCGAAGGTGTCCCAGAAAAGCTTAATTGATTTTGTTGGTGGTGAAAAAGCGGTGAGTAGAGCTCGTTTCCCAAGAAGGATTTGGGTAGAAGTGGACGCGGGCGATCGCGTTGCGCTTTCAAAGCAGCATGCGCGCACGCAAATGATTGAGATAGTGGCGCTGGGGCCCGTGTTTGCGTCCTTGGAAGTGTGAGAAATGAACCAAAATGGCGGTATTTGGCAAGAAAGCTGGGGGTGATTGTTTGGAGGAGCGGGGTTGTGCGGAAATGGGCGGAGTCACAACGCTTTGCTGGCTCAAGAACGACCGAATATCAGAAGTCAGTTTTTCTATTCTCGCCGACTAATTTTCGTTTTTTGGGTTTATTCGCTCCAGCCGCGAAGCGGTTGGAGATTCATATAGTTTTCACTCTGGTGGGTAAACTCTGACACCGCCGTAGTGGGCCACGCGATCGAGCCTCACTGGTTGCGGGCGGTCGCGCAGCGTGCTCGATTGTGCTAGGTAGCCTGTGATAGGATCAATAATCGGAAGTCTAAGAAGACTGGGAATAGTCGCAGAATGCATTCGAGATAAGATGTTCATTCTATCGCAGTCTACCTAGCAGAAGTGAGCACGCGGCGCGACCGCACGCAGCCCGTGTGGCTCGATCGCTTGGCACGCTACGGCGGTGTCAGAGCTTACCTACAGGGCTGAATACTATACGGATAAATCCAAGCAAGCGGAAAGTCGTCGAGGAGAATAAAAAATTGGCTTGTGATCTACCTTGAAGACGGCATGCTCACTTGCAAAAGTGGTTGAGATAGCGTCGCTGATACGGTTTTTACTAGAATGCTTACGCCGTGGGAAGATTCAATAACGAGCCAAAATGGCTATATTGGAAGCATCGTGAGCTGCCAAAATGTTGTGACTCCGCCCATTTCCGCCAAACCACGCCCCTCAATACAATCACCCATCCTATTTCCTTGCCAAATCCTATCATTTTGGTTCATTTTTGAAACTTTCAAGGGCGTAGGCATTCTGGCTCAGGTCGTTTGAGTCTACAAGCGTCGCCATCGTAATCACTTACGAGCGCGCTCGCTGTCTTTGAAAGCGCAGCGCGGCGGCTCGCGTGCACCTAATTGCGCCGGGACTTCTTCCTGTTGGACGGGCTGTACGTGATCTTTGCAGCTGCGTTTGTTGCTGCGATGGAGTATGTTTCTAGCTTCTGGGACATGCTATGTTTTTCAATGTTCTAATTTACCCTCTCTTCCTTTAGGAATGTCGAGTAATAATAATAATAGTAGTAGTAATAATAGAAAGTGTGTTTTCCTTATAGCTAGCCCGCCTTTGAGTGATTTGAAATTTATGTTTTAGCATACTTGACAGTGGTCTTTTCAGGTAGATTCCTTTCAAATACAGGCAATTTTGGTCTGAAGTCCTTCTTGTCCGCAATTGCACCCGACACGAGGGTGACAATTGGTTTCACGGCCTAGGGCTTTGCAAGGCTTGAGGCGCGTGGCGAGCGTGTGTTGGCATTTGCATTAGGACAGAAAGGGCTTTTACGAGCTTTTGTTGTGATGTTCAAATACCCTTTCAAGTGTTACATGCTATTTATTGCTACAGAGAGCTTATGTGTGACGTTTTACTCAGTGTTGTCGCTGCTAATGTCAAGTTTTATTGATTTTTACCAGGTTTTAAAGCTTCCAAATCAACGATTAGCATTGGTTCGTGTTTGGCAGAGTTGTATTCCACCGTTTGGTTAGTGTTCTTGGTTCTTAAAGTATAAAGATTTTTGTTGTGGAGTGTGTATTGCTATTTTCTTGTGGCTAAAACCAGCTGGAAGGCTTCAGAAAAGGTATTTTAAAAATGGGGGAGTCGATGTAGGTTTCCACGCGAGCAGTCGCGTCGCGGCTGTCAGGGGTCGTTTATACTCCCGCCGCCGAACGGCGCGGCACAGTGCATTTCTGTAATATTGATCACGCGGTGCGTCACGATCGATACTGTGGGATTGCGCTTCGCCGCGCCGCTGAGCGGCGGGAGTATAAGGGGTCGTTTATACCCCCGCCGCGGAGCGGCGCGGCGAAAAGAGAGGCGGCGCGCCGCGTGAAAATCGCGTCACTATTATGCATAATCGAGCTGCGACGAACTGACGCGGCGAAGTCGCAGAATTACGCTAAACACTGCCTGGAGTAGCTCTGAGATAGCACAAGGTCGATTGTAATGAGTGATTTCTTCTGCAAAAGAAAGATTTATAATCTTTTGTAACATAACACCGCACTCGAAAGCAGATAGTCTTCTGAGAATTTTTTTCTATAGAAAAATTATTTTAAGAGCAAAAAAAAAAGAACTCACAACCCAGCATACTCTAAACAACTTCCAGGACCTCGGAAGAAAATTTAGCGATCAATCAGAGGAACCAAATTGAGAATGTATATGAAATATCAGCTAAAAAGCATGTGATGTTAAAGAGGATCGCGCGCGGCTGCCTCCTCTCCCCGAACGGCGCGGCAGCATCCAGGCGGGGGCGCATGCGGCGGCGTTGGAAGATTTCGAGCAGAAAAACTCTAAACGCCTCGCGGAGTCGCTTGTTCGATACGGCTGTATTGCATCTCGCCGCGTCGCGGCGGAAGTATAAAGGACCCCTAAACGACGCCTCACCCTAGCTAACGAAGGAGTTCCTCATTGATCGATGGTAGCCGGAACACGTGAAAATACCAAGACAGGACCAGGAATAATGGCCCGAGGCCTTCTGACCCCTGCATGGTTTTTTTGTGATGCCGACCATGGCCACAGTTGTTTGCAACTGCGTACCATATATTTCATAGCGAAAGTCACCCCGCCCTTTCTTGTCGTCGTCGCTACGCATAAACACGCGGAGGAAAAAACTAAATTTGTCTCCGGAACAGATACTATTCCTAGTGGAACGAATTTCCGGTCCGTAGTTGCAGACATTCGCTGTTGCAGCACGTACAGGCTATAAAACGGCGAAATTCACCTAGTTCCTACGCGTGCTGGTGTGGAGCGGAGGTCAGAGACAGTGAGAGAGCGGAGGGGAGACGGAGGCTGAGGCATCGCGCGCGCCGCCCGCGCCTCGAATGATGTGAATTACGACTTTTTATAGATGGTAGCTCGTAGAGAGTCGTGCCGGGACCATTCGAGCTGCGCGCTGCAACAGCGGTCGCGTGCAGCTGCGAGCTGGAATGTCTTTCCGATGTGGACTGTAACTTGGGGGTCAAGTAGGTTGATCGATAGCGATCATCCCTCTGTTTTCCGCGTACCACTTTTCCTGCAAAGCAGCGCTGAGGCTTCCTGATTGAATGACACGGAACATACAGTCGGCATCAATCGTACTGATACTTTGCTTTCCTCACTGTGCGTTGGCGCAAACTCTGTGCACGCATTTTATATCATATGCGTGCCGAGTTTGCGCCAACACACAAGGGACGCAAAGCATCAGTGCAATCCATACCTATTGTAAATTGTTTTACCTGATTAGCCGATCACTTTGGTACTGGGGTAGATAGTGGTGTGGGCGTAGTTATAATCTTTTTGGTCACCACCATATAGGCAGTTTCACTACAAAAAAACGGTATTTTAGTTTTTGATGTATTTGAGTAGCGAAGTCCACAAAGTAGAAAGTAATAGGAAGAAGTCCCACAAAACTCACAAATACCGGAGAGAACTGTTTAAAGAAAGCTCTGAAATATTTAATTACGCCTGCTTGGTGTGTTTCGGGAGACTGCAGACAAGGGGTCAAACCTGGCGTCGGAAGTGGTTTTGAGCTTCGAAATTCTAATGTAACTGAATTTGTTTTCCGTTTCTGGTACAGCGAACTCTCTAAAGATAAGATGGGCCAATGCTTATGCTGGGATTTTGAAATCTTTCCTGATAAAGAGTATGCAAAAGCTCGGCAATTCTTCCTCTGGTGAATTGAACGCAGGGCAACCGTTATATGACGTGGGTGGGGTGTTGCGATGGGTCGGCTGATCATTTTCAGCCATTTCCTGGCCGTTTTCTGTCGTACTTCCGTCGTTACTGTTCTTAGAGGGACCCAAAGCTTACGTTTTTGCCAAAAAAGGTGTAGCCCGGTGACCGTCTTCAGGGTCTGTCGTAAAATAAATTGCTGGTGGTGTAGTGACAAACAATACGCGCCGGTGTACGCGCAAATTTTATTATTCTGTGGCCAGTTTTGTCGCAAGTTTTTCTTCAGTTTCTTGATTATTTTTCATGTTTTCTCTGTATGGTTTTTTTAACGGATGAAAATTCATATTTCCTGCTCCCTGTTATTACCTTGAACAAAAAAAAAATGATTGAATACTAGTCAATTGCGGAAAGGGCGTTTAATTCTTGGAGAACTTCAAAATCTAGGGAAAACGCTTTTTGGAGTTTTAACATATTCGAAGTCCCCGTCTGAGTGTGACACAGCGTTAAATAAACTAAAGTAAATCAGTATATGCCTTAATCTCCTACTATAAAATTTAATTTCCTAGCGTTTTTCGGCTAGTTCTTTGTCACTGAAACCAACATGAGACAGAATTATTGTTAACTGTCTCTTTTTCCGACTCCAAAGATTGAAACAAATTTCCGCGAAAGCTACACCAAAATATTGCCTACTCAGAAAAATGAGAACAAGTTACCCTATGCTTCCGAGCCTGATTTAGTGTGTGCAATTGCGGACTTCCGTCGTGGGGGCGCGGACAGCTGAGAAAAACATCAAAGAACTAGGACAAACCTTGAAAATGTAGAAAAAAAACTCACACGATCAGCTGATGAGGGGTGGTCGCGGAAGCCCGTACGAAAGCGATGCGTCGCGCTCCCCACGACGCAAGTCCGCAATTGCACACACTAAATCAGGCCCGTAACCAGAGGATACTTGTAACATAAAAAGCCGAAAACAAGTTACTTGTAGAATATTTAAGTGATGTTTCGCTTCCTAAGCTCCATGAGACGTCTGGGCAACCACAGACGCTGAACGATTCAGAACCCAGCACAAACTCGGAACTATATCCAGCTGATCGTCCTAGCTGGCTGGGAATTCATCGAAATTGAAATCCGGCACTATGGGAGGAGCGAACTTGAGCTTTTCCGTCATGAAGCAGGTGAAGTTCACCGGGAAAGTGGACAAATAGGATCATCTTGAACCAGTTTCGTTAAAATACACTTGAAAATGGCTCATTCTGGCGATCATCGTGAGAAATCCTTATGTTGCTCAAGTGTTGCTATACTTATGCGTCGCGCGAAATACAAACTTTTCTCTATAATTGAAGGCGAAATGGACAACTTCTGGTTCTTCCACGTGATCCATCGTTTTCGTCGTTGCAGAAAACATATAAACTTTCTCCAATATCAGAAACCTCGATCCAACGGATGATATGTCACTTTCGCAGGTGTTGCTATACTTATGCGTCTCAGCATGTCCTTATTCTCATTTCAGATTCGTGTTGCTATGAGGCAAATTTTCACGTAGTGGTGTCAACTTGCTTACTCGTTATGGCGAAGCTCGGCTCATGTGTGCTGAAGCATGACACGCTTGAAAGTCTGAATGAAGCAAGCGAACTTCCTAGAGAGATGGTCTCGAGGCTGAGGACTTATTCTTCCGAGAAGTGAGTTCACACTAGGAAGTTATTACCCAAATAAAACTGAAAGTAAAGTTCCGTGCAGAGCCAAATTCCCATCCGCAATTGCGGACTACGGCTATTGCATCACGCATCACAATGATAAACGTGCTGGGAAAATGTTAATCGTCCAGGGCCAAGATCTCCTAGCACGATAATCATTTTTTTGCGTGATGCAGTTGCCGTTTTCCGCAAATACGGACCGGAATTTGGCTCCAAGAGCGACAGTGAATCCCTCTGAGGATGTGCCACACATTCGGCTTCCATTTGAGATGGTAGAGGTTTTCGAATGTGTAATGGGCCTATAGAGTGACTTGCGGGGCCAGCCGATGTTCAAGTCAGTTTTCTGGTCCTCCCATACAAGTCTGGTACCAATTTACCAACACTGGAGGGATAGAAGGCTTGGTTGGCCTTGGGCGAGGATCGATCACTCGACCGTGTGCGTGACAGTGGCGCCTCTTGCCACTGCCCTACGCGCGCCCATCATCCGAATATTCAAAAAAATCTGTTTTTTTTTCGGTGGTTTTCAAATATTGTCGGAAACTAGTGTTGTATTTTTTATTTCCAATCGAGTTTCCGAGTGCGAAGTTGGACAAGTTCTCAAAAATCGATTACTTTGCGTCTGATTCAATGGAATAGTGAATAAAACCGATCCTATCCTATTATATACTTGTACAAATATGCGAATCGACGGCGAGATTGGTGACGTTCCGACCGCAGCATTGCGCGCGTTCCAATCAGGGTCAAGTAACCCCTTGGACCAAGTGCGGTCGTTGTTGCGACCCCCCACATTTGTGGTGAAGCTTCGCGACCCCTCTCCTAACAATGGCCCCGCTGAATTCAAGGTAGATCCGCCCACTTTGCTGAAGATTTGAGTGCTCGTCAAAAATTGCAATTGTCCAAATAGCGAAAAAAGGTTTTGGGGGCCTTCCAGTGTCATATACGTTGCTCTTATGGGCTGTTACTCAGCGGTTCGGTAAAATGGACCCAGTAATAAAGTAGAAAAAAGCCAAACCGTTCATGTAGAGTGAGAAAAAGAAAAAATTGCCCGTGGGAAACAGTGGTGTAAAGAGGCCGTTTTTTTAATGACCTTTTCAGCCCTGGTTTTCTTTTTCAGAAGGCGGCAATAGAGCAAAAGATGCATCTACTGAATGGCTATCGAAAACTACATTAGCTGGAATTTTTTCTCAAATTTTTTTATTCTGTTTTCACATGGTGAGGTAGAAAACCACAAAAAAATTAGAAAAAAATCAGCTAATGTAGTTTTCCATAACCAATCAGTAGATGCATCTGACGCTCGACTGCCGCCCTCCGAAATTGAAAACCAAGGCTGAAAAGGCAATTTGAAAAAAACGGCCTTTTCACACTTCCTTTTTTTCCCAACGGGTGATTTTTGTCTATTTCTGGCTTTACATAAGAGGCTTTGCTTTTTTCTTCTTCATTACTGGGTCTATTTTACCGAACCGCTGAGTTACGGCCCATAAGAGCAACGTACATGACACTGGAAGGCCCCCAAAGGCCATTTTTTTCGCAATCTGGGCAGTTGCAAATTTTTACGAGCATTGAAATCTTCAGCAAAGTGGGCGGGTCTACCTTGAATTCAGCTGGGCTATTCTTAGGGAGGGGGTCGCAGAGCTTGGCCACGAATGGAGGGGGTCGCATCAACAAACGCATTTTGTCCAACGGATTGCTTGACCCTGGTTCCAACCGATACCCCCGCGCTATATAAGTGCGAAAGTGAGCGCGTTTGGAACGCAAATCTTCAATGCGTTTGAACCGCGGGCGAGAATGGAAACAAATTTTCCCGGTCATCTCTGGTCCTGAGTCTACATAATTGCAGGATGTTTGCGTCAATCGAGAAAATGATACAGGAAGCGCGTGTGGCCAGAGGCGATGTTGAGAAACAGTATACGCTGTACTATCGTTGTGCTCAGTTATCTAAATTGATCTACAAGCAGAATGACTTTGCGAAGTTCAAGGCAGAGGTATGCGTAAACACCTCATTAACACCATAGTGTTATCTAATCGTGTAGTTTTCCAGAATGGAGCGATTTTCGGTTTGCGTTTCAAGGAAGCCCTGGATGAAGCGGACAATCTGAAAGCTATTCTAAGCAAGAAGTATGAGGAGAAAATGCTGAGAGCCTCACAGTCGTTCACACCTGTCACTCGTACAAGTAATATTAACGACAGTACCATCAGCCTTTCAGATCAAGGTTTGTGAACTTTCTAGATACTTCTCTGAGCTATCGCGACGTTCTAAGAGTGTTTTTCGGAGCCAGTGTTGACGACAAAATCTATTTTTTGGGGGTTTTTAGCCTTAATTTTGTGATGAACGCAGCCTTTTCTAGTGTCTCAAGTGAAAATGGAAAATGCATTTTCGTCGAAGACTTTTTCGTCTAAATTTCTTGTAACTTCCCCCCCCCCCCCCCCCCCCCCGGCTGCACGCCCGAAGTATCTGGGCACGATTGCGCTGAAACTTGGTAAAAATGGCGTGGATTAGTCGACTCACCGGAGAACAGGGTTGAGCAGGCCGTTTCGACCGGTGACCAAAGTTTTACGACCCCCCTGGTGACCAGAATTTTTAAGAACCCCCCATCGAAAAGAAAAATTTTCATTACCAAGATTTTTACGAACCCCGCCCCCCCTGGGATGGAGAAATAGTCACGATGCAGCTCCTCCTCAATCTACTTTTCCAAATGCTTTAAAGGTAAACCCCAAATTTTCCAAAAGTTTCACGAGCCACCCCACCCACAACTTTCAAATGCTTCGGGGAAATTCTCAAATTTTCACGACCCTCCGTTGCGACCGATCGCAAGCCTGCCCAACCCTGCCGGAGAAGCCTGCCCAGAAAATGAAAAAGTTGCTCATGCAAAGGAGTAGATGTCGATGTGCTGAATACTTTTTATTCCGGGAGATCCCAACATGCGTATTGAAATTCTATTCATTCCAAAAGGTTTTCTATAAGATGAGACACAAAAGAAAGCCACTTAGCTGGGAAGTTTAAGGCGCCTGACCGTCTCCTGTTTTTCAAGCTCTACTTCACCGAACACAGAAGGTAGACCTAGGTACGGAACTTGAATTCTTTAAAGGCACAGTACACCCTCAGATATCAATTTCGTGATTTTCACTTGATTGTGTTGTAGACCCCTCCTGTATAACACTTGCCAAATGCGAGATCACAATTCCTCCAAATAAGCGAGATATAAGCGACCACCACGGGCCCTGCCCACTTGGGTCTGGAACGATTTCAAGAATACCTCTGTGATCAGCGCGTAACCGTCTCCAGTAAAAGCATGAAAACTGGAAAACAATGTTCTGGGTGTACTGTGCCTTTAAGGGGTTCTCTAGGAGTTTTCTTCTCCGCAAATTTAGAGTTTCGTTGCACCTTTCTGCTATGATCCTCTGCTTTGTGGAGCTTCGGAAAATGGACAACTAAGTCTCAGATTCGTAATCAGTGCCCCAAATAACCCTCCGGGGAAATTTTTAGTTGTATCTGGAATATTTTCATTAAGCACTGAGAAACAAGTGATTGATATAAGCAAACGCTGAAACGACAATCGGTTAAGATAAAAACGCTATTACTCCCTGCCAAGTTCGAAAAATGTGTTTTCACCCAAAATTTATCTAGGGGTTCCTTTAGGTGCTGAATAAGATTATGTGGTCCGTTTCCAGATTTTTGGAATTTACTGAGCGTTTTGGAAAGTACAGGAGGCACAAAAAACGACGGTTTTGAGCTTATAACTTCTTGGAACCAGCGGCCGGGTACGGGAGTAGCTATACAATTCGCTTCCGCAGATCCGGCATACGCTTTTTATACTTCCCTCGTTAGTCGTGAAGCTTGTTAGCGTGTAACCCTGCCGGCACGGAGAGTCCAAATCTAAAGAATGGACACTGGACCAAATGAGATAACAGATTAAGGCGAAATATTAAAAAAGCACAGATTTTCAGCAGACGTGCAGGACTAACAGGTTTTCTGACATGACAAAATTTCATGGCCTCCATCCTAATAAAGGGAAACTCACGATTCATCCATAAAAATGGAGAAAAGCTGTGATATTTGACACCGATTTCAATAACTTCTTTTCACGCAATATTATAGAAACACCAGAATTATATCGTTATCATCAAGTCATCCACTTCTTTTAGTAGTCAATCGTGTGTGCCTCACCCCCCCCCCCCGAAAAAAGTAGCGCCACTTAGTAGAAGGGTGAGGGTACAAAATTTCGTAATCTGGTCATGTGATCGTTCCTGTTGGATGACGAGGTGCAGCAATTTCGCAATGTTCGAGAGTGTGTTGCCCAAATCATCCTCCAACATAGCCACATGTGTTGAAATCAGCTGTCTACCTGTGAGCGTAAGAAGATATTTTTCAGAGAATCGCCCTTCGTCTCGCCTAATCAGTCCGAAGGAGCTCGTTCGAATGGTTGAGCAGGCGCAGCCGAAGAAGACTGCAATTATTGTGGATTTCCGACGAGATAAATCGGAGCTGATCAGCTACAGAAATGAACATATTATCACTGTGGTTCATGTCCCATTCGAGCTGATTGTCCGCGGGTAAGTTCAGGTTTTGTAAAGGCAGGGTCCAGCGCGTTTTGTGAGAGATATCGTAAAACCTTCAGCTCAGAAATGAAGTTTTTGGGTGGGGATTTCGATTTCTAAACGAAAATATGCAGAGGGGTCGAAAATATTTCAGATGATTCTGGCCAATTTGAGGGGTCCCATCCTCGCTGGACCCTCTCAGGCTATTATCGGCCCCGAGCCGCCTGACAGTTCGGCTCGTGCTCCCAATCTGCGAGTCGGCTTCTGTTGCTGTCCGGGCCACAGTTGTTGCTTTACGGGCCGCTGCTGTTGCTGTACGGGTTGCTCCGGTTCGCCCGTACAGCAACAGCAGTGGCCCGGAGATTGAGAGAAGGGGCCGAACTGTCAGGCGGCTCCGATTCCTATTCGGTGCGGCTCGGGGCCGAGAATCGCCTGAGCTGTTAGTTGCCGTTTTTTAGAGCCAAATTTTCAAAAACTCTGCGATTTTCAGAATAATATTCGCTTCCCTAAGGAATCAGCTGGAAGTTGGCCAACGACCGCTGCTTCATCGGATAGGATCCTGTGATCTAGTGGTGCTGATGAGTGACAAAAGTGTCGATCTAGTGAATGGGGAGCCAGTACTTGGATCCACTGCTCACTTGCTACAGATGGCTTTATTTGAGGTATTACTTCATAGGTATTACTACATTGGAAACTAGCGTATATAAACATTTTTTTTCCAATTGCAACTTAAAAAATATTAAAAACCAAATAAAACAAATAATAAGTGAATGAATTTTAAAATAATAACTAATCAAATTAATTGAATTAATCAAAAAATAATATAATTAAATGACTAGAAAATGACAAATTATAAAAAAAGAATTGCAAAACACGTAAACATATTACTCAAAACTAGTATTTTATCAGATTTGAACAGCTATTTCCTACCTTTAGGTGCGGCGTAATTATTGTTACGCAATGATTTCATGGAATTCGTTGATATTTCATAGTTAAGGCTCTTCGAAAACTGATTGGGCCTTTTTGAAATGAAAGTTTCAAAAGCTTTTCATGTTAAATTTAGAATAAATTGGAAAATCTGCCAGTTGAAAAATCGATATTTAAAAAAGTGGAAGACGCTGCATTAAGTTTTTTCTACCAAATGGATGTATATGAGAATTTATTAGGTTGAAACGGATGTTTCCCGCCACTTGAATTTGACAATTTTTAAACCTTTAAGTGTTGGTCCTTCGGCCAGGTGCGATATATCGATCGAAAACACCAAGTCTTTTTCTATTTAACGCGGCATTTGACTTGGGCCAAAGCCTGCTCATATGCGAAATACTGAACTTCTCTGGGCCAAATTCCGGTCCGCAATTGCGTCTCGACACGCTTCGTGGCCGCACTCGCTCGAGTCGGTCGAGTTTCCAGCGCCAAAGCCGGCTCGATGTGGCTTATTTTACACAGTTTTCTCCAATTTTTTTCAGTTTCCAGTTTCCAAAACCCGCCTAGAGTCAACAGTTTGGAGTCAACAGGCGCTGGAAACTCTATCGACTCGGGAGCGTGCGGTCGCAAAGCGTATCGAGACGCGGTTGCGGACCGGAAGTCGGTCCACAGAAGCTTAGTATGTGTTATAATTCAGTGGTAACTCCCATTACTATTCATCGACGAGTGCTTCTATTTGCCTTGAGGTAAACTTGCGAACCTGTCAGAGCTGACAGCATGCTTGAGCCAATTTAGAACTAGATGATAGCGTTCGCGGACAATCTCGACGGAGCGTAATTATTGATTTTTAGCGGATTTTGTCATTTCGAAACTTCGGCGTGTTCTGGCTTATCCGAGAAGTTTCGGCCTCGAAGCTTCCAGGTTAAGTATAATGGCCAAGTCCACACTCAATAGTATTTTTTTGTCAGCTATCGATCTTTTTTTCAATTTTTGCTATCTTTGTAGGTTTTCTAAAAAACAGTAAATAATTGTCGAAAAAATACTACTGAAAAGCTTACTTAATTTTGAAGCTTCGAGGACGAAACCTCTCTGATAAGCCAGAAAAGGCTGAAGTTGCAACAAATCTTAAAATTCGCTAAAAATCAATAATTACGCTTCGTCGAAAGTTTTCGCAAAAGCTGTCGTTCAGTACTAAGGTGGCTCAAATATCCTATCAACTCTGGCAAGTTTGGTGGTGTATCTCAAAGTAAATATAAGCACTCAAAAACGCTCAGTAGTGAAGATTACCACTGAATTTAGCTGCAACTTGATAGATTTGTTTGGAGGACTTGAAAGCAGTGTCCACGATTGAATCAGTGTCCGAGTTTTCACCGGAAATCGAGAGGCCCGAGTCCAACTTCACCAGTAATGCTGAAAAAAAAACTGCTAGGCAAAAGCATAGAAGAGCCCTATACGGCCCTAAACTTGAGTGTTCCGCTCACGCAACGCCCAAACGCCTTTGATCCGTAAATAACTGGAAACCTATCTTAAGAAAACAGCATCTATTCAGGGGGCTATAGTCCACTCCATTCAACTAAACTTACCCCATTTGATGATCGGTTACCTTCTCAGACTGAAATTGTGAGCTGTACAACTTTACGGGTAGCCGTTGAGGTAGTGAGCGTTGCGTGAGCGGAACAGTCAAATTATGGCCGTATAGGGCTCGTTCGTGGTCGTTCTTATCCGTTTTTTCAACGTTTTTGGTTAAATAGGGCTCGATTTCCGTTGAAAACTCGGAGACTGATTTTATCGTGGGCACTGCCTTTAACCAGCAGTTCAGTTCAATTCTTTTCGAAGCCCTAAGGCCGGGATCATACTTGCAGCGGCGAGCGACGAGACGCGATGTTTGCCATCAATATCGACCGGAAATTGATATGCATACAGTTCAACTCCGCATTGCCGTGCAGTCCGCAAAGTGCACGCTGCTTGCAAAAGCGTGCTGCGGCGCGGTTGCGAGTATCCTCATACAGGGATGTGGGATCACCCGGGCGGTGGGATCAGCCGGGCATCAAAGGCAAAAACTGCCCGAGTGATCCCACATCCCTGTCTGAGGATACTCGCAACCGCGCCGCAGCACGCTTTTGCAAGCAGCGTGCACCTTGCGGACTTTGCGGACTGAACGGCAATGCGGAGTTGAATTGTATGTGCACTGTCGCGGCAATATGATACCGGCCTAATAATTGGAAAAAATTGATTTGTCTATAGCAACTTGATCTCAAAATGTTTAGTACAACAATGAACATCGACCGAAGTCTCCTCCGCTATTCATGGATGGCGGATTCGATAACTGGCGGGATCAGTATCCAATGTATACGAGAACTGACGGCACACTAAAGCGTAACGAGCCCAAGGATCAGTTGGATTTCATGGTTAGCAATTATAAGAAAGGTATGTTTTCATCTATGTGGACCAACTTGAGAAATTTCTCGTGATATTGATGTTTCAGCATGCTTGATGGTGGACTATCCTGACCTCTCCCCGCAGCGCGTTGCTGGTCGACAGCAGCCTCCTCCGGTAACAATGAATGGCTCTGTTGGTCAACAAATGCCGAATCATGTGGCGAAGAGTGAGATGTCATCGTGGAAGGACGAGATGGCTACCGAGTCGACTCGTGTTGAAACAACGTTCTCGGCTCAGGATTCGGTTGCCACGAGAAACACGGTTTTCGTGAAGCCGCAGGGTCATACAGAAGGTGTGTTGCAATGCGACGTACCTGACAGAATCCTATGATCCTCCGAAAAGTCGACATTGTCGAAGACATATCTGTCTCGAAATATCAACCGAAAGCACAAACTCTTTCCTATCTAGCGCTGCCTTCCACTTGGGCCAAAGCCTGCTCATTTGCGAAATATAGTATTGTTCTCGTAGCGAAGTTTCGGTCCGCAATTGCGGACTACGGTGGTTGCATTATGCTACATGTGTTGATCGTGCTGGGAGAGAGGTGAATCGTGGCGGGACCATATGCTCTTAGTACGATTTTCATGTGTTGCATGATGAAACAGCCGTAGTCCGCAAATGCTGACCGGAATTTGGTCTCGAGAACGACAGTATTCAGTTTGGTCCGTGGCTCGCTTCCTCAAGAGGAACCATTTAAATCTCATCTGCGGCTGGCGCAGGCGGTGTAAATTCTACCGGCGGCTGGCTGTAAGGTAAGCTGATCATCTGCGCTCTTCTCTCAGCCTGAATCGATTAGCGGGCCGGCGCACGCGACCACCGCGACAGCCGCGGGTGAGATTTAAATGTTTTTTCTTGAGAAAGCAAGCCACGGACCTAACTATACTAGAACTCAGTGATCATCTTTAGCGTTCAGCGTCTTTGAAAGCTTTTATTTACTTTAGGTAAACCACGGTACCTGCAAGAGTTGACAGGATATTTGAGCCACTTTAGAACTAGATGACAGCGTTTGCGGAAAATTTCGACGGAGCGTAATTATTGATTTTTAGCGGATATTCTGGCTTATCCGAGAAGTTTCAGTCTCGAAGCTTTAAAGTGAAGTATAATGGCTAAGTCCCTACTCAATAATCTTCTCTTTTTCGTTAATTGACGATAGTTAGTTCCTGGAAATCGATAAAATGGCGAAAACCGAATCTTCAAAAAACGATCGATAATTGACGAAAAAAATCTATTGAGGGGGTTGGGTTGGCCACAATATTCAACATTGAATCCTTGAGGCCGAAACTTCCGGATAAGTCGAAAAACACCGAAATAGCGACATTGCAAAATCCGCGAAAAAATCAATAGTTACGCTTCGTCGAAATTTTCCGCAAACTCTTCTAGTCCTAAGGTGGCTCAAATATCCTGTAAACTGGCAGGTTTGGTGGTCCACCTCGAAGTGAATAGAAGACTTTAAAGATGCTTGGTACTAAAGATTACCAGGGAGTTATAGCTTATATTTCTCAAATGAGCAGGCTTTGGCCCGAGTGGAAGGCAGTGTTAGATAGAAAAGAATTTGCTTTCGATCGGTATATCGCAATTGACTGAACCACCAACGCTGAAGGGTTCAAATTCAAGTGGCGGGAAACTTTCGATTCAACCTAATGAAACTAATGGGAGCTCTGCAGAATACTGTGTAAAATCGAATTTTCTCAGTGTCCATGTACGACTTTGGATAAATCTCGGCGTCGCAACTGTCGATATAATAGCATAATCTCCTTCTGGAGCTTGGGAATCGAGTATAGCACCGTTTAATCGGCTTACGTTTTGGCGTTATCGCTTTCTTCGGAGACTGGAAATCGAAGAACATTCAGAAAAGTGCTCAATCGAGCGCTATTTCATTCTACAGATCACGTTCATTAGGTAACCAGACCACCCACGAAGCAACATATGCTACGTAAAAATAGACCAAACTTAGACTGTGAGCCGAGAAGCTCAACTAGTCACCCTCAGATCGACACAAACGGAGAGGAATGAGCCGATACTAGGGATTAAGACAGATAGTCTTATATACAGCACTAATTAGCGCAAGGTACTGCCCATGGCGGGCTTATTACCTCAAGGTACAGCCAGGTCAGCCGCGTGCAGTACCTTGCGGTAATTATTGCTGTATATAAATCTTTCTGTCTTAGTCCCTAGTGTTGGCTCATTCCTCTCCGTTTGTGTCGAACTGAGGGTGACGAGTTGAGCTTCTCGGCTCACAGTCCAAGTTTGGTCTATTCTTCCGTGGCATATGTTGCTTCGAGGTTGGTCTGGTTACCTATTGAATGAGATCTGTAAAATGAAATAGTGCTTGATCGAGCAGTTTTCTGAATGTTCTACGATTTCCAGGCTCCGAAGAAGGCGATAACGCCGAAACTTTAGCCGAATAAACTGTGCTATACTCGATTGGAAAGCTACAGAAGGACAGTGTGCTATTATATCGAATTTCCTCATTTCGCTTTTAGGATGATGTTTTTCTGAAGCATTTTGATATGAGAAACGCGACTTATTGTCATGATTTTTATTGAGCAGGTTTTTGAAATGTCGCGTTCGCCTTCGTGTAGAGTATGAATCCGACCTCAGATCACTGCAGCAGACGGTTTTTATGGTACACAGTCGTTTCAGAACCGTCGACGTCGGTAGCTTCGGACACGAACAAAGTGGGAGAAGTACCGTCCACTGTCATCTCACAAAAACCTCTGGCTCAGAAAAACATCGGTACTTCAAACTGACTTTTTCGAGTTTCTCTTTCTTAGGTAACCCTCTGATTTCAGCGCCACCCATACCTCCGAGACCCAATGAAGCAGAACTTGGAGGCGCTCATCGTGTTGCGTCAGGTGATTGCCACGTACGTGTTGGAATGAAGCCGATTTAAGGTCTAAAAGTTTGCAGGTTTCCACCCATCTGTGACTGTTCCCCAACCGCCTCCACCAGCTGTTCCTCGGCTGCCGATGGTGGATCGATCGAATAAGCCAAATCAGGTAAATTCAGGTTTCTGCGGTTAGATGCCAATCCTAGGCATTAAATCTAAGCTTCCTCTTTCTGACGCTTCTAATCTGACCGCGAAAAAAGTATATTTAGCATTTTTTCGCCGTTTAAGAGCTCCTTTTTGCCGTAACTAGGAAATCCCAAAGTTCCCACCCAAGAAGGGAAGGTTTTCTAGCGTTCTGCGAGTTGAGCGAAATGAAGTACCTCGCGAAGTTGTCCTCTTTTTGTATAGTAATATTCGAGAGTTTCCCATGCCCAAACTTATTTCCTGAAAAGTTATGCGCTAGAAACTGTGGATCAAGGTAGTACTGTGCTTTTCTGGACCAAATTCCGGTGCGCAATTGCGTCTCGACACGCTTCGCGGCCGCGCGCTTTCGAGTCGGAAGAGCTTCCAGTGCCGCAGCCGCCGATCTGTTGACTCTAGGTGGGTCTTGGAAACTGGAAATTAAATAAAATTGGAGAAAACTGTATCAAAAGTCATATCGAGTCGGCTTTGGCGCTGGAAACTCGAATGACTCGAGCGCGTGCGGTCGCAAAGCGTGTCGAGATGCAATTGCGGACCGGAATTCGGCCCAGAGAAGCACAGTAAATTAACCTCCTATCTACCGTAGCTTAATGGGAATGTCCGAAAAACTCGAAACGGACCTCATATTCGGACTCTGCACCCCAGATTACTACTCTGCATGAAGTTTGAGCGAGAAAAAAAACCGATCTTGGCACCTCCAAAAGTAGGATAGAATGTGTTCCCCCATGGGGCTCGCAGTTGAAAAAAGTTTTTTTTTTCAGCCAAACCTCATCTAGGGTTTCTTTTTGCAGCACCGAACACGAATATGAGATCCATTTTTTTGGTTCTCGGTTGGATGCGGTAGGTGACGGTAGTTGCAGTGCAATTTTAAGTATCGTAACACGCTGTAATCTCCCAGAAAACTGGGAATGAACCTCGAAACGTGCTCAGCTTCTCAAGTAACCCTTCCTGAGCTCGCCACAAAGTTTTAAAAACTTATAACAGGTAGATGGAGAAGTGCGTTTCCCACTATGTGCACGAGCCATACCTCACTAAAATATCGATTTTCGATCGATAGTTGCGCTTCGTTGATCACGAAGGTGATCTCTCGGTCTACACTGCCATTAGCCATAAATATCTAACATTGGCATGGATTTCGAGGAGACTTCGTGTTTTTTGTTGGAGGTTGGCGCAAACGTGGTGCACCTATGTTATAGCATATGGCACCGAGTTTGCGCCAACCTTCAACTGTGAACGCGAAGTCTCTTCAGGATCCATGCCGACGTTACATGCCCTTGTGTAGTAATCCAACCACTCACACTTCAGTGTGGTACCAGTTGAGTATATTGAAGGCGTAAGTAAAGCAGTAGTAAGTAAGGTGAAATGCTCAAAAAATATTTAAGATAGGATTCTGGAGCCAAATATGGAAGCTCTACAAATTTCAAAAATTTTGGCGTCAGGGGGATTTGAACCATAGTGCCGCGCTCGAGAGGTCTGTCGCACTACCACTGCGCCACGACGTTCTGGGCTGGCGGCGGCAGGGGCCCGCCGGCCGCAAAGGATTTCTCGCCTATATAACTCATAATATCCTTTGAAACGCATTGAAATTTATGTAGGGGGGGGGTAATTTGAGGCGCTGAATACGAATATATGGTCTTTTTCCGGTTTCAGGAGCTTGCAATAGGTCGAATTTGCATTAGCTACTGTGAACGACAGTTCCGGGCTCATAAATTTTTGGGATATAGGACTGGGCAAGGGAAACATGTGTTACCACACGTAAGAAGGGCAGCCTCGCAAGGTACTTCATTTTGTTCAGCTCGCTCAATTTTGGAATGGTTTTCTTATAAGAGAACTTAAAAATGTCGCATCAGTTTGATACATTAGAGCATTCTCGATCTGGCGTGCATGCGAAGTTGAATCTCCCTTGCTGTGAAATTTAGGGCACATTGGTGTGGGGTCCAGCCGTGGGCACTGGTCAGTCAATGCACATGGCCTGCCTCCCCCCCACGAGCCCAAGTGCCCCTCCCCCTTTATGGCTACGTGAGTTAGAGTGTCTCCAGCGTTCGAAGATATCTGATACACACGTTTTCAGCAATATGATTCGAATGCTCAAGAGACTAAAATAGAACCTGCTCAAGTTAGTCCTGCGTCTATACGGTGAGTATGCCTTCACTACTCTTTCTCTGTGTGGTTAATCGCATTCAGGGATGAGCGGAATTTTTATTCGAAGTTCCAGAAATGGAACGTTCATTTCAATTTCGGAAATCGAAACGTCGAAATCAGGAAATTTGAAAAATTTCCGATTTTCCGGTTTTCTGAGGCTGTTCTTTTAGGAAATCTGAAATCGGAGGGATTTGAACTCCGCTTGTCTCTCGTTACAATGCGAAACCCTGGTAGCGTCCATAGCTGGCAGCTAACGCCAAGGTTAGCGATGCGTTTAGGGAGTTCTAGGGGCAAGAGATATTTTGGCATTAGAGCGCGCTTTCCTACATCTTGTTTGGAGCTCGGGGCTGATCACGGAGCCGGTCGCCCCCTGTCCGTGAATTTGAGGATTAGAAAATTTTTTCATAAGCAGATATAGGCCTATAGGCGGCGTCGTCCTATTCTAGCGAGTTGTGCCAGCGGCCAGCTATGGACGCTGCCCGTGTAGACACTGGGAAGTTGATATTGCAGGCATCCGAACCGTTGTGAACTCGAAATGAAGAGTGAATTTGAGGTTTTAGGCGCACTGTCCACCGGTGTAAGATCTCAGACGAGTTTCACGTTCTGACGCGACGCGCGCGGCGGAATTTCGTTCTGTTTACCCCATTGATAGAGCGCGTTTACCATGAGATTCTGAAATTTTCAGCTGCGCTTAAAGAAAAAGCGCTCTCGCGACGGAGTAAACAGAAGGGTTTGCGTCGCGCCAGCCGCGTCGTAGCTTTAATCTCGCTGCCTTGGGAGCGGAGCGGTTGTTTCTCCATTTCTACCATTGTGTTTTCTCAGAAACGACCGCTCTACTTTCATGATAAAGCAATCGTAGCAGCTTCGCGGCTACTCCCCATCCAGTGATCAACGATATTTTCTTGATGACCTAAAATTGGGTTACAAATTTGCAAAATGGTCTGAGATACAGTTTTTACTGTGTGGAGCAAAGGTTCTATCTTCATCTTAGGCCTATCCTCCAAAAGCTGCGGTAGGGTCGCCCTATACCGCAGCATCTTAAAGATAGTGTTCACCATAATTTTCGATTTTGAGATTCGTTTGTTTGGCGCCCGGGTAGAACTTTAATGACGAAGAAATTGAGAAAAACACACCGGAAGTTTGCGAAATTCTTTACTCTCACCCCGCCTCTTTACACTCACAGGAACTGTTCGTTCTGCCAACGATTTTTTTTGTGGAACCGTTGTTTGCGATTAACTACTCTCTGATGCTTCGTACCTTTTTTCAGACCCAAGCTAATACTGGTTTGCCTAAAATATCCTTCCATTTTTGATTAGCCCCATTTTTACTGGTGACAACCACCGTGAACATGTTCATCCAATCGGACAACTACCATGTTGTTCAATAAGTTTTGTCGTTCGATATGAAAAAAAAAACAATTTTATGGTTCAAAATTTACTTTATTATTCAGTATAATCTCCCCGAACAGTAATACACTTGCTCCAACGATCCTCCAATCTGTGGATCCCATCCCTGAAGTGAGACACCGGAAGGTTTGCGAAATACGCTTCAACAGCCGTTATGACCTCTTCATTTGATGAAAAACGCTTGCCACGCATAATTTTTTTGAGTTCTGGAAACAAATGGAAGTCGCCGGGGGCCAAGTGTGGTGAATACGGTGTGTGATCCAACAATTCGAACTTTAATTCATAGATTTTAGCCATTGTCAAAATGCTCTTGTGACACGGTCCTGATGAGAAAGGATTTTTCTCTTCTGCAAACTGGGCCTTTTTTCACGAATTTTTTCCTTCAACTGGTCCAAAAGGTTGCAATAATATTTAGAATAAATTGTTTCACCAGTTCGCAAGTAATCCACAAACGAAATTCCTTTCGCATCCCAACTGGTCAAGTGTGGTTGAGAAATTTCACAACGGGAGTTGGGGGGGGGTCGCAAAAATCTCTGACCGAAAATTGAAATTCGGTGGAAATATCCCAAAAGTTCTCGATGTTTTCGGTCACCAAAGGAGAGGATCGGGTCTTAGGTTTTAGACGCTTGAGCCCGACCATTGAACGAATTTTCGGCGTCTGATAGCTCTAGTAATCAAATATATAGTCTACAGCAATGGAAGTAGGACCTGGTGAGGTTGCGGACTCTTCTCAACATGCTGTAGCCTGATAGTGTTATCACTCACTTTTTCTAAATACCTGGGATTGGTCGGTGAGTTCTTGTTTTCATTCTCCCATTTTCACCTGTTTTCATTCCTTTGACAGAGGTAGTCATGTCGGCGAAAGCACACACTCACCGATCTATCGCAGCTGTTTCGGAAAAATGGGTGATACCGCAAACAAACTACCGTATGTTAGGACGAGTCCGCAACCTCACCAGGTCCTACTTCCATCGCTGTAGACTATAATTAAACTGCTCGGAAGTCACGCCTCGGGGGGTCGCAAAAATTTTGGGTTTTGGAAGGAAAATTTTGAGGGTGGGTAGGGGGTCGCTCTATTTCGAAGAAATACGCATCGCCCCGCTGAACCCTGCATCCCAAAAAACTGATGCCATAACCTTCTTGGCCTATTTTCGGACGCGAACTCGTTTCGGAGCCGAACAACCAGGTTCACACCACTCTTTAGCCTCTTGTTTTGATTCAGGATCATGGTGATAGACCCAATTCTCATCCATAGTGATGAATCGCCGCACAAAATCCACTTCATCCTTTTTAAAACGCTCTAAATGTTGCCGAGAAAGTCGCATTCTAATGTGTTTTTGTTCCATTGATAGCGAATGCGGCACCCATTGTGCACACAGCTTTCTAAAACCCAAAATTTCACTTAAAATATTTCTCACACTGCCTAATGAGATGTGTAGAGCCTCTTCTAAATATCTCTCAATCAATCGACGATCTTCCAAAACCATATCCTGTATTTTGGCTATGATTTTTGGTGTTGATGCGCTTTTTGGACGTCCTTCACGTGGATCGTCTTCAAGGCTTGTACGACCACGTTTAAATTCAGCAACCCATCTTTCTACTGTTCTAATTGTAGGTGAATAATCATTATACACTTTTAGCGCACCAACAAAACAAAAACATTTTGGGCTAGTAGCAATACCCTCTCTTATCGAACGACAAAACTTATAGAACAATGTCGCTGAAAATAGACGTTTGAATGCGTTTCGCGCTGTTTCTTCATAATTTTGGTAACACTCGGTTGCCAACACATTGCTGTGAGTCGAAATTTTGGAAACGAAAATCATCGTGAACACTGCCTTTAGGTATTTGAAAGCAATATTTTAAATCGGACTGCGGCGAGCCGCCGAAAAATACCGCGCTCCGAAGCCATACCGAGCAACGTCGGTGGCTTTGGAGTGCGGAAACCGCAGAATCTTCAGAAAGGGCAAGTCAAAACTACACTTCTCGAGGCTCATCAGTAGGGTAGGGAGTGGAGTAGTTATTAAATAGAAAGTCTTACACGATTTTTGGATGTTCTTTTTTGCCGTAACTGCAGTTCAACGTCGCAGTGCACGTTATGGTATGTTTAAACAAGTTGCTGAGTTGAGCGCAAAACGCTTGGCTCCGGGCGAGATTGAACCAGCATATTCCCTTTCCGGGGGAGCGCCTTATCGCACTGCACCATCGAAGCCCCAGCGCCGCTCTCACTCAACTGCTCGGTAAATCTTCAACGAAGCGACCACTGCCTTCTCTCTGACGGTATACCTGTTTCATCCCGTTATGCGGGTGAAAGGATGATTGCTTCGGTGAAGATTTACCGAGCAGTTGAGTGAGAGCGGCGCTGGGGCTTCGGTGGTGCGGTGCGATAAGGCGCTCCACCGCAAAGGGAATATGCTGGTTCAATCTCGCCCGGAGCCAAGCGTTTTGCGATCAGCTTAACATCTTGTGCAAACATTAAATAGAAAATTTAAGTAAAAAATCACTGCAAAAATTACATTTTTTTCCAAGCCTAGGTGGACGTGAAAGCTGTGAAAATTTTCCGAAAATTTTGATCTTCAAGTAAGGGGGGGGGCGTAGCTTTGCCAAGATCCGGGACAACAGTCTGCGTGACCTTGCACACAGGGGTGGACGTTGATGCATACTGCATACTGTTCTTATAGGACAGGGATTCTGGTCTGCAGTTGCGGACAACCGCTGTTGCAGCGCGCAGCTAGACTATAATTGTGCGGGGACTTCTTGATCTCGACACGATAACCTTTGTTGCTAGCCCAACTTCGTGTGGCGTGTGTGCCGCAACAGCGGTTGCCCAAAGCTACGGGCAGGAATTTCACTCCGATTAGGAGAGTACACCTACTGTTCACAAGACACTGTTCGAGATACTAAACGTGAAAACGTATAAAGAATTAAAGGATTATTCATGGTCGAAACTTGTGAGGGTATCATTATCCTCCAAGCAGTGATATGATGATGGCAGGAGGAGGTGATTTATTCCTCATTTATTAGTATACACGGTTCATGCATGCCTGCTTTTTCAATCTTTCCCGGCTAACAAATTTCCTTTATTCGATGAAAAATATGAGTTTAGGGTTAGTTTTCTGTATGTTTTTCAGTTGGTTATTGTTTTAGTAATGCTCTTTTGCCGCAGAGTCGCCTTCCACTACCAGATCGTAGTACTAAACCTGCCTTAATAAGGTATGATAATGATATTGTAAAAGATTGGTGCTTGACCAGATTCGTATATACTTCGCCGCAGCGGCGAAGGCAGGGAGTGAGGAAATCGTGTTTTGGAGAGATTTGAGCTGAATTTGCCAGTTATTGCAAAACGCGCAGACAGAACGTTGCAGCACGGAGTACTGCGCTCATTTTTACTTTAAATGGTCGTGAGGAGCCGCAAGTAACCGTGCGAGTCAAAGCGCGTATCTTTTGTGGGCACGCTAGAGTCAGAGCGTCTTCTCGCGCTCAGAAGAAGCGCGTGAAAAATTGATCTTTTGCATATCATATACGAGTGCGCGCGCCAATGTCTTCTGTGCGCGTTTCTCAGTTTATCAGCACGCAGATGCAGTCATAGACAGCCTATTTCGGGGCGTAATTCACTTGGTTCCATCGCGTGCTTGTGCGCGCGCATGCTGTTCTCTCCTTTTCCACCCGTTGTTTTTCTGTCCCTTCCACTGTCTTCGCACAAGCGCGCGCGAAGGAAAAGTAGTGCTTATTATAGGGATTGCGCTATGCAAGTCGCACTTATTGCGAAATGCGCGCGCAATTAGGTAGGCGTTATTCGCTTGTGCGCAAAAAGGCGTGAGTGATCATTCGGTTTCAAACAAAATTCTTTGCGCGCTCAGATTAAAAGCCACCCGCCTATTTCGAAACGCGCGCGCAATCGGATAAGCGATATTCAGGTGCGCGCGAGAATCCGGGAACGATTGATCATTCGAATTCAAACGTGTTTCTTTGCCCGCCCACATTAGAGCGGCATCTTGCGTACGTTCACGCGCGAAAATGCTGATAGTGTGTCGCGTCATTCTTCCTCTGTGCGCGTTTCGTAATAATTAGCGCACAATTTCAATGACGTACATTGGTTCGGAGCGGAGCTCATATGGTTTCATTGCGTACGTGTGCGTGCGTACCCTGTTCTACACATACGGGTCTGAAACAAGTTATTTTCGCTTCGAATTATATTGTACATGATTGGGAAAAATGCTCCATTAATTGCGGAACACGCGCACAAGGTGAAGGCACGCGCACTCGACGCTCTGCTTGCAAGTAAGCGCAAGAAAGCCGCGGGTGGCCGCGCGGCCTGTAACGGCGGATTTTTTCGGCGCGCGCAAAGCGGCTTCTGCGGAAATGTCGGTAGTGGATCGCATCAGAGAGTGCGCGCGTCATTGTCTTTCGTACGCGCTTCGCAGTGACTAGCGTCTGTGCGATTTAATTGATCTTTGGAGGCGCGCGTCATTTGTTCCCATCCTAGAGCCTTTTACAGTTCCATTCTAGTGCAGCGCGATCAGATGTCATCCTTAGGTTTCGATCGATATTACCACGCCTGTAGGCTCAGCTCTGATTCATGACATCGCAGGGACTGAAATCTAAAAAACGCTGGAAGCGCTCCTGCTAGCTCGCTGCTTCTTTTGCTGGAGCGGCGAAGTATAAACCCGTCTAGATCTGGTTTTGCAGTCGTAATTGTCTTTTCATCTTGCAGTTTTTTTTTCAGAAAAAAATTTCGTTTATGGAGACAGTTGACGCAGAATTGTTCGTCGGTTCGGTGTTTACTGTCTTAATCTGGGTCTCCATAGGTCTCTGCCTGCCGCGCAGTCTCTACGTCCTCCCACAGTCTGCGTCTACTTGTTCTACTTCTTCAAGAGAATCCACCGAACCGACGAGTAATTCTGCGTTGATTGTAATGTCTGGTAAAATTTTCCGAACCGGATCGTAGCACCTTACTTAGCGCACGCTCGCCACGCACCTCAAGGTTTTAGGAGTTTGGCGGGCTTCTAGGGGTTTCCACTTATTTTCCGCCTTGTGGATGTAAAGCGTTCTTATCGAGAATTTCGCTCCAGTTCAGAGATGGCCCCCTTTTCGGAGCCAAAGCGCTTAGCGCGCACTATTTATTAGGGGACCGGAAAGTAATGCCGTTTCCGCGCATTTAAATACCTGATTGTCATAAATCAGCTCAATGTTTGGTTCAGAGGCGTGATAAAGACACAGTGAGAGTAAACTCCAAATACCGTGCGGTACCGATCGCCACGGAGGCATGAAATGATGATATCGGTTGCATTGCTAGATCACACCGACCAAAAGCACGCCCATGCCGATCATTTTTCCGCAGGGCTACCGTAACCATTCTTGAACAAAACATAACGAACGATAACACACGCTCATAACATGCGGGGTATAAAAGAGCAGAGGAGCGGTATGCATTCATTCACACACCGCTCTCCTCGAGAAGCCACTGGGAAGTGGCTGAGGAAGTCGAAATTGTGCAGACATGTTTGTTGGCTATTACGATGTGCTCATAACCAAGCTGACCCTGGGAAATTTTTCAAAGGAGGTTACGGTAGCCCTGCGGAAAAAAATGATCGGCATGAGCGTGCTTGTACACCGAGCAACTCAAGTTCGTTATCATGTTTTGTTCAAGAATGGTTACGGTAGCCCTGCGGAAAAACTGATCGGCATGAGCGTGCTTTTGGCTCAAGTTCTCAGATGAAAATTGCAGGGTATTTCATGGCTCTGTGGCAATCGGTACCGCATGGTATTTTTCGTCTTGTCACAGTGAGGTTGACTTCTTTACTTGTAGACAATCGAATAAGAAAATTTTTCATGTAATTTTGTATAAAATGGCCAGTCAAATGCCAGAAGAGATCCGTCATTCCATACTTTTTTGAGTTTCGCAAGGAAAATAAAGTAGCACTTGCTACCGACAACATTTTTCGGTGTTTATCCAAATGCATTGGACATGTACAGGCCATAGAACGGCCAAAGTCTCACCGTCGACTGCGTACCACGCGCTGCGCGACCGCACGCGCGTCGGAAGCAGACGAGTTTTGGCCGCCGCGCGACGAGTTCCGGCCGCCGCGCGACGTTTCGGTCTCCGCGCGGCGGCCAAAACTCGTCTGCTTCCGACGCGCGTGCGGTCGCGCAGCGCGTGGTACGCAGTCGACGGTGAGACTTTGGCCGGTTTATGGCCTGTACAGGGTGCGGATTAAATATCCGTACACTTTCTGCGCGCGCATTTGAAAGTCAGGTTTTCATTCTCCTAACTCGCCTGTGGTGTGTTTGTTAGGCCGAATCCCTTCCAATATGTACCTGCACAAAATTTGGGATTCTCACATTAGCTTTTTAGAGCATGGTAGTTCCTAATTCAAAAAGAGCCGCGATTCTCCAGCTCGAGAGGCCGACATCCAGCTTCGAGCATCGCTCGCCTTCTCAAAGTCCCCCGCCAAACCGTCCACGAAACAATCAATCGAAGTACGCTCAATGACCGTATTTGTCCAGAACGGCCGGTTACTGGAGCGACATGTCGTCTAAAAAAAATTCTGAAGAGACGCACCGAGCTCAAAGCCACGAGGAGTATGCGGAAAATGGCTCGGGACTAGAACGTGTCGGAGGGAACCGTAAGGAAGGTGGTCAGTTAGCAACTCCATATGCGTCTCTACAAGCTGCAAAAAGGCATGGCCTAGCAGTGAACAAAAGAAGAGGAGAGTAAAAAAATGTAAGGGACTACTCCAACGGGCCGAAAAAAACAGACTCTACGATGCTTTTCACAGATGGAAATTTGTTTACCGGGTAACTGAACTACAACAGCCAAAACGTCAGGGTGCTTACACGACAGTGAGGAAGCTACAAAGGCGGGAGGGATCTTTTCGCGCAGAGTAAAACTCAGCGCTTCCGTAATGGTTCGGACGCCTCTCGTTTTCGTTGAAAAAGATGTGAAATTCGATGCTGATCCCTATCTGTAAGCCATTCTAGAGCAGCACATGTTACCTCGATCGATCAAAAATTATAAGGGAGGACAATGGATGTTCCAACAAGATGGCGCTCCGGCTCACAAGTCTAAGAAGGTTCAGCATTGGTGTCGTGAGAAACTACCGGATTTCATCGCCGCGACTGAATGGCCAACAAACTGCAGATCTCTGCGTGATGGACTACTGCGGTTGGAGCGTTTCGGAGGAGAAAGCCTGCGCTACAGAACGCACCAGTATCAAAGCACTCAAATCTTCATTGAAGAAAACCTGAAGTGAGATTTCTCGGGACGCGCTGCGGGCCGCCGGGGATGCCTACCCGAATCGTCTTCTAGCAGTCATCAAAGCTAAAGGCGGCCACATCGAGTGACATCTGATTTTTTTTTGAATGATTATGTTGTCAGTAGATTACAGAAATCATAGCTCCCAATTCGGTTCCTTCCTTGATGAGTTATACGGTCCGAACCGTGTACGGGTATTTAATACGCACCCTGTAGATGCCAGAGGCGGTTTTTAAAGTTCAAATAGGATGACTTTGATCTTTCCGAATCGTATCGAACGGGAAGACCATCAAAGTTAGACAACGACGTGTAAAGGGCTGAAGTAGAAGCAGATCCGTGTCAGACAAACGAGGAATCGTCAAATAGTCTTAACCAACCGTGGTCGACCATCCAAGAGCCTCTGAAGCAGACTGAAAAAGAAAGCAGGGCGCAAAACTAGTTGGGAGGGGGGGGGGCGCTCGAGAATGTGAAATGATTCATCCATGAAAATGTAATTTTGTGCGGATATCATATGCGTGATAGCGTTATCAATCGTTGTTTTCATAGAAACTTCATGGAAATATCATGGAATTGATTGTTCAACTGAATGCTGAGCGCCCCCCCCCCAACTAGTTTTGCACTGAAGCAGAGCAGATTTATGGTTCACGCATAATCAGAAAACGACATTACTTTCTGGTTTCCCTAGTTATTCCGGTCTTGGGTGCGATCCTATGCAGGGGCAGCTGCGCCGGTAACTGGACTTCTTCAAAAAATACCAGTTTATAAAGTTGGAATTCACAAGTTGTTGAGTAATCACTGATTATAGTAAGTACCTACCACGTCTGCCACCACCTCCCCCACCGCCAATGAAGCTCCGAGAAATGAATGCACAACCTTCTTCAGACTTTTTATACCCCTATTTTTATCTTCTGGACGTAATGACCTTAGTTACAGACAGCAGGGCTGCTTTCAGGGGCTTTTAGAGTTACAACGCGTCGCGGAGCGATTTCATGATTCATATGCGAATCGACGAGCGGCGCGTTATCGATCGATGCCCACAGAAAACATTTCATCGTGCCGCGCTGCGATGGAACTCTAAAACTGGCCCTAATCAGGCGAGGTGGGGCGCGCCGCAACTATGGAGAATAAGAACATTTACGGAGCTGCGTAGATCCCCTTCAAGGAGTCAGCAGAGTTGTAGCCACCAGCTAGAGCGTCAACCTTGGCGCATGGACAAAAACGTTGTCGAAAATTATCGTCGCGGCGTCAAAGCACTACGGTTCCACCTTCGTCGCCCTTCACGCCGCTTCAGTCGCACCGTTGCCGAATGTAATCGATATTGCATTACCCAGCACTGTTTGTCGCTGCGAACAACGGCGCGACTTGAACTCTGTAGGCCCTTTTTTTCTCGCTGAGTTAACGCGACTCGCCCCGCTCTCAGTATGAAGGCTATATGATCTAACTGTGTTGCGTCGGAAGCGTAAACGTATGTTGGTGACTCGTTTTGTCTTTAATTAACTAGCCAATAAGGCCTTACTATCTGCAATGCGTTTGGTGAAGGTAGCAGTAGGGCAGCGAACTCTGTCCTTCCGGTTCTACACGCGCACTAACAAGTTACAACAAAGTGAAAATTGGTTCTGTCAAGAAAGAAGTACCGCCAGTCGTGCAACGTAGCCATGCGAATAGTGGGTCGTGTCTTGATTTTGAGGCTGAGGTGAGTTTGTTTTTGCCCATTTTTAGCCGGAGTTGATCATTCTGCTCTTGGAGAAGTTCGAAAATCAGCTACGGATGATCGTACAGACAATGGGCCGATTTTGAATTGATTGCAAGTTATGAAGGTTAGTGTTTTGCCACTGTTGAGAAATACCTGTGTTTCAACACGTCTGCGCCAGATTTCCCGTTCTGACAGGCGGGTACAAGATTTTACCGCAGTTATCCGCGGGTAAAACTTGAAAAACAAGTCAAAAACATGCGAGAAATAACGAACGTGTTAGAATTCGAATAATTTACCGCTGTGGCAAAACATTATCCTGGTATGAAACTAGTTGGGGGGGCACTTAAGATTTATCATGGAATGATTGATATGAGCCTTTTTAACACGTTTCTAACACGTGTTACGACACGTCTTACACGTTTACACGTTTCTACCACGTGTACCCGTGGAAAAAATCTCCATTTCTGTAAATGAATCTTGGGTGCCCCCCCCCAACTAGTTTCAAGCCCACTATCCTCTGAAACTTACAATCGACACTTCGATTTTGCGCCTTGAATCAACCTACAAGAGCCGCGGATCAGCCTGGAGAACACCGCGGGCCCGCAACACCCATCTCATGGATCAGCGGCGAATTTCATGTTCATTGCCGGCTTTCGTGAAGTCATTCGCGGATATCTGTAGGCTTCTGAGGAAGAAGTCGGAAATAGTAGGAGCAGATGCTGATCACCCTGCGATTTATACTAAAGGCGTGAGCGGCTGATGGCGAGCGTGCTATGAGCGGGTGCGATTCGGTTAGGAAATCTAAATTTAATGCTATTAGGTTGTAGCGCAATTTTCCTGGCATCTGATCTTGCCGAAATTCTGAAGCTTCTAGCATGACTGTCCTGGCAAAGAGTGATGATCAGTTTGAAAGCGCTTTTCCGCTCCAGGAAAAGCTTGGCGGTCTTTGAAATATCTGCGGAAATTCAGTGAAAAACTTTGAGTGCTGTTGTATAAAGTGCGTCTGAAGGAGACTGTCCGCTCACATGGTCGGCGTGCGTGTAAAGCGGCCGTGGTTTTGACATTTTTCGGACCTGTTAATCAGGAATATTAGACAAATATCTATTAATACCCCAGTCAGCTAACCGCAACCGTGGTGAGGCTGTTCCGAAAAATGCCATTGCGAGGGTGAGCGACACGCACGCCGACCGCGTGAGCGGGCAGTCTTATTGGGCAGAATTTATGTATTCCGAGGCAGGCCAACAAATTGACCGAAGTTTATAGGATGTCTCAACTTTTCAAGGGATAGGTATTAGCGCTCACGCAAAATATTGATAGAGCAGTTTTGTGACTCTACTTTGTCCATTCATGATACTAGATATAAAGTTTTAGGGTCGAAACTGGTTGGATGAGGCAGAAAAAGCGGATGTTGCGAAGCCACAAAATTTGCACAAAAAGAACAACCACGCTGCATTGAATGTTTCTGCAAACGCTATTATCTGGCCCTCGGAGTGCACATAAGTTCTATCAATTTTTGCAGCTTTCGTGGTTTCGCAAATAGTAAATGGAAGCATTCAAAGGTGCTCAATGCTGAGTATTTCCACTGAATTTCAGCGTATAATTCGAAAATCGCCAGGCTTTTCTCGAAGTGGGAAGAAGCGGCCTTTCGGGTCGTATATCACACTTGGTCAAAAGACTAATCTTGAAGCTTCAGCAAAGTCGATTGGCGGAAAAATTTCGCTGAAACATTGTATTTTTGAAAAAAAGACTTTTCCTTTCAGTATTGATCAGGAGCAACAATTACTAGATATATACAATAGTATGTGTGATTCAACAGAGGGTAGTCAGAATCGTCGTGGTAATCCGGTAAGCTTGTTTCGCTTGGAGGTTTGGTCAAATTGCTTGTTAATCTCAGAAAAGATTAATTTTTTCAGCGACCTGGGTACACTGGTCTTCATAATATGGGTAATACTTGCTTCATGAATGCAACGCTGCAGGTGATTTTTGGGCTTCAGAGTTCTAAGAAAAAATCCGCAAAAACTTTCCTGAAGGGCATACTGTATTCGTACTGTATTTTTTTGTGAAAAAAAATCAAATTGATCCTCATGCGTCGCCACGTAGAGTCGGCACGGATCGCACTTATACTTTGCGTTTCCTGTTGTGCGTTGGCTCAAACTCGGTGCACGCAAGCTGTAGCAGACGTGCACCGAGTTTGCGCCAACGCAAACAAGGAACGCAAAGTATCAATGCGATTTGTGAAGTCTGTAGCCTTCTTGGACGGTGTTTTGGCGAGAAAAAGCTTCTGACGTTTGGAGTCTGAAAAACGAATAACTTCCTGAATTCGACTCCATTCTTGCTATTGTCTCATTCTTTTAGGCTTTGTTTCATACTCCAATGATGCTGTCAATCTTTTCTAAGGAGAATTTTCTATCTCGAGTAAATCCGTAAGTTGTTTTCGTTTTCGTTGTTTCTTGTATCCTCGGATCTTAAGGGCCAAGCAGAGCTGCATCGCGGCGCGGTGGGACTTTGTGATAGACTGCCGTATTGATTGATCGCCGTGATCTATGGCGTAGTTTATCCTTTCGCTGCCGAGCGACACGGCACAGTGCAGTTCTGTAATATTGATCACTCGGCGCGGCACGATCGATTTTATCTCGCTGTTGTCCAAATGGAGGTGGGCCACATTCCTGAACGATACGGAGGAAAGGGGTCGCGTTATCTAGCGTTGTGATGGAGGCAGGACCATGTAAGTAAGCGATTTGGAAGGGGGGCCGCAGTACCGAACAGGCTGCAGGAAGAGGGCCGCGCTCCCAATCGATCCAGAGGGAGCGGGTCGTGCTCTTCTTTGCAATGGCGGAGAGAAGCATTACCAATCGATCTGGTAGAGTGTCTGCAGCGTCGGCTGACTTCGAGGGAGCCTGCGCTATTGAACAGTGTGGAGGGAAGATCTCGCGCTCCCGATTGTCCGGGAGAAAAGAGAGGGCCGCGCTCTTAATCTATCAGGAGTAAAGGCGTTGCTTCCACAGAGAAAGGAGAACCGCTGTATCAACCGATCTGGATGGGTGCCCAGTACCGACCGATCTATAGAGGAGTGGGCCGCGCTCCCAATCTACTTATTGGGAGGGGGCCGCGCTTTCGATTGTCTTGGAGAAGAGAGGACCGCAGTAGTAACCACCATGGAAGACAGGCCGTAGTGCCGAATCACCTGAAAGGGAGGGGCTACGCTCCCAACAGATTTGGAGGGAAGAGGCTGTGCTCACGATTTTCCCTATGGCCTATGGGAAGAGGGTCGCAGCACCTACCCATCTCGAAGAGGGGCCGCCGTTCCTACCGACCGGGATGGGAGGGGCCGCGCTGTCAAACGACTTGTGGGGAAGGGGTCGTAGTATCGGCCGATATGTAGAGGAGGGGGCCGCGTTTCCATTGTACTTGGCGAGAAGGGGCCGCGCTCCCGATTGTCCTGGAGAAGAGAGTACCGCAGTACTAATCAACCTGGAAGAGGGGCCTTCATGTCAGTGCCGAGCAACCTGGAAAGGGGGGGGGCACCCTCCCAACCGTTTGGAGGCAAGAGGCTGCGCTCCCGATTCGCCCGCAGAGAAGAGGGTCGCAGTACCTACCGATTTCGAAGAGGGGCCGCGGTTCCTTCCGACCTGGATGGGAGGGTGCGCGCTGTCAAACGATTTGTAGGGAAGGGGCCGTAGTATCGACCGATGTGTAGAGGGGGGGCTGCGCTCTCATTCTATACTTGGCGGGAAGAGGCCGCTTTCTCGATCGTTAAGAAATGAGAACTGCTGAATCAACCGATCTGGAAGGGTGCCCAGTACCGACCGATCTATAGAGGAGTGGGCCGCGCTCCCAATCTACTTATCGGGAGGGGGCCGCGCTCTAGATTGCCTTGGAGATCGAGTACCGCAGTACTAATCAACCTGGAAGAGGGGCCTTATTGTTAGTGCCGAGCAACCTGGAAAGGGGGGGGGCACCCTCCCAACCGCTTGGGGGCAAGAGGCTGCGCTCCCGATTCGCCCGCAGAGAAGAGGGTCGCAGCACCTACTGATCTCGAAGAGGGGCCGCGTTTCCTACCGACCTGGATGGGAGGGGCCGCGCTGTCTAACGATGTGTAAAGGAAGAGGCCGCGCTCCCGATTGTCCTGGGGAAGAGGGGTGCAGTATTCAAATCGTCCTTCAAATGGAACCATAGGCACGAGTTTTCAAGAGTGACTAAACCCTTCAACCTTTAGGCATAATACGATGGGCACAGGTGGTGTGATATCGGCAGTATTCAGTGCGATGATGGATGTAATCTGGAGCGGGCAATATTCAGCCATCAGGCCTCAAAGATTCCTCGTTAGTGTTTTCTTGTTGTCATTCATTCCTTCCAAAACACGTTTTTCTTGAATTTTAGCGCTTATTTGCGAACCAAGTGAACTCAAACCTTGCCGATGGACGTCAACACGATGCTTCAGAGTTCCAGCTGTTCCTTCTCGACGCTCTACATGAGGACACGAACCAGGTGCACTTAGCAAATGTTTTTGATAGTTCATAGAATTCATTGAGATGTTTTCTTTTAGGTGATTAAGCCAGCGCCGTTCCAGCAGAATTACAAGGGTGGGCCTCAGATAGTAAATGACGCGAGGGACTATGCAAAGAAGAGCCGCATGTTTGCATGGTCACCAGTAAATAAAATCTTCAATGTGGGTTTTTATGCAATATGAAAGCTGAAGTGGGAAGCAAATTGATGAGAGGAGCCGTACTTTTTATACGAATCAATTCTTCTTCTATACATAACTGAGAGCGTGGCGAGAGGCAGCACTGTCGTCACACACGGTCAAGTGATCGATTCTCGCCCAAGGCTAACCAAACCTTCCATCTCTCCGGGGCTCGTTAAATTGGTGCCAGACTTGGGTCTTCGCCTATCCTAGATCGAGAGAGTCCGATTACTTGCAGTGAGCTGAGGAATTGTGAGCAACCCGAGAATCTTTGAACGATTTTTCCGCTCCTCGAGGGTAGCCGACGGGCATCAGCGCTATCCTGACTAATATGGGAGCAAGGCGGTTTGGAATACCGAAGAAGCTCGCAGCTCAAAGGTTCGTATTCCTGATCGATTTTCTTTAACTTGACGTCAACGAGTAGTGTAGAATTTGGATAGATTTTTAGACTTCAAGCTCAAGGATCACGTTCTGGATGGCCATTCGACAAGAGAAAAACGCTGTTCGTTGTCGTCTTCGACCTCACGCACACCTCATTGGCCCACTCAAAGCAGCTCGAGTGTTGGACACTGTGAAGATCATGGGGAAGGATTTGTTTCAAGCGGGCTCTATTTTCTTCAGCATGTCCTCAGGAAATAGAGTTCGTTTGTTGTGAATTTGTCCGCATAATCTTCTGGAAATCCAACACTCGAGCTGTTTTGGATGAGTCACTGAAGTGTGTTTGAAGTCTGAAACGACAATATAAATGTTTTTCTTCTGTCGAGTGGCCCCTCAGACCACGGTCCTTGTGCCTAAAGTCCTGAAATCATCCCGAATTCCGCTAGTCGTTGGCGTGGATTTGGAAAGAAATCGATCAAGAGTACGAACTTTTTGAGCTGAGGGCTTTTTCGGGATTCCGGACTGCCCTGCTCCTCTAGCAGTCAAGATAGCGCTGATGCCTTTCGGCTGCTCTCGAAGAGCGGAAGAATTGCTGAAAGTGAAATGCTGTGCGCAAGAGTTTTCTGGCATGACGAGTTCAGTGTTTATCACACATTTCTCGATGAATTTGACCCAGGCCGGATGTCTTCACAATGGGAGAGAGGTGCATCTATGGTTTTGAAACGAACTGTTTGAAGGTCCTGTTTCAGTTGCAAACCGTTTCCGAGCTCTCCTGCACTGTTTGCGGTGAGCAGTCGGCGACATTTGAGGAGTGCAGCCTGATTACAGTAGAACTGCCCGTGCATGCGTCTCGTACAAGCCTAGATCAGTGCCTCAGCAGTCATTTCTCACAGACGGTTGGTGATGTACTTGGTTTTGCTTTCAAGATTCGAGCCTAGGTCTAACCTGAAGGCAAGAGAGTTGGGATAGGGGCCTATACACACAGAGGGAGGAGTTACCCCTTTTTGCAGTTTGACAAGTCAAACTCTCCAGTGTAAGCGAGGTGGTTCCGAGTGGAATAAGAGCCGCTAAAGGCGAGACAACTACTCCCTCGCTGTGTAGAGAGCCCCTATCCCAAGTTAATTTGCTCAACTAGAGCCATCCTGGGTCTGTTTCGGTGCTTCCAACTAGCATACATTTACGAGTGAGCATGCTACTTTCAATATTTTACGTTCGCATTCAAGACTTTGGATGGTGATTGTCGGTGGAATTGCCCAAGGTGTCGAGCTCCGAAGCGCGCATCGCGGTTGACCAAACTCTGGTCACTGCCGCCTGTTGTGGTATGTTTAGTGTACATTACTGCTTTATCATAAGGTCTTAATCATGTGAGAGCTTGCAGGTGGTGCATCTAAAACGGTTTTCCATGCAGAATGGTGAGTATGCCAAGAATGCTATGCCAGTCGATTTTGATCCTGGCCAACTCGATCTTTCCGAGTATTTGCATCAGAATTCGCCCGAGTCGAGAGAGCCATATCGGTTATATGCTGTAACGGTAAGTAGCTCCGAAACGAATCGAGTTGCTACAGGATTCTTATATCTTTTCAGAATCATTGTGGTAGATTAAATAGTGGACATTATACTGCGCTAGTTTGCCATGGTACGACTGGCGAGTGGGTGCGGTTTGATGATGATTATGTGTCATCTTCATCTGCCAGTGGGATTAATGTGAGTTTGGTTTCTCTCCTCTACTAACAAGGGAAGGATAAAGACGCAAACCGCTGTCAATGGCCGCAGCGAAATTATGCACATTTTAGAGCCACAATTGCCTACTGAGAACGTCACGCTTCTAATTAATCGGGCAAGAATATGTGGTCCTTAAATTCTCCGGGCCTAAATTCAGTGGAGCTTCATCTGGAGCTACCTGCTAAAAAGGCCTCATCACCTCAGTACAGTGGATGATTGTCGCGCCAGTCGCAGCGAATGCGCGCCAGCGAATTCAAAATGTCATTATTCGCGCCGAAACGCCGCATCCGGTTCAAAATATGCGTTTCGCGCCGGCCGCATGGTGATACCATACTCCACAACGACGAGGCAAATGGGCCTAAAAGGTTGGCGGCATTCATCGTTTCCTTTTCGACGACGTTAACCAGTTCATCTTTTCTACTTCGATTCGACGACGGCAACCTGTTCATCTCATGTTAATAAATCTCTCATTATCCATTTATCTTAAACCACTGCGCAACAATGATTCAGTGTCACGACGCTGACGTCTAGCAGCATCGATCGTCACGGAACGTGAGCAGCCACTAGCCTGGCACAAATAAATCAAAGGACTTAACCGTCTCTGCTTGCCACGCGGATGCATATATTGTATTTTACTATGTCTCACATGGGATAGGCTCTACAGCCTCTGACCGGAACCCACGACAGTTTGACGCCTTACTGGCACATAGAAAAACTGGTTCACCATTGTATATCAAATCACATTTCCCGCTATTCACGCGGGCGAGCTGACGAGCATTACGCACCCGCAGAGGCCAAGCCAGAGGAAACGGGGTTTACGCGTGGAGTTTGTCATAGTCGTCGGTAGGGGTCGTTGTAGTTGACGCGGCTGGAGCTCGTCTTCCATCGACCTTGCATTCCACTCGACCATCAAGCGTTGACAGGAGCTGCACTTGCAGGCAGGTCACTACTGCATTGGAGAACCACCGGGCAAGAGAAGTCGAGAACCGCGGCCGCACGCCGCCGTCGTCGCACAAAAGAATGAGAAAACCCAGCCTATTCTATGCTATTGAAGTCTATTCTCTCTGTATCTATCTGATATTCCGAAGCCACCGCCCAACATCCATTTATGTCTGTATGCGGGTGACATCACTATTGTGTGTACTGACCCTGTTATTGATCACGCCACTGTGGAGATGAACAAATACCTTAGCAGTCTGGCCAAATTCCTGGAATCAAAACAGTAAAGGTCTCTCCTACGAAGTCCAGCGTTACTCTGTGCACCACTGCAACGGCTGAGCACAAACTGCATCCCCAGGTTCTCTGGGAAGGAAATCTGCTGCCCTTATCTAAGCACCCTCGTCTAGTCGGTGTGTTCCTGGACCCTTCATTGCCTTTCCATGAAAACTCACGTATTCGAACTGCTACGGCCAGTGCGCGCAATAATATACTCCGTGCTCTGGCAGGAACTACATGGGGTAGCTCAAAGGAAGTATTGCGTGTCTTTTACAAGGCGATGATACAGCCCGTACTGAAATATGGAGCTCCAATCTGGTCAAGGCACTTGACGGAAACGTCCTGGAACAAACTTCAGCGAACACAAAACGCTGCTCTGCGTGTCATCGCTGGATGCCCTAAATCCACTCCTGTATCCCACCTACATCAAGAATGCGCGCTTCTTCCTGTAAAACAGCATTGCCAATTGCAGATGCAACAGTTTCATATCGGAATAGTCAGGAATGCCACACACCCCAATTACCCCCTGCTATCATCCGACCCCCTCATTCCCGCAACATCCGTGCACCATTGTATGCCACTGTCTCTGTTAATGACCGTCAACGTTGGGCAACCTCAGAGCTCAACCGGAAGAGGCTCCTGCAGATGGAGCACACCAGATTCGTCAATGAATACCTCTCCTGTGCCCCTCACAATTCTATACTCGACGGTGTACCACCCAAGGTCGATGATAGTGAGAAGGACCTACAAAGACGCGCCCGTGTAATTCTGGCAGGTCTGCGATGTGGGCATTCCTCATTCCTCAAGGCCTATGTCCATAGGATCGATCCATCGGTCCTCGACGAATGTCCTGATTGCCATGGCACAGGGCATGATTCATTACATTTATTTTCATGCCCAGTTCGAACAACTTCTCTGACAGCTCTGGATATGTGGAAAAAGCCGTGTGATGTTGCCGCCTTCCTGCGCCTATGAGAAGAAGCTCGCTGTGGCCGATAAGAAGAAGGAGAAAACCCGGCGCAATCGATAGGCGGAGCACGCCGAGTTGTTTCGGCATACGGTAGTTGCGGCGGGACCACGCGCCAAGAGGTTGGGCGTGGCTTTTAAGAGAATCAGTCGGATGGAAGCTACGACAGAAGGCAACGCCCAGCGGCAGCATCGGGCGACCGGCGTCGCACGAGCTTGTTCGACATCGGACGACGAAATACCTCATTGGGTATTTCGCGATGTGGGCTCTATTGCAGGTCTAGTACAAGTTGTACTTTCTTGCAAATGGCCCGGTCTGTGCTCTGACGGCCCAAGAACTGTGAAAGGGGCCAGTAAGGAGAGGCACGTATCGGCCGTTGGTCCATCGACCGAACTTTCCGTTTATCCGACAGACCTATGAAAGTTCTTCATTGTGACAAACAAATAGTCTTGAGAAAGACAAACACATCGTATCTTATCTATTTCCGATCGGAAATAGATATGGTCTATATATACTATCGCGGTAAAGCGTCGTTTTTACTGCAGCCATCGGCGGTGTGGAGAACGATTGCCTCTTGTCCATCGCGCATGATCAAAAAGTCCGCTGATTGTGATCGCTCGTTGGCGGACGTCTGCCATCGCTGCATCGCGGTCGCTGCTTCTATAATATTGATCGTATCTACCACGCGCGTGATCAATATTGTAGTCTTTTCACCGCGGCGCTCGGCGGCGGATGTTGAAAGAACCTCTTAGGCCCTAGTTATGCACCAGCATTTCGCCGCTGCTGGCTTCCGCGGCATGTCTGCGATTGGCCAATTTTGAAATCTGACCAATGGCAGACATGCCACGGAAGCCAGCGGCGGCGAAACGACTATGTATAACTAGGGCTTTGTAGAAATGTCCTGTTTCGCGCCGCACAGCGGCCGGAGTATAAACGACGCCTATCAGTGCAGCAACTGACTTTTTACTAGCAATCAGCCGTTCAAGTCCTTCCCTTTGTGCACATTACTCATGCTTCAGGCTTTGTTTTCAGACTTCCGAGGCGTATATGTTATACTACAAGAGAACGTGATCATTGATAACTGTGATGAATATGTAAATGGTATAATAGGAATAGAGAATTTATTCAAATGAATATGTGGTGCTGCATTGTGTTGTGTAATTTGAAAGGGCAAAAGCCAAACACGTCTTACTAGACGATTATAAATTGCCACCGGCACAAAATTCTCACGGTAAACAAAATTGATTATACCCAATTGATAAAGGGTAGGGTATAAAAGAAATTGCACCATGTTTCTCCGGAGGTGAGCGGCTGAAGCTGAACACACTAGGGATTAGGGAAACAGCCTCACCGGTGATAGAGATAACACGATATTGGAGCCTACTCATGGAAAACTCTGGTAAGAAAAATTACTTCACTTCCGTGAGAATTTTGTGCCGGTGGCAAATTATAATCCTGTCGTCTTACTAACCTTGATATCCTCATGGTTATGGGGCTTTGCGAGTGGGTATAAACGAGGGTTTTATGTTGGTAACATTATAGCTCTTTCAATAAAAAGTGTGGATTTATGTGTGCTGCTCAGGTACTCAGGGTGACGGCCCGCGAACCTTTCCCAGCTGGCCCGCGGTCTCCGTCCTCCGGCCGTCCGCTTTTGGTTCGCCGGCCAGCTTTATGTCGATGGCCCGCCGACTTTTTTCCGCTGGCTCGCAGTCCTTCTCCGTGGATGGCCCGCGCTTGGTTCGCCGGCCAGCCGCATGTCGACGGCCCTCCGACCATTACCACATGGCCCGCGATAATTATTTGTATTATTATTTACCTCAAACATGTCACCCCGGATCCACGGCGGAGAAACGCCTCGCCTCGGTTCGCCGCAGTCAGCGGTGAGGAACCAACCTCCCCGCGGATCGCGGCGAAAGCCGCCCCTCCCCCCCTCAGCCGTGGGGATACACCTATCTCCTCAGCGGTCAAAAATATGCTGGCCTCCGGAGAGTGACTCGAAGTCACCTTCCAGGACCGGCATTAGAATGCCGAATGAGGACTCTAGTGAGATGTGGCGCCTTTTATACCGGCTGTGCACGTGATAAGCACGTTACGACGTTATAATTCGTGATCATTATCAATTGTCTTTCCAACCGGCCGAATTGAAGATGGCGTGGCGTTTTTTGTGGCTCGCGGGCGAGCCAATATCCGCGCTGCGTGTGCGTCGCATGCAGCATGGTTCGCCGCTGGCCGGCACCCTCGAAATGTGGGGCGCAGGCCTTCGTCTTCGGCATAGAGGTTCGCCGGCCGTCGCTCTGAGTACCTGTGTGGTTGCAACAGAATGGCGCCTGGTGGACCCCGAACCTGTGCTGTTTGTGTGGAGCGCTGTTAGTGATAAGGTTGTGGTTGTTGATCATCGGTTGAGACACTCCAGAAGTGTGGAATGACTCATTTTCTCAATTTGGCCATTGCGGGTGGTCTTCTGTGTGAGCTCGTCACGATGTCACATGAACCGTACTACGATCTGGTTCTAGAAGCTAACGATGGATCAGTGTGAGTTGTGAAAAAGTTGGAATACGGAAGTTGGTTCTCAGTTTGGTGTAGGGCTGAAAATGCATGTGATTTCAGCGTTTCCTGGAATCATTCTCAGCTACAACGACACTTTCCTTATCTGGAAAGCAAGGCGATATCCAAGAAATACGATGATTTGAAGATGATACTAACTTTTCCATACTCACAGGATCTTGTGCGTTCTGATGGACATTCGGCTTTTTAGCATAAGCTATGCGCAGTCTAGAGTTTTCGAAGGTTGCATGAACGCTCTTAACATCGGCATGGATCCTGAAGAGACTTTGCGTTCCCTATTGGAGGACTCGTTGCACCTATGTTATAGCATTTGGCACCGAGTTTGCGCCAACCTTCAGCAGTGAACGCCAAGTCTCTCCAGGATCCGTGCCGACGTTACTTCTTCATCATATTTTTTGCGAGAGTCGCTAATGTCGCGATCATCAGCAGTGGCACAAAAAATGGCCACGGTTAGACGAACGGCTCTGAGAAATCTTGCCGCGACTCTTCCGCTACTGCCCCGCGACTCCACGGCGATCCCGGACTTCCCCGCGACCCTAGTCTTCCGCGACTCTGCCGTGGCTCCTCCGCGACTTCTCCGTGGGTCAAGCTTCCGCGACTCCCCTGGGACTCTTCTGCGACCTTACCGCGATTTGCCGAGCCGGAGGAGTCGCGGCAGTATTTTTTAGAAGAGTTCTGATTGCCCAGTACCTCACTGTTAACTAACCACAGTAGCCAACCTTCTCAAGGGGTCCGCAGAGTTGAAGTCGCGGCGTTGCTCGCAGCGACGAACAGCACTGGGTGATGCTATACTCAGGTACTCAGGGCGATGGCCGGCGAACCTTTATGTTGAAAAAGACGGCTGGCGCCCCACATTTCGAGGGTGCCGGCCAGCGGCGAACCATGCTGCATGCGACGCACACGCAGCGCGGATATTGGCTCGCCCGCGAACCACAAAACCCGCCACGCCATCTCTTCAATTGGGCCGGTTGGAAAGACAATTTATAATGATCACGATTGATCACGTCGTAACGTGGTTATCATGCGCACAGCCGGAATAAAAGGCGCCTCATCTCACTAGAGTCCTCAATCGGCATTCTACTGCCGGCCCTGGAGGGTGACTTCGAGTCACTCTCCGGAGGCCAGCATATTTTTGACCGCTGAGGGGATAGGGGTATCTCCACGGCTGGGGGGGGGGAGCGGTTCTGCCGTGATCCGCGGGGAGGGTGGTTCCTCACCGCAGATCGCGGCGGACCGAGGCGGGGCGTTTCTCCGCCGTGGGGTCGGGGTGACATGCTTGAGATAAACAATGATACAAATAATGATAGCGGGCCGTCTGGTAAAGGTCGGCGGGCTGTCGACATACGGCTGGCCGGCGAACCAAAAGCGGAGACTGCGGGCCAGCTGGGAAAGGTTCGCCGGCCGTCGTCCTGAGTACCTGAGTATTGATTACATTCGGCGACCGACGCCGCGACTATAATTTTTGGAAACATTTTGGTCGCCGCGTCAAGGCTGACGCTCGGCGACCACCCGCCGGTCTCTGCAACTCAGCAGACTTCTTAAGACGATGAAGAAAAAAAAACGATGAATCATCGAGGATTCAATCGCGGATGGCACTGACGCGTCGGAACACGCGCCTGAATTCAAATTCAAACTTATAGTTCCCCAACCAGAATGCAAACATTGCTTTTCATAATCAGGATCGCCTCGGATGAACACAGCAACACAAGGAACATCATGGTGAACATGAACATCGGAAGTGTATACGTCACTATTACGCACCAAATACCACATACCATTACTTCTTCACCCTCGTGTACATTTTACTCTACTCTAAACCCTCAATAATCTCCATGAACGGTTCTCCTAAAACCTTCGCATTTCTAGAATGTTTACAGTGCTTCTGTGCCAGCAAGGTTTTGCATTAGTTTGAAGCGAAAGTCTCCCGCCACTTTTCTTTAACGATTTTCAAACCTTTCAGCGTTGGTTCTCCGGCAAAGTGCGATATACCGATCGAAAGACAAATTCTTTTCTATCTATCGCTGTCTTCCACTGAGGCCAAATCCTGATCATTTGCGAAATATATGCTATAATTCAGTGGTAATCATCAGTACTGAGCATCTTTGACTGCTTCTACAATACTTTGAGGAAAACAACCAAACCTGCCAGCTCTGACAGGATGATCGAGCCACCTTTGAGCTAGATGATAGCGTTTGCGGCAAATTTCGACGGAGCGTAATTATTGATTTTTAGCGGATTTCTAAAATTGCAACCGGCCTATCTGAGAAGCTTCAAAGTCAAAGGCAGGGTCCGGGCAGGATTTTCATTTTGACATTTTTAGCTGAATCGGTGCTAATGCTACAGGTAGTCCCAAGGAACGTGGCGAAAACTGAGTAAAAAAACGGTCCCCTTCAAGTCATTCCAACCATTTCCGTCAACCATTGAGCCAGAAAAGTGCGTCAATTATCCATGTTTTAGCCGCCGTCCACGCATTTTTTAAAACTGCAGTGTAAATATCCTCAGACGAAAATTTTGGACCTCGCGAGAGGGAAAACGGGGATATTCCGCCGGCAGACCACCCCGCGAGCTCCGACAAAACCATTGGGGGAGTCCCGATTCACAGGGAGTGCAGCCGCGTTACTATCTCGGATGTCCCCCCTTTACACAGCGGCATGGGCTCCGTTCAGCCTCAACACTATCGGGGTGACCCTTTTTCATACCCACGGGGGGGGTGGTTCCACCGCCACGTTACACGGTGGGGTGCACCCCACTGTGGACTTTGGGGATATGGACCCACAGTTGGAAACCACCCTCCCCCCGCCGTGGGGAGATCTCCCCTCCCCTCGCCAACCAAAATTACCCTCCGTCATCTGGTGGATCTTCTGGTAAGTGGCTCGAGGCCACATTCCAGGTCCGGCTCCGAAAAGCCGACTGAGGCACACTGAGGTGGGAAGCCTTTTATACCAGCAACATTGTTGAAACCTTTGTCCAAACATGTTGATGATCCTGATATCGCCAGCACCCCCGGGAGCTCCGATTCTACTCCCCCGGTTGTTCCGATGTGAAAAAAATCTCGCGGGGGACCTCGCGCGCAACGGATTTCGGACCTCACCCGCCCAAAAACAGCGGGGGAGATACGAAATTTTCGTCTGAGATCGGTAATTCTTGCTGTGACTATCATGTTGTGGATACCATAATTCCCGACTTCAAGGCTGTTTTCTCCAGGAGTAAGGACTTTCAGACGACGTTCAGTTAAGCCAGCCCAGTCCCGATTTTTGGTAGTGTAAAAATTTGTCCGAACCCTGCCTTTAAGTATAACGGCCGATTTTTCACTCAACAGATTTTTTTCGTCAATTATCGATCGTTTTTCGAAAATCGATTAAAAAACGATCGCTAATGGACGGAAAAAGTACTACTGAATTTGGACTTGGCAATTCGGTTCTTACTTACTATTAGATCTCTTGCTGGGAGGGGGGTTACACACCCACTTCCCTGCCGCTGACCTGTCACAGGAGCAGCGAAGGTTGGCATGATAGGCCGACCGCGAGAAAATCGGCGGATAGTCTCCTTCTAGCGAGAGATCTAAATCAGTACCGGCAATTCTACTCCTCTTCGAAGCGTCGAGGGCGAAACTTTTCGGGTTAGCCGGAAAAGACCGAAGTTCCAAAATCACAAATTCCGCTAAAAATAAATAATTAAGCTCCGTCGAAATTTTCCACAAACGCTATAATTTGCAGGGTGTCTCAAAATTATTGGCTCGCAGATATAAGTGTTTCTAGAACACCAGATCAAATTTCAAGAATAGCAATTATTAAAATGTTTATCCATGCTATCATCAAGGCATAACAACAATCAGATCTCAAAATGTCCGCCTTCTGCTTCGATACAGGCCCGAAGTCTTCTCCGGAAGGCGTCGCAGCAGTGACGCAGGTACTTCTCATCCATTTCATCCCAGGCTTTCTTGAGTCCGGCTTTCAAAGAGTCCAAATTTGCATGACGGAATCCACAAACCTTAACCTCTGACACAGACCAGACAGAGAAGTTCAGAGGGTTTAAGTCCGGCGAGCACGACGGCCAATCCTCATGAGCGATGAAGTCGGGAAGTTCGCGCCGACACCACTCCTGGACGGACTTCGCCTTGTGAGCTGGCGCAGAGTCTTGTTCGAAGCACCAGCGACTGTTTCCGAAATGAGAAGCCGACCAAGGCTTCAAGACGTTCTCCAGGATTGCTTTTTGGTCAACGTCCTTATTGATTTTCACCCCAGAGTCCACAAAAACCAGTGGGGTTTTCCCATCGCTCATGATTCCGCCCCAAACCATCACGGAAGTTGGGTGAGCCGTCCTTCCAGCTATTTTTCCCTTCAGAACAGCCTATTCTGTACTCTTGGCTACAATGCGGTCGTTTTGGCGGTTTACTCATCTGAGAAGACGATTGCTCGATACGTGACTCCTGTGAAACCCCGCAGGAGCTTCTTGCACTTCTCCACTCTTTTTTGCTTGTTGGCTGCAGACAGCAGATGGGCCTGTTTAAGACGGTATGGGCGAAGGTTCAGCTTCTTTCTGACGATTCTCCACATGGTCACCTTCGATAAATTCATCTTTTTAGCCATTTTCCTCATCGAGCGTCGTGGATTTCGGTCGATTCGGGCGCGAATCCTTTTCACAACCTGAGAATTACACACAATGGTCTTTCTGCCTCTGCCAGCTCTGTTAGAGATTGTACCCTGCTGACGTAAACGGCTGATTGCATTTTGAACGGTTCTCGTCGGCACGGAGAGGTAGTCGGCGATTTGGCGTGTCGTGTGTCCAGACTTGTGCATCGCGATGATGGCGCCTCGCATCGGATTAGCCTTGACCATGGTGATCCAAAAATCGATTTCAGCAGAACAGCGATAAAAACACAATGTATAGACATAGAAGAACACGGAAAACAAGAATAGCAGAAAGGCGAGTATCAGAAATCCCAATTAACTAGAAGCTGATTTGCGCGCCAATAATTTTGGGACACCCTGTAGTTATAAGGTAGCTCGAATATCCTGTCAACTCTGGTAGGTTTGAGGATTTACTTCAAAGTAAAAAGAAGCACTCAAATATACTGAGTACTGAAGTTGACCACTGAATTATAGCACATAATTCCCAAGTGAGCGGGTAATGGCCTAAGTGGAAAGCAGCGGTAGATAGAAAAAAATTGTGCTTTCGATCGGTATATCGCACTTAGCCGAAGGATCAACGCTGAAAGGTGCAAAAGTCGTGAAGGTCAAGTGACGGGAAAGTTTTGCTTCCACATGATGGGATGCTACGAGTCCACACCCCCAGTCGAGACGAAAATCAGTTTGGGTAGTGTCCCTTGCTCCTTGCTTGTCACAATTGCGGGTGAGGGGCTCCTCGCTGATACGGTACAAGGCCCTTAGAACGAGGATTCGCTCGAAACGACCAAATAAACTAACCATCGTGCAAAACCTTGCTGACACATGAGTAGTGGAAACCTAAGCCTTCAGTCTGGCGGGCCTGTCGCATGATGGGTCCTCGAACCAACAAAGAATAAAGAAAGAACTGTGAAGAAAAGAAAAGATTTTAGATTAATCTGCTAATCCAGGCAGAAGAACCGCTTTCAAAATTTAAATGGTTGAACCTTGAATATGCACTGGAGGATATGAGAGGAGACAAAGACTTTCATCATTTAGCAGTGAGTGCAAGCTTCTGACTCTTTACTCAGGAGCTTTTCGACATTCCATGTGGCCCTGACTTGTTTGCCCCACAATAGCGTTTTTCGCCTGAATTTGACAGTAGTGCAGCTCACTTCAGGAGAAGGTCTTGCGACATGCTCTTCGGAATATAAATGTTCGAAATTGTGTAAGTATTTGGCGTAAGTTAGTAATCATGGGCAGCGGATTATCGGAAGAGGTAAGCTAACAGCTGCAAAGGCCTCTTTTAAATTCCCCTATACAGTCAGATCCGTGGTTTGCTTCTTCAAGAAATAACATTTAAGTCCCTCCCACGGCTGGCGTGGGCGGTTTAAATCTCACCGGCGGCTGGCGGTATGGTAAGCTGATCAGCTGCGCTCGTCTCTCGGCCTGAATCAATTAGTGGACCGGCGCTCGCGACCGCCGCGCCAGCCGCAGGTGAGATTTAACTTTTTTTCCTTGAGGAAGCAAGCCACGGACCTGGCTATACATAGGTCTTCTAGTGCCTCCGATTTCGTAATTTCAGGCTCTACGCTTCATTCTTTATCACATCTGCAGAAATGTTGCTGATAAAACTATATGCCTTCAGTTTTATAGGTATGGGTTACTCATAGAGTGTGATAGGTGAAGGTAAAGTATTATACAAGGCCGTCCAATAATTCCTGTCCGAAAATTTTCGAAATTCCACAATTTTCCTTAGAAGTGTTATAATATCAGGCAAGTGTAAGAACCTTCTGGAAGGTTCTCCAAAGTTCTACGCTAGGGGTATATAAGGCGCAGTCGCCGCGTCTAGCTACCAGTACAAGCTAAAATGGACCAAGGTCGTACGTTCGTGTACTACGAGTGGCTGCTGGGCAACGACACGGGCACCGCGATCGCCAACATCTGCAGAGCGTGCAAGGAGGATGCAGTGTCCCAACGCACAGTCAGCCGCTGGTTCAATAGTTTCGAGAGCGGCGACACGAGCCTCGAGGACAGGGAGCACAGCGGGAGGCCTTCTACGGTGGATGGTGACGAAGTCCGTCGCTGTATCAAGGTGAAGCCGGAAGCCACCACCCGTGAACTGGCGACGACGCTCGGCTGCAGCAAGTCCACCATCCACAATCGACTCAACTTACTTGACTACCACAAAGTTCTGGCCCGTTGGATCCCCCACCGTCTGACGGACGCCAACAAGCAGAGCCGCGTGGCCGTCTGCCAGTCCCTCCTCTTTCGTCCGCATTGCAAGGAGTTTCTCGAGGATCTGGTCACTGGGGATGAGAGCTGGGTCCTCTACGACAACGTCGCCCGCCGTGCCGTCTGGATCCGGCGCGGAGAAGAGTCGCCGACGACGCCGAAAGCCGACCTGCACCCGCTGAAGATCATGCTCTGCTGCCGGTGGGACACCAAGAGCTGCTTCCACAAGGCAGGACGGTCACCGCCTCCATCTACACCGATCAGCTCGAGAAACTAGCCGCCGCCATCCGAGAAAAGCGTCCCCGACGGGCCTCGGTTCACCTGCTGCACGACAACGCGCGCCCCCACGTGGCGAAGGAGACCCAGCAGAAGTTGGCGACGCTCGGCTGGGAGACGGTTGCCCATCCGCCGTATTCCCGGACCTCGCCCCCTCCGACTACCACTTGTTCCGCCCGCTGAAGCACCATTTGGCCGGAAGAAAATTCACCAACTACGACAACCTCAAATCCGACATCGCGGACTTCTTCGAGTCGCAGCCCCCGGAGTTCTGGGCGAAGGGCATCGGCGACCTGCCCAATCGATGGGCCACTGTTGTGGATAACTGTGGTCATTATATTGCTGATTAGACTTGTTTTTCAATAAAGTTGAAAACAATTAAAAATGGTGAAATTTTCGGACAAGAATTATTGGACAACCTGGTATATCATGCAATGAATATCCAAATGCGTTAGGCGGCCTGTGCTGGAGCTCCCACAATTCATGAGGAAGAGTGGTGGGAGTATAGAGGCATCTACCATCCCTGTCCAACGCGGTGGAAGCATCCGCAACGCTTGTCTGCTGAAGCTGATACGGGCGTCGCTCCGCGCTGGAATAGAATTCTAGATCGAATTATGTGAGTAGGCAGATGTATGATGCCAACATCTCTCTCCGTCAAAAGTCAGAAAGTGAAATTGGCGTCAGATAGGTTGAGATAAGCTCATGTTGAGGCGATTCTTTATAATTAATACCTCCTCGTGAAATCGTTGATGTGTCGCTCGGGACAGGGGCTGTCTACGCACCGAGGGAGGAGTTGTCCCGGTTTAGCAGTTTGAAACGTCACGCCACTCAACGCGTGCAAAATGGTCCCAAGTGGAACTACAGCCGCAAAAGGCAAGACAACTCCTCCCTCGGTATGTAGAGAGCACCTGTCCCGTGTCGCTCATATACATCCATGAGTGCGAGAAGTAGTTCTAGACTCGATTTCGAACGTCTGAAGGAGATACTGGATCATGACAAGCTAAATGTTCGTACCGAAGACGACGTTCTAGTTGTTATCGATGCGTGGATAGGTGCGGCATTGCATTTTATGTATAAAATCACACCTAAAAGTTTCGGCATTTATCACCCATCTAATATTCCAATGGTTCAGACTCCTGTCTTGGCCGGAACATGTATCGTGACAAGCTCCTTGGGACAGTAAGAAAAGTGGGACTGACTTCGCAGGTCGGTTTGCCTACGATAACGGTGGGCTCCTCATATACTATCTATGGGTGCTCTCGCGCAAAAAAGCCGAAGCGATGTCGCACTAACAACTCTGGAGCCGTCTAGTTTTATGAAATTTGAATATTTTGAATATTTGATTGATTGAAGCAACTGAACACATTCAACGAGAAGCTCCTGACAGACCTACTATCCGACAAACCTTTACGAGCGCCACGAGATCAGGTAACTAGATATTTCAATAGAAAAATTTTCAAAGCTTCAATTAGGGGAAAATGGCTCAGAGAATCTATACTCTATTCATGCCTAAAAACACATCATAGTCCGACACTGGCCTTCTACTACTGTAATCGGCGCGTTCTCGGCTGACCCCGGTTTGCATCGGAGACGAAATCGATACTTAACCACCCACCACATCACTGTGCGTCCCGGCTTGTGAGTTTCCATGTTATTTTTGTTTTTTTCCTGGTGGCGTGGTGGTTAGTGTAGTGGCGACACTGACGTATCGATCGCGCCGCCGATGCATACCGGGGTCAGCCGAGAACGCGCCGATTACTGTAGTAGAGGCCAGTGGCGGACCATGATTTGTGCATTTTGGCATAAAAAGAGGATACATCAAAGTCGACATCAACGACGGCGTTACTGTCCATACCAGCGTTGTTGTGACGTTATAGTCGGTTCCTCGAACCTCCGTCCAGGTATGGGTTGAAGCTTGGATTTTTGTCCTCTTCAGATGGTCATGTTTGGAGGATGGCACAGCGGGCGCACTCATTCCCGAATTGATATCTTCGACGAGGTGAACTGTGATAGTTTCCAGACTAGAATTCATATGCTGCTTAAACATCTGATTGCAGAAAAACTCTGAGTGGAAACCTCTTTGTGATCTCAGTCTAGTCCATCCTATTGCTTATCATGGATCTGTAGTGCTCAACGATGTAAGTGACCACCCGGAATTGGAAAATATTGCGTGGACATAATTGTCGGTCCGGAAGAGATTGTCCGCCCACGAGATCGGCGTGCATGTCGAGCGGCCATCGTGGAAGCTGTCATGTATATCGATGGGCAGGAATATTAGACGAATATAAGAGTAATAACCAACCAGCAGTTGACAGCCGTGAATAGGCTCTTCCGATAAAATGCCGTCACAACGGCCGCTTGACACGCACGCCATGGCGGACAGTCTCATTCGGACGCTCTTTACTTGATAGCCTTCTATTGCGTCGTAGGCATCCGACGCTGCGTCGTGTAAAGGCCCATGTATAGTCTGGCGGCAAAAGTCGCGCCGCCATGATGGAGAATAACGGGCAGCCACGAAGTTGCTTAGCCGCTCTCTATCCCTCATCGTGGCGGCGCGACTTTTGCCGCTCGACTATGCAGAAGCCTTAACCCACCCACCTGAAGTGGCGTGCGCTATTGCTAGGGCTGTATTGGGGTTGGGGCAGAAGTTAGGGCGTCGGCCGAGCAGTGTCTCCGTTACCCCAGCCTCCTGGTTGTCACGGTTAATTAGTGTTTTCCAGTCCTAACAATTGACTCACTTGACCTAATCGGTTGGCTTTCGCCTGACGCGGTCATTCCACATCTTCACTGAGGTGTGCCGTCTTAGGAGTGAGACGTGTCCATTTGTCAAGGTTCTCAGCCACAATTTAAACGCAATCCATCTATTGGTCGCTATTCCACTTCCTGCGAAGCAAAACATCGCGCCTGAATTGCCTTTCAATGTCGAGTGATTTCAAATCCTCCTTCACCACATCCTTCCAAATATTTCGCCTACGCCCAGGCGGCCGTTTCCAGATAGGACTCGAAAGCATCCTCAGAGCGTGTTGAACAAGGCGATCTGGCGGTCTTTTTAAGATGCACCCAAACAAACGAAGACGACTTTGCGTTGCCGTCGAGATGGCGGCGTTGGGAGATGCTGGCACCCAGCTCGTGTCAAGCGTTGATGTACTGCATCGACTCTCTTGTAAGAACCTCACAATGCAAGCACAGAATACACCGATGCCCTAACCATTGAGCCTACTCACCATAATCTCCGCGAAAGTGCATGCCACAATGCGTACTATACATTATCCACTTTCTTCATTTCCAGGAACTGTACATAATCGGAGGAACGGATGGTGAGAATCACTTCAGTACAGTTATGAAAATGGATATGCGGGGCGAGTGGAAGGAAGTGGCGCCAATGTTCGAGACCAGGTACGTGAATGCTGAGTCCAAGGGTGATCGGCCGGCGCGAGCGGTCGTGTCACCACACATACACACATTTTTTTTGAGTATTCGAAAATCCCATAGCGGAATGTTTGGAAAATCGAATTCTAGGAATATGGCAAGACAAAATCCTCTCACAGTTCATCGGTTTTTGATAGATAGAAGAGCCTTGCACACGCAGCACTTGACGAGGCGAATGAATGGCGAGCTCCGCCAATTATGGTCTGCACAATTAAAGTTGCTGGCCGCGATGCTGTTCGGCGGGAAAATTTGCGCATGGGAAAACGAGGAGAAGGTGGCTATAGATCGAATGATTTCGCGTCCGATTGCTGAGTGCGGCTCCCTGATTGAACGACACTGACGATAAAAGTCTGCGTCGTGTGCCGAGGCGCGAAAAGAAAGCGCGTGGCGCATGGAGACGCTGGCAGGAAAAGACACGTGAGCCGGCTGGCTGCGCGTTGATAACAACAGCATGCTGCAATAATCAATACGTATCAAAGCGACAGAGGGGGAAACTGATGGGCACAGAGACGTTTACCCAATAATGGACGACAATGGTGTGTTCACATGACTTGGCACAGTTACCTAAGGAGGTGGGGGCGTCTAGCGACCATGCGCGCCGCGACGAAACCGCTCGCTGTGCCGGCATCTAGGCTATCATGGTTGGATATGAGGGTGAGATGAATCGAGAATCTTTTCTTTGCAATGTTGTCAAGTCTAGGACGTACATAAGCAATAGTTGTTGTGTACTGGATGGCATGATCTATGTTTGTGGAGGATTTGACGTAAGGGGAGTGCACCAGCGTCGACGAAACGTGAGTTCTCCAAGGATAGAGCATGACTCCCAGACTCTTAACGGAAAGATGGATGTTCCAGGATCGACTGAGATGTGTTGAGCGTTACAATCCTAAAACCAACACATGGGAAAGAATGCCGTGAGTATTTGCATGGTAGTCGCACAGTTCGTAATCGCAAAAAGAACGAGGGAAACAGGGAAGAGCGTAGTGGCGTGATTGGAGGACAAACCGGCTATAACAGTCCACTCTCTACGTCTCTAACGTTTGCGTCTTCTTCTTCACGCCTTCAGTGTTTGTGCGCGTCAGAGAAAATAGGCAACCGTCAGAGACGCATTAAGTGGGTTGCGGTAGCCGGCGTCGCCCCCCCAATCACCGAACTCCGCTCCTCTCCGTTTCCCCTCCCTTTTTGCGGTTGGGAAACATTGCGAACATCTCCATGAATTGACAAACTCTGGTGTCTAAATCGTGTCCACTTATGTGTTCTTATGTCAGAAACATGCTTCAAATGCGTTCGGACGCTGCCGCTGTTAGCGCTGGAGGGAAGATCTACGTATCCGGAGGATTCAGTGGTACCGAGGTAAATTACTTCAAGCGCGCAATCGTCAGCTGGCCATTTATAGAAGCAGGCCACTCGGTCAGACCAGTCTGAAGGCCACATCGAGTAGATCACGTAGTTTTAGGTCCTCACATCGGTAGAAGTGTTCACTCCAGCGACGAATCTTTGGATTGAAGTCTCCAATATGCCTTCTCCTCGATCGGGTAAGAAGAGGTGATACCCTCCTTAATGTTTCGTTCTTCCTAAAGTGTAATCTTCTCAAGGTCATTGCATGGTGCTGTTCAATTCATACACAATGGTTGTGCTCGGCGGATTCAATGGACATGATCGTGTGAACACTGTGTTTATGTGGACGATTGGACACTTATCATGGACTGAAGCGCCACCGATGAAGTCGAATCGGTTCGTGGATGTTTCACAAAGAACCTCATCCAGGATTTCCGCCATCCCATCATCGACAGAGGTTCTGTTTGAGGCATAGATAGGTATGCAGGGCTGTGTATAGCCGGAAACTTGACTTAATCGGCTGGCTTTCGTCTGACGGGTCAGTTCGCGTCGTCGTCCAAGTGTGCCGTCCTAAAACTCAGCTGAGTGTGCTTGCCACGGTCCGTAGCGTCACCGAGGTCGGACGTGTGCGACACACTCGCAGAAGTGAGACTTGTGGGTCATAATTACCTGACAAACATTTCCTCGACATTGGAACACAACCGGACGTATTGTGAGCGAGAGCTGAAAGTTGACAAGGCGAGTGCTATACCATCAGGAGATCACGTGAGCAGAAGAGATGTGGTCAGAGGACTGGCGCACTGTAGACCCTCCCCCATTAGCGGGAAGGTGAGTTCAGTACGCAATTCCTACGAACACGACACCAACAGCTGTCATAGCGACGGCACTCCCAAAGATTGTGTGCTATTTCTACTGATAATCCAATTTCGACCTCAACATAAAGAACGATCCAGTACCTTCGTTGAGTGGGAGGAAACGAGCACCTTGGAGAGCTTTGAAAACCGTCGAGGAAGTCGTGATGAAGGAGAAGGGCGTCCGGTTTCGTGCTCACCTGATCGATCCCTAAGCTCTTCCGCCTTTAATGTATGATTCAGAAGCCTAGGCATTACGCAAGCAGGATGAAAGCGCGGTCCGCGTCGCTCAGCGCGTAATCGAGAGGAGCGTCACGTTTCACGCAAATGAGAGGAGTTAGAAGTTTCGAGCTACGCAGGTGGTCGAAAATCAGGGACGCGGTCAAATATGCTAGTCGTCGAAATTCAGGTGGGTTCGGACACGTAATGCGTTTCGAGGACAACAGTGGAACAAGAGCCGTAACAGATTGGGTACCGCGAAACCTCATGCGCACTTTTACCCGTCTTCCAACACGATGGTCGGACTTCTTCACCGAAGACCCTGACGAAAGGAATGAGTCTCCGTGTTCCTAGAGCGAGTATGATTTCCTGGCCAACTAAGGCGCGTGATAGGGACGAATGTAGACCTTATGGCGCCCGCTCGACAGTGTCGATGATCAAGGGAAAGACAGGTTATACAAGTAAATCCAAGTGTAGCCCGCGGTTTGCCGTTCGCGAATCTAAGCCCAGAAGTAGACGTGGTCATACACGAGTGTAACGCGGTACCAGCTTATCTGCTTCTAGAAGCATTGATACACGGTAACTATGGCGGGATCAGTGACAGATTATTGACTCATTCGGGAGCAACCACGGCTTCCGAATGACTTGACTAGTATGAATGGATGAGCAACGACAAATCTGCCGTGGCGTCTTGCATCGGATTAATTTTATGCAGTACGCTGTCACCGAAAGTATGAACAAAGTAGGGAAGCGTAGTTGGGAAAGAGCGAAATTCAACATTCCGTTGATTTCAGGTCTAATTTTGCAGCGTCCACACTGAAAGGCGCTCTTATTGTCGCAGGAGGATATTCAGCCTCGAAAACAATCTCAGGTGTAGAGAAGTGAGTGACCACATACTACCACTTCTTAGTGAACAGGCAGGCGGCATCATGGAGCATAATGGTATCTTGTCATCAGATTCGATGGTAAGGAATGGACGAACTTGCCCGACCTGCCCGCCAACCGTAGCGCAATGAAGATGCTGGTCCTGCCTGACTTTCGTGACTTTGCACTGTCCAAATTAGGCAACGAAGATGAGCAGAAAAAGTGGATGGAGGAGGAAACACGGACAACTATTGAGAAGGGCGGGTAGGTACCACTGCGACCTACATCTAATGCTTACTGCTTCATGGTCGAATGAACTTGAGTGTGTATTTCAGATCGATGCAACGTATTAGAAATGAAGGCGAACCGCATATTCCTTGAGAAGAAAATTTGGAATTTTGTGGATCATCAAACAAAGCATCTTAAGACTATAATAAAAGTCATAACTGGATACTACTAACTCAGGAGAAGCGTAGCAAGCAACTAACACTTGAGAGACCGGGCGCTCCACGGCTGCTATGCGCAGCCAACCGCGCGCTCTGGACACGCGGTCTCTTAGGGGTTAAAGGCAGTGTTCGCGATAATCTTCGATTTTGAGATTAGTCGCTATATCGATTGCTTGGCCCCCGGGTAGAACTGAAATCACGGAGAAATCGAGAAAAGCGCTCCAGAAAAGCTCGAAATTCATTTCTCTCACCCCGCCTCTTTACTCTCACAGGAACTGTTGATTGTGACAATGAAATCTTATGTGGACCCGTATTTTGCAATGCTCTACTCTCTGTTTCACCGTTCTTCCCTTCGGGCCCTAACTAATACTGTTTTGCCTAAGATATTCTTTCATTTATGATTAACCCCATTTTTCACAAGTGACAACCACCGTGAACATGTTCATGCAACCGGACAACTAGTCCAGGCCAGAGAATAATGTCACTGAATTAGAACGTTTTAGTGCGTTTCTCGCTGTCTCTTCGCAATGTTGGTAAGACTGGGTTGCGAACGCATTATTTTGAGTGGAAAACTCAAATCGAAAGCAATCGTGAACACTGCCTTTAAGCACCGTGAAAATTTCTTGGCCGAAGTTTCGGTATTTATAGGTGGCTTGCGGGTTAGCTGAAGGTGGTTACGTTACTTGCGTGTTCAATCGTATCTGACGTCGAGACCGGTCCCCACTGCCCGAGGAGGAGCTAAGCTCGTTAGCGCTAAAATAGGACTAGGCGGCAGCACACAGCGGTGACGCTGCAAAGACTGGCATACCGATATCGATCGTTTGAATGTGTCAGTATGAGGCGGCGGCGGGCGTGGATTGTTCCTGGTTCTCTATCCTGTGAGAATCTTCTGTGGTACTAACGCACGATAATCTGCCTTCCTTGAACTGGGGATGCAGAATCGATGATGACGGTAGTCATCTGTTGGGGAGAAAGTTCACATTCTTGCGAACAATGACTTCTTGCTCCATTCCGCGAGCTACTATGATGATAAGGAAGGATGATTAGACAGATATGCCTATCTAACGTCCACTAAAGTAGCATTCTGCCTCCTTTTAATCCAAGTCCCAACCAGATTCGGTTGCTAGTTTCCGAGCGGTCCATTACTATTTGAAGTTTATTGTTGAAGACTGGGTAAGTTGACCTATGATTCTTTGACCCAGCGTCAGCACACTAATAGTGGCGCACGAATTTTTTCGAACAAACCTTTGCCACGTCGCGGAAAGCGAGCTATGCTGCAAGGGGAGTTTACCGAACTATCAGATGTGGATGGCGTTCCAGAAAGAGTGTTTAGGACGTTGTGTGTAACTGCAAGAAAGGTCGTAGGATGTCGTGGAAGAGGCAGAACTTTATGCGCCTATCCTTTTTGTGTTGAAGCATCGACGAAGACAGCTTCTGCAACCCAGTTTTCCGACAGTAGATCGATAACATGTCACCTCATAGGAACTGCTTCAGTTAAAGGCATTGTTCATGATAGAAAAACTATCTTCGAGTTTTCACCGGGAATCGAATTGTCTGCGGCCCAATGCAACAACTACCTTGAGAAAAAAAACGGTTTCAAACGAGGCTAAATTGATCCTATACGACCCTGAAGTTCACTGCACTAGCGCACGAGGTCGAGTTTACACAATAGCCATCATCGAAATATACATGTTGGAATCGTCCGATTGTAGCATTTTCATATATCTGATCATTCTTCCTCACATGCTCACATCGATGTTTGATGTTGTGTAAACTGGGTCTGTGCTGTCCTTTAAAGCCGTTTAGGGCCAACTGCAGCTGGCTCGCTCAAAGCCGTTTTTCCGACGTGACTGTTGCACTGGGTCGCAGTTCTCTCGATTACAGGTGAAAACTCGGAGATAGTCTTCATCGTGGACACTGCCTTCAAGATGACAATGATTGATAGCGGTATCGAGCATCTGGCGTCACAATTTCTCTTCATTCACAAATAGGCTTGAGTGCCCCCTCGACTAGGATTAAACCAAGAGCGGTTTGTTCGACGTTTTTAGTGTGCCACTGTGCGTGAGTAGTGGGGCACTAAAAACGGGACACGTGGTAATGGTCCAGAGAAGCTACTCTGAAGTCGCATGTTATGCTAGAGCAACATCATACAGCATCAATGATCCGCACGAATAGTGGCTCTTCAATAGACTCAGATGAATTCGAATCAGTTTCTCTTGTTCGGGACGACGTGGCTGTTCCACTGGGTCGCAGTCCTTTCGATTCCAGGTGGAAACTCGGAGATAGTCCTTATCGTGAACACTGCCTTTGAGATAACACTGATTGATAGCGGTATCGAGCATCTGACATCGTCATTTCTCTTCATTCATGAATAATCTTGAGTGCCCCTCGTCTAGGGTAAGAACCGATAGCGGTTTGTTCGACGTCTTTAGTGTCCCACAGTGCGTGATTCCTGGGTAATGGTCAAGAGAAGCTACGGTTGAACCCCAATCATCTTCTCTTGTTCGGGACGGTGTGGCTGTTCCACTGGGTCGCAGTCCTTTCGATTACAAGTGAAAACTTGAAGATAGTCTTCATCGTGAACACTACCTTTAAGATGACACTGATTGATAGCGGTATCGAGCATCTGACATCGTCATTTCTCTTCACTCATGAATAATCTTGAGTGCCCCTCGCCTAGGACTGAACCAAGAGCGGTTTGTTCGACGTCTTTAGTGTCCCACAATGCGTGAGTACTGGGTAATGGTCCAGAGAAGCTACTTCAAAGTTGCATGTTATGCTCGAGCAACATCATACAGCATCAATGATCCGCACGTATAGTGGCTCTTCAATCGACTCAGATGAATCCGAATCAATTTCTCTTGTTCGGGACGATGTGTTCTATGACGATGAACAACGTGTAAGTTGTGTCTATAAGCTATATGCTTCACTATGTCAAACGACTTCTATGATTGTAGATGGTACTGGACAAACTAACAAGAAGCCTGATGTTTCGTCCAATGTGGAGGAACAGAGTCACTGCTCTTAGCGTTATTTCTGGATACATAATTGCTTACTCGACTTTTGCGCGTTTCATGCACTATTTTGAGGAGTACGGATGTGAGTCGACGCTGCTAGAAGCGCCTCAACCTCAATTTTGGAGGCATGTACAAAACCACTCGTACGAAATGATCAGGAAACGCTCGAACGCGCATTCTCATGTTTTTTCGTTATCTTTGGTAAACGCGCTTAAACTAACCTCTGAGCGAAACGAGACTATTCATGATCTTGGCGTTGAGGGCTACTCACTGGTGTAGCCTTTGTAGGAAGAGAAGTTGTTTCGCAATCAGCCAGGTTTCCAATTGCGGTAGCGTGGCGGAGGGATCGTATTCCTAGCCTCTGATCCTTCGCCACGGTACCGTAATAAAAAACCTGGCTGTTTGCCAATTTTTTATGGTTGTCAACGATACTTTTACAAATGCTGGACCATTGGATAGCCCTCAACGCCAGGATCAAAAGCATCACATTAGTTCTGTTCAGTTGGGTTCAAAACGAGTTATTCGAAAGAAACGAAAAATTCGCAAAAAAGCGTCCCCACGCGCTTTATGACCAAATCCCACGAGCGCTATTGTACTGCCTCTTCATTCAACTTATTTGCTGCGCATTTCAGTTGAGTTCTTCTTGCCATTCATCATGTGTATGGTGTTCATAGGACTTCCCCTAGTATATCTCGAATTGAGCTTGGGCCAGTTCACTTCTGTGAACTCGATTGTCGTCTTCAATCGGATGGCTCCGATTTCTGTAGGTGAGTCGTGCTCATGTCAAATTGTGTTTGTTACGAGAACCCAATGCATACAGCTTTACAGGTCTTGGAGTGTCGATGACGGTACTGAGTATCATTGTCACAATAACCGATCATCTAGCTTTGTACAGTTTTGTGGCAGTTGTTGGAAATGCGATACAGATTAATCTGAATGAAATGCCGTGGCATGATTGCGCATACATATATAGTGCAGACGGTAGGTCTCTGTGGGTGGTCTGAGGATGTCTGAGGATGCTGAGTTTTGTTGTTGTTTCAACGCTGACCATGTTCATTGCAGAATGCAAAAGCTTGAACCCTTGTCCAAAAGCATTCAAGGAGGATTTTTTCGAGCATGATAAACAATACATCTATGAGCGAGGAGTATCCAGCTACGAAACCAAGTAGGGTAACTTTATCTCCCACCTCCCTTTTCTCGATTCTGCAGGTTAATGCTTTCCGTTTTGAAGTGCTCCCAATGAAGACTACAAGACTAACCTCTCAGTGAAGGACGACTGATTACACTGCCTAGATGTGGGTGGTCGTTTCGTGGCGCCAAGCATTGACGAGAGCGGGCAGATCAGAGGGAAGGTCTGAGCACCGCTATCGGTCGACACCACTTCTTCTTCCTCTTCTTCCTAGCGTCTGTCCCACGAGTTCGCGGGGTTTGCCTGTTTGCACTTTGCTCGCCATTTGTTCCTGTCAGCGGTGTCCCTCATAGTGAGTTGCACTCCAGCCATATCTGTTTTTACTCGAACAAGCCATCGGGTTTTCGCAAGGTGTGGCCCTGCAACTTCCACCTTGAGTGCGGTTTGAGCTACTGAGTCTTCGTCCCTCCTTTAAACATGGTCAAACCACCTCTTTCATTTTCGCAGTGATGGGGGCCACTCCAAGGGTGGAACGCACCAGGTCATTCGTTAACCTGTCTTGTATGGTAACTCCCATTGACGACCTGAGCATCCTCATCTCCATCACATGCAGAGATGGCTCAACAGTCTTCGTGGCCGGCCAGCATTCGATAGCGTAAAGGACAATTGGCCTCACTACCGTCATGTAGATTTTGGACTTGAGGCGTTTTGGTATCTTCCTGTCGCACAATACGCCAGTTGGCGCTCTCCACTACGTCCACGCTGTATTGACGCGCCCATGGTCATCCAGATGCACGTCGCCGGCAGATGTGATCCTTGATCCGAGGTACTTGAAACTGCCCACCTTCTTGAGGTCGGTGCCATTAATGCTGATGGATCCTTCCTCGATTCTCGGTCCACACTCCGTGTACTCGGCTTTGGCGACATCAAGACGTAGCCCATAGCGCTGCAGGCGATCATTCCGTAGTTGTGCTTTAACATGCAACTCCTCTCGCAATTCGGCAGCTAGCATTACGTCGTCAGCGTACAGCATGGTCCATGGATGTGGTTTCTGCAGGTCTTGAGCAATTGTATCCATGCATAGGATGAACAGCAGCGGCGACAAGGCTCATCCTTGGTGGACCCCGGCTTGAATGGGAAAGGGGTTGCTATTTTGGTCGACACCTATGGCGACCAATAGGGGTGCTTAAACCTTTCTTCTGATCTGTCCACCCTCCTCGCTGTTTGGCGCCATGGGGCGACCACCCGCTACAATTGGACCACAATGCTATTCCCTATGACCGCTCCTTTTGAGCACCCCCCTTTGACTCCTTGTAGGCTGTCAGTATGGTGTGCAGCACTATGAAGGGTTTCCGGGACACCTGCCCAGGTGAGGATGGGGAAGACCCAAACGCACCAAGGCTGCTGCTGGTTAAAGAAAGAAAAGCTCCTTAAAGTCACCTTTCAAGGGTGACCTGAAAGCGTCAACTTTCAGAAGGTTACGGATGACGGTGGAGCTTTTTCAAGGCAATGGAAACCATGAAAAACTTCACTTATGAGGACTACGGATAGTGGCGAGAGCGTCGAGATCTTAGAAGTTCTGTGAGGTTCGGAAGAGGTAGACTCCTTGAAGGTCGTTAGAGGCCTGGCAGAAGTTAGCTTTTTGAGGGTCATAGGCGATCTGGGTAAGATTAAGTTCCAAAAGTTCAAAAAGAATGCGGGAAACTAAACCCTCTCTAAACTGCGGGAGGCATGTAAACTTACAACCCAACGAGGGTAAGAGGTGATCGGGGTCTGGACTTGAAAAATGTAAAGTACGGTAAAGCTGCAGTTGGCGGCCAACTTAGCCTTAAAAGCACTTTTCTTTTAGAGACTTCGCTGGTCAGTGCATACGTTCGGAAACGAAAGTGTTCTATCCGCAGTTGCGAAACACTGAGAACGGCGCAAAGTATGTTGCTCTCAAAGTTAGGAGCTCCACTCACAGTTTCATGTAAGTAGCTTCTCATTGACAATGTGTCACGTACAGTACTCCGTGATACTATGCAGCGGATTCAGGACACAAACTGTTGGAATGGTATCAGCTGCTAAACTCAGCTTCCAATATCCCTCGCCTGGTCATTTCCTTGTTTTGTTTTGTAGTTTGGCCTTGCTAGTTTTCGTATCAATGCGTGGACGAACTTTCATGATCAGGGTGAGTTGCTCGTTTTACATCATTGTCAAGGAACTGCTTCAGAGAAGCTACCCTGTGATCACGAGCTTTAGGTCTACGGTATACTTGCGTCGCAGAGCCTGTCGCTGCCCATCAGCGACAGGTGGTTCGCTACTGGTTAAATTTGAATTTGGAGAGCTGGCGCATATTCAGAAGAGGACCATCTTTCTTACCAACGCGGGAAATAGACCACGCTCTTGACTGTACCGAGAGGTGGGCTGCACTCCCGACGAGCCTGGATGGGAGGGAACCTCTCGCTCTCTATACAAATCTATAGGGAATAGGATGGCGCTCCCGGTTGTAGCGAATGAGAGGGACTGGGGGGTGGAGCGCAGTCCTGACCTACCCAGAGGTAAGGGAACTACGCTCCTAGTTGTCCTGAAGGAGGTGGACTGAAGGAAGTATCGAATGATCCTGTTAAGGAGACAATATTTCTTTTTTGTTTCAATGGAGGTAGGCCGCACCTCCCCCCCCCCCAATAGACTTGGCCGGGAGGGCATATCTCGAGAGAAGAAGCTCGCGGTTCCGCTTTTCGTAAAAGAGAAGTACTGCTGTAGCATTTGATCTGGGAGAGAAGGGGAAGAGGGTCATAGTTTTTGCTAACGCGGAAAGTAGACATCTTAGGCTTTATTGAAGGGGCGGGTCGCACTTCTCACCGATCTGAATAGAAGGGGCCTTGCCCCCCCCATTGCTCCGGAAAAAAGGGAACCCCGTCACCGAGCGACTTGAGGAGAATGCGTTCTCCCCAATGGTTCAGGTGGATCGCACTACAGACCTATTTGGGAGAGAGGAGGCGCACTCGAACTGGATTTGCGAGGGAAGTAGACCACACTTCCTATTGCCCTAGAGAAGAGGGACCGCAGTATGGACCGACCAGGACGGCAGGGGTCGTACAAACGACATATCTAAAGGGAGAGGCCCGCACTCCCTATAGTCATGAAGAAAAGGGTCACGCAGTACCGACTGACCTGTAAGTGGGGCGCACTCCCGACTGTCCGAATGAAAGTGGGTTGCACTTCCAACAGACCTATAAGAAGGTGCCGCGCTCCCTACCCTCCGCTGTGTCCGAGCTTGACGAAGAGTATCATGCACAGTTGTGTATATAAACCTCATTGCGAATGGATTATTCACAATCTACCGCGCTGCTTCGGGGAAATGATTCTTTCGTCGCGTCGGTTTTTTTCGCGACCTCTAGGTAGGTCATCTCGACCAGTGCTTGGAGTAAACTGAGATTACCACGTCGCGACGTCGGAGCGACCACGCGACGCCGCCATTGTTTCTTATAGTTAGCTCTATAGTAAACTTTTTAGTCCTGCTTTTTCACTGTTTTGATTTCGTATGTCTTGCTACTTGGCTTCTCTATTACCATATCTTCCTCACCAACTCGGCATTATCTCAACTGGTTGAGGTCAGAGGAGGGCCTCCTCAGTTCAAAGATGTGGGCCTCAGCTCTGCTACTGGTAACGTTTAAAGGTTTTTCTTCTATCATTACTGTTACATAAGGTAGCACTGATTCAGAAAACCTGCCGCGACGTCACAAAATGTTGAGCAGTCGGTGGTAGGCTGTCTGAACCAGTGCATTGAGGTGCATCTAAAACATTCTTTTCCACTGTGGAGAATGAGTTTTCTCTACCGTGGACTCCTTATGAAAATGGTGCAGACTGCATATTGTAAATAAAATCACTTAGGCCACATTCATTGCTGGTCGCTTCGACTAGCCACGGCACTGCCAACAGTTACGAAACCCGTCGCGTCAACAGATCTTGCATTAGGTCGCGACGGGTTGGAACAGTTTGCATTTTAAGTCGCGATCGCCGAGCAACTGTGGTATTTCATAGTGAGTCGAAGCAACCTGCTTGATTTTGTTAGGTCGCTTCGACTAGCCGCGTCGCTTCCATGATGAAAGCGATTCGCCTAGTCGAAGCGACTAGGCTGTAGTCTTTCGTCGAGACGTAGGATATTCGGCGCCAAATTGCAGACATCAGACTCAATTTCGCGGCGTTGTCCGCAATTTTTCGCCTTGTTTCACGCGGAATTGCGTCCCGACGAGCGATTCTAAGTCGCTCGACGATTTGGAATCGCAGGACGGAGCGATTTCAAATTGCTTTGTCCAGAGATTTCAGACCGCGGCATTATTGCTGGTTGCTTCGACTTCAAGTCGAAGCGACTAGCGATGAATGGGCCTTTAGCTGACCGTAGTTGTGACACACAACGCATCAGAATAGACTCGAAGTGTTGCGGCTACCCGACTGCTAACTCGCACGGCAGGGTTGTATTGGTCTTTCATGAAATCTAGTCGAGCGAATAGGTCAGGCACGATCATTCGCGGCGGCCATGCGGCACCCGCGGCACCATTCGATCGCGAGTCATTCGCTCGACAAGAAATAGCGAGAGACCTATAACTCGTCCAAACACCGTGCCCAACTCATACGTCCTCGTTGCTGGCGTCCAAACTCGTCCGAACCCCGCCTCTTTACAGACATTCACCACCGTGTTAGCTCAAGCTCCAAGGAACACACAACGTCTTCGGCGTTTGTCTCACACCAATGACAGGCAAATTTGAGTTGAGAGTGGGCTTAGCACGAATTGTACCCCGCATACGCTGAGAAAGTTAGTTTTGAGTGTTGCCGCTACGTGCAACACCACAGCGAATGTAAAGTGTGTCCAAATGAGACTGTCCGCCCACGCGGTCGGCGTGCGTGCTGAGCAGCCATCTCGAAGTGGGCATTATCCAGCTTGGCACGCAGGCCTACCGCGCGAGCGGACAGTGATTCAGATAGACTTCAGTGAATAAAAGAGTGTAGTGTAGTGTACCGGAAAATGCTTGTCTGGGTAGGCGCGTTGCGTGTCGCAACAGCGCTTCAATTTTTTCAGACTGTGTGTGTACTGCGGGTGGGCCAAAGTGGTCTTTACAGCCTCGGAGCACAGAACAAGTTTAGCTACAATGTCATGATGTAAGTTTTTACGCATAATTTTTTAGATTCAGAGAACATACCACGGCGTCGCGCTATGTTCAGTGAACATTCGCCTGCTAGGTGCCAATTAGGTGAAGGTTTAGTGACACCGTAACTGTTGTTTTCTACATATTGTTTGGCACAGTTCTTTTTGCCTATGTGGCTGTGTTGACAATATCTTCCGGAGGACTGCGCGCTGTGAACTATGTGATAGAGGACTTCAATAAATATTGTGAGTGACGCGAAAATTTGATCAATATCTATAAAAATATTAGTGATGAAAAATAAAACTAATTTTTTTTGAATAAATATAAAAATGAGAAAATATTTTCGCATAAAATTATAAACAAGGCATACAAATTTAGTTAATGAAAGACGAAAAGAGGACATTTATTATCAACTGTTCCAATTCTGGTCCGCTATGAGGGGAATGGAGGTCTATGGAGCCTACGAGCCGTACTCGCAGTGTCTGCTAGCCATGCTTTCTACGATGCTTTCCATCAACAGCACAGTAATTTGTTTTATTATTGATTATTTTATTTTGTTATCGATTGTTAAATATTAAGCACATGGGGAAGGTGAGAGCGTTTTCACTATTGGACGAGTTTTCTGCATCCCATCCCTATATGATTTCGTTTTGGCTCAAGGCCCATGTCATAATCGGTCGAAGAACGGACTGAGCCGTCCCCAAAGATCGCCTGTATCCCAATCGATTATGCCGGTGTACTCGAGCGCACTGCGGCCGGCTCAGTCCGGCTACATTGGGGGAAGGATTTTCCACATCAGTGAGCAATGCATAGTATACGCGTCGACCGGGATGGCCACAGCTGGATCAGACCGGACCAGGCGGGCTCAAGTCGGCCATACGAGGTGGGGGATCTTTCGATCTTAGTGAGCAGTGTGTTACATGTGTATTGACTGGGACGGCCACGGACGGCTCTGAAGGGCTCATTACGGCAGCCGGTTGTACCAGGTACCTAAGAGACGGCTGGATCAAAACGCAGCTGGCTAATAACTCTGAATGGGTAGACATGGCGGTAGACGGATGCACTCGGGTGGCATCAATCGCCGTATTCATGAAACTATGGGAGCCTTCCGGTAAGGTTCGAATGTTCGCCGGTGTATGTGACGGGCAAACTTTAGACCCTCCCGAGAGGCTCTCGTAGTTTTATGAATACGGCCACAGGTGACGTCTTTTCGAGGGCACCTGCTTGGTACCTATCTCAGGTGGAACTGTCACCCACTCCAGGATTACGAAATATTAGGCCTCCGTCGTAGTTGACCGGCAAATCGTTTCTATCACTTTGACCTGCTCGAAAAGCACTCCAGCCCTCGTCCCAGTTGGCCCAGAAAAACGTCTAAGTCCGTTTGACCCCTGCTAAATCCCATCCAGCCGATAGCCATTTACAACGAATGACTCCGGGAAGCATCCGGACGCGTGGGTGTAATTACGGGCTCGCGAGAAGAAGATATCGACCGGCTAGGCTGCAGACGAACCTGGTCGGACTTAACAGATACATTTTCTGCACCCCCCTTTTCTACATTTCTGGTAAGTGTCGACCGGGTGTGACTCAGCTGATCAGTCTGCTCTCACGCTCCCGTCACAGTCGGCCAACCGGCTTAGACCCATCAGGTCGATACGCACCATCATGCTGGCAGACGGGTGCAGGAAAAGGACCCGAGGAGTCCGCCTGCGTGCATCTGTAGTCCACCTTACACCCTGACAATACTGGCCAATGCACCGATTGAATCCTGTTCTCGTCGCGTGTACTCTGCCCCACCTACGTTTGCCGCGATCCCCATTCCCGCAATTGCATGTTTCGTATAGCTCAGGAACTCGCTGGTTTCACCTAGAACCCTCAATTCCTTGCTGTTGTGACATGGGAGGCAAAATAGCCAGCCATTGTTACCTGGAAGCCAAATTTCATAACGTTTTCTTGTTTCTGTAGTGAATTAGAGGTGACGGAGCACATTCCGCAACGTTTTGCACATTCTATTGTGGTGTAACGGGACATGCCAATTGTAGACGTCTTACTGCGTCACAGACGACAAGAGTGATGCAGGCCGCAGACTCCGACGATCGACCTTCAGGTCGCCACACTGTGAAAAGCACGATTTCCTGAGAGGAAATGGGTAGCGCTAGGGACAGCCGCACACAGGCGGAGCCAGTCGAATTTAGTAGGTTTTTCGACCAAGTCTGACGGGGCTTGACTGAGGCCTCAGATCACGAAACTCGGAGAAGCATTTGGCGTGTTCTCTCCAGACTTGTTTTCACGGTCAGGTTGGAAGCGATAAAGCGATTGTCAGCGATCGCCTCTCCAGCTGCGACGCAGTATAACATTGGATTCTGTTGTCGTGATGCAACGATCGCGGACGTCTGGAACGAAGCGATCACAATAGAAGCATTTTTTAATCAAGCGCGCTGGAAAAGGAACAATTGTCCTCAGCAGCGATTAGCTGAGGAACTCTTTGGGTGCATTGTATACATCCTGTGCCTTTTTTTCTGGTGCGTATCGACCGGATTGGTCTAAGCTGGTCGGCCATGAAGGCCTCAAACTCTAATTTTCAGCACCTTTCTTACACGATTAGCCAGGTGTTGTTCACTTGTTCATGGGAACGGTTCATTTGTACAACGTTCTTTCCGCGTTCGGATATACTTTGCTTCTTTTGGTTGCCTGAACCATTGTTCTGCCACACAGGTGAACTTGATCGATGTCTGACCAATATGCAATTTTCAGTTTGTGTGGTTGGAATTGTTTGTGTCAGCGTGTGTAACCACTTTCAACTCACTGTCTGATATCGCGTCACAAGTAACCATTCACCGGACGGCAATCGTTTGCTTTGCCCTGCCGTTTTTCCTCACCAGGAGTCAGGTAATCGTTACCCTAGTTCCCATCATTCGGTGAATCTATTGCTCACTTCAGTCTGGTTTCGACACTCTCGTTGGCATTGAGAACACGGTTATACCGGTTTGTGCGGCGATTCTGGTAGTTATCGAGTTGCTGGTGATTGGTGGAGTTTATGGGTTTAGGAGAGTATGGTCGAACATTTCCAGCATGAATGCAGATCCGGTACGGACTATTGATTGATTTAGCACTCTGGTTAAGTCTAACTACCGCTGTATGACTCTGGTGACATATGCACATAGTGGTAGTCCATCTTAACAAAGGCTTGAATTGAGCATGAAGTTCTACAGGATGAAGAGGACAATATAGCCCGTCGTATTTCTGGACTTCTTTTCACTTTCGTGTGGTCTGTAACTCCAATTTTAATAATAGTGAGCGACTTCGACTTGCGGATTCCTTTGGTATACAGTGCGTTGCAAATACTATGACATACCCCAAATTTCCTGATTGCAGACTTCGTGTGAATCTAGCGATCAAGCAGTGAATATCAATCGACGCAGCGCCCTTGAAAACCCCTTGGTACTATTTTTTTTCAGAAAAATGGATCAATTGTCTGAAAACTGGCACCAAAAATGTCGAGGATGGCCGTTGCAAAAGTATACGACATAAGCCTAGTTTTGACTGCACCCGCTGCTGCAGCGGTGTAGCAGCGGCAGCGATTCTGTTCATAGTGCATAGGCCCACGGATGATAGAAGAAATTCAATCAATCAGTGAAATTAATGGCTGGTATTCATCAATAACGCGTTTCGACTCGATAACACTGATCTTGTCATGTGAAAGGGTCAACGTTCATCAGAAGAACCGTGTCATTCGCTGGCAATCGCTCCATCTCTGCCATTTTGGCCGCAATGGAGCGATGGTCAGCGACCATTGAGAATCGCTCTTCGAGCAGCGATGCAGTAAAACAAAGAATTTCGTCGCCGCGACCCAGCGATGTAGGATGTTTGCCACGAAGCGATCACAATTGGAACGGCTTTCCATTACGTGCGATGAAAAAGAAACAGTTGTCCCTCGCATGGCCGCAGCGACCACCTGCAGTCAAAACTAGGCTATAGCTGACGTTTTCACGGAAATTCTAATTCTGGAGCTCCGGTATCCAGCCTTTCCTGGTTAGACTGACTAGAAACGTCAAGTCGATAGTCAAAACAACTGTCCTGGGGCATAAACACATTGAAAACCCTGTTCGGAATGTTGCAAACCAACTTTACAAGACCGTCGCCTCCAACCTGCACTCAACCGCTCAGAGCGGGTAAATTTAGCTAAACAACGGGTTCGTATAATTAGCTTTGAGCGTATACTCAACGCCCTAGAACACCCCGCTAATTTCTATTGATTCGAGTTCTGTCGAACACGTAGGCCATTGAAGTAAAGCATAGTTGACCCGCTACGAAGTCTGCGTCGTCCTCCTGACAGAAGGAAGAGGCGAATACGCCCTACGAAAGACAGATGTAATCTTTCCATACCTCCAGGTGACTTGTGGTATCTCTTGTACATGTTGCGGATTCGTGGTTGAACTTGCCATATCACCTGAATCTGGACAACAGGAAACTTAGTTCCTCCAGAGTTCCTGAACAAGGACACACCATTATCCTCGTACAGGAACTTTGGAGGGGTCGAGTCTCAAGTGTTATCCAGATTCAGGTGATATGGCAAGCTGAACCATGGATCCACACCATGTGCAAGGAGCTTCACATGTTACCTGAAGTGTGGAAAGATCAACTCCGTCTTTTGTGGGGCGTAATGGCCTCTTCATTCTGTCGGGAGGACGACGCACGCTTTGTAACTGGTCAAACATTTCGCTTTGTTTCAATGGCCTTCGTATTCGCCAAACCTCAAATTGATAAAAACTGGCTGGGCGTTGAGTATACGCTCAAAGCAGATTTACAAGTCCGTGGTTTAGCTGAATTCACCCCTTCTGAGCGATTGTGTGCAGTTTGGAGGCGACGGCCTTAGAAAGTTAGTTCGCTACACTTCAAACTCGGTTCTCAATCTGTTTGTGCCCCAGGACAACTTTGTAGACTATCGGCTTACTGTTTCTGGTGAGTCTTACCATAACGATAGGAAATCGAAGCTCCAGAATTGAAATCTTCGTGAAAACGTTAGCCATGCGGATAGTTTTGAAACACCCAATTTCAAATTTATTTGGTCAGTCTTCAGGCAGTTGATGCAATTTTCTGAAGGAAAGGTATGGAAAAAAGTCCACGGGTTCTCGAGGGTGCTGCGTCGACTGGCCCTCACCGTTTGTCCGCTAGATTCGCTTTAAAGGCAGTGGTCGCGATCAAATATGCTTGTCTTTTTCTCTCCAAATCCTTTCCTGGGTCTCGAGTAGTAGGACATATAAGAAAAAATCGCGAAAAAAACCCTTGTTTCGGGCCGAATTTGAAACCTGAACTTTCTTCTCTTTTGATGGTGGACGAGCCCTCTCCACATCATCGGCATCGGTGACCTCTTATATCAAGAACATCAGCTAGCTTGAAATTGAATGTCAATCAATGAACCTTCGAATTTATGTACACATCTAGTCAAAAACATTGACTGAAGTGATGCTTTCATTATTCAACTGTTTTTATTCGTTAAATTTGCATTTATTTCGTCCTCTGAATGTCGATGATTTTTGACTGCTCGGCATGAGACTGCGATCTGTTTCGTCATCGCCGTGCACGTGTGCACGAACTAGCTTCTTTGGGCCCTAGAAACTCTATTTGTAGACCGTTTTTCACCGCGCTACCTTCATAGTTTTTCAGCTGTTTTTGATCTAAGCTGATTTTTGTAGTTTTTTCGATAACGTTTTTCATCGTGACCACTGCCTTTAAGTCCAGAACCATAAAAGTTGGGGTGAGCCGTATAATTCTGCAACGCACTGTACAAGCAATGGCCGGATTTTGTGACATGGTGGGACACTGTAGGACCATCCGCGCCATTAGGTCCTTCGAGAAGTGATAGCATTGCGCTTTCGCGATAGATGTCCGAACTGTTCGCTCTTCTTTCAGCTTGCCCTGATCATCAGATTTCCGCGTCCTCATCCAGATGCCGCCACGTCTACGGCAATATTTTATATAATTGTGTTTGCCCCCATTCCAATATTTGCACTACTAAAAGTGAGTCCGTTTATACTTATTTTGACGTAATTCCTAGATCATACAGTGGTATCTCATGCTTCCAGATAGCATTCGTAATGCGGAGGAATATTCCCCTGCGAGCTCTCTACAATCCGGATCAGAATCTATGGGGGCCAAGAAATGAGGAAAACCGCGCACGAGCCGCAGCCTGGGAGAAAAAGGTATGCATCGCCCATATGCATTTTAGGAGGCAAAATTGTGTGATTGGAGACGGAGCAATGTGCCAGTCTCAACCTTAGTTTGATATTCCCATAAATAGTCGGAGCTATCCTTCGTGAAAAAAACCGTAATTCTCATCACTCAATGCGCGAGCGGCGAGCGCCATGCTGCTCCCTCCGTTTGTCAAACGCTTTCTCGCTGTCTCTGACCTCCGCACCAGCACGCGTGGGAACCATGAGAACTTCGCGCTTTCATAGCCTGTAAATGTACTGAAAAACTCACCCTGAACATTTCGGATGTAAAGGCCATCATAACTTGAGGGGAGACAGTTCTGCGGTGTGTACGTTGCGTGCCGCAATAGCAGCTGAAATGGACTACATTCTATGAATAATAACTTCTTTTCTTTGCAGATAAACGTTAAGCAACGTTGGTGAAGCAGAGTTCAAAAAAAAACATTGATGGCGACATTTATCAACTTTAAAACATGAAATCCGTACAAAACCTGGATCATAAATAAATGGATTGTTTACTCTCTATATGACAGACAAACAACAAAAACAATCGAAAAAACACACAAAAAGATAAAAAGAAACGTAAACAGGAGACGGACATGTTCGACGTATAACCGGTGCTTCCAGATCAGAGGAATGATGTCTTTCATTTACACGCTATTCACATTCAACGGCTGAAACTAGGACTGAAAGGTTCCTATGTAACCAGTGTACTGAGATGAGGTATTTCCACTTGATGTGGTGGGATATGATGAGTCGGAGTAAGACGCTCTCGTCGAAGTTACGTCCGGAGGAAGTGGATTCCCCAACGCAGCTGTCTGGAGTGCATTGCGTTCCATCTGCGTCTCAATCGCCAGTGCGTAATCGTGATTGCCCATTGCCCTGAATTAGCATTTTAAAGGAGTGCGACATCGCGAAAAGAGCGTGTGGATCAAAGTGTGTGCGCGCAACGTCCCGAAAAAGCATGTGGATGGAAAAGGAGCACGCGCAACCTCGCGAAAAGATCGCATGGGTTTAGAAGGACCGCGAACAACAGCGCGACGTAAAGTTGTGGATTGGGAAGGTGCGCGCGATACTTAGCCAAAGAAGCGTGTGGGTTGATAAGAAGGCCACGTGACGTCCCAAAAAGAGCGTGTGGGCTGAGGAGTGCACGCAACATCACGAAAAAGCGTGTGGATGGAAAAGGAGCGCGCGTCACCTCGCGAAAAGATCGCATGGGTTTAGAAGGACCGCGAACAACAGCGCGATGTAAAGTTGTGCATTGGGAAGGTGCGCGCGTAACTTAGCCAAAGAAGCGTGTGGGTTGATAAGGCCACATGACGTCCCGAAAAGAGCGTGTGGGCTGAGGAGTGCACGCAACATCACGAAAAAGCGTGTGGATGGAAAAGGAGCGCGCGTCACCTCGCGAAAAGATCGCATGGGGTTAGAAGCACCGCAAACAACAGCGCGATGTAAAGTTGTGCATTGGGAAGGTGCGCGCGTAACTTAGCCAAAGAAGCGTGTGGGTTGATAAGGCCACATGACGTCCCGAAAAGAGCGTGTGGGCTGAGGAGTGCACGCAACATCACGAAAAAGCGTGTGGATGGAAAAGGAGCACGCGCGACCTCGCGAAAAGATCGCATGGGTTTAGAAGGATCGCGAACAACAGCGCGACGTAAAGTTGTGGATTGGGAAGGTGCGCGCGTAACTTAGCCAAAGAAGCGTGTGGGTTGATAAGGCCACATGACGTCCCGAAAAGAGCGTGTGGGCTGAGGAGTGCACGCAACATCACGAAAAAGCGTGTGGATGGAAAAGGAGCGCGCGTAACTCAGCGAAATGACGGACGAAAGGAGCGCGTGGATGGAAAAAGAGCACGCGCAACCTTGCGAAAAGATCGCATGGGTTTAGAAGGAGCGCGCGCAACAGCGAGACATGAAGTTGTGGATTGGGAAGGTTTGCGCGTAACTCAGCGAAAGGAGCGTGTGGGTTGACAAGAAGGCCACGTGACGTCCTGAATAGAGCTTGTATATGGAAGAAAGCGTGCGCAACTTCACAAAAAGAGCGTGAGGGCTGAGATGGAGCGCGCGTGACGTCCCAAAAAGAGCATAAGTGCGGAGGAGTGCGCGCAACATCACGAAAAGGGCAAGTGGATGAAAAAGAGCGCGCGTCACCTCTCGAAAAGATCGCATCGGTTCAGAAGAAGCCTGCGCAACAGCGCGACAAAACTTGTGGAATGGGAAGGTGCGCGCGTCACTTAGTGAAAGTACGGACGATAGGAACGCGCGTGACGTCCCGAGAAGAGCATGTGGGCAGAGTAGTGCACGCAACATCACGAGAAGAGCGTGTGGATGGAAAAGAAGCGCGCGTCACCTCGCGAAAGACTGCTTGTGTTGAGAAGAAGCGCGCAAAAGCGCGACAGAACTTGTGGATTGGGAATGTGCGCGCGTAACTTGGCGAAAGGGCGGACGAAAGGAGGGCGCGTGACGTTCTGAAAAGAGTGTGTGAATGGAAAAAAGCGCACGTAACTCCGCGAAAAGAGCATGTGGGTTGAGAAAGAGGGCGCGTGGCGTTCCGGAAAGAGCGTTTGGGTAGAGAAGGAGCGCATGCCTACTCGCAAAAAGAGCGTGTAGGCTGATAGGGAGTGCGCGCAACAGCGCAAAAAGAGCGTGTGGGTTGAGAAGAGGCGCGTGTAAGAGCGCAACAAAACTTGTGGATTGAGAAGGTGCGCGCGTCACTTAGTGAAAGTACGGACGATAGGAACGCGCGTGACGTCCCGAGAAGAGCATGTGGGCAGAGGAGTGCACGCAACATCACGAGAAGAGCGTGTGGATGGAAAAGAAGCGCGCGTCACCTCGCGAAAGACTGCTTGTGTTGAGAAGAAGCGCGGAACAGCGCGACAGAACTTGTGGATTGGGAATGTGCGCGCGTAACTTGGCGAAAGGGCGGACGAAAGGAGGGCGCGTGACGTTCTGAAAAGTGTGTGAATGGAAAAAAGCGCACGTAACTCCGCGAAAAGAGCATGTGGGTTGAGAAAGAGGGCGCGTGGCGTTCCGGAAAGAGCGTTTGGGTAGAGAAGGAGCGCATGCCTACTCGCAAAAAGAGCGTGTAGGCTGATAGGGAGTGCGCGCAACAGCGCAAAAAGAGCGTGTGGGTTGAGAAGCGCGCTCAACTTGATAATATCGTGGGGATTGAGAAAGAGCGCCCACATTTCCGTCGCATGTACGTGGATTTTAGAAAAGGTGTGGTTTTGAGAAGTGGGTAGAGGTTGAGAACAAGCACGCAAGCATCTCAACACTAAGTGCAATAGTTGGGAAATGAGAGGTGCGCATGGCGTCGTGAAAAGTGCGTGTGGATGGAAAAGGAGGGCGAGTGACGCCCTGAAAAAGAGCGTGTGAATGGAATACGAGCGCGCGTAACTTAGCTAAAAGAGCGTGTGGGTTGGAAATGTGTCCGCGCAATATCATGAACAGTGCGTGTGGGTAAAAAAGCGCGCACCACCTCGCGAAAAGAGCGTGTAGGATGAGGAAGAGCGCGCGCAACAGCGCAGAAACATCTTGCGGATTGGAAGGGGGCGCGCGTAACTACGCGAAAGCAGCGTGTGGGTTGAGAAGCGACCGTAACATAATAAAATCATGCGGATCAAGAAGGTGCGGGCACGACGCCGCATAAAATTTGCGGGTATTCAGGAGTGTGCGCAGCCATAAAAAATGGGTAGAGGTTGAGGAGAAGCACGAAAAGCATCTCGAATGCAATGTTAGAAAATGAGCGTCGTGAAAAGTGCGTGGCCATGGATGAGCGCACGCAGCGTGATGGCTAGCGGGTGGAGGTTGGGAACAAGTACGCATAACGTATCAGAAAATGGAAGTAGGCAGAGAGGAAACATCTCCACAAGAGCGTATGGGTCGAGAAGAAACGCACGTAACGTTGTAAAAAGAGCTTCCGCGCTGAAAAGGTGGGCGCGCAAGCTTGCGTGAGTTGGAAAGGTTTGCACGCGATCTGGCGTCAGTTGTAAACTTGCGCGCGCATTTTTTTCAAAAAGAGCGTGCGAGTTGAGAGTAAGCGAGCGCATTGTCGCCGAATGCGTGTGTAAGTTGAGAAGAAGTGCGCGCAACATCGCGAAATGAGTGCGTGAGCTGAGAAGCGTGCTAACATAATAACATCGCTTGTATTAAGAAGGAGCGCGTACAACACAAGTAGACGTAAAAAGGAGCGCGCACAACTTCTGTAGGGGTCGAGAACGGAAGCGATCAGCATAGAGGAAGAGGTAGGAACCAAGGGTGCCAGGGTTGAGCAGGCCGTTGTGCCGAATTTCGGCGGAGCTACGACCCCCCCCAATTTTTTTCAAAAAAACCGAAATTTTTACGACCCCCCCTCAGGGGGGAGCAAAATTTTTAACCTTTTATTTAGTGTCAAATTTTCGAGGGAATCAAAAGTTTTAATTTTTTTAAACAGCTTCTCTGTAAATAATCTGCCTTTTATTGTTTAAAATGCATCTCACCCAGACTGACTAATCCTACCTCATTTTACCTTACCAAGTCATTTGGAAAAAAATCCTATTTTTCTCCAAAAATTTTACGACCCCCCCCCGAATTCTCAATTTTTTTCCCAAAAATTTCCGAAATTTTTACGACCCCCCGTTGTGCCTGGTCACAACCCTGCTCAACCCTGAAGGGTGCGCTTGGCGTCATGAGAAGTGTGAGGATTGATGAGCAAGCACGGCGTACTGGGGATTGGGTAGGTGTTTGGAAGAAGAACATATAACATTTCAGAAAAAAGGTTTCTAGCTTGAGAAGGAAAAAAAGGATAGAAGACTGCGTCATGAAAGTGGATAGATGTGAAGAGGGAGCGCGCACAATATCGCGAGAAGTATGTGAGGGCTTAGGAAGGCACACAGCTTTATGGGTAGTGGGTGGGGTCAACGAGAAGCGCGCACAATCTCGCGAAAAAAGCGCATGGTTCGCAGGGGCGCGGACACCCCACTGTAAAAGGTATCTGGGGGTAAGGAGGAGCCTGTGCAGCGTCGTGGATGATATGTGGGTTGAGGAGCGCGCACAGCGGCGTGAGAATTCGGCTACAGTCGAGAAGGAGCGCACGTGGGCATAGCGTGTGGTTCAAGAAGGTGCACTCAGAGCGTCGAAAAAAGCAAGTCAGGATGAAGAAGGAGCGAACACAGAGGCGCAGGAAGTTAGTAACTGTCAAGGAAGGGCGCACGAGTACATCCCGTATGGGTCAGGGAGCACGCACAGAGTCGAAAGAATAGCGTGGGTGGGTCAAGAAGGAGCGCACACAAAGTTATGTAAGGGGTGCGAAATTGAGAAGGAGCGCGCACAACGTCACGAACCCTGTGTGGGCAAGAAGAAAGTTGTTGAATGTCCTTGGAAGCAGGGTAAGCAGGCCGTTGAGCAAATTTCTGGCGAAGCTACGATCCCCCTTCCCGTTTACCAAAATTTCCGAAAATTTTCTAGAATTTTCACGATCTCCCTCTCGAGCTAAGAAAAATTCCAGCTTTTTGAGAGAGAAAAAATTGGAAAAGTTTCAAATTTGTGGTAAACTTTGATAAAATCGTACGAGCCTCCTCCGATTTTCTCATTTTTTTCAAGGAATTTTCCATAAATTTAACGACCCCCGTTGCGCCGCGTCGCAACCCTGCTCAATCCTGCTTGGAAGTGAGCGAGGTTCTCTGAGAGTTTTGGCCGAGAAATAGCCGCGAAATGCCGGCTTGCCGCGTAATAGCCGCCAAGTAATGCTCGCCGCGAAATAGCCGCTAAATAATACTCGTCGCACAATAGCCGCGAAACAGCCGAAAAGCAAAGCTCTCCAGGTGGATATACGGCACATTCCAGAGGCACGATTTAGATCTCAGCGCCTCCGTCAGTTCATTTACCCGAGTTCAAGATACTTGGACCTCGCTCAGCCTCTGGAGGTCCCGCCCAACCGCTGTCGGCCCCAGATGGTGGCTCGGCGAGCCGGCGACGGTTGCGTCTTGGCTTATTTTGTTTACTTTCAAATATTTCTCGGCTATATATCGGCTACTTCTTGTCCGTTCCGTGAGAAGCCCAGAAATATGCGCAAAATAGTCGGGAAATAGCCCACCAGGAGCCGCTGCGGAGCCTGGTGGGCTATTTCGCGGTCAAAACTCTCAGAGTTTTGGGACCTACTTTCCGAAATTCGTCCCAATTTATGAGGTTCCAAAACTCGTTCCAATCTCGACTTTTGGAAACTTACACCGACTTGCGAAGCTTTAGGATTGGATCATACTCCCAGCGAAAAGCGACACGACGCAATGTTAATCATAGGTATCGACCGGAGATCGATACGCCTGATATGCAGTGTCGTTGTCGCTGGTCGCGGGAAGTATGATTCCGGCCATAGATTGTACAAATTGAAAAACATAGGCGATTCACCTGTAATACGCTGCCCATTGCGCAGAATAGTCGAGTTGTCCCGTTTGAGGATTTACGTTGGGCGCAGTGGAGCTTGAGCTTGACGAAGCGCTGGCTGGCTCTGCTCCAGACTGAGCTACATATGTGTAATTCTGCATAGCACCATAAGCATTTTGAGCATTCGCTGTGCCACCAGTGTAGTATTGGCCATTTTGGTTAGCACATCCGTTGCTAGTATCAGATCGTTGGGCTGAAGTCGAGTATAAATGACATTGAGTAAGAATACTGGTAGGTTATAGGGCACACTCTATCAATCACCGAACGTGGCATTGTACCCTCCACTGTAGCTGCTGTCGTTAGGTGCGTCGGCGTCAGTGAAAGGCGGTACCGGGGTGCCTGGCTCAATGTCTCCAACCTGAAGAATGTCATGATGAAGCCGTTGATGCGCACTTCTATAAATTTGGGAAAAACTGAAATTTTTCCCGTAGTAGTGTTATAATCAAGTGTTGAGTTAGTAAGAATAGGTTTTCACAACTCACAGTTCAAATGCCTCGAGGTCACGGTGCCTACATTTTTGAGCGAACCGAATTATGCGCAGCGAAGGGAGCAATTATCCCAGACCAAGAGTGGTACAGCGACCGAGCCTTACTCAAGGGATATCCGGACTGTATAAGCACTATTCTGACTGATAAGGATGCAAGGCGAAGTTTGGAAGACCCAAGAAACAGATTGCTTCCAAAGTTTGTGGTCCTGGTCAATTTGATCCTCACTCGATGCCTGCGACCAAAGAAGCTCGACCTTACTCTTTGAGTTCTGAAGCTTGTTGTCGTATCCGATCAGTTGCAAACCCTACCCACCAGGGATGAGCGAGGAATTCCGGATTTCGATGGTTTTTGGCCTTCCAACTTCCGACTTCCGAAAAAAAGCCTACGAATGCGGAAGAAAGCGGAAATATCCACGAAATCAGACGTTTTTTTACGCTTTCCCTAACCAAGTCTCTAGAGGGTTATTTCGGGCGCTGAATTCAAATTCGAGGTCCGCCTTCGCTTTTCGCAAAGCCAGGGTTACTTGTATTTACATGAAAATTGTTCAATACACAAGGATAAGCCCAATTGTTTTTTGGTAGGCACAGTTGACAAGTGAGGGTTAAGAATTTCGCTGAACGAATTTCCGAAGGTTCTTGGCGTTCCGATTTTCAAAATTGCAAAGGTCGTCCCGATTTCCTGAATTCAGAAAAAAATTCCGCTTATCCCTGCTACTTGTTATCCGAAGATAATTTTTCGGATAATGGATCGATTCGGATAATGCCGATTTCTAAATTCCCGGATATTGGTTCGATTAAGATCATGCGTGTTTTCACATTTTCGGATAATGAATCGATTCAGATAATGCCATTTTTCCAATGATTCGGATTCGGATATCCGGTCCGATAATTTTGGATAACTTCGGATATTTTCGAAACAAAGTTGAGACAAAACGGTAAATCAGGCACTCAAGGCAAGTCTTTGAAAACATCCATAATTGAACAAACAGTAGTACTTCATTGCATTTGCAGCATGTTAACATACAAACTTCAATCTTCATACATGCATATGTACCAGGTTGTCCAACAATTCTTGTCCGAAAATTTCACCATTTTTAATTTTTTTCAACTTTATTGAAAAACAAGTCTAATCAACAATATAATCACCACAGTTATCCACAACAGTGGTCCATCGATTGGGCAGGTCGCCGATGCTCTTCGCCCAGAACTACGGGGACTGCGACTCGAAGAAGTCCGCGATGTCGGATTTGAGGTTGTCGTAGTTGGTGAATTTTTTTCCGGCCAAATGGTGCTTCAACGGGCGGAACAAGTGGTAGTCGGAGGGGGCGAGGTCCGGGGAATACGACGGATGGGCAACCGTCTCCCAGCCGGGCGTCGCCAACTCCTGCTGAGTCTCCTTCTCCACGTGGGGGCGCGCGTTGTGGTGCAGCAGGTGGACCGAGGCCCGTCGGGAACGCTTTTCTCGGATGGCGGCTGCTAGTTTCTCGAGCTGATCGGTGTAGATGGAGGCGGTAACCGTCCTGCCTTGCGGGAGCAGCTCGAAGTACAGCATGCCCTTGGTGTCCCACCAGCAACACAGCATGATCTTCAGCGGGTGCAGGTCGGCTTTCGGCGTCGTCGGCGGCTCTTCTCCGCGCGGGATCCAGACGGCACGGCGGGCGACGTTGTCGTAGAGAACCCAGCTCTCATCCCCAGTGACCAGGTTCTCGAGAAACTCCTTGCGATGCGGAGGAAGGAGGAGGGTCTGGCAGACGGCCACGCGGCTCTGCTTGTTGGCGTCCGTCAGACGGTGGGGGATCCAGCGGACCAGAACTTTGTGGTAGCCGAGTAAGTTGAGTCGATTGTGGATGGTGGACTTGCTGCAGCCGAGCGTCGTCACCAGTTCACGGGTGGTGGCTTCCGGCTTCTCCTTGATACAGCGACGGACTTCGTCATCATCCACCGTAGAAGGCCTCCCGCTGTGCTCCCTGTCCTCGAGGCTCGTGTCGCCGCTCTCGAAACGATTGAACCAGCGGCTGACTGTGCGTTGGGACACTGCATCCTCCTTGCACGCTCTGCAGATGTTGGCGACCGCGGTGCCCGTGTCGTTGCCCAGCAGCCACTCGTAGTACACGAACGTACGAATTCGACCTTGGTCAATTTTAGCTTGTACTGGTAGCTAGACGCGGCGACTGCGCCTTATATACCCCTAGCGTAGAACTTTGGAGAACCTTCTAGAAGGTTCTTACACTTGCCTGATATTATAACACTTCAAAGGAAAATTATAGAATTTTGAAAATTTTCGGACAAGAATTATTGGACGGCCTGGTACGATCGATCACTGGTCGAGAGATCGCCGCGTCGAACACATGTGGCACGCACACAAGCGAAGAGGTACCCCTGTGAAGCGTTGCAGATCGCCCTCTCACTTCACTCATAGTGGTGGCAGGAGTGTTAATTTTAGTCTGTATCATTCAATTAGGAAGCCGCGACGCTTGCAACGCGGAAACGCGTGAGAGGAATGTATATCGACTGATTGATTTCGCGTACAATCCCGGCGTCGCGGCTTCCTAAGTCAAGGATGCAAGCGATACCTTGATTCGAATCATATGTTGCGCATGGTGAACTTGATGCGGAGTCCCACGGATAACAAAAATCTGTAAAAACATTAACAAATTGGGTAAAACGCCTTATAGGTATTGATCCACTGACCTTTTCTTGCGAATTCGGGGGACGTCCAACAGATAGGTAACAGTGAGCGCCACTTTCAGAGCAAATCTGAATTCTAGAGATGCTACTGAGAACAGCTGAAGTAGGAAAGGGTAAACCGATCGAACCTGTCTAATAGTCTCTCCTCCTTTACCTATCACGAGACCTGACTTATGGCTCGGCACGTGCATGTAGAAAGTCTAAACGTGTAGATAATTACTTTAAGTGCCTAAAAACAGTCGTGTCCGAGGACAGTCGCCACAGCGCGAGCGGTAGCGACGCGGCGCACAATGTTTTCCTGATCGTTTCTCCCTGGCTTCGCGCTTGAGCGCATGAAAAGGGAGGGCCTTAGGGACACTACGCCCGCGTCTTCTAGCGCAAAAGGTCCCTATTCAACTCGTTCCACATTCCTCTATTTCTGTGTACTCATGCATGGAGCCTTCGCCACCCTATCGAAGATTGTCCGCCGCAACGCGACAGCTCGCAATGTCCGCAGCTCCCTCGATTAGGGCTGTATAACTATGCTAGACAGGTTAAAAGTACCTCGAGATCGCCATGAACCTTCGCGTGATCGGTCATTAGGGAGCCAAAATTACAGCTTTTGTGCACAACCTCGGTTATGAGTTCGGTCGCCTTGAAAATCTGGTCTCGAGTACCGAAAATTACAGCACATCTGTCCGGATCTGAGGGGTCTTCTGGAAGGAAAAATAACAAAAATTCAAGGCTTGTCCCAGTACACAAAAAAGTATTAGGTTAAAGCGAAAGTTTCCCGCAACTGCACTTCTACGATTTTTAAGCCATTCAGCGATGTCCCTTCGGCCAAGGGCAATGTATCGATTGGAAGCACAATTTTTTTTTTCTATGTAACGCAGCCTTCCACTTATGCCAAAGCCTGCTTGTTTACGAAATATATGCAATAATTCAGTGGTCATCTTCAGTACCGAGCGTCTTTGAAAGCTTCTATTTACTTGGAGGTGAACCACCGAACCTGCCAGTTTTGACAGGATATTTGAGACACCTTAGAACTAGATGATAACGTTTGCGGATATTTCCGTTGGAGCGTAATTATTGATTTTTGGCGGGTTCCGTGATTTTGCAGCCTCGGTTTTCTCTGGCTTATCCGAGAAGTTTCAGTTTCAAAACCTCAACGTGAAGTATGATGCCCAAGTCCCCACTCAATAGTATTTTTTTCGTCAATTATCGATCTTTTTTTTTTCGAAACCCCAATTTTCAACATTTTCATCCATTTTCCAGAAAAAAATATCGATATATGACGAGAAAATACTATTGAGTGAGAAGTTGACCGTCATGCTTAACTTCGAAGCTTCGAGGCCGAAACTTCTCGGATAAGCCAGAAAACGCCGAAGATGCGAAATGACAAAATTCGCAAAAATCAATATTTGCGCTCCGTTGAAATTTTCCGCAAACGCCATAATCTAGTTCTAAAGTGGCCCAAATATCCTGTCAACTCTGGCAGGTTTGGTGGTGAACCTCAAGGTGAATGGAAGCACTCAAAGATGCTCAGTACTGAAGATTACCACTGAATTATAGCAAGTATTTCGCAAATGAGCAAGCTTTGGCCTAAGTGGAGGGCAGCGTTAAATAGAAAAAATCTGTACTTTGGATCGATATATCGCACTTGACCGAAGGACAAACACTGAAAGATTCAAAAACCGTCAAGATCAAGTAGTGGGAAACCTTCGCTTCAACCTAATTGGAACCAAGAACGAGTCATTTGCATTGTCGGCACCAGTGGATGCGACGCGCCCGGCGAAAATTTAATTCGTTCAGAGTGCGAATGGAGCGCATTCACCGCAGGGTCATGTGGAATCGAACAACGTGGCTAGAGCGAACTTCCACCCCGCACGTCACGTCCAAGCGGCTAACTCATCCACGGATCCTACTTTTTCGTATACCGGGGGAAAACCCAAACTTATAGCTAAATTACCGGCACTGTTCCACATTTGAGCCTTGAAAGCAGATATTTTTGAGGAGGCTTTTCTAGGCTCATTTGGTGGGGGCCGGGCACCTACGGCTTGTAGTTTGAGTGCACAGAATGGGAGGCGCTTAAGAGCAGTCAGGTTAGTACATATGGCGCAGGCAGCGGGGAAGCCACTGCTCCCGCTTCTTGTTTAAGGGGCTGAGCAGAGTGCCATCAGGGCGCGGAGCGTCATGATGATGGAGCGCCGTATTGATAGATCGCGGCGATCTATCAATACGGCTCATCATCATCATGCCGCGCCCTTTTGACACTCTGCTCAATCCCTTAAGCGTTCAGTCACCCGCCTACACACACACGCACACACACACACACACGCACACACACACACACACACACACACACACACACACACACACACACACACACACACACACACACACACACACACACACACACACACTGATATTCCTGTTCCACCAACTGGTATTCATTTGTGCCTGTACGCTGATGACATCACCATCGTAAGCACGGACTCAGTTATTGATCGAGCCACTGCTACCATGAATGACTACTTACGGACCCTGGCAGTGTATCTTAAATCAAAGTCGCTGACTGTCTCTGCCTCCAAATCAAGTGCTACTCTATGTACAACGGCTACTATTGAACATCGGCTTCATCCCAGAGTCATGTGGGATGGCCACGAGCTGCCACTGTCTAAGCATCCTCGACTATTGGGAGTTTTCCTGGACCCCTCTTTAAGATTTCATGAAAATACGCGTATACGAGCTGCCTCTGCCAACTCGCGCAACAACATTCTCCGCGCCTTGGCTGGAACCTCGTGGGGCAGCACGAAGGAGGTACTACGTACGACTTATAGAGCCATGGTCCAGCCGGTCTTGGAATATGGCGCCCTATTTGGACTCGACATCTCTCTGAATCTTCTTGGTGCAAGCTGCAGAGAGCACAGAATACTGCCCTCAGGCTTATTACTGGATGTCACAAATCGACGCCTATTCCGCATCTTCATCAAGAAACCGGCCTACTCCCTGTAAAACAGCACTGCTTACTCCAGTCTCAGCAGTTTCTCATAAGTATTGTCAAGAGCCCGACCCATCCAAACTACCATCTTCTGTCGTCCGGGCCCCAACCAAGAAACATACGCACGCCGCTCAATGCTTCCCTGTTTGATGTCGATAAACAACGCTGGGCTACATCCGAGCTCTCCCGCAGAAGACTCCAGATGGCGGAGCATACGCGCTTTGTGGCAGAGTACCTGTCTGATGCTCAGCCCAACCCAATTTATGGCGGCGTGCCCCCACGAGTCGACGACAGCGAAGCTGATCTACCGAGACGCACCCGAACAATCCTCGCTGGTCTGCGATGCGGCCACTCCACATATCTAAAGGCCTACGCTCATCGGATCGATCAGTCAATCCCTGATAGATGCCCTGATTGTGAATGTGCTGGACATGATTCATTGCATCTATTTTCATGTCCGGCCAGACCTACAATGTTATCTGCTCGAGATCTATGGTGCAAGCCGTGTGAAGTGGCTAGCTTCCTACGCCTTTGATGCGATGCTCTGTTCATGGCTGAGAAGAAGAAGAAGAAGTCACACACACACACACACACACACACACACACACACACACACACACACACACACACACACACACACACACACACACACACACACACACACACACACACACACACACACATACACACACACACACACACACACACACACACACACACACACACACACACACACACACACACACACACACACACACACACACATACACACACACACACACACGCGCACACACACAAACACACACACACACACACACACACACACACACGCACACACGCACACACGCACACACACACAATGCATGATTCCCTTTTTGCTTGATTATTTTTACTCAGAATTCAAGGAAAAAATCCGCTCACCGTCATGTTTGAACTGAATTTTAGCGCCGCTTTCATCAGCCATTCGTTTTATGGTTTCTCCTCCTTTGCCTATTATCACACCGACGCTAGTACGAGGAACAATAATCTGTAAAATCAATCGATAATCACAATAATCCTGGCCTAAATCGACCAAATTAATGAACCGAAAAACAAAAAAAAATACTACAACGAGCACGAACCCGAGCTCAGTTCTTGTCGGACGCATCATTTGGGGGACGCTTCGATCTGGCGTCAATCAAAATGAATGCAAGAAGAGTATAGCGTAACGAAGTGTGCGTTACAAATGCTGCGGCTGTCTAGAATCGTCAGTAGCGATACGCTGATGGTTTTCGTCGCAGCGAATAGTATGCTCGCTACTGCAGCGTTTTCGTATAATCGCAGCGACCTTGTTCTTTTTCAGGGTCCAGCAGGCCGCTGCGCTGAGCCTCGTCAAGGCTAAAACCACCTCTGAAGACCAAAATACCAGAAATTAAAAAAATTGCGACTCCCCTTAAAAGTCACTTGCGACCAGTCCATTGGTCACATGCCACTCCCTAGCTCATCTGGACATCTTGGGGATTAAGAAGAATGAAGAAAAAAAAGTTAGTAAAGGTTATTTTGGTTGCCTAATTAGGTCTGAAAACTTTGATTTGAATCCAAAACTTCTACTACCCCCCCCCATCGCCCCCAGGTGCAATACCACTGGACCCTGGTTCATGACGGCTGTCACGATGGCAATGAGCCGATTGACGACAGCTGTTACTCGGGCCTCTATCAGAGTGCGTTCGAAGCGCGCACGGCGATGCGACAATCGCGTCGCCGTGCAATCTACAGCGTTGCGATCGGCCGGGACCATGCTTCAACCGCGGAGCGACGCGATGGTACGCTCTATATACGAATGGACACGCGACGCGATATCGATCGATACTCACCAATACCATGTCATCGCGTCGCCCCGCGATGGAGTGTGAACCCGGCCATCAAGGCATCAAGTCGCCGTACTGTGCGATTCCAACACTTTTTGATGCGATCGTGTCCGAACGTGCTGCGCTCTGATCTTGCGACGCGACCAGATCGATATGACAGGTTTCTATTCGATCAGGTCGCAGTGCGATAACACTCTGAAAGGGACCTTATACAATCATCAGCGGCCGTTATTGATCGCTCCAAGAGCAAAGACGCAGTAAATCACGGGGTCACGCCGCTGCGGTGCGCGCACCTAGGCCTCTTACAGAGTGTAATCGCACTGCGACGCGATAGAATACAAACCTCCCACATCGATCTGGTCGCATTGCACAACCTGGTCGCAGCACGTTCAGACATAATCCCCTCAGAAAGGCCGTAATCGCGCAGTTCGGCGACTCTATCCCTAGATCGCATCGCTGGGCGTTGCGCGTCGCACAACGATCGCACTCTAAAGAAGCCTTATGTCACAAAGCGATCGCATTTGAAGCACTGCGCGATGGAAAAATAGCAGTTTACTTTAGCTGCGACAGAGCGTCGCGGCGGACTATAAACAAAGCCATGGCTTACGCTAATCGTTCGCGTTTTTTTCTTATGACTTTTGAAGAAATGATGAGCTTACTTCTCCTCTTGCTGCGGGTTCGTATCTCTGTGGTCGAGGGATGAAGTTGCTCTGGTCTAGAGAATCAATCAAGTCTGCTACAATTCTTTTGGCTGAATTGACCTGAAATAAGGCTGACATTACTAGGGTCCATTGGAGCACGACCTCACAACTTGATTGAAGGCGCGCGGGTTCGCCGCGGCCATCGCTGCCTAAGGCCGGGATCATACTTCCGACCATCGACAGCGACGGTGCGTATCAGTCGATAGTGATGATGAACAATGCGCCGCGTCGCTCGTTGCCAGCAGAATGATGCCGGCCTGATAGCCAAATTCTAGCGCTCTGTTGATCCATCGATCAGCGATCACCGCGACGCCTCCGCTGGCGCTAATTCGGGGTAGCCCACGGCAGCGAGCGAGCCCTCGGAAAGTAGATATTTCAAAAAAGTTCAGACTTTCTGAAAGTTTATTCATCGGTCCATAAGTCAGTGATTGCCGCGACGCTTCTGCTAGCGTTAAGTTGGGGCAACCAGCTGACTGTCGATTTCCATGTCCACAGTTACGCCACGCACGCTCGCCATGCGCCGCGACTCACCTTCTCGGGATCGCCTGTTATGCGTAACGGCTTCGGCCGTCCAGTGATTTGACGGGAGTCCTGTACTATCATCATTTTACAGCCTGTTTGTTCCTGGAATGCAAAAACTATTAAACCTGCCTTCAGTGCTCTGTACCTAATCACCCTATCTAAAAGCCGCTACGCAGCTGCGTGGCACACGTGAGAACGTTCTTCGTACCCGTGTCGGCGTTTCGACTCCCCGATGGATATTTATTGATCCAGAATCTATTTTGTTTTTGAAATTTTCTCGAAATATCGGCTTCATCTTAGAGACTGTTCTAAAAGGATTTTTTTGCTCTCTAAGTAGGTATATTTGATTTTAGTCTATTCAATTACAGGCCGTTTTATGGCCTGTAGTTCTGATTTTTGGATCAATAAGCTAAGGCCTCTTCTAGGCTTCCTATTTCATAGATTTGAGGATCGCTAAGAATAAGGTTGATAAAAAAAATCTGTTGCGCTACCTACTATGTGAATTTTTCTTCCAAACAACCTATAAATGAAAAGAGAGGTGGAAGTCGGTTGCCTATAACGGAAACGACTTAATCGATTGGTATAATGCAACAAGTGTTTTCAATCAATAAAAGGGGACATTTAAAAAGCGCGGCAACTTATTTCTTGATACGAAGAATGTAAATATTTCCTTCAGAAAGATGAACATAAAATTTTCTAGTTTTTTTTTTCGGGGTCATGTTTGATGTCGTTCGAGAGGAATTTTCCCGTTCCACAAGGTATAGATACTATGGTGTAATTGATTTTGATTTGGATGAAGTCGATTTTTATTGATTTTCGAATCAATAATGTTGAGTTCTTTACGACACCTCAATCAGTTTGTCGATTCAAATTTAGATGAAAGTAAATTGTTCATGAAAATCAATCGCTTTGTGAAGTAAAAAAAATTGCCCTCCAAAAAACCCTACTCTGACACTGGTAGTTGTGTTCCGTGAGAACGCTGCCGTCTGCGTTTATTTCGGGACAAATGCGAGGTGTTTCGGGTGGAACGGGATAAGTCTCGAACAAACCAGATGTTTAAATAATTGCCAATGAACGATGCTGCGGGATAAACGGCGGACGTTACGGGGCAATAAGTCCAGCCTTTAGACGGCTGTCTGGCGGAACACAACTACGGGTGTGCGAAATGACGAAAGGCAAACGACTAAGTTGTAAAGAGGCGGCAGCAAGCTGCCGATAACAAGTAGCTCGTAATCGATAAATTGATTTTGTAAATGTTTTTAGTTTATAAATGTCGATATTCAAAGAGAGCGGAAGCTTCTTCTTTGGCCGGAAGTGAGAAAAGTTCTGCGTTTTTCGGAAATTGTCGGAAAACCTTTCGGAAATCCCGGCGTCACGTTAGAGATTGCTGAAGAAGATTTTTCCGCTCTACAAAATGATGTAATCGATTTTCGGGAATTTATTATTATTGATTGATTCACGGATCAATAACGCGCAGTCTATTCGCGACTCTCCAATTTATCGATTTTAAATTTGATATGGCAAACAATTCGTTCAGAAAAATTCCGCTATTTTGTGATGTCAAAAAATCTTTTTTTAAACTTCCTGAGCGATTAAAAAACGCGGAAACTGGCGAAACGACATGGATAAAATTTTTATAGGTGAACAGATCGTCAATAAAGCAGATTTTGCAACCATACTATTGATTAACTTGTTTGAGCGTTTTTCAATCGATAAATGTTATAAGTGTCCACGCTTACATTTGAAAACGGAGCATATTTTTTGAAAAGGTCTGCCGTGGCGTTAGAGGTTGTCAAAAAAGGAGTTTTTGCTCTACAAGATAGTGTAATTGATTTGTTTCATCGAACTACTTTTTATTGATTTATCGAGCTGAAAATCGATAAAAGATAGTAAAATCAATAACACTGTGTTTTAGGGTATTGATGGGGTAACAACGAAACAGATGGCTGCGGATACCTCAGCAGCCTGCAATGCGACGTGTGCGCCCCCGAGAAATGTAGTGATCCATAGGCGCACGCGACAGGCTCGCGGGGGCTGAGTGGCCCGCAGCCATCTGTTTCGCGGCTACACCCACCATATCTCAAGCCGTATCAAAAAGTCATACCACAATATGTAGCCGATTTTTCTAATGATTTTAAAAAAAGTTCAGAATGCATTTTCCCTTCAGAAAAAAGGGGGCCACGGACATCATTCACCAGTCTGCGTACGCGGCGCGGTCGGTTGCTACGCAACCGACCGCGCCGCGTACCCAGAAAAAACATTACCTCCAAGTGTCTAATCGTCTCTCCCATCTTTCCAATGATAAATCCACATTTTGCGGCTGGTATCTCCACTTCGACGGTGACCACGCGGACAGCAGATGGACTTCCGGAAGTGTGAACAGAAGGAGGCGCAGCTAGTTTTTTTATAATATCGGGTAACACCTGTTGCGACATATCTGCCACGATCTGAAAAGCAAATACAGTAAATTGCACAATGAAATTATAGTAATAAAATCAGGCGTGAAACAAATTGTATTCCAATCGCACACTGCAGACACCACAGCTGAATCGACGCGATGCGATATTTTGCGGCGTTTTCTCATTCTATCACAATAACAGTTACGCGGTAATTTCAAGATTATGAGAGGGGTAATCTCCTAGAGCACATGTCAAATGAAGAGACGTTTGGTGCAATTACACAACACACAGCGAAGATCACGCCTCATACAGCCGACACCGAAAAAGGATTAAGGTCTGACAGGAAGGTCCACGATGTATTTCGGGACGAAATTACCGTGATAAACATGGGCGTAAAAGAAATTGTGTTCTGTCCGTAAACTGCACACGCCACACCTGACTCGACGCAATGCGACATTTGGCGGCGTTTTCTGATTGTATTACATTGAGCCGTTTGGTGCAGTTACACAACACATGGCAAAAATCACGCCTCATTTATGCAGCCGACGCCAAGAAAGGATTAGTGTCTCAGAGAAATGCTCATGACGTACTTATTTCAAGACCAAAATACCATGATCAAATCAGGCGTCAAAGCAATCAAGTTTCGACCGTAAAGAGCGGACATCACACCTAATTCGACGAAAGAAATAATGTCGAGTGCCATATTAGGAGTTGTTTATACTGGCGACACCGAGCGGCGCAGCATAGTGCATTTCTGTGATAGGGGCCGAATAGAGTCTCGCCGCGCAGCGGCGCGGCAGCATGGTGTGCAGCCGTATCGATCACGCGGCGCCGCGAGGCGGCGCGGCGGCTCGATTAGACTGGGTCAAGGCAGGGTGGCGGCTGGCCGGCCGCCGCCGGCGCTGCCGCATAACTAGGCGGCGCCGCTTTGCAAAGCCTCGAGCGGTGCGGCGAAGTGGCGCGGCGACAGCAGATGGTCGAACCCGCTTCCCATGATTAAATGATCACTTATGTAGGATTATGAAGTGAATGTCTGTCTTATTATGTAAGTAAATCGAGGTCACTTCTAGTCATGGGGTTTTGAGCTCGTGAAACTTGATTTTTGAAGTGTTTCAAAGAGTTCGACACCAATTTAAATGCTAACTTACTACTAAACTTTGAATCCTAAGTTTCCCACGTAAATTCTCAGCTAAAAGCCGATCTTCCGTGAACAACTAATTTCCGAAAAGGTAGAGTTGCCACCTTAAATAGTGAGTACAAGATTGATTCATTTATTCAATTCATTAATTAATTCATTCGAAAACTAGACGCTAGTTTTCGAATGAATTAATAATTCATTACATTACATGTTTTAAGAATACGCCGACTGAAATTAAAATTCGGATGATCTTTTCTGCAAGAAAAATCTCGAGTTAATGGGTTTTTGTTTGAAGAAAGCTTTTTTTTTGAATGAATCATTGAATGAAGAAATGTATTCGAATGAGGCATTTTCTTCAAATTTCCGATTGAATGAACTTCGTCAAAATTATTCCGAATGAATGGAAGTTTTCGAGAACTTGTCCTCTATTCTATTTGAATTATCGGGAAATCCGTCCGTATATTTAAATAAATTCCAAATTTTTCAGTTGCAAAAGTATTTGAATGTCGTCACCCAAACTTGTTCGAATATTCGGAAATCTGCATATTTCAGTTTCAAAAAAGCGAATATTAGAAGAACCGGTTAATGTGAAATATAGAATGAATCGAATATACGAGACACCGATTAATGCAGAATTCCCGAAACAATCGATCACTAGATAGAACAAACAATTTTATTTCCCAGGATGAACCGGAGGCCAAAGGAAATTAAGAATCTGATTCACGGACGAATTGTATTGAAAATAATTTTGCGTTCGAGGTTCTTGAATAAGCCGAATATTTTAATAGTTCAAACATTCTTCGAGATGGCTTTTCGATTCGGTCCCAAGTCTGAATTAAAACCTTAAGCAAAATGACTCAAAAAATTAATACAAAAAAGTGAAGGTGCTCATCGATCAGGGGATCTATTTTCAGGGGAGAATTCTCCAGTTTTGGAGTAGCTATGATCGCCAACTGTTCCTTGTTAAAAACTAATTTTATATTGCTTTCTCATGTGAAACTGTGGACAGGAGCTCAAACCGCAGTGAAATAAAATCTTCTTTCAACTTTGCCATTCTGAATATTTCTATAAGCTAATTCGATATTTAGATGTCAACAGGTGCATAGCTCTGTACGTAGTACGCAAAGCGCGTCGCCGCTCCAGTTTGCCGCGATCCGTTCATAGCATTTGGAGATCGGCTGCGGCGGGAAATCTTGTGCGGCGCGGCACGCCGCGCCCTACCTCCGCCGCTCCTTTAAGCGGCGGGACTCTATTCGACCCCATATTGAAAAACACCGCAAGGCACGATCGATATTAGAAGGCTGCACTTCGCTCGGCAGCAGAACTATAAACGAGGTCTTAGGCTAAGGCCGGGATCATACTTCCCGCGACCAACGACAGCGACAGTGCATATCAGGCATATCGATTTTCGGTCGATATTGGTGGTAAACATTGCGTCGCGTCGGTCGTCGCTGGAAGTATGATCCCGGCCTCAGTGCATACTTCCCGTGACGCGCGTCAGCGACAGTGCATATCAGCAATATCGACTTTCGGGTATGCACTAGGCCTAAAGTACTCCACGAGGGCTAAGCAGAGTGGCATCGCACCGCGACCTTATGATAGGCTGCCGTATCGATAGATCGCGGCGATCAATCAATACGACAGCCCGCCGCGAAGCCACTCTGCTTCGCCCCTTAGGGGTAGTTTATACTTCCTCCGCCGAGCGGCGCGGCACAGTGCATTTCTGTAACATTGATCACTCGGCGCGGCACGATCGATATTGTAGGTTCGCACTTGGCCGCGCCGCTCGGTGGCGCCAAATCTAATCGATGCCTGTCTGCGGATCGTCAACTGGCAGAAATATTTCTACGCTATTCATGGAATAAAAAAGATGGAAAGGACGTTCTCTCTATCTAATGGAGATAGGGAACGCGATAGAAACGGTTTCGGATTTTTGGCATGAATGCATACAGATCTGACTCTAATTATGTACATATAGCGAGACGCAGCAGCTTTGCTTCTCTGGGCCAAATTCCGGTGCGCAATTGCGTCTCAACACGCTCCGCGGTCGCACGTGCTCGAGTTGACTGAGTTTCCAGCGCAAAAGCCGGCTCGATGTAGCTTTTTTATACAGTTTTCTCCAATTTTTAATAGTTTCCAGTTCAAAAATCCACCTAGGGTCAACAGATCGGCGGCTGCTGCGCTGGAAACTCTCTCGACTCGGGAGCGTGCGGCCACAAAGCGTGTCGAGACGCAATTGCGGACCGGAGTTTAGCCCAGAGAGGCACAGTAGAATTACCAAAGAAATCCTCGGAGCTAAAATGGGATGTCAGTGGCGGCACTAACCCACCAATAACTATGATTTTATGGTTGGTGTAGCCGCGAGAGGGATAGCTGCGGACCCCCTAGCAGTTCGCGCGCCTGTCGCGTGCGCCAATCGATCCCACATTTCTCGTCGACGCACACGACGCAGCGCAGGCTTCTGAGGTGTCCGAAACTCCAACAATACCCATTAAAACACCGTCTGTCCGAATGAAACTGGTCAGGCAGGCGTGTTGACCGCCCGTCGCCAAGGCATTTTGCGGACTTATGAATTGATTAGTAGGAATATCAGGCCAATAAGGCTTGTGAAAATGACTGTTACAGAGGCTGCAGAATTGGAAATTATTGAGAGGACGTCAGCTCTTTCGCCTACTTCGAACTGGACCCTCCTGCCACTTTTTTGTGCACTCCTCCGCTAAGCTAAAGCACAATCCACAAATCGAAATCTGGGAAATGTCATATAGTTTTGACGCGCACTACAGTGCGTCGCATGACGCGCACTACAGTGCGTCGCATAAGTATACGAACACCTTCAAATTTCATAGTTGGTCAATTCGAACGAAGTTTGAAGCATCGGCACCGGTCTCTATGTTTTTCGCTATGCCGAAAACGGTAGGTCGCATTGTAGGAAGGCAAATCGTACAGTTTTTCCTTTTTCACATACAGAAATTCCTTTTTTAGCCGTCGCATAAATAGGTATACGAACACTTCAGAGAAACGACATTTTTGTACAAGAGACCCAAGAAAAAAAACTTGTTTCAAGCGGGATAGTAAAGAATGTAGTTGTATGCGTAAATTATCATCATGCCACGCGGTTCACATCTCTCTTCCGAAGAACAGGTCCAGGCCCGGGCTCTCTACGCCGCCGGCGATGGAGTCCGATAAATCTCTCGGCAAATTGGACGTTTACCAAGCTGCATCTCTTCGTTTCTACGGAATCCGGACTCCTACGGAATGCGTGTTCGCTCTGGGAGCCTCCGAGGCTCACTGGACACGACGAAGGACGCATCGCCAGAAGAGTCTCCAACACAATGGTGTCGAGCGCGACCGTCCGCTCCGAACTCTCGCTGAATTTGTCAAAGGATACCATCCTCCGTTCGATCCATCGCAACGAAAACATCGAAAGAGCCGTAACGAAAAAGGCTCCGCGCTTGGAAGAACGCCACAAGTCGGCCAGGCTCCAGTTCGCCCGTTCAAATTTGGGTACAAATTGGAGGAAGGTGAGCTGAATCGCGTGCTATCCAATTTCATGGAAAATTTTTGAACCCGTTGCTTCAGGTTGTCTTCTCGGACGAGAAAAAGTTTAACTTGGATGATCCGGATGGTTCGATGCACTACTGGCGGGATCTTCGGAAGGAGCCGGCTTTTTCAGCCACAGGAGCTTTGGCGGAGGAAACGTGATGGTTTGGGCAGCCTTCACAGCAACTGGGAAGGTCGGAATCGCATTCGTATCGAATCGTGTGGATTCACTTGAGTAGCAGGAAGAGTTGGCTTTGCATCTTCTTCCGTATTTTCGTCGTCAGAGACGTCAGGGCTTCCGTTATGTTCAAGATAATGCCACTATACACGTCAGCCGATCTACTCTGGAGTGTCTCCGGTGCAACAACGTCGATACTCTGCCTTGGCCAGCAATCAGCCCGGATCTGAATCCTATCGAGAACCTTTGAGGAATCATTGTTCGCAAGATCTACAAGGATGGGAGGCAATACGGAAGTGTGGAGTCACTCAAGGAGGCCGTCGTGGACGCATCGAACGAAATTGACCAAGGGACCCTCCAGAACCTCAGTGATAGCATGACAGATAGACGGTTTGAACTTATTTGGCGTAACGGTGGTGTAACATCATACTGAAGACTTTTTCCATATGTATTGTTTGAAATTATTCGATAAATTTATGAATTTCCCAAGTGCTCGTATACTTATGCCACGGCTAAAAAATGAATTTCTGTATGTAAAAAAGGAAAAAGTGTATCATTTGCCTTCCAACAATGTGACCTACCGTTTTCGGCATAGCGGAAAACATAGAAACCGCTGCCGATGCTTGAAACGTCGTTCGAATGGTCCAACCATGAAATTTCAGAGTGTTCGTATACTTATGCGACGCACTCCATATCGAATTTGATTCAAAGACTAACTTTGAAAATTAGGTGTAGTATAAAGTGTAAGATACTTGAGACAATCAAGTACCAGGTTGTCCAATAATTCTTGTCCGAAAATTTTCAAAATTCCATAATTTTCCTTAGAAGTGTTATGATATCAGGCAAGTGTAAGAACCTTCTAGAAGGTTCTCCAAAGTTCTACGCTAGGGGTGTATAAGGTGCAGTCGCCGCGTCTAGCTACCAGTACAAGCTAAAATGGACCAAGGTCGAATTCGTACGTTCGTGTACTACGAGTGGCTGCTGGGCAACGACACGGGCACCGCGGTCGCCAACATCTGCAGAGCGTGCAAGGAGGGTGCAGTGTCCCAACGCACAGTCAGCCGCTGGTTCAATCGTTTCGAGAGCGGCGACACGAGCCTCGAGGACAGGGAGCACAGCGGGAGGCCTTCTACGGTGGATGATGACGAAGTCCGTCGCTGTATCAAGGAGAAGCCGGAAGCCACCACCCGTGAACTGGCGACGACGCCCAGCTGCAGCAAGTTCACCATCCACAATCGACTCAACTTACTCGGCTACCACAAAGTTCTGGCCCGTTGGATCCCGCACCGTCTGACGGACGCCAACAAGCAGAGCCGCGTGGCCGTCTGCCAGTCCCTCCTCCTTCTTCCGCATCACAAGGAGTTTCTCGAGGACCTGGTCACTGGGGATGAGAGCTAGGTCCTCTACGACAACGTCGCCCGCCGTGCCGTCTGGATCCCGCGCGGAGAAGAGCCGCCGACGACGCCGAAAGCCGACCTGCACCCGCTGAAGATCATGCTCTGCTGCTGGTGGGACACCAAGGGCATGCTGTACTTCGAGCTGCTCCCGCAAGGCAGGACGGTTACCGCCTCCATCTACACCGATCAGCTCGAGAAACTAGCAGCCGCCATCCGAGAAAAGCGTCCCCGACGGGCCTCGGTCCACCTGCTGCACGACAACGCGCACCCCCACGTGGCGAAGGAGACCCAGCAGAAGTTGGCAACGCTCGGCTGGGAGACGGTTGCCCATCCGCCGTTTTCCCCGGACCTCGTCCCCACCGACTACCACTTGTTCCGCCCGCTGAAGCACCATTTGGCCGGAAGAAAATTCACCAACTACGATAACCTCAAATCCGACATTGCGGACTTCTTCGAGTCGCAGCCCCCGGAGTTCTGGGCGAAGGGCATCGGCGACCTGCCCAATCGATGGGCCACTGTTGTGGATAACTGTGGTGATTATATTGTTGATAAGACTTGTTTTTCAATAAAGTTGAAAAAAATTAAAAATGGTGAAATTTTCGGACAAGAATTATTGGACAACCTGGTACATATATTACATTTATATCGCTTGTAACCTACACTTATATTACATGTAACATACATTTATATTTCGTGTAACTTAATTAGAGCTGCAAGTTGAAGCTCGATGCTTTAAGGGTAGGAGCTGCAAATTCCAGGCTACTGAATCAGTAAGGTACGAATCAGTAAGCTTCAAGCTTTCTTGGACATCCCAGGAGCTTAAAGCTCGCTGCTTCATGACTGAAGCAGCAAGCTTGGATCCCACAGCTCCATACAAGAAGCCATGTGCTTAAGATTGCTTCAAAAATATTGCAGGTGACCAAGGGACCCTCCAGAACCTCAGTGATAGCATCTTGGAACGCCATCCAGTAGTCTACTGCAGATACATCGACGATTGTTTAATCATAACGTCAACGCAGACTGAAATGGATGAGTGCTTCCGGATAATGAATGTGCAGTCTCGAAACATCAGGCTCACAAGAGAGACGCCTCGAGAAGGTTGGCTGCCTTATCTTAATACCCAAGCGAGGATAACTAATGGCGCATTTAACGTCAAGTGGTATAGGAAGCCCAGCTCTAAGAATATTCTGATTCATGCCACCTCTTCTCACCCAAGAGCCATGAAATTCGCCGTCGTCAGGAATATGTTCAATACGGCTAGGAGGGTGTGCACGGGTGAAGCAGAGCGGCAGGAGTCTCGCAGAATGGCTTCAAATATAGCATTGATGAATGTTTATTTGATACCGCAGTATCAGCACAGATCTCGCAATGAACAACAACCGGCAAATCAACATCAAGGCAAAATACCGCTATGCATTCCGTTTTTCTCTGATACAGTATCCTATGCTATCCGACAATGCATCGCCCGTGCCCAGCTTGACCAGGATGTTGTTCTAGTAAACATCGCAAACAGTAACTTAAAGCGTCAGCTGGTGAGAAACAGAATGTATGATACAACCTGCATCTCGGAGAGCTGCATCATTTGTCCTAACGGAAAAATTGGTGACTGCAGTCAGGTTGGGGTGATATACGAAATAAAATGCCGAACATGCAATGCAGTATACATAGGAGAAACTGGAAGATCATTAGCGGTACGTCTAAAGGAACAACTGGCAGGGAAAAGGCGCAACGATCCGCGAACACCGCTCGGGAGACATAAAGTGGAGGAGCACAACGGTGCCGATTACGATGTGGCTTGTAGGATTCTGGCTTGTGAACGCGAAATATCAGCGAGAAAGTCATTAGAGGCCCTATGGATACATGCAAATGACCCGTTGATGAATAACAGATCTGAGCGTCCCGCAATCACGAGTGATCTCTTGCCGTTTGCACAGCACTGTGAGCTGTAGCCACCATCAGACTCACAGAGGCATTCATTCACGCACACTGATCTACTCACAACGGTAGTGGCGGAGCCCCGCTCAACGGTGGAGTGACGTGGTGGGTTGGTCTGATCCTATTTGGGCGCGCCTGTGTGGCTCCTCACAGCAACTCAGAACTGCTGGCGAGGAGGAGGTGCTTGATAGGGTGAATCACAAATAATATAATGCTCGAAGCACTCTTTTAGGCCTCTGAAGAAGACGTCAGTCGAAACGTCAGGCCGAAAATAAATCATTCCATCAAACAACCTCGTTTGGCATAAGAGTAATCAAAAATATTGAATAATGCCGAGGTTCGAAGAAAGGAGAACCTGGAGACTAATATTGCAGGTCGCTCCTCTTGATCCTCCCCGCGGTTACAACGAATCATGAGGAACGAGAGATCAACAACTTGGCCAGGGCGAGTGGCCACCCGGTCGAATGTCAATCTAATGGGCTTGCTAAGTTCATGGCTAACAAGGGAGGTGTTTAGAGTGGTAAAGGCATCTGCCAAAACGACTAGTATCGTTAGTATCTCTAGTGGCTCAGTAGTAAAACTGCGCAGTATCCAGTCCCGAGCTGCAGGTTCCAAGAAGTTACAAGCCTAAAAAGGTCGTTTTTTGTGCTTTTTGAACCGTCCAAAAAGGGCATTAATCTTTCGAAATACAGGAAACGGACCTCATAAATGTGTCCAGCGCCCAAACCCCCCCCCGTGACCGAAATTTGGATGAAGGCGCTATTTCCATACTTTGTCCAGATTGACAGCGTTTTGGACTTTTTGGGGCGCTGATCACGAATCTGTGGTTTATTAGTCGATTTTCCAAAGTTTTCGGCTAATTTCGTTTTTGAGGGAAAAACGCCACTTACGAGATTTTCGGAGTGCTGCGGTAGATATTGCTCAAGTTGTCCCTCTGAGGGTTATATGTAGTGCTGAACACGATTATGGTCCGTATATCGATTTTGTTGCAAATTACGGTAGACTACGGTATGCGGTAGTTTGATCAAAATCTCAGATTTTACGCAAAATTTGTACACGGGGGTTATTCGGGGTTGAGAATACGAATTCAACGTCCGTTTGTCGATTTTCAAAACACTAAGGTGGCTTTTGCCGCCTAAATGACATGTTACTTACCGTAACCTGCAGTAAACCTCGAAACTTCGACAAATGGACTCTAGATTCGTGGTCACCACCCTAGATTACCCCTACGTACAAGTTTTGGACTAAATCCGAGAAAATTTTTCGAAACTAGCAAAAAAATGCTTGATGGATGAAAAATGCCACTTCGCGAGGCTTAAAAAATCATGACTTTTTTGAACCTGCAGCTCGATGCGGGATACTGCGCATTTTTACTATTGAGCCAGAAAAGATTCTAACCATACTAGTCGTTTTGGCAGATCCGACCTACGCTCTGTATACTTCCCTTGTAAGCCCGAATTTTTGTGATCTTGGGCTGATTTGGATAGTTTTTGGTTTGATACTCGCTGATTTAGGACATGATACTTTGTCAGCTTTGCAGAGATTTTCGTCCATTACTTATCAAATTCCACCGGCCTTGAGTTGAGATTCGGAAAATATTGTTACTTTTCTGGGAATGTTGGTAGGTCAGTTCTGAGATGAGTTTTGCCTAGCTAATTTCATAATCCCGGCTCGAGTAACTTAGATTCTACTCTGATTCCAGTCGATTTAAGACTAAGTTTCTTCGGATCTCGAACAATGCCATCAATTTATTATCGAGTTTCGCAGGTCTCCGGTTGAATCTCTAGAACGTGCTAGATTTTGGGTAGAACTGAGTTTATCTTTTTTTATCAAGTTTTGTCACTAATTATTCTCAACTCCTTGAAATCCCGTCAACTTTTAGCAAATCCTAACCGATTTTTATCGAGGCCCATCAAGTCTGACTTATGCCTTATCTTGAATTTTTCAAAACCTTGGTGTGAATGTATTGGATTTTGCTCTAAATCCGGTTTTGGACGCAGAAGCTGTAAAAAAACGTTTCTAAAGTCTGTATCCAGGGCATTCTCTAGAAAATTGTCACTGTTCGAGACAATCCCGTGCGATTGAAATTGGCGCATAATTCAACAAACCTAATTGATAAGAAATCGCAATTAGATTTTTCCAAGTCGAAAATGTTTATGGTCACTGATGGTTCCACCCTTGCCCAGTAGGAGTGGCAAGAGTTGGGCTAGCCATGTGTACTTTGTTGCATAGTGGCGTGTCACCGCCGCTATCATGCAAGAGTCCAAAGTTCGAATCCTGGGTGGCAAAGCCATTCATTGCTCAGACAGATTCCCCTGAATTGGTGTTTGGTGGCCTACTTGTTCCTGTTGGGTCTTTGAACCTGAACGGCAGGGTTCAGTTCCTGGAAAAAGGTCGTTTTTGTCAGTAGGGTTTACGTCTTTAACGCCTGGCTACTTGGTTGGCAAGTGTTATCAGGTGAGCGATGGGGGCTATCACCCAAGCGTCGAGGGTGCGACTCTCCGACCAATCACTATTCTTGCAATGCTCGCAGGATAACCAAGAAAGATTGTGTGATCATAACCCCAATGTTGAACAGCGAATGCAAACCCGTTCCGGATACGAATGGTGGTTGGGTTGGGATTGTGGTAATTTGGATATGTGGCCCAATCATGTTCCTCAATCATCAGCCGAACACCCCCGAGTCCGCCCATTGTCCGGTGAACCGCCAGGCCACCGCAAGACCGATTGCCCCGGCTGACCCATACAGCATGGACCGGCTCGCCCGACCTCCACAAGCCGCTGGTGCTCACAAGGGAAGTATAAAAAGCGTAGGTCGGATCTGCCAAAACGACTAGTATGGTTAGTATCTCTTCTGGCTCAATAGTTGAAATGCGCAGTATCCCGCCGCGAGCCGCAGGCTCAAAAAAGTTATGAGCATTTTTAAGCCTGGCGAAAAAGGCAAGGGTACCCATCAGGCATTTTTTTTTGGAGTTTCGAAAAATTGAAAAATTTTCTCGGATTTAGCTCAAAAGTTGTATGTAGGGGTAATTTAGGGTGGTGAACACGAATCTGGAGTCCATTTGTCGAAATTTGGAGAATTACTGTATTTTACGGTAGGTAACATGTCATTTAGGGGTCAAAACCCACCTTAGTATTATGAAAATCGACAAACGGACGCTAAATTCGTATTCTCCACCCCGATTAACCCCCGTATACAAGTTTTGAGTAAAATCTGAGATTTTGACCAAACTACCGTATACCCACCGTAATCTACCGTAATCTGCAAAAAATCGATAAGCGGACTCCAGATTCGTGTTTAGCTTTCCAAATAAGCCTCAACAAATGATTTTGAGACATATCTATCGTAGAAAACCGGAAATCTCAAAAGTGGCGTTTTTCCCTCGAAATTTTCCCCGGTTGGGAAGCTTCAAACGAAATGAGCCGAAAACTTTTGAAAATCGACTAATAAATCACAGAATCGTGATCAGGGCCCCAAAACACCACCCTGGGAGAATTTCAAGTCAAATCTGGAACATTTTTCTAAAACACTTCCAGAGCCCTAAATTAGTAGAAATAAGCGCCCAACCGAAAATCCGTACAAGTCCAAAACGCTATCAGTCTGGACAAAGTATGGGAAATGTGCCTTCACCCAAACTTTGCTCAAGAGGGTATTTTTGGCCGCTGAACACATCTATGAGGTCCGTTTCCGGATTTTGCGAAGACTAACGCGCTTTTTTGAAGGTACAAAAAGCACAAAAAATGAGCTTTTTAAGCTTGTAACTTCTTGGAACCTGCGGCTCGCGGCGGGATACTGCGCAGTTTTACTGTTGAGCCACAAGAGATACTAACGACACTAGTCGTTTTGGCAGATCAGACCTACACTTTGTATACTTCCCTTGTCAGATGGCTGCCAGGACCTTGGACGGAACTATGCTCAATTTTCAGCTGGAATTTCGGGTAACACTTTCTTGAATCTGAGAGACGACAGATTCTGACCCCGAATTCTTTAACTATAAATGTAACTTACTTGAATTTATTAAGTAACTTACATTTATATTACATGTAACATACATTTATATTACATGTAAGTTACACTTATGTTACATGTAACTTACATTTGAATTTTCACTATGGGTGGCCATCACGTGACGCAGACGACACGCGACGCAGAGGGAGCGTTCCAGGCCACACACTACGCCAAAAAAATGCTGTGCAGGGTCTTCCCTGCTGGTGTGGGGTCAAGGACCTCAAACTTGGGTAGCTCAGTGGTATGAGTCACGCTTCGGGTCCAAACGACGGGGGTTCGATTCCGAGCAGTACTGACTTTTGCCACAAGGGAGAAATTTCTTCACTGGTCTCATGTCCGAGGAGGGATAACATGGAGCGATTGTCGCATAATTAACATGAGTGGTATAGCAGAGCGGTAAGTGGATTGGACTGTGCCATAGAGTTCACAGGTTCCAATCCTGGGCATGTTAGTAGTTTTGCAACGTTTAAAGATGACTAATGGCGACAATTCGATGGGAAGGCAGGCTAATGTTGAACAGCAATCGCAAACCCGTCTCACATACGAGGACTTGTTGACTTAGGCATGTAATGACAATGTTTGTGTATGCCAATCGAGCGCTCCCACACCGTACATAGGTGACTCAGTGGTATGAATCTCGCTTTCGGTCCGAGCGACGGAGGTTCGATTCCGGGCACCCTGAACTTTTGCCCCAGGAGAGAAGTTTCTTCGCTGGTCTCTTGTCCGAGGAGGGATAACATGGAGCGATTGTCGAATAACTAACATGAGTGGTATAGCAGAGCGGTAAGTGGTTTGGACTGTGCCATACAGTTCGCAGGTTCGAATCCTGGGAATGTCAGTAGTTTTGCAACGTTTAAAGATGACTAATGGCGACAATTCGATGGGAAGGCAGGCTAATGTTGAAGAGCAATCGCAAACCCGTCTCACATACGAGGACTTGTTGACTTAGGCATGTAATGACAATGTTTGTGTATGCCAATCGAGCGCTCCCACACCGTACATAGGTGACTCAGTGGTATGAATCTCGCTTTCGGTCCGAGCGACGGAGGTTCGATTCCGGGCACCCTGAACTTTTGCCCCAGGAGAGAAGTTTCTTCGCTGGTCTCTTGTCCGAGGAGGGATAACATGGAGCGGTTGTGGCATAATTGACAAGAGTGGTATAGCAGAGCGGTAAGTGGATTGGACTGTGCCATAAAGTTCACAGGTTCGAATCCTGGGAATGCCAGTAGTTTTGCAACGTTTAAAGATGACTAATGGCGACAATTCGATGGGAAGGCAGGCTAATGTTGAAGAGCAATCGCAAACCCGTCTCACATACGAGGACTTGTTGACTTAGGCATGTAATGACAATGTTTGTGTATGCCAATCGAGCGCTCCCACACCGTACATAGGTGACTCAGTGGTATGAATCTCGCTTTCGGTCCGAGCGACGGAGGTTCGATTCCGGGCACCCTGAACTTTTGCCCCAGGAGAGAAGTTTCTTCGCTGGTCTCTTGTCCGAGGAGGGATAACATGGAGCGGTTGTGGCATAATTGACAAGAGTGGTATAGCAGAGCGGTAAGTGGATTGGGCTGTGCCATAAAGTTCACAGGTTCGAATCCTGGGAATGTCAGTAGTTTTGCAACGTTTAAAGATGACTAATGGCGACAATTCGATGGGAAGGCAGGCTAATGTTGAAGAGCAATCGCAAACCCGTCTCACATACGAGGACTTGTTGACTTAGGCATGTAATGACAATGTTTGTGTATGCCAATCGAGCGCTCCCACACCGTACATAGGTGACTCAGTGGTATGAACCTCGCTTTCGGTCCAAGCGACGGAGGTTCGATTCCGGGCACCCTGAATTTTGCCCCAGGAGAGAAGTTTCTTCGCTGGTCTCTTGTCCGAGGAGGGATAACATGGAGCGATTGTCGAATAACTAACATGAGTGGTATAGCAGAGCGGTAAGTGGTTTGGACTGTGCCATACAGTTCGCAGGTTCGAATCCTGGGAATGTCAGTAGTTTTGCAACGTTTAAAGATGACTAATGGCGACAATTCGATGGGAAGGCAGGCTAATGTTGAACACCAAGTGCAAACTCGTCCCATATACGATGAACGCCGATGTAATGAAGTAATGCTGAGCAAGAATGCAAACCCGCCTCAGATACGAGGAGTCCTTGAGTTAGTGTTAAGACATTTGGGACGGTTGGTTGGGTGAGATGTAGCTCCTCAAACACTCCACCGATGGGCAGGGGGACCGAGGGGCAAGGGGACAACCACGAGCGGGTGGACTTGCGGGCCTCTACGGGATGTTGCGGGCTCGTGGTTGTCCCCTTGCCCCTCGGCTCCACGTGGCAGCTATAATCCCTAGCCATTGGAAGCGAATTTGCTCACAGAAGCCCTCCCAGTGTGCCAAGGGATCATTGCCGGCAAGGTTTTCGCCGTGTGTTTAGCCAAGTTTTGTCGAAAGTTCGTCATTATTTGTGTCAGTTTTGCTAAACCCGGCCGAATTCTGGCCGGGTTAGATTGAACTAGATAATCTAGTTCTAGCTGCCTTCAGGTAAATGCTGCAATCATGTAGAAAAAACCGTATTTCCTGTCCGTCTTGTAGTCGGAACCCAAAACCCCAAAGAGGCCAAGTAGATTTCTTTGACCTTTTTGAAAAATCGGCCCAAAAGTTATTCAATTGATCCTTTAAATTGGCTCGCTTTGAACAAAAAATCGGAAATCGACTCAAATCATATCTTCGAGAGGTTAAAATTTGGTCAAAGCAACATACTCCTTCATCGAACAGCCATTATTTGGCTCGAAAATGACAAAAATGTTGCGGAAGTCGGCAAAAGTGGGCCTGACCCTCCTGCGCGCACATTCGCTTCCTATGGCTAAGGATTGTGTGTAGCTGCTAATTGCTATGGAAATCTTCTTGGAACACATCCCTGGTGCAACTGAAATGTAGGAACTCTTGAAATTTGAGCATAGTTTCGTCCAAGGCTCTGGCTGCTACATGACCACCAGCCTGTGGTGGATGGGTGAGCTGGTCACTGCCTGCCGTGCCATGTTTCCCAGGTCCTGGGTTGTCCGGCGGGCCCGTTGACCACCGGTTCTTCACTGGGGTTTTTTTTCGTTACCTTTCCCACCCAATCTCCCTCCGAATTATCCAAAGCCTAACTCTGGCAGTCTTCGTACATGAGGCGGGTGTGCATTCTTATTCAGCATTACTTCATAACTCAAGCAGCCATCGTATGAGGGACGGGTTTGCGAATGCTGTTCAACATTGGCATTTCTAATCATCGTCTTTTTAACTTTCGGACATTGCAAAACTTATGCATCGCAAAGAATTCAAACCCCTGACGTTTGCGTCACAGTCAACTGCGCACACAACTCTGCCATGATGGCCCTCTCTTCACAATGATTTCCCTGATACCCAATCACGGCCAAGCGGCAATATAATAAGAAACGTCTCTTCAACGAGTCAGCGGCTGCAAGTTTTTCAATTCATCAGCAAATCCTGCGAATTCATAGAGGTCCACAAGTCTGTGGTAGCACTTTGTATTACTTTTTTGCTGAACTCCCTAAAAATTCGGGTTTTCTTCTATCAATTTTGAGCTAATTTGGGGGACTTCTGACCTAATTCCAAAAGATCAGAGTTAACCCAAGCGCAGTTTCAGGCAACACTTTCAAACCTAGGGTTTTTTCGGCTCAGCGTATCGTGAATTATGGGTCGAGTTTGGTCAAATCTGCCAAATTCCATCTATATTTCATAATTTCGAAATCTAACTTTCATTGAAACTAGTGTGCCAATGGTAAATATTTGACAAACCATTTCCCATGCCTCCTCCGTAGGTGGCTTAGTGATTTGTTGCGAATTTTTTTTCGGAGAGGTGCAGGTTCAAATCTAGAGAATGTAGCAGTTTGGCTGCAGAGTAGACGTTCCTGAATGATCGCATGGCCGTGATGTGTTATCAAAGGGGTCATTGCGAACGACTCGTTGTGCACAGCATAGCGGAGTGGTGTGCGCGTTTGTCTGTGACGCAAACGTCGGAGGTTCGGATCCTAGATTTTTCTAAGTTTTTGCAACATCTGAAAAGGAACGAGGGACATTAGCACGGTGGAAGGGCTCATGCTAAACAGCAATAGCGAACCCGTCCCACATACGAGTACTTGTTGAGCTAGGCATGTAATGAGAAAGTTTGTGTATGCCAGTTGAGCGCACGTCGACCCGGGACGGGTGGCTCAGTGCTATGAGTCTCACTTTGGGTCAACGCGACGTAGGTTCGAATAAAGAGAGTGTAGCTCTTCGACCACAAAAAAGAGGTTTTTTTAATGGTCTCTTTATTGAGAAGGGATATCATCTAGTGATTGTCGCACAACCAACATGAGTGGTATAGCAGAGTGGTAAGTGGATTGGACTGTGCCAGAAAGTTCACAGGTTCGAATCCTGGGCATGTCAGTAGTTTTGCACCATTTAAAGATGTTTAATGGCGACAATCCGATAGGGGAGGCCGGCTAGTGTTTAACAGCAATTGCACACCCGTCCCTCATACGACGAACGCTCATGTAATGAAGTGATGTTGAGCACGAATGCAAACCCGCCTCAGATACGAGGAGTGCTTTGGTTAGGGTTAAGATATTTGGGACGGTGGGTTGGGTGGGATGTAGCTCCTTAAACACTCCACCGATGGGCAGGGGGACCGAGGGGCAAGGGGACAACCACGAGCCCGCAACATCCCGTAGAGGCCCGCAAGTCCACCGAAGGTGGAATTTTTTAAAAAAATTTTATCAGGAATTTTCCTGTCGCACTGGCTTGAAAAAAGAAAACTTGAAGAAATAAAAAAGGCTTTTGCCCGAATTTCTCCAAATTAGAGATGATTTTTGCTATAAACTTTGCCGAAAGGAGATGAGCTTGCCCTTTTTCCGAATAAATTGATGAACTTTCTTTGGGAAATGGCAAATCTTTAGCTCTTTTCGACAAATTTAGTATCAAAAATCAACTCATTCCCCAGCGAAGTTCGAGCGGAAATTCTTCTACTTCATAAAATTTCCTTTTTTTCAAGTACGACAGGAAAATTTTGCTAAAATTTGATCATATTCCCGTTTAAGGCTCTAGCTGCCATGTGCCGACCACCGACGGTTGAAATCAGTGCCGTCTTTATCAATCTATTGTCAAGTACCTGGCGTTTTCGTACTCATTGGACTCGTCGTCACCCGGCAGGTAGCTGAAGCTCTCTTCTCCATAAAGAATTTCCATACTGCTGTCGTTCTCCTCTTGGAAAAATGTTGGTTCGATGGAGTGCCAATTGATATTCGTCGTGTGAGGTACATAGATGGTAGATAGAGAAGTCCTCCATCTGAGTCAGATTTTTCTGAAAATGTGATGAACTAGACATTTAGCTATCCAGGTTGATGTACGGAGTAGCTAGCAACGAATCGCCAACCGTGAAAAAATATATCATGCGAAACACACCTGTGGGCAAAGGCTGTAAAACCGCGAAATTCTCATGGTTTCCACCCGTGCTGGTGCATAGCGGCGGTTAGAGACAGTGAGAGAGCGCATGACAGGCAGAGGAACAGAATCGCCCAGTTTTTAGTTTTCACAATTTCTGCAAATTCATTCTTCCATCTCGGAAATCTTTGGTTGCACTTTGCATTGATTTTTTGATAAACTTCAAAAATTGGATCAGATTTTACAATATTTGTGCTGATTCGAGGAAGTTTGAACGAAATTCTAAAAGTTCAGGGTGAACCTAGGTGAAATTTTCGGCCACATTTTTTTTCAAACATGGAGTTTCTTCGGCTGAGCGTATAATTAATTTCGGTTTGAGATCGGTTTTCGGCAAAGTTCGACTAACTTTACTTCAAAATACAGAAATATCGATCTCCATTTCGAATTTCAGACCCTGTTTGCCATGTTCTGGACTAATTTTGGTGAAAACTACTGTGCCAATGGTATACGTTTGAATGACAAATGTCCATGCCTCTGCCTTAGGTGACTTAGTGGTGTATGCCGCTAATTTTCTTCGTAGAGGTGCAAGTTCAAATCTAGAGAGTGTAGCTACTTGGCTACTGAAGAGGTTTTTTCTGAATGGTTGCTTAGCCGTGAAGGGTTATCAGGGAATCCATTGTGACCAGACAGATGTGTACAGCATGGCTGAGTGGTGTGTGCAATGGACTGTGACACCAACGTCTAGGGTTCGAATCTCACCCATGCTATGAGTTTTGCACTGTTTGAAGAATAACGATGGACAATAGTGCTGTCGACGTGCTAATGCTGAACAGCAATCGCAAAACCGTTCCGCATACGAGGACTAGTTGAGTTAGTCATGTAATGATAATGTTTGTGTATGCCAGTTGCGCGCCGGTAGACACGGGACGGGTGGCTCAGTGCTATGAGTCTCACTTTGAGTACAAGCGACGGGGGTTCGATTCCAAAGACCAAGTGGATTGTACTGTGCCATAAATGCACAAGTTCAAATCCTAGGCACTTCATTAGTTTTGCAACGTTTAAAGATCACGAATGGCAACGATTTGATAGGAAGGCAGGCTAATAATGAACAGCATTCGCGAACCCGTCCCTCATACGATGGCTTCTTGAGTTATGAAGTAATGTTGAATAGGAATGCACACCCGCGTGATGTACGAAGACTGCCGGAGCTAGGCTTTGGATAATTCGGACGGAGGGTGGGGTGGAAAGGTAAAGAAAAAAACCCCAGTGAAGAGCCAGGGTTCAACGGGCTCGCCGGACAACCCAGGGCACAAGCTGGTGGTCGCTACGTGGCAGCCAGAGCCTTGGACGAAACTATGCTCGAATTTCAACAGGGTCTACATACCAGTTACATCAGGGATGCGGCCCAAGAACACTTAAATGGCAATTAGCAGCTATAGCCTCTAGCTATTCGAAGCGAATTTGCTCACAGAAGCCCTCCCACTCTGCCGAGGGATAATTCCCGGCAAGGTTTCCGCAGTGCCCCCCTTTTCGCAATGTTTTGGTGAAATTTCAAGATTTCGAAGGTATATATTGAGTCATATTCGGTCTATATTTGGTGAAACTGGTCAAATTTCAGGATCAACTCTATAAATTTTGGGCTGACATTGAGAAAAGAACTGTGTTGAGCTTTGAGCATAGTTTCGTCCAAGGCTCTAGCTGCTACATGGAGACCACCAGCCTGTGGTGGATGGGTGAGCTGGTCACTGCCCTCCGCGCCATGTTTCCCAGGTCCTGGGTTGTCCGGCGGGCTCGTTGACCCCTGGTTCATCACTGGGGGTTTTTTTTTGTTACCTTTCCCACCCACCCTCCGTCCGAATTATCCAAAGCCTAACTCTGGCAGTCTTCGTACATCACGCGGGTGTGCATTCCTATTCAACATTACTTCATAACTCATGCAGCCGTATGAGGGACGGGTTTGCGTATGCTGTTCAACATTAGCCTGCCTTCCTATCAAATCGTCGCCATTCGTGATCTTTAAACGTTGCAAAACTAATGAAGTGCCTATGATTTGAACTTGTGCATTTATGGCACAGTCCAATCCACTTGGTCTTTGGAATCGAACCCCCGTCGCTTGGACTCAAAGTGAGACTCATAGCACTGAGCCACCCGTCCCGTGTCTACCGACGCTCAACTGGCATACACAAACATTATCATTACATGACTAACTCAACAAGTCCTCGTATGCGGAACGGGTTTGCGATTACTGTTCAGCATTAGCACGTCAACAGCACTATTGTCCATCGTTATTCTTCAAGCAGTGCAAAACTCATAGCATGGGTGAGATTCGAACCCTAGACGTTGGTGTCACAGCCAATTGCACACACCACTCAGCCATGCTGTACACATCCGTCTGCTCACAATGGATTCCCTGCTAACTCTTCACGGCTAAGCAACCATTCAGAAAAAAACTCTTCAGTAGCCAAGTAGCTACACTATCTAGATTTGAACTTGCACCTCTACCAAGAAAATTAGCGGCATACACCACTAAGTCACCTAAGGCAGAGGCATGGACATTTGTCATTCAAACGTATACCATTGGCACAGTAGTTTTCACCAAAATTAGTCCAGAACATGGCAAACAGGGTCTGAAATTCGAAATGGAGATCGATATTTCTGTATTTTGAAGTAAAGTTAGTCGAACTTTGCCGAAAACCGATCTCAAACCGAAATTAATTATACGCTCAGCCGAAGAAACTCCATGTTTGAAAAAAAATGTGGCCGAAAATTTCACCTAGGTTCACCCTGAACTTTTAGAATTTCGTTCAAACTTCCTCGAATCAGCACAAATATTGTAAAATCTGATCCAATTTTTGAAGTTTATCAAAAAATCAATGCAAAGTGCAACCAAAGATTTCCGAGATGGAAGAATTTGCAGAAATTGTGAAAAACTAAAAAAAAACTGGGCGATTCTGTTCCCTCTGCCTGTCATGCGCTCTCTCACTGTCTCTAACCGCCGCTATGCACCAGCACGCGTGGAAACCATGAGAATTTCGCGGTTTTACAGCCTTTGCCCACAGGTGTGTTTCGCATGATATATTTTTTCACGGTTGGCGATTCGTTGCTAGCTACTCCGTACATCAACCTGGATAGCTAAATGTCTAGTTCATCACATTTTCAGAAAAATCTGACTCAGATGGAGGACTTCTCTATCTACCATCTATGTACCTCACACGACGAATATCAATTGGCACTCCATCGAACCAACATTTTTCCAAGAGGAGAACGACAGCAGTATGGAAATTCTTTATGGAGAAGAGAGCTTCAGCTACCTGCCGGGTGACGACGAGTCCAATGAGTACGAAAACGCCAGGTACTTGACAATAGATTGATAAAGACGGCACTGATTTCAACCGTCGGTGGTCGGCACATGGCAGCTAGAGCCTTAAACGGGAATATGATCAAATTTTAGCAAAATTTTCCTGTCGTACTTGAAAAAAAGGAAATTTTATGAAGTAGAAGAATTTCCGCTCGAACTTCGCCAAATGAGAGTTGATTTTTGATACTAAATTTGTCGAAAAGAGCTAAAGATTTGCCATTTCCCAAAGAAAGTTCATCAATTTATTCGGAAAAAGGGCAAGCTCATCTCCTTTCGGCAAAGTTTATAGCAAAAATCATCTCTAATTTGGAGAAATTCGGGCAAAAGCCTTTTTTATTTCTTCAAGTTTTCTTTTTTCAAGCCAGTGCGACAGGAAAATTCCTGATAAAATTTGAGCATAGTTTCGTTCAAGGCTCCGGCTGCCACGTGGAGCCGAGGGGCAAGGGGACAACCACGAGCCCGCAACATCCCGTAGAGGCCCGCCCGTCCACCTTCGGTGGACTTGCGGGCCTCTACGGGATGTTGCGGGCTCGTGGTTGTCCCCTTGCCCCTCGGTCCCCCTGCCCATCGGTGGAGTGTTTAAGGAGCTACATCCCACCCAACCCACCGTCCCAAATATCTTAACCCTAACCAAAGCACTCCTCGTATCTGAGGCGGGTTTGCATTCGTGCTCAACATCACTTCATTACATGAGCGTTCATCGTATGAGGGACGAGTGTGCAATTGCTGTTAAACACTAGCCGGCCTCCCCTATCGGATTGTCGCCATTAAACATCTTTAAATGGTGCAAAACTACTGACATGCCCAGGATTCGAACCTGTGAACTTTCTGGCACAGTCCAATCCACTTACCACTCTGCTATACCACTCATGTTGGTTGTCCGACAATCACTAGATGATATCCCTTCTCAATAAAGAGACCATTAAAAAAACCTCTTTTTTTGTGGTCAAAGAGCTACACTCTCTTTATTCGAACCTACGTCGCGTTGATCCAAAGTGAGACTCATAGCACTGAGCCACCCGTCCCGTGTCGACCTGCGCTCAACTGGCATACACAAACTTTCTCATTACATGCCTAGCTCAACAAGTACTCGTATGTGGGACGGGTTTGCTATTGCTGTTTAGCATGAGCCCTTCCACCGTGCTATTGTCCCTCGTTCCTTTTCAGATGTTGCAAAAACTTAGAAAAATCTAGGATCCGAACCTCCGACGTTTGCATCACAGACAAACGCGCACACCACTCCGCTATGCTGTGCACAACGAGTCGTTCGCAATGACCCCTTTGATAACACATCACGGCCATGCGATCATTCAGGAACGTCTACTCTGCAGCCAAACTGCTACATTCTCTAGATTTGAACCTGCACCTCTCCGAAAAAATTTCGCAACACATCACTAAGCCACCTACGGAGGAGGCATGGGAAATGGTTTGTCAAATATTTATCATTGGCACACTAGTTTCAATGAAAATTAGATTTCGATTGCCCCTCGGTCCCCCCTTGCCCCTCGGTCCCCCCTTTTACCTTTCCCACCCAATCTCCGTCCGAATTATCCAAAGCCTAACTCTGGCAGTCTTCGTACATCACGCGGGTGTGCATTCTTATTCAACATTACTTCATTACTCAAGCAGCCATCGTATGTGGGACGGGTGTGCAATTGCTGTTAAACACTAGGCTTTCCACCGCATGATCGTCCTTTGTTACTTTTCGGGAGTTGCAAAACTTTCAAGGTATCTGGGATTCGAACCTCAGACGTTTGCGTCAGAGTCCACTGCGCACGCCACTCTGCCATGCTGTGAACAGGTACCGATCTCACAATGGCTCCCCTATTAACCCATGGCGGCCAAGCGACCATTAAGGAAACGTTAACTAATTGCTGCAATTTGTGACTTGTGTGAGGGATTCAGGACAAAGCTACAGATTCTTAGGGTGAACCTAGGTGTAGTTTCCGACCACATTTTTGTAAATATGTGTTTATCGAATACTGCGGAATGCTCGGTATATGTCGTAGTTCGGGTTCAACTTTGTTAGTTTTCGGCCAATTTTAACTGTTTTTTTTTTAAATTTCAGAAACTTGGGTTCGCGCTTCCAAATTCGAGCGCTATTCGTAAGGTCTTGGACTGATTTGCATCGTAAGTTTGAGCCATTTTTATGTATATGACAGAAGAGTTTCCATGCATCCGTCTTGGGTGGCTCAGTGGTCTCCTAAATGGTGGCTTAGCCGTGATGGGTTAGCAGGGATGCCATTGTGATCGGATGGATGCACACAGCATGGCAGAGTTGTATGTAAAATGGATTATGACACAAACGTCTGGGGTTCGAAAACCTGCAAAGTTGTAAGTTTTGCACTGCTTTGAAAATTAACGAGGGACAATTGTGCAGTCGAAGGGCTGATGCTAAACAGCAATCGCAAACCCGCCTCACATACGAGGACTTGTTGACTTAGGCATGTAATGATAATGTTTGTGGATGCCAGTAGAGCGTTCCTGTGTCAGCTATAGGTAATTCAACCAACAGCAGCGCCAGTCGTAAGGCTGACCCTGCGAATGCGTCGTACATCAGCCTTGGAAATATGTTCTTGGCCGATTTAAGTTACTTGCGACTTATATTGTGCCATTTAAGGGCACTGCTCGCGATAAAAATCGCTTTTCTGTTTTTTTTTGCCTATCTTGAAGCCGGTCCCAGTCTGATTCCAATGATGCTTCTGGAATCGTACAAGACCTCCTGGGAATGGAGTTATGGTCCCTCAAAAATTGAGCTAGGGAAAATGGTGGACGAGTTGTCCGAGGCTTGTAACTTCCGTCTTCTGCAGCCGATGTATGTGAGCTGAAAAGAGTAAAGAGAGAAGTTGAGAATGAAGGGAAGAACGGGGCTTCTGATCGGAAACCATCGCTCAACTCACGATTTCGAGTGTTATTTTGTCCACTTCGAGGGGCGGGAAGCGGCGGGACTAGCCCACACGGCAGGGTTTGCCAACTTTTCTAAGCCGTTTTGCGGCTCCTGGGAAGCTTTTCGACCCGTTTTTTCGACGCTTTTCTGCTTTTGCGAGCCACGAGAAGCGTTTGTCATGAAAAATTCGAGGACGAAGTTTATTGCGAACAGTGCCTTTAAGTTACATGTAACATATGGGAGGCGCACTGCTCGCAGGATTCACCCAGAAATTGAAAACAAGTTACTTGTAACATATCTAAGCTGATGTAGGCTACTTGCGACTCATCTCAGGTCATTTAAGTTGAATGTAACATATAAGAGGCGCGCTGCACGCAGTATCCTTTCAGAAATTAAAAACAAGTTACTTGTAACATATCCAAGCTGATGTAACTTACTTGCAACCTATATTGTGCCATTTAAGTTACACGTAACACACAGGAGGCGCGCTGCACGCGGTATCCTCTCAGAAATTTAAAACAAGTTACTCGTAACATATCTAAGCTGATGTGAGTTACTTGCGACTCATCTCAAGTCATTTAAGTTGAATGTAACATATAAGAGGCGCGCTGCACGCAGTATCCTCTCAGAAATTTAAAACAAGTTACTTGTATTATATCTAAGCTGATGTAAGTTACCTGCGACTTATATTGTGCCATATAAGTTACATGTAACATATCAGATGCGCAGCGCACGCATTATCCGCCGATAAGTAACATGTAACTTAAATGACCTGGGATAAGTCGCAGGTAACTTGCATCGGCTCAGATATGTTACAAGTAACCTGTTTTCGGCCTTTTATGTTACGAGTAAGTTGTTTTCATTTTTCTGAGATTGTCTCCCAGAGAGCGACACCGGGTCACCCTCCACGACCAGCCTTAGAGTGTCAAGTAAGCACTCAGTGAGATGGCTGGAATAGCACTGTATGAACGGCATCCCTGTGTTCCGCGTAGCCGGTTCGGGTTTGAGATTGCATTTTAACACAGGCTGTTACGAATGCCGTAGATTCTCGCTACAAAATTATAGCGAGAATATACGGGTTTCGCGACAGAGAGATCAATGCATCGAATTTAGCCTTCGTTTTTACGTAGAATACGCGTAGACTTTGCACCCTTCGACACAAGAATATGTGGGTTTAAGCTATCGTAGCTAAAACCCGTAAATTCTCGCTACATGGAATGGGGCGGCGTTACAGGCCGCGCCCTTGGAGGCATCTAGCTACGCGTTGTCAGAGTATACTCGGCTGAAGTTCGAACTACTGCTATTCTTCCTATTCAACTGTTGCTGCTCCAGGGGCGGCATGCATGAACGCAGCGAACGGTGTCAGGGAGCCGCTCCGCGCGCCATGCGCGCAGCGTCGAGCAACGGGGCGGCCCCGAAAATCAGGCACTTCAATACACGCCACGAAATTCGGGGCCGCCCCGTTGCTCGACGCTGCGCGCATGGCACGCGGAGCGGCTCCCTGACACCGTTCGCTGCGTTCATGCATGCCGCCCCAGGGGTGTGAAACAGATTTCCCGAGTGTGCGTTTGTAGAATCAGAGGACGTTTCACCCCGACACTCGGAGCAGTACGTGGTGGAAATCTCAGGCCGAATTTTTCTGACCGAAATGCCAAGAAATACCCGACTTTTATTTGAAGGCAGCATACACGCTCGTAAAAGTGTTTGAGATAACTACGGAAATAGAATAGTATGGCTCAGAACACAACGCCTACGCATTTTGAAGAGTCAGAAACAACCCACAATGCCGCTATACGAGTAAGAAGTTGGCTCCGCGCCGTATTTCTCCGCCCCTGTAGTTGCTGTCCTCCTCCAAAACAGGGGTGTTAGGCCATTCCCCACCCCTTGTCGATGTGTGTATGTGGGTGGTACAATGAGTACAGTCAGTGAACCACATACATCGACAATGGTGGGAATGGCCCGGAACCCGTGTTTTGTAGGAGGACGCAAATACAGGGGCGGGGCCAACTTCTTACTCAGTGTAGCGGCATTGTGGGCGGTTTTTGACGCTTCGAAACGCGTAGGCGTTGTATTCTGGGCCATACGATTCTATTCCCGTAGTTAGATCAAACACGTTTACGAGCGTGTATGCTGCCTTCAACAAAGGAAGAAATTCCGTAGTACTCATCCCGTTATCTTTTGAGGTTCAGTTGTGATCAAGTGGTAATTTTCTAGTCAGTTTCTGAGGAATCGTTTTTTTTGCGTAGATCTCTTGGAGAAATCGACACGACCGCGGGGCTGCTGGGGCACTTCCGCGGAGCAGCGGCCTTCTCCCAGTGTCCTTACTTCACATGTTTCCTGTTAGTTTTGATCAACTAGATCCGTTTGAATCAACCTGGTACTGTGCTTATCTGGGCCAAATTCCGGTCCGTAATTGCGTCTCGACACGCTTTGCGACCGCACGCTCCCTAGTCAGAAGAGCTTCCAGCGCCGCAGCCGCCGATCTGCTGACTCTAGATGGGTTTTGGAAACTGGAAACCAAGAAAAATTAAAGAAATTCGAATAAAAAAGCCACATCGAGTCGGTTTTGGCGCTGGAAACCCGACTTACTCGAGCGCGTGCGGCTGCAAAGCGTGTCGAGACGCAATTGCGGACTGGAATTTTGCCCAGATAAGCACAGTAACTAACGAATATTTAAGTTTCCAGTGTCCATTAAATTTTTACTATGTTAACATTGAAAGTATCCTACCACTGCCTTCTTCCATTTCCTTCAGTATGCTCTATACTTTGACCGAATCGAATGATTCGAAAAATCATTCGACTGAAAAAGTCGACTCCGAATTATTCGAAGAGTCGAATATTCGAAAACTTCAAAATTCCGAATAATTCGAAAAAAATCTGAAAATGTAAAAGTATAGTATCCTCCACGTCGTTTTCTAATAAAATATATGTTTCAAATATTGATGTGATGGCGTCGATTCCAGTGTGCTCTGTGTAACTGCAGATAAGTCCCATATCGATTGTCTTTGTCGTAGAACAAACTGAGTATACTCTATTTCGGAGTCAAATTTACTGACGTTGATCGCGTGCGTGTGTTGCGCCTCCTTATCCACCGCACTTTCTGTTGTCTGTTCCTTCGCTCAGCACAAATACGCGGAGTAACAAACTGAAATTGCCTCCGAAATAGGGAATACGTGGAACTGTACCCAGATTACAACGAAATGTTTGAAGCTTTATTAAAACAGTCAAACACAGAATAGGCAATCTTTCGAAGGGTTGTTCATAGAAACATTTAACAAGGAACAATATTAGTTGCAAGAATTATACCTTCTCAAAATTTGCTTTTCGTCAGTATTCACCTTTCACCCACTTCATTTTCTCATCGATCGCTCCGTTTAGACAACACCCTTTGTCCTCTCTTTGACGTTCAATATGCACCCCCTAAGGTATCCGAGAGGCGTGACCAGTCCTGAATGCAATTTCACTAACGAGCTCATGCAAATTACCCTGCCACTCATTTCACCCACGTCGTATCAAGCCACTCTTTAAAGGCAGTGTTCACGATGAAAGTCGTTTTTCTGTTTTTCCGCCTATTTTGAAAACGGTCCCATGCTGAGTTCAATGATGTCCCTGGAATCGTACAAGATCCCCTGGAAGCGGTGTTATGGCCCTTCGAAATTTAGCAAGGGAAGCATTGTGGACGAGCTGTCCGAGGCTTGTACTCCCGTTTTTTTGCAGCCGATGTGTGCGAGCTGACCTGAGTAAAGCCTCTTTTACACTTGCCCGATCGACGTCGGACGACTCGTTATCGAATGTGTAATTCTGAAAATTTAGCTTCCTGGCTAAAGTAACGATTTGGTAATGATAAAAAAAGTTTTAAAAATGTCTTGAAATATCTTAAAAAAGAGATTTGGCGTAAAATAGCCTGAAAAAATAAAAAAGGTAGGAAATTAAGTGAAATAACCAAAAATGTGATTTGGTGGTCGATCATTTCACAAGCTTCTCCGTTAAACTTATCAAAACGAAATCAAGCACGATATGGAAAGGAGCTTTGCGTTCACCTAGCTTGACCTATGCTGATTCCCTTATTGCAACTTTCAAAAATGGATTAAGGTTTCCGTTGCGCGCTTGATTTTGTTTTGATAAGTTTAGCGGAGAAGCTTGTGAAATGATCGACCACAAAATCACATTTTTGGTTATTTCACTTCATTTCCTACCTTTTTTTTCAGGCTATTTTACGCCAAATGTCTTTTTTAAGATATTTCAAGACATTTTTAAAACTTTTTTTATCATTACCTAATCGTTACTTTTGCCAGGAAGCTAATTTTTCAGAAATTTCACATATTTTTCCCGAAGGTTCCCTTTCTGACTCCAATTTTGCTCCACGATTTCCATTTTGGAATGATGAAACATCTGACAACCGATATTGTCGTATGAGTACGATTTTTGTAACTTATGACCCAAAACCATAAAAAATACCACTCATTGCTGCATTTCGAGCAACATGTGATAACTCGATATTATTGATAATTAATATTTGATCTTGCATGGTGAGAAGAATTTCCCGAACAAGTGACTTAAAGCCATCAACAATAAAAAATCAGTAACAGTACCAGGCGAAAAAAATCAATATTATTGATTGTTATTTATCGATAATGGCTGATGAGCAAAATTTCCCAACCAAGAAAACCAATCCCATCAGCAATCACCACTCCACGCCGCATTTTGTGCAAAAAGCTCGAAAATCGATAATATTGATTATCGATCAATATCGTGTCACGAGTACGAATTCTGACAAGTTCCGTACTTACCTCCGTCGACCTGTGTTAGCTGGCTGCAGATCCACCCCACACCTTGGTCTCCACAGCCGTATATGTCCAAGCAGTTTTCGTGCTCCACGGCTAATTTAGTATGCAAACCCACGATTTTGAGGTACCCTTCAAAGTTAAGGTATCAAGTTCAAAATGGAATAGGAGCGACCTGCACCCATTTCCAGTCTCCAGTCCAAAAATGAGCTTCCTAGCTCAATTTTAAGTGTACCCGCAAGATCGTGAACACCGTCTGAAAAAAAGGAGATTAACAACAAAAACGAGCGGGTTTTAAATTTTTTCTCGAAATCCAAACCATTTTTGGGGTGCATATCCAGCTTTTTACGCTCTTTTCAATGCAACTTAGCCCTAATTTCTGCGTTCACTCTGAACTGAGATTTCGAAAAAGGGGTTGCGCGCGTGGCCGATTCAAAACCAAATCTGGTGCGCGCTTCGCGTGCACCACAATATCTATCTAACCTACCCTACCCATCTTATCTCTCTTAACTTATCAAATTTGATAACGCTTCGTCAGACGTCGGCCGGCAAACTATGAAAGGGGCCTAAAGAGAGAAGGTGAGAATGAAGGGAAGAACGGGGCTTTTGATCGGAAACCATCGCGCATCTAACGACGAATTCAGGAAAACTGTTATGGGACGTGGGCGGAGTGGCCCAATGGGTTGGCTGGCCCACGAGATTTTCACCCACTTACCGGCCGTTTTTCGTCGCACTTCCGTTCTTAATCTTCTTAGAGAGACCTAAAGCTTACATTTTAGCCAAGAAAACGTGCAACTTTTTCTTCGTGAACACTGGCTTTAATACTAAACTTCTGATATGGTACACATATATGTAGGATACATTCAGTTCACCACCATGCACTCCCACCAGGGATGTGCGGAAAAATTATTTTTGGAAACAGAAAACAGAAAACAGAAAATCTAGTTTGACAGAAAACAGAAAACAGAAAAAGATCTCCAAAAATGGGCAGAAAACAGAAAACAGAAAATTTTTAAAAATCAATAAACCATGTTCAGCGTACACTAAACGAAATTTTTCAAAACATTATTGAGCTTTTTCTTACATTTTTTGAGTGATCTATGCTTCTTTCACTGAATTTTCAAAACCTTGCAGTTGGCCAGAGCAAAACGTAGAGACGCTCAAGAATTGCATATTATGAGTGCGATGAGGTGACAAATGTTCATCAAACCTTCCTTTTCCCAGACAATAAAAGCTCGATTATTTTTTAGAAGCTCAATACACATGTCTGTACAAGGAGTAAGTATTAGAGTCGAAGCGAGCTTTCCGTTCCTGGAGTGTACATATTTTGACACTTTATTGCGGATAACTGCTGATTTGAACACTGTACTACTCCTCAGAGCTGATAGTCACGCCCGTACCACCTGTGCCGTTAGAGTATAAATGACCTGAGGCGCCGTTCGCTCCACCGTTGAGAGCCTCTCGTACCTCTGTGGCAGAATTATCATCTGCCTTATGGGCTCACCATCAATTTTTTGGCGCTTCATTTTCACTGAATTCTATGCCATCTGCGTTGCAGTGAATTAAAACACGTCATGGTACAGTTTGGGCCAACGTTACCCGTCCATCAAAGCGGGTACGTTGGGGAGCGGGTATTCGTAGAGGCTTGACTCTGAGAGAAATTGCCGCTGCGGCTCGGCGATAGTGGCGCTTTGGCGCGTGCAGGAAACAAAGCGGCACTATCGCGGCGCCGCGGCGGCACTACCGCGGAGCTATAGCAGGGACCCGACAGCACCACTTTGGCTCCGCGATAACGCCGCAGCGGCTTTGGGAGAGTGTCTGCTATGAAGTGATATAAGAATTATAAGACAACTAGAGGGGGTCTAAGTGTAGGAACAAAAATTCGCACCTGCGGTCGTTACCTCCTTTGTCTGAATAGGACAGAGGTTACCGCCGCTTTTGCGCACAAGGAAACACGGAATGTACCTCAAACTTGGGTATGTTGAATCGGCGACAATTTCTTTTTACCACACAGGACAGTGCATCGAACTCCACGCGAGTTCGCTGCTGCATCCTCGCGGAGCCTAACGTTCTAACGCGGAGCTGCTGCGGTACTATCGCCGCGATGTCGAGGCTCAAGGCACGGTAGCAGAATCGTCTGATCACGGAGCCGCTGCGGCACTATCGCGGAACTATCGCGGCACAGTCGAGGATCGCGGTACTTTGCCGGCACTGACGCGGCACATTTTTTAGAGGAATGGGTTTCGTGCTTATTTAGTGGGTTGCGGGGGCCAGCCGACTAACCCTTTGAGTGCCTTCATCTCCCTACAAAAATTTGTTCCAAATTGAAGGATCCTGGAGGGTTGGTTGGTTCGGTTCACCTCGGCGAGGATCGACATCGACCGTGTACAGCGAACAGCAACGTTTCCTCCCACAACGCCACACATGCCCTAATGGATAACCACTACAGAGAGATAAAAGTGTCTAGCGTGGTACAACTACAGAGAGCCTGGGTGAAGAACATCCTCACCCTTTTGACTCAGCTTTGAAAAATCCAAAAAAAAAACAGTCCTGCTGCAAATCGCGGTACACGTTTTTTTCTGTTTTCTGTCCATTTTTGCCTATTTTTACAGAAAACAGAAAACAGAAAAAAATGGCCAAAAATGGGCAGAAAACAGAAAACAGAAAACAGAAAACAGAAAATTCCGCGCATCCCTGGCATTCTGAACCTTTTTCAAGAATTCTGACACCAATGAAACACAGAAATCACGTTGAAATCCTGCCTAGTTCAACCCGGTCAGAGGGCTGTGGGACAAACAATACGAAAAAATTATACATGATTGAAAACAAAAATACATCATCAAAAAGAGATCAGTAGCTTCACAAATCCGGAGGTCCTCCATCGTCCACTGCAAATACACAAAGTAGTATGTAATGCACTTGCAAAGTACAAAAACTAGAGGCCGGTTTCGTCAATCATAATAAACCGGGTACGAGGGCGAATCGGGGTCTAATCTTACGCATTCCATAGGAAGGTGGGGATGAATAGGCCATGCTGAGCCCTTATACCCGTGGTGAAATCGTTGGAGAATCCGACCTAAGGTTAACCGCTTCATAAAGAAAACAACTTACTAAAGACCGAACACGGAACTGTTATGTCCAATTCAAACTTCCATCATAGCCATGAATTCTTCTGACAACCGCTGTGAAATGTTTCATTTGTAGCTATGAACGGAATCAATATGAGACAAAATCCTCCGTCCAGATAACTGATGTGGTCAGTCAGTGAGACGGAAAAAAAGGTGGTAAAGCCTATCAGATGAGCAAACAAGGGTCGAATTTATAAATATCTTATGAAAACAAGTTCACATATGGACATTGTTTGCACAGCAGCTGTGGACATGGAAAATTAGCAAAGCTTATAAATATTTGTGCAAATCGAAAGAAGTTATAAAATCACGCAAAATTGTCCTTGAACTGTCCATATGCGAACTCCTGCTCTCTTGTACACCTTATTGTTCATATTTCTACATCCCACTAGATGGAAAAGCGTAAGTTTTACCCTATTTTATTCACATTAAAAGCTTCTGTTCTCCTACTACTGAACAGCGAGTAAGGTACGTTTTACAGGTAGCTGAATCAGCTGGCGTTGTGAAAACGATTCACGACGCGAAGGATGAGCATACGAACACTTCGGCGACGGTGTTGTCGACAGAAGCAGTCAATGAGGCAAATAAACCCAACACAATCATCCTCTTCACGACGTCAAATAACGCTAAAACGGCAACCGGCATCGCGCTAGATGAAAACACAAGCACTTCGACAAGAATGACGACGACGTTGCCGACAGAAGCAGATGAGCAAGTGAGCACGACTACGATTGAGAGTACTTCCACGATGTCTACTGCCGCTACAACGACAATCGGAATCGCGAAGGATGAAGACATCAACAGCTCGACCACCATGTCGACGGCGTTGCCGACAGAGTCAGACAAGGAAGCATTTACAACGTCTACTGACGCTAGAAGGACAACCGGCATCGCTATAGATGAAGACACCAGCTTTTCTACAAGTAGGACGACAACGTTGTCGACAGAAGCAGATAAAGAAGCGAGCGCGACTGCACCTGCGAGCCCCTCCACGACGTCTACTGCGACAACAACGACAACTGGCATCGCGATAGACGAGGAAACCAGCACTTCCACAAGAATGACGACGACGCTGCCGACAGAAGCAGATGAGGAAGTGAGCACGACAACCACTGCGAGCCTCTCCACGACGTCTACTGCGACAACAACGACGATCGGCATTGCGATAGATGAGGACACCAGCACTTCAACAAGAATGACGACGACGCTGCCGACAGAACCAGATGAGGAAGTGAGCACGACAACCACTGCGAGCCCCTCCACGACGTCTACTGCGACAACAGCGACAACTGGCATCGCGATAGACGAGGACACCAGCACTTCCACAGGAATGACGACGACGCTGCCGACAGAAGCAGATGAGGAAGTGAGCACGACAACCACTGCGAGCCTCTCCACGACGTCTACTGCGACAACAACGACGACTGGCATCGCGATAGACGAGGACACCAGCACTTCCACAGGAATGACGACGACGCTGCCGACAGAAGCAGATGAGGAAGTGAGCACGACAACCACTGCGAGCCTCTCCACGACGTCTACTGCGACAACAACGACGACTGGCATCGCGATAGACGAGGACACCAGCACTTCCACAGGAATGACGACGACGGTGCCGACAGAAGCAGATGAGGAAGTGAGCACGACAACCACTGCGAGCCCCTCCACGACGTCTACTGCGACAACAACGACAACTGGCATCGCGATAGACGAGGACACCAGCACTTCCACAAGAATGACGACGACGCTGCCGACAGAAACAGACGAGGAAGTGAGCACGACAACCACTGCGAGCCCCTACACGACGTCTACTGCGACAACAACGACGACAGGCATCGCGATAGACGAGGACACCAGCACTTCCACAAGAATGACGACGACGCTGCAGACAGAAACAGACGAGGAAGTGAGCACGACAACCACTGCGAGCCCCTCCACGACGTCTACTACGACAACAACGACAACTGGCATCGCGATAGACGAGGACACCAGCACTTCCACAGGAATGACGACGACGCTGCCGACAGAAGCAGATGAGGAAGTGAGCACGACAACCACTGCGAGCCTCTCCACGACGTCTACTGCGACAACAACGACAACTGGCATCGCGATAGACGAGGACACCAGCACTTCCACAGGAATGACGACGACGCTGCCGACAGAAGCAGATGAGGAAGTGAGCACGACAACCACTGCGAGCCCCTCCACCACGTCTACTGCAACAACAACGACAACTGGCATCGCGATAGACGAGGACACCAGCACTTCCACAAGAATGACGATGACGCTGCCGACAGAAACAGACGAGGAAGTGAGCACGACAACCACTGCGAGCCCCTACACGACGTCTACTGCGACAACAACGACGACAGGCATCGCGATAGACGAGGACACCAGCACTTCCACAAGAATGACGACGACGTTGCAGACAGAAGCAGATGAGGAAGTGAGCACGACAACCAATGCGAGCCCCTCCACGACGTCTACTGCGAAAACAACGACGACAGACATCGCGATAGACGAGGACACCAGCACTCCGACAAGAATGACGACGACGTTGCAGACAGAATCAGATGAGGAAGTGAGCACGACAACCAATGCGAGCCCCTCCACGACGTCTACTGCGACAACAACGACAACTGGCATCGCAATAGACGAGGACACCAGCACTTCCACAAGAATGACGACGACGCTGCCGACAGAAACAGACGAGGAAGTAAGCACGACAACCACTGCGATCCCCTACACGACGTCTACTGCGACAACAACGACGTCAGGCATCGCGATAGACGAGGACACCAGCACTTCCACAAGAATGACGACGACGTTGCAGACAGAAGCAGATGAGGAAGTGAGCACGACAACCAATGCGAGCCCCTCCACGACGTCTACTGCGACAACAACGACAAACGGCATCGCGATAGACGAGGAAACCAGCACTTCCACAAGAATGACGACGACGTTGCAGACAGAAGCAGATGAGGAAGTGAGCACGACAACCAATGCGAGCCCCTCCACGACGTCTACTGCGACAACAACAACAACCGGCATCGCGATAGATGAGGACACTAGCACTTCGACAAGAATGACGACGACGTTGTCGACAAAAGCAGATGAGGAAGTGAGCACGACAACCACTGCGAGCCCCTCCACGACGTCTACTGCGACAACAACGACGACAGGCATCGCGATAGACGAGGACACCAGCACTTCCACAAGAATGACGACGACGTTGCAGACAGAAGCAGATGAGGAAGTGAGCACGACAACCAATGCGAGCCCCTCCACGACGTCTACTGCGACAACAAGGACAACCGGCATCGCGATAGATGAGGACACTAGCACTTCCACAAGAATGACGACGACGTTGCAGACAGAAGCAGATGAGGAAGTGAGCACGACAACCAATGCGAGCCCCTCCACGACGTCTACTGCGACAACAACGACGACAGGCATCGCGATAGACGAGGACACCAGCACTTCCACAAGAATGACGACGACGTTGCAGACAGAAGCAGATGAGGAAAAGAGCACGACAACCAATGCGAGCCCCTCCACGACGTCTACTGCGACAACAAGGACAACCGGCATCGCGATAGATGAGGACACTAGCACTTCGACAAGAATGACGACGACGTTGTCGACAGAAGCAGATGAGGAAGTGAGCACGACAACCACTGCGAGCCCCTCCACGACGTCTACTGCGACAACAACGACGACAGGCATCGCGATAGACGAGGACACCAGCACTCCGACAAGAATGACGACGACGTTGCAGACAGAAGCAGATGAGGAAGTGAGCACGACAACCAATGCGAGCCCCTCCACGACGTCTACTGCGACAACAAGGACAACCGGCATCGCGATAGATGAGGACACTAGCACTTCTACAAGAATGACGACGACGTTGTCGACAGAAGCAGATGAGGAAGTGAGCACGACAACCACTGCGAGCCCCTCCACGACGTCTACTGCGACAACAACGACGACAGGCATCGCGATAGACGAGGACACCAGCACTCCGACAAGAATGACGACGACGTTGCAGACAGAAGCAGATGAGGAAGTGAGCACGACAACCACTGCGAGCCCCTCCACGACGTCTACTGTGACAACAACGGCAATCGGCATCGCGGTAGACGAGGACACCAGCACTTCGACAAGAATGACGACGACGTTGCAGACAGAAGCAGATGAGGAAGTGAGCACGACAACCACTGCGAGCCCCTCCACGACGTCTACTGCGACAACAACAACAACCGGCATCGCGATAGATGAGGACACTAGCACTTCAACAAGAATGACGACGACGTTGTCGACAGAAGCAGATGAGGACGTGAGCACGACAACCACTGCGAGCCCCTCCACGACGTCTACTGCGACAACAACGACGACAGGCATCGCAATAGACGAGGACACCAGCACTCCGACAAGAATGACGACGACGTTGCAGACAGAAGCAGATGAGGAAGTGAGCACGACAATCAATGCGAGCCCCTCCACGACGTCTACTGCGACAACAACGACAACCGGCATCGCAATAGATGGGGACACTAGCACTTCGACAAGAATGACGACGACGTTGCCGACAGAAACAGACGAGGAAGTGAGCACGACAACCACTGCGAGCCCCTCCACGACGTCTACTGCGACAACAACGACAATCGGCATCGCGATAGACGAGGACACCAGCACTTCGACAAGAATGATGACGACGTTGCAGACAGAGGCAGATGAGGAAGTGAGCACGACAACCATTGCGAGCCCCTCCACGACGTCTACTGCGACAACAACAATAACCGGCATTGCGATAGATGAGGACACCAGCACTCCGACAAGAATGACGACGACGTTGCCGCCAGAAGCAGATGAGAAAGTGAGCACGACTACCACTGCGAGCCACTCCACGATGTCTACTGCGACAACAACGACAACCGGCATCGCGATAGATGAGGACACCAGCACTCCGACAAGAATGACGACGACGTTGCCGCCAGAAGCAGATGAGGAAGTGAGCACGACTACCACTGCGAGCCACTCCACGATGTCTACTGCGACAACAACGACGACAGGCATCGCGATAGACGAGGACACCAGCACTCCGACAAGAATGACGACGACGTTGCAGACAGAAGCAGATGAGGAAGTGAGCACGACAACCACTGCGAGCCCCTCCACGACGTCTACTGTGACAACAACGGCAATCGGCATCGCGGTAGACGAGGACACCAGCACTTCGACAAGAATGACGACGACGTTGCAGACAGAAGCAGATGAGGAAGTGAGCACGACAACCACTGCGAGCCCCTCCACGACGTCTACTGCGACAACAACAACAACCGGCATCGCGATAGATGAGGACACTAGCACTTCAACAAGAATGACGACGACGTTGTCGACAGAAGCAGATGAGGACGTGAGCACGACAACCACTGCGAGCCCCTCCACGACGTCTACTGCGACAACAACGACGACAGGCATCGCAATAGACGAGGACACCAGCACTCCGACAAGAATGACGACGACGTTGCAGACAGAAGCAGATGAGGAAGTGAGCACGACAATCAATGCGAGCCCCTCCACGACGTCTACTGCGACAACGACGACAACCGGCATCGCAATAGATGGGGACACTAGCACTTCGACAAGAATGACGACGACGTTGCCGACAGAAACAGACGAGGAAGTGAGCACGACAACCACTGCGAGCCCCTCCACGACGTCTACTGCGACAACAACGACAATCGGCATCGCGATAGACGAGGACACCAGCACTTCGACAAGAATGATGACGACGTTGCAGACAGAGGCAGATGAGGAAGTGAGCACGACAACCATTGCGAGCCCCTCCACGACGTCTACTGCGACAACAACAACAACCGGCATTGCGATAGATGAGGACACCAGCACTCCGACAAGAATGACGACGACGTTGCCGCCAGAAGCAGATGAGAAAGTGAGCACGACTACCACTGCGAGCCACTCCACGATGTCTACTGCGACAACAACGACAACCGGCATCGCGATAGATGAGGACACCAGCACTCCGACAAGAATGACGACGACGTTGCCGCCAGAAGCAGATGAGGAAGTGAGCACGACTACCACTGCGAGCCCCTCCACGACGTCTACTGCGACAACAACGACGACAGGCATCGCAATAGACAAGGACACCAGCACTCCGACAAGAATGACGACGACGTTGCAGACAGAAGCAGATGAGGAAGTGAGCACGACAATCAATGCGAGCCCCTCCACGACGTCTACTGCGACAACAACGACAACCGGCATCGCAATAGATGGGGACACTAGCACTTCGACAAGAATGACGACGACGTTGCCGACAGAAACAGACGAGGAAGTGAGCACGACAACCACTGCGAGCCCCTCCACGACGTCTACTGCGACAACAACGACAATCGGCATCGCGATAGACGAGGACACCAGCACTTCGACAAGAATGATGACGACGTTGCAGACAGAGGCAGATGAGGAAGTGAGCACGACAACCATTGCGAGCCCCTCCACGACGTCTACTGCGACAACAACAACAACCGGCATTGCGATAGATGAGGACACCAGCACTCCGACAAGAATGACGACGACGTTGCCGCCAGAAGCAGATGAGAAAGTGAGCACGACTACCACTGCGAGCCACTCCACGATGTCTACTGCGACAACAACGACAACCGGCATCGCGATAGATGAGGACACCAGCACTCCGACAAGAATGACGACGACGTTGCCGCCAGAAGCAGATGAGGAAGTGAGCACGACTACCACTGCGAGCCACTCCACGATGTCTACTGCGACAACAACGACGACAGGCATCGCGATAGACGAGGACACCAGCACTCCGACAAGAATGACGACGACGTTGCAGACAGAAGCAGATGAGGAAGTGAGCACGACAACCAATGCGAGCCCCTCCACGACGTCTACTGCGACAACAACGACAACCGGCATCGCGATAGACGAGGACACCAGCACTCCGACAAGAATGACGACGACGTTGCAGACAGGAGTAGATGAGGAAGTGAGCACGACAACCAATGCGAGCCCCTCCACGACGTCTACTGCGACAACAACGACAACCGGCATCGCGATAGATGGGGACACTAGCACTTCGACAAGAATGACGACGACGTTGCCGACAGAAACAGACGAGGAAGTGAGCATGACAACCACTGCGAGCCCCTCCACGACGTCTACTGTGACAACAACGACGACAGGCATCGCGGTAGACGAGGACACCAGCACTTCGACAAGAATGACGACGACGTTGCAGACAGAGGCAGATGAGGAAGTGAGCACGACAACCACTGCGAGCCCCTCCACGACGTCTACTGCGCCAACAACGACAACCGGCATCGCGATAGACGAGGACACTAGCACTTCGACAAGAATGACGACGACGTTGCTGACAGAAACAGACGAGGAAGTGAGCACGACAACCAATGCGATCCCCTACACGACGTCTACTGCAACAACAACGACGACCGGCATTGCGATAGATGAGGACACCAGCACTCCGACAAGAATGACGACGACGTTGCCGACAGAAGCAGATGAGGAAGTAAGCACGACAACCACTGCGAGCCCCTCCACGACGTCTACTGCGACAACAACGACAATCGGCATCGCGATAGACGAGGACACCAGCACTTCGACAAGAATGACGACGACGTTGCAGACAGAAGCAGATGAGGAAGTGAGCACGACAACCACTGCGAGCCCCTCCACGACGTCTACTGCGACAACAACGACAATCGGCATCGCAATAGACGAGGACACCAGCACTCCGACAAGAATGACGACGACGTTGCAGACAGAAGCAGATGAGGAAGTGAGCACGACAACCAATGCGAGCCCCTCCACGACGTCTACTGCGACAACAACGACAACCGGCATCGCGATAGACGAGGACACCAGCACTTCGACAAGAATAACGACGACGTTGCCGCCAGAAACAGACGAGGAAGTGAGCACGACTACCACTGCAAGACCCTACACGATGTTTACTGCCGCTATAACGACGACCGGCATTGCGATAGATGAGGACACCAGCACTCCGACAAGAATGACGACGACGTTGCCGACAGAAGCAGATGAGGAAGTAAGCACGACAACCACTGCGAGCCCCTCCACGACGTCTACTGCGACAACAACGACAATCGGCATCGCGATAGACGAGGACACCAGCACTTCGACAAGAATGACGACGACGTTGCAGACAGAAGCAGATGAGGAAGTGAGCACGACAACCACTGCGAGCCCCTCCACGACGTCTACTGCGACAACAACGACAACCGGCATCGCGATAGACAAGGACACCAGCACTTCGACAAGAATGTCGACGATGTTGCAGACAGAAGCAGGTGAGGAAGTGAGCACGACAACCAATGCGATCCCCTACACGACGTCTACTGCAACAACAACGACGACCGGCATTGCGATAGATGAGGACACCAGCACTCCGACAAGAATGACGACGACGTTGCCGCCAGAAGCAGATGAGGAAGTGAACACGACTACTACTGCGAGCCCCTCCACGACGTCTACTGCGGCAACAACGACAAACGGCATTGCGATAGATGAGGACACTAGCACTTCCACAAGAATAACGACGACGTTGCCGCCAGAAACAGACGAGGAAGTGAGCACGACTACCACTGCAAGACCCTCCACGATGTTTACTGCCGCTATAACGACAATCGGCATTGCTAAAGATGAAGATACCGGCTTCTCGACCACCACGATGACGGCGTTGCCGAAAGAAATAGTCGAGGAAGGCAATACGACTACAGCTGTAAATCCTTCCACGACGTCTACTGCATCGACAACGGTATCCAAACGAAAAACTACAGTCAGAAGAAGGAAGTACCGAAATTCACGAAGAACAAGAAGACCACGGACGGTAAGCCCAACGTTCCCGACCTTATAAGAGTCTAGTTTTCAAAAGTTGTCGATTCAACGATAGAAGAGTCCGGCTTGAATGATTTGCAGATCGCAGCCGGACGAACTACGAAAGTGAGACGTGTACGTCGGAGGAAAACTACGGTTGGTGATAATGAGCATTTGTGACATAAGAATGAGTGTATAATCTTCATGGAACTATGAACCCAAAACTCGCAATTTCACACAAGAAACATTCAGACGCCACGGCCTATGACATCAACTAGAAGAAGAAGAAGAAGAAGGACCAGATCAACAACGGACGCCCATCGAAAGACGGTTAGCAACATGCATCTGACTGGAGCTCGGTTTTGTAGAGCTTCAGTTCTTCTATAATACATGCTACGATGACTTGAAATTTTAGACGAGACCAAGACGGAGGCGGCGATCAACGCGACCCACACTAATACCTAGACGAGTTCGACGGAGGACAACACCATCAAGAAGACAAATGACGACGTCTGCAAGAGTATGCCAGATGAACTCTCTTCAGAAAGTATTTTTAGGAACAATTGATTTCAGAGAAATCGTCAAAACACTCGTCTGACTAACACTAGCGACTGTCGGGATGCCATCAATCCAAGGACAGGACGGACGAACTGTCTCCAACGCCTTGAACTTTGTCGACATCCCAGGTTGGAAGAACAGGATTTGGATATTCAGTTCAGACCATTTCACACAGAAAGCCATAAAGAAAGGGTGTTCCGATGTTTCGAGAAGAAACATGCTTTCAGCTACATCCGACTTATGCGACGCTCCTGCCCTGCCGCTTGTGGTTTCTGCAAATCGACTTCCTCAACAACATCTCGCACAGTAATTCAACGACAGGGTAGGTCTGATACCATTCAGCACCTGCTCTACCACCCAACGAGAGGAATTCTATCGGAAAGAGAACCATCGACCACCCCGGAGATTAACTCCTCCTGTGTCGCGCTCACAACAGCTCTACTCAGAAACTCAACAGATCCGACCGCAGATTTCTGTCGGGTCAAACCCCTCTCCGTTTTCGCCCCTCACGTCTTCCAGCTTAGACGACGTGAGGGAGAAGTAAAATTTATTCTCTGCCCATGTCTTCTCATTTGGGACTACGTGGAGGAACAATGCTAAAGAGTCCAACCCGACAGAAATTTGGAGATGGAACCCGTTCGAACTGGGGTCGGACCCGGCGAATGTCTGAGTATGCACTTTTCAACAAGATGTGAGAAACTTTAAAGCTTTTTCCATCGGAAACCACGGCCTCCGGATTCAAAAATCTCCTCTAGAGCTTTTCGTGAGCTCGAGAAGACTATAAAACACCTTCAGAATCTAGAGGTTCGCGGGTTTCTGTGAGCAGATGTCGTGGGAACGATTTTTCTGCACACTTCTAGAAAAGCCAGGTTGATCCGCAGAGCGTTCTAGAAAGCCCATGGAGGTTCAAGGGCAGAGTTCACGACGAAAAATTGCCCGAATTTTGACAAAACCGTAAACTTTGAGTTTCTCTAATGCCTAGTGCATACTTCCGGCGACGAGCGACGCGACATAGCGGTTGCAATGGACATCGACGGAAAATCGATATGACCTATATGCCCTGTCGCGGTCGTGCGCCGCGGGAAGTATGCACTAGGTCTAAGAGTAAGAATTGAACTACGGCAAAAAATTCGGTCAGGAAGTGGCTGAAAATCTCATGGACCAGCCGATCCAATGGACCATCCCGCCCATGTCACATAACAACTGTCCTGCGTTCGGTTCACCACGGGAAGAGTTGCCGGATTTTTGCACATTCTTTGTCGCGAAAAATTCTAACATCCAAGAATAAGAATCATCCCATCTCATCTTGAAAGGCAGTGTTCACGGTGATTTCCGTCCCCGAGTTTGTCACATAAAACTATGCGTTGGCCTCCAAGTGTTACCAAAATCACGAAGAAGCGGCGAAAAACGCATTGAAACGTCGTATTTCAGTGACATTATTCTAGAACATGGACTAGTTGTCCGGTTGGATGAACATGTTCATGGTGGTTGTCACCGGTGTAAAATTGGGTCAATCAAAAATAGAAGAATACTTCATGCCAATCAGGGTTAGCTAGGGCCCTAAGGAAGGAACCGAGCATTAGAAGGTAGAGAATTGCAAATGGCGGGTCCACATTAGATTTCATTGTCACAACAAACACTTCCTGTGATAATTAAGAGGCGGGGTGATACTTAAGGATTTCGTATACTTCTGATGCGTTTTTTCAACGTCCAAGACCCTCTATGAATAGAGTTATGGCTCCTTGAGGATGCCTATATTTTGGGGGTGAAAAACCGGTGGACGAGTTGTCTCGAGCCAGTATTTCTCTTCATTCGCAATCGTTGCGCGAGAACGAGCCAGGATAAGGAGACAACTCAGCAATGAAGTGGAGAACGACGACTTGTTGGAATTCATCCATCAATCTAGCCGCTATCGAGTACGGAAACCTGGTAGTGGGTCGGGCCTGTGGTGGTGAGTGAAGGAGGACGGGCCTGCGGTGGTCGCGTATATCTCGCTTATTTGGAGGAATTGAGATCTCGCATTTGGCACGTGTGATACAGGAGGGGTCTTCTACACAATTACATGAAAATCTCAAAATTCATATCTGAGGGTGTACTGCGCCTTTAAAGAGTTTTTGGTGCAAAAAACCGGGAACAAAATCATCTAAACCCCAACACTGCTGTGGTGGGCTACGCGATGGAGTGCGGTCGAGTCGCGTGCTCACGTCTTCTAGATAGCCTGCGATAGTATAATTGTTTTATCTCGGATGCATTCCCATTCCTAGTATTTCGCATTTTTGGTTGTTTCACTTCATTTCCTAGCTTTTTTATTTTTCCAGGTTATTCACGCCAAATCAATTTTAAGATATTTCAAGATATTTTTGAAGTTTTTTTGTTCACTATCACCAAATCGTTACTTTTGCCAGGAAGCTGAATTTTCAGAAATAATGTCGCTAAAATACGACGTTTGAATGCGTTTCTCGCCGTTTCGTCGTAATTTTGGTAACACTTGGAGGCCAACGCATTGTTTTATGTGAAAAACTGTGGAACGCAAATCATCGTGAACACTGCCTTTAAGTCACATATGCAGCCCGGGAGGGCAGTTACGACCCCTCTCTCACACAATTGCCTCACCTAGCTCACAGCAGTCAGAACTTTATTGTACAATTTTCATACGAAAAATCGGAAAGAAAATTTTCAGCATGCGCAGACGCCATGGACAGGAATGGTCGAAACTCATGTATTGGATCGAGGCAGCTGTGCAATCATGTAAATCCTAGCGTGCGCCAAACAACGAGGCAGAGATGTCCACAAACCTGTGGAATGTGCAGCGTCCCAAGGTAGAAATAGGATAGAGACGTCACACTTATAAAGTCTGAACTGAAGAATAAATAAAAATATTCAATAACATCTAATAAAGCACTATTCATCAGTTGTAAACACACATACGTCTTGAGAGAAATAAACGGTGGTGAAAAATCACTGCACGTAGTATTACTGCAATTATAATGATCAATCATGAAATGACACGCTGATTTGTATAAAGTGTCCAGATGAGACTGTCCGCCCACGCGGCCGGCGTGCGTGTCGCGAAAACATTGTTCCGGAAGAACTTTTCCACGGCTGAGGACTTGATTGGGGTATCATCCACTATTCGTCTAACATTCTTGCTATCCGATTTACAAGTACAAAAGTGTTTTTGCGAGGGCCACTGGACACGCACGCCGACCGCGTGGAAGGACAGTCTCATTCGGACCGAGTTTATTTGCCAGATCATGACAGTTGCCAATTGAAAGCTACTAAACCTGCCTGACCCATATGTTTTGTGTTCAACTAAGCTACCTTTTGATATTTTGTGATCATATTCCATGCCATAAAAAGGCATAACATATTGAAAAACAACAAAACTCAACCTTTAAAGGCTGCAGCTTAACTGGATTTGTGCTTACCACATACAGTGCGTTTCATTGTTTATGAACAACCTACTTTTCAACTATATTTTTCTCCATCTTGAAGCTGGGCATTTTTCACTAGCATGAGCGTATTCAGGGTGTCGAAAAACCTTTATACACATGCCATCAGAATTTTACCTCTTTGAGAACTTTTTTTTTATAGCAATTTATAACAATTTTTCAATTTTCGACCGTTTCATTGTTTATGAACACTTCCTACTAACAATGTTTAATACAATTCCCCTTTTCAACCTACCTATATAGGTTGGTCGAGAAGGACGAGGCATTTCTTGTCTCAATATGGCGCGCGGCTGTCGACTCTCTACTGTGGAGAAAGCTCAGATCAGAGCCCTTAAAGATGCCGGCTTGGGCCAAGTCATATCGCCGCCCAAATTGAAAGAAGCCCTGGCGTCGTTTACACTTATTTGAAAGATAAAGACGCCCACGAACAAAATTCATCTTGGGACGTGTGCAAAAGTTCTCCCGACGGGACGTACGCCAGATTTGCAAGCGATTATCCAACAACGCGGCTAGTGTAAATCAATTCCGTGCAGAATTGAGAGTGCCTGTATCGAAGTCTACCGTCTGGAAGGCTATTAAACGCAACGGAAACATTGTGAGAGAGAGAATGCAGAAGGCTCCATACCTCACCAGATTCCACAGAACCGCTCGTCTTCGATTCGCGCGAGAGAACATGACGACCGATTGGGATAAGGTGAGGCCGTAGATAGAATAAAGGTCAGCTCACTTTATATTTACGAGAAGTTGATTTCTGGTGTTCAGGTGGTCTTCTCAGACAAAAAGAAGTTAAACTTGGATGGCCCTGATGATGTGAGATCCTACTGGCGTGACCTAAGCAAGGAGCCCAGGTACTTCGGTAGGCGGAACTTCGCCGGTGGCTCTTTGATGGTGTGGGGGGGGGGCATTTAGTCGCGAGAACACACTCGACCTTGCCTTCGTATCCTGTCGCATGGACACAGATGAGTATAAGGGAATGTTGGAGCATCACCTTCTGCCGTTTTTGGGAGGTCGCGGACAGAAACTTCAAATTTCATTAGGATAACGCAAGCGTGCACCGTAGCAGAGCGACTTCCTCTTGGCTTCGTGAGCAAAGAATTAAAGTTATGGACTGGCCAGCATGTGGCCCTGACTTGAATCCCATGGAGAAACTGTGGGGGATCATCTTGCGCAAAGCGTACGCCAACTGCGAGCAATTTCACTCGATTGACGAGCTCAGAACTTCGATCCTCGAAGCATGGAGTGAAATCGACGCCGCGGTACTGCGTAACCTAGCGGAGAGCATGCCAGCTCGGCTTTTTGAAGTAGCCATGAAACATGGAGCTCATGTAAACTACTAATTAGTGCGTACTCAGGCAAACCATCGCTCCGGGCGGAACCGGCTCCTCCAAATTATAGCGTCATCGCCCGGACAGCGGCCGAGGGGCCAACTGGCACTGCGGTACCTGTCCGGTGCAAGTTCGCCTCTCGGTCGCTCTCCGGTCGCTTTCGGGGCCACAGCGGTGCCATCGCCAGAGATAGAGAGACGCGGGATTGGTTGTTCTTTGAGTGATAGCGTGCGAGCCACGTTATCACTCAAAGAACAACCAATCCTGCAGGTATAAAAGGCGGCTCGCCTCGTGTAGACATGTAGTTGGCCTTTCGAGGCCACTCTTGAGAGGTGACCTCGGGTCACTCTCAGGATGACAATTTTTGGCGGCCGAGGGGATCCCCCATGGCCCGCGGTGGGGAAGGCTTCCTCATTGCGGACCATGCTGGGATGGTATCCTTGTCGCGGCCTGTGGCAGGATTAACCTCCTGACCCACAGGCTGTAACAGGTACCTTATCCTTTTAACAGGCTTAATCCTCTCCAGAAGAGGCGGAAATAAAGAAAAAATGGCAATTAGGAAATTTTTGAAAATCGCCCGAACAGAGACCGCAGTGCCAGTTGGGACCGAAGATCGCTCCGAGCGATACTGCTGTGGCCCGGAGAGCGGCTGCTGTGGCTCGAGTAGATGGCTAATTTTCGCTCGGAGCGGAGAGGCAGCGCCGCTCGAGTAGCTCTCCGGTACCGCTCGTAGCGATGGTTTGCCTGAGTAGTTATTGTGCTTGAAGAATGAATTGTTTTGTTGAAACTTGAATGTTCATAAACAATGAAACGGTCAAAAATTGACAGATTTGTTATAAATTGTTATGAAAAAGTTCTTAAAGAGGTAATATTCTGATGACATGTATATATAGGTTTTTCGACACCCTGAATACGCTCATGCAAGTGAAAAATGCCCAGCTTCAATCTGGAGAATAATATAGTTTAAAAGTAGTTTGTTCATAAACAATGAAACGCATTGTATTACTACTAGGCTGAAACAAATGTTTCCCGCCACTTGACCCTGACAATTTTCAAACCCTTCAGCGTTGGTCCTTCGGCCAAATGCGATATTCCTATCCAAAACACAAATTCCTTTCTATCTAACGCTGCTTTCCACTTTGGCCAAAGTCTGCTCATTTGAGAAATGTATGCTATAATTAAGTGGTATATAACATTCAGTACCGAGCATCTTTGAGTGCTTCTAGTTGCTTTGAGGTAAACCACCAAACCGGCCAAAGTTTACAAAATATTTGAGCAACCTTAGAGTTATATCATAGCGTTTGCTTAAAATTTCGACAGGGCGTAGTTATAGAAATTTAGCCGATTTAGTGATTTTGCAACTCCGGCTTATCCGAAAAGTTTCGGCCTGGAAATTTTAAAGTTAAGTACAAAAAGGCCATGTCTCTCCTCCACAGTATTTTTGCGTCAATTATCGATCCTTTTTTCTCTAAAACCTATGAAAATGGCGGAAATCAAATTTTCAAAAAAAAACTACCTACAAGTGAAGACAGAAATACAGTCGGCATGGATCCTAGTGATACTTTGCATTCCGCCATTGGAAGCTGGCGCGAACTCGTTGCACCTGTGTTATAGCATATGGCGCCGAGTTTGTGCCAACCTTCAATAGGAATCGCAAAGTATCACCACGGTCCATACCGGCTGTACTATTGAGTGGGGACTTGGCCAATATACTTAACTTTGAAATGTAGAGGCCGTAACTTCTCGGATAAGCCGGAAAAGATCGTAGTCGCAAAATCACGAAATTCGCTGAAAACCAATAATTACGCTTCGTCGAAACCTTCCGCAAACGCTTTCATTTAAATCTAAAGTGGCTCAAATATCCTGTCAACTCTGGCAGGTTTGGTGGTTTACCTCAAATAGAATAGAAGCACTCACAAGGGAACCACAATTAGCCATAGTAACCATTCGGAGTGAGATGTATACACGATTGTAGGTCCAGGTAAGGTAGTAAACATATATCAATACTAGCTGCCTAGACCTCCCACAGAGAGCGCTGTGACCCGCCGAAGTTTGCTCCCCGCAGAAGAGGGGACACGTCTACGCGGGGTAATCATTCCACGGTGTGGCAGCCGTGGTATAGTGGTAGAGCTCTCGCTTCGTGAATGGGCTATGGAGGGTTCGATCCCCGAGCCGTGCGAAATTTTTGCATTTATTTTTCTCCTCGGAATTTAATGATTTTCTTATCTTCGACATTTTTAGCACTTTCGCACATATAATCAGGTTTCGGAAATACAATTTTAGACACATTCTCTCGACGCATTCTGTTGCCTTGATCGAAGAATTGCGTTGTTTTCTCTTCGTTTGGCGTTGAAAATGGAGAGAAAAACTTTATCTCTGTTGAACCACTTGCACCCACAATAGAATGTTTAAGTGACTCTAGTCAGGTGCAGTCTGAGCGGACTGTTAATCAACGGTGCTTGTGATATATTGATTAGAGAGATCATGAGATTTTCCCGTTCACGCGCCGTCTACCGCCTATTGATTATTCGCGATGGTTTTCCGTCCTGAAAAGGTTGTTTCTCTATTAATCGCTGAGTTTGGACAGCCTTTCGACTGTCAAGATGCTTGTCGCGAAGAGAAGAAGATTGCGGAAAAATTCATACGTATACTACGCGACTGCATCTTGGCACACTGCGACGCCGACTCGGAAGAAGACCTGGATAGCGATGCTGCCGATGATCCAGACTGGAACGGCGAAGACGATTACTTGGGTGGAAACTCCTCGGTTGAAACAGGCGAAGATGTAGTGATTTTCGGGGACGCTTATGTTCCAACGGCCAGGGTGTGTTTAACTACTAGTCAGCTTTGAGAATGTTTTTTGTTCCAAAATTCATTTTCCATTTGGACATATTCTAGGTTGGAGATGCTATTGCCTTCTATCGAGCATCAGTGAAGGGTAGTCGTACGCTGAAGGTTATGCAACATAATTTCCGATGGATCAAATGTCGGAATCATTTGACGAAATTGCGAGCGATTGAGGAGCACGACGTGCAGAGGTTTCAGCGGGCCGCAAAACTTAAGAATCTCGCCAATCTGCTTCATGAAATTGTTCAGAGCAAGTTTCAAGCAGGTGTGTACTAATGTAATAACACGGAGAATATTGTCACACAAATTCACTCGAATATTTTTGAAGGAGTATCGCTGCATGATCACGACCTTCGTTCGCTGGCTTTAAACCTCGCACGTCAACAAAACATTGAGAACTTTACGGCGAGCTCAACGTGGATTGATTCATTCAAAAGATGTTATGGAGTCGTTTCAAGGAGAATTACAACGTTCGTGACAAGACGGACGTTCAGATCCCGTGAAGATATAGAAATGCAGGCAAGAGAGTTCGTGGAATCCGTGAAAAATCGACATGAGAACGCTTCCTTTGGCCTGTTTTTGTAATGGGGACCAATCCGGCTTTGCGAAAGAAATGACCACGGCTCGAAGTCTGGCACCAGCCGGTTGTAAAAAGGTAAATAATAGCTATTGCTTTGATTACCCCCTTCAATAAGCCAAATAACCGTCATCTGGCTTTATAGGTTGAAAGAATAGTGGATAGCAAAGCGGCAACCACGCACTCCTACACAGTGTTGCCACTAGTCTACGCCGATGGCAGACTTGGAGACAAGCTGTTTGTCCTTCTGCAGGAAAGAAACGGAGTTTTCCCTCGTCAAGGTCACTTTGAGGCTCCAAACCTCGTTGTTCGAGCTGGTACCACTCACATAATGACGAAAAATCACATGGTGGAGTGGTTGAGGAGCTGCGTATTTGTACCTGGAGGACCTCGTGAGACATATCTCATTGTGGACTCGTGGTCGTCATTTCGTGATGTCGAGACCATAAACAAAGCAGTTCCCGAAGGTAATTAATTCACTCTAGTCCTGTAGGTAAATTCCACTCATGCAAACCTAGTTTAGGCCATCGCGTAGTTGTACGGAACATCCCTCCTGGTGCAACACGATGATTCAACCTCTCGACGTCTTCTTTTTCGGGCCATTGAAGAATGTCGTGAAGAGAATCCGAGCACATATACTCGTTAACGACATCGATTTCAATGTAGCACAAAGAGACAACATTCTCATGGTGATTTCGCAAGTCTACAGAATGTTTTGTGCGCCGAGATTTGTGAATTTCCTCAAGTACTCTTGGCATATGGCAGGGTACGTAGACGAGCGTCCAGGTCAGTTTGACACTCCGGGAGAATACCTATTCCGGCTTGAGGCCGCAGACTGTTTCGAGGACGGATGTCAGTGTACGGTTTTTATTCGATGCGCCGTTTGTGAACATCATTTGTGCTTTTCCCATTTTTTCGTATCGTTCCATCAGTGTTAAAATGAATTTTCGCTCTCCATTTTCAACGCCAAACGAAGAGAAAACAACGCAATTCTTCCATCAAGGCAACAGAATGCGTCGAGAGAATGTGTCTAAAATTGTATTTCCGAAACCTGATTATATGTGCGAAAGTGCTAAAAATGTCGAAGGTAAGAAAATCATTGAATTCCGAGGAGAAAACTAAAAATGCAAAAATTTCGCACGACTCGGGGATCGAACCCTCCATAGCCCATTCACGAAGCGAGAGCTCTACCACTATACCACGGCTGCCACACCGTGGAATCATTACCCCGCGTAGACGTGTCCCCTCTTCTGCGGGGAGCAAACTTCGGCGGGTCACAGCGCTCTCTGTGGGAGGTCTAGGCAGCTAGTATTGATATATGTTTACTACCTTACCTGGACCTACAATCGTGTATACATCTCACTCCGAATGGTTACTATGGCTAATTGTGGTTCCCTTGTGAGTGCTTCTATTCTATTTGAGGTAAACCACCAAACCTGCCAGAGTTGACAGGATATTTGAGCCACTTTAGATTTAAATGAAAGCGTTTGCGGAAGGTTTCGACGAAGCGTAATTATTGGTTTTCAGCGAATTTCGTGATTTTGCGACTACGATCTTTTCCGGCTTATCCGAGAAGTTACGGCCTCCACATTTCAAAGTTAAGTATATTGGCCAAGTCCCCACTCAATAGTACAGTCGGTATGGACCGTGGTGATACTTTGCGATTCCTATTGAAGGTTGGCGCAAACTCGGCGCCATATGCTATAACACAGGTGCAACGAGTTCGCGCCAGCTTCCAATGGCGGAATGCAAAGTATCACTAGGATCCATGCCGACTGTATTTCTGTCTTCACTTGTAGGTAGTTTTTTTTTGAAAATTTGATTTCCGCCATTTTCATAGGTTTTAGAGAAAAAAGGGAACCTCGCTATTCAGGTATGAGCTTTTGAGAGACTGTGAATGTTTCTTGGTCAACTCGGGTACGCTCTCTTCGAATCTGAACTCGGATTTTGCTACGGACATCTCTGAACGAAGTTATAAGCGTTTTTGAAGCTTCGTGAAAAGGTAAGGGTACCCATCAGCCAATTTTTAGGATGGTTGGAAAAACATTTTCGGATTCGGCTCAAAACTTTCAACTGGGAAATGTTCAGGGCGTTGAACGCGACTCTGGGGTCTGTTTGTCGCTAGACTTATGGTTACTGTAGGCATTATGCCTTTTACTGACTTCACCTACCTTAAAATTTCGAAAATCAAAAAATGGACCTCAAATTCGTGTTCGGCGTCTCAAATAACACCCACGGTGAAATTTTGAGTCAACTTTGACCAAGCTACCGTATATGCACCGTAACCTGCCGTAATCTATCAGATATCGATAAAAGGATTACAGATTCTTGTTTAGCACTGCAAATAACCCCCAGATCAACAGTTTGAGCCATATCTATCGTAGCCCTCCGGAAATCGGCAAACGTCGCGATTTGCCATCAAATCCCCCCCCCCCCGATGGGAAGCTTTGAACGAATCAAGTCAAAAAGCTCGGAAAATCGTCAAATAAACCATAGATTCGTGATCAGCGCCTCAAATAACCCACCTGGAAGGATTTTAAGTGAAATCTGCAACCTTTTTTTTCACGCTTTCAGAGGTATAAATAAGCGCCCAACCGAAAATCCGCACAAGTCCAAACAGCTCTCAGTCTGTGCAAAGTTTGGAAAATGTGCCTTCACTCGAAATTTGCTCAGTGGGGTAGTTTTGGGGGCTCAATACATGAGGTTCGTTTCCGGAATTCGCAAACCCTAATGCGTGTTTTTGATAGAAAAAAGGCGTGAAATACGAACTCTGACCGGCTATAACTTTTTTCGCAGTTGTCCGCAGCTAAATTCGAGTTCAGATTCGAAGAGAGCGTATCCGAGTTGACCAAGAAACATTGACAGTCTCTCGAAAGCTCATACCTGACTAGCGAGGTTCCCCAGTCAGTACTGATGATTACCACTGAATTACAGCATCTACTTCGTGATTGAGCAGGCTTTGGCCCAAGTGGAAGGCAGCGTTGTATAGAAAAGAATCTATGCTTTCGATCGTTATATCGCACTTGGCCGAAAGGCAAACGCTGAAAGGTTCAAAAGTCGTCAAAATCAAAAGGCGGGAAACTTTCTCTAAGACATAATAGTTTTTTGGTGATTGTTGTTGTGCCTAAGCAATTCTTTTGCCAAGTAGCTGATGAATGCAGAGCGGCCGTCGGTGGTGTAATGGTAAGACTCTTGCCCGGAAAGCGATGCGAAGCAGGCTCGATTCCCATCTGACCCCTAAGCTTTGTGTTCACCTCCGCAACTTTGTGATAGCTCATAAAATGTTTATTCATAGTATGCAAACCAGAAAACTCAATGCTATTCAATTGGAGAACAAGATCAAATGGATTCTGATGATGGTGAACACAGCCTTTCCAGGATAAACTTTGTACAACCTCGATAGCAAAAAAATATATAATTTAAACGTTCCTATCCATATTTTCAACAGGATAACCCGATAAATTGTCCGAAGGTGAACTACAGTGCATAACTGAGAAACTGAGACTACGTGGGGGGAGGGGTATACAACATTTATTCTCCCCCCATATCTTCTCAATTGGGAGTACATGAGGGAACAATGCTGAAGTGTCCGACCCGACAGAAGTCGGCGAATGTCTGTGGAGGTGAAGTCGACAAAGGTGTGCGATATACCCTGTCCCAAACGAGATGGCAAGCAAAGACTCCAAAGCAGCAGCGCTCCCTCTGCGTCTCTGACATTTTTGGATTACGGTAAGACGTCGCGAACGCAAACACGTAGCACGCTTACCGAAATCCAAAAACAGATTCGACGAGTTCTCCAAGTTCTCGCTTCTTTTTTCACATACTTCATTACTCTTTTGCGTTCGTTTCGCTCGAAATGCTCCCGATACTCACTCTCGATACATAAATTCTTCTTTACGTGGCAGGGAAGTGTTTCAGGATATTGATAACAGCTCGGAGGACACGAAGTTTTCCGTTTGTGGATTAAAATAAGATATGCTACGTATTTGCGTACGCGACGTCCTACCGTAATCCAAAAATGCCGGAGAAACAGAGGGAGCGCTACTTCTTTGGACTCTTCGCTTGCCATCTCGTTTGGGAAATGGTATAGATAGCCAACTAGCAGGGTTTCGGAGCAGGGTTGAGCAGGCCGTTGCGACCGGTGACCAAAATTTTACGACCCCCTGTACACCAAAATTTTTACGAACTCCCCTGGGATGAAAAAACTTTTAGGACCAAAATCGTGGCTTATGGTCGGCTAAAAATTAGGATTTTGAAATTCTTTTTTTTAAGTCAACTTCAACATAACAACAGACCTAGTCACCAAATTTGTGGGGTCCCAAGCCAGTGACGCACTACCGCAATCCCCATTTTACCGCCGTAACAGATGACCACAGCCTTGAAATAAAGTAGAGAACATATTCGGATACCAAATGAAATCTGTGACTTAGATGAGTAAGATGACTTATAACATGAAGCGAAACAATTTAGTAACTATAATTGGCACCTAGTAAACTGTGCAAGCCACAAAATGACACGTGGGCAACGACTAAATCCCGTTTTGATGACATAGAAACAAGCATAATTAAATATTCTCACATCAACTCATTGAGATGTTAATTTTCTGAAGACCCTAAGAACAGCTCAAAATAATAGGAGGGCAAATAAAAGTGTTACCACCCTTGTCAAACGAGCACGACATCTCCCATAATATCGCCGAGTTTGAACTGTGACACAATTTTAGACAGCCTGCTATTGTAGAAATCCAACTGTTGACGAATATTTGAGATTGAGTACGGAACGCAAGTCAGAATTACATTGATCTTAAAAAGGAATCCTAATTTCCATCGAAACCCGCTCAAAATAAGCTCACCTCTCTGACCATTCGCATTTCGATACACGTAGGAAACACTTCCGTGAATATGGCAATAGTCTGAAACACTACACACTTCCTGAAGGCAGCATATGCGCCCTTGAACATAGCTGGCGTAAAATGACCCGCAAATCTGCCTCCACAACGCCAACGCCCTTAAAATCGCACAAAAACGAGCTAGGAAAGCCTTACTTGCGCAATCCTGCTAACTCCCATCTTTATGAATAACAGAGTGAAAAGCGGAATACAACAAAGCCACCTATAATTGAGAGTTACAGAACTATAAAATAGAAGTCGATAATAGAAGCAGTCGGATCGGTCACATAACAGCATGTCTAATTACTAATCGATTTCCTCGCTCTAACACAGGCAATGGCACGATAATGGGATAGGTTCTCTCCACACACAGAGGGAGGAGATAACCCGTTTTTGCAGTTCGACACGTGACGCTACTCAGTTCAAGCTATTTGGTCCCGAGTGGAATTAGCGCTGCAAAAGACGAGACAACTCCTCCCTCGGTGTGTAGTGAGCCCCTGTCCCCACGATAATAGCCAAATAGATCCCTGCTAATCCGTCGAAATGGACGGAGCGGGCCTATCCGGCTACTAGCGTGTCGTTGCCAGCGTAAGAAAGGGTATATCGATTAGTAAGAAGACATGATATTTGATAACGGATCCGGACGCTTTTCCTTTCGACTTCCACTGGATAAGGCTGTAACTCTCAATTATAGGTGGCTTTTTCGAATTCCGCTTTTCATTGTGCTATTGATAGGATTAGGACTTCGCGCAAGATTGCGCAAGTAAGTTTTCCTAGCGCGTTTTCTGCGCCTTCAAAGGTGTTGGCAACAGGGTCAAGCGGATCGTCAGAATTCGCGTTTTGCCCTCAAAAATTCCCCCGATGAGAAGCATTTCACAAATAAAGTCGAAAACTTCGGAAAATCATCAAATGAACCTCAGATTCGTGATCATCACAGCAAATAACCCCTTGAAGAAGTGTGGGTCATATCGGAAACATTATTGGGCGCTTTGAGAACCCCGAATTGGCAGAAGTAAACGTTCAACCAACAATCCGCACAAGTCGAAAACGCATATTACTCTAAAGTTCGAGAAATGTGGCGCTGAGCACCATTATGAGGTCCGTTTCCAGATTTTCAAAGAAGACTACCGCGCGTTTTGGAAGGTACCGTCGGAATGGACCCTAACGAGACTTTGCGTTCCCCATTGAAAGTTAGCGCAAACTCGGTGCACCTATGTTATAGCGTATGGGACCGAGTTTGCGTCAACCTTCAATGGGGAGCGCACAGTCTCATTAGGATCCATGCCGACGGTACAATACGCACAGAAAACAACTGTCTTTAGCTTGTAACTTCCTTAAACCAGCAGCTAGGATTTCAGTGCCGAGATTTCGGTGCCATTTTTCAAAAATTTGGTCACCAAGGAGGGAGTGAACGCAGCTCCGTGGACGTCTAGGAACACGGGCTGCTTGACCCTCGTAGGCGTTATGGTGGAAGGCCCAAATTCCATCAGAAATCAGCACGAAAGTTCAAAACTCAAATCAATAACTGGAAACTCTACTAAAAACTACTTCTTACCTCGCGTAAACTAGTCCCAGCATCGTCTCGATCATGCGAAAGTATGTTGACAACCAGTGAACCTAAAACCCACAGTGTGATTAGCGGCACCATGAAGGGAGGAAGAGAGCTTTTATAGCAAACTCGTTTGAATACCTGACGCTGTCAACACGCCTTTAAGCGCAGTGGCAACCTCCTTGTTTCTGAAACCCTTGGCTGGACATGGTGCCCTGATAGCCTCGTCACAAGCGTCCACAACCACTACATCGAACTTCTTTCCTGAAAGATAGAAACAAACAACTGAGATCGGAGAAGTTCGAGGAATCACTGATCGCTCACCTGCTTCACCAGAATTTCGGACAAACTTTATACCATCGTCCACAACCACATGATGATTCTTGGACTCCTTTATATTGAACCAGTTCCTTGCAATATCAACAACAGTCGGATCCAACTCTACCGCCATAATGTCAACCTGAACGACGCATTCGTAATGACACCCGTAACTGCGCTCACTTCATGACTTATTGACCGACGTCATTGATTTATCGAATTGTTGTGCACTTGTTTATATGGCTTATGACCTACATTAATTCATTCAAATATTAGGTAGAAACAAAAAAAATTCCCGCCACTTGACTTTGACGATTTTTAAGCCTTTTAGCGTTGGTCCTTTGGCCAAGTGCGGTATGCCGATCGAAAGCAGAAATTCTTTTCTATCTAAAGCTGCTTTCCCTTGGGGCCGAAGCTTGCTCATTTGCAAAAAATAAACTATAATTCAGTGGTAATCATCACTACAGAGCATCTTTGAGTGCTTCTATTTACTTTGAGGTGAGCCTCAAATCTGCCAGAGTTGAGGGGATATCTGAGCCACCTTAGAACTAGATGATAGCGTTTGCGGAAAAATTCGACACAATGCAAGTACTAACTTTTAGCAAATTTTGTGATTTTGCAACTTTGTCTTTTCTGGCTTACCCGAAAAATTTCGTCCTCAAGGATTCAAAGTTAAGTAAAATGGCCAAGTCCCCACTCAATAGCATTTTTTAGCCAATTATAATAGTTTTTTTTCGGAAATTCAAAAATCGCCACTTTTATTTCGAAAAAAAGATCGATAATTCACAAAAAAAAACTACTCAGTAGGGACTTGGCCATTATACTCAACTTTGTAGCCTCGATGCCAACACTTCTCCGATAAGCCAGAAAAAACCGAAGTCGCAGAAGCACAAAACCCTCTAAAAATCAATAATTATGCTCCGTCGAAATTTTCCGCAAACGCTATCATCTAGTTCTAAAGTGACTCGAATATCCTTTGAACTCTGGCAGGTTCGGTGGTTTACGTCAAAGTGAGCAGAAGCACTCAAAGGTGCTCAGTACTGAAGATTACCACTGGATTATAGCATATATTTCGCAATTGAACAAGCTTTGGCCCATTGAACCCCCTTAGATAGAAAAAAATTTATACTTCCGATCGGTTTTCCGCACTTAGCCGAAAGACCAACACTGAAATGTCTAAGAACGGTCAAATTCAAGTGGCGGGAAACTTTCGCTTGAGCTTAATATATAGGAAGTTCATATATATAACCAGATCTACCACCCTGCACACTAACCTCAGGTTTCAGAACCTTCAGTACTCCATCGAGGCTTCCTCCACCGAGACCGATTTCGAGCACACTTTTCCCAACATCTTTGGAATTCAATGAAAGCGATGTCAACAAAAATGGTGCCACGAGCATTCCAGCTACCTGGAATTGCGAAGAAGCCAGTGAAAAGTTTCTACTCCGTAGTATAATCTGTAGACATACATATTGTGATCGCACCGCAGAATGATCGATATCCCATATCCTCGTATCAGAACTGTCGAAGCTTTCACCTGCAATACTTTAAAAGCAGTATTCACGCCTAAAAATGCTGTCAACGTCAAGGCACGCGTCGAAGGTTTTGGTCTCTTGGTTACAAGAAATGTAAAAAAAAAACCTTGTGCGGTCTGCACTAGGAAGCTCGCCTCGTTGGAGCATCAAAGCATCAAAAACTAGCGAAGATGACCGCAGTTTAGCAACTAAATTGAGGGTTCATGGCGATGGGGGGGGGTCTGGCAAAATGTGCGGAGCCATGAAAGGTTGCTCATATACGGCCATTTAGACTCTTTTTTGACGCTTCCAAAGGCGCAAGCGTCAGTGTAAAAGCCGTATGAGCCTATTAGCGTTATTGTTTCAACAACTTTTAGAAGCGTGTATACCTGGAGGAGGAATGAGACGCACAACAGTGTCACTTTCGTCGGAAAATCCATCCACAAGCAGATGTCGTTCAACAACTTCTTCGTTGTTACTACAAAAAGATGCAGAGTTTACAATGAAACTCACAGCGCTAACAACAGCAAAGAAAAACTTACTCTCCCGTCATTTTTCTGTCGTAGACGCTATAGCAACGAGAAGTCCTGTTGGAGCACTTTTTCGCAATCGCCATTTCATGAAAGGCAACCCTGAAAAATAAATTTTCAGAACAACTGCACTATCACTAATCAGCATACTTGTCTCGAAAACAATAAAAGGGAGACAGGGCGACCCAAGCTAGAGGTCGATTTCAGCGGGCTCGCTACCACACATCAGTTTTCGACTCAACAACAACTACTTAGAGGCACAATCCACCCTTAGAATCGGTTTTCTGTTTTCCTGCTTATCGTGAACAAGACCCCATGCTGATTCCGATGATGTATCTGGAGTCGTACAAAAATCCCTGGGAACGGTGTTATGGCCCCTCAAAAATTGAGCTGCAGCAGCATGGTGGACGAGTTGTCCGAGGCTTGTAACCTCGGTGATTTGCAACGATTTCTGAGCGCGGACTTGAATAAAGAGGATCGGAATCCTTCGCTCATCTTGCCGCTGTTGAGCTATCAAGGTCGCCAAAGGGGCGTGCCGAAGTGGCTTCTTCCTGTGAGAGCGCAAGAGCGGCTTCTTCTAATATCTCGCTTGTTCGGGGGCATTGAGAGGTCGCACATGGCAGGTGCTACATGGGATGGGTCTTCTTCACAACTTCAGTTCAACTGCGCATTACCGTTCAGCCCGCAAAGTGCACGCTGATTGCGAAAGCGTGCTGCGGCGCGGTTGCGGGTATCCTCAGACAGGGATATGTGACCACCCGGGCACCAAAGGCCAAAACCGCTCAGGTGACCCCACATCCCTGTATAAGGATACTCGCAACCGCGCCGCAGCACGCTTTCGCAATCAGCGTGCACTTTGCGGACTGAACGGCAATGCGCAGTTGAACTGTATGTAGAAATCTCAAATTTCGTCCCTGAAGTTGGACTGTACCCTTGAGAGCTACTGTGCTTCCTGGTACAAAATTCCGGTCCGCAATTGCGTCTCGACACGCTTCGCGGCCGCACGCGCTCGATTCTCTGGAGTTTGCAGCGCCAAAGCCGACTCGATATGGCTTTTTTTATAGCGTTTTCTTCAATTTTGTTTAGTTTCCGGTTTCTAAAACCCACCTTGAGTCAACAGATCGGCGGCTGCGGCGCTGCAAACTCTTCCGGCTCGAAAGCGCGCGGCCGCAAAGCGTGTCGAGACGCAATTTCGCACCGGAATTTGGCCCAGAGAAGCACAGTACTCGTATAAAAATTGGCGTGGTGGTGTGTCTGACGGCATCTGGGGCCGTATGCATACCTCTACACGAGCGTCCCCGCGCGGGGATGGGAACGACTCCGAGCCATCCCCGGCATGCACATCTCTCCCGCTAAGGGGTATGGTATACTTTGTCGCTGTAATGAGCGACAGGCATGCAATCTAACACCAGTCGCGGCGGGACCCGCATCGAGCAACGGCAACGGCCGTCGTAGGAACAGATGTCACGTGTGGGTCGCAGCGACGTGTCGCGGAGGGTTGACATACTGCAAATGTGCCATGGCCTGTCGCTACCACTGTCGCTGTGCAGTGCACTGCGACAGATTTAAAGGGCGGGAGGCGGTCGCTGTCGCTGTGCAGAGCGACGCGACCGTGTGTCGCAGAAGTATACCATACCCCTAAGGCCCCGTTCATAGCTGGTCGCTTCGGCTTGAAGTCGAAGCGACCAACATTACTGTCACGATTTGAAATCGCTCCGTGCCACGACTTGAAATCGTTTCGTCCAGCGATTTCAAAGCGCTCGGGCGGGCGTAATTTCGCGTGAAATAGACGAACAATTGCGGACCAAGCCGCGGGAATGAAAAAAAAGCTTTTTTTCTCGGCTTTCCAACTTATTGTTTGACATTGTTGCCCTTACCTTCTAGATAAAAGAGTTTTGCACAGTTTTCAAACAAAAAATAGTTCCAAAAGGGTTGGAATTTGCTTGAACAGCAAAATAAAACTAAAGGTAAGGTGACTAGTTGCTCGAAGCCGGCATGAAATGTAATTTTTCGGTAGCCTCATTACATTTGCTCGTCCCTCCCATCGTGAATGTATGACAAATAATCGTTTTTCCCTTTCACATGCCGTATTTTATGTGAGTGAACTGTGACGTCTGCAATTTTGCGCCACATACGCAAGGTTGTGAAGAAAGATTGCGGACTAGTCGCTTCGACTAGACGAATCGCTTCCATCATGGGAGAGACGCGATTAGTCGAAGCAACCTAACAAAATCAAGCATGTCGCTTCGACCAGCTATGAAGTACCCCAGTCGCTCGGCGATCGCGACTGAAACTGCAAACTGTTCCAAACCGTCGCGGCTCAGTGCAAGATCTGTTGGGGCGATGGGTTTCGTATCTGTTGGCAGTGCCGCGACTAGTCAAAGCGACCTGCTATGAATGAGCCTTTAACCACTCGGACATCGCTGCACGAAACATAATACTCGAGAGTGCGTTTATCGATTTTTGTCAATTTTTTTCGCTAAGGAAAGAAACGAAATGGGAAACCGAGACAATCTAGAACTCTCCTTTGCTTTCCAATGCAACATTTGCCATTCTGCGCTATATGATGCTATTTGAGATCTACCCGATGATGACAACACGGAGAATCGCACCGAGTTTGCACTAATTGTTCTTTGCTCAGCGTCGCTAGCCGAGCGCTTACGTGGTTATGTCAGTATAAATGCCAGCCGCGATTTGAATTTACGCGTTTTTTCTTAAAGAAACCGGCCACGGGTCTAACCATATATCAATCCTGGTGTAATCGTTGGTTTTTTTTTTGAATGACTATTGACCTTCTAACGAATTTTGGGATTGCTTACGAGAATATTTTCATTTTCGTTAGTCGTAACACCCAAAAAGCCCGTTAGTCGATAAATTCGTTAGTCGTAATTACGCACCACCCTGATGGGGAGGGGTAGTAGCTCCGCCGAAGATTGACTCAACGGCCTGCTGAACCCTCCCCCCGACAGGAGCGTGATTTGATCAAATTTTCGGCGAATTTCTCGGACACCTCCCAGAAGCGTGACTTGGTTTGTTTTTACTGTAAAATTTAAGGGGTATGGTATACTTTGTCGCTTTAATGAGCGACAGGCATGCACCCTAACATAAATCGCGGCGGGACCCGCATCGGAGCAATGGCAACGGCCGTCGTAGGAACAGATGTCGCGTGTGGGTCGCAGCGACGTGTCGCGGAGGGCTAACATACTGCAAATGTGCCATAGCCAGTCGCTACCACTGTCGCTGTCGCCGTGCAGTGCACTGCGACAGCGACATATTTGAAGGGCGGGAGGCGATCGCTGTCGCTGTGCAGAGCGACAGCGACCGTGTGTCGCAAAAGTATACCATACCCCTAAAGAAGAGCAATTCGCATAAATTGGAAGATAGAATCGAATTCTCCATAAAATTGATCCTTGACAGTGTATACCCCCCGTCAGAATGGTCCAGTACCGGAGCAGCTTAGACCCCCCTGGAGATTCACGGCCCGCACCGACCCCAGTTTTTTATGATTCCAAACACGCATTCAGCCGAGGAAAAAAATCGAAAAAAAAGAGAAGGAAACCCACCTATTCCGCAGCACTGCTTCATCAACAGCATTCATATACTGAGTGTCGATGACGATGCCATTGGATAGGAAAACATAGAACTGAAAAAAGAACACTAGAGGTCGTACATTTTTTTGAAATTCCAGTATTTAAAAAAATCACCTCACCAAAAAAAACAAATCATTTTTTCCGCGCAAAAAAAAACAAAAATAGAGAATATTATAGATGCATATTTAAAATTTCAAAAATTGCAAACTCACTATTAAATACAGAATTAGGCACATTATCAATGAGACCACGGATATGAAGCGAACCCGATTGATCTTCTTGCTGATTAAGGAATGATACAGTTGTTTTAGGGGTCGTCTGCACGACCACCTCATATTGTGTACTGAAATTGGGTGGTTTTTCAAAAAATGAGGACTGACAACACAATAATGAAAGAGTTGATTAGGAAAATAGCGAATATAAGTATAAAGGAATGAAAAGCCAATCCAAAGAATTGAGGAAAAAAATTTGGGGTAGACGTGTTTGAGGAATGATAGCCTAGCTTACTGCTCAGATTCGCTAAAAAAAGAAAATTTAAAGCAAAATGAAAAGCAAAATGAACGCAAAAAATCCGATTGAAATCTGAATTATTACTGCGGCGGCTGCGCCGCGAATTGCGATTGGAGCGCGTCAGTCTTATGAGGTTAGCTGCAGGTCGGTGAAATGTGCTTTGCAAGAATGAAAAACATATCTATACAGAATATAGAAAAAATATACAAACATACAAATATAAAAACGAACAAAAACAAAATATACAAACATACCAGGTTGTTCAATAAGTTTTTTCGTTCGATAAGAAAAACACAATTTTATAGTTCAAAATACACTTTATTATTCAGTATAATCTCCCTGAACATTAATACATTTGAAAAAAAAATAAAAAAAAACCAAAAAATCGAGTCTCATTCATAGTGATGAATCGACGCACAGCATCCACATTATCCTTTTTAAACGCTCCAAATGTTGCTGAGAAAGTCGCATTCGAATGCGGTTTGTTCCATTGTTAGCGAATGCGGCACCCATTGTGCACACAGCATTCTAAAACCCGAAATTTCGCTTAAAATATGGCTCAAACTGCCTAATGAGATGTGTAGAGCCTCTACTAAATCACTCTTAGTGAATCGACGATCTTCCAAAACCATATCCTGTAATTTGACTATGATTTCTGGTGTTGATGCGTTTTTTTGGACGTCCTTCACGTGCATCGTCTTCAAGGCTTGTACGACCACGTTTAAATTCAGCAACCCATATTTCTACTGTTCTAATTCTAGGTGAACGATCATTATATACTTTTAACATTCGTTCGTGAATTTCTTTTGGTGCTACACCTTCCAAAATTAAGAATTTTATCACTGCACGATATTCAAATTTTTCCGTTGCTGTGACACGGCGACAATAAATGGCTTGTAAACAAAGAACGAATTGACAGATTGAAATGAAACTTCACATACGTTCATATGAAGAGTGTACCAGCAAAACAAAAAAAAAACTTGGGCTAGTAGCAACGCCCTCTCTTATCGAACGACAAAACTTATTGAACAACCTGTTATCTATACAAGTATCTATACAGAAGGCTTCATTACATTTTTCCAACTCCGAATCTGGAGGGAACCTTCCACTCCAACTTTTTCCAGCGTCTATAAGTCGTGTGGTAAACACGAATATGAGACACTTTACCAATTTTTCTTCGGAGTAGATTTTTACGAGTATATTTTGTCAAAGTTCCAAGTCTCCTTAAAGCTTTCCCCAGGGAGGTTCTTCGAAGGTTTTGCTAACAAATCCTTTTTCTGTGTTGAGAATTTTAACTGGTTGCGGTAGGTTATGGTAGGTTTACGAGATTACGTCTGCAGTACCAAACCAGAGTCCTTCCTTAATTAAAAAAGAAAACTTCGGGTTAAGGATCGACACACCAAAAAACTACGCTGGTGAAGTTTCCGCAGAACCTTACCGTAACCTACCGTAATTCTCCGAGAAGGTCAAAATGATTCTCACAATAGTGTTCAGATCTACAAATACTCCACTTAGACGGAGTTTTGACTAAAAAAGAGTGAGTGTAGAGTTCACGTAATAAATTTAGTCCGATGAATGGACGGGCCTGCGACGGTAGATCGCCGCGCGCGAATCGAAACCTCGTTGGCCAGTGATGCCGCCAACAACGCACGGTCAGCCGCCTGGTTCATGCGTCAGACTAAATCGAGTACGGAAACCATGCAGTCCTCACCAGCAAACAAAATTCTGGTCCGCAGTTGCCCCACGCAGCTCGAAGATAATCGTGCTGCTACCACGGGGTCCCAACATGAGCTATCTTCGTACCCAACACGACTAACTTCGAGATGCGGTTGTCTGCAACTGAGGACGAGCTTTCAGCCCCGACATGAAGAGTAGATTCGACCTCTTTATTGCTTTTAGACTACGTTACTGTGCTTCTTTAGGCCTAATTCCGGTCCGCAATTGCGTCTCGACACGCTCTGCGGCCGCGCGCATTCAAACGAAAGAGTTTCCAGCGCCACAGCCGCCGATCTGTTGACTCTAGGTGGGTTTCAGAAACTGGAAACTAAAGAGAATTGAAGAAAACTGTATAAAAAAGCCGTATCGAGTCGACTTTGGCGCTGGAAACTCGACTAACTCGAGCGCGTGCGGCCGCAAAGTGTGTCGAGACGCAATTGCGGACCGGAATTTGGCCCAGAAAAGCACAGTAACACTTTGCCGGAACAAAACGGCCAAACAGCTGTGGAATTAAAATTTACGGACAAAGGCGTTAGTGCTGTTCAGTATTTTCACTGAGCAAACTGTAGCTATGGCACATGGGCCCCAAGTTTATAATCAATCGAAGAGGAAACAACAGATAATTTTCTCTGGGCCACGGTTCCTTAAATTTTTTCGTGTAATTTCCGTGTGCAAAATCAGCGTGATAGGGACTGTCCGCCCACGCGGTCGGCGTGGCTGTCGCGAAGGCGCTTTTTGAGCTTCATAATCGATTACCAAAAATATTTGACGAGTGGTGAATAATATCCCAATCAGCTATTCGCAGCTGAGGAAAGGCTCTTCCAAAATATTGCCTTTGCGACGGCTGCTCAACACGCACGACGACCGCGTGCGAGGACTGTCCCATTCGGACAGACTTTATGTATAGTAAAGACTTCAAGTGCATCTACTGGTGATGTGGTGAAAAACTTACCGTTTTTTTAGCTTGCGGTGCCGATTTTTCTTAAATCAAGAAAAGTCAAAACTTAGCCGTCAATTATGGCGGGACGTCCGCAAACTTGGCACCAAGCCAGCCATGGCTACAGTATCCTTAGTGAATATACGCAACCGCACCACAGGAATTTTTCCGTTGCAATCAGGGATGAGCGGAAATTTTTTTTCTGAACTTCGGAAATCGAAAATCGGAAGAACCTTCTCAATTGCGGAAATCGGAAATCGGAACGCCTAAAACCATCGGAAACCGGAATTCGGAAATAATTTCAGTGAAATTTTAAACTCTCCCCTGGTGACTGTGCGTATAAAAAAAACCTGAACATATCCTTTTTTTCTGAAAATTTTCATGCAAACACAATTAACTCTGGCTTTGTGAAAAGTGAAAACGGACCTCGAATCCGAATCCGGCGCTCGAAATAACCCCCGAGGTTTGGCCAGGAAAAGTGTAAAAATTTCAAATCTTGCGAATATTTCCGATTTCTTTAGCATTCTCAGGCTTTTTTTCGGGAATCGGAATTCGGAAATCGGAAGGCCCAAAACCATCGGAAATCGGAAATCGGAATTCCGCTCATCCCTGGTTGCAACGGACTGAACTAATAGTGAAGTTAGGGTGCTAGTGCAGCAGGAGGGGGGGAGCACTATGGTCCCACGCTTCGCCACGCCCATTTTTCTGGGCCGCCACGCAATTTGAAAACCAACTCGGAGTTTTCCTCCCCTTCCAAAATCAGGAGATTCGTTGCGGCGCAGAAAAATTGGCTTGAACAGGTGTGACACCGAAGTCAGTGTCTTAGATAGAAGTGCATGATCGTAAAATGAGGCTTGTCGCTTGAGTACACAAAATGGGAGGCGTCTAGGAGCAGTATGGCACAACACGCAATGAGCGCCGCGGGACGCGGCTGCGTTCACTCCGTCGATAGACCGCCACGTGCGTTGCTTTTAACCAGCTTAACTACTCCAAAGCGCCAGCCATTCTGTGTATTCGATCAAAAAGCCGTAAAAGAGAGCCTGCTTGTGAGAGCGGTATAGCGTTTGGATACAACGGCTGCAAAATCTGTTCATTCCGTTCAGTGCGTCAATATTTGTTCATGAGTCGAGCAAATATTTTTGACTGCTCCTCCTGCAACACTTTTGGATGACGTCGAAGAGCCTTCCCTTTTTTTGCTGATTAAAAAACTCTGTGGCTGTACTCATGAAACTAGAGAGCCCTCCGGGAAGGTCAAAAGTCGTCCCGCCGCATACAGCGACAGGTTCAAGAAAGCTTCACAGGAGGCTCCCGTAGTTTCATGAATACGGCCACTGCTTGACTTGCTCGAACTAGACGCGTAACAACGTGACGAGTGCTAAGTTGTCTGGTAGCTTATTGATCATTCCACGGCGTCTAGTGTGGGTTTGCTCTCAGCTTCAGTCTTCACTGCTGTTGTTATTCTGTGAGCCCGATCGTATTCACGCTCGGAACTCTTGGTTGGATTGCTCTCTGTCATTGTCAAGAGCTCGAGCCGCTTATCAGGTGATCGGATAGCCAACCATTATCTGTACCTTGACTGTTCTGAGATACGTTACAGGCAATGCCGTTTGAAGGCAGTGTCCACGATAAACATCGTTTTCGAATTTTCACAAGAAAACGAAGGTTTAGAGTCTGACTGTTTCATCAGTTTAGAAAGAATCATGAAAAACGCTGCAAAACATTGAAAATTAGCTCTTCTTCTTGAAAGCTACATTCCAACGGTGGATCAGTTGCGCGGGAACTGGCCTGAATAGACAGCGTGTGCGAATGCGCCCCAATGCTAAAACTCAGCCGCGCTCGCGCTCCAATGCTAATGTAGATGCGGACCAAACTGTTCCTCGCAAAACTCGACCGCGAGCGGAAGGGCTAGCGCGAGCGGACTTCGCAGCCGTATGGAGCTCTTTCGGACTCGTTTTCGTTCGTTCTTCGGACCCCAGTGCTCCCTGAACTTTCGATTTCCGGCCGAAAACCGTGGGCCAAATTTATCGTGGACACTGCCTTTAATGTTCATTTTTTGGATTGAAGTCTTTAGTTCCCTTTTCATAGGTACTGTCGTTATCATAACAAAATTCCGGTCCGCAAATACGGGAACAAGTGGCTCCATCACAATTTTGATTGCATTGCGAATGCGATTGTCCGCAACTGCGGACTGGAATTCCATTCCTATAATGTCAGTAGTACCGATTCTGGACATCCATAGGTTGCTTACGTGAAATTCTGACATGAGCGTTAAAACCTTGTGCTGCCGTTCTCGAAGCCAAATTCCGGTCCGCATTTGCGCACAACGGCTATTGCATCACGCAAAAGGATGGCAATCGTGCTGGGATCACTTGGTCCCGGCACGATTTACCTTTCTCCCAGCACGATTGTCATAGTGTCGGGTGATGCAGCAGCCGCGGTACGCAATTGCGAACCAAAATTCGGCTCCGAGAACGACAGTAAAAGCGTTTATAGGCCTGAAATTCAGATTCCGATAGAGTTTAATGCAGTATTGGTTTAAATAATAAATATGAGGGCAAGATTTTCGTCCCCATCGTATGGTCAACGCGTAATTGTTCGTCGGTTCGGTGTCCTCCGCCGAAGACATAGAGTAGAGTGCCAAGGCAGACACCGACCCGTTGACGGTTTCACGTCGACTTAGTTGGTCGTAGTTCACAAGGCTTTATTGCTTTGGAATTGTCGTAACTTGTATATAAATGACAGAAAACTACCTATTGTGAATGTTATGAATTAATCATAAACACGAAGAGTTGCAATCAAGGTGAACACTTGAGCAATGGTAATTTCTCAACCAATCCTTTCTAGTACCTGGTTGTCAGACCGCTCAGTAGGCACGCTATCTCGCTGTACCCCGAATAATGTGCTCCAATGTAATGTGTTTGAATGTTGAATCTCGGTGAAGACGCGTTTTAGATTGCCGCTCATTACGGTACCGTCCTTCAATAAGAAGCCTATAACAGACCACTGTTTTGTCATCACAGAGCTCGCACTGATTTGATTATCGCCACGCAAACTGTTCGTTTTTATCCTGTTGTGTGCCATTTCCATGGGTTCGTCACTGTACAACACTCCCAATATCTTGTGTGGTGACGCTGTAAAGTTATTTTCGAGATCATCCATTTCCGTAATTTTCAGATTAATTGTCATATTTTTTCCAGTTTGCGGCATATTTGGTGTTTTGTTTTACTCGTACATATGTATGTACGGTGTTTTAGAGGATGTTATTGGTTTTGTCTAACGTAGGTCATAAGGCCCAACATTTGTGCTCCGGCTTAAGCCTTTACATACCTACTTGTTCATAGGTGATTGTTTAATTGCGTACACGTTTAAAGTCACTTGAACTTTAATTGTCAGTCCTTTCTGTTCTAAAATTTTCAGACTGCCTCCCATTACTGGTGTTGAGCGGTCGATAAGAGTCGAAGCACTTACTGAAGTAAAGAAGATCACACTCACTTCGTCTGTTGCTGAGATTGAAGAAGTCTCTGAAAGAGGAGGGCGCTGGTATTTCAAAGTAGCCTAAGCCTGTCATGGAAAAGTTGACGCAGCTCTCCCAACAATGGAGATAACACGGTCTGATAGGTTGACGGAAACCTATGACTTTCCGAGGGCTGAGAATTGAAAAAAGCCAGTCCAGACCATGGTGTGGCTTCTCTTTTCCTGTTGAAGGAGGACCTGAGTTGAAGCATCCCTCTCTAGAAACCCCGTCCCCATATGGGGAGTTTCCCAGCTTGAGGACCGAGGGTGCCCCGCGACGCACAATGTGGTTCTCTACGCTGAGATATGTTTTTGGTATGGTTGTAAGGAGTTGAGTTATTGCTGTGGTGTTGTTGATGAAATTGTTAAGGTGGATCGTATGAGGTACTCAAGATATCTGCAATCCTATCTTTCACATTGTGGTAGACTTCCTTTGCCGAATTGATAGCCCATATTGCTCGCAATGAAGGTGGATACAATTCCTATTTTTCGCCCATGCGCATGTATAATTCGAAAGATTGAAAACGAGAAACCTACCCATTAAATCTTATTATAGTAAATGTGACGTATCAAATGTTACCGACATGACAACAGCAGCGAAGCATTCTTCAGTAAAGGTGAAACATCGATCCCGAAACTGGAGTTGATCGCAATAGCCACGGCATTACAACGTACAGGATGAATATGCGAAGAGTAACTCCTACTCTTTAACTAGGACGTGGAGGGTAGTTACGTTCTGACTGTCAGAGGACAGTTGTTCACACCAAACAAGCCTACTATCAAGAGGTCAACTAAGGGGTCAAAATGTCAATGGCCCTGGAAAGGGTTGGTCAAATGTACTTTGTTTCCAGCCAGTTACGTCCAGCTTTTCTTTCTACGGACTATTTTTCACAGCTTGGCAGCCAGTTCTCTTCGTAAAGCGCTGCGATTGATTATACATATTTGAACTATCGAAGCCAATAAGCTATATTGTGTGCAGATGAAAACTAGTGTGATGAAAATGTATAAGACACGAGTCTAGCAGAACAACTGTTTAAAAATAGCTCTACAATGGGTCGCGGATATTGCGACTGAAAGCTCAGCATTGATGGACAGCTACTAGCAAACTTGCCGGATTTAAATAGAGAAGCCCAAAAAACGATCCACGAATATGGAGAAAACCTAATGCAGAATTCTTACTCTTCCTCCAATGTGGACAGGTTCTCTGATTAACCGAGCCTCTAAATTGAATCGCGGAGCAACTACTTCAGGTTGATCTTTGAAACTCGAAGACCCGTTTGTGATTTCATGATCTTGCCTAATATTGTGAGATCTCAGGATAACCTCATGCGCCCGAAGACAACAGTGCAAGCTAAATTACGGATCAGCAGATCCAGTACATCCGATCCGCCTGCTAAGAAGTCGGCAGTTGTGATCCTACACTCTCATGATACATTCCGACCTACACTACAAGATAACACTCGATTCAGTCGAGGCATATTTTCTACCTTACTCTTGGGCCAATCCACAAGTTGAAAAGAAAACTGAGCCCAGTCAAGTATCATTTGCACCAAATTAAGGGACCAGGGGCAAAAATGAAGCAATGGCGCGCCTAGTCCAGCGCCGGTCATCCGGAGCTGAATAAGGCTTCCGTATGCAACTCTCTAGTGGTGCCCACAAGATCAGTTGAATAAGGCGGCTGGCTGTCATAAGAGGTTCAGGCCGGACTGAGAAGACGTCCACAAGACATGTGCAATGATGGTGTTTGTAAAATAGTGTCGTTGTATTTATTTGTAGGACTACACATTATCGTGTGAAAGAACTGAACAGCTGGATAAAGAATGCCCTCAGTGAGGTGTATTTAGAGACATTCTCCAGAGTGAAAATCGTATTCACCAGGGACCGTTCAGGACTTCCCGTGAGGCTTTTGCAAAACCGTGTTTTGTGTGAAGTGATATTATAACGAACAAATCTGGATAATTGTATTAAAAACGATACCGTATTGATTGTGAACACTCTACTGAGAAGACTGGTTTGACAACCACCATCTACATTGGTATATTGTAAAGCGTCGCTGAAAGGCCGTCTCACATGTATGAAATCTTGCTCTCGCGACAATTTGGTGCTCCAGTAGCGTGTTTTGAATCTCGAACTATGCGCGCACGGGAGCCGGACATTGCTCACCCGTGCGTGCTGCGTTGCGGTCGGTAAGCGTCGCGCGCGACGGGATGGGCGGTGGCGCGAGATCCCCGTTTTTAGATTAAATCAGACAAATTGGCATGTCCTGGAGCGTATTAGCTTTCCTAAGTTTACTTCTTGTTTCAAACGATAGCTTTTTACTCGTAAGGAGCTGTGAAGACTCTCCCAAACGGTGGTGTGTTTTTAGCGTTCACCGCGCGCGCGACACTCACCGGACCGCGACGCGCACGCACGCGGGTGAGCGATGTTATGGAGCCATGCGCATACTCGAAAGCCGTCTCCCGCCTTACGTGGAGTCCTTTGAGAAGAGGACCGACAAACGGCCATTGTTCTTTACTAGTTTAGTTGTTCTCTTTTTGAGTAATTTCTTATTTAGTAAATTGTTCGTTTATCATCTCTTGCACATTGTTACTGATCGGTCACGGTGCAGTGGCCTAAATACAGTTGCGTGGTCGATTTCTCCAAGATTTCGGCTGATTCGGTTCCCAGTGGGGGAAGTTCACTGGCAAAATGCGACATTTAGCGATTTCCAGAATTCTACGGAAGAATCGCTCGAAAATGTTTCCATAGGAGCTGGCTGGAGTGCTTGGCACGTATCGGCGGTAAGTTTATCGAATTTCGTTGTTTAACCGGATGCCATTTATGGTGGAGACTGGTTAGCTTTGCCGAAATCGCGATTTGGCTCAAAATTTCTCTGTAGAGGCTATTTGAACAAGAGTTTGTGACTCATTGGTGGGTTTTTTAAACATTAAGGTAGGTTACGTCCGCTAACAGGCATTATTCCTTTCTTAAAGGCAGCATACACGCTCGTAAGCATAGTCGAGATAACAGCATAGATCGGTCCGCACGGCCCGTACTGTGTCGTCAACGACGTTTGAAGCGCTGAAAACTGTCCAGGATGACAGTATTTGACAATGTTTGAGCAATCTTGCCTTCCACGCCCGTATTTTCACACCCCTTTGAGTAACAGAATGAGAATCGATACTTGTGAAAACGTGTGATAATTGAGAGTGATAGCACTATCAAATGGGAGTGCACGAGAGAAATAGCTCGGTTTACTTGAGTATAACATGTCTGCATACCTAATGACTCTCGTCCACTTTCGAGAATGCCGCTCTACTTTGGCTGACCTCTTGAAATGGAGGATTTTATCAGTGCACAAACATGTTATACTCAAGTAAACCAAGCTATTTCTCTCGTGCACTCCCATTTGATAGTGCTATCACTCTCAATTATCACACGTTTTCACAAGTATCGATTCTCATTCTGTTACTCAAAGGGGTGTGAAAATACGGGCGTGGAAGGCAAGATTGCTCAAACATTGTCAAATACTGTCATCCTGGACAGTTTTCAGCGCTTCAAACGTCATTGACGACATAGTACGGGCCGTGCGGACCTATCTATGCTGTTATCACGACTATGCTTACGAGCGTGTATGCTGCCTTTAAGGGCAGTGTTCACGACGGAAAAGCTGCTCGTTTTTCTTTGGCGGAAACATGGGCTTTGGGCCTCTCTAAGAAGAGTTAGGACGGAAATAAGCCGAAAAGCGGCCAGTAAATGGGGGAAAATCCCGTGGACACGCCAACCCATTGAATCACCCTGCCCACTTCATACAGCAGTTGCCCACCTTTCGTTTCACCACAGGAACAGCTACCGAATTTTCGAATACTCTTCATTCCGAAAGATTCTAACATCAATGTATGGGCATTGTTTCATCTTATTCCAAAAGATTTTTCCATTTCCGACGTCTGGATTGTTCAAAGCCCACAGTCCCATGAAACACACCAAACAGGCGTAATAAAATACTGGAGAGGTTTCTTTAAAGGCGCAGGACACCCAAAAAATTAATTTTTAGATTTTATGCTTTTCTTGGAGAGGGTCACACGCTGATCACAGTGGTATCTCTGAAATCGTTCAAGACTCCCTTTGAACAGAGTTATGGCTCTCTAAAGATGCCTAGATTTTGAGGGTGAAAAATTGGTGGACGAGTTGTCTCAGGCCTGTATTTCTCTTTATTCGCAATCATTGCGTGAGAGAAAGCCAGGATAAGGAGACAGTACGGTGATGGACTGAAGAACGACGACTCGTTGGAATCCATCCATCCATCGAGCCGCTATTGAGTTCGAAAATCTGTAAGGGGGTCGGGCCTGTGGTGGTGAGCGAAGGGGGCCGGGCTTGTGGTGGTCGCTTATATTTCGCTTATTTGGAGGAAATGAGATCAGGCATTTGGCACGTGTTATACACGAGGGGTCTTCTACACAATTATATGAAAATCTCAAAATTCATATCTGAGGGTGTACTGTGCCTTTAAAGACAGTGTTCATGATAAAAATTGTGTTTCAGTTTCCATTAGGAATGGGTAGTGGAGGGGCATACTGTAACGTTGACGTCGAAAGAACGCATGAAAACGAGCCAGGAAAAGCTCCAAAAGAGAACGAAGTTGCCACTTCGAGCGCAAGGCAAACCCCAAAAGCGCATTGCCCGCCCACCGACGTGAACAACTGAATGCTCGAGATCGTGAGATGAGCGATGATTTCCAATCATTAGCCCCGTTCTTCCCTTCATTCTGAACTTCTCTCTTCACTCAGGTCAGCTCGCATAGATCGGCTGCAAAAGACGGAAGTTACAAGCCTCGGACAACTCGTCCACCATGTTTCCTTAGCTCAATTTTTGAGAGACCATAACTCCGTTCCCAGAAGGTCTTGTACGATTCCAGATACATCATTGGAATCAGAATGGGGCCGCTTTCAAGATAGACGGGGAAACAGAAAAACGATTTTTATCGTGAACACTGCCCTCAAGCAGTTTTCCCTTATATTTCAGAATGTTGTGGGATTTTTCCCTATCATCCTTTACGTCGTAGACTTGCCTACTCAAAAACATTGGAAACTAGAATACGGGGTTTTAAACGTGAACAGTGCATTTACAGGCCATAAAACGGCCAAATTCTCACCGTCGACTGCGTACCAGCGCTGCGCGACCGCACGCGCGTCGGAAGCAGACGAGTTTTGCCGCCGCGCGACGAGTTTCGGCCGCCGCGCGGAGGCCGAACGAAATGCGCGGCGGCCAAAACTCGTCGCGCGGCGGCCAAAACTCGTCTGCTTCCGACGCGCGTGCGGTCGCGCAGCGCGTTTTACGTAGTCGGCGGTGAGAACTTGGCGGTGTTATGGTCTGTAAATGCATCCCACACGACGGAAACCGGATTCCAGCTTCTGCGTTCAGACGGACTAGTGTGTTCCTTACGGACCTTAGGTTCGTTAGAGTGGAGAAAGTGGTCCGAGAGGTGAAGGTTGTTGGATGGACCGACGGACAAAAAGGTGAAGGCCGCTTTCTCACAGCAATTCGAAGAATGAACATCAGTATTTTATCACCTCAGCTTTTCGGCCATATCGTCCTTTTTGAGCCTCAAACATTATCAGGTAACCAGTCAAGTCTTACACGATTTTTGGAAGTTTTTTTTGCCGTAACTGCAGTTTAACGTCGCAGTGCACGTTATGGTATGTTTACACAAGGGGTTGAGTTGAACGCAAAACGCGTATGGCTCCGGGCGAGATGAACCAGCATATTCCCTTTCCGGGGAGCGTTTGATCGCACTGCACCACCGAAGCCCCAGCGCCGCTCTCACTCAACTGCTCGGTAAATCTTCACTGAAGCAATCATCCTTTCACCCGCATAACGGGATGAAACAGGTACAACGCCAGAGACTATCTAACTCTATAGACCTATCTAAGACCAGAGACTACCTAAGACTAGGGCATCATCTTGACAGGTCTACGACTGTTAGATAGTCTCTGGCGGTATACCTGTTTCATCCCGTTATGCGGGTGAAAGGATGATTGCTTCGGTGAAGATTTACCGAGCAGTTGAGTGAGAGCGGCGCTGGGGCTTCTTGCAGTGCGATAAGGCGCTCCCCCGGAAAGGGAATATGCTGGTTCAATCTCGCCCGGAGCCGAGCGTTTTGCGACCAACTCAACACCTTGTGTAAATATCACAGGAAGTGTTTGTTGTGACAATGAAATCTTTTGTGGACCCGTCCTTTGCAATTCCCTACTCTTCATTGCCTTGTTATTTCCTTAGGGCTCTAACTAATCCTGCTTTGCATAGAATAGTCTTCTATTTTCGATTGACCCAACTTCCCACCGGTGACAACCACGATGAACATGTTCATCCAATCAGACAACAAGTCCATGCTATAGAACAATGTCACTGAAATACGACGTTTTAATGCGTTTCTCGCCGTTTCTTCGTAATTTCGGCAACACTTGGGGACCAACGCGTTGTTTTATGTGAAAAACTCGGGTACGAGAATCATCGTGAACACTGCCTTTAAATCGGTTGCGAACGACGGAAATTACAAGCCTCGGACAACTCGTCCATCATGCTTTCGTCGTTCAATTTCAGGGAATTTCCGAGGGCTCATAACTCCGTTCCCAGAGGGTTTCGAACCATTTAAGAGACATCATTGGAATCATCGTGAGCCGCCCTGTGGAAAAGCAGAAAAACCGAGAAACGATTTTGATGTTGGACTGTGGTGTCCCTGCGGTGGGACACGCTTTCAAAAACCGATTTCTCCGCCACACGAATGATGTTACAAATCTTCTTGTGCTGAATGTATTAAAGGCAGTGTTCACGATAAATTTCGTCCTCGGTTTTTGGCCGGAAATCGAAAGTTCAGGGTTTCATTGGAGCACTGGGGTCGAAAGAACGAACGAAAACGAGACCAAAAGAACTCCATACGGCTCCGAAGACAGCTCGCTCTAGTCCTTCAGCTCGCAGTCGAGTTTTCCGAGGAACAGTTTGGTCCGCTTCTACATTAGCATTGGAGCGCGAGCGCGGCTGAGTTTTAGCATTGGGGCGCCTTTGCGCACGCTGTCTACTTCAGGCCCATGCCCGCGCAACTGATACACCGTTAAAATGTGGCTTTCAAGAAGAACAGCTGATTTTGGATGTTTCCAAGCGTTTTTCATGATTCTTTCTTCACTGATGGAACAGTCAGACTCTAAACTTTCGTTCTCTGGTGAAAACTCGAAAACGATTTTTATCGTGGGCACTGCCTTCAAGCCTAATTCATTTTACACCAGTTTTTCGCCTGTAACTCTTTAACCGTTCAAGACAGATTTCTGGTGAAGGTTGTTTTTGAAGCCGACGTAAAATTCGAGCGATATAGCAGGCTCCTAACTTTACTTGCTCCATGAGCCAGCCAGGTCGGTGGAGACGAGCTCCATGGTCGGCTCCACGGAGACTCTGCATCTCCTATTTACACCATAGAGGAGAGAGCACCCTATGGAGATTACCATGGAGCTCGGCTTCACCGATCTGGCTGGCTCATGGAGCAAGTAAGGCTAGAAAACCAATATATCACTCTACGCACAATTTTACGAAGATTTCAAAAACATTCTTCACCAGCACTCTATCTTAAACAGTTAGAGTTAATAGGCGAAAACTGGCGTTTCGTAAAATGTAGTAGACGGAAGGACCAGGAAACCATTTATTTATTTATTTAGGTACGCTGTATAAGACACACGCTTAAAAAGAAAAAAAAACTCGAATGAAGAAACATGAGCTCAGATACGCAAAAAACGCCTATGATTTCAGCAAGAGTTTGGCCATTCCCGCTTGAATGTTATCATTGAACTGGAAGTGAGTGTGCTTACTGACCCGAAGATACGCTGAACCCGCCCTTACTGTGAAGAATTTGCATCTAATTGTGGTTTTCGGCCTCGCAAATGATATTTTCCTCTCCCCACCTCGTGTTTTCGAGAGGACTATACTGAAGAAGTGTGAAAATTTAGCACCAGACATCCCGTTCAAAAGCTTGTGCACCATACAAATGTCAAACAATTCACGCCGTGACTCGAGGTTCGCTATGTTGAAATATTGGTTCCGAACCCTGGCATTTGGAATTTTAGAGTACAGAAACCCTCCACGCCGTATTAATATCTTTCTGGTAAAGTTGTTCTGCACCTTCTCTAGGAGAATGATGTCTTTTTTCTTGTACGGAGAGAAGACAACCGTACCATTTTCAACAAGCGGACGAACGTAAACCTTGTACACTCTCAAAAGGACGCTACTGTCTTTTGTAGTGAGAGCCTTAAAAATTTGATAGGTACGGTTGTAGCCCTTTTTGTACAACTCTTTGTAATGAGAATTGAAATCAAGTTTCTCATCATACAAGAAACCGAGATCCTTGATTTGGCTGACTCTCTCAATACCCTGGGCATCTATATTATACGAAGTGGGCAGCACGGAAGAACCAATACGCATCCAGAAAGACTTTCCGGGAGAAATCGGAATCTGCCATGTCTTTGACCATGCTTGTAAACGATCTATAGCTGTTTGCAAGCGCTCTGTATCAAGAAGGGTAGAGACCTCCCTGTAAATTTTTAGGTCGTCGGCATATTTTATTTTTTTAACTGAAAACACTAGTCGACGCAGAATTCTATGGGGATTCCGGAAACAACCCTCACCGAAGGTCTATCTCCAAGTACGATTCTTTTTTCGGGCGTTCCCCCGGTCGTTACCGGTTTTACCAATGATGAAGGTCCCCCTTTACCTGCCCAGAGGTGAAGGTTGGTGTAGTACCTGGCTCTACCCAACGAAGCTACGGTCATGACAATCAGGGTTAAGCAGGCCGATGTGGCAACTTTTGTCGCGGCTACGTCCCCCCCCAATTTTTCATTCTTTCTCAAAAAATTCTCAAAAGTTTACGACTCCCCAGGGGGCCCCAGGGACCAAATTTTTTTAGCTTTATTTAGTGTAAAATTTCAAAGAGAAGCGAAAGTTTAGTTACCAAGAGTTTTGGAAAAAATCCTATTTTTCTTTAAAATTTTCACGACCCTCCTCAAATTTGTTTTTTTTTTCAAAAATTTTACGACCCCATCGTTGTGGCGGGTCACAGCCCTGCTCAACCCTGATGACAATGTCAGTCAGAAAGTTTGGAGTTTGAAAATCGCCTCTGAATGAAGATTTGCTTACCTCAAGACGGCTTCATGGATTTGGGGGCCGACCTTGGGGTCGATCCGTTGTTACAAAGAACAAAACTCCGCGGTTGCTGCCGGCGGGCGTGCCTTGACGCGTTGTAGGGCCCAACGCACACGCCAGTCGATTTCACTTTCGGTATCGATCGGAAGCAGCTGACAGCAATAGACGCAGCACGGCGGTAACCCTTTAAAATTTCGTTCAAATGGCCGTTTTTAGGTAGGAAATCAAAAGCTCCCAACGCTGGGCCGAGGAACGAATCGTAGAAGTGATCTCTGCGTTCTCCGCACAACTATCCCAATTTGATGTCGACGCAAACTTCAAATTTGTTTAGAATTTTTTGAAAATGAGTTTTTCTTGAACGTTTTCGAGACAGCCTTTTGCAACCTTTAGTCACTATAGGGATATGACAACACGAAAACGTCAAAAATCCAAATATGGTTTTCATCGTGTCCGACGTCTTTAAGGTAATCTGTGCTCTCACACTTTACCATAGTGACATTAATAGCAAACCGACAACATTAAAACACATTCATTAAAATGCCAGAAATACGAATAGAAAAAAAGATGATCCTCTGAAGACATTATTAAAATTCCATAAGAAATACTCAGCAGATAGGTGTCTATATTAAAAACATCTTAGAAGGAAGATACACGTATATGTGAATAAATGTTGAAAATTTCACATGAAAAATTCAATTCCCGTATTGAAATAATTGCACACTGAATTTGACAGACAGAAGATCAAAGATGCGCTCAGTACATCGACAACCGAAGTGTAGTTGACATGCAATATTAAATCCAACCGATCGATAGGGTAATAAGGTGTGGTTTTTCAAAAATGGGTAAAATCATCATTCTTATTGCATATAAAATATCTAACAATACAACAGAGATATGCATAGGATTACTTGAGAAAGCAATGGCAAGAGGAAATATGTACAACGGTACCTCTTTTTCTAGGAGAAATTGCCGCGACAATACCAAGTGCCTCCAAGCGCCGATGCGGTTTTATCGCGGCAATATCGCGGACCCGCCGCAGCGATTCGCCTCGCAATAGTGCAGCGATGGCTCCGCGATTGTACCGTTTAGGCCTGATTAACTTCTCCTTATGTACGGTAAAAACCATCCGAATGAGAGACTATCCACCCACGCGGGTCGGCGTGCGTGTTGAGCAAGCGTGGCATAGGCATTTCTCATACCAGTAAATTGGTTGGTAGAGATATCAGACAGATATCGAGTTATGCCCCAGTCAGCTGTCAGCAGCCGTGCAAGGGTCGTCGGAAAAGCGCCTCCGTGACGGCCGCGCGATACTGACGCCGACCGCGTGAGCGGACATGCGCATTCGGACAGACTTAATGGTCCGCGGCACATTACAATCTTGCGAGGGAACAGAATGCTCAGAACTGTAAAAGCTACTGCATTTTATGTTTAAACAACAACTCGTGAGAATCCAGTGCAACGTGAACACCTGTCTTTTTCCTGGAATCCATACCTCAAGTGATTCAGAAAATGGACAATCCTCTATTGAGCCAGGGGTAGGGGTCAGATCATCTTCGGCTCCGTGCCCGGCTTGAACAAAAACGCACACACCGAGTCCTTGTGCACCTGAAAATAAATGAATAAATAATATATAGAAGGAAATAAAAAAAAGAAAAAAAGTGAGTAAATAAATAAATTTGAAAATTTGAGCAAAAAACCGAATAAACTGGTATTTTTCCGAAATTGACGAACATTGTGTATCAAAAACTGAGATTATCAATTGAATGATTGGATAACTAATTATATAAACAAAACAAATAGGCTAATAAAATAAAAAAAATGAATAATTAAGTACATATCCTCTGGTTTGGAGCCAATTTCACTCCGTTCCTTCGCGCGCTTTCGCGGAGCGAAGGTAGAGACAACGAGAAAGTGTGGGGAGAAGGAGATGCAGCATACGCGCGCAGACGCATGCGATTAACGGAAATAAATTTCACTCTGAAATGGAGGATATGCTAAGTGAATAAACGAAAGAAAAAACAATCGAAAACAAAAAAAACAGTCAAAAACAAATAGATAAAATATGAGAGGCTGTGTACTCATAGACTATTTCAATTTAATAGTGGCACATTCACATTATGAGAAAAACCAAACATCAAATTAAAATTCTTCAGCGGATTCAAAAAAGTACTTCACCCTTCAACACCATTTTTTCGGCAAGGATGTATTGGTTAAAAAATTATACTTAATCAATAAATAAACGAAATATTACACATCCTCTATCTTGGAGAGAAATATACCCAGGTCGATCTCGCACGTGTGCACGCGTATGCTGCGTCTACTTTTATCCACACTCTATCGTTTTTGCTACCCTAACTCCGCACACTCATATGAAAAGACAGTAAAATCACTACAAAATAGAGAGTGTGAGGACCAAGCCAATTGTAACACTTTCAAGTTACATTCCGATACTTCAGAGTTGTAATATATAAGAAACAATCAAAAATGTGTTAATGAAATAAATATACAATATAAGAAAAGACATAAATAAATAATTAAACGAATAGTAAAATCCTATATATAAAGAATGGGAACGGCGCGACGAGAAATCCGCGGAATCGGCCGCGCCTGAACTCTTCAGCATTGTCGATACGCAGCGCGGCGTGTCGCGCGCGGCGCCTCACAGCTGATCATTTTCATTTCCGTTTCCACCACTTTGCTCCATTTCTTACGTTTTCAAGGTTTTGGCGATCTGTTTACTCTACATTTTGTTCGCGGCTAATATAAACACTTCGATTTTGCAGCGCTTTCGCCCGCTAAGCCGTTTTTTCACTTATGTGCTCTATTTTTCTTGTTCTGTGCTTAATTTTTTATTTTGACTTTTGTTTTTCGTTTTTTTCTTTGTTCTGTCTTGTTGCTTTGTCATTTTTACGAGAAATTTTGTGGGAGGTTTTGCAGCCAGATTTTTTCAAAGAATTTTTGAACGATTTTTCATTTAGAAAGACGGACATTTCAGCCCTTTTTCAAAAAAAAATGGAGAGATTTCTTCACTTTACGCTCATTTTCTCCTAATTTCTACACGCTCATTTTTTCCCAAATTTTTTTGCTGAAGTACTTTTCACTACGGAGTCATGAAAAATTGCAGGAGACCTCTGAATGAACAAGCAAAATTGAAAAGAAACAAAATTTATTTCGAAAAAATAATAGTAAGAAAAACTTTCATGGTGAGCATTGTGCCCAAAATTCTTCATTAGATTTTTCGACAGAAGAAAATGCAAGATGTTTAGCAAAAAAATCTTTTTCACGTGGCGCATTCTTTTTTATCGGATTTTTGTCTGTGAGAAAAAAAGATTTTTTCACGAAGAAGTTGAAAATGTCGCAGAACTTTCCGGTGAAAATTTTACAACCAAGTTTTTTCCAAAGAACTCAATAATGATTTTCGGGGTATTTTAACTGTTTTAAATCTGAAAAAATCCGCTGATTTTTGTGAAAAAAAAGAGGAGATCAATCACAGATGACTATTTCCACTGGCAGAAAAAATATTCATGCGGCGGACGTTCAAACAAACTGGAAGGAATTTACGTGAAATTATTAATGTCGAAATCAGATAATCCGTTTAACTTTACTAACTATAAACCTAATCAGATAATCCTTACTTTTTTCTGAATTGTCAGTTTCATTAAACATCTATAACTGATTGTATACTTACATCATTGAGAGAAAGGCTGAATCCTCACGCCTGATTGAAGCCGACGGTCCGCATATGGACAAATTGGGTAACTGTTCCTTGCGCTCGCGTCATACATACGCGCTCCAGCGCAACCATCCAAAGGCACATCAGGCGCGAATTTCCTATCGTTTGGCAAAGCCAAACGAATACTACATGTAGGGTGGCCTGCGAAGCCGCACGAATACCATACGGAGGGTGACCGGCGAAGTCGAACGAATACTACACGAAGGGTGGCCCGCCAAGCCTGCCCATCGCTCGGCGGAGCCGATCGAATATTACATGGAGGGTGGCCCGCCAAGATGGCCCATCGTTCGGCGAGGGGGAACGAATACCACGTAGAGAGGGAGGTGGGCAAAGCCGGCCCATCTTTCTGCGATGCCGTACGAATACTACACGGAGGGTGGCCGGCGAAGCCGAACGAATACCACACGAAGGGTGGCCCGCTAAGCCGGCCCGTCGTTCGGCGAAGCCAATCTAATACCACGTGAACGGAGGGGGTCGGCAAAGCCGGCCCATCGTTCTGCGATGCCGAACGAATACTACGTAGAGGGAGGGTGGCCCGGACCATCATTCGGTGAAGCTGAACGAACATTAGACGGAGGGTAGTCGGCGAAGCCGAACGAATACTACACAGAGGAAGGGTGTCCGGAAAAGCCGGCCCATCGTTCTGCGATTCCGAACGAATACTACGTGGAGGGAGGGTGGCCCGGCCTATTGTTCGGTGAAGCTGAACCAATATTACACGGAGGGTGGCAGGCGAAGCCTGCCCATCGCTCGGCGAACATGAGCGAATAATACATGGAGGGTGGCCCGCCAAGCCGGCCCATCGTTCGGCGAAGCTGAACGAATACTGCGTAGAGGAAGGGGGTCGGCGAAGCCGGCCCATCGTTCGGCAGAGACGGGCGAATACTACCTAGAGGGAGGGTGGCCGGCGAAGCCGGCCCATCGTTCGGTGGAGCCAAACGAATACTAACTAGAGGGAGGGTGGCCCATCGTTCTGTGAAGCCGAACGAATACCACGTAAAGGGAGGGGGTAGGCGAAGCCGAGCGAATACAATGTAGAGAGAGGGGGTCGGCGAAGCCGGCCCTTCGTTCGGCGAAGCCGAACGAATACTGCACGGAGGGTGGCCCGCGAAGCCGGCCCATCTTTCGGCGAAGCCGAACGAATACTACACCGAGGGTTGCCGGCGAAGCCGGCCCATCGTTCTGCGAAGCCGAACGAATACTGCGTAGAGAAAGAGGGTCGGCGAAGCCGGTCTATCGTTTGGCGGAGCCGAACGAATATCACATGGAGTGTGGTCGGCGAAGCCGAACGAATACTACACGAGGGGTGGCCGGCGAAGCCGAACGACCACTACACGAGGGGTGGCTGGCGAAGCCGGCCCATCCTTAGGCGAAGTCGAACGAATACTACGTAAAGGGAGGGGTTCGGCGAAGCCGAGCGAATACAATGTAGAGAGAGGGGGTCGGCGAAGTCGGCCCTTCGTTCGGCCAAGCCGAACGAATACTACACGGAGAGTGGCCGGCGAAGCCGCGAATACTAGCTAGAGGGAGGGTGGCCGGCGAAGCCGGCCCATCGTTCTGTGAAGCCGAACGAATACCACGTAAAGGGAGGGGGTCGGCAAAGCCGAGCGAATACAATGTAGAGGGAGGGGTCGGCGAAGCCGGCCCTTCGTTTGGCCAAGCCGAACGAATACTTCACGAAGGGTGGCCGGCGAAGCCGGCCCGTGCTTTTCGGCGAAGCCGACCGAATACTACACGGAGGGTGGCCGGCGAAGCCGGCCCATCGTTCGGCGAAGCCGAACGAATACTGCGTAGAGGAAGGGGGTCGGCGAAGCCGGCCTATCGTTCGGCGGAGCCGAACGAATATCAAATGGAGTGTGGTCGGCGAAGCCGGACGAATACTACACGAGGGGTGGCTAGCGAAGCCGAACGATTACTACACGAGGGGTGGCTGGCGAAGCCGGCCGTCCTTAGGCGAAGCCGAACGAATACTACGTAGAGGGAGGGTGGCCGGCAAAGCCGGCCCATCGTTCGGCGAAGCCGAACGAAGACTGCGTAGAGGAAGGGGGTTGGCGAAGCCGGCCCATCGTTCGGCGGAGACGGGCGAATACTACCTAGAGGGAGGGTGGCCGGCGAAGCCGGCCCATCGTTCGGTGGACCCAAACGAATACTAACTAGAGAGAGGGTGGCCGGCGAAGCCGGCCCATCGTTCGGTGGAGGCGAGCGAATACTACCTAGAGGGAGGGTGGCCGGCGAAGCCGGCCCATCGTTCGGTGGAGCCAAACGAATACTAGCTAGAGGGAGGGTGCCCGGCGAAGCCGGCCCATCGTTCTGTGAAGCCGAACGAATACCACGTAAAGGGAGGGGTCGGCAAAGCCGAGCGAATACAATGTAGAGAGGGGGTCGGCGAAGCTGGCCTTCGTGCGGCGAAGCCGAACAAATACTTCAGGGAGGGTGGCCGGCGAAGCCGGCTCATCTTTCGGCGAAGCCGAACGAATACTACACGGAGGGTGGCCGGCGAAGCCGGCCCATCGTTCGGCGAAGCCGAACGAATACTGCGTAGAGGAAGGGGGTCGGCGAAGCCGGCCTATCGTTCGGCGGAGCCGAACGAATATCAAATGGAGTGTGGTCGGCGAAGCCGAACGAATACTACACGAGGGGTGGCTAGCGAAGCCGAACGATTACTACACGAGGGGTGGCTGGCGAAGCCGGCCCATCCTTAGGCGAAGCCGAACGAATACTACGTAGAGGGAGGGTGGCCGGCGAAGCCGGCCCATCGTTCGGCGAAGCCGAACGAATACTACACCGAGGGTTGCCGGCGAAGCCGGCCCATCGTTCGGCGAAGCCGAACGAATACTGCGTAGAGGAAGGGGGTCGGCGAAGCCGAGCGAATACAATGTAGAGGGAGGGGGTCGGCGAAGCCGGCCCTTCGTTCGGCGAAGCCGAACAAATACTTCACGGAGGGTGGCCGGCGAAGCCGGCCCATCTTTCGGCGAAGCCGAACGAATACTACACGGAGGGTGGCCGGCGAAGCCGGCCCATCGTTCGGCGGAGACGAGCGAATACTACCTAGACGGAGGGTGGCCGGCGAAGCCGGCCTGTAGTTCGGCGAAGCCGAACGAATATTACATGGAGTGTGGCCGGCGAAGCCGAACAGATACTACACGAGGGGTGGCTGGCGAAGCCGAACGACTACTACACGAGGGAAGGCTGGCGAAGCCGGCCCATCCTTAGGCGAAGCCGAACGAATGCTACCTAGAGGGAGGGTAGCCGGCGAAGCCGGCCCATCGTTCGGCGAAGCTGAACGAATACTGCTTAGAGGAAGGGGGTCGGCGAAGCCGGCCCATCGTTCGGCGGAGACGAGCGAATACTACCTAGACGGAGGGTGGCCGGCGAAGCCGGCCCATCTTTCGGCGAAGCCGAACGAATACTACACGGAGGGTGGCCGGCGAAGCCGGCCTATCGTTCGGCGGAGCCGAACGAATATCAAATGGAGTGTGGTCGGCGAAGCCGAACGAATACTACACGAGGGGTGGCTAGCGAAGCCGAACGATTACTACACGAGGGGTGGCTGGCGAAGCCGGCCCATCCTTAGGCGAAGCCGAACGAATACTACGTAGAGGGAGGGTGGCCGGCGAAGCCGGCCCATCGTTCGGCGAAGCCGAACGAATACTACACCGAGGGTTGCCGGCGAAGCCGGCCCATCGTTCGGCGAAGCCGAACGAATACTGCGTAGAGGAAGGGGGTCGGCGAAGCCGGCCCATCGTTCGGCGGAGACGAGCGAATACTACCTAGACGGAGGGTGGCCGGCGAAGCCGGCCTGTAGTTCGGCGAAGCCGAACGAATATTACATGGAGTGTGGCCGGCGAAGCCGAACGAATACTACACGAGGGGTGGCTGGCGAAGCCGAACGACTACTACACGAGGGGTGGCTGGCGAAGCCGGCCCATCCTTAGGCGAAGCCGAACGAATGCTACCTAGAGGGAGGGTAGCCGGCGAAGCCGGCCCATCGTTCGGCGAAGCTGAACGAATACTGCGCAGAGGAAGGGGGTCGGCGAAGCCGGCCCATCGTTCGGCAGAGACGGGCGAATACTACCTAGAGGGAGGGTGGCCGGCGAAGCCGGCCCATCGTTCGGTGGAGCCAAACGAATACTAACTAGAGGGAGGGTGGCCGGCGAAGCCGGCCCATCGTTCTGTGAAGCCGAACGAATACCACGTAAAGGGAGGGGGTAGGCGAAGCCGAGCGAATACAATGTAGAGAGAGGGGGTCGGCGAAGCCGGCCCTTCGTTCGGCGAAGCCGAACGAATACTGCACGGAGGGTGGCCCGCGAAGCCGGCCCATCTTTCGGCGAAGCCGAACGAATACTACACCGAGGGTTGCCGGCGAAGCCGGCCCATCGTTCTGCGAAGCCGAACGAATACTGCGTAGAGAAAGAGGGTCGGCGAAGCCGGTCTATCGTTTGGCGGAGCCGAACGAATATCACATGGAGTGTGGTCGGCGAAGCCGAACGAATACTACACGAGGGGTGGCCGGCGAAGCCGAACGACCACTACACGAGGGGTGGCTGGCGAAGCCGGCCCATCCTTAGGCGAAGTCGAACGAATACTACGTAAAGGGAGGGGTTCGGCGAAGCCGAGCGAATACAATGTAGAGAGAGGGGGTCGGCGAAGTCGGCCCTTCGTTCGGCCAAGCCGAACGAATACTACACGGAGAGTGGCCGGCGAAGCCGCGAATACTAGCTAGAGGGAGGGTGGCCGGCGAAGCCGGCCCATCGTTTTGTGAAGCCGAACGAATACCACGTAAAGGGAGGGGGTCGGCGAAGCCGAGCGAATACAATGTAGAGAGAGGGGGTCGGCGAAGCCGGCTCTTCGTTCGGCGAAGCCGAACAAATACTACACGGAGGGTGGCCGGCGAAGCAGCCCATCTTTCGGCGAAGCCGAACGAATACTACACCGAGGGTTGCCGGCGAAGCCGGCCCATCGTTCGGCGAAGCCGAACGAATACTGCGTAGAGGAAGGGGGTCGGCGAAGCCGGCCCATCGTTCGGCGGAGACGAGCGAATACTACCTAGAGGGAGGGTGGCCGGCGAAGCCGGCCCATCGTTCGGTGGAGCCAAACGAATACTAGCTAGAGGGGAGGGTGGCCGGCGAAGCCGGCCCATCGTTCTGTGAAGCCGAACGAATACCACGTAAAGGGAGGTCGGCAAAGCCGAGAGAATACAATGTAGAGGGAGGGGGTCGGCGAAGCCGGCCCTTCGTTCGGCGAAGCCGAACGAATACTTCACGGAGGGTGGCCGGCGAAGCCGAACGAATACTACACGAGGGGTGGCTAGCGAAGCCGAACGATTACTACACGAGGGGTGGCTGGCGAAGCCGGCCCATCCTTAGGCGAAGCCGAACGAATACTACGTAGAGGGAGGGGGTCGGCGAAGCCGGCCTATCGTTCGGCGGAGCCGAACGAATATCAAATGGAGTGTGGTCGGCGAAGCCGAACGAATACTACACGAGGGGTGGCTAGCGAAGCCGAACGATTACTACACGAGGGGTGGCTGGCGAAGCCGGCCCATCCTTAGGCGAAGCCGAACGAATACTACGTAGAGGGAGGGTGGCCGGCGAAGCCGGCCCATCGTTCGGCGAAGCCGAACGAATACTACACCGAGGGTTGCCGGCGAAGCCGGCCCATCGTTCGGCGAAGCCGAACGAATACTGCGTAGAGGAAGGGGGTCGGCGAAGCCGGCCCATCGTTCGGCGGAGACGAGCGAATACTACCTAGACGGAGGGTGGCCGGCGAAGCCGGCCTGTAGTTCGGCGAAGCCGAACGAATATTACATGGAGTGTGGCCGGCGAAGCCGAACGAATACTACACGAGGGGTGGCTGGCGAAGCCGAACGACTACTACACGAGGGAAGGCTGGCGAAGCCGGCCCATCCTTAGGCGAAGCCGAACGAATGCTACCTAGAGGGAGGGTAGCCGGCGAAGCCGGCCCATCGTTCGGCGAAGCTGAACGAATACTGCTTAGAGGAAGGGGGTCGGCGAAGCCGGCCCATCGTTCGGCGGAGACGAGCGAATACTACCTAGACGGAGGGTGGCCGGCGAAGCCGGCCCATCTTTCGGCGAAGCCGAACGAATACTACACGGAGGGTGGCCGGCGAAGCCGGCCTATCGTTCGGCGGAGCCGAACGAATATCAAATGGAGTGTGGTCGGCGAAGCCGAACGAATACTACACGAGGGGTGGCTAGCGAAGCCGAACGATTACTACACGAGGGGTGGCTGGCGAAGCCGGCCCATCCTTAGGCGAAGCCGAACGAATACTACGTAGAGGAGGGTGGCCGGCGAAGTTGGCCCATCGTTCGGCGAAGCCGAACGAATACTACACCGAGGGTTGCCGGCGAAGCTGGCTCATCGTTCGGCGAAGCCGAACGAATACTGCGTAGAGGAAGGGGTCGGCGAAGCCGGCCCATCGTTCGGGGGAGACGAGCGAATCCTACCTAGCCGGAGGGTGGCCGGCGAAGCTGGCTCGTAGTTCGGCGAAGCCGAACGAATATTACATGGAGTGTGGCCGGCGAAGCCGAACGAATACTACACGAGGGGTGGCTGGCGAAGCCGAACGACTACTACACGAGGGGTGGCTGGCGAAGCCGGCCCATCCTTAGGCGAAGCCGAACGAATGCTACCTAGAGGGAGGGTAGCCGGCGAAGCCGGCCCATCGTTCGGCGAAGCTGAACGAATACTGCGTAGAGGAAGGGGGTCGGCGAAGCCGGCCCATCGTTCGGCAGAGACGGGCGAATACTACCTAGAGGGAGGGTGGCCGGCGAAGCCGGCCCATCGTTCGGTGGAGCCAAACGAATACTAACTAGAGGGAGGGTGGCCGGCGAAGCCGGCCCATCGTTCTGTGAAGCCGAACGAATACCGCGTAAGGCCGAGCGAATACAATGTAGAGAGAGGGGGGTCGGCGAAGCCGGCCCTTCGTTCGGCGAAGCCGAACAAATACTGCACGGAGGGTGGCCCGCGAAGCCGGCCCATCTTTCGGCGAAGCCGAACGAATACTACACCGAGGGTTGCCGGCGAAGCCGGCCCATCGTTCTGCGAAGCCGAACGAATACTGCGTAGAGAAAGAGGGTCGGCGAAGCCGGTCTATCGTTTGGCGGAGCCGAACGAATATCACATGGAGTGTGGTCGGCGAAGCCGAACGAATACTACACGAGGGGTGGCCGGCGAAGCCGAACGACCACTACACGAGGGGTGGCTGGCGAAGCCGGCCCATCCTTAGGCGAAGTCGAACGAATACTACGTAAAGGGAGGTTCGGCGAAGCCGAGCGAGCGAATACAATGTAGAGAGAGGGGGTCGGCGAAGTCGGCCCTTCGTTCGGCCAAGCCGAACGAATACTACACGGAGAGTGGCCGGCGAAGCCGCGAATACTAGCTAGAGGGAGGGGTGCCGGGCGAAGCCGGCCCATCGTTTTGTGAAGCCGAACGAATACCACGTAAAGGGAGGGGGTCGGCGAAGCCGAGCGAATACAATGTAGAGAGAGGGGGTCGGCGAAGCCGGCCCTTCGTTCGGCGAAGCCGAACGAATACTACACGGAGGGTGGCCGGCGAAGCAGCCCATCTTTCGGCGAAGCCGAACGAATACTACACCGAGGGTTGCCGGCGAAGCCGGCCCATCGTTCGGCGAAGCCGAACGAATACTGCGTAGAGGAAGGGGGTCGGCGAAGCCGGCCCATCGTTCGGCGGAGACGAGCGAATACTACCTAGAGGGAGGGTGGCCGGCGAAGCCGGCCCATCGTTCGGTGGAGCCAAACGAATACTAGCTAGAGGGAGGGTGGCCGGCGAAGCCGGCCCATCGTTCTGTGAAGCCGAACGAATACCACGTAAAGGGAGGGGGTCGGCAAAGCCGAGCGAATACAATGTAGAGGGAGGGGGTCGGCGAAGCCGGCCCTTCGTTCGGCGAAGCCGAACGAATACTTCACGGAGGGTGGCCGGCGAAGCCGAACGAATACTACACGAGGGGTGGCTAGCGAAGCCGAACGATTACTACACGAGGGGTGGCTGGCGAAGCCGGCCCATCCTTAGGCGAAGCCGAACGAATACTACGTAGAGGGAGGGGGTCGGCGAAGCCGGCCTATCGTTCGGCGGAGCCGAACGAATATCAAATGGAGTGTGGTCGGCGAAGCCGAACGAATACTACACGAGGGGTGGCTAGCGAAGCCGAACGATTACTACACGAGGGGTGGCTGGCGAAGCCGGCCCATCCTTAGGCGAAGCCGAACGAATACTACGTAGAGGGAGGGTGGCCGGCAAAGCCGGCCCATCGTTCGGCGAAGCCGAACGAAGACTGCGTAGAGGAAGGGGGTTGGCGAAGCCGGCCCATCGTTCGGCGGAGACGGGCGAATACTACCTAGAGGGAGGGTGGCCGGCGAAGCCGGCCCATCGTTCGGTGGAGCCAAACGAATACTAACTAGAGAGAGGGTGGCCGGCGAAGCCGGCCCATCGTTCGGCGGAGGCGAGCGAATACTACCTAGAGGGAGGGTGGCCGGCGAAGCCGGCCCATCGTTCGGTGGAGCCAAACGAATACTAGCTAGAGGGAGGGTGGCCGGCGAAGCCGGCCCATCGTTCTGTGAAGCCGAACAAATACCACGTAAAGGGAGGGGTCGGCAAAGCCGAGCGAATACAATGTAGAGGAGGGGTCGGCGAAGTTGGTTCTTCGTGCGGCGAAGCCGAACAAATACTTCACGGAGGGTGGCCGGCGAAGCCGGCTCATCTTTCGGCGAAGCCGAACGAATACTACACGGAGGGTGGCCGGCGAAGCCGGCCATCGTTCGGCGAAGCCGAACGAATACTGCGTAGAGGAAGGGGTCGGCGAAGCCGCCTATCGTTCGGCGGAGCCGAACGAATATCAAATGGAGTGTGGTCGGCGAAGCCGAACGAATACTACACGAGGGTGGCTAGCGAAGCCGAACGATTACTACACGAGGGGTGGCTGGCGAAGCCGGCCCATCCTTAGGCGAAGTCGAACGAATACTACGTAGAGGGAGGGTGGCCGGCGAAGCCGGCCCATCGTTCGGCGAAGCCGAACGAATACTACACCGAGGGTTGCCGGCGAAGCCGGCCCATCGTTCGGCGAAGCCGAACGAATACTGCGTAGAGGAAGGGGGTCGGCGAAGCCGGCCCATCGTTCGGCGGAGACGAGCGAATACTACCTAGAGGGAGGGGGGCCGGCGAAGCTGGCTCGTAGTCCGGCGAAGCCGAACGAATATTACATGGAGTGTGGCCGGCGAAGCCGAACGAATACTACACGAGGGGTGGCTGGCGAAGCCGAACGACTACTACACGAGGGGTGGCTGGCGAAGCCGGCCCATCCTTAGGCGAAGCCGAACGAATGCTACCTAGAGGGAGGGTAGCCGGCGAAGCCGGCCCATCGTTCGGCGAAGCTGAACGAATACTGCGTAGAGGAAGGGGGTCGGCGAAGCCGGCCCATCGTTCGGCGGAGACGAGCGAATACTACCTAGACGGAGGGTGGCCGGCGAAGCCGGCCTGTAGTTCGGCGAAGCCGAACGAATATTACATGGAGTGTGGCCGGCGAAGCCGAACGAATACTACATTACCAGAAAATTCTGGCAGATTACTGGAAAAATTCTGGCAGATTACGGGAAAATTCTGACAGATTACCAGAAAATTCTGGCAGATTACTGGAAAAATTCTGGCAGATTACGGGAAAATTCTGACAGATTACCAGAAAATTCTGGCAGATTATTGGAAAAATTCTGGCAGATTACGGGAAAATTCTGACAGATTACCAGAAAATTCTGGCAGATTACTGGAAAAATTCTGGCAGATTACGGGAAAATTCTGACAGATTACCAGAAAATTCTGGCAGATTACTGGAAAAATTCTGGCAGATTACGGAAAAATTCTGACAGATTACCAGAAAATTCTGGCAGATTACTGGAGAAATTCTGGCAGATTACTGGAAAATTCTGACAGATTACCAGAAAATTCTGACAGATTTGTGAAAAAGTTCTAACAGATTTCGGATAAATTCTGACAGATTACCAGAAAATTCTGGCAGATTACTGTAAAAATTCTGGCAGATTACGGGAAAATTCTGACAGATTACCAGAAAATTCTGGCAGATTACTGGAAAAATTCTGGCAGATTACGGGAAAATTCTGACCGATTACCAGAAAATTCTGGCAGATTACTGGAAAAATTCTGGCAGATTACGGGAAAATTCTGACAGATTACCAGAAAATTCTGGCAGATTACTGGAAAAATTCTGGCAGATTACGGGAAAATTCTGACAGATTACCAGAAAATTCTGGCAGATTACTGTAAAAATTCTGGCAGATTACGGGAAAATTCTGACAGATTACCAGAAAATTCTGGCAGATTACTGGAAAAATTCTGGCAGATTACGGGAAAATTCTGACCGATTACCAGAAAATTCTGGCAGATTACTGGAAAAATTCTGGCAGATTACGGGAAAATTCTGACAGATTACCAGAAAATTCTGGCAGATTACTGGAAAAATTCTGGCAGATTACGGGAAAATTCTGACAGATTACCAGAAAATTCTGGCAGATTACTGGAAAAATTCTGGCAGATTACGGGAAAATTCTGACCGATTACCAGAAAATTCTGGCAGATTACTGGAAAAATTCTGGCAGATTACGGGAAAATTCTGACAGATTACCAGAAAATTCTGGCAGATTACTGGAAAAATTCTGGCAGATTACGGGAAAATTCTGACAGATTACCAGAAAATTCTGGCAGATTACTGTAAAAATTCTGGCAGATTACGGGAAAATTCTGACAGATTACCAGAAAATTCTGGCAGATTACTGGAAAAAATTCTGGCAGATTACGGGAAAATTCTGACCGATTACCAGAAAATTCTGGCAGATTACTGGAAAAATTCTGGCAGATTACGGGAAAATTCTGACAGATTACCAGAAAATTCTGGCAGATTACTGGAAAAATTCTGACAGATTACGGGAAAATTCTGACAGATTACCAGAAAAATTCTGGCAGATTACTGGAAAAGTTCTGGCAGATTACGGGAAAATTCTGACAGATTACCAGAAAATTCTGGCAGATTACTGGAAAAATTCTGGCAGATTACGGGGAAATTCTGACAGATTACCAGAAAATTCTGGCAGACTACTGGAAAATTCTGACAGATTACCAGAAAATTCTGACAGATCCTATATATAAAGAATGGGAACGGCGCGACGAGAAATCCGCGGAATCGGCCGCGCCTGAACTCTTCAGCATTGTCGATACGCAGCGCGGCGTGTCGCGCGCGGCGCCTCACAGCTGATCATTTTCATTTCCGTTTCCACCACTTTGCTCCATTTCTTACGTTTTCAAGGTTTTGGCGATCTGTTTACTCTACATTTTGTTCGCGGCTAATATAAACACTTCGATTTTGCAGCGCTTTCGCCCGCTAAGCCGTTTTTTTCACTTATGTGCTCTATTTTTCTTGTTCTGTGCTTAATTTTTTATTTTGACTTTTTGTTTTTCGTTTTTTTTCTTTGTTCTGTCTTGTTGCTTTGTCATTTTTTACGAGAAATTTTGTGGGAGGTTTTGCAGCCAGATTTTTTTTCAAAGAATTTTTGAACGATTTTTCATTTAGAAAGACGGACATTTCAGCCCTTTTTTCAAAAAAAAATGGAGAGATTTCTTCACTTTACGCTCATTTTCTCCTAATTTCTACACGCTCATTTTTTCCCAAATTTTTTTGCTGAAGTACTTTTCACTACGGAGTCATGAAAATTTGCAGGAGACCTCTGAATGAACAAGCAAATTTGAAAAGAAACAAAATTTATTTCGAAAAAATAATAGTCAGAAAAAACTTTCATGGTGAGCATTGTGCCCAAAAATTCTTCATTAGATTTTTCGACAGAAGAAAATGCAAGATGTTTAGCAAAAAAATCTTTTTCACGTGGCGCATTCTTTTTTATCGGATTTTTGTCTGTGAGAAAAAAAGATTTTTTCACGAAGAAGTTGAAAATATCGCAGAACTTTCCGGTGAAAATTTTACAACCAAGTTTTTTCCAAAGAACTCAATAATGATTTTCGGGGTATTTTAACTGTTTTAAATCTGAAAAAATCCGCTGATTTTTGTGAAAAAAAAGAGGAGATCAATCACAGATGACTATTTCCACTGGCAGAAAAAATATTCATGCGGCGGACGTTCAAACAAACTGGAAGGAATTTACGTGAAATTATTAATGTCGAAATCAGATAATCCGTTTAACTTTACTAACTATAAACCTAATCAGATAATCCTTACTTTTTTCTGAATTGTCAGTTTCATTAAACATCTATAACTGATTGTATACTTACATCATTGAGAGAAAGGCTGAATCCTCACGCCTGATTGAAGCCGACGGTCCGCATATGGACAAATTGGGTAACTGTTCCTTGCGCTCGCGTCATACATACGCGCTCCAGCGCAACCATCCAAAGGCACATCAGGCGCGAATTTCCTATCGTTTGGCAAAGCCAAACGAATACTACATGTAGGGTGGCCTGCGAAGCCGCACGAATACCATACGGAGGGTGACCGGCGAAGTCGAACGAATACTACACGAAGGGTGGCCCGCCAAGCCTGCCCATCGCTCGGCGGAGCCGATCGAATATTACATGGAGGGTGGCCCGCCAAGATGGCCCATCGTTCGGCGAGGGCGAACGAATACTACGTAGAGAGAGGGAGGTGGGCAAAGCCGGCCCATCTTTCTGCGATGCCGTACGAATACTACACGGAGGGTGGCCCGCGAAGCCGAGCAGATACCACACGAAGGGTGGCCCGCTAAGCCGGCCCGTCGTTCGGCGAAGCCAATCTAATACCACGTGAACGGAGGGGGTCGGCAAAGCCGGCCCATCGTTCTGCGATGCCGAACGAATACTACGTAGAGGAGGGTGGTCCGGACCATCATTCGGTGAAGCTGAACGAACATTAGAGGGAGGGTGGTCGGCGAAGCCGAACGAATACTACACAGAGGAAGGGTGTCCGGAAAAGCCGGCCCATCGTTCTGCGATTCCGAACGAATACTACGTGGAGGGAGGGTGGCCCGGCCTATTGTTCGGTGAAGCTGAACCAATATTACACGGAGGGTGGCAGGCGAAGCCTGCCCATCGCTCGGCGAACATGAGCGAATAATACATGGAGGGTGGCCCGCCAAGCCGGCCCATCGTTCGGCGAAGCCGAACCAATACTGCGTAGAGGAAGGGGTTGACGAAGTCGGCCCATCGTTCGGCAGAGACGGGCGAATACTACCTAGAGGGGAGGGTGGCCGGCGAAGCCGGCCCATCGTTCTGTGAAGCCGAACGAATACCACGTAAAGGGAGGGTAGGCGAAGCCGAGCGAATACAATGTAGAGAGGGGGTCGGCGAAGCCGGCCCTCTTCGTTCGGCGAAGCCGAACGAATACTGCACGGAGGGTGGCCCGCGAAGCCGGCCCATTTTCGGCGAAGCCGAACGAATACTACACCGAGGGTTGCCGGCGAAGCCGGCCCAACGTTCTGCGAAGCCGAACGAATACTGCGTAGAGAAAGAGGGTCGGCGAAGCCGGTCTATCGTTTGGCGGAGCCGAACGAATATCACATGGAGTGTGGTCGGCGAAGCCGAACGAATACTACACGAGGGGTGGCCGGCGAAGCCGAACGACCACTACACGAGGGGTGGCTGGCGAAGCCGGCCCATCCTTAGGCGAAGTCGAACGAATACTACGTAAAGGGAGGGGTTCGGCGAAGCCGAGCGAATACAATGTAGAGAGAGGGGGTCGGCGAAGTCGGCCCTTCGTTCGGCCAAGCCGAACGAATACTACACCGAGAGTGGCCGGCGAAGCCGCGAATACTAGCTAGAGGGAGGGTGGCCGGCGAAGCCGGCCCATCGTTTTGTGAAGCCGAACGAATACCACGTAAAGGGAGGGGGTCGGCGAAGCCGAGCGAATACAATGTAGAGAGAGGGGGTCGGCGAAGCCGGCCCTTCGTTCGGCGAAGCCGAACGAATACTACACGGAGGGTGGCCGGCGAAGCAGCCCATCTTTCGGCGAAGCCGAACGAATACTACACCGAGGGGTGCCGGCGAAGCTGGCTCATCGTTCGGCGAAGCCGAACGAATACTGCGTAGAGGAAGGGGTCGGCGAAGCCGGCCCATCGTTCGGCGGAGACGAGCGAATCCTGCCTAGAGGGAGGGTGGCCGGCGAAGCCGGCCCATCGTTCGGTGGAGCCAAACGAATACTAGCTAGAGAGAGGGTGGCCAACGAAGCCGGCCCATCGTTCTGTGAAGCCGAACGAATACTGCGTAGAGGAAGGGGTCGGCGAAGCCGGACTATCGTTCGGCGGAGCCGAACGAATATCAAATGGAGTGTGGTCGGCGAAGCCGAACGAATACTACACGAGGGGTGGCTAGCGAAGCCGAACGATTACTACACCAGTGGTGGCTGGCGAAGCCGGCCCATCCTTAGGCGAAGCCGAACGAATACTACGTAGAGGGAGGGTGGCCGGCAAAGCCGGCCCAGCGCTCGGCGCAGCCGGACGAAGACTGCGGAGAGGAAGGGGTTGGCGAAGCCGGCCCATCGTTCGGCGGAGACGAGCGAATACTACCTAGAGGGAGGGTGGCCGCGAAGCCGGCCCATCGTTCGGTGGAGCCAAACGAATACTAGCTAGAGGGAGGGTGGCCGGCGAAGCCGGCCCATCGTTCTGTGAAGCCGAACGAATACCACGTAAAGGGAGGGGGTCGGCAAAGCCGAGCGAATACAATGTAGAGGGAGGGGGTCGGCGAAGCCGGCCCATCGTTCTGTGAAGCCGAACGAATACCACGTAAAGGGAGGGGGTCGGCAAAGCCGAGCGAATACAATGTAGAGGGAGGGGGTCGGCGAAGCCGGCCCTTCGTTCGGCGAAGCCGAACGAATACTTCACGGAGGGTGGCCGGCGAAGCCGGCCCATCTTTCGGCGAAGCCGAACGAATACTACACGGAGGGTGGCCGGCGAAGCCGGCCCATCGTTCGGCGAAGCCGAACGAATACTGCGTAGAGGAAGGGGGTCGGCGAAGCCGGCCTATCGTTCGGCGGAGCCGAACGAATATCAAATGGAGTGTGGTCGGCGAAGCCGAACGAATACTACACGAGGGGTGGCTAGCGAAGCCGAACGATTACTACACGAGGGGTGGCTGGCGAAGCCGGCCCATCCTTAGGCGAAGCCGAACGAATACTACGTAGAGGGAGGGTGGCCGGCAAAGCCGGCCCATCGTTCGGCGAAGCCGAACGAAGACTGCGTAGAGGAAGGGGGTTGGCGAAGCCGGCCCATCGTTCGGCGGAGACGGGCGAATACTACCTAGAGGGAGGGTGGCCGGCGAAGCCGGCCCATCGTTCGGTGGAGCCAAACGAATACTAACTAGAGGGAGGGTGGCCGGCGAAGCCGGCCCATCGTTCGGCGGAGGCGAGCGAATACTACCTAGAGGGAGGGTGGCCGGCGAAGCCGGCCCATCGTTCGGTGGAGCCAAACGAATACTAGCTAGAGGGAGGGTGGCCGGCGAAGCCGGCCCATCGTTCTGTGAAGCCGAACGAATACCACGTAAAGGGAGGGGGTCGGCAAAGCCGAGCGAATACAATGTAGAGGGAGGGGGTCGGCGAAGCCGGCCCTTCGTTCGGCGAAGCCGAACAAATACTTCACGGAGGGTGGCCGGCGAAGCCGGCCCATCTTTCGGCGAAGCCGAACGAATACTACACGGAGGGTGGCCGGCGAAGCCGGCCCATCGTTCGGCGAAGCCGAACGAATACTGCGTAGAGGAAGGGGGTCGGCGAAGCCGGCCTATCGTTCGGCGGAGCCGAACGAATATCAAATGGAGTGTGGTCGGCGAAGCCGAACGAATACTACACGAGGGGTGGCTAGCGAAGCCGAACGATTACTACACGAGGGGTGGCTGGCGAAGCCGGCCCCTGGTTTGGCGAAGTCGAACGAATACCACGTAGAGGGAGGAGGTCGGCAAAGCCGGCCCGTCGTTCGGCCAAGCCGGATGAGTACTACACCCAGGGTGGCCGGCGGAGCCGGCCGATCGTTCGGCTAAGCTGAACGAATACTGCGTAGAGGAAGGGGGTCGGCGAAGCCGGCCCATCGTTCGGCGGAGACGAGCGAATACTACCTAGACGGAGGGTGGCCGGCGAAGCCGGTTCGTAGTTCGGCGAAGCCGAACGAATATTACATGGAGTGTGGCCGGCGAAGCCGAACGAATACTACACGAGGGGTGGCTGGCGAAGCCGAACGACTACTACACGAGGGGTGGCTGGCGAAGCCGGCCCATCCTTAGGCGAAGCCGAACGAATGCTACCTAGAGGGAGGGTAGCCGGCGAAGCCGGCCCATCGTTCGGCGAAGCTGAACGAATACTGCGTAGAGGAAGGGGGTCGGCGAAGCCGGCCCATCGTTCGGCGGAGACGAGCGAATACTACCTAGACGGAGGGTGGCCGGCGAAGCCGGTTCGTGGTTCGGCGAAGCCGAACGAATATTACATGGAGTGTGGCCGGCGAAGCCGAACGAATACTACACGAGGGGTGGCTGGCGAAGTCGGCCTATCGTTCGGCGAAGCCGAACGAATACTACGTAGAGGGAGCGTGGCCGGCAAAGCCGGCCCATCGTTCGGCGAAGCCGAACGAATACTACATGGAGGGCAGCCAGCAAAGCCGGAGACGACGAAGTTGGACTTCCGTTTCACAAAGCTCGCTCTCTGCTAAGAGTTATGAAAGGGTAGCCATTTTGGGTGTAAGCGAGAAATGACCGGCGCCAGAGGGCGACGGCGGAAAGGTACGGGTGTGCAAGTTATACGTGTCGTCATTGCGTGCCACCACCTATGAACGCAGGTTGATTGAAGAATTTGAAACATTTAAGAGTTCAAATGCTTTCGTGTCTGTCTGCTCGTTTTTCAAAATGCGCAGCTGTACTACTGCCAGGGGGCACGCGCCTTCATGTCACGTGGCTGCCACGGGCTAGGGACCCGAAGGGTCACTAGTAAATAAGTGAATAATGAAACGAACGAACAAAAAGTTTTCTAAAAACGCGAATAAATAAATAAATAAAAATTAAATAAATTCATGAAGAAATCACAAAACAATTTAAAAAAGAGAGGTAATTAAATGAATCAAAAATAAACAAGTGAACAAATAAACAGACTAAATAAATAGAAAAACACCAAGCAAAAATAACAATAAAATAGTCAAGTTATTAAATAAGGGAATAAGCAACCGAATAACCAAATAAAAAAATAAATACCAGGCCGTCCAATAATTCCTGTCCGAAAATTTTCAAATTTCTATAATTTTCCTTAGAAGTGTTACAATATTAGGCAAGTGTAAGAACCTTCTAGAAGGTCCTCCAAAGTTCTACGCTAGGGGTATATAAGGCGCAGTCGCCGCGTCTACCTATCAGTACAAGCTAAAATTGACCAAGGTCGAATTCGTACGTTCGTGTACTACGAGTGGCTGCTGGGCAACGACACGGGCACCGCGGTCGCCAACATAAGCAGAGCGTGCAAGGAGGATGCAGTGTCCCAACGCACAGTCAGTCGCTGATTCAATCGTTTCGAGAGCGGCGACACGAGCCTCGAGGACAAGGAGCACAGCGGGAGGCCTCCTACGGTGGATGATGACGAAGTCCGTCGCTGTATCAAGGAGAAGCCGGAAGCCACCACCCGTGAATTGGCGACGACGCTCGGCTGCAGCAAGTCCACCATCCACGATCGACTCAACTTACTCGGCTACCACAAAGTTCTGGCCCGTTGGATCCCCCACCGTCTGACGGACGCCAACAAGCAGAGCCGCGTGGCCGTCTGCCAGTCCCTCCTCCTTCGTCCGCATCGCAAGGGGTTTCTCGAGGACCTGGTCACTGCGGATGAGAGCTGCGTCTTCTACGACAACGTCGCCCGCCGTGCCGTCTGGATCCCGCGCGGAGAAGAGCCGCCGACGACGCCGAAAGCCGACCTGCACCCGCTGAAGATCATGCTCTGCTGCTGGTGGGACACCAAGGGCATGCTGTACTTCGAGCTGCTTCCACAAGGCAGGACGGTCACCGCCTCCATCTACACCGATCAGCTCGAGAAACTAGCCGCCGCCATCCGAGAAAAGCGTCTCCGACGGGCCTCGGTCCACCTGCTGCACGACAACGCGCGCCCCCACGTGGAGAAGGAGACTCAGCAGGAGTTGACGACGCCCGGCTGGGAGACGGTTGCCCATCCGCCGTATTCCCCGGACCTCGCCTCCTCCGACTACCACTTGTTCCACCCGCTGAAGCACCATTTGGCCAGAAGAAAATTCACCAACTACGACAACCTCAAATCCGACATCGCGGACTTCTTCGAGTCGCAGCCCCCGGAGGTCTGGGCGAAGGGCATCGGCGACCTGCCCAATCGATGGGCCACTGTTGTGGATAACTGTGGTGATTATATTGTTGATTAGACTTGTTTTTCAATAAAGTTGAACAAATTAAAAATGGTGAAATTTTCGGAAAAGAATTATTGGACAACCTGGTATATGAATAAATAGATAAATAGATAAATAAATAAATAAATAAATAAATAAATAAATAAATAAATAAATCCTATATATAAAGAATGGGAACGGCGCGACGAGAAATCCGCGGAATCGGCCGCGCCTGAACTCTTCAGCATTGTCGATACGCAGCGCGGCGTGTCGCGCGCGGCGCCTCACAGCTGATCATTTTCATTTCCGTTTCCACCACTTTGCTCCATTTCTTACGTTTTCAAGGTTTTGGCGATCTGTTTACTCTACATTTTGTTCGCGGCTAATATAAACACTTCGATTTTGCAGCGCTTTCGCCCGCTAAGCCGTTTTTTCACTTATGTGCTCTATTTTTCTTGTTCTGTGCTTAATTTTTTATTTTGACTTTTTGTTTTTCGTTTTTTCTTTGTTCTGTCTTGTTGCTTTGTCATTTTTACGAGAAATTTTGTGGGAGGTTTTGCAGCCAGATTTTTTTTCAAAGAATTTTTGAACGATTTTTCATTTAGAAAGACGGACATTTCAGCCCTTTTTTCAAAAAAAAAATGGAGAGATTTCTTCACTTTACGCTCATTTTCTCCTAATTTCTACACGCTCATTTTTTCCCAAATTTTTTTGCTGAAGTACTTTTCACTACGGAGTCATGAAAATTTGCAGGAGACCTCTGAATGAACAAGCAAATTTGAAAAGAAACAAAATTTATTTCGAAAAAATAATAGTCAGAAAAAACTTTCATGGTGAGCATTGTGCCCAAAAATTCTTCATTAGATTTTTCGACAGAAGAAAATGCAAGATGTTTAGCAAAAAAATCTTTTTCACGTGGCGCATTCTTTTCTATCGGATTTTTGTCTGTGAGAAAAAGATTTTTTCACGAAGAAGTTGAAAATATTGGAGAACTTTCCGGTGAAAATTTTCCAACCCAGTTTTTTCCAAAGAACTCAATAATGATTTTCGGGGTATTTTAACTGTTTTAAATCTGAAAAAATCCGCTGATTTTTGTGAAAAAGAGGAGATCAATCACATATGACTATTTCCACTGGCAGAAAAAATATACATGCGGCGGACGTTCAAAGAAACTGGAAGGAATTTACGTGAAATTCTTAATGTCGAAATCAGATAATCCGTCTAACTTTACTAACTATAAATTTAATCACATAATCCTTACTTTTTCTGAATTGTCAGTTTCATTAAACATCTATAACTGATTGTATACTTACATCATTGAGAGAAAGGCTGAATCCTCACGCCTGATTGAAGCCGACGGTCCGCATATGGACAAATTGGGTAACTGTTCCTTGCGCTCGCGTCATACATACGCGCTCCAGCGCAACCATCCAAAGGCACATCAGGCGCGAATTTCCTATCGTTTGGCAAAGCCAAACGAATACTACATGTAGGGTGGCCTGCGAAGCCGCACGAATACCATACGGAGGGTGACCGGCGAAGTCGAACGAATACTACACGAAGGGTGGCCCGCCAAGCCTGCCCATCGCTCGGCGGAGCCGATCGAATATTACATGGAGGGTGGCCCGCCAAGATGGCCCATCGTTCGGCGAGGGCGAACGAATACTACGTAGAGAGAGGGAGGTGGGCAAAGCCGGCCCATCTTTCTGCGATGCCGTACGAATACTACACGGAGGGTGGCCGGCGAAGCCGAACGAATACCACACGAAGGGTGGCCCGCTAAGCCGGCCCGTCGTTCGGCGAAGCCAATCTAATACCACGTGAACGGAGGGGGTCGGCAAAGCCGGCCCATCGTTCTGCGATGCCGAACGAATACTACGTAGAGGGAGGGTGGCCCGGACCATCATTCGGTGAAGCTGAACGAACATTAGACGGAGGGTGGTCGGCGAAGCCGAACGAATACTACACAGAGGAAGGGTGTCCGGAAAAGCCGGCCCATCGTTCTGCGATTCCGAACGAATACTACGTGGAGGGAGGGTGGCCCGGCCTATTGTTCGGTGAAGCTGAACCAATATTACACGGAGGGTGGCAGGCGAAGCCTGCCCATCGCTCGGCGAACATGAGCGAATAATACATGGAGGGTGGCCCGCCAAGCCGGCCCATCGTTCGGCGAAGCCGAACGAATACTGCGTAGAGGAAGGGGGTTGACGAAGTCGGCCCATCGTTCGGCAGAGACGGGCGAATACTACCTAGAGGGAGGGTGGCCGGCGAAGCCGGCCCATCGTTCTGTGAAGCCGAACGAATACCACGTAAAGGGAGGGGGTAGGCGAAGCCGAGCGAATACAATGTAGAGAGAGGGGTCGGCGAAGCCGGCCCTTCGTTCGGCGAAGCCGAACGAATACTGCACGGAGGGTGGCCCGCGAAGCCGGCCCATTTTTCGGCGAAGCCGAACGAATACTACACCGAGGGTTGCCGGCGAAGCCGGCCCATCGTTCTGCGAAGCCGAACGAATACTGCGTAGAGAAAGAGGGTCGGCGAAGCCGGTCTATCGTTTGGCGGAGCCGAACGAATATCACATGGAGTGTGGTCGGCGAAGCCGAACGAATACTACACGAGGGGTGGCCGGCGAAGCCGAACGACCACTACACGAGGGGTGGCTGGCGAAGCCGGCCCATCCTTAGGCGAAGTCGAACGAATACTACGTAAAGGGAGGGGTTCGGCGAAGCCGAGCGAATACAATGTAGAGAGAGGGGGTCGGCGAAGTCGGCCCTTCGTTCGGCCAAGCCGAACGAATACTACACCGAGAGTGGCCGGCGAAGCCGCGAATACTAGCTAGAGGGAGGGTGGCCGGCGAAGCCGGCCCATCGTTTTGTGAAGCCGAACGAATACCACGTAAAGGGAGGGGGTCGGCGAAGCCGAGCGAATACAATGTAGAGAGAGGGGGTCGGCGAAGCCGGCCCTTCGTTCGGCGAAGCCGAACGAATACTACACGGAGGGTGGCCGGCGAAGCAGCCCATCTTTCGGCGAAGCCGAACGAATACTACACCGAGGGTTGCCGGCGAAGCCGGCCCATCGTTCGGCGAAGCCGAACGAATACTGCGTAGAGGAAGGGGGTCGGCGAAGCCGGCCCATCGTTCGGCGGAGACGAGCGAATACTACCAAGAGGGAGGGTGGCCGGCGAAGCCGGCCCATCGTTCGGTGGAGCCAAACGAATACTAGCTAGAGAGAGGGTGGCCAACGAAGCCGGCCCATCGTTCTGTGAAGCCGAACGAATACTGCGTAGAGGAAGGGGGTCGGCGAAGCCGGACTATCGTTCGGCGGAGCCGAACGAATATCAAATGGAGTGTGGTCGGCGAAGCCGAACGAATACTACACGAGGGGTGGCTAGCGAAGCCGAACGATTACTACACGAGGGGTGGCTGGCGAAGCCGGCCCATCCTTAGGCGAAGCCGAACGAATACTACGTAGAGGGAGGGTGGCCGGCAAAGCCGGCCCATCGTTCGGCGAAGCCGAACAAAGACTGCGTAGAGGAAGGGGGTTGGCGAAGCCGGCCCATCGTTCGGCGGAGACGAGCGAATACTACCTAGAGGGAGGGTGGCCGGCGAAGCCGGCCCATCGTTCGGTGGAGCCAAACGAATACTAGCTAGAGGGAGGGTGGCCGGCGAAGCCGGCCCATCGTTCTGTGAAGCCGAACGAATACCACGTAAAGGGAGGGGGTCGGCAAAGCCGAGCGAATACAATGTAGAGGGAGGGGGTCGGCGAAGCCGGCCCATCGTTCTGTGAAGCCGAACGAATACCACGTAAAGGGAGGGGGTCGGCAAAGCCGAGCGAATACAATGTAGAGGGAGGGTCGGCGAAGCCGGCCCATCGTTCGACGAAGCCGAACGAATACTGCACGGATCGTGGCCGGCGAAGCCAAACCATCTTTCGACGAAGCCGAACGAATACTACACGGAGGGTGGCCGGCGAAGCCGGCTCATTGTTCGGCGAAGCCGAACGAATACTGCGTAGAGGAAGGGGTCGGCGAAGCTGGCCTATCGTTCGGCGGAGCCGAACGAATATCACATGGAGTGTGGTCGGCGAAGCCGAACGAATACTACACGAGGGGTGGCTAGCGAAGCCGAACGATTACTACACGAGGGGTGGCTGGCGAAGCCGGCCCATCCTTAGGCGAAGCCGAACGAATACTACGTAGAGGAGGGTGGCCGGCAAAGCCGGCCCATCGTTCGGCGAAGCCGAACGAAGACTGCGTAGAGGAAGGGGTTGGCGAAGCCGGCCCATCGTTCGGCGGAGACGGGCGAATACTACCTAGAGGAGGGTGGCCGGCGAAGCCGGCCCATCGTTCGGTGGAGCCAAACGAATACTAACTAGAGGGAGGGTGGCCGGCGAAGCCGGTCCATCGTTCGGCGAAGCCGAACGAATACTACACGGAGGGTGGCCGGCGAAGCCGGCCCATCGTTCGGTGGAGCCAAACGAATACTAGCTAGAGGAAGGGTGGCCGGCGAAGCCGGCCCATCGTTCTGTGAAGCCGAACGAATACCACGTAAAGGGAGGGGGTCGGCAAAGCCGAGCGAATACAACGAATACAAAGGGGTCGGCGAAGCCGGCCCTTCGTTCGGCGAAGCCTAACGAATACTTCACGGAGGGTGGCCGGCGAAGCTGGCCCATCTTTCGGCGAAGCCGAACGAGTACTACACGGAGGGTGGCCGGCGAAGCTGGCCCATCGTTCGGCGAAGCCGAACGAATACTGCGTACAGAAAAGGGAGCGGCGAAGCCGGCCTATCGTTCGGCGGAGCCGAACGAATATCAAATGGAGTGTGGTCGGCGAAGCCGAACGAATACTACACGAGGGGTGGCTAGCGAAGCCGAACGATTACTACACGAGGGGTGGCTGGCGAAGCCGGCCCATCCTTAGGCGAAGCCGAACGAATACTACGTAGAGGGAGGGTGGCCGGCGAAGCCGGCCCATCGTTCGGCGAAGCCGAACGAATACTACACCGAGGGTTGCCGGCGAAGCCGGCCCATCGTTCGGCGAAGCCGAACGAATACTGCGTAGAGGAAGGGGGTCGGCGAAGCCGGCCCATCGTTCGGCGGAGACGAGCGAATACTACCTAGACGGAGGGTGGCCGGCGAAGCCGGCCTGTAGTTCGGCGAAGCCGAACGAATATTACATGGAGTGTGGCCGGCGAAGCCGAACGAATACTACACGAGGGGTGGCTGGCGAAGCCGAACGACTACTACACGAGGGGTGGCTGGCGAAGCCGGCCCATCCTTAGGCGAAGCCGAACGAATGCTACCTAGAGGGAGGGTAGCCGGCGAAGCCGGCCCATCGTTCGGCGAAGCTGAACGAATACTGCGTAGAGGAAGGGGGTCGGCGAAGCCGGCCCATCGTTCGGCGGAGACGAGCGAATACTACCTAGACGGAGGGTGGCCGGCGAAGCCGGCCTGTGGTTCGGCGAAGCCGAACGAATATTACATGGAGTGTGGCCGGCGAAGCCGAACGAATACTACACGAGGGGTGGCTGGCGAAGTCGGCCTATCGTTCGGCGAAGCCGAACGAATACTACGTAGAGGGAGCGTGGCCGGCGAAGCCGAACGAATACTACATGGAGGGCAGCCAGCAAAGCCGGAGACGACGAAGTTGGACTTCCGTTTCACAAAGCTCGCTCTCTGCTAAGAGTTATGAAAGGGTAGCCATTTTGGGTGTAAGCGAGAAATGACCGGCGCCAGAGGGCGACGGCGGAAAGGTACGGGTGTGCAAGTTATACGTGTCGTCATTGCGTGCCACCACCTATGAACGCAGGTTGATTGAAGAATTTGAAACATTTAAGAGTTCAAATGCTTTCGTGTCTGTCTGCTCGTTTTTCAAAATGCGCAGCTGTACTACTGCCAGGGGGCACGCGCCTTCATGTCACGTGGCTGCCACGGGCTAGGGACCCGAAGGGTCACTAGTAAATAAATAAATATAAGTAAATAAATAAATACATAAATAAATAAATAAATAAATAAATAAATAAATAAATAAATAATTAAATAAATAAATAAATAAATAAATAAATAAATAAATAAATAAATAAATAAACATATAACTTAGTAACTAAACAAATTCGTGATTGAATGAACGATTGGAGATGAACAACTGAATAATGATTGGAAATAAAATATAAAATATATAAATCACTCGCAAAGTCAGAGTCCAACTTTAGGCACAGTTTGCAATTTTGTGATGTAAGTACGGTACGTATTCAGCTACGAATTACGGTATGTAATTACACTGTAAGCGTACAGTATTTGGTTGCTAGGGATAGTAATGTTTCTAAACACTACACCCTAACAATAGGGACAATTTTTCTCGAGACAAAATGTCAATGAATACATTGGGAAATAGGACGTTTCCAGAATGGAAAAGTCAGTCACACATGAAAATATTTTTTGCGAAAGCAAAGGCGTAATAAGGGATGTTAATGAACAAGTCATGTACCTAGTGAGATCGTCAGCTTCCTCACCTGACGCAAAGTGTATAGAATTAGATAAAGGGTGATTAGCCGTCAAGCAGGTTGTTAACTGAAGAAGCCTTAGCGTCAGAACTCGAAGATATCATAGATTTTTCTAAACAATGGGTGCCTAAAGATGCGACGATCGCTCAAGAAAAGTGTTCCTTTCTAGTGGTATGTCGCGTTCATACTCCCTGTCGCTGCGATTCTTCGTTGGTATCCTCTGGTTCCGAGCCGAACTTACTCTGTTCCCTCGCGCTTGTGTGGAGCGTGGGTAGAGACAGCAAGAACAAGTGGGGAGAAGTAGACGCAGCGTACGCGCGCAGATGCACGCGATGACCGGAAATAAATCCCACTCGGAAACAGAGGATACATGAAAATAGCTGCGTGTCATGAAAACTGAGCAGCTTCTGGACAGAGTTCATGCTTTCCTCGACTAGCGCCAACCTTGAAGCGGCGACGAAAATCTTTGCAAACATTATCGTGGCGGCTTAGGTTGCTGCGGTTCTGCCAGTGACGCCATTGCGGCGTTAAAACACTGTGGTCCCCCCTCTTCATCTTTGCAGTCGTTTACACTTCCGCCGCCGGGCTGCGCGGCAAACGCATTTCTATAGCATTGATCGTGCCGCGCCGCATGATGAGCATCCTAAAATTGCACTTCGATGCACCGCTCGGCAGCCAAGCTATAGACGACCCCTTTCACCCCGCACGGTCGCCGCCGCGACGCAATCGATAGTGCATTCCAGCGTTGCTTATCGTTGCGAGCCACACAACGACTTCAACTCTGCAGACCCCTTAAGTATGACCCTGGCTCAACGCGTTAAACCGACTCTGGCTGGCTGATGTTGCAGGAATGTTGATCGAATTCACAGCGCTGGAGCAGTTTGGCTGGAACATGTGACGCGGGCGGCGGAAAATCGCTACGCGCACGTCGTCATTGGAGCGCGTTACCCGAGCGCTAACTATTTTTTTGTTCAAGGCCCCACGGTTCGCGCGCCCCAACAACGACGTGCATTCAGCGGCTTTCTGGCGCGTGCGCCACGTGTGCCAGCCGAACTGCTCCCGCGCTGTGAAACCGATCAACATCCCCATGTTACATGCGACTATGCATTTGAGTCTCATTGATTGGATCGATATGTAAGGACAGGGGCTCTCTACACACCGAGGGAGGAGTTGTACCGCCTTTTTGCGGCTCCAATTCCACTCGGGACCTTTTCGCTCGCATTGAGTAACGTGACGTTTCGAACTGCAAAAACGGAACAACTTCCCCCTCGGTGTGTAGAGAGCCCCTGTCCCGATATGTATGCCGAACACTTTGTCGCGTTGCTCGCCGCGGTAGGTAAGCACTGGGCCTTACTTTGTCATGCTTCTCAGAAAAATCAAAACAAGTTACTCGTAATATAAATGTAACTTACTTGAATGTCCCAAGTAACTTGCATTTGTATTACATGTAACTTAAATTTATATTACACGTAAGTTACACTTATGTTACATGTAACTTACATTTGAATTTTCACTATCGGTGGCCATCACGTGACGCAGACGACACGCGATGCAGAGGGTGCGTCCTAGACCACACACTACGCAAAAAAATGCTGTGCAGGGCCTTCCCTGCTGGTGTGGGGTGGATTACCTCAAACTTGGAATGAACCAACAGCAACGCCAGTCGTAAGCCTGACCCCGCTAGTGCGTCGTACATAAACCTTGGAAATATCTTCATGGCCGATTTAAGCTACTTGCGACTTTTGTTGTGCCATTTAAGTTACATGCAACATATCGGAGGCGCACTGCAAGCAGTGTCCTCTCAGAAATCGAAAACAAGTTACTTGTAACATATCTAAGCTGATGTAAGTTACTTGCGATTTATATCAAGTCATTTAAGTTATATACATGTAACATATCGGAGGCGCACCGCACGCAGTATTCCGCCGATATGTTACATATAACTTAAATGACCTGAGATAGGTCGCAGGTAACTTACATCGGCTCAGATATGTTACAAGTAACTTGTTTTTGGCCTTTTATGTTACAAGTAACTTGTTTTCATTTTTCTGAGTTGTAGTCCAGCATCATTAAGACGAGTTTACATTTCCTGCGAGGGGTGACACGGAGAAATATTGGCAATCAATACGGGCCCCAAATCGATATGCATTATGTGCACTTTTGCTGTCGCGCGTAGCAGAAAGTAATGCTCCTGACTTTATATGAAGCCCTTGCGTATGCGCTTTCTCTTTGTTACCTGCGAAAGTAGATACTTTATGTTGAAACTGAAAAGGCAAAAACAATGGTCCAAGCTATTTTTGATTTGCCCTTACGATTTTCATTATGGGCATCACCTTTAGCTGTTGTAGAAGAACAAGCTCGCGTCGCGAGCGTACACCTGAGCAAAATGTCATACCCTTAGTAGGTTTTTCTCGAATTGAATGCTGCAGATCGAAAAAGTGATATTTCATCTCTTGCACAACCTTACCATCGTTAATATTTAGTCAAAAACTACAATACGCGGAGCTCTTTCTTTCCCAGAAGTCGTTCACATCTGGAATTCTAGAATGGCGCTCTATTATGGGATATGTAGATAGAACACTTGAGCTTTTTTTTTGAGCACTGAAACTTTGTTCTTCGATGCCCACCAGGGATGTGGGGAAAAAATTGTTCAAGGAAACAGAAACAGAAAATCTAGTTTGACGGAAAACAGAAAACAAGAAACAGAAAATTTTTAAAAATCAATAAAAAGTTCAGATAAGTTTTTTCACAGCAATAAATTTCCATACATTTGCAGGTTATAAAAGTTTTTAGCACAATTTTCAAAACCCAGCAATTGACCAGAGTGAGAAGTACAGACACCCAAAACACGCAGATTATCAGTGCGGAGACGACAATTTTCTCTCTAACCTTTCTTTTCCCGGACAATAGCAGCCAGATTGCTCAGAAACTCAATATGTATGTGTGAGAATTAAGTAGATACAGTGATAGCGAGTTCACCCTTCCCTAGTTTACATATTTTTACGCTGATTTTGGGATAACTGCTGATTTGAGCAGCGTACTACTCCTCAGTGCCCGAAAGTCACGCGCGTAACGCACGACTGTGCCGTTCGAGTATAAATGACCTGACGCGCCGCTCGCTCCACCGTGGTGGGGTCGCTCGTACCTCTCTGGGAGTTTTATCATCTACTTTATAGCCTCACCATCGATTTCTTCGCGCTTTACTTTTTTTTTCAAACTCTGTACCGTCCTGTGTTGCAATGAGTAAAAATACGCACTAAGAAGTTGCGTGTATGGTACAGTTGGAGCCCAACTTATCCCCGCTCCACTAAAGCCGTGGCGCTGGAATATTCTTAGTCTGTGCCAACGTGTGGAAGTAGTTATACCCGGACGAGGGATGAGCGGAATTCCGATTTCCGATGGTTTTTGGCCTTCCGATTTCCGATTTCCGAAAAAAAGCCTAAAAATGCGGAAAAAATCGGAAATATCGGAGTTTAGGTTTTTGAACCCTTTTCCTTGCCAAGTTCTTAGGGATATCTGGGGCGCTGAATTCAAATTCGAGGCCCGTCTTCACTTTTCAGAAAGCTAAGGTTGAGTGCATTTACAGGAAAGTTATTCAATAACATCCTACTGTCTACATATGTTTGCCTAACTATGTGTGTGTGTGTCTGTGTGTGTTTGTGAGAATGAACGGGAATTCGGTGGTTTTTTTTTCAACAATGAAGATATTCGGTTTGTTGTTATTATGGTGTGATGGCGTGTACTGATAACACGATCAGTTCCCTATATAAAAGCTTGCTGAAAGAGTTCATGAACGGTTTCATTTGAGATTTAAGGACCGCTGTGAGTTTCTCGAGGGGAGTGTGCGGGACTTAACTGGTAAGTAATTTCTGACAGAGTTACATGCTAATGCTCTCGGCTTTAGATATGCTCTCGGCAACCTGCCTTTACAACTTTAAGTTACATTTGACCTTAAACATTGGATATATGCTCCACGGTGCGAGTTGAGTTACACGTGACATAAAGCACTGGCGTGTAACCTAAATGTATTATGTATGTTATCGCACATGTAACTTATCTACGCGGCGTGCCGTTCCCTAGGGAGGTATACGTTGCACCCTGGAGGCATGACTCAGATGCAGGCAGCGTCGTCCATTCAGTTACACTAGTTTTGAGGTACTTGGCCCCGCACACCGGCTGGAGGCCCCGCCTGACAGACCGCTGCCGGCCCAGTCGTGCTCGCCGAGCAGTCTCCGTCGCGTGACTTAGTGTGCCGGCCACGTCGCTGGTACATGTCAAGTAACATGTACCAGCAGTACGAGTTACTCGCAATGTTGTGTATTTATTATAAGCGTATGTTACATTAATCAAAAATCTCGTACAATTACACGTAACATCGCTTCAAGTTACTTGTTAACTCAAAGTAAGTTGCGTGAGGCCATCTTGCAACTTGCGTTGAAGTCTCAGGTAACTTGCCCAGCATTTTCTGAGTGGAAGTGCGTCAAGCGTCAAAACAGTGGGCTGGGCTTCACTTAGAGTGCGCACACCGCTGGAAAAGGTGTGCGGGGTCTAACTGGGAGTACGCCGAGCGTCGGAGGAACTGTCTGTGTTGCGCTCAATTTGGAGGGCACCAAGCGCCGGCGAAAGTGTGTAGCACCCCAACTAGGAGTACGTGAAGCGCCGAGAAAAGTGTGTTGCACCCAACTAGGAGCGCGCCATGTGCCGGGAAAAAGTTTGCGGGACTCTAATAAAGTGTACCGCTCGCCGGAGAGACTGCGTTGAACCGACTTGAAGTGCTGCAGGCGCCTGGAAAGTGTGGGACCTAACTGATTCTGCAATGATTCTGAGCGTCACGATACAAGCCTACAAGTACGTGTGGGCATACACCTTACCAATAAAGTAGGATAAGCCCAAGTGTTTTGGCAGGAACAATCACCAGGGGAGGGTTGAGAATTTCGCTGACCATTTCCGATTTCCGATTTCCGAATTCCGATTTCCGATGGTTTTTGCCGTTCCGATTTCCGAATTCCGATTTCCGCATTTTAGAGAGTCCTTCCGATTTCCGATTTCCGCAATTCAGGAAAAAATTTCCGCTCATCCCTGACCCGGACCAGTGTCAGTATACAATACCATTATAGTTTTCGCGTCATTTGACTGCATCGCATACCTTCCGAGGGATTAATCAACGGCAAATCTCTGGGTAATGGTAACCACTATAAGGTAAAGATAAAACCTCGGTTCTTCAAAGGCAGGGTTCGCGATAAAAACAACTGCGGAGCTCTTGTTATAAGGATGTAGATTTGGTCATCAAAAAAGTAAAAATAAAGGAAAAACCCGGAAATTCGGGAGAAAAACGCTCAAAAACAAAGTATAACGGCTAAGTACAGGTGTCGGCCGCCCCCTAATTAACGAGATTTTTATTAATGCTTGCTAATCTGCCTTTTATTTTGCGGTTAGAGTAGTCAGCAGTCTTCAAAAATGCTCAGAAATAACTTTAGAAGCAAATAAATGTGGACAGAACAGGCTTTTACAGGAATCTCGATAATTGAGGGCGGGAGGACACCGAGCAATAACTTGTTCCTGAGCGTTTTTTCTCCAATTTTTCTCATTTTCACTTTTGTGATGGCCAGATCTTCAATTCCATGGGAATAGCACAACAACCGATTTTGTCGAGAACCCTGCCTTTAAATCTCTATTGGGTTGCGCAGCGCATTCATCGTCGTATTCGTAAAGGCTTGAATGCTTGTTGGGGCTATTTAGTGACTTGCTGGCGAGCCGACTTTTCAGTCATTGGGTTCGTCTCCCCCACATAGATCTGTTAACAACTCAAGGACCTCGGAGGGATGGTAGGTTTGGCTGACCACAGGCGACTATCGAATCCGACCGAACATTGCGAGCAGCAGCGCCTCCTGCCATCACGCCACAAGCGCTAGGGTAGATCACAGCATAGCGAGTAAAAGTGCTAGGTGTGGGAGAACTGTAGAATCCCCAGATTGCATCAACCCTCAATCTATTGGCTTACCTTCGATGAATCCGGCCTTTGGCCTAAGAAGCAATCCTGCTACATATCGCGGTTCACCATTTTTTCTGTTTTCTGCCAAATTTTGCAAATTTTTACAGAAAACAGAAAACGGAAAAAAGGTCAAAAATGGGCAGAAAACAGAAAGTTCCGCACATCCCTGATGCCCACCACTTTTCGTACAACTACAGCCTCGAGGTGCTCGCCAGATGAGGCGCGCTGGGTCCCGCAGCGCATTTACAGTAAGCCGCGTATCATAGGAAGCCGCGCGCGACAACTTCCGCTGCGCCGCACAACTTGACTTGGCGTCCTCCGCTCGGTCTCGTCCTCAAACAGTCGAAGTGTGTGATCATCTACCTGCCGTACCCGTCTGAGCTCCGACCCCCACGCAGAGGCCTACAGCCTGCGCTTGACGATTCTAGGTTACGCTGCCATCGCTAGCTCCAGACATCTACCGATCAGGACGATCATCTCGGGCTCGGGCGCAACATCCATGAGGATCGATGAAAGATATTTTCAGTTCCCTCTGACTCGTGTCTGCATAGGCGAGGTCATATGACCCCCGTCATAGTGGGCCGATCGGCTGCAGCCTGCCCGGTCGATAGGCGTGCGAATCGGGTGCAAAAAATTTACTCGTGTTGGCCAGACTGAGCCCGCCTGTGCTGTCCGTCGCCATCCCGGTCGATACGCATGTAATACATTGTCGAAACATCGAAAAACTCTCCGATGTGGTCGGACTTCTTTATATTTTGTACTCCAATCGAGCCGTCAACAGCCACATGCGCAGTACCAGCTGAGAGCGTCCAAGAAACGTACTACAATTGATAGAACCGCGCATGGTTTGCGAAAACAATGCCGCGAATCGATTAAGGAGCCCAAGGGCAAGTGGGTCGAGTCCATGGCTGGGTAAGCCTGATTCTTTGCATTTAATACCTACACTGTGAGGTAGGAATATTTAGAATTCAATTACAGCAGGCATATTTCCAGTGTAATCTTATGCGACAGACTAATTTCCGTCTCAAAGGGCATGATCATTTCTAGAAAAAAGAATAGTAATTTCCGAAATACGGAATGCGATAAAACTAACGTCGAAGCATGTATAAGTGGAAGAAAAGTACAGCTGCGAGTTGTTAGCGCGAGGGGCTGCGTCGCGGCGATTTCCATTCAATACGCGTGGGGAACGGCGTCGTTACGACGCGGCCACTCGCGCTAAGGGGTCGTTTATACTCCCGCGCCAAGCGGATGGGTGAAGTACAATCCTATAATATTGATCGTGCCACGCCGCGTGATTAATATTATAGGATTACACTGCGCCGCGCCTCTCGGCAGCGAAGGTACATATAAACCACCGCCTAAGATGTAGCGTCCACAAACCGATCACTTTCCGCAGACACAGAGTTGCCTTCTAGTGACAGTATCCGACTTTAGCGTTCGATTCAATACTTAAACTACAAACCTTTTTCTCTTTTTTTCTCAACATCTGCCTCGGATCATCACATTCCTGCTGTTCCAACCTCATCGTCTTCAAATCTCCCGTTTCCGGCTTTTTTAACGAACCATTCCGTGAGCTTGAATGGCTACCGCTCAGTGAGCAACGGTCTTCAGCGGACGGTGGACTACAATATAAAAAAATCAATAAAGAATTTCGATCAGTACGACCAAATTAATGTATGCGTATATATACAAATTTCTGAACCCTCGCAAAGATTTGAACCCTTATATACTCTTAGATATTCGTTAGATATTGAAGCTATACTGCGTTGAGATAGATGTGAAATCCCTTTATCCGCAACGTTTCGGGTCTTAGACCCTTCTTCAGACGGCTATAAAATTATGTATGTAGCAAAGAAAGATGCGGAGGCGGTAGGAACGTACTGGTGGGAAGGAGAGGGAGAAGAGAGTTCTCGCCGATGACCGACTCGCGACCCACGTGGACTGAAAAATGACCAATGCCCATGAGTAGGAATGGTGTATAGATGGCTGTGGTGTTCAGTCCTATCACGCTCTAATCTGTGTGTGATGTTAGCAGCCTCAGTGCCTCTCTCATTTCCTCCCTGTTGTTCATGGGGGGAAGGTGTCTCTTTATCTCTATGGCCTCTCTAATCTTCCTTTCAGCTGTGTCCGATATATTCCTGTGCACGATTTCGAAACTCATGCTCGGTATGTCTCCGAAGGTATGATGTGATGTCCTGTGCCTTGAGAACGCGCTGTTCGGGTAAGATTGGGGAGCCCGTAGCGCTCTCATGTGCTCATCAAGGCGATATCGCAAGGGCCTTCCAGGTTCTCCAATATAGAACTGTCCACATGCCTCACATCGTACCCTGTAAACCACGTTCTGCATCTCACAGATTTTCGTGTTCCCTGTGCAGTAGGGTACATTCGCTCCTTCTGCAACGATCTTCATAAGGGCGAGACGACGTGAGTAGCTGGCGGAGGGTGGGAGGGGACGGAAGACGAGACGAAGGGGAAGGGCTGATCTACGGACCGCCACGTTGACATCTTTGGCGAACGATTCGTTAACAAAGGGGATGGTTAGTGCAGTATTGGACAGAGGGTGACGGTATGGTCGCCAGGTGTGAATGTTGCTCTGCATATAACCGTTTTCATTCAATATTGCTTCCAACTGACTCTCCACCTCCTCCTTTTTATGGGTTGTTAGGCTCCTCGCTGTATATACCAAATTCTTGACCACATTGTTTTTCATGAATGAGGGGTGACAGCTACGCGAATGGATTAGCACGTTTTTCGATGCAGGTTTCGTGTACCATGCAGTCTGAACCTGATGATCCGAAATCCTTATTCGTGTGTTCAGGAACGGTAGTTACTCGTCCGATCCGGGTTCTTCAGCTGTCAACTTTATTGAATCATGGTGTGAGTTCAGATTCGATAGAACACTACGGAGCGCTCCTTGTTCCTTTGCTGCAATGAATATGTCGTCGATATATCGGCCGAAATATATAGTTAGGTCCGTGGCCTGTGTCCTCAAGAAAAAACGTTCAAATTAAAACAGTGGCTGGCGCGGCGGTTTAATTCTCAGAGATTGAGATTTAAACCGCCACGCCAGCCGCGGTTTGAACTTACACGTTTTTTCTTGAAGACACAGGCCGCGGATCTAACCATACCACATCCGAAGTCAGAGTGCTTCTTTCAAAGCTATCCATAAACAGATGCAGATGCTATTAGTTGGTTTTTTTTACATCACCTACTGTCTCCTCTACTACGGTTCGTGCCGCATCATCTTGCTAACACCAGGCAATTTCTGGATAGTCTCAAGAATAGCGACTTTTCGGCTCCGTACATAGAATACCAAAGTTTCGACGTCGCCTCCCTTTATACCAACATCGACACAACAGCAGCAGTAACAGCATGTGTGAACTCATTACGCCAACATCAGCATGACGTTCACCTCCTCGACATTCCAGTACAAGACATCGAGAGACTGCTCACCACAGTAGTCGACTTCAATTTCTTCAGCTTCCATAATAACATCTACCGACAAAAACGCGGCTTGGCTATGGGAAACAGACTCGCCCCACTCCTTGCCATATTGTTTATGGATAGCTTTGAAAGAAGCACTCTGACTTCGGATGTGGTATATTTCGGCCGCTATATCGACGACATATTCATTGCAGCAAAGGAACAAGGAGCGCTCCGTAGTGTTCTATCGAATCTGAACTCACACCATGATTCAATAAAGTTGACAGCTGAAGAACCCGGATGGGACGAGTACCTACCGTTCCTGAACACACGAATAAGGATTTCGGATCATCAGGTTCAGACTGCATGGTACACGAAACCTGCATCGAAAAACGTGCTAATCCATTCGCGTAGCTGTCACCCCTCATTCATGAAAAACAATGTGGTCAAGAATTTGGTATATACAGCTAGGAGCCTAACAACCCATAAAAAAGGAGGAGGTGGAGAGTCAGTTGGCAGCAATATTGAATGAAAACGGTTATATGCAGAGGCAACATTCACACCTGGCGACCATACCGTCACCCTCTGTCCAATACTGCACTAATCCATCCCTTTGTTAACGAATCGTTCGCCAAAGATGTCAACGTGGCGGTCCGTAGATCAGCCCTTCCCCTTCGTCTCGTCTTCCGTCCCTCCCACCCTCCGCCAGCTACCTCACGTCGTCTCGCCCTTATGAAGATCGTTGCAGAAGGAGCGGATGTACCCTACTGCACAGGGAACACTGAAAATCTGTGAGATGCAGAACGTGGTTTACAGGGTACGATGTGAGGCATGTGGACAGTTCTATATTGGCGAAACTGGAAGGCCCTTACGATATCGCCTTGATGAGCACATGAGAGCGCTACGGGCTCCCCAATCTTACCCCAACAGCGCGTTCTCAAGGCACAGGACATCACATCATACCTTCGGAGACATACCGAGCATGAGTTTTGAAATAGTGCACAGGAATATATCGGACACAGCTGAAAGGAAGATTAGAGAGGCCATAGAGATAAAGAGGCACCTTCCCCCCATGAATAACAGGGGGAAATGAGAGAGGCACTGAGGTTGCTAACATCACACACAGATTAGAGCGTGATAGGACTGAACACCACCGCCATCTATACACCATTCCTACTCATGGGCATTGGTCATTTTCAGTCCACGTGGGTCGCGAGTCGGTCATCGGCGAGAACTCTCTTCTCCCTCTCCTTCCCACCAGTACGTTCCTACCGCCTCCGCATCTTTCTTTGCTACATACATAATTTTATAGCCGTCTGAAGAAGGGTCTAAGACCCGAAACGTTGCGGATAAAGGGATTTCACATCTATCTTAACGCAGTATAGCTTCAATATCTAACGAATATCTAACCTTCATGAAGCTAAGGAATCAAGCAATTCCTTATATACTCTGTTTATCTTGAATTGCACAAAACACGGTCCGCCAATTGTCCTTTATTTGGCCCACTAGTACCTTAGTGTACGTCCACGACGCGTTTTCGGCAGACCCGGGTGGCAGGGTGGGTGACCGAGTGATGGCATTGACGAATCGATTGCTCTGCACACCGGGTGCACACCCGGGTCTGCCAAAAACGCGTCGTAGACGTACACTACGGTACTAGCGGACCAATTAGAAAACTATTGGCGGACCGTGTTTTGTGCAATTCAGGATAAACAGAGTATACAACTCCGAGAGAATTTGCATCGAGAGTGCCGGGTTATCTCCGCAGCCCGCTGTTGCGTGGCTTCAGTAACGCGGTAGCTCCTCGCCAATGCCGCGACATGACAGCAATAGGACAGCCCCGGCACCGCGAGGAAGGCCTGAGACTGCCAAAGCCGAGGCGATTGTCGCGGCGCATCCGCCATAGTGCCGCTGTAATCTCCACTGATTATTAAAGCTGTGGCTAGCCATTTTTATCCCTATTGCATAGATAGTAAAACAGTGAAGGGCTCGAGGTAACAAGATGTTAGAAAACCTTCCAATCAATCTTTTTTCGAAGCACTGCCCCATTTGCTGTCGCTTTTTCAAAAAAAAAGTTCGTCGAAATAATCTTCTAACTGTGAATGAGCGGATAACTGTGAATGAACATAAGAAAAATACAAACTCTGACGTGTCCTCGATAGGCTCGTGAATATCCGGCGGGCCAGTAAAACATCCTTCTTCCGCCTGTATCTCATAGACTCGTTTTGGGTGAATCACAACATTGGCGTAGGGCGACGCTGAAACGCGACAGGGTTAACGGAATGGTCTAATAAAGATGGCTACACAAACTGAATTTGAATGTTTAGAGTTTAAATTTCTCGAAATTTCCATCAGGAAGATAGCCTTGAGCACATAGCCACTTTACAATTAGATAGTTCAGTTCTCAAGGAAACGCCTTAATATCTTTCTCTGTGCCGTCGTAACGTTCGTACGAGTATAGTGCTAAAGGTGCTACAAAGTCAATACGTCCACTGGTCCCGCAGCGTAAATTGCAGCGTGTCTCTTGTTTTAGGACGCCGCGCGCGACGTCGCCCAGGTCAATCGGTTTGATGTCCCTCGCACTCTCGTCTCCTAGGGGCTTCGCGAGAGGTCGTCTGCCAGTCTTCCGCGTTCCTATTAATTGGTCTATGCCTCTTTCTGCTTCTCTCGGATCTCACAGGGTGGATGCTCATTGCGGACAAGATTCTGAAATCCCTGTGAAGACGCGAAAAGCGCTTGAGGAGTTTTGGATCGAGGCAAGGGACCCAGTAATTAAACGTAGAGGCGAAAAACTCGTGTATAGCGCGAGAGCTCAAAACGTTTCTCGAGCTCGCATTCTAGTCTGAAGTGTGGCTCCCCTTCGTGTACATTGGTGGTCTATCGTTTCTGGCTTATGGAAAGGTGAGACTTTACTGGTGTACCTGACTTGATTACACGGTGCCAAAGTTTGGTCTCGAAATTCATGTGAACTGGAGACGTTTAGCCGAATGAATTCAATTGCTTTTTTTTTCAGGCCCTGAAGGACGCGATACAGCCGAAACGTTAGCCAATAAACTGAGTATCAACCTCGTGCGGAGCTCAAGCAGAACATCAACTACTGGCCTGAAACTATGTCGAGGTTCGTAGGAAAGTCGAACCTGGCGCAAACTACACCGTCAAGAGGGAGCCGAACCGGCCAGTGCTATCGGTGCCTGATGTATATGAGTCTGACCCCTCGCACCCATAAAGGGTCTGCAGTTTCTGCTACCGGCGGGTGGTCGCCGAGCGTCAGCCTCGACGCGGAGACAAATGTGTTTTTGGACAATATCGTTGCTGCGTCGATTCAAGGAGCCTGCAGAGCTGAAGTCGCGGCGTTGCTCGCAGCGACGAACAACGTTAGATGATGCAATATCAATTACATTCGGCGACGGGGGCGACTCACGAAGCGGGAAGGGTTACGAGGGGGCACCGCAGCCTTTTGACGCCGCGACGGTCCTGCATCACTGCGTGCGAGCGGCAACTGACGCCGCGACAATAATGCTCGAGAACATTTTTGTCGTCGCGCCAAGGCTGACGCTCGGCAACCACTGGCCGGCCGCTGCAACTCTGCAGACCGCTTGACGCTCGCTGACAGTGACGTAGGGCCGTCGCGACGTTAAAGCCCTCTGCAATGCCCCGTCGTCGCCCTTCACGCCGCATCGATCACCCCTGTCGCTGAATGTAATCGATACTGCATCAATCATCGCTGTTCGTCGCTTCGAGCAACACCGGGACATAAACTCTGTAGACCTCTACAGGGCGCTTTTCAGATATGGTGACAAAACTTTTTGATCTTTCCGCGCCTACAAAAGCGCGTCGATAATCACCTTGTATGGTCTGTTCATCTCAGAAAAGCTCTCTCTCTCTCGAAATACATCACGTTTCGTAGCGCAAAATGGTTCTTGAAACAATTGGTGAGAGAAAGGCTGAAGGGTTCCCGATTTTCCACGGTAACACTCGTCACTTTCTCGGCTTTGGTAATTGTTCCTCCTTCCCGCATGTGACAGTGAAGAACTGATACCATGGGGTCATTTTGAAGCAGAGTGTGCCTACTCGAAAATGTATCACAGCTGAAATCCTTGGACCAGCCACTAAAAGAACGTGAGAGCAAGATGCCGGAATTCAACTTTAGGCCAGGACGGTGTTCGAAATAGCTGCATTCGTTCTTTTTTTCCCAGGCATGGTCAAGGCATCCAACTTAGAGCATATATGCCCCTGAATATTATCTATCGATCTTTGTATTCGGATACTTGCTCTCGCGTTCTTTAATAGGAGGTCGGAGAACTTTAGCTAAGATGTTTTTCCAAAGGTAGACACCCTCTGCTTCAAATTAACCCCATTTGAGCAGTTCTCCACGCACACATGAGAGAAGTAGGGAAAATCGCCGAAGGCAACTACGTGGTGGCTTATTTCGTTAAAGTTGAGGACGCCTCAGGCTTCTGTCCACAACTTTTTTCAAAAACGCTTTCACCTCCCGAAAGTTGGCACGTTTCAAGAGAGTGGCACACAGAAAAGAAGAGATCTTGAAAAGCGATTGGACACGCACATATGTATGCCAACGCGGTAAAGTTTGAAGCTTTCTCACTGTATATAAAAACATCCAGTACATATACATATGTATGCCACAAGCCACTAGCCTTGGCAGAGAGTCCTGTGACAAGACTTTCAAAGCATCGATTCATCTCCTGCTTTACAATGATATATTTGATATTCAAGCTGAGTATGTGAGCACGTGCTCGTTCTTGGGGGGAAGTAGGTGCTTTTCAATCATTCTATGGAGCCCAGCTTCGTCAGCAAAACAAACTAGAGGGGAAATGGACAGACACGCAAAAAAGTGAATGAATATGAAAGTTTCCAAAGCAATGAGCAACTTCATCTGCATTCAGTAATCATATATGACAAGAGAACAGCTTTTAGGAAAAGATATTTTTCTAAGAAACAGAAAATTTTGATACCCAGGAGTACATAAAGACGGTATCATTACTTGTTACGTTTCCCTTTTCTGTAGACATAAGGAGGATGCCACACGTTGATGACCGGTAAGAAGGCTTGTACAATGGGCATCTTTCCCATAACGCAGTCCAGTAGAGAGAGTGCAGTTGTTCCCTCACAACTGATTTTAACGAGGCGATAATGGGCAAAATTAACTCACGTTTACAATCAGACTACAATCTCTCACACTGCTACTGCTTTTTCCTGACTTGGAAGCCTCAGCCGTTAGCGTTTAGAGAGTTGATTAAGTTCAACTTGCAACACTCTTTCTAACTCCTACGCTGCCAGTGTCGTCGTGGCTACTTTCTATGCTGCCAATTTACTGGCCATCGTTCCCCCCAATAGGGAGCAATGCGATATCAGCCAGAGCTTGTTCTCTCCATTTATCAGAGCAACGTGACCGCCATATAGTCCAATGGCAATCAGTCATAGTCATCTAGCTCTTGCAACCAGTAAGACATACCAGCATGATTAGTAACTGAGGTACAGACTATAAAACGGCGAAATTCACATGGTTCCTACGCGTGCTGATGCGCAGCGGAGGTTAGAGACAGTGAGAGAGCGTAGGGCAGACGGGGGCCGGGGAGTCGCGCGCCGCTCGCGCTTCGAGTGATGTGAATCACGACGTTTTATAGAGGTTATATGTTCTCTTGTTGCCACGAGATAGAGTTGCCTCCCAACACCTATGTAAAACGCTGCCTTCACTACGTGAGAGTAAGATCCACAAGTTCTCGAAGACTTGGGGAGTCTTACGAGTCCTGACGTTGGTTAGATATTTGATTCAGGGACTCCTCGTATGTTACAACTACTTTGAGGATGAAAATAACAAATGGTATGGTATGGTATGGAATGGATCTGAATAAACTCACAGTTACTGTGTTTCCGCCCATCGGATCCAAGTGCTCTGTGAATAAACCGAAGGATGAAGTAACAACCGAAGAAGACCAAAGTGATTGCACCAAGAACAATGCATATAATCACAATCGTCGTCATACTGAAATAGTTTCAATTCACACACATATAGAGGCTAACCTCACGACCCAATATTTCCCTATTACTTAAGATTGATAATACTGTCGGCTAACTCAAAGGGTTCTTAAGCAAACAGAACTTTAGAACGTGGAGGACAAGAGTGCTAACATGTAGGTGGAGCTACTGAGGCCTCACTAGAAATGAGGTAATTCTATAGCCGTTCCTTTTCTTAATGTCGGGATGCACGTGAAGTGCAAGAGGAAACCATGTAATCCTAGCAATAGAAGCTTATTCGTGCGTATTCAAATAGAAAAATACTCGGAAATCACGATCATGTACATATGGATTCAGTCAACCACTCGCGGTGAAAAAGCTCTAGTTTACGGATTCGAATGTAAAAAAAATGGTTTAACAATGAAGCAATGAACGATCATGTGCAAATTCGTGCCGTGCACAACAGCTATATAACGTTCATGTAAAGCCAATTGTATGTTATGCTATGGTATGATATGTAATGGTATGGTATGGTATGGTATGGTATGGTATGGTATGGTATGTTATGGTATGGTATGATATGGTATGGTATGGTATGGTATGGTAAGGTATAATATGGTATGGTATGATATGGTATGGTAAGGTAAGGCTCCGTCCATAGCCAACGACCAGCGGCAAGCGTCAAGTCGCTAGAGCGTAGTGCGACAGCGTTGAAACGCTAATGAACTATAATCAAAAACGTAACGCAGAGTATGAGAGCTGTCAATGAATATATGTATGTACAGAAAGGGATTTTGAGGTAGAAATCGAGTAGCAGCTGAACGGCTAATCAACAGCCTGTCAGCAACGGCCCGCCCCTGTGGACAAGGAGAAACGCAGACGTTTCGTAGCATTAATGACGCGAAATGACAACTCTTTTCTCTAGAAGAAGGTGGCGTTTCTAAGGCTGTAATCGCCGGAAAATTCAGTGTCACATGACCTGGTCTTCGGGGATCAGGACGCACCCAAATCGAAACCTTTACTCATGCACCCACAACCCATGGCGTTTTCAGCACCGTGAGAATTGACAGCCAGGATTCCAAACCTAGTACGGATAGCCCTTTGCTGGTTACCATTTTCAATCGAAGACTTCCAATTTTTAGAGCATAGTGTTGTTTCCAAACAAGGTGACTTGTTAAAGACCGACCAGGAAGTGAGCAACGTCCACGCTCGAAACCGCCATCTGGTCGGCTTCAATGATCAAACATCTTCCTCGACGAGGTAAACTACATCCAAATAGACCAGAGTCATGTAAAGTAGGAGGTGCCTGTTTGAAATAAGGTGTTCGTAAAACAAAAGGGTTTTACGTGACAGAATATGGAGGTAAGGAGCTAACAAAGTTTAAAAAAAAACTGAAAATGGACCGGATGCTGTACTTGATATTCGAAGACCACCCTTTTGATAATGAATCGATCTGGATAATGCCAATTTTCATTGAACCGGGTACGGATACAGATATGCGGTGGGATAATTCCGGATAACATCGTATTCACCTCTAGGCATATAATCATTGACAGCTGTTACACTCTGTTTCCATTCGGTTTTGATAATTGAAAAAACAGCGGCAGAAAATTTAACGAGTGTGAGTACCATTATTAGCCATTATTAACATAGACACAGAACATGATGATCATAAATTATATGTATGTAAGTAATTGAAAAAAGTGTCTTTATCCAGCCTTTTTCATATTTCGTTTCGGTGTTTGTCGTTCGTTCTACACCGTTGCATGCTGGAGTGGATTTTGCGCACGTGAATGCTCTGAAACTCTGCAATGCGGAGCTTCAACAAGTTCCACAAGGTGACACAATATCGCCGAAGCCCTTCACCCTGCCTTATGAACAAACTTGATTGGGGAAGAGAAAGGTTTGAACATCGATGGGAAGAAGCTATCTAATCTCAAGTTCGCACACGATGTTGTGTTTGTCAGTGGCAACACTCAAGAGATCAACAAAACGCTGAATGAATTGAACAGCGTGGGCAGTGCGACTGGTTGGATAGTGAACATGGCGAATACTCAGACGATGGCCAACCAGTGTTGCAACGACGGGCCAGTCTACCTGGAAGAAAACCAAATGGACCTAGTCGAGAGCTACATTTTGTATCTAGGACGAGAAGTCAATATGAGAAACGACCTGTCGAAAAAGATTGACTGACGAAGAAGAGCAGCTTGAGCAGCGATGGGCACAATCCAAGAAGTGACCCGCGAGATCCAGGATAGCAAGCTGGGGGCTTACCTTTTTGACTTTATGATGCTCCCTGCATTGTGCACGAACTTCGTACAGGCCATAAAACGGCCAATGTCTCACCGTCGACTGCGTACCACGCTGCGCGACCGCACGTGCGGCGGGAGCAGACGGGTTTTGGCCGCCGCACGACGAGTTTCGGCCGCCACGCTGCGGCCGAAACGTCGCGCGGCGGCCAAAACTCGTCGCGCGGCGGCCAGAACCCGTCTGCTTCCGGCGCGCGGGCGGGCGCGCAGCGCGTGGTACGCAGTCGACGCTGAGACATTGGCCGTTTTATGGCCTGTAAGCAGTCTGGGATACCAGATACAGTATCTCATATCGAGTCTGCCCAGTACAGAAAGGCAGGACATGTGCTACGAAGAGTCGACGATAGATGGAACACCAGGATCACACACTGGTACCTGCGCGACGTCGAAAGGACTTCAGGACAAGCGTTGGGTGACACACTATCGACAAGTCATTTGAGTCATTGGACGACTGTTGCTCTTTCTAGGAAAACCTGGAGCAAATGTGGTCTACATCAAGAAGACCGCCGATGAATATCCCGATGAATATAGATCATCAAAGTACCAAGGCAAGGTAGATTTGCCGTTCGCCCGGCTCTATAGTGTAATGAACCAATTCAAACTAAACCAAATCAGATAATATAAGGGTCATGGCAGTGATACATTAAAGGCAGTGGTCGCGCTCAATTATGCTCGTCTTCTTTTCCTCTCTAAACCCTTTTCTGGGTACAGAGTCGTAGGACCCATAAGAAAAAATCGCGAAAAAAACGCTGTTCTGGGCCAAATTTGAAGCCTGAACTTTCTTGCCTTTTGATGGTGGACGCGCCCACCCAGATCATCGGCATCGATGATCTCTAATATCAAGAACATCAGCTGGCTTGAAATTGAATTTCAATCAATGAACCTTCGGCTTTATGTACACATCTAGTCAAACACATCGACTGAAGTGCTTGCTTTCATTGGTATAACTGTTTTATTAGGTAAATTTGAATTTATTTCTTCCTCTGAGCGTCGATGATTTTCGACTGCTTGGCATGAGACTGTGATCTTTCTGTGCACGTGTGCACGAACTGGAAATTTAGGGTCTTAATAACTCTAATTCTAGCCCGTTTCTCACCGCGCTACCTTCAAAGTTTTTGAGCTGTTTTTGATCTAAGCTGATTTTTGTAGTTTTATAGATAACATTTTTCATCGTGACCACTGCCTTTAAAGCCGCAAAGTTGGCACAACCAACGCTGGATGTTTAGTACTAATTTAGTCCACATCCATGACCACACGATTATCTCTAAGAGATCATCCAAAGTCCTGCCTCAGCTCAGAACTGTATCAAGTTTCAGAGGGCCCAACGTCATAAGTACACCAGAACAAAAAACAACACGTTGAAGCCGACACTCCAATCAACTGCCGTCTCCGCACGTTTATTTGTACTTACATATTGTAACCCTCGTCATGGGAAGTAAGAAGCCTAGCGCTTGCGATAATGCTATAAGCTACAAACCTTCGATTGACTTTCTATGAAGGCCGAAAAACCACAATGTGGGTTTTACATGCATAAAATGGGTATAGGGCAGCTCGAAGAGATCGCGCCCCAATTTTCAAAAGGTAACTCGCGACGGGACCCGAGGAGGGAACTGCGCGGCTGCGATGTGACGTCTCTTTTCATGCAAATTTTTAGGCCGAATTTGTTTTGATTTCATATTTCACCTGCTGCGGATTCATGTGAACAGTTTCCTTTGTCGTAAAGGTTTTTGTGTACCCTGTTCCAGAGCTTCCAATATTTAGGGACGCCAGAACTACATTCTTCAACCTCTCGACTAAATTCAGTCAAAAATTTCTGATTTCCAGTTCATGGCGACCCACTTGACGAAGAAATGGATAAACTGTTGCTAGTTTTTAGAGATTTCTAGTAGTGCCGGCTGACCGATTTCAGGAGGACGTGAAAATACTAACGCCCACATCTCAATGCATTTGCAATTCTCGCCGAAACTCTACCCACAGAGCAATCCCTCTCCCTTACATCTTGACACAGAGGTTGAGGAATCTTATAGAGGTATTTGAAGACCCAGTTCATTAAGAACGCCTGGTGCGAAAGTACTGAGATTTAGGGTGATCGTTCACCAATCGCATAAACCAACTCCTACGTGTACCTGGGACGCTCAATGAACATGAATAACGACTGGGAGGATGAACTTGGAAGGAGAGCGGCACGGACAGCTTTTGGGCCTTTCTAAGAAGCCACAAAACAACTGGCTGGCCCAGAACTTCGCGCTCACATGTTCGGCTCGACAGTTCTCCCTGCGCTCTGCTACGCAGCAGAAACAAGGGCCGGTTCGTCCACGTCAAGGTCCTTGCAGGTTACCTACGGAGCGCTCGAGCATGGTCTTCTCTTCTGAAGTATTACCGATGCACTCTACATTAGGCCGACCAACGCAGTCGGAACCTTCAAAGCATGACACGCTCTCGTGATCCAGTGGAATAAGCATCGAAAGCCAAATTTCGATAGGCTGGTCACGTTATGAGGAGAGCCGACAATAGATGAGCAAGAAGAACGGCAATGGTCTCCGATTGGGCGCTCGTGCCGTAGAGGAAAGCCACGTGGTAGATGGGCAGATGTTTCTGCCGAGACTATTAACAAGCTGCCTCGGCAGCGATTATTTACTTCCAGGCTCAGTGATCGTGACAGAATGGGAAGTCAAAGGAGACCACCATGGCCATCGATTGTAAGAGATCGAAACGAATACGAGCTGTGCTGGGGCTCACAAGAACCGTGAAGACGAGCCTTCAAAGTATCAAAGTAAGTGAGATAGTTCGAGGCACACTGCAAGCTTGTGAGTAAAATTGATATCATGGCCCCGCTGCTATGCCTAATAAGCTAACCCACCGCGAAATCCGCTCTTCTGAATAAGCAAAAAAAAAACGAGAAGCACAATCTCCTCCGAATCCAAATCAGCAACCATACCCTTCACCTACTTTAGGGTTTTCGTTCTCAATGGGGACGAGACGCAAGATCGATTTCAATCAAAATCTTTGCTCTTTAATTTGTTATCGGTGCAGATTTATGTTGTGTTCTACTTCAGTGCAATGGTTGCGAGCGTCTAGAAAAAAATCATGCTGAAAACAAACTCGTCCACGGAATTTTCGCCTTTCAAAATATCAATTTCAAAGAGGCCATAACTCCGTTGGTAGTGGATTCTGAGCAATTCTGCAGGCACCATTGTGATCAGCACAAAATTCTGAGGCAAGCAGGTGTACTTGAGAATGGCGATTCTTGTAAAGAGAACGAGCTGTGAGTACTGGTGCAGAAAAAACAATGGCGTCATTTGCGTGCACTTCGCCAAAAAAGCCGATGAATAACAATGTATAATATTAAATGCTCAACGGCAGAATAGGCGCGACCACTCTGCTTTCGTACTTTTGAAACTAGGGAAAAATTGTTAATGAGGTTGTACTGGGACTGCGTTCAAGCTATTATGGACAACGTCACTTGGGAAGAGGTTGATTATAATGTGAAGACTAATAATAGAGAATTATCTTATATGTATATGGAGCAGTCTCACTCGCAAGGACAACGTTTTAGCACGAGCGGTCGCGTGGCGGCCATCTGCGATCAACATACGCGGCAGGAGATGTGTAGCAAAGCTGTACCATGTTGACTGTAAATCGGCAGAATGAATGCGTTTGGATGAAGTGAAGCGCAACCACGGTGGTGATGTGTGACAAGAAGATTCCACTCCGTCTCAAATCAAAAATTTACAAGGCGGTAGTGCGACCTGTCGCGCTCTACGCTAGTGAATGCTGGCCGACTACTAAAGCTGTCGAACAGTCCCTGCACACCATGGAGATAAGAATGCTCAGATGGTCATTGGGTATCAGTCTGAGGGATCGGGTCACAAACGACACTGTAACATCTGCATGGATCGTGAAGAGACTTCGCGTGCACTGTTCAAGGTTGGCGCATACTCGGTGCCATGTGCTATAACATAGGTGCACCGAGTTGGCGCCCACCTTCAGCAGTGAACGCAAAGTCTCTTCACGATCCATGCCGATGTTAAGTGCCACCTTCGGAGTTGCACCAATAAATGGAAAGATGAAGGAAGCCATGATGAGATGGTTTGGACATGTTCAACGAAAAGACGCTAATTTCGTGGCCGAAACTTCACTCAACTTGGAGGTGGCTGGTGTTAGGCCGCAAGGTAGACCGAAAACGCGCTGTCTCGACCACGTGAAAACCGACATGGCTGAGGCACGATTCACTCCGGAGGACGCAACTGACAGGAATACGTGGAGGACAAGAACGAAAGTAGCGGACCGTACATCAACGTGGAACAAACGCTGGGAAGAAGAAGAAGAAGAAGAAGAAGAAGAAGAAGAAGAAGAAGAAGAAAGAAGAAGAAGAAGAAGAAGAAGAAGAAGAAGAAGAAGAAAGAAGAAGAAGAAGAAGAAGAAGAAGAAGAAGAAGAAGAAGAAGAAAGAAGAAAGAAGAAGAAGAAGAAGAAGAAGAAGAAGAAGAAGAAGAAGAAGAAGAAGAAGAAGAAAGAAGAAGAAGAAGAAGAAGAAGAAGAAGAAGAAGAAAGAAGAAGAAGAAGAAGAAGAAGAAAGAAGAAAGAAGAAGAAGAAGAAGAAAGAAGAAGAAGAAGAAGAAGAAGAAGAAGAAGAAGAAAGAAGAAGAAGAAGAAAGAAGAAGAAGAAGAAGAAGAAGAAGAAGAAGAAGAAGAAGAAGAAGAAGAAAGAAGAAGAAGAAAGAAGAAGAAGAAAGAAAGAAAGAAGAAGAAGAAGAAGAAGAAGAAGAAGAAGAAAGAAGAAGAAAGAAAGAAGAAGAAGAAGAAGAAGAAGAAGAAGAAAGAAGAAGAAGAAGAAGAAGAAGAAGAAAGAAGAAGAAGAAGAAGAAGAAGAAGAAGAAGAAGAAGAAGAAGAAGAAGAAGAAAGAAGAAGAAGAAGAAGAAGAAGAAGAAGAAAGAAGAAGAAGAAAGAAGAAGAAGAAGAAGAAGAAGAAGAAGAAGAAGAAGAAAGAAGAAGAAGAAGAAGAAGAAGAAGAAGAAGAAGAAGAAGAAGAAGAAGAAGAAGAAGAAGAAGAAGAAGAAGAAGAAGAAGAAGAAGAAGAAGAAGAAGAAAGAAGAAGAAGAAGAAGAAGAAGAAAGAAGAAGAAGAAGAAGAAGAAGAAGAAGAAGAAGAAGAAGAAGAAGAAGAAGAAGAAGAAGAAGAAGAAGAAGAAGAAGAAGAAGAAGAAGAAGAAGAACAAGAAGAATGAGATAGCTATAAACCAATACTGATTTTGAAAAAAAATTACAAAAGGGCAAATCTCATTCAAAAATGGCTGGATTGGCGGATAACCAATATTGAATAATGTAAAAAAAGTCATTCAAAAGCAGATATGGCCACAAGCTATTAAAAAGATGCTGAGGCGAAGTGGTGGGCTTACCCGGCTAGACCGAGTGCGGGATGAAGATATGCATGGAAGACTCAGTGTTGCGCCCATTGCGAACAAACTTCGCGAAAATCGCCTGAGCTAATATGGATACGTTACAAACCGGAAAACACTACATTGCATGAGCGGCTATGCAGCTAGGAGTGATGGGCCAGCGATAAAAAGGACGACCATAGACCCCGTCATAGTTGGCCGATCAAGTGTAGTCAGTCCGGTCGATAAGGACTTACATCATGGAAATCGTTGTAAGAAAACCCACACGTTCTGACCGGACTGATCACAACTTTTTTATACATGGCCGTCCCAATTGATACGCATGTAATACCTAGCTCACTCAAGTCGAAAAATTCCCCCCCCCCAAGATGTAGCCGAACTGAGCCCGCCTGACCCCAGCTGTGGCTGCCCCGGTCAATAAGTATGCAGCGCACTGCTTAGTTAAATGGGGAAATCTCCCGTTTTGGCCGAACTGAGCCAGTCTGGTGAATCCTTTACCAGCTGTGGCCGTCCCGGTCGGAAAAACCTCCTGCTATGGCCGGACGGAACAGGCCGAAGTGTGGTCGTGATTTCCGTACGACTTTATCATCTGAAGGTGGCCGCCCGGCCTTCCGTGACTGGTCCCGACATGATTGTCTACCGAGGGAATTGTCATCATGCTGAGACGCAGAGGGCGCGTCACCCTGGCTACCAGGCAGATCAGACCGCCAACGTCAACATCGTTGCCATCGAGGGTACCACTCATCGTGCGAGCCACATGCCTGTGGCGTCTTGCTTCTTTGGATCGACGCCAGTCCTGCGAGCAGTCCACCCTGGATTCGCGTACGAAGAAGGGTCTGGAGTGCTGAGTCGTCCTGCTCACACCTCCACTCCTGTCGTCGCCTGCTGGTCGAGCGGGGGCTTGGTCAAGATTCAGCCCTCACTGTCCATGCGTGCGATTTCCTCCCAAGCCTGGGAGCTCGCAATATCATGCCGTACACTTGATTCAGTGACATATGCTGTGTTTTGTGTGCCGCGCAATGGCGGTTCTATTTGGTTAAGACCTATGCTAGAGTTGACCCTGGTATGTGGGTAATGAATGGTGCGTAAACAACGTAATGGAGGCTGTAGGGCCTCCCACGCATGTAGTGTTCATAATACTCGGCTTCCGCGTGGCAGGTTTGAGCAAAGGACGCGCTGCAAGTCCTCTGGCTCATTCGTGTCGCACTAGCGGCTACTCACACTCCGTCACAACCGATACTGCAAGGACGGAAACGCAGACTCGGGGTGTAGCGTGGCAAACGTCGTGCCCTCGAGAACGCCAGCATAATCGATTGCCATGCAGCTGAGAAACTAGTTGCGGAGCCGGATCTTTAGGGAAAGGAGAGGACGGCTCAGTCTGGCCTTCGGCGGACTATGACGGGGGCCTAAGCAAGGTTGGTTGGATGTCTTGCACAACGACATGAAAACTGCAGGCCTTCATCCTTGCAACGTGAATAACAAAAATCAAATGGCGGCGAAATTCGGGAAATCCGGACCGTGCTACAGTACGAGGCAAACGTTGAAGAAGAAGAAGAAGAAAAGTCTTAAGGGCGATGAGATCGAAATAGAAGCTCGCTCAAAATGAGGACGCAAATGCACCAAGTGCTCCAAAAACGACGGGCAGTAAGCTTTGCGATGACTGGGCGCACTAAACATTTGCGGGAAGATCAATACAAGAAATCAAGAATACTGACTCGCATCAGCAAATCCTTTCTCCTACAAATCAGGTCTTAAAGTGCACAATAGCAGCAAATCTCGCCTAATGCAAAGCGACGAGTGTGATTTCCTGCCCTTAATGAGATTTCTTTTGAAATGTGAAGGGCGAATCTGCTCAAGAGCAGCTGCCATTGTCCGACAGCACCATGCTCCGGCATTTTATGAGGGTTTTCATGAGACTAAAAGCCTCTTTCAAATACCATTGATTCTATGGGGAAACGGGTATATTTAGTAGGCAAGTGTAGCCTTTCTATGATTTTTTTTGGCAAAGCTTATGGCGAAATACATATAACTGTCAATGACAATCTTTTTGAAGTTGGAAGAAGGAAGAAAGTAAAGGTACTAGCCGAAGGAGTCCCGGAAAAGTATGGTCGACTAACCGAGGACATAAACAAAGGAACAACAGCAGCAGTTCGTACGTCTGTCGGATTTACGTCAGCTTTCGAAGTGAAAACCGGAGTAAGGCAAGGAGCTGTAGCAGGACCTTTTCTTTTAAGCTCCGCCGTTGACGATATTGTGCGTAGAGTTGCGTTGGACAGTTTCTCGCGAACGTAATCCTAACACCATCAGGACGCTCCCTTGTCGATCTGGAGTACGCCGGCGACATCGTGTAATTCGCTGAAAACAACACAAAACTGCAAAGGATTGTTAGCCTCGTTTCGAAGTATGCCGCAACCTATGGACTTCGTCTTCATCCTGACAAATGCAAGCAGGTGTGGGTCTCTCAGAGGTCTTCAACGGGAATTTGTGTGGACACACAACGTATCGTATCGAACTTGTGGATGATTTCTGTTATTTGGGCTGTTTGTTGAAGAATGATGGTAGTTACGCAGCGAATAGTCAACAACTATGTGCAAAAGCTACATCTGCATCCAATTCTCTAACCAAGTGTTTGTGGTCTACCCCCTGTAGCGAAGGAAGTCAAGTTTGACGTTTACTTATCTGCTATTCGCCCTATCATGATGTACGGATCGGAGACGTGGGCAGCACCGAAGACGCAGATGGATAGGTAGGATTGCACGGAAAGGAAGCTGCTTAGACGTTTGTTTGGATATTTCTGGCCGCGGATGTGCCACAACGAAGATCTCTACAACGAAATGGACGCCTTACATCAACGCTTGACACGAGCGAGGTGCCAACATCTCCCAAAGCCATCTCAAGCGGCAACGGAAGGTCGTCTTAGTCTATTCGGGCATATTTTAAGCAGACCGCCAGATCGTCTTATTCAACACGCTCTAAGGATGCTTCCGAGTCCTGCCTGGAAACGGCCGCCTGGACGTAGGCGAAAGTTTTGGACGGATGTGGTGAAGGAGGACTTGAAATCACTCGACATTGAAAGGCAAATCAGGCGCGATGCTTTACTTCGCGGGAAGTGGTCTAGCGACCAATCGATGGATTGTATTCAAATTGTGGCTGAGGACCGTGACAAATGGACACGCCCCACTACTAGGACGGCACACATTGGTGAAGATACCGAATGACCGCGTAAGGCGAAAGCCAACCGATTAAGTCAAGTAAGTTATTGATCATGCACATCTGGAATAACAACAAACAAAACGCATTTCTAATTGTTTTTGTTTCTTCAATATGGTTCGTAATAAGCATAATCATGTTGAATCAAGACTTTTCTCTACTGCGCAAATGTGAATGGTTCTGATATTCTCTTCGGATATTACTCACTCATGTGGCTTATCTTAATCCACCTTTGCACATCTACAATAAAGAATTCTGGGAAAGCTTTTCCAGCTTTGGGTGATAACCATACATACGTAGTTTGAAAAAACCGACATATAATCTATAAGAAGTTGGCAGAATCGGATATGGAGGATGTAGACAGGATGTTGAAGACATAAGGCGCTCACGTAAGGATCATACATACTTACATTATAGAAAAGCGATGAGTTATTCATCGAATACTTGGAACTGAATCTGTCAGCGTGTCTGGTTTTTATTTTACAAACTTGAGCTCACAGAAGATTCAGAAGGGAGAAAAAGTTATGTTAATGACAGGGAGAACCTTGAGAAAGGTCTCAAGGGATCAATCAGAGTAGATATTTCATATTTGCAGCTGGCTGCGCAGGTATCAAAAACCTTATCTAAAATGACAAACCTAATCTGAGCAAGCCGAATCGTTCATAAAGGCCATTGTTTAATCAGTAGCAGCTAATCTTTTCTATTGCTAGACGAAGCATGTGATATCTTTTAATCTCCGAGATTCCTAAGAAATGCTGCACAAGTGCAAATCGCACAGCTGCTGACATTCTACTCGAGAGTTTTCAAGAATTTCCGGTCATTAGTATTAATTTCATAGTCACGAAGGCAACGTACGAGGGAGAAGTCGGCTATTTAGCAAGGTCCGTCCAGTAAACGAAACTGGTAATAGAACATAGGCGATACCCACATTTGTAAGAAGAAAGTTGGTCAGGAAATAAACGTAGGACGTGAAAAAAAACCAATTCCCTGTAGGACCACCGCGTGCGTGCGCGGAGCAAAGGTTATAGATATCGAGACAGTGAAGAGCAGATGGAGGGAGCAGCATCGCGCGCACGCACGCGCGATGAGTGTTGGTAATCTTCATTTTTTTACAGAGTATATGTGGAAAAGGCGCTTGAAGTTGAAGCAAAAATCATTTTTATTTTCAACGTTTTCTAGTGTCGAATTTCCCTAAACTACCCCGGGAGCGTTTTCATTGCTTTGCGAAAAGCTAGGGGCACCTAGAGTTTGTCCGAACACGCGGTCGGCGTGCGTGTCGAGCGGCCGTCGCAAAAGCACTTTTTTCCGACAACTTTTCTCTCGGCTGCAAACAGTTTGCTGGAATTGTATACACTATTCGTCTAATATTCCTGCAAATCGATTGACAAGTTCAAAAAACCCGCACGCCGACCGCGTGAGCGGACTGTCTCTAACGAACCGACTTAACCCATGAAGCAATTTTACGGGTGTTCGAGACTAGTTTCCCGAATTCGGCTCAAAACAGGGTCGGCTTATCGCTTCTCTGGGAGTTATTGTACCATGTTGTCCAATAATTCTTGTCCGAAAATTTCACCATTTTTAATTTTTTTCAACCTTATTGAAAAACAAGTCTTATCAACAATATAATCACCACAGTTATCCACAACAGTGGCCCATCGATAGGGGAGGTCGCAGATGCTATTCGCCCAGAACTCCAAGGGCTGCGACTCGAAGAAGTCCGCGATGTCGAATTTGAGGTTGTCGTAGTTGGTGAATTTTCTTCCGGTCAGATGGTGCTTCAGCGGGCGGAACAAGTGGTAGTCGGAGGGGCGAGGTCCGGGAAATACGGCGGATGGGCAACCGTATCCCAGCCGAGCGTCTCTGACTTCTGCTGGGTCTCCTTCGCCACGTGGGGGCGCGCGTTGTCGTGCAGCAGGTGGACCGAGGCCCGTCGGGAACGCTTTTCTCGGACGGCGGCGGCTAGTTTCCCGAGCTGATCGGTGTAGATGGAGACGGTGATCGTCCTGCCTTGCGGGAGCAGGTCGAATTACAGCATGCCCTTGGTGTCCCACAAGCAGCAGAGCATGATCTTTAGCGGGTGCAGGTCGGCTTTCGGCGTCGTCGGCGGCTCTTCTCCGCGCGGGATCCAGACGTCACGGCGGGCGACGTTGTCGTAGAGGACCCAGCTCTCATCCCCACTGACCAGGTCTCCGAGAAACTCCTTGCGATACGGATGGAGAAGGAGGGACTGGCAGACGGCCACGCGGCTCTGCTTGTTGGCGTCCGTCAGACGGTGGGGGATCCAACGGGCCAGAACTTTGTGGTAGCCGAGTGAGTTGAGTCGATTGTGGATTTTGGACTTGCTGCAGCCAAGCGTCGTCGCAAGTTCACAGGTGGTGGCTTCCGGCTTCTCCTTGATACAGCGACGGACTTCGTCATCATCCACCGTAGAAGGCCTCCCGCTGTGCTCCCTGTCCTCGAGGCTCGTGTCGCCGCTCTCGAAACGATTGAATCAGCGGCTGACTGTGCGTTGGGACACTGCATCCTCCTTGCACGCTCTGCAGATGTTGGCGACCGCGGTGCCCGTGTCGTTGCCCAGCAGCCACTCGTAGTACACGAACGTACGAATTCGACCTTGGTCCATTTTAGCTAGTACTGGTAGCTAGACGCGACGACTGCGCCTTATATACGCCCCTAGCGTAGAACTTTGGAGAACCTTCTAGAAGGTTCTTACACTTGCCTGATATTATAACACTTCTAATGAAAATTATAGAATTTTGAAAATTTTAGGACAGGAATTATTGGACGGCCTGGTAGATTACGGTGAGCATGAGGCCTTTTAGCTGAAGCAACCTAGCTTAGTATTTCGAAATTCGCCAATTAGACCAAAAACTCGTGTTCGGCGTCCCAAATAACACCCACGGGAAAATTTTGAGCCAAATCTGAAATGTTGACCAAGCTACTGTATACCGACCGTAACATGCCCTGGATCCGGGAAAAGTCGACAAACAGACAAGAGGACCTAGATAGATTTGTAATCAGCATTCAAAACGGTTTTCAATCAAAACTTTGAGCTAATTCTGAAACCATTTTTTTTGAACGCCCCACGAGTTGTCTTTCGGGTACCGAATTCCTCTTGGCGAAGCAATAGTATTGCCTTTTTTCTAGAGAACCGTGAGGCATTTAAAGAATTTCTAATACGGATGATTGATACTTAGGACTGTAGCTACATACAATATCCAGAACATGGTTTTCTAACACGTATGCAGAACATGTGTATCTGAAAGTGATAGATGACCGGTCTAGAACTCCGCCTTTTCGGACCCAAAGCTAATCATGACTTCACAGTGGCGCGATTTTGGGGCAACAAACTCCATGAATGATTTCGATAAGGCGCCAAGACCCTCATCGTCATGAATACTAACCCAGACGGTGAAACCCACGTAAAACCAGTGCGATGGACTCAGACTGCGATTACCTTCGGGCGGTAATAGACAGGAGATTGGTGTTTACGGAAGTTGTCTATGTGGATATAGACTAGGCATCTGAACCCTCAATGCGAACTCGTTGAATGAAAGGACTCGAACAATTGGCCTCAGTAAGAGGAGTATGACAATAGGAACATTTTTTTTTACTATCCTAAAACATCCTTAGGTAACTAGGGTAATAATCGCTACGTTCATTCGCCCTGATTGAATGAGAAGTAAAAATTTTGTGACGGAGATTGCGATGAGGCCAATTAGAGAAAAACTTTGCGGGTGGTGTAATTCGATTTTCATCTTAATAATGCGAACGTTGATTTTTTTTCAAAAAATTATCAAAACGAACAAAAGGCAAAGAATATGTATATGGGCGCAAATGAAAGAAACCCTATTAAATTACAAAACATATTAGGAGACTACACTCCTCTGCAAACTAGGCCATACAGAAAACAAGCGACACATTCTCTGTAGGGCGTCGTTTATAGTTCCGTCGCTGGCGGCGCGGCATTTTCGAGGATGCAGGACGTAGTTTATGGTTCCTTCGCCGAGCGGCGCATCGAACTGCGTTTGTATAGTATCTATCGTGCCGCGACGCGTGATCAATATTAGGAGTCGTTTATACTCCCTTCGCCGAACGGCGGGGCATAGTGCATTTCTGCAAGGCGTCGTTTATACTTCCGCCATCGAGCGGCGCGGCGAAGTGCAATCCTATGATATGGATCGTGCCGCGCCGCGTGATCAACACTACAGAAAAGCACGGTGCAGCGCCACTCGGCGGCGGGAGTGTAGACGACACCTAATATTGATCACGCGGCGCCGCACAATCGATATCATATGATTGCACAGTGCAGCGCCGCCCAGCGGTGGAAGTATGAACGACGCTTCAGGGGCGTTTATGCACTGTCGCTGTCGCGTGCCGCGAGGAGTATGCACTGCGGCTATTCGCGATTCTATTGCGGCGACCGTAATTGTGAAGCGAGCTTAATAATAGCGTGCTTTATAATAGGAATTGAAATGCGACTTGATATCGATCGATACTCAAGAACAAATTTATACTCCTTGCGCGTTAAAATGGGAGCAGCATGGAAGAGTTCTTAGAGTACAGATTGATGCATTGCTCCTAGCGTCGAGTAGTGATGGGAAACGTAAAATTGGTTAGGTCGAGCACTCGTGGATCAAACGCGGCGACAAAGCGTGTTAACAGAGTACTCTGTCGACGCGACAGACAAGCGTCAACGCCAGCGAAAAACAATGGATAATGACCGCACTCGGCGTCATGTTTCCGGTCGCTTACCACGCGCCAGCAAAAAGTGTCGCGCGAAAAGCGTGTAGCGACATTTTTGAATTTATTGTTTGTAAAGTCTGTCCGAATGAGACTACTCGCGCACGCGGTCGGCGTGCGTGTCGAGTGACCATCGCGACTGGCATTTTTCGAACGAGCCTTCCCACACCTGCGAACAGCTGGCTGGGACACTATTAGCTATCCATTCAATGCTCCTCTTAATCGATTGATGAGTCAAAAAAATGCCTTGTCGACGGCCGCTCGACACGCACGCCAACCACGTGTGCGGACAGTCTCACTCGGACGGACTTTAGTGTAGCTGTAAAAGCAATGAATAGGCCAGAACTGCAGAAGCGATTTTGAAATTCGAATGAAGTGGATTTTTGCCACGAAAAGTCAAAAAAATTAGTTAAAAGTTTCCGACAGAACCAATGATTAATAAAAGGTGGCTTAATATTCGTAAATCTAGCTAAAGTGGTTTAACTAGTGACGCTGTTAGGCGCATATGATCTGTACTAGAACGCTTTACGCCGTTGAGAGCGTCAAAAACGAACCAAATTGACCGCATCTGAGCCATATTTAGCAACCAAAGCGTTGGGTCTCCGCCCATTTTTTCGCCAGACCCCGCCCTCTCAATATAATTATCCTTAAATTGATTGCTTTGTTACAGCAGTTTTGGCTGGTTTTTTGACGCTTTTAACGGCATAGGCACAGTTTGTTTGAGACTGGTCGGGTTGCTTTCTTAACCATAATGTCGCTAGCATCGTTAACTGAACCGAGCGTTTATGCCGCGGTGTAACTCGTCCACTTCCGAGCCGATACTGGAACAAATCTGTTGTTGATTCACTCACGAGTCTTTTTGAATTTTTTCGTCAAGTCTCAATACTAACAGTTCCAAAAGTTCCATTAAAAACGGCAGTGGCCGGACAGCAGCCGAACAGTCAAGGCTTCCGTATAGTCCAGCGGCAAAAGTCGCGCCGCCGCGTTGAAGGATAGGGGGCGGCTACGCAGCTACGTTTCTGCTCTTTATTTTCCATCATTGCGGCACGACATTTGCCGCCAGACTATGCATAGACCTTCAGGCTGCCCGGGCCGAGAGTCGCCCGAGTATGTGAAGTCAGTCCAAATGAGACTGTCCGCCCACGCGGTCGGCGTGCGTGTCAAGCGGCCGTCGCAAAGGTGCTTTTTGAACTTGAGAATCGATTAGCAGGAATATTAGGCAAGCAATGAATTATATCACAGTCAGCTGTCTTCAATCGTAGAAAAAGTTTGTCCGAAAAACGCTTTAGCGACTGTGGCTCGACACGCACGCCGACCGCGTGGGCGGACAGTCTCATCCAGACAGACTTTACAATACGCATTGAACTCGACCGCATGACGTTTCGGGCGTGAATAGGGGCACGTGCTCCTCCTATGTCATGTGTTAGCGAAATGACCACGTGTGTAATCAATATTTGAAAACGATGTGAGAATAGGGAAGGAAAAAGAAAAAAGGAAAAATAGAAGGAGAAAAGAGAAAAAATACGGCTGATTATTGAGAAGAAATATTGGATACATCTATATTAATTCTTCTAACGGCCAAGCGAAACATCTTTCCCGAATTCCTTTCTTGGGAGTCATTCTTTTTTTTCAAATCCCTATTTTTAGTATGATTTTGAGCAGTACATTTAACTCAAATAAATATTCTAAGAAAATTTTGAGGGAGGTCCGAAGATGAGAAAAAAAAACAGGAAATGTCTATCATCTTGTAGAAAGTCTCCAGAAATTACAGAATATGTATTTCAGCCAAAAATGATGATATCACCCATCATTTCTATATTCAGATAGATAGAATATTTCATCAGCCAAATAAGAGCGAAATCCCACGGTTGGGATTTAATTAGCAGGGAAGATTAGATATTCCCCACCACGAGGAGAAATTCGTGGCCTATAAACAAAGAAAAAGGCTTCTATCTCCCAATGTGGAGGAGGAGATTCAATTTCGGGATAAATTTCCTTTCTTTTTTTCCACTGACCGGCTTTGGTCCAGAAGACCTAACACACGGGTAGAAACAAGTCGTTGCAAGTTCTAAAGAAATCCAACCGCTAAGAAAATAATACTAGAACTTTTTGTTAGGCTCTCTGAATCAACGCAGCGCCAAAATCCGAAACTTGGCGGATGAAGTGTCAATTAGTGCAATCGCGGACAAAACACATTCACAATTTGTCGTTCACTGTGTGTGAAAGAAGTTTAGGATGGGTCGCGTGTCAATGTACAATGTACTTTCCTCGACCTGCCGTGCTCTTTAATGGTTGGGAGGGCGTAGAAAATTACCCTGCGAGCCCATTAAACTCTCTACATTCCGAAAGGGAACCTTCCCAGATGGGCTGTAGCACGCATTGGAATAGAACAGAAAGAGCAGTTTTAGTATAGATCAGCGCGCATAAACCTCAGAAAACCCTTTGGAACCATGGGTTTCACGAAGCTTCATCAGCGCTAGTTCAGAGAACCTACTGGAAGATCTGCAACAGATTTTCGACAACTTCGGGGTTTCATGGCCAAAAATCAAGGGTCTCCCATCGAAAAAAGGCTGAAGCAGGAGCAAAGAGAAAAAAAGGAGTAATCCTGCCACTGCAGGAAATTTATTGGACTGCCACTAAATTTGTTTACCTCAAATCGCTGCAGCTGTCGCGGTGCTTGTATGTACGTCAAAAAGAATGCAGGAAACGAGAAGGAAACAACAACACGAAAAGAAAGAGACCACTGCGGAGCCGGGTGGTGTTTCTGGGTGGGCTCCGAGCTCATATTCACATCTTGCCGTCACTGCACTTCCAGCGAATCGAATAATAGAGGGCACTCATCCGAGGTGGATGGATGAGGACAAGGTATGCGGGTTGTCTCTGATGCAGTCTGAAATAAGGGGCAGACCACAACGACGGGTTCAACTAAACACTCTGTTAAGTTGTGTTGTGTTATGTTATGTTATGTTTTGTTATGCTGTGCTATGTTATGTTATGTCATGCCATGTCATGTCATGTCATGCCACTTTATCTTATGTTATGTTATGTTGTCTAATGTTATGTTATGTTATGTTATGTTATATTATGTTATGTTATGTTATGTTATGTTATGTTATGTTATGTTATGTTATGTTATGTTATGTTATGCTATGTTATGTTATGTTATATTATGGTATGTCATGTTATGTGATTTTATGTTATGTTATGTTATTTATGTTATGTTATGTTATGTTATGTTATGTTATGTTATGTTATGTTATATTATATTATGTCAGGTTATTTTGTTATTTATGTTATGTTATGTTATGTTATGTTATGTTATGTTATGTTATGTTATGTTATGTTATATTATGTCAGGTTATTTTGTTATGTTATGTTATGTTATGTTATGTCAGGTTATTTTGTTATGTTATGTTATGTTATGTTATGTTATGTCAGGTTATTTTGTTATGTTATGTTATGTTATGTTATGTTATGTCAGGTTATTTTGTTATGTTGTCTAATGTTATGTTATGTTATGTTATGTTATGTTATATTATGTTATGTTATGTTATGTTATGTTATGTTATGTTATGTTATGTTATGTTATGTTATGTTATGCTATGTTATGTTATGTTATGTTATGTTATGTTATGTTATGTTATATTATGTTATGTTATTTATGTTATGTTATGTTATGTTATGTTATGTTATGTTATGTTATGTTATATTATATTATGTCAGGTTATTTTGTTATGTTATGTTATGTTATGTTATGTTATGTTATGTTATGTTATGTTATGTTATGTTATATTATGTCAGGTTATTTTGTTATGTTATGTTATGTTATGTTATGTCAGGTTATTTTGTTATGTTATGTTATGTTATGTTATGTTATGTCAGGTTATTTTGTTATGTTATGTTATGTTATGTTATGTTATGTTATGTCAGGTTATTTTGTTTATGTTATGTTATGTTATGTTATGTTATGTTATGTTATGTTATGTTATGTTATGTTATGTTATGCTATGTTATGTTATGTTATGTTATGTTATATTATGTTATGTTATTTATGTTATGTTATGTTATGTTATGTTATGTTATGTTATGTGTATACAAGTCTGTTGGTACCTGCTCGTTGGTGCCCCTGCTTCTACTGAACCCAGCAGACGTTTGAGTGTACACAGGGAACGTTCGAGCGATATAGCGTGCACAACTATATCGCGAAAGTATCCCGCACATTGCATAAAGGTGTCGCCGTCCGGCACACTAAGGCCTCTGGTCCATAACACCTTAGGATCCGTACCTAGGGAGTCATGGAGTCTTTGGCCACAAGCCACAATTTCGCCACCCTGAACTGTCGATCCCTGTCGAGTGATATCCAAAAACTGCGCTATCCAGACTTCTGAGCTATTTCCATGCACCGTTTGCTGCTTTGCAGGAAACCCGCCTCAAGGATAGACCCGTCATCAGCGTCGGAGAGTACACCATCTACTGCGGCAACGCTGACGATAGGAGAGTGGGAGGCTGTGCAATAGCTGTAAGGAAGGATTTCAATGGTATGGTCAAGGAGTTCGGCTCAACGTCGTGTCGGAATGCATTCGTACGACTGCGGGATCACAGAGGATTCAATCTGTGGATAGTGAGTGCTCATGCGCCCACTGAAACCGCCGAAGACAATTCGAAGGATGCGTTTTATGAGGAACTCAATACGTTGCTGGCCAGGATACCTTGTCAACATGCTGTTGTCGTGGGGATTGACGCAAATGCGAAGATGGGACTTGATCAGGAATCCGAAGTACTCGGTAAATGGTTCTACCCAGTGGAGCAAACATCGGACAATGGCTACCGCCTTGTCGACTTTTGTGAACGCAGTGGTCTGATTATTGCATCGACATTCAAGAGGAATCATCGCCGCCATCAGCTTACGTGGCAGGGACCAACCCGGCTATCTCCAGAAGAGCAGCGGAAGCGGAAGATGACAACTTTGAAACTACAGCTTGACTATGTCCTGACGAGGAATATTCCAGTATCGGACATTCGAAGATCTAGAGCTGTGTGGGATGTCGCATTCGATTCGGATCACCGTCCTGTTCTGTTGAACTTCACTGCGAGGATTCATAAGAGGAAGCGAGGGCTCAGCCTCTCCAGAGGATTGACATGACAAGTCTCAGAGATGAAGAGTGCAGAAGGAATTTCCGACAACGCGTTTCTATTCACATCGGAGTACGGACTAAGAAGAAACTTTGCGACGCGGATTCTTTTGTCAAATGCATCCAGGACGCTTCGAAAGAGGCACTCCCGGTTGTACAGCCTAAGAAGAAGTTCGCCTACGTCTCAGAAGAAACAACATCTACCTACAACAGAGTATGTGCTCTCCGAACTGCAGGAAACTTCGTGGAGGAGAAGCGTCTGAGGAGGAAGTTGCGTCGGCAGCTTCAAAGTGACCGCGAACGAGAGTGGACGTGTAGAGCTAAGGAGTTCGAGAAGGCTTGGGAGGAGAAGAATCCGAGGAAAGCCTACACGTTGCTGCGACAGTATAGCGGGAAGATGAAGAGATGTTCTCCTGTCTTGAACACTACCAATGGAGTTGCAGTTGGTGATGCGACGCTGCCAATATGGAAGGATTACTTCAGTTCACTACTGAATCGTCCAGCGCCATCAGTACCTGAGCTCCCGCATGTTCAGAGAGCACATTACGATGTCAGTGAGGAACCGCCGACTGAGTCTGAAGTTTTGGATTGTGTCCGGAAAATGAAGAATGGAAAGGCAGGTGGAGATGACAACATCACTGCTGAAATGCTGAAAGCTCTTCCTCCGTCTGGGATTCGTGAAATGACCAACACCATCCGTGCCATATGGATGAGCGAAAGGATACCCGATTCGTGGAGACATGCGATCATCGTACCTCTTCACAAGAAGCTATCCGTCACGGATCCTAAGAACTACAGAGGAATCTCTCTACTTCGTGTCATGTACAAGGTTTTAGAACGTATCATTCTCGAGCGACTTATCAAACATCGTGAAGGAACGACCAGAGATGAGCAAGCCGGTTTTCGACCTGGAAGATCGACCATCGACCAAGTGTTCGTCGTGAGAAGAGTAATTGAATCGTGGCAGCGGTTTTCGAAGCCATTACAGCTTGCTTTTTTGGACTTTGAAGCCGCGTTCGACTCTCCTCATCGTGATCGATTGCTCAATGCTCTGCGAGCAGATGGAGTCCCGGAAAAGTATGTTCGGTTAATCGAGGACATGAACAAAGGAACAACAGCAGCAGTTCGTACACCTGTCGGATTTACGTCAGCTTTCGAGGTGAAAAGAGGAGTAAGGCAAGGAGCCGTTGCAGGACCTTTTCTTTTCAACTTCGCCGTTGATGACATCATGCGTAGAGTTGCAGAACAGTTTCCTGCGGATGTGATCCTAACACCATCAGGACGCTCCCTTGTCGACCTGGAGTACGCCGACGACATTGTGTTATTCGCTGAAAACAACGCAAAACTGCAAAGGATTGTGAACCTCGTTTCGAAGTATGCCGCAGCCTATGGACTTCGTCTTCGTCCCGACAAATGCAAGCAGATGTGGGTCTCTCAGAGGCCTTCAACTGGAGTTTGTGTGGACGGACAACGTATCGAACTGGTGGACGATTTCTGTTATTTGGGCTGTTTGCTGAAGAACGATGGTAGTTATGCAGCGGATATTCGACAACGATGTGCGAAAGCTACGTCTGCATTCAATTCTCTAACCAAGTGTTTGTGGTCTACCACCATCGCGAAGGAAGTCAAGTTGCGCGTCTACCTATCCGCTATTCGCCCTATCATGATGTACGGATCGGAGACGTGGGCAGCACCGAAAACGCAGATGGAAAGGTTGGATTGCACGGAGAGGAAGCTTTTTAGGCGTTTGCTTGGATATTTCTGGCCGCGTGTATGCCATAACGAAGACCTTTACAAGGAAATCGACGCAGTACATCAACGCTTGACACGAGGGAGGTGCCAGCATCTCCTAACGCCATCTCAAGCAGCAATGGAAAGTCGACTTCGACTGCTCGGGCATATACTAAGAAGAACGCCGGATCGTCTCGTACAACACGCTTTAAAAATGCTTCCAAATCCTGTCTGGAAACGGCCACCTGGGCGTAGGCGAAAGTTCTGGACGGATGTGGTTAAAGAGGATTTAAAGTCACTCGGCATCGAAAGACAGTTCAGGCGCGATGTTTCGTTTCGCAGGAAATGGAATAGTGACAGCTGGATGGAATGTGTTCAAATTGTGGCTGAAGACCGTGAAAAATGGACACGGCTGACTACTAGGACGGCACACCTCGGTGAAGATGCGGAATGACCGCGTCAGGCGAAAGCCAACCGATTAAGTCAAGTAAGTAAGTCATGTTATGTTATGTTATGTTATGTTATGTTATGTTATGTTATGTTATGTTATGTTATGTTATGTTATGTTATGTCAGGTTATTTTGTTATGTTATGTTATGTTATGTTATGTTATGTTATATTATATTATGTCAGGTTATTTTGTTATGTTATGTTATGTTATGTTATGTTATGTCAGGTTATTTTGTTATGTTATGTTATGTTATGTTATGTTATGTTATGTTATGTTATGTTATGTTATGTTATATTACGTCAGGTTATTTTGTTATGTTATGTTATGTTATGTTATGTTATGTTATGTTATGTTATATTATGTCAGGTTATTTTGTTATGTTATGTTATGTTATGTTGTGTTATGTTATGTTATGTTATGTTATGTTATGTTATGTTATGTTATGTTATGTTATGTTATGTTATGTTATGTTATGTTATGTTATGTTATGTTATGTTATGTCAGGTTATGTTGAGTTATGTTATGTTATGTTATGTTATGTTATATTATGTCAGGTTATTTTGTTATGTTATGTTATGTTATGTTATGTTATGTTATTTTATGTTATGTCAGGTTATTTTGTTATGTTATGTTATGTTATGTTATATTATGTCAGGTTATTTTGTTATGTTACGTTATGTTATGTTATGTTATGTTATGTTATGTTATGTTATGTTATGTTATGTTATGTTATGTTATGTTATGTTATGTTATATTATGTCAGGTTATTTTGTTATGTTATGTTATGTTATGTTATGTTATATTATGTCAGGTTATTTTGTTATGTTATGTTATGTTATGTTATGTTATGTTATGTCATGTTATGTTATGTTATGCTATGTTATGTTATTTTATGCTATTTTGTCATGTTATGTTATGTTATGTCATGTTATGTTATGTTATGTTATGTTATGTTATGTTATGTTATGTTATGTTATGTTATGTTATGTTTTGTTATATTATGTTATGTTATGTTATGTTATGTTATGTTATGTTATGTTATGTTATGTTATGTTATGTTATTTTGTTATGTTATGTTATGTTATGTTATGTTATGTTATGTTATGTTATGTTATGTTATGTTATGTTATGCTATGCTATGTTATATAATGTCATGAAAAATTAAAAAATTAAAAAAAATAAAAAGAAACTGGGATCGGCGGTTCAACTCGAGTTTGTTTAGAACGAAACTAACTGGTTTCTGAGCCGCTTGCGGAAATCAGCATGCGGGCACCGACATTTTCGATCGCAGCGAGTTTCAAAAAAAAACACTCGGGGCAACACGAGATTGTCTACCCGAATTCGACTTCAACATTGGAGGACAATAATGGGATAAAAACAAGTGATGATCAGTGACAGTAGGCGACAACGGGTGACAAAAGGACAACAGAGTGGGGAATCGCTATTCTATAGACTAAGGCCTGAATCATACTTCCCGCGACCAGCGACAGCGACAGTGCATGTAAGGCACATCGAATTTCGGTCTATATTCGTGGTGAGCATTGCGCCGCGTCGCTCGTCGCCGGAAGTATGATCCCGGCTTAAAACAAGCGACACTTGGCGGCCATTGGCGACTCCAAACTTCAAGCGGCAACCGTTAGACAATGCAAGCAGTTGGGATTTCGACCGATTAGGAACTTGCTGCGGTATACAGTTAGCGACAAAGGGCGACAGCGAGAGCAATAGAACGTACGGCTTGATCCATGAAAATTGCCGAGCTTACAACAAGGCGCGAGAGATTTCTGTAGGCGACAAGAAGCTAAGGAAAGTTTGTACCTAAAGCGACATCGCGCAAAATATCATGAGAGAAGGAGACAAGTAAAAAAAAACATGGTATTTGACTAGATTATTATAATGTTAAGCCATGGTGAGCGACCGTGGGCGACACTAAGCGACAATAGCCGAAACAAGGCCATCTAATAAGTTGAGCATGTATGTAATCCTCTTGGCACAGGCCGAAATAGGAAGGTGCTCTAGACTAAGAAAGGCGACAGTGAGCGACAAGAAGCGATAATGGGCTACACTAGCCAACATCAGCGTTTATGATCCGATTGGAATCTGCCGTGGACCATGGTGAGCGACATTACGCGACAGCAGGCGGGGATATACTATATTAGGCGACAACAGCAACGAAATGCGTTGGATATGTAGAAAACGCCGCTGACTTCTACCAGATGCTGGAAACGGCTATAGAATCCTGTAGCCGACAGTAGGCGACAACAAGTGACTGAAGACTGAATTCTGGTGACCGGATAAGGAATCTGCTTCGGACTACTATGGGCGAGAGTGAGCGACAATTATCTTCCGTGAGCAAAGTTAAGCTACTATAGGCGACAAGGGGCGACAGAAAACATAAACCCATGACGACAGCGAGGGAGATACAATGAGAGAAGGAGACGAATGGAAAGTATCATGATTTTCAGCCTGATTATTACAGTGTCAGACTATGGTGGGCGACCGTAGGCGACACTAAGCGACAATAGACCACATTAGGCGAAGAATTGAGTTGACAGTAGGCGACAACAAGCGATAATGGGCTACATGAAGTAAAAACAATTCAGAAGTAAGTTAAATACGTAGACCATTCCATTGGCGTGACCAAGGATGGCGACCTACGCTGGGGAACGATAGGCGACAGTGGGCGACAACAATCGACAATGTGCTATACTAGAAGACTTTCGGGATCTGCTAGTGACACCATTATGGTGTGCGGCACTAAGCGATAGCAGGCGTTAATAGGCTATTTTAGACGACATCAACTACGAATTGAGTTGAAAATGTAGATAATACCGCTGAGTTCGACCAGATAATGGGGAGCTGCTATGTGGGCGACAGTAGGCGACAACAAGCGTCAGTAGACTAAATACTGCATCAACAGCGCTTTTTAGTGGATAGAGAATCTGCTGCAAACGACAGTAATGCTAAAATAAGCGACCATGGGTTACCTTGAGCGTCAGCAGCGACGAAATGAGTTCAGCATGTACTAGACGATAAACCTGCCTCTGACCGGATTACGAATCTGCTGTAGAATACGATACGCGACAGTAAGCGACACTGGGACACAGCTGAGAAAATGAAGGAAACACGCGTTGGACAAACCACATCAGAGCGTGTTGATTGCACTTTTTTGCACAGATTACGCCACCAACGACTGCACGTGAATACACGCCTAATTCAATCTGTCCCTTTGCTTCAGCACAGCTGCCCTTAGGAAAAACTTCGGTTAACTCTTCGATTTAGTCGTATGGTAGATTTTGCCAGAAGAACGTAGTCCTCAAATTGGCTTCGTTACTGAACGTCAGTAAGAAACACGAACGGCTGAACGCACTTATATGAAAGTCTGTAAAGAGGCAGCCGCTGGGAGGGCAGAGATTGAGTAGATCTGTCTTTCTCGTTATCAAATGCTCTTCTCAGGCTAACAAGGCGATTAAGGACTCAAAAAAAAAGAAACTGAGAATGCCACAAATGGGACGTAAGAGTCAAAGAATGCCGTCGGGCAGTCTTTGGTTGGATGAATGCGCCTCTCACGGGGGACTACTCAAATCCCCAAACAGTTGAGCCTGATTGTGTGAGCTCAGGCGAGCGCTAATTCCTGCGAACCCGTCGGGCGGATTCCCTCAAAGACATCCTGAAAGGCCACTTGTTGAGTTTCGAAAATCACATTAGACTCAAACCAGAGAGGGTTCCACGCCAAAGGCTGAGCTTTCAAGTAGTAAACACAGAAGACTGCAAAATAGAGCTTTGCAGAGCTGCAAATGATGTGAATCGGACGGATTGGATATACTGTGCTTCTCTGGGCCAAATTCCGGTCCGTAATTGCGTCTCGACACGCTTTCCGGCCGCACGCGCTCGAGTCGTTCGAGTTTCCAGCGCCAAAGCCGACCCGATGTGGCTTTTTTATACAATTTTCCTCAATTTTTCTTAGTTTCCAGTTTTCAAAACCCACCTAGAGTCAGCAGATCGCCGGCTGCGACGCTAGAAGCTCTTCCGAATCGGGAGCGTGCGGCCGCAAAGCGTGTCAAGACGCAATTGCGGACCGGAATTTGGTCCAGATAAGCACAGTAATTTTCATGGATAAACAGTGATCGGCAGATGTACATAAAGACTAGCGAGGTCCAGTACACAAAAGTAGAGGGGTTCACCCGTCTCTAGCAGTTCAAAGTCCTGTCGGGACCGCTTCGCAGAAATGGAGTTCTGTGCCTCTCTGGGCCAAAATCCGGTCCGCAATTGCGTCTCGACACGCTTTGCGGCCGCGCGCATTCGAGTCGGAAGAGTTTCCAGCGCCGCAGTCGCCGATCTGTTGACTCTAGGAGGGTTTTAGAAGCTGGAAAGTAAATAAAATTGGAGAAAACTGTAAAAAAAAGCCATATCGAGTCGGCTTTGGCGCTGGGAACTCGACTGACTCTAGCGCGTGCGGCCGCAAAGCGTGTCGAGACGCAAATGAGGACCGGAGTTCGGCCCAGATAAGCACAGTAGCTTGATATTTTGTATTGCAAAAGGCGGCTATTCTATTTTCGGGTTGAATTTGAGCTGCGAAAGACCGGTCAACTCCTCTGTGTTCTGAGCCATCAATCCGAAGGAAAGGAACGTGACTGGAGAACGCTCTGCTCTGAGAGTTTTGACCGCAATATAGCCGGGATATAGCCCACCAGGCTCCACAGCGGCTCCTGATGGGCTATTCTCCGGCTATCTCGCGGGGCGGGTATTTCTCGGCTTTTCACTGAACGGACAAGAAGTAGCCGAGAATTAGCCGAGATGTAACCGAGAAATACTCAGAACTAAACAAAATTGACCAAGACGCAACCGTGGCCGGCTCGCCGAGCCACCATCTGGGGCCTCCAGAGGCTGAACGAGGTCCAAGCACCTCAAATTTGGGTAATTGAACCGACGGAGGTGCTGACATCTGAATCATGCCTCTGGAATGCTCCGTATATCTACCGGGAGAGCATTATTTCTCGGCTATTTAGCGGCTATTTCGCGGCGAGCATTATTTAGCGGCTACTTTGCGGCGAGCACTATTTAGCGGCTATTTCTCGGCTATTTCGCGGCTATTTCCCGGCGAGCATTATCTTGCGGTTAATTAGCTGCTAGTACGCGGCAAGCAGGCACTTCTCGGCCAAAACTCTCAGAGTGTGTCCCAACGATTGGGACAAAAAATCCTATGGGAAGGTGAGGTCAAGCGAAAATTAAAGGGCGCAGCTGCAAGTGCGCCCTAATCCCAACTACACAGTGTACCAAAGCTTCGAGAATTCAACCGGCAACGAGAAAAAAATAATTGAATCATGAGAAAAAACCTGATTTTATAAACTTTTGAATACAAAATTAAAGCCTAAGAAGGAGGTTGGCGTCCTTATTAATGGAGATTATAGAGCAATATCAAGTACTGAAATAGCAAATTTTTTAGCTGATGGAATCTACAAAGCCTATGCTTTAGATGATGGAGCATTACCTCGGTTTATGCCTAAAATTTGCAATCTCACACACTCGGGGGGGGGGGGTCGTTGGCCGGTTGAGGGGAGTTGAACAGGTAGCGTGCTGCCGCTCGAAACGAAAAAAGAGACGGGCAAGGCCCGGAAACACTCCCATTCATGCCGAAAACTCCGCGCGTTAACCTCCCACCGACCCTACGATGCCACGTCACAGTTGACCCTTTCACACCGAGAGATCTGCCTAATCACCTCCCACCGAAAACTCAAAGTGACCTCACACCCGCGTGTTTAGACCGAAAGTTTCGCCTTATCTCCTCCCACCGACCACCACCTACCACTCCTGCAGTCGAGGGCGACGGTGACAGGTCGAGAGGCAGCACTGGCGAATCAACCTGCCACCGACGACCGCCAGAGCGTCGATATCCCGAACAATACCAACAACGACTCACACACTCGCGGGGGTCGGTGGCCGGTTGAGAGGAGTTGAACAGGTAACGTGCTCTCGCTCGAAACGAAAAAGGGGCGGGCAAGGCCCGAAAACTCCCCGTTCATGCCGAAAACTCCGCGTGTCAACCTCCCACCGACCCTACAATGCCACGTCATCCTTGACCCGTTCACACCGAAAGCTCTGCCTTATCACCTCCCACCGACCACTCAGTGTGACGTCACACCCACGTGTTTACACCGAAAGTTTCGCCTAATCACCTCCCACCGACCACCATCTACCACTCCTGCAGTCGCGGGCGTCGGTGGCATGTTGAGAGGCAGCACAGTGGACCTGTCAACCTGCCACCGAACGCCCGCCAAAGCGTCGATATCCCGAGCTGTCAACCGTGATACGCTCAAACACGTCACATTCCAGTGCAGCGTATACATTGTGGGCTACCGATTCCGCGCTCTACACGAGAGTGTATCAGAGAAAAACAGTGCAGACACTATATACCAGGGGTGTGCGTTAATGAAAAATATTTTTTCGTTAGGCGTTAATCGTTAATTTTCGGAAAAAGACCGCTTTAACCCGTTAATGCGTTAACACGTTAATTTTGCATTTCGTTAAAAATATAAAAAGAAAATATTCCCACAGCAAAAGTCAATAAATTATCAGTGCTGCACAGGGTGCGGTGCGGGTGATGGCCCCACAGGTGGGTCTGAGCTCCGGAAGAATGGAAGGACTTCGGAGGTATCTGACCTTCGGAGGAAGACTGATTGGGCTATCGTGTGTGTGAGTGGAGACCACCAGTGACATTTTTTCGCATAGGATTCAAATTGCACTGCGATTTGACTGAAAAGCTGTTTGAACTGAGTTACGAGTGACGGTGTTCAATTAGGAAGTTTACTCCGCCAACGCGTAGCTAGATGCCTCACCCGGAAACCAGAGATGCCCCGGGATTCGGAGACATCTAGTCTGATTTTGGTCTGAATTTACGTAAGTTACGGAGAGTTTAGTCTTAGTTGGTGATATTTTAGCTACAACGCCCGCATATTATTCGTAAATTCTCGCTACAGCACCCGCATATTCAATGCTTATTCTCGTTGCAGCACTCGGTCGATCGACCCACCCAGTCTTGATCCGTACTAGAAAGGCGATCCCCGCTGCGATCGAGCGCATCGCCGTTTCTTTCCCACGTCCTACTGCATCCCGGCGGCCAAAACTATCCCTAGCAAGGTCTTCCAAAGAGCGATACGGGGTCAGCCTTCACGACCACCCACAGAGTGTCAAGTTATCTGTGGGTTGACTGGGCCAACACTGTTCGAACCGCATCCCTGTGTTCCGCGTAGCCAGCGCGGGTTTAAGATTGCTTTTCAACACAGGCTGTCGCTGAATCCGTAGGTTGTCGCTACAAAATTATAGCGCGAATATACGGGTTTAGCGTCATAGATCAATGTTTCGAATTTAGCCTTCGTTTTTACGTAGAATACGCGCAGAATTTGCACCCTTGTAGCCTCGACACAAGGATATGCGGGTTTTGGCTATCGTAGCCAAAACCTGTAGTCTACCGCTACATGGAATGGGGCTGCGTTTCAGACCGCGCCCTCGGAGGCATCTAGCTACACGTTGGCAGAGTAGGGTGAAGTCATATTGAAGGTGTTCCCAAGATGATAGTCAAGACATATGAATCCTCAGAGTGGTGTCTAAAGCAATTGACTACCGAACGCTAAATGGTTTCTATGGAGCGTTGTCAATTTACCCTGTACTCAAACTTTCCTCGTCTATGATGGAGGCTGAGCACCGGCAATACAATATAAGGGTTAACACTTCACAGGCCGAAGACTGCTACAGCATACAGGATCACGCCTTTCGCAGGTATGGTCTCTTGTTGAAGTCCACAGTTTTCAAAGTTAGAAGTTACAAGTTACTTAGAAGGAGTAGGATATTCGAGTGCAGCGCGGTCGATTTACTCTCTATGCGGGGTGTTATCATCTCAGAGCAACGTCGAAGACCGCTACAATGATAGAGGAAGAAGACAAAAAAACGTCCAAGTCTACAAATCTAAACTAGGGTTCTGAAAAAGAAGTGACTTAAGTTCTTAATGAGGTACCCAGAAAAAATCCTAGCTCAAATAAATAACACTATGTACCTGGTGTAGGTTCTGCGTCAATATTCGCGTTTTCTCAGCACTTACTTTGCTAGGTGTAGGCCCAGCTAAGGGCCCACAGTGCATTTTAGAGAAGAACGCACAACAAGTGAATTTTCTTCAAATGCACTCTCCAGGAGTGCGGAAGGTTTCAAACGGTACAGTATAAAGTCTAGATTCTCAAAGCCAAATTTTTTAAAAAGAAAACTCATTTACTATTTGACTTATAACCTTTTAGAAAACCCACTTTTTTGAGGAATTCAGCACCGACCTCAGGCGGTGAAATTTCGTATACAGAGTAAATCAACCACGCTGAGCATAAATATCCTACTCTCGCGACTCCTGGTTTTACAAAAATTGTCGACTTCCGGCGGGACCACACCTGAGAAAGTGTGAGCCCGCGTACTGTAGCGGTGTTCAACCTCCATCATCAATGGCGAAAGTGTATACAGAGGGTGAATCCACCTCGCTCGACTCAAATAACCTTTCGTGATCCAGACTTAGCAAAAATATGAACTTCGGGAGGGGTCGAACTCCCCTCCTCCATCCTCAAACATCCGCATTTTATTGCACATCACAGGCCATTATCTGTTATAGCGTAGTCCACTTAAAGTTGCACATCTACTTACCAAAGAGAAGCGATTGGTCAAAGATCAATGGTCTTGAAGCTCATGGCAGCACAACCGCTTCTGCTCAACCAGTGGCGGGCGTGTTGCGTAGGAACTCATGCGGACCGCTTCTCATTGATAAGTAGATGTGCTAAATTCGGTAAACTGCATTTTACATATACTTTTGCACTTTTAGCCCCTATCTGCATACATGCATGCAGCGCTGTTCGGTGCTCTCGCCCTCTCAAACATCCGCATTTTTTTCGCATAGCACTCTGGCTTCACCATTCGAATACCACAAGAGAATCTTTACTGCAATGAAACATCAGAGGCAAACCGGCTGGATAAACTGTTTTAACACATCAGCTCTAGGTGTAGGGGGGGGGGTAGAACACGGTCAAAAATTGACCTAGTCACGCTCCCAGGAGGGATGAATCAAAAAAAATTGGCATTGGAGTGGGGGTCTGAACACAACTGGCCGACCTGCACCTCGTGTAGTACACTGGTTTCATAATTCCACAACAATTAACGAACTATAAATTAACGTGATTTCAAGACTTTTTCGTTAAGCGTTAATCGTGAATTTCCAAGAAAAAACCGCGTTAACCCGTTAATGCGTTAACACGTTAACGTTATAACGCACAGCCCTGCTACATACCACGAAAACTTCGGCAGTTATGAGTCATGCCGAAACCTCCGCCGATCAGCCAGATCCGATAAATTTGACTGGGAAAGGGGCGTTTTAACCGGCCACCGACCCCCGCGATTGCCTGAGATCGTATGGACATCATTCCCTGGTTCCAAGAAAGACGGTACCAGGCTTTACACATTTCGTAAATGTATGCTACTTGTGCATCAGAAGTAAATTGGTTGAAAATTCCACGTAACATACTAAAACCCACATTTAATTTGATTCAGAACTTCTGAGCAGGCATGTATTGGAATACATCTGTATGAATGTTTGAGAAACGTGAAGTGAAGTGCGATACTTTTAGATCAAATAACGATACGGGCGCGCAAAAGTTAACGAGAAGGAGGAAACTATGCACTATGAAGTCAATACATAAATATGCTTATATGCCATCCAGCTGGGAGTCAATTAGGGCTACAAATCATCTGGAGACGCTTGTAGGAGGAAAGCATATAGGAGCTATACTTTCTAAAGTACTGGCCGACGACATTGACACACACACAAATTCAAAAATTCTCAAAAAAAGATCAGGAAAAAGCTAGAAACTTCCAGTGAGACCGACCTGCTATTGAACTGCCGCGGCGGCTTCATCCACTGGCCGAACAGTCCTCGATCGGCTGCACTTTCACCAAAGCTATCAATAATATCGCCGGCAGATAAGCCATCAGATTCCAGCAGGGACATCTGAAACGAAACTTTAAACATGGATTCCTGAGAAACATAAGAATATTCCAATTTCTAGACAAATTTTTCACAAAAAAAAGCAAATAATCTGTCAAAATAGCCATTTCCGAACCTCAACAGTAACTGGAGCCATGCTAACCGGGCTAGAAAATATGATGGGAATAATTGATTTTCATCGGGAGAACACAATATCCTGCGGTCGGGTGGGGGATTAGACAATAGATTTCAAAAACAAACCAGCACAGCTGCTGCTGACCTAGGCCTGATGACAAATAGCACATGTATGTATGTATGAGCTTTGTTGAAAAAAAAACAGGAATGGAAGACAATAGAGTGTGCATTTTCTATTGCTGGCGGATTTCTGAAGCATGATGCATATGTGAGGAAGTTCAAGAGAAAAAAAGGCTTAAAACATTCAAAGGACCACCCACGAAGTTTACCCTTCTCCAACCCGCTCCCGAAATCAATGTCCAACGAGACTCTCTGACAGACTCCACATGAATTCTAGTCCAGTAATCCCTATTCCCGCAGTCAAGAGTTGAGGAAGAACATCCGGGACCACCCATGAGTTCGGGTTTCAAGAATCTCGTTCCCGCAGTCAAAGTCCAAGAAACCACCCATGAAGGTGAAACCTCTTCGAATTCTCTCTGTAATGCATATTTCTCCAACCCACTTCTGAAGGTGATGTCTTGCGGACCCTACGGTTGATACCTGGTGGACTACCCATGTAGAATAGTATTGTGAATCTCGTTCCCATGATTCAACTTCAAGAGAATACCTAAGAGAGTTCAAACCTCTTCCAACCATATCCGCAATCAGTAATCAAATTCCTCAAAGTCGTTAAGCGGTCAATTTTGAAGGGACCACCCACGGTGTTCACCTTTTTTCCTAAAAACTCCCGAACATGATACGTCACTGACTCTACAGTATAATGCTCGTGGGCCACACGTGAAATCAAGCGCTATAAATCTTTTCCACATGGTGAAAGCGTTAGGAATCATCCACCCACGAAGCTAAAACCTCGTGACCACTCATGAAAACTGGTTTTATGTATCGATCTCGTTCCCGTAGTCAAAGCTTAGGAGTTTTTGAATGAAGTGCAAATCTTTTCAGATCGCCTTCGCAAGAAATATTGGAGTAGCCACAGAATATATTTACCGTTTACCCAAACCCTCCCTGAGGTCAACACTTCAGGGACCCTATAGTTGACATCTTCCGGACCACCCTCGAACTCTTGACCAATTAATCTTCTTTTCAAAGTTCAAATTGTGTTGACCGCCTACGAAGTTCAATCCCTAGAAAAACCGTCTTCACACTAGGTATTCAAGGGACCACCCATGGAGATTACTCTGTTACAACCCGGTTTTTAGTTAATACGTTATACACCACGAACCTTATTGTTGATACTACCTCGAGGACCACCCTGGAGTTTAATCCCACAAACCTAATTTTCGTAGTTGAAATTCAAAAGTCCACCGATGAAAAACGAACCTGTTGGTACCGGGTCTGCAGTAAGGAGTTATAGGGCCACCCATGAAGTTTACCCTTCTCGAACTCGCTCCCGAAATCTGTCCGAAGAGACTCCCTGACAGACCTCTCATAAATCTAGCCCTTTAATCCCTGTTCCCACCGTCAAAAGCTCAGGAAGAACATCTGGGACCACCGATGATGTTTACCCATCTCCGAAAAACTCCCAATATTAATATCTCACTGACTCTACAGTTCAATCCTCATGGACCACATGTGAAACTTAATGCTATAAAATTCGCTTCCGTGGTTAAAGCGCGAATGAGCACCCACCCACGACGCCAAAACCTCGTGACCACCTATGAATTCTTGTTCTATGTATCGATCTCGTTCCCGTAGTCAAAGCTTAAGAGTTTTTCAGTGGAGTGCAAACCTTTTAAAATCGTCTCCGCAGTAAATATTGGAGTAGCCACAGATTATATATATATATATATATATATATATATATATATATATATATATATATATATATATATATATATATATATACATATATATATATATATATATATATATATATATATATATATATATATATATATATATATATATATATATATATATATATATATATATATATATATATATATATATATATATATATATATATATATATATATATATATATATATATATATATATATATATATATATATATATATATATATATATATATATATATATATATGGGGGTGTGTATACAAGTCTGTTGGTACCTGCTCGTTGGTGCCCCTGCTTCTACTGAACCCAGCAGACGTTTGAGTGTACACAGGGAACGTTCGAGCGATATAGCGTGCACAACTATATCGCGAAAGTATCCCGCACATTGCATAAAGGTGTCGCCGTCCGGCACACTAAGGCCTCTGGTCCATAACACCTTAGGATCCGTACCTAGGGAGTCATGGAGTCTTTGGCCACAAGCCACAATTTCGCCACCCTGAACTGTCGATCGCTGTCGAGTGATATCCAAAAACTGCGCTATCCAGACTTCTGAGCTATTTCCATGCACCGTTTGCTGCTTTGCAGGAAACCCGCCTCAAGGATAGACCCGTCATCAGCGTCGGAGAGTACACCATCTACTGCGGTAACGCTGACGATAGGAGAGTGGGAGGCTGTGCAATAGCTGTAAGGAAGGATTTCAATGGTATGGTCAAGGAGTTTGGCTCAACGTCGTGCCGGAATGCATTCGTACGACTGCGGGATCACAGAGGATTCAATCTGTGGATAGTGAGTGCTCATGCGCCCACTGAAACCGCCGAAGACAATTCGAAGGATGCGTTTTATGAGGAACTCAATACGTTGCTGGCCAGGATACCTTGTCAACATGCTGTTGTCGTGGGGATTGACGCAAATGCGAAGATGGGACTTGATCAGGAATCCGAAGTACTCGGTAAATGGTTCTACCCAGTGGAGCAAACATCGGACAATGGCTACCGCCTTGTCGACTTTGTGAACGCAGTGGTCTGATTATTGCATCGACATTCAAGAGGAATCATCGCCGCCATCAGCTTACGTGGCAGGGACCAACCCGGCTATCTCCAGAAGAGCAGCGGAAGCGGAAGATGACAACTTTGAAACTACAGCTTGACTATGTCCTGACGAGGAATATTCCAGTATCGGACATTCGAAGATCTAGAGCTGTGTGGGATGTCGCATTCGATTCGGATCACCGTCCTGTTCTGTTGAACTTCACTGCGAGGATTCATAAGAGGAAGCGAGGGCTCAGCCTCTCCAGAGGATTGACATGACAAGTCTCAGAGATGAAGAGTGCAGAAGGAATTTCCGACAACGCGTTTCTATTCACATCGGAGTACGGACTAAGAAGAAACTTTGCGACGCGGATTCTTTTGTCAAGTGCATCCAGGACGCTTCGAAAGAGGCACTCCCGGTTGTACAGCCTAAGAAGAAGTTCGCCTACGTCTCAGAAGAAACAACATCTACCTACAACAGAGTATGTGCTCTCCGAACTGCAGGAAACTTCGTGGAGGAGAAGCGTCTGAGGAGGAAGTTGCGTCGGCAGCTTCAAAGTGACCGCGAACGAGAGTGGACGTGTAGAGCTAAGGAGTTCGAGAAGGCTTGGGAGGAGAAGAATCCGAAGAAAGCCTACACGTTGCTGCGACAGTATAGCGGGAAGATGAAGAGATGTTCTCCTGTCTTGAACACTACCAATGGAGTTGCAGTTGGTGATGCGACGCTGCCAATATGGAAGGATTACTTCAGTTCACTACTGAATATATATAGTTCAGTTCCAGCGCCATCAGTACCTGAGCTCCCGCATGTTCAGAGAGCACATTACGATGTCAGTGAGGAACCGCCGACTGAGTCTGAAGTTTTGGATTGTGTCCGGAAAATGAAGAATGGAAAGGCAGGTGGAGATGACAACATCACTGCTGAAATGCTGAAAGCTCTTCCTCCGTCTGGGATTCGCGAAATGACCAACACCATCCGTGCCATATGGATGAGCGAAAGGATACCCGATTCGTGGAGACATGCGATCATCGTACCTCTTCACAAGAAGCTATCCGTCACGGATCCTAAGAACTACAGAGGAATCTCTCTACTTCGTGTCATGTACAAGGTTTTAGAACGTATCATTCTCGAGCGACTTATCAAACATCGTGAAGGAACGACCAGAGATGAGCAAGCCGGTTTTCGACCTGGAAGATCGACCATCGACCAAGTGTTCGTCGTGAGAAGAGTAATTGAATCGTGGCAGCGGTTTTCGAAGCCATTACAGCTTGCTTTTTTGAACTTTGAAGCCGCGTTCGACTCTCCTCATCGTGATCGATTGCTCAATGCTCTGCGAGCAGATGGAGTCCCGGAAAAGTATGTTCGGTTAATCGAGGACATGAACAAAGGAACAACAGCAGCAGTTCGTACACCTGTCGGATTTACGTCAGCTTTTGAGGTGAAAACAGGAGTAAGGCAAGGAGCCGTTGCAGGACCTTTTCTTTTCAACTTCGCCGTTGATGACATCATGCGTAGAGTTGCAGAACAGTTTCCTGCGGATGTGATCCTAACACCATCAGGACGCTCCCTTGTCGACCTGGAGTACGCCGACGACATTGTGTTATTCGCTGAAAACAACGCAAAACTGCAAAGGATTGTGAACCTCGTTTCGAAGTATGCCGCAGCCTATGGACTTCGTCTTCGTCCCGACAAATGCAAGCAGATGTGGGTCTCTCAGAGGCCTTCAACTGGAGTTTGTGTGGACGGACAACGTATCGAACTGGTGGACGATTTCTGTTATTTGGGCTGTTCGCTGAAGAACGATGGTAGTTATGCAGCGGATATTCGACAACGATGTGCGAAAGCTACGTCTGCATTCAATTCTCTAACCAAGTGTTTGTGGTCTACCACCATCGCGAAGGAAGTCAAGTTGCGCGTCTACCTATCCGCTATTCGCCCTATCAGGATGTACGGATCGGAGACGTGGGCAGCACCGAAAACGCAGACGGAAAGGTTGGATTGCACGGAGAGGAAGCTTTTTAGGCGTTTGCTTGGATATTTCTGGCCGCGTGTATGCCATAACGAAGACCTTTACAAGGAAATCGACGCAGTACATCAACGCTTGACACGAGGGAGGTGCCAGCATCTCCTAACGCCATCTCAAGCAGCAATGGAAAGTCGACTTCGACTGCTCGGGCATATACTAAGAAGAACGCCGGATCGTCTCGTACAACACGCTTTAAAAATGCTTCCAAATCCTGTCTGGAAACGGCCACCTGGGCGTAGGCGAAAGTTCTGGACGGATGTGGTTAAAGAGGATTTAAAGTCACTCGGCATCGAAAGACAGTTCAGGCGCGATGTTTCGTTTCGCAGGAAATGGAATAGTGACAGCTGGATGGAATGTGTTCAAATTGTGGCTGAAGACCGTGAAAAATGGACACGGCTGACTACTAGGACGGCAAGCCTCGGTGAAGATGCGGAATGACCGCGTCAGGCGAAAGCCAACCGATTAAGTAAGTCAAGTATATATATATATATATATATATATATATATATATATATATATATATATATATATATATATATATATATATATATATATATATATATATATATATATATATATATATATATATATATATATATATATATATATACCGTCCCCAGTCCCTCCCTGAGGTCAATGCTCAAGGGACTCTATAGTTGACATCTTCCGAACCACCCAAAAATTCTTGCCCTATGAATCTTCTTTTCAGAGGTAACTCTGTTGACCGCCTACAGAGTTCAATCCCTAGAAAAACCGTTTCCACAATACATAGGTGTATTCAAGGCACCACCCATGAAGATCACCTTTTTACAACCCGCTTCTCAAGGTAATACTTTATACACCACGGATCTTACTGTTGATACCTGGAGGACCACCCAGGAGTTTAGTCCTACAAACCTAGTTTTTGAAGATGAAATTTAAAAGTCCATCGATGAAAAACGAACCTCTTGATACCGGGTCCGCACTAAAGATTTATGGGGCCACCCATGACGTTTACCCTTCTCCAGCCGTTCCCGAAGTCAATATGTATCTCGCGAACCCTATAGTTAACATGCCGTGAGTGTCGCGGGTCGCATTCAAATTTTAGCTCTACAAGTCTCGTTCCAGTAGTTTGGAGTTCACGAGACCTCCCACAAACTTTACTGTTCTCGAACCCGGTGTGGTAGTGGGTTTTATGCGTGCGAACCACATCGCTTAGGTACCACATGCTCCTTTACGACTAAGGTGTCCCATGAACCAACCGCTGAGAGAAATCCTCTTAACCTTCTCATTATAGTTGATAACCTACAGACCACCTATAAAATTCAGTTCTCTCCCATCTGTTCCGGTGAACACTTTGAAGACCTCCCACTGTGTTACCCCATCTGCACCAATTTCGCGCATAGATGTGAACGATGTCCTACGGACCAACTATGGCGCCAAAACTTGTGGGCTTGTGGGATCAATACACGAAAACGGAGCAGCCGCTGACCAGTTGACCTCTGTTTAGGTTGCCGCTAGAGCGCGTTTTTCCTGGGCCTCTGAAGAGAAAGGCAGCGGATTTCAGCTGCGGGCTACATGCCTAGGCGGTCAAACTCGCCGGAGGAGCTCCCCTTCAGTGCACTAGGTTCAGATCCTGATTCTAAAGACGTCATTGTGGCCAGACAGCAACTCCCTAAGCTCAAATCAAGATTTCTATTACACACAGAGCCATAAAGAAGGTGTCAGGGAAGTTTATGTGTGGAAATCGTTATAGAAACGTGAGAAACAAACATCTTGGGTCACTGAAAGAGCTGACCAGCAGGTAATGAGCTGTGTAGCTGCAGGCTCTGGAGAGGCTTTTTTCTTCCCTCAGAGAGTCTAATTGCTACTCCTCTCTTAAGCATCAGAACTTGATGACGCGGAATAAATGCAGCGCTGGTTGGAGTTTCCTGGAATCCATAGATGCTTCCCGGGCCCTTAAGCAACGTCGACGAAAAAGCTCCGCTAATAAGTGCTTGATGAGTTTGCAGATTGCCACCAAAAAAACTTCTTAAGCGAATTTACGTGAGAAATGGTCAGTCCTGAGGGCTAAACTAGGCTCTGAAGAGATCTTTCACATAGTCTAAGGTGTTTCAGCTGAGCCTCCATGAAGTTACAATACCGCTCGTAGGACATGGTCAGAAAGCGAGCGAGGTCGGGTTTTCGCGTCTTTTTCGTCTTTTTTGTATAACTCGCTTCAAAGTCAAATTTGAGCGAAACTAGGGAGATATTCGTGATCCTCGCGTTGAGTGCTACCCAATGGTTTAGCCTTTGTGGTGATTACAATGAGAACTACAGAAGTTTCGTAATCACCCAGGTTTGTGATTACGGTACCGTGATGGATGGTGCGCTACCGTCTCCGCCTGCGTTTCCCTGTGTCTACCGTATATAGAGAGCTGGTTGATTGCGAAATTTCCATGGTTCTCAACGAATTCCTTACAATAGATACACCATTGGATAGCCCTCCACGCCTGGATTATGAACATCTCCCTAGTTTCGCTCAAACTTGACTTTGAAGGGAGTTATACAAAAAAGACGAAAAAGACGCGAAAACACGACCTCGCTCGATTTCTGACCAAATCCTATGAGCGGCATTGTATATTCGCCTGAAAATCGTTCTGTGAAGGCGGAGTTCTTCGTCGGTCAACTATCACTCTGAACTGGAATGTCATGCGGCGGAGGAGGAGCTCAAGATGGTACACCTTTTCATGCAGTCAAAATGATCCTAAAACGGCTCTGTGGCCTGGGAAGGCGGTGTTCTCTGTGGGTCATTTACCAGTTCAGAGCAGAGTGCGACAGTGTGGTCACAAATGTCTAAAACTTTATCTGGGATCCGGACGGAAGTGGTTCCAGGTCGGTCATCTACCACTTCAGAACAGAACGCGATGCGGCAGAGGAAAAGCTCAGGAACAGTACAGTTAAAAGGGCGGAGTCTTAGACCCGTCATCTATCACTATGGTACAGAATGTCATCAGTCAGAGAACAAGTTCGAGAATGGCTAGGCAATGAAAAAAAAGCCATAGCAGATCTCTGTCCCAACACAGGAAGAAAATCCAAATCTCACAAAATCCCGTCTTAGTAGGTGTATAAGCCCTCAAAGGTTCCACATAATCTGCCGCACACGTCTAATCCTCCTTCGCCAAGTTCCTAACACACCAATCAGGAGATGAGAGGATGATGCTAGGTTTCACATTACGGCACATGCAATATGGATAGGGGTATATTTGGGGACTATCCTAGACGGGGGGGGGCATCCAAGATTTTCTCATAGAAATGAATGGAAAATCTGATAAAAGATGCTTGATGCCGCTATCAATCATTGTTTTTGACGAAATTGTCCAGAAATACTATACTTTAATTGATAGCGTTATAACTCGGTGGTTGATTTCATTTCTGACTTGAATCATGAGTGCCCCCCCCCGTTTAGGATAGTCCCTATATTTGCACCACTACTTTCTGATTTTTTTTGTAGATATGCGCATGGAAATCTAAATTTTGGAGGAAAGAAAATAGCTCTGGAATGGTGAGTGAAACCCCGGGACGGATGCGACCAATAAAGGGCTTGCCGGGCTGATGCCGGGTCAGATAAAGCACATCTGCCTCGGGCGAATTGCAGGCATAGCTTCTCGAGAGGTGAAAGTTGTCTGGGATGCTGAAATGCAAAAAGGTGAAGGTTTCTTCCAAACTTCTCTGAGAGTTTTGGCAGCGAAATAGCCGGGAAATAGCCCACTAGGCTCCGCAGCGGCTCCTGGTGGGCTGTTTCGCGGCTATTTCTCGGCTTTTCACGAAACGGACAAGAAGTGGCCGAGAATTAGCCGAGATATAACCGAGAAATACTCAGAAGTAAACAAAATTGACCAAACCCAACCGTCGCCGGCTAGCCGAGCCACCATCTGGGGACGCCAGCGCTTGGGCGGGGCCTCCAGAGGCTGAACGAGGTCCAAGTACCTCAAACTTGGGTAACTGAACCGACGGAGGTGCTGACATCTGAATCATGCCTCTGGAATGCTCCGTACATATATCTGCCGAGAGAGCATTATTTCCCGGCTACTTCTCGGCTATTTCGCGGCTATTTCCCAGCGAGCATTATTTCGCGGCTATTTAGCGGCTATTACGCGGCAAACAGGCATTTATCGGCTATTTCACGGCTATTTCTCGGCCAAAACTCTCAGAGCTGTGGTTTCAAACACAGACAGAAATTTTAGAGTTCGTTTGGCATTTTCTATTCAATTTTTTCTCTCAAATATGGAATTTGAAAGAAAAAACATCAATTTTTCAAGATATAGGTTCTTGGTGAGATTTATTCTTAAACGAAACGATCTGCTTGCCATGCAAATTTTTTTCTGAACTGCTGAGATCACGATTATTGTCAAGAATTTTCGGAATGAATCTAGAGTTAACATTTTTTAGCCTCCGAAGATCTGTTAAAGGTTGATTCAAAGTGTTGCTGAAATTCGTCGATTACCTTTTTTAGTTAGGAAAATAAATAACATTATTGGTTCACAACCGAAGCACTGCCTGAGGTTCAACTCGACAAAACAACTTCGACTTTTTCCCTTTTCGCCATCGAAATCGTGCCCTTACAAATCAAATCCTTCCCAAATCGCCACTTTTCATCAGGTTTTAGTGAATGAAATTATTCAAAAGCGGTTAAAACCAGAATTCCAGAGGTAGAAACTCAATAAATGTTCTGTAACCTAACCTGCACTCAATATTTCATAGTTAAATTATCTTATTTACATCCTCGTATTGAAATCGATACGCAAACAATAAAAGGCCTAGAACAGAGATCACAATATGCAGCCAAACAAGCCATTTGAAGAAGGACGAGGGATGGACCAACAAATTGGAAAGTGAAAACCGATTGGTCAAATCAATATGGCGTCGATTCGAATTGTTGAATTCAAAAACGTCTTGAAATATCTTAGAAAATGATTTTGCGTATAATAGCCTGGAGTACTCAGACAAGTAGGTGCGGGCGGATCGCTGGCTTTTGGCGGGCGGATCGACATCCCCCCGCCATCCGCCCGCCAGTAGCCAGCGATCCGTCCGTCACTAGCTAGCGATCCGCCCGCCATTAGCCAGCGATCCGCCCTTGTGTGGGTTATTCCGATGGTTCCCACCATTGCCTCCTTGTGTGGAACCACCCCCCTAGCCGTGGGGACCATCCCCTCAGCTGCCAAAAATTATTCTCCGGCTTATGAGTGATCCTTCAAAGGTGACTTGAAGTCACCTTCCAGGATCGGCCTCTAAATGCCGAGTGAGCGTTCAGTGAGATGGAGCGCCTTTTGTACCCTCAATTCTCATCAATGATTGACAAGTTTCACCGTGAGAATTTGAGGGGCGGATTGCTGGCTACCAAAGCCCTGGCGGGCGGATCACTGGCAGGTTGCGGACGGATCGCTGCATCTCATAGCTCAGAGGGCGGATCGCTGGTTATCAAAGCCCTTGCGAGCAGGCAGCTGGCAGCTTGCCGGCGGATCACCGCTTTAGCGCTTGCCGGTGATCCGCCCGCAAGCGTGATCAACTTTCCCAAGCGTCGCAATCCGCCAGCCAAAACGCAGCGATCCGCCCGCGCAAACAACGAGAGTCAGCGATCCGCCCGGCGAAACCCGCAATTCGCCGGCGTACTGCCCGCAGAGGCCTTGATTGCCAGTGGTCAGTCCGCACCTATTGTCTGAGTAGTAAAAAAGCTAGGAAATGAAGTGAAATAACCAAAAATACGATTTTGTGGTCGATCATTTCACAAGCTTCTCCGTTGAACCTATCAAAACGAAAGCAAGCCCACAAAGGAAACATTAAGCCATTTTCGAAAGCTGTATTGAGGGAATCAGCATAGGTCAACCTAGGTGAACTCCATTCCATATCGTGCTTGATTTCGTTTTGATAAGGTTACTGGAGAAACTTGTGAAATGATCGACCACCAAATCGCATTTTTGGTTATTTCACTTCATTTCCTAGCATTTTTATTACTCCAGGCTATTTCACGCCAAATCATTTTTTAAGATATTTCAGGACATTTTTGAAACTTTTTTAACTTCTCAATGGCATTGCCAAATCGTTACTTTTGCCAGGAAGCTAAAAATCCAGAAATTTCACACAATCTTCCCGAAGGTCCGTTTCTGACTTCAACTTTGCTCCACGATTTCCATTTTAAATGATGAAATATCTAACAGACGATATTGTCATATGAGTACAATTTTTGGACCTATAACCCACAACCATAAAAATACCACTAAATTTGTGCAACATGTGAAAAATCGTTATTATTAATCATTAATATTCGATTTTGCATGATGAGAAGAATTTCCCAAACAAGTGATTTAGAGCCAACAACAATCAAAAATTTTTGCGGCATTTTGTGCAGCGGGCGAGAAAATCGATATTATCTATTGGTTTTTATCGATAATGACTGCTGAGCGAATTCCCCAATCGAGAAACCCAATCCCATCAGTAATCACTAGGGCTGAGCGGAGAAGCTTTTCAAGGTTTTCGAAAACGGAAACGAAAGAAAAATGGCCAAAAAATGCCGGAAAACGAAATCCGGAAACGGAAGACAGCGAAAAATATTGAATTGTCTAATCCTCACGTTTCGTCGCTGCTGATTGCGCCAGCTGCTCTCATTCATCTCAGGCGATTCTCGGCCCCGAGCCGAACCGAATAGGAATCGGAGCCGCCTAACAGTTCGGCTAGTTCTCCGAATCTCCGGGCTTTTGCTGTTGCTGTTCGGGCCAACCGGAATAGCCCGGACAGCAACAGCAGTGGCCCGAATAGCAACAGGAGCCGACTCGCAGATTGGAAAAACGATCCGAACTGTCAGGCGGCTCGGGGCCGATAATCGCCTGAGATTAACCAATGATTTCAGTCAATAAACTAATGTTTATTCAGAACAAAGTCTCATAACGAGGCATTCAACAATTTCAAATCCTCGCTCCTGGAAATCCGAAAAGATAATTTCGAAAATTACGCGTTATATTTAGCCGCCCCTCGAATTGATGCACAGCATAGGTGTTGCCGTTTGCCGATTGCAGCTTGCAAGCCGTTTCACGCGTTTGCAGTTTAAGTTTGCAAAATTTTTTATTTTCCGTCGCCGCTCATCCCTGGTGTACACTCTGTCCCCCAGAAAGTACCAGGTTGTCTAATAATTCTTGTCCGAAAATTTCACCATTTTTAATTTTTTTTTCAACTTTATTGGAAAACAAGTCTAATCAACAATATACTCACCACAGTTATCCACAACAGTGGCCCATCGATTGGGCAGGTCGCCGATGCCCTTCGCCCAGAACTCCGGGGGCTGCGACTCGAAGAAGTCCGCGATGTCGGATTTGAGGTTCTCGTAGTTGGTGAATTCTCTTCCTGCCGAATGGTGCTTCAGCGGGCGGAACAAGTGGTAGTCGGAGGGGGGGAGGTCCGGGGAATACGGCGGATGGGCAACCGTCTCCCAGCCGAGCGTCGCCAACTTCTGCTGGGTCTCCTTCGCCACGTGGGGGCGCGCGTTGTCGGCCAGCAGGTGGACCGAGACCCGTCGGGGACGCTTTTCTCGGATGGCGGCGACTAGGTTCTCGAGCTGATCGGTGTAGATGGAGGCGGTGACCGTCCTGCCTTGTGGGAGCAGCTCGAAGTGCAGCATGCCCTTGGTGTCCCACCAGCAGCAGAGCATGATCTTCAGCGGGTGCAGGTCGGCTTTCGGCGTCGTCGGCGGCTCTTCTCCGCGCGGGATCCAGACGGCACGGCGGGCGACGATGTCGTAGAGGAACCAGCTCTCATCCCCAGTGACCAGATCCTCGAGAAATTCCTTGCGATGCGGACGAAGGAGGAGGGACTGGCAGACGGCCACGCGGCTCTGCTTGTTGGCGTCCGTCAGACGGTGAGGGACAGAACTTTGTGGTAGTTAAGTAAGTTGAGTCGATTGTGGATGGTGGACTTGCTGCAGCCGAGCGTCGTCGCCAGTTCACGGGTGGTGGCTTCCGGCTTCTCCTTGATACAGCGACGAACTTCGTCATCATCCACCGTAGAAGGCCTCCCGCTGTGCTCCCTGTCCTCGAGGCTCGTGTCGCCGCTCTCGAAACGATTGAACCAGCGGCTGACTGTGCGTTGGGACACTGCATCTTCCTTGCACGCTCTGCAGATGTTGGCGATCGCGGTGCCCGTGTCGTTGCCCAGGAGCCACTCGTAGTACACGAACGTACGAATTCGACCTTGGTCCACTTTAGCTTGTACTGGTAGCTAGACGAGGCGACTGCGCCTTATATACCCCTAGCGTAGAACTTTGGAGAACCTTCTAGAAGGTTCTTACACTTGCCTGATATTATAACACTTCTAAGGAAAATTATAGAATTTTGAAAATTTTCGGACAGGAATTATTGGACGGCCTGGTACATAGTTCAAGCGAATCCAGGTGTAAGTAGAAAAACGTGGGCGCCTGCGCTGCGACTTTGGGGCTGATTAGAAGTCAACTTTCTGATTCTATCCGATGCCTTTTTTGAACTTTGATAGCGTAATAAAGCGAGTATCAAATGATTGAATTCAAAAAAATGAACGAAAATTTTTCGAGTAAGACAATTCTTTTGTGATCTGCCACAAAAGAGCTCACCGCTGCCTGTGATCACCTGAATCTGTCTCCTGCTGCTGTGGCAGTAAACAAACAAAGATATAGGAATTAAGACAGTAAATTTTACGAAATCAATCATTTTCGGAGAAAAAACTAAATAATTTTGAAAAGAACTCCCCAAAGGTCGTTTATAATTCTGCCGCTACCAGTTAGTGTTAATATTTTATGGGGTCAAAATTTCAACACCCCAAACTTTACGAATGTTCTCGGCCAAGCTGAGATCATCGCTCGATCCAGGAGGTCTGATGTAAGTTTCGGCGTCTCATGATACCTTCAAAAATCGATGACTAGATTCACTACCATTGATCGTGTACATAGTGCTCTTTTATTCCGTTTCCGGGTCCGAAAACTCGGAAACGGAAATGGAACGGAACAGCCTAGAAAAGTCCGGAAATACGGAAACGGAATCGGAAACGATAGGGTTCCGCACAGCCTTGGTAATCACCACTCCTCGCCACATTTTGTGCAAAGAGCGCGAAAATCGATAATATTGATTGTCGATCGATGACGTGTCATGAGTACGAATTCTGACAAGTTCAGTACTTACCTCCGACGGCCTGTGTTAGTTGGCTGCATGTCCACCCACACACCCTACTCTCCACAACCATAGCATGCCAAAGCAGTTTTCGTGCTCCACGGCTAATTTGGTATGTAAACTCACGATTTTCAGGCATACTCTGTTTATCTTGAATTACCCAAAACACAGTCCGCCAATAGTCCTCTAATTGGCCCGCTAGTACCGTAGTGTACGTCCACGACGCGTTCTCGGCAGACCCGAGTGGCAGGGTGGGTGGCCGAGTGACGGCATTGACGAATCGATGGCTCTGCTCACCGGGTGCACACCCGGGTCTGCCGAGAACGCCCCGTGGACGTACACTACGGTACTAGCGGGCCAATTAGAGGACTATTGGCGGACCGTGTTTTGTGCAATTCAAGATAAGCAGATTATACCATTCAAAGGTAAGGTATCAAGTTCAAAATGGAACAGGTGTGACCTGCATTTATGTGTACTAACAAGATCATGAACGCCGACCGAAAAAAGGAGATTAACTCCAAAATCGAGCGTTTTTTAAAGAATTTTTCACGAAAACCAGGAAACCAATCCAAACCATTTTCGGGTGGTAACGCCAATTTTAATGCTTTGTAATGCAATTTAGAGTTAATTCCTACGTTCCCTATGAATTTAGATTTCGAACAGCGGTGGCGAGCGGGGCCAGTTCAAAACCAAATGGTGCACAACAATATTTATGGGAGTAACACCAGAAAAACACTAGATGCTGAGCTATAATGTTGCAGCTGGTTTCCGATGCAAGTCGGTAGACCGGGGAAAAGTCTGCATTTTGATAATGGATTTGTCATGCAAAAGCACTAGTTCCCATTAATACTTGATTCGCCGCCGTTCCCGCTTCATTAACTCGAGAAAACTCGACAGCTGCACGACATGTCAGTAGGGGGGGGGGGGGAGCAGCTATAGAAACGATTGTTTCCATTTTATTACTAGCGGATCACACTTACCATGAAAGTGTTTAGAGCGTTAAACGCACCTGCGAAAACGAATAGCATCGCAAGTATCTTTTAGGTCTCTATGGTGCAACTTCTTACAAGAAAACTACTATCGGTGTCAGCCTGCCACTCCAAATGAAATGTATTTTTCTAGAATCGTTTCTGGACGTAGAGTCCGACTGAGCCCTTCTAAGCTGTCTAATACCGCTCTGCAGGAAACTTGGCGTTTTTTTCCTGATTTTCGTACCCGATGCGCCTTCCAAAGCGCGCAGAAATCAATCATTCGAAAACCTGGTAACAGACCTCACTATCGTGTTCAGCTCCCAAAGTATAACCCCTCTCCGGGACGAAATTTGGGTGAATGGTCATTTTTCGAACTTACAAGGGGAGAGTTTTTAGTGGTAAACGCATGTGCGAAAACGACTAGTACTGTTAGTATCTTTTGTGCCTCATAAAGGAACCACTATAAGTCATAGTAACCATTCCAAATGAAATGTACTTTTCTAGAACCATTTTCGAACGAAAAGTCTGAATATGCCCATCGCAGCTGCCTAGACCCACTCTGAAAGAAGTTATAGGCGTTTTTTCTTTGATTTTCGTTCCTATTGTACCCCCCAAAAAGCGCATTATTCTTATGAAAATCCGGAAACGGACCTCATAATACCGCCTAGGCAAAGTTTGGGTGAAGGAGCAGTTTCCAAACTTTGCCCAGACTGACAGCGTTTTGGACTTGTAGAGATTTTCAGTTGGGCGTTTATTTATACCAATTAGAGGGCTCTCGAAGCGCTTTAGAAAAATATTCCTGATTTGATTCAAAATTCGCCCTGGGGGCTTCCGACCGGCAGAAAAAATTGACGGCAAAATCGACTTTTGATGATTTCCGGAATGTGGCTACAGATGCGGCTCAAATCGTTCTTCTGGGGCTTATCTGGAGTGCTCAACAGGAATCTGATGTCAGTTTATCGATTTTTGATAGCTTACGGAAGATAACGGTGGGTATACGGTAGTTTGGTCAAAGTCTCAGATTTGTCTCAAAGTTTATATGTGGGGGTTATTTGGGGTGCTGAATACGAATTCGATGTTCATTTGACGATTCTCGAATTTTTTTTGCCTCCTAAATGGCATGTTACCTACCTAAACCTACAGTAAACCATTAAATTAAGACAAGCAAACGCCAGATTCGTGTTCAGCACCACAGATTACCCCTACATACATGTTTTTAGCTAAATCCGAAAAAAAAACACCACAGAAAATCCATGGTACCCTTATCTTGTCGAGAAGCTTTAACTTCCTTCAGAGTTAGTCTAGGCAGCTGCGATGGTCATATTCGGACTTTTCGTCTAAAAATGATTCTAGAAAAGTACATTTCATTGGGAATGGTTACTATGACTTATTGTGGTTCCCTTGTCAGTAGTAAATTTGCGCAGTATCCCGCCCCGAGCTACAGATTCCAAGAAGTTATAAGCGTTTTTTCGAACTTCGCGAAAAGGCAAGGGCAAGGGCATCAGGCATTTTTTCGGCGTTTCAAGAGATTTCTAGGATTTTGTGCAAGACCTGTATGGAGGGTTTATTTAGGGTGCTGAAGACGAATTTCGGGTCCAATTTACGAAATTCTAAGGTTTTCTGTAAGTTTCGGTAGATACAATGTCATTTAGGGGGCAAAACCAACCTCAGCATTTTGAAAATTGACAAATGGACATTAAGTTCGTATTCAGCACTCCAAATAACCCTCGTATACAAATTTTGAGTCAAATCTGAGACTTTGACCAAACTACCGTATACCCATCGTAATCTACCGTAAACTGTCAAAAATCGATCAAACGACTTCTGATCCGTGTTTGGCACTCCAAATAACCCATAGAGAAACATTTTGAGCCATTTCTATCGTAGCGTCCCGGAAATCGTCAAAAGTCGCGTTTCACCCCCGAATTTCCCCCGACTGAAGGCTTTGGACGAAATTAGTCGAAAACTGGAGAATCGATAGACAAACCCCAGATTCGTGATCAGCACCCTAAATGACCCATCTGGGTGGATTTTCAGTCGAATCTGGGACATTTTTTAAAACGCTTTCATAACCTAATTGGTATGAATAAACGTCCAACCGAAAATCCGTCCAAGTCCAAAACGCTTTGAGTCTGTCCAAAGTTTGGGAAATGTGCCTTGACCCAACCCTCGCCCGGGGTAATTTTGAGCGCTGAACACGATCATGAGGTCCGTTTCCAGATTTCTCGAAGACTAATCTGCTATTTAGAAGGTACAAAAAATCACAAAAAACCACCATTTTAAGTCTGTAGCTTCTTGGAACCTGCAGCTCGGGTTGGAGTGCTGCGCAGTTTCACCATAGAGGGCTTAAAGATATTAGGGTGAGTCATAAGTCCTTGGAATTTTTTATTTTTATTTTTTTCTTAAACACAAGGTAACAAATTTATTCAAAGTAAGAGCCATTACAACGAACAACTTTCTGCCAACGACGGGCGAGACTTCGAATACCGTAGTCGTAGAATGAGCGCTGCTTAGATGCAAAAAAAGCGTCCAACTCGGTCCTCGAGTGCTCTTCGGTCTTAAGCTGCTTTCCCCTCAACCAGTGTTCGAGGATTCTGAATAAATGGTAGTCCGATGGAGCAATATCTGGACTGTAGGCTGGTTGAGGGAGAGTTTCCAACTGCAGCTCCTTCAATTTTTCTTGGGTTTTTTTCGCTATGTGTGGGCGGCAGTTGTCCCAGAGCAGTAGGATCTGGTCACGTTTTCGTCCATTTTTCTCCGCGTTGGTGACCATTTCCTCTAGTTCTTGGCAGAAGTAGTCAGCATCTATAGTCTTTCCTGGCGGAAGTAATTTCCAGAACACAGCTCCATCAGTGGACCAAAAAACGGTCAGTAGACTCTTTTTTCCGTGGATATCCCGATGTTGCACTGGACCTGGCGACTCAAAGGGCTCAACCCATTGCACAGACAGGTCAGGATTGTTATAGTAGCACCACTTCTCATCACATGTAATGATGCGACAAAAAAACTTCCTTTGTGGTGCCGTTTCAGTAGTTCTTGACAAATAGCCGTCCTGCGATTCCTGTCGGTGTCGGATAAAGTGTGAGGAATCACGGACGGCTTTTACGGTCTCAGTCCCATATTGTGTAGCTGGCGAACTGCGGTCGACTGCGAACTCCCTGTAAGCTGGACGAGACCTCTGCTGTGAAGGTGCGGGTTTTTCTCCAGCTCATTCGTCGCCAACGTGGGGTCGTGAATTCGTGGCCTTTCGCATCTCGGCTTGTCCTTCAGAGAGCAGCTGCCGGAGCGAAACTTTTGATACCAGTTGTACACAGTACTGGCAGCAATTCGATACCTTCCTTCGTTGGCCCTTATTTCCTTAACAGTTTGAGCAGCTGTGAAACCTCTTTCGAAGTAGTGAAGAATCAGTACGAGAGCAAGCTCTTTTTCCGACATTTTACTGAGCCACGAATGGCGTTTCGAGGGCTGGCAGGTATTGATTAACGAGGTTTGATCTACCTAGCAAACAACCGCGCACGAGTGGCATTTGATCTATTCGCGCGCGAATTAATATGAATTTTTGAAAAATTCCACGAACCTATGACTCACCCTAATACTAACTATACAAGTCGTTTTTGCGGATGCGTTGACTGCCACAAACACTTCCCTTGTAAGCATAGATTAGCGTTTCGGACTTGATCTAAAACTCCCTCATAAAGGTTCTTTGGGTTGCTGATTACGAATATGAGGTTTATTTGTCGGTTTTTCAAAGGTTTACTCATTCCCTTTTGAAGCTTTCCGTCAAGATCAATTTTTGGGACGAAATCGGACTTTAGACGGTTTCTGGAACGCTACGGTAGATGTCGCTCAAATCGTTTCTCCGAAACTGATTTGCAATGTCCATTTGCCGATTTTCGAGTTATTAAGATATATTTTGCCTCCTAAATTGTATGGTACTTATGGTAGCCTACAGTTAACCCCTGAAAATCGACAAACGATTACCAAAATCGTTTTTAGCATCCTAGATTACACTGCACACAAGTTTTGAGCGAAATCCAAAAAAAAAATCCAAAAATAAAAAAAATAGAATTTTCATTAATAATTCTTTAAAAATAGCGCGAAAATTTCGAAAACTCCTATAATTTTTTTCGGAGTAGTTTTAGGCAGCAGTGAAGAGCATAGTCAAATTTTACATCCAAAATGGTCCTAGAAAAGTAAACTTTATCCGGAACAGTTACGCTGACTAAAAGGATTTCCCTTGCAAGCACTTTTACAACGAAATCCCAAGAGATACAACCAATGTAAATCTGTTCCGCAGATGTGTCTAACGCTCTAGTTACTTCCCTTGTTGAGGAAAGCGAGAGAAAATAAGTCGAAATTAGCTTTCCTTTTTACGTAGCAATTGCGCATATATTAATTCGTTGCATATTCGAAGCTGAAATCTTGTGGTTTTAGGGAATGTCGCAACAAACCCGGAATTTTCGACCTAGATTGCTCCCTAGGAAGCATCGGCAGAGTACGTCATGGACAGAATTCGCAGCTTAATCATAGTCAAAATGAGATACAAATTTCAAAACGAAAATACTCATTTCTCGGTCAGGCCCTGAGAGGGATCTAGTTTACAAGTAAGGATCAACCCCCAGTAAAAAAAGCTGATTACGTATTCGTCCGGAAGGTAAAAGAAAGCCAGTCTTTCTCAGTCGTGAGAAACGTAATGAGTGAAAGAAGGCTCGCAGCATAGCCTAACTAAGAAGAAATCGATGGTTCTGTGAGAATCTACTGGATAAATAGAGTGCGACGAACTCTGTTCTGTATGAGAAAATAGCTCTCAAAGGCGTGTGTCTGGGAAAAGAAAAAAGCTTCAAGTCCTTCCTCATAAGCATGTAAGGTAAATACCTTCTCTAAAGGTCTATATCCGGGTCTATAAACAGGAAGGTTTGCGGAAATTTCCACCCATTAAGCCTGAAAAAGCACCACCCTTCTAACAAAATGAGCCCTATGCACGTGAAGGAATCAATTATGCCTCCCTATAGATTATTCAGTCGAGACTGACAACTGTGCCATTTTAATCTGCATAGGAATGAGAGGGACTGCCCTGGATAGATGGACCACAATGGTCAGAAAGGAAGTGCTGAAAATTTTAATGAGAAAAAACCAGACTTCAGGTAATGCCGAATTTATAAATAAAATATCCGCCAAAAAAATCAGATAACGCGTAGCATCCCAGATGGATTTTTTCCTCAATTCGAACCTCGCATATCGGATTAAATAATTAGCCCTACATTGGATAAACTTGTCCTCGCTAAGAACAGAGCGACAGATTACGGTAAGTTAGGTATACGATAGTTTGGTGAACGCCCCGGATTTGGCTCACCACTTCTCTGTGGAGGTTTTCTAGGCTGCTGAATATGAATTGGAAATCTATTTCTGAACTCTCCATGAAACTAAGATAGTTTACGTGGGCTAAATGGCTTACTAGCTATGACATAATATCCACTTTAACGTGCATCAAGCCTAAGATTATCGAGAAACAGACCTTAGATTCGTGTTGAGGACCCCGAACAGACCTCAGGCAAAAGTTTTGAGCCAATCGGTAACAAAAGCACTGCGGTTAGGATCGAACCACTGGACTAATGGGTGAGAGGCAAGACGCTTTCCTCTACGCTACGGCGCTGCCAGCAGTACTTAAGGTTGGAAGGTGTGATGATGACGTTTCGCCGACTAACTCCATATCTGAACTCTTACAGCAAAAACCAATTTTGTTTCCTAAAACTCCTTCAAGAGTCAGACGGAAGCTATGAAGTTCATATTGAAAGGAGTTTGTGACCAATTGCCGATCCCTAGTCGGACAAAAACACCTGTCGAATCGCGCGCCAGACAACGCCCATCCCCTAATACAACCGCCATCGGCCGGAATCAACCCGGCGTGGACAGATTGCCGGGCTGAATCCGGGACGATGGCGATTGGGTCGCGCGGTGGGTGCTGTTTGGCCAGCTGTTTGCCGGCGGTCCGACAGGCGTCACAAGTAATATGCGTATAATCATAATACACTCCCGCAAAAGTAGCGCCCTAGTGTTCATTCGTCTCTCTAACTGTTCGCAGTAGATAGGAATAAGCGCTAGGGCTTAACAAGGGAAGTATACAAAGCGTAGGTCGGATCTGCCAAAACGACTAGTATCGTTAATATCTCTTGTGGCTCAATAGTAAAGCTGCGCAGTATCCCGCCCGAGCTGCGGGTTCCGAGAAGTTACAAGCTTAAAAAGTCGTTTTTTGTGCTTTTTGTACCTTCCAAGAGGCGGATTAGTCTTTGGAAAATCCGGGAATGGACCTCATAAATGTGTTCAGCGACCAAAACTACCCCCCTGAGCAAAGCTTGGGTGAAGACACATTTTCCATATTTTGTCCAGACTGATAGCGTTTTGGAAAAATGTTCTAGATTTGACTTAAAGTTCTCCCAGGTGGGGTTTTTGGGGGTGCTGATCACGAATCTGTGGTTTATTAGTCGATTTTCTAAAGTTTAATTTTCAGAAAATTTCTACAAATTTTATAATTCAATTACTGCTTTAAACAATCATACAAAAACGGAACCAAAAAAAAGAGTATTTTTCTTTAATCCGGCTAATTCCTTTCGAAGCTTCCCAACAGGGGAAAATTTCGAGATAAAAACGCCGCTTTCAAGATTTCCGGATTTCTATGATAGATATATGTCTCAAAATCATTCTCTGAGGGTTATTCGGAGTGCTCAATATGAATCTGGAGTCCGTTTATCGATTTTTTGAAGTACGGTAGATTACGGTGGGTATACGGTAGTTTGGTCAAAATTTCAGATTTGACTCAAAATTTGTATACGGGGGTCATTCGGGGTGTAGAATACGAATTTAACGTCCGTCTGTCGATTTTCAAAATACTAAGGTGGGGTTTGACCCCTAAATGACATGTTACCTACCGTAACCTACAGTAAACCTCAAAATTTCGATAAATGGACTTCAGATTCGTGTTCACCACCCTGGAGTACCCCTACATACAACTTTTGAGCTAAATCCGGGAGAATTTTTTGAAACTCCAAAAAAATGCCGTTTCGCGATGCCTAAAAAATGCTCATAACTTTTCTGAACCTGCAGCTCGGGGCGGGATACTGCGCATTTTTACTATTGAGCTAGAAGAGATGTGAACGATACTAGTCGTTTTGGCAGATCCGACCTACGCTCTGTATACTTCCCTTGTAAGAGGGGGAGCTCAATGATCGATCAAACGTGGGCAACGCTAGTTCCTGCATGTCTGGAAGGCAGTAAATTGCGCGTTGAATATGTCGGCCATACCAGATGAAATGTACTCTTCAGAGCGGTTTCCGGCGTAGAATCCGATTATGATCTTCGAAGCTGCCTTACCCACTCTGAAAGAAGTTATAGGCGCTTTTCGCCAAATTTTCATAGCTATTGTACCTTCCAAAACGCGCACTTTTCTCTGGAAAATCTGGAAACGAACCTTATAATTGTGTTCAGCGCCCAAAACAACCTCCAGAGCTAGGTTTGGATGAAGGCACATTTTCCAAACTTTGCCCACACTGATAGCGTTTTGGACTTGTACGGCTTTTCGGTTGGTCGTTTATTTATACCAAGTAGAAGGCTCTAAAAGCGTTTCAAAAATGTTCTAGATTTGACTTAAAATCCTACCAGGTGTGTTTTCTGGAGCGCTGATCACGAAGCTGAGGTTTATTCGCCGATTTTCCAAAGTTTTCGACCTGATTCGTTTAGGCGCTATTCATACTACTCAACGCCAGCGCGGCATGCGCGTGCCGCGCTGGCGTGGCGTTTGTGTATGAATACTTTCTACGCGCGTGACGCGCTTGCCGCGCTTGCGGAGACTATGAATACTCCAGCGGCGACGCCATGGCGGAGCGGTGAAGCTGGAATGAATGAGACGATCGATAACTAATATCAGTGGATGAAAACGCCAAGGCGTTCCGGGTGGCAGTATGAATACTGCAGCGGCTACGCCATGGCGGAGCGGGCGGAGCGTGACGCGAGTGCCGCGCTGGCGTTGAGTAGTATGAATAGCGCCTTAGAGCTTCCCATCGAGGGAAAACTCGACGGCAAATCGGGACTTTTGACGATTCCCGGGTAATACGAGAGATGTGGCTCAAATTGTTCCTCTGGAAATTATTTGGAAAGCTGAACACGATTCTAAGATCGATTTATCGATTTTTACAGATAACGGTAGATCTCGGCGGTTATACGGTTGACAAACTTTGAGCCAAATCCGAATTTTTTCCAAACCGTAATTTGAGGCTTTGAAAACGCGCATAGCTTTTTCAGAGTGGTTTTAGGCAGCTGCGAAGATCATAATCGGATTCTACGCCAAAAACGGTACTAGAAAAGTACTGTGCTTATCTGGGCCGAATTCCGGTCCGCAATCGCGTCTCAACACGCTACCAAGTCGGAAGAGCTTCAAGCGCCGCAGCAGGCCGATCTTTTAATTCTAGGTGAGTTTTGGAAACTAAAAACTTTGAAAAAAAATTGGAGAAAACTGTATAAAAAAGCCACATCGAGTCGCCTTTGACGCTGGAAACCCGACTGACTCGAGCGCGTGCGGCAGCAAAGCGTGTCGAGACGCAATTGCGGACCGGAATTTGGCCCAGAGAAGCGCAGTACATTTAATCCGGAATGGTCAGGCTGACTGGAAGATGTTCCAGTGTGAGTGCTCAGATAGTGACACTAGTCATACCGAGGGGCTGAAAGCTCATCCGGGCCGATTGCGGGAGCACCACGGGCGGATGGCGGCACATAGAAGGGTCGCCGGATTGATCGCGGGACGATGTGAACTTCTCTGGCGAATCGGGAGCAGAGATTAGCGAAATTCTGATTACCGATGGTTTTCGGCCTTCCGACTTCCGAAAAAAGCTTGAAAATGCGAAAAATCGGGAATATTGATGAGACCAGAATTTTTAACACTTTTCCTTGTCAAATCCCTAGGGGTTATTTCCGGCGCTAAATTCGAAATCGAGGCCCGTCTTCACTTTTCACAAAGCTACTGTTGGTTGTATTTAGGTACATGAAAATTTTCTAATAAAGAAGGATAAACCTAACTAGGGAACCTCGCATGGCCTATCCCACCATTTAAAAGATGATAAATGTTTTATGATCAATTCTAGACCGCTGTCTCCGAATCTGACATCGGATTTTGCAACGGACATCTCTGAACGGAGTTATAAGCGTTTTTTGAGCTTTATGAAAAGGAAGTATCAACCAATTTTTAGGGTGTTTGAAAAAAAAATTCGGATTCGGCTCAAAACTTGCAACTGGTGGTTATTCGGGGCGCTGAACGCGAATCTGGGGTCTGTTTGTCGTTAGATTTATGGTTACTGTAGGTTATGGTAGGCATTATGCCCTTTAACTGACTTTACCTACCTTGAAATTTCGAAAATAAAAAAACGGACCTCAAGTTCGTGTTCGGCGTCCCAAACAACACCCACAGAGAAATTTTGAGCCAAATCTGAGACTTTGACCAAGTTACCGTATACCAAATGTAACCTACCGTGATCTACCCAAATCGATAAACGGATTGCAGATTCTTGTTAGGAACTGCAAATAACCCCCAGAGCAACAATTTGAGCCATATCTATCGTAGCACTCCGGAAATCGGCTAAAGTCGCGATTTGCCATCAAATTTTCCCCCGAAGGGGAAGCTTTGAACGAATCATGTCGAAAAGCTCGGAAAATCGTCAAATAAACCATAGATTTGTGATCAGCGCCCTAAATAACCCACCTGGAAGGATTTTCAGTGAAATCTGCTACATTTTTTTAGCGCCTTCAAAGGTATAAATAAGCGCCCAATCGAAAAACCGCTTAAGTGCAAAACCCTATCAGTCTGTGCAAAGTTTGGAAAATGTGCCTTCACTCAAAATTTGCTCAGTAGGGTAGTTTTGGGCGCTGAACACAAGAATGAGATCCGTTTCCGGATTTCGCAAACACTATTGCGAGTTTTCGATAGAAAAAGTGGGGGAAATATACTCTGTTTACCTTGAATTGCACAAAACACGGTCCGCCAATAGTCCTCTAATTGGCCCGCTAGTACCGTAGTGTACGTCCACGACGCGTTCTCGGCAGACCCGGGTGGCAGTGTGGGTGGCCGAGTGACGGCATTGACGAATCGATTGCTCTGCTCACCGGGTGCACACCCGGGTCTGCCGAGAACGCGTCGTGAACGTACACTACGGTACTAGCGGGCCAATTAGAGGACTATTGGCGGACCGTGTTTTGTGCAGTTCAAGATAAACAGAGTATACGAACTCTGACAGGCTATAACTTATAACTTTAACCCCACAACTATAACTATAACAGATGACCGTTGCAAAATCCGAGTTTAGATTCGAAGAGGGCGTGCCACATTTGACTAGAAAACATTTATCAGCTTTCTGATCCGGGAGTACATCATGCGAGATTCCCTAGTAAGTTTTTTCGTAGGCAACGCCTTCAGGGGAGGGTTAGGAATTTTGCTGAACGAATTTACAAATTACGATGGTTTTTGGCGTCCCGATTTCTGATGTCTGAAATTAAAAAAGTCGTTCCGACATTTAGAAAAGATTTTGCTCATCCCTGATCGGGAGTACTCAGGATGGAAATTTACGACTAAATTTTACAAGATTACGACAAAAATTTAGTAAATTACCAGAGAATTTCACCAGATTTGGGCAAAGATTATTCGGAATTTTCACGTAAATCTCTAAAATTTATTCGAAATCTAGTAAATTTTACAAGTATTTCACTCGTATTTTCACTAAAATTTACCAGTGTTTTACTAGTTTTATTTTACTAAAATTTAGTGGTAAATTACTCTTTTTTTACTAAAAATTATTACGACTTCGAACACAAATCTTACCGGAACTTGCTCGCATTTTGGTCGTTTTTCGACACACTCATTGTATTACAAATAACTATATAACAGTTCATATAAATACATTTCAACTCAAATTTACAAACACAACAGTAACAGTTCACTAATCAACAGAAACATTAATTTACAAGCACCATCCCACCAATGACCAGATTCACAGAAAAGAACAATTGAAATCCTACATACAGAGATACACTGCGTCTCAAAATACTAGCGAAAATTCAGAAAGTGCCTACTAAGACGCACAAAAAGACGCCCGCAGTCTTTCTACAGAATTTTTAGAGCCGAAAATGCAGCGCTAATTACTACATAGTTAATTTGTAGATCAAATATGATATAACATCGGTATGGATCCTGAAGAGACTTCGCGTTCCCCCTTGGAGGTTGGCGCATACTCGGTGCACCTATGTTATAGCATATGGCACCGAGTTTGCGCCAACCTTTAACAGCCAAATGTCGTATGTGTTACAGGGTGTTGTACGCAATGCATATATGGCTATAGCCACTGCAGTGTCGGTCGGATGGCGGGCCAAGTGAATTTTGTCTGTCGAATATCAACGAGCTGAACATTCAAAAGAAGAAATTAAATTCAAATTCCGTTGCAATCGAATTATCGGATTCTCAAATACTTGAATTATTCGAAATTTATATGACTTTTGAGTTGCCATTCTCGTGGTTATATCTCTGCTTCATAAGTATTATCCCCTCCCATCCTTGCTGTTCACTGATTTCCTAACGTGTTGATGAACCTTGAGTAGCACAACATAAAGAGCCTAATGCATCCTTCATAACACTCTCCAATGTTTGTCACAAATGCGATGATCCAGATACATAAAATAGCAGAAAAAATCCGAATTTAGGTCTTAGGGACTTTGAAAAGTCGGTGAAAATGTGAAAAATGGGCAGCGAAACGGTTTGAAAAACCTGAAAAATGCATGGGGGCGGCCCAGAAAGCCGCCTAATATACCACAGAAAATATCTGATGAAGCTGTTTTTATGGCAATAATCACTAAATTAGTGGTGGAACTTATATGAGAAATCCTGTTTACTAAGGAGGATGGGAAGATTCGTTTATTAGTGATCGGTGAGCCTTATTAGACGCTGGTGGAGCCGACGAGCGGCTCTCTGCTGCTGAGCACACGAGCCTGAGGGGCCAATTTTCGCTGCGCTATAGGGCCAGCAATAGCAGCAGCTGATCACATCTGGGGCCAGGATCAACAAAATCATGCATACACTGGCAGTTTCAGCGAACGTGCAAAATCACAATTTCTGGAATCTTCTGGAAGCTTCCCAAGCTTTCCCGCACTTTAAACAATTCTAGAGACTTCTACATATGATAGTAAATCTCAAAGATTTAGCAAGTCAATTGAAGAAGTAGGGACCCGACAAAACTTCTTCAAACCCTAAAAAAAAGAAAAAAAGACAAAATAATAAAAAGACGCAGAATCTATACTCTGTTTATAACGCAGTGCACAAACTTATGGTCCGCCACTGGTCCTCTAATGGCCCACTACTATGGTAATCGACGCGCAGTCGGCAGACCCCAGCACCCACCTGCGATCCCATGATAGATCGATACTCCGCCGTCCAACGGTCCAACAGGTAAATTTTAAGTGACGGCAGTGACGCATCGATCGCTTACAAGGTCGCAGATGCACACCGCGGTCAGCGGTGAGCGCGCCAATCGCTCCAGCCGCGAAGCGGCTGGAGAGGTTTTGTTTTGCCTAGGCCTTGTGATCACTTAGAATTTTATAAAATAGTTTATAGAATCTTTGAAACAAAATTTCTGAAGATTTCCTTCTGGATATAAGCGAAGGGGTCCAGAAGATTACAGTAGTAGTGGGCCAGTAGACAAGCACGCCCATACCGATCATTTTTTCCGCAGGGCTACCGTAACCCTCCTTTAAAATTTTTCCAAGTGTCAGCATGGTTATGAGCACATCCTAATAGCCAACAAACATGTTTGCACAATTTCGACCTCCTCGGCCACTCCCCAGTAGCTTCTCGAGGAGAGCGGTGTGTGAATGAATGCATACCGCTCCTCCGGTCTTTTATATCCCGCATGTTATGAGCGTGTGTTTACATTCGTTATCATGTTTTGTACAAGAATGGTTACGGTAGCCCTGCGGAAAAAGTGATCGGCATGGGCGTGCTTTTGGCCAGTAGAGGACCGGTGGCGGACCATGAGTCTCTCCATTCCGTTCCTGACATAGTGAATATATATGCTTTTATGAAATTAATACTCGTTTTTAGGAAGAAAATATTTTTCACATAAACAGAAAAAATAAAAAAACAAAGAAAAAATAGAAAAAAGACGAAAAACAAAATTCTGTAAAAATCAAGAATGATTGATTTGATGCCTTAATACTTGTGTTCTTAATTTTTTTTCAAAATTTGCGGACCTGGGAGAATCAGCCGAATGCTCCCTCAATCGCAGGAGCGAGCGGCAATCCGATTTGCGAAGTACGCCCTAAAATGCGGAAAAAATTCGGAATGTCAACAAAATCAATTTTTTCTCAATTTTCGACTTCCGGATTCCCTAGAATTAGGCCCTCCTGGTGTTCCAACCTAATTTCAATTTCTGAAAAAAGGTCTCAAATTGGCAGCACACGGTAATGCTTACTAGATTAACGATTTTTGATCTCCGATTCTCCGATTTCCAACGGTTTAGGCCATCCAGCTCCCGAGTTTCAAAAATGCGAAAGACTTGTTCTGTTGAAGAAATTTTCACTTTCTCAGTTTTGATTTTTGGCCACTCTTTTTTCGTGATTATTAGTTGCCCACATTACTTTTTAAAAAAATTTTCTATTTTTATTGTATCACTTTTTCACATGACGACTGATCATGTCGTGAATGAATGAATATAAATATAAATAATAAAAAGTTCTCAACAATCAGAATTTTTTTCATTAATGTGACAAAACGCAAATAAGTGGACAACTTTCGAAGGGTATCTACTTAATAAAGAAAAGGCTATAAATAAATTGTTTATTCGGTCACAGCCTTTGGACATATGAATATGATGAACTAGAAGCATTAATGCGTAACAGATGCTAGCCTTCAAATTTGTTTACCAAGAGTGAATATGGGAGCAACAACTCGGCCGAGACTGCTGAAAACGAAGCCACAGAAAATTTGAAAAGCCGCCTTTGGGAATAAATAGCCTGTTGACAAATATCCTACAACAACATATATATATATATATATATATATATATATATATATATATATATATATATATATATATATATATATATATATATATATATATATATATATATATATATATATATATATATATATATATATATATATATATATATATATATATATATATATATATATATATATATATATATATATATATATATATATATATATATATATATATATATCCTTATACTTAAAGCAGTTATGTCCCGATGTGTGTGTGTGTGTGTGTGTGTGTGTATGTGTGTGCATGTGTCCCGGATATCTTAGGAATGGCCGATCAAAACTTGTATGAAATGGTGTTGCCAACATTTAGGTGGGTGAGACATTTATCGATTACCAAAAATCAGCCCGAGTCACCTCTTACGTGCCTCGGGGCAACTGGAGTTTGTCCGTGGAGCGCACTTTTGGCCGTGGGTCATGATAACTTCTATGAGTCGTCTAGCGATGCAAAAAATGCAGGAGCGTCATAAAAGGTGTGCAGGACCCCAGTGAGGGTGTGCAAGACGTCATAGTAAGTGTGCAGGACCCTAATCCAGAGTGTGCAGGACGTCATAGAAAGTGCGCAGGTGATAAGTAGGAATGTGCAGGACCCCAGCGGAAAGGTGCAGGACGTCATAGAAAGTGTGAGTGAGAGTGTGCAGGACGTCATAGAAAGTGTGCAGGACTCCAGTGGGAGTGTGCAGGGCGTCATAGAAAGTGTGCAGGACCCTAATAGGAGTGTGCAGGACGTTATAGAAAGTGCGCAGGTTCTGAGTAGGAATGTGCAGGACCCCAGGGGAGTGTGCAGGACGTCATATAAAGTGTGCAGGACCTCAGTGAGAGTGTGCAGGGCGTCATAGAAAGTGTGGAAGACCCTAATCGGAGTGTGCAGGACATCATAGAAAGTGCGCAGGTCCTAAGTAGGAATGTGTGCAGGACCCCAGCGGAAGTGTGCAGGACGTCATAGAAAGTGTGCAGGACCCTAATCGGAGTGTGCAGGACGTCATAGAAAGTGCGCAGGTCCTACGTAGGAATGTGTGCAGGACCCCAGTGGGAGTGTGCAGGGCGTCATAGAAAGTGTGCAGGACCTCAGTGGGAGTGTGCAGGGCGTCATAGAAAGTGTGCAGGACCTCGGTGGGAGTGTGCAGGGCGTCATAGAAAGTGAGCAGGTCCTATGTAGGAATGTGCAGGACCCCAGTGGAGTGTGCAGAACGTCATAGAAAGTGTGCAGGACCTCAGTGGGAGTGTGCAGGGCGTCATAGAAAGTGTGCACGACCCTAATCGGAGTGTGCAGGACGTCATAGAAAGTGCGGAGGTACTAAGTAGGGAAGGTGCAGGACCCCAACGGAAGTGTGCAGGACGTCATAGAAAGTGTGCAGGACCCTAACCGGGAGTGTGCAGGACGTCATATAAAGTGCGCAGGTCCTACGTAGGAATGTGCAGGACCCCAGTGGGAGTGTGCAGGGCGTCATAGAAAGTGTGCAGGACCTCAGTGGGAGTGTGCAGGGCGTCATAGAAAGTGTGCAGGACCTCAGTGGGAGTGGGCAGGGCGTCATAGAGAAGTGTGCAGGACCTCAGTGGGAGTGTGCAGGGCGTCATAGAAAGTGTGCAGGACCCTAATCGGAGTGTGCAGGACGTCATAGAAAGTGCGCAGGTCCTAAGTAGAAATGTGCAGGACCCCAGTGGGAGTGTGCACAGGACGTCATATAAAGTGTGCAGGACCTCAGTGAGAGTGTGCAGGGCGTCATAGAAAGTGTGGAAGATCCTAATCGGAGTGTGCAGGACATCATAGAAAGTGCAGGTCCTAAGTAGGAATGTGCAGGACCCCAGCGGAAGTGTGCAGGGCGTCATAGAAAGTGTGCAGGACCTCAGTGGGAGTGTGCAGGGCGTCATAGAAAGTGTGAAGGACCTCAGTGGGGTGTGCAGGGCGTCATAGAAAGTGAGCAGGTCCTATGTAGGAATGTGCAGGACCCCAGTGGGAGTGTGCAGAACGTCATAGAAAGTGTGCAGGACCTCAGTGGGAGTGTGCAGGGCGTCATAGAAAGTGTGCAGAACCCTAATCGGAGTGCAGGGACGTCATAGAAAGTGCGCAGGTCCTAAGTGCAGGAATGTGCAGGACCCCAGTGGGAGTGTGCAGGACGTCATAGAAAGTGTGCAGGACCTCCAGTGGGAGTGTGCAGGGCGTCATAGAAAGTGTGCAGGACCCTAATCGGAGTGTGCAGGACGTCATAGAAAGTGCGCCGGGTCCTAAGTAGGAATGTGCAGGACCCCAACGGGAGTGTGCAGCACGTCATAGAAGGTGTGCAGGACCCCAATGGTAGCGCGTGCAGGGCGTCATAGAAAATGTGAAGAACCCAACGGGAGTGTGCAGGACGTCGGTAGAGAGTGCGCAGGTCCCCAGTTGGAGTGTGCGGGTCATCGAAAGTTAGCAGGACCGCAGTGGGGTGTGCAGGACGTCACCAAGAGTGTAGAATTTGAAAAAGGTTTTTCAATTTTTAATGCTAAATCTTAACCTTTTTATGGAGAAGAAATAGATAGGAAAACATGAATCTTGAGAAGCGTGCGACGCGTTGTTTTGAGATTGACGCAGAACTCCTGCGACATTTTTTGCCAGTTTTAAGATACAAGCAGCAGCTCTACTTCCGCACCTTCTCTGTTCGCCACTCATTGCAACCGCTCAGTCATTTCGAATCCCTAACTTCCAAAACCAGTTTTATATATGTCGCAAGTCTGAGCTTATCAAAATCTGCACTAAAAACATAAAGAACCACCTACCAATTTCATTCATTGAGAACAAGGGCATGATGCTGGTCAACTAGGAAACATCATATAATATGAGAATGCGTTTTTCCTTATCATGATAGAGACGGTAAAGCGAGAACAATCGCTTGTGAACTTCACAAATTGGAAGAAAGGACGGTGGGTAGCGACGTAAGGAAGGAAGTACAGAAGGGGAATTTTGTACCGGTAGCAACCGACGGTTAACCGCTGGCTTCTATATGTTTGCTTTATGATACCACATTTTGATACTCCCACGGCCTGCTGTAAATGTGCATGGCACTTGCTCTGCTCAGGAGAGTCCACACGTACAGCAACTTTCTTGCAGACGGAAGTCAGTCACCACCGTTCTAACAAACTAATCCGTCTCAGGTAGTTGGCTCACGCAAAAAGTTTCTGTAAGCGAAAACTTCTGCTAGGTCTCGCTAGTATATATATATATATATATATATATATATATATATATATATATATATATATATATATATATATATATATATATATATATATATATATATATATATATATATATATATATATATATATATATATATATATATATATATATATATATATATACTAAACATAGAACCAATGTCTTACACGATTTTTGGAAGTTTTTTGCCGTAAAGTTTTTCTATTTTTTCCAGGGAAAGATTAACTTACTTCTGACTGACTCAAACTATAAAAAACCGCTTCGGTGAAGATTTACCGAGCAGTTGAGTGAGAGCGGCGCTGGGGCTCCGGTGGTGCAGTGCGATAAGGCGCTCCCCCGGAAAGGGAATATGATGCTGGTTCAATCTCGCCCGGAGCCAAGCGTTTTGCGATCAACTCAACACCTTGTGTAAACATAGAGCCAATGTAATAAACATGAGATCCACATCAGAAATTCAAGTCGCATTAAAAAGGAGGTGTTTCCGGTCTGAGAGGCTTTTTAAGGCTGAGATTGTGGGGCTTTGCAGAAGATAAACAGAAGCCATATCCAATGAAGAGTACATGGTTTCCAAAATATGAGTCCTTTAGTACGTAATCCACATACATATGTCACAAAGTGAATATATGCCACCAAGTGCATGTGTGATGCATACTAATCTGATGGCACTATTAGTAAGTCCATCAAAGTGCAAATGCTTTTTCAGCACCTCTTTCGTTTGGAAGTTTTCCAGGGAAAGATTAACTTACTTCTGATAAATGGAAAGTCTAGTGTGAGTCGACACAAGCGGCTCTAGGAAGGTAACGGAAGAAGCCTTTCGCAAGCGAAGTGACAATTGGCGATAGAGAGCGTCACTATAAACTCACTGCGAACGTTCATAGATTCAACAGAGGATTTGACGCCGAAACATGGCGAACCCAGAAAAACCGTGAAAATGACGCGATTTCAGCGGTCGACCACCCAGATAGGTGGCTGCCGCGAATTTGCCGCGAAAATGCCGCAAATTATTTGTCATCAGTGCAACGATGGCGCCCTAACGCAGCGGCGAACATGGTTCATTCGATAACGCGTCGGACCATGAAAGGTGGTTGGTAAGAGTAGATGGTTCGAATCTTGGCGTGCAGTGACATGAATCGCGGCAGATTCGCGGTAATACCGTATATTTTCCTTGTAAAGGCACAGGGATCTCGGCAGGATTCGGGCAGTACCTTGATTTTACCGCGAATCTGCCGGGAATCTGTCACTTTGGCTCCATCGCGGCACCGATGTGGCAGATTTTTGACAGTTTCTCTGCGAAGTCCAGGTCATTCTCCCCAGAGATGAGCACTAGAAGACACTTATCGGCTCGAAGTGTTCGTAACTGAACGTGTGTTGACTAGGGACGACAGTGAGTGAGCGACGTTGAGCGATATCGGGCGAAATGAGAAGACAAGTTAAAGCATAGAGCGTAGAGCTCCAATTTTTGAACACAATGAAAGGGAAAGTGAGAAGCAGCCATGAGCAAAGACTAAAAAAAAACAGCTGGCAACAATAAACGACAATGGGCGACATTGAACAACTATAGGCTATAGGGAAGCAGAAGCCTAACCATTGTGGAACCGTAAGTTGCGTATATGTTTAGATAAGAAGTTAATAGCAGCAGGTGCCACTAGACCATTTTTGTGGGCGACACCAAGCGACATTGGGCGTCACATTAAAGAGAATTTTTCTACACAGTAGCCCAAACTGGTAAAGGAGGAAAACTCGGCCAGCAATAACGGGATTTTCTGTTTGTTGTTTCAGACTTGCGACGCATTCTAATTTGCTTAAGCTCGGGACCGGAGCTAGCTCGTTGTCAAAAGAAAACAAATCCAAGAAGAGACTGCATTCAGACATCCTTCTCCGGAAAAAATTATTCCGTAACTTGACATCGTATAACATGACATAACCTGGTATAACATGATATAACAATATATAACATAACATAACATCACATAACGTAACATAGCATAACATAACATAACATAACATAACATAACATAACATAACATAACATAACATAACATAACATAACATAACATAACATAACATAACATAACATAACATAACATAACATAACATAACATAACATAACATAACATAACATAACATAACATAACATAACATAACATAACATAACATAACATAACATAACATAACATAACATAACATAACATAACATAACATAACATAACATAACATAACTATAACATAACATAACATAACTATAACATAACTATAACATAACATAACATAACATAACATAACATAACATAACATAACATAACATAACAATATAACATAACATAACATAACATAACATAACATAACATAACATAACATAACATAACTTATAACATGGCGTAACATAACATAATATAACATAACATGGCATAACATAACATAACATAACATAACTTATAACATGGCATAACATATAACATAACATGTATAACATAACATAACATAACATAACATATGGCATGGATGGCATATAACATAACATGGCATAACATAACATAACATAACATGACATACCCATATAACATAACATAACATAACATAACATAACATATAACATAACATGGCATAACATAACATGGCATAACATAACATAACATAACATATAGCATAACATAACATAACATAACATGGCTTATAACATAACATAACATAACATAACATAACATAACATAACATAACATAACTTATAACATAACATAACATAACATAACATAACATAACATAACATAACATAACATAACATAATATAACATAACATAACATAACATAACATAACTTATAACATAACATAACATAACATAACATAACATAACTTATAACATAACATAACATAACATAACATAACATAACATAACATAATATAACATAACATAACATAACATAACATAACACATAACATAACATAACATAACATAACATAACATAACATAACATAACATAACATAACATAACATAACATAACATAACATAACGTAACCTGTATAACATAACATAACATAACATAACATAACATAACATAACATAACATAACATAACATAACATAACATAACATAACATAACATAACATAACATAACATAACATAACATAACATAACATATCATAACATAGCATAACATAGCATAAAATAACATAACATAACATAACATAACATAACATAACATAACATAACATAACATAACATAACATAACATAACATAACATAACATAACATAGCATAACATAGCATAACATAACATAACATAACATAACATAACATAACATAACATAACATAACATAACATAACATAACATAACATAACATAGCACAACACAACATGGTACGACATGATACGAGATGACAAAACATGGCGTGACATAACGTGATGACAAAACATTGTGTAATGAGCATGACAAGACATGAGGTCTGTCCAAATGCGAACGCGGCCGGTGTGCGTGTCGAGCGACCCGCGCAATTATATTTTTTTTCGACGAGTCTTGACGCGCCTGCAAACAGCTAACAGGAATATTCTTCACTGTTCGTCTAATGTTCCTGCTAATCGACTTGCAGTTCAAAAAACGACAGCGGCTCGACACGCCCGCCGGCCGCGTCGGCGGACAGTCTCATTCGGACGTAATTTAGTATGATATGACCTGATATAGTATATCACATACGTAGCGTAACATGACATAAAGCAAATCTTCCGGTCGTAAAACTGTACTAATCAGTGAATGCAGAATATGCATTCAAAGGATTGGTTTATACTGAGAATCGGCTCGCTAGAGTTGAGAAAAAGTTATAATACTCCATACTCTCCTTAAAAACAACATTGGCCTAGATTCTTCCTGCTTAAAAAAAATTGAGATTCAAGAAAATCACAGAAAGTTCGCATATCACAAAAGCGCTCAGTCAAAAGTATAAACACAGACTTGTAGTTGGAGAAGACAATTCCAGCTAGTAACCTTGCAAGTAAGTGAGGCTGAAAGGGGAAGTTGGAGGGTTGGGGAGGGGACTGCTTGGCCCTTCCGCCCGTATTAATTTGACAGCGGCCCGATGTTGTCTCGTTGGTCGCATCGTTTATTCGGTTACACAGGAAACCACAGCATTATGTATAGGATGTTGTTGTTGGGGTTGTTGACGATGTTTACGTTCGCGCAGGCAAAAGCCTCCCCTTGGCCCTTTCCCCTTCTTACATATTGAATCGTCCGCCCGTTTTCAGCTTAAAGGCAGTGGTCGCGCACAAATATGCTCGTCTTCTTTTCCTCTCTGAACCCTTTTCTGGGTATAGAGTAGTAGAACCTATAAGAAAAATCGCGAAAAAAAACGCTGGTCTAGGCCTAATTTGAAGTCTGAACTTCCTTGTCTTTTGATGGTGGACGAGACCACTTCATATCATCGGCATCGATGATCTCTAGTATCAGGAACATCAGCTGGCTTGAAATTGAATTTCAATCAATGAACCTTCGGATTTATGTACACACCTAGTCAAAAACATTGACTAAAGTGCTTGCTTTCATTGTTCAACTGTTTTATTAGATAAATTTGCATTTATTTCTTCCTCTGAGTGTCGATGATTTTCGACTGCTTGGCATGAGACTGTGATCTTTCTGTGCACGTGTGCACGAACTGGAAGTTTAGGGTCTTAACAACTCTAATTCCAGCCCTTTTTCACCGCACTACCTTCATAGCTTTTAAGCTGTTTTTGATCTGAGCTGATTTTTGTAGTTTTTTTCGATAAAGTTTTTCATCGTGACCACTGCCTTTAACGTAAACAATTGGACTGATTGAAAGGAAGTCTTAATCCAATTCAGCTGTAATCCTGACAAAGTAGTTGTACTTTGCACCTACATAAAGGGTCGCTCCATGCACAAAGAGTTCTGAAAAAAACTCAGCGTTAAGTATTAGGTTGATGCATAAGTTTCCGGACTTTCCACGACTTTGAAGAAAAAAACATTTATTTCAAAAACAAGCAAGGCTCACCCAACAAAGTAATTTCCATCACATTCAAGGATCCTTCGCCACCGATTGGGCAGATCATGAAATCCCAAAGCGTAGAACTCTGGCAGTTCCGAGTCGAAGTATTCTTCTAGGGCTATTTTGACTTCGTCATCGTTAGTGAACTGTTTTCCATCTAGGAAGTGCTGCATCGAGCGGAACAGATGGTAGTCGGAAGGGGCAAGATCTGGGCTATATGGAGGGTGAGGGAGAACTTTCCAACCCAGGTCCAGCAGTTTCTGTTCGCCTTCCTCACGACAATGCTCCGCCACACGTATTTCGGACAACCCGACAAAAACTGCTGGACCTGGACTGGGAAGTTCTCCCTCAAGATCCATATAGCCCATATCTTGTCCCTTCAGACTACTATCTGTTCTGCTCGATGCACACTTCCTGCATGGAAAACTGTTCACTAACGATCACGAAGTCAAAATAGCCTTAGAAGGATACTTCGACTCCGAACAGCCAGACTTCTACGCGTCGGAAATTCATGATCTGCTCAATCGGTGGCGAAGGATTCTTGAATGAGATAGAAATTATTTTGTGGGGTGAGTCTTGTCTGTTTTTAGAAGAAATGTTTTTTATTCAAAGTCGTGAAAACTCCGGAAACCTTTGCATCAACCTAGTATATATCGCTGTCGAAGTTTGAATGTAGACGGGATCAACGCTATATGTTTACTGTTGGCAAGGGATTCTGTTGAAAGACGAGAAGCACTTCCGATAATCCAGCTTTCCCGAAATCTGCAGCAGACATCACAGGAATGATTTTGAAAACATTTAATTACAAAACTGGCCAAAACAGGGGAAGACGAGACGTCGACTAGGCAGAAATTCGTTTGAAAGAAAAACTAACGTCAGATTACCTTAAAGGCACAGGACACCCAAAAAATTAATTTTCAGATTTCATGCTTATTTTGGAGACAGTCACACGCTGATCACAGTGGTATCTCTGAAATCGTCCAAGACCCCGTTTGAACAGAGTTATGGCTCTTCAAAGATGCCTAGATTTTGAGGGTGAAAAATTAGTGGACGAGTTGTCTCAGGCCTGTATTTCTCTTCATTCGCAATCGCTGCGTGAGAGAAAGCCAGGATAAGGAGACAGTCCGGTAATGGACTGAAGAACGACGACTTGTTGGAATTCATTCATCCATCAAGCTGCTATCGAATTCGAAAATCTGTTAGGGGGTCGGGCCTGTGGTGGTCGCTTATATCTCGCTTATTCTGAGGAAATGAGATCTGGCATTTGGCACGTGTTATACATGAGGGGTCTTCTACACAATTACATGAAAATCTCAAAATTCGTATCTGAGGGTGTACTGTGCCTTTAAAGGCAGTGTTCACGATGATCATCCTTGTTGACTTTCCGTAGTGAAATGATAGGCGAGAAGGATCCTAGGCTCCCAGTGCCAAAGGAACGGTATAAAACGAGCCAGGAGTGGCAAAACAACGGCTGCAAACAAGCGTTTTGGGTGCCCCAGACACGCCCCATGCCCCAGATCCGCCCCTCGAAAGGAACAAATGAAGATTCAGATTATAGGAATGATCAAGTGAAGGAAGTGGTGATAAGTGAGCTGATAGCTTCATTGCACTGATAGGTATCATCCTTCTAGCGGTCAATTCCTCCACTCTCAAAAATCGGCGTACAAAAGGGAGGGCCTATTTTGGCTCAAAAACGCATCTTTCGTGTCCTTTTCAAGCATGCCTTGCTATATAGGGCACCAGACCTTCCGTATACCGTGGAGATATCAGAAGTGAAATTTATCGTGAACACTGCCTTTAAGCTATAGCGTAGTAGGTACATACATCTAGTTGTGTAAAGCGGATCTCAATTCCGCCTTTAGCACCCCCTCCCCCCCCCCCCCCCCGTTAACCCCACAGAGAAGTTTTTAGCCAAATCTGAGACACTGAAAAAAACTACAGTACGCCTACCGTAACCTCCCGTAATCTGTCAAAAATCGATAATTGGAACTCACAAGGGAAATACTATATGTCATACTAACAACTCCAAATGAAATGTACATTTCTAGAGCCATTTTCGGACGTCAGGTCTGAATATGCCCATCGCAGCTACCTAGACCCACTCTGAAAGAAGTTATGAGCGTTTTTGAAGCTTCGCAGCAAGGTAAGGACATTTCAGGGTGTTTTTCCAAACCTTTCCGGATTTTCACGAATCTGGGTTCGCTTGTCGAAATTTTAGGGTTTACTGTAGGTCGCAGTAGGTAACAGGCTATTTAGGAGGCAAAACCTACTTTAATTATTCGAGAATCGACAAATGGACATCGATTTCGTACTCGGCACCCCAAATAACCCCCACATATAAACTTTGAGGCAAATAAGAGTCTTTGACCGTACTACCGTATAACCACCGTAGTCTACCGTAAGCTGTCAAAAATCAATGAAGTGACATCAGATTCGTGTTGAACACTCCAAAAAACTCCCAGAAGAACGGTTTGAGCCACATCTGTCTCCACATTCCAGAAATCTACAAGAGTCGATTTTGCCGTAAAATTTTTCTGCCGGTGGGAAGCTTTGAACAAATTAAGTCGAAAACTCAAATTTCAAAATTTGAAATATTTTTCTTCATTGCTTTCTGCGCCTCGTAGTTGATATACACTCTGTTTATCTTTAATTGCACAAAAAACGGTCCGCCAATAGTCCTCGAATGGGCCGGCTAGTACCGTGGTTTACGTCCACGACGCGTTCTCGGCAGACCCGGGTGTGCACAGTGGCAGGGTGGGTGGCCGAGTGACGGCATTGATGAATCGATCGCTCAGCACACCCCGGTGCACACCCGGGTCTGCCGAGAACGCGTCGTGGACGTAAACTACGGTACTAGCCGGCCCATAAGAGGAGTATTGGCGGAACGTTTTTTGTGCAATTAAAGATAAACAGAGTATAATTGAACGCTGAACCGAAAATCCGTACAGGTCCAAAACTTTGTGATAACCACCCCAAAAAATCAATCAGTCCGCACATAGTCCGGAAAATACGCTTTCACCCGATCTTTGCCTAAGGGGGTTATTCTGGGCCTGCAACACGATTATGAGCTCCGTTCCTGGATTTTCGTAAAACTAATGCGCTTTTCGGAGGGTACAACAGTTTTGAAAATCAGAGAAAAAAAGGCCCATAACTTTATTCAGAGTGATTCTATGCAGCTGCGAAGGGCATATTTGAAATCTACTTCGAAAATTGATTCTAGAAAAGTACATTTTGGTCGGAATGGCCAGTTTGACTAATAGTAGTTTCCTTGTCAGACTCGTGGTAGGCCCTTGTCAGAGTCGGTTGAAAAAACGCCGTGGTCAACTCGGTCGATACGTATGAAAAGCATGGATGATGGAGGTTGCAAAAACCACCCGGTGTGGCCAGCTGTGGCTGACGCGGTCAATATGTATGAATTATGTGGAACAATATCATGGATGTCATTCATTTCCTGCCTTATATCATGTGAACATCGGTCGGGTCAGCCACATCGGGTGTTGTTTCCACCTCACCTCATTCATGTCTTTCACGATTATCGACCGGGCTGGCTACGTCGATCGACCAACTACGACCTAGCCCCCAGCGCTTCAAATATTCTCTACAGGAAAAATTCGAGGCAACTCTTTCGTAACGTCTTGGGAATCATCAAAAGTCACATTTCGCTCCGGAAAATTCACCCAAGAGAGACGGGAATCTTAGATCATGTTCAGTAGTGTAATGTAATGTAATGAAATGCTATAACTTGAGAAAATATTACAGAACTCATCTATAAACTTATCCTGACGGGAATAGCGGAGACGTCCTCTCAGGAAATCCCGGTTGTCACCTTGAGCCCTCAACTCCTTCCTGTTGTGACACGGAGAGCAAATTATCCTCCCGTTGTCACCTCGAAGCCAAATTTCATCACATTTTCTTGTTTCTGTTGTGACTTGGAGGTGACGGAGCATATTTCGCAACGTTTTGCACTTTCTATTGTGGTGTGACGGGACAAACCAATCGTAGACGTCTTGCTGCATCGAAGGCGACAAGAGTGACGCAGAGAGTCAGACTCCGGCGCTCGACCTGCAGGTCGCCTCCATGTGACAACCACGATATCCTGAGCTAGCTTTTATGGAAGGAGAGTAAACGTCAGGGTATACCCATCCATGGTATAGGATGTGTCGCGTTGAGAAATGTCCGGTTATGCTATGGCATTCTATGTCATGTGCTCCCATGACGTGATATGTGACTTCATGTAAATTTATGTCATGTCACTTTAAGATACGTGAGATCGAGTTGCATGTCACATAAGGTTATGCCACGTCGGGTTCGGCTGGATGGGTGGTACGGGTGGATGTGCTGCTAATGTGTTAGTTGACACACCTTTGTGAGTCAATTAGCTAACCAGCGTATGAGATGGGCGCACGGTGGTGTAAGTGGGAACAGATTCGCCGTGCGAGCGTCCGTTGCAGGTTCGAATCCCGCCTGTGCTCAACAGCTTTGCGTACAACTCAGCATCCTTGTTACAGCTTGTGTTACGTTGTGCACTGTTTTATGTTATTCCATGCCATTTTATGTCATATAGGGCCATGTTATGTCATGATATGTTATGTTATAGGATGTTATGTGATATTGTGGCATGTTATGTGCTATGTCATGCCATGTTGTGTCATTCTATGTTATGATATCTTATGTTCAAATAGCAGGATGTTCAGAAAATAACTCTGGAGGTGAGACATGGAGCTCATTGCTACAAATGTGACGCCATGTTGGACCAATAGCAGAGGATTGATCATATAACGGAAATCGCGAGAGACTTGTTGATAAGGGAGGTGGCTTAGCGGTTGATCTATGCTGCTATGAGCTCTGATCACTGAACCGGAAAGGTTGGGTCACTTAATAACAATCATCAGAGGATTGTGTAATGCGGAAAAAGGAAAGGTGAATAGCACGATTTCCAAGACGTTCAAGTGCTCTGTTTAGAAAAAAAATCTCAAACAAGCTCTGTGGTTCATTTTGAAGAAAACACTCTAGAGAACAACTTTTTTAGAATTGGACCGACAACTCCGAAACTTTCAGAAACCTCCTAGCTGCCCAAAGAGAACAAGGCTAATCCAGCCAGTCCACTTCTAGCTAGATCCGAGCAAGATAGCAAATTTACATAACAATACCAGGAAACAATTGAGCAGTCTATGGCAAATCCTGGTCAGAATCCATAGACTGAAGCGGCCAACAAAGCTGGATAGTGTAGCCTGCTTCATCGGGGGATTGTTGTTTGTCGCATGGCAGAATCCCGCTTTAACGACAAAGGTGTCAATTGTGACGTGTACAGCCAGCAGGGGAGGAAACCTTTGCTCTCAGCAAGAAAAAACAATAGTAGTCACCTGAAGAGACTAAACTGGATTCTTTACTTGAAAAGCAAAATCATTTCATGTCATGTCATGCTATGCCATGTTATGTCGTGTTATGTAATGTAATGTAATGTCATGTCATGTTATGTTATGTTATGTTATGTTATGTTATGTTATGTTATGTTATGTTATGTTATGTTATGTTATGTTATGTTATGTTATGTTATGTTATGTTATGTTATGTTATGTTATGCTAACGTTAATGTTAATGTTTATGTTCATGTTTATGTTCATGTTCATGTTCATGTTCATGTTTATGTTATGGTATGTTATGTTATGTTATGTTATGTTATGTTATGTTATGTTATGTTATGTTATGCTAACGTTAATGTTAATGTTTATGTTCATGTTTATGTTCATGTTCATGTTCATGTTCATGTTTATGTTATGGTATGTTATGTTATGTTATGTTATGTTATGTTATGTTATGTTATGTTGTGTTATGTTATGTTATGCTGTTAATGTTATGTTATGCTGTTATGTTATGTTATGTTATGGTATGTTATGTTATGTTATGTTATGTTATGTTATGTTATGTTATGTTATGTTATGTTATGTTATGTTATGTTATGTTATGTTATGTTATGTTATGTTATGTTATGTTATGTTATGTTATGTTATGTTATGTTATGTTATGTTATGTTATGTTATGTTATGTTATGTTATGTTATGTTATGTTATGTTATGTTATGTTATGTTATGTTATGTTATGTTATGTTATGTTATGTTATGTTATAGTTATGTTATGTTATGTTAAATGGTATATTATATTATGTTATGTTATGGTTATGTTATGTTATGTTAATGTTAATGTTATGTTTATGTTCATGTTATGTTCATGTTCATGTTATGTTATGTTATGTTATGTTATAAGTTATGTTATGTTATGTTATGTTATGTTATGTTATGTTATGTTATGTTATGTTATAGTTATGTTATGTTATGTTATGTCACTGTGTTATATATGTTATATTTATGTTATGTTATATTAGTTATATTTATATTTATATGTTATGTTATATTATGTTATGTTAGGTTATGTTATGTTATAGTTATAGTTATGTTATAGTATGTTATGTTGTATGTTTATATTATGTTATAGTTATGTTATGTTATATTATGTTATGTTATGTTATGTTATGTTATGTTATGTTATGTTGTTATGTTATGTTATGTTATGTTATGTTATGTTATAGTTATGTTATGTTATGTTATGTTTATGTTATGTTATGTTATGTTATGTTATGTTTATGTTATGTTATGTTATGTTATGTTATGTTATGTTATGTTATGTTATGTTATATGTTATGTTATGTTATGTTATGTTATGTTATGTTATATTTATGTTATATTATGTTATGTTATAAGTTATGTTATGTTATGTTATGTTATGTTATGTTATGTTATGTTATGTTATGTTATGTTATGTTATGTTATGTTATGTTATGTTATAGTTATAGTTATGTTATGTTATGTTATGTTATGTTATATGTTATGTTATGTTATATTTATGTTATGTTATGTTATGTTATGTTATGTTATGTTATGTTATGTTATGTTATGTTATGTTATGTTATGTTATAGTTATGTTATAGTTATGTTATATTTATGTTATAAGTTATGTTATGTTGTTATGTTATGTTATGTTATGTTATGTTATAGTTATGTTATGTTATGTTATGTTATAGTTATGTTATGTTATGTTATATTATGTTATATTATGTTATGTTATGTTATAAGTTATGTTATGTTATGTTATGTTATGTTATGTTATGTTATGTTATGTTATGTTATGTTATGTTATGTTATGTTATGTTATGTTATGTTATGTTATGTTATGTTATGTTATGTTATAGTTATGTTATGTTATGTTATGTTATGTTATGTTATGTCACGTGTTATGTTATGTTATGTTATGTTATGTTATGTCACGTGTTATGTAATGTTATGTTATGTTACGTTATGTTATGTTATGTTATGTTATGTTATGTTATGTTATGTTATCTTATGTTATGTCACGTGTTATGTTATGTTATGTTATGTTATGATATGCTATGTTATGTTATGTTATGTTATGTTATGTTATGTTATGTTATGTTATGTTATGTTATATTTATGTTATGTTATGTTATGTTATGTTATGTCACGTGTTATGTTATGTTATGTTATGTTATGTTATGTTATGTTATGTTATGTTATGTTATGTTATGTTATGTTATGTTATGTTATGTTATGTTATGTTATGTTACGGATTAATTAGTGAAACGGGACTTATGATGACGAAAAGTATTTTAGGCACCTAACAGCGGCCAAAAAGAGCAGAGCGGGTGTCCGCTTTTTTACGTGAAATTTGGGAAGTGTGGGAATGTGTTAAATGAGCTCCAGTCACAAGAAGACGGGGATGGCTCTCACAGACCTCTGAGTGCCTACTAGGATTAATTAAGAGTAGACTCGCAGCAGAAGACCCTTGGGATTACATAATTGGCACGAAAATCTGTGCAATCTCGGCAATTCAGAAGAGGAAAAGGGGCGGAGAATTTCGTTTTCTAAGCAGATATCGGCATAAATTGTCAGGCTGTAAAATTTCAAGTCTCCCATATATTTCCAAGCATGGACGGTTCGAATGGCTCTAAAAGTTGGATAAAATTGTACCCCAAAGGCTGGGAAAAAGAAACCAATGAGTCCGATGTCATTGACGCAGAAAATTTTCTTCTGCGGACAGAATTGGAAGGCAGAACACTCAGAAAGACTAGGATGGGGACTGAAACTATTTATGCACACTTAGAAAAAAAAACGGAACAAGTGAACTAATTGTAAGTATAGACTCTGCTCGAAACAGATTGTCCCCATAAATATGCTGCATTCAGTAGGCAACACTTCTTCTATGTACTAGATGAATCGGAAGTCGAAGGGTCCGGGTCCAATTGCAACGCCAACGTCGAGAAGAAGCGGCGAAAAAAGATGTGCTATGCCCGCCCCGCCCACTTATTCATTGTCTGTTGAGCAAGTGGGCCGGGGAGCATACCACAATCAAGTTTTGCAGCCATATAGGAATATTTATTACTCATTTTCAGCCGGTTTTATGATGTTGCGAAATCCAGTGGAAAATTTGAAGACTGTTCTCATCGTAAACTCTGTCTTCAAAAAATGAATTGTCAGGATCAGGAGAAAAGAAAAAAGTTCAACTTGGAATATAACTTGCATTCAGCAAGATAGCAATAAGATTTTTTAGGAATTTTTTTGAAATTATTTTCTTATTTTTTTTATATTCCACCTTACTTATATACTATTTTTTTAGTTAATACTATTTCCATTTTTTGATTATTAATTTTCTGCTTTCTGCTTTAAATTACACAGATATGAAATGTTTTGGCCTCGTTATTAGATATTTCGTATCTCTAGCTACCCCTAGGGCTCTTCAGTAAAAAAGGTTGGCTAGGGCTTGAATTATAAATAAAGAAAATCAGCTAAATGTCAATGTACTGAAGTTTTTAGTCTTTATTAACTTACTTTGGCTTGAAAAAATTTTATTCACAATTATAAACGAATCATTTCTAGTTTTTTTTTTCGGTTCAAAACTTTTTTGAAAATAACCTAGCATAATAAAAATAAATTATTACCTGAAAAAAGTGACAAGAAATCTTCCTGACTGCTTTCTTTTCTTATAATGTCGATTTTAAAAAAAGCTTGAACTAACATTTGATTTCATTCCAGAAATTATTGAGAATCAATGAAAAATTCACTCAACTTTTTACAGAAATTCGCAAAGTCGATCTAAGCAAACTCTTCCAAAATTCCTTGAAAAAAAAAACTGAAAAATAGAAACTAAATGTCTCTGACGAATGATTGAAAATTCTAAGACATTTGGCTCGTTCTGAACAGAAATGTTTTTTTAACACCCTAAAAATTGATTGATGGTGTATTCTCATATTTTCGCCCAACTGAGAAAAACCCTTTGTCACCCAACTCTTCAGCACTCAGACAAGGGGGCTGGCCACCCGCTGTCAATCAGACGGCGAGCAAACACTGGCCTGGTCGCAGCCCGCCGAGGACGCCGCCAACATGTTGGCGAAACGCTGGCAGCCCTTCTGCCACCTCCTGTCACCTCCGCTCGAGGGCCGGCGCAGTGCCAGCGTAGTGCCAGAGCTCCTCCAATTGAGTGTTGATAGCCTTCCAAATGTAAGACCCGCTAGTGGCCAGCTCATCCACAGCGCTCCACCACACAACTGCCAAGAGACCACCATATCTCGTTTCCGCTAATGGCCTGCGCGTATCCAACCTGCCGCCCTCCCATGGCCAATCGCCGGCTGAACGCGCGGTGGCGGCCGATTGCTCGCCCGGAGTGGCAAGATTTGCCAGCGCGCCGCCCGACCAGTTACATGAGCAGTTACCATCCCAGATTGGAAAACACCCTTAGAAGTGCACCTAATCGTAATATGTTCCATTACGAACGGCCAGGTCGACCAAAAGTGCCTCGATAGTCAGTGAACTTTGAAAATTCTTAAAGGGTCCAATAAATGCTTGAAACAATATTTTTTCGGCTAAAAATAGGATACTTCGAAGGCTACAGAACAGGACAAAAAATCATCCACGTTAACGAAGTCCAGTCATCTCAAAATTTTTTGTAATACCTGTCCTACAGTCAATACCAACAATCTATCGCTAAAATCATTAAAAAAATTGAAAAACTTACGAAATTTCTTAAAGCACTGGAAAAATTATGATTTTCCGCCAGATCTGAAAACTTTGAGAATTTTCATGAAATTTCCTGTTTCTTATGGCCTATATAAAGGAAGTCACGGATTAGGGGTGTTATGGATCAAAAAACGAGTTCATCATTGCGGAGACCGTGGGTTTGTCGATTTGAGTGGGGTCTAGTTCAGGAGTGTGCGTTTTTCGTTTTTCGATTTTTCGGTTTTTTCGTTTTTCGCCCTTTTTGGCGAAAAAAATCAATATCAAAAAAACGAAAAAGTTAAAAATTTTTTCGGTTTTTTTTCGATCTGAATTTCCCGGTTCTGATGCAACATGCAGTCGGTAATGGCAAAATAACGAATGCAAACAAGCGTTCTGAAATCAGCAAAACGCCTCATGATCCCTTTCCGCCCCTCGACATGAACAATGGAACTCTCGAGATAGTCTTACACGATTTTTGTATATTTTTTGTCGTAACTGCAGCTTAACGTCGCAGTACACGTTACGGTATGTTTACGCAAGGTGCTGAGTTGATCGCAAAACGCTTGGCTCCGGGCGAGATTAAACCAGCATATTCCTTTTCCGGGGGAATGCCTTATCGCACTGCACCACCGAAGCCCCAGCGCCGCTCTCACTCAACAACTTGGTAAATCTTCATCGAAGCAACACTCGAGATTGTGATGACATGGAATAATGAAGTCAAGAAATGACTGATAAGCACACGTTGATAATTTGCCACCGGCACAAAATTCTCCCTCAGGAATCATCCTGTTAAAGTTCCGCTCTGGAATATTGAGGCAAGTTAAAACCTGTTTTACGTTCACCATGTTAAGAAGCGTATGAACCTGAAGCTTTTCCGAACAATTTGATTTGTTTTATTACACGTTAACCCCCTTTCATACTTCGAAAACGGCGAAAAAATCGCAGCAATCCGCGAAAAAAATCGCTGAAATTCGCGATTTTTTCCGCTGAAATTACGGATTTCCCTAGAAACAGGCTAATCGTGCGAGGACCATCTGACATCACGGGTAGGGACGCAGAGGGATCTTTGTAGTGTTGAAGGGGATGGATTTCGTCCACTTTTTGAGAAAGGTTTGCACTCATTAATTGCGCCTTCTCCTGTTTGGGAAGAAGAATGCTCCGTAGAATGAGACAAGACTTCAGAAGTAGATTTCTGGCCACCGTACGGAGTGGATAGTGTTGCAAGGAGTGAGCAGGACTTCGGGGAATTGTGCAGGACGTCAAAGAAGGTGCGCAGGACTTCAGTGGGAGTGCGCAGGACGTGACAGAAAGTGTGCAGGACACCAGTGGGAATGTGCAGGACACCAGTGGGAGTGTGCAGGACACCAGTGGTAGTATGCAGGACGTGATAGAAAGTGTGCAGGAGTTCAGTGGGAGTGTGCAGATGAACAGCAACAGAAACCTGATTGCACGCATTTCTGCTGCGCGCTGTCCAGTAAATCACAGCGGCAGCAGACTTGTGCACACTCTCCGAGCTGTCCTGTACGAGTATTGGGATCAGAGTATCATTTTTCCTAGATTCTTGGACCGGGCATTACATTTCTACATCTACAGTCTGTACACATCGCACTGATACTGGCATGGATCGCACTGATGTGTTATAACATGCGTGCGCCGAGTTCGCGCCAACGCGAAATAAGAATCGCAAAGTATGAGTGCGATCCGTGCCCAGTGTAGATGGACAAATGCAATGCCCGGTCCGAGAAACCAAAAGTATGATGTTTTTATCCCAATACTCGTACATGACAGCTCGGAGAGTTTGCAGAAGTTTGATGCCGCTGCGCAGCACCAGACAACACGCAGCAGAAAGGCGTGCAGGTTGTTGCCAAGTTTCTGTTTCCGCCCATCTGCGCACTCCCACTGAAGTCCTGCACACTTTCTATCACGTCCTGCACACTCCCACTGGTTTCCTGCACACTTTCTGTCACGTCCTGCACACTCCCTCTGAAGTCCTGCACAATTTCTATGACGTCCTGCTCACTCCCACTAAAGTCCTGCACACTCCCACTGATGTCCTGTGCACTTTCTATGACGTCCTGCACACTCCCACTGGTTTCCTGCACACTTTCTGTCACGTCCTGCACACTCCCTCTGAAGTCCTGCACAATTTCTATGACGTCCTGCTCACTCCCACTAAAGTCCTGCACACTCCCACTGATGTCCTGTGCACTTTCTATGACGTCCTGCACACTCCCACTGGTTTCCTGCACACTTTCTGTCACGTCCTGCACACTCCCTCTGAAGTCCTGCACAATTTCTATGACGTCCTGCTCACTCCCACTAAAGTCCTGCACACTCCCACTGATGTCCTGTGCACTTTCTATGACGTCCTGCACACTCCCACTGGTTTCCTGCACACTTTCTGTCACGTCCTGCACACTCCCTCTGAAGTCCTGCACAATTTCTATGACGTCCTGCTCACTCCAACTAAAGTCCTGCACACTGTCTGTCACGTCCTGCGCACTCCCACTGGTGTTCTGCACACTTTCTATCACGTCCTGCACACTCCCACTGAAGTCCTGCTCATTTTTATACACAATACTCTATGCGAGGTTAACAAAAAATATGCTGCTAACTTTTCTAGAATGACGCTATTGCGACAAGGATGATCTCAACCATTCTTCTCGCAAATCTTCAAGCTGCGACAGAAATCGCTCAAAATTTTCCGATGAATTCGAAAAAACAGCTATGAGCGACATTTATCGCTGCAATCCGCGTCAAAAATCGCAGCTTGAATGTGCGATTTTTTTCGCCAGCGATAAAATTCGCGATACTCTGGTATGCTTAAACATTGCAGATCTGCGATTTTTTTCTGCGACTTCGCCAAACCATATACCGGCTTTGCCGGTTGTCCTCCATCAACAATGTGTAACATTCTTTTAGCTAAACTGGACGATAGGTTGGCTTTGTCGACCTCATTCCAATAACCACTAGCCATATCATTCTACGTGTGTTTCACAATGATACGTCACTATGGAAGTTTGTAGGACGCAATATGCAACTATGTCGTGGGTGTCACAACCATATCCGCCCAAAGTCATCTCTATCCGTCACGTTATGGATTGTCTCATTGTCACGTTTCAGTCAGCAATTATTAATTATTCAAACTACATGAAATCAGTATGAGGTATTCAACGATAGCTAATCCTTGCTCCTTGAAAATCCAAAAAGACAGTATCATAAATTACTTAGTATGTTTAGCTGCACCTTCGAAGCAGTGTATAGCCTGTCTCCCGGAAATAAGTTCAAGCTGCACTAGGTATGGTCGATCACTGGTCGAGAGAGCGCCGCGTCGAACACATGTGGCACGCACGCAAGCGAGAAGGTAATGATCATATCACTACCTCCTCGCTTGCGTGCGTGCCCCATGTGTTCGACGCGGCGATCTCTCGAGCAGTGATCGACGATATAGATGAATGCGGGAGGCATATGTGTTCAAGGCCCATCAGAAATCAATCGTCAGATTCTCACCCACGACTTTTTAGATTTTAATTTGGACCTCAGTTGCCTAACGGAGCTAATACCACACGAATGAATTCAGAAAGTAAAAAAATATGTCCATTGAGGAAAGGAAAATTCGTTTGTGATCCGCCTCTAACCCGCAGTGCCGCTTCCCGGGAAAACTTCCACCTGTCTCCGCCAAGACTCCTTCCTGTAGGACATGCTGTTCGTGCCAAAAAACCGTGTCTGGATTCCTATTGCTGTCGTGGAGGTAGACAAACTAAAAATCATTCGTTTTCAGACAAAAAGCTTTTCGAAAAAAATTTCCCAAATATCGGTTCAATCATTGCCGCGCCTAACTAGTGTCATCATTCTGGGAGGGTGGCAATTTTAGAACCTCGAACTTTGTCGAGAATCCCAACCAGGCTCAGATATTGTATTGAACACAAGTTTTCTAAAGTGCTTTTCATCGCCTCAAAATGCCTTTAAATACCCTTGTCTAGACCCACTACCATTAACCGTGCAGCACTATAACATTCCGCAATCGGAAGCGGGACGGAACAGCCCCCCCCCCCAAAAAAAAAACAACAGATTTACGGAAACAGAATAAGAACAATGCCGCACAGCCCTGGTAAGGACATTCGGCGACGAGTGCGACCGAACCTTTTTTGACGCTGCGACAACCACGCATAACTGCCAGTGAGCGGCAACCGACGCGACTACGATAATGTCAGAACACATATTTGTTGCCGCGTCAAGGCTGACGCTCGGCGACCAGTCGCCGGTCGGTGCAACTCTGCAGACCTCTTAACTGCGCTGAGTGATCTAAAATCGATTGTATTCTGGGACAGGGGAGACCGACGCGGCGCGAAGGGATACGAGGGATGCCGCAGTGTTTTAACACTGTGATGGCCCTGCGTCACCGCCATCGGCCGTCGCACCATTGGCCGCCGAGCCAAGCCTCCAATCAGCGCATCGATGTCAAAAGGTGCGCGGACCGGCGTCCTATGGTGATATCCGTCGGTCTGCAGCCCCTGAGCGGTTCAAAATTTGTCCGTAACCGGTTCAAGAAGTGTCCATGTCGATTTTCGGCGTTTCTGTGTTTGCACAGGGAACCCCGTGGACATCCCACAAGGATCCCTGTTGTGATCCTAACGGGGGGGGGGTGGAGGTGACCCCACCACCACTGTTCGCAGTGGGGTCCACCCCACTGCAAACCGTGGGGAGATGGGCCCATACTTGGGTACCACCTCCCCCCCCGAGCCGCGGGGATATCCCCTCCTCAACAAAAATTATCCTCCGGTATCCGTTGGATTTTCTGGAAAGTGACTAAGTTCACCTTCCAGGTCCGGCTCCGAAGAGCCGACTGAGACACTCGGTGAGATGAGCCTTTTATACCGGCAACACTGTTAATACCCTTATCTAAACATGTCTATGTTCATACGCGTCTAAACATAGTACACGCAAAACAGGTTTTAACTTGCCTCAATAGACCAGAGCGCAACGTTAACAGGATAATTCCTGAGTGAGAATTTTGTGCCGGTGGCAAATTATAATCGTCTCTGATAAGCGAGCTAAATCGCTCGATTGCATTTGTAGGTGTCATCCATATGGCAGTATTGCAAAGGTGGTTCTCTTTTAGCACAAAAGTACTGTTTTCGCGTTCTCTTCATGCTGTATGGGACGCAAGACCTTCCGTAAACGGTGGTGATATCAAAAGTGAAATCTATCGGGAACACTGCCTTTAATGGTCAGGAAAATTCGTTTCTGTTTAGGATGTATGTACATGGAAAAGTTGTCGAAAATTGCTCTTTGGAGGTTCGTAAATTTCAAACAGGAGCGTGTCCGAAAATCCTATAAGCAACGAACTAAATTCTTTTGCACCCTCTATCAAACCATAACAAAAAAAACCGAGAATGAAAATTTTCTTGGGGGTTCGGTCTCGTTCGTATATATGGTTACGGTTTTCATTTAAGTCTGATGCATGGACAAGGCGACTGACCGTGTGGGGTTGGCTGCCTCACTGGAGAATGGGTTTCGATTTGCACGGGATGATCTACCGTCGCAGCCCCGTCCATTCATCAGACTAGAATTATTGCGTGAACTTCTCTTTTAGAAATATATACATGTGCTTCTATTTTTCAGGCCTCTTTTTTAGGTGTACTTCTAATAGAGGTGTATTTCAATTGGAAGGATGCACTTCTATTTTTCAGCCTTGTTTGTTGAAATTCTCACTAAGAAAATTTTAATAACAGGTGTACTTCTAATAGAAGCCATTACAGCTTGCTTTTTTGGACTTTGAAGCCGCGTTCGACTCTCCTCATCGTGATCGGTTGCTCAATGCTCTGCGAGCAGATGGAGACCCGGAAACGTATGTTCGGTTAATCGAGGACATGAACAAAGGAACAACAGCAGCAGTTCGTACACCCGTCGGATTTACGTCAGCTTTCGAGGTGAAAACAGGAGTAAGGCAAGGAGCCGTTGCAGGACCTTTTCTTTTCAACTTCGCCGTTGATGACATCATGCGTAGAGTTGCAGAACAGTTTCCTGCGGATGTGATCCTAACACCATCAGGACGCTCCCTTGTCGACCTGGAGTACGGCGACGACATTGTGTTATTCGCTGAAAACAACGCAAAACTGCAAAGGATTGTGAACCTCGTTTCGAAGTATGCCGCAGCCTATGGACTTCGTCTTCGTCCCGACAAATGCAAGCAGATGTGGGTCTCTCAGAGGCCTTCAACGGGAGTTTGTGTGGACGGACAACGTATCGAACTGGTGGACGATTTCTGTTATTTGGGCTGTTTGCTGAAGAACGATGGTAGTTATGCAGCGGATATTCGACAACGATGTGCGAAAGCTACGTCTGCATTCAATTCTCTAACCAAGTGTTTGTGGTCTACCACCATCGCGAAGGAAGTCAAGTTGCGCGTCTACCTATCCGCTATTCGCCCTATCATGATGTACGGATCGGAGACGTGGGCAGCACCGAAGACGCAGATGGAAAGGTTGGATTGCACGGAGAGGAAGCTTTTTAGGCGTTTGCTTGGATATTTCTGGCCACGTGTATGCCATAACGAAGACCTTTACAAGGAAATCGACGCAGTACATCAACGCTTGACACGAGGTAGGTGCCAGCATCTCCTAACGCCATCTCAAGCAGCAATGGAAAGTCGACTTCGACTGCTCGGGCATATACCAACAAGGGAAGTATAAAAAGCGTAGGTCGGATCTGCCAAAAAGACTAGTATAGTTAGTATCTCTTTTGGTCCAATAGAAAAATGCGCAGTATCCCGCCCCAAGCCGCAGGTTCAAAAAAGTTATGAACATTTTTTAAGCCTCGCGAAAAGGCATTTTTTTGGAGTTTCAAATAATTTTCTCGGATTTAGCTCAAAATTTGTATGTAGGGGTAATCTCGGGTGGTGAACCCGAATCTGGAGTCAATTTGTCGAAATTTTGAGATTTACTGTAGGTTACGGTAGGTAACATGTCATTTAGGGGTCAAAACCCAGCTTAGTATTTTGAAAATAAACAAACGAACATTAAATTCGTATTCTCCACCCCGAATAACCCCCGTATACAAATTTTGAGTAAGATCTGAGATTTTGACCAAACTACCGTATACCCACCGTAATCTACCGTAATCTGCAAAAGATCGATAAACGGACTCCAGATTTGTGTTTAGCACTTCAAATAACCTTCAGCAAATGATTTTGAGACATATCTATCGTAGAAGACCAGAAATCTCGAAAGTGGCGTTTTTCCCTCGAAATTTTCCCCGGTTGGAAAGCTTCAAACGAAATGAGCCGAAAACTTTTGAAAATCGACAAATAAATTTCAGAATCGTGATCAGCGCCCCAAAAATCCCCCCTAGGAGAATTTCAAGTAAAATCTGAACATTTTCCTAAAACGCTTCCAGAGCCCTTAATTGGTGGAAATAAACGCCCAACCGAAAATCCGTACAAGTCCAAAACGCTGTCAGTCTGGACAAAGTACGGAGAATGTGGGTTCACCCAAAATTTGCTCAGGGTGATAGTTTTGGGTGCTGAACACATTTATGAGGTCCGCTTCCGGATTTTCCGAAGAATAATGCGGTTTTTGGAAGGTACAAAAAGCACGAAAATGAGCTTTTTAAGCTTGTAACTTCTTCGAACCTGCGGCTCGCGGCGGGATACTGCGCAAATTTACTATTGAACTACAAGAGATACTAACGGTACTAGTCGTTTTGGCAGATCAGACCTACGCTTTGTATACTTCCCTTGTAAGAAGAACGCCGGATCGTCTCGTACAACACGCTCTAGAATGCTTCCAAATCCTGCATGGAAACGGCCACCTAAACGTAGGCGAAAGTTCTGGACGGATGTGGTTAAAGGGGATTTGAAGTCACTCGGCATCGAAAGACAGTCCAGGCGCGATGTTTCGTTTCGCAGGAAATTGAATAGTGACAGCTGGATGGAATGTGTTCAAATTGTGGCTGAAGACCGTGAAAAATGGACACGGCTGACTACTAGGACGGCACACCTCGGTAAAGATGCGGAATGACCGCGTCAGGCGAAAGCCAACCGATTAAGTCAAAGTAAGTCAATAACAAAACACAGATTTTCGTGATCAAGAACCTTGAAAAGTCAGCTATTCAAGTCCGATAGAGCCAGTACTTGCACACTCGTTATTACTATCGTCATTTTATGAGCCGTAAACCTGTATTAGAATCTAGATTTTTTCCCTTAGCTTATTTTGAAATTTGCTACCATTAGAGGTGTTCTTCAAAAAAAGGGTGTTCTTCTAAATGTCAGCTCTCTCGTTTGGGTATACTTCTATCAGAAGTGTGCTTCAAATAAAGGTGTACTTTTAATAGTGAAAATACGGTAGCTCCAACCAGCAAAAATAGTTGAACTGAGCTCCTGTGTAGACACCACAACCCAATGCGTGCGGTTGCGACGCGGTCATTACCGTCCAATAACGCCGGGATGCTGAGTTGCGGGTCAGTGCTGACCACGACGCGACCGCTTACAATGAAATCAAACATGACAGCGCAAGAAACTCACGCAATTGTGTGCGATATCAGGAACTAGCGATGTTAGTCTCTGTACAACGTTTGTTCCGTTTAGATCTGTGACTTGCACTTCAACTTCTACGAATTCAGTTTTTTTCATAAGGTTAGAGACGACCTTAGAGCCCTTTTAAAGGTCCACTTCGAACATAAAATGGAGTTTTGGAAAACGGTCTTCTGAGGGTTGTAGAGTAGTTAAAAAGAAGCAGTTTGAGATTTTAAAATTTCACTCAGTCCTCACGGGTAGATCAAAAACGATCAAAAAAGGAAGGAAACCAGAACGTTGGATTGGGAGGACGTAGCACAAATGTGAGCTATACAGTGGCCTTGAAATCGTCTGAAAAGGTTCTACTAAAAATTTGAAGATGAAATCTAGCTAGGCTTTTCATTGATTCCCTGAACAATGCTCGTTGCATTCAAACCACTGATCACTGCAATGTGATAGTCGGGGTGGGCTAGCAGCACGCCGTGGCCCAGTCGGTTAGGCGTTGGATTACGAAGCAATTGAAAGATGGTTCGAATATTGTGGGATCATTACTGCATTATGGCTGGTAGTAATGACATTTCTATGTGTTCACCGTACTTTTTTCGAGTTTTAACTGTGTCTCTTGTTTTTATACCTCTTTTCTTATATAGCAGAGGTAACGTGATATAAACGGAGAACGGTTTACATCAATGTTAGAAACTATAGAAATTCCGAGGTTTCGACAATTGCTAGAATATCAAGAATACCCTTACCCTTCTCCCCCACATATGTTACAGAAAAACCGTCCTTAATTCGGAGAAATACATTAGAGGACTTATTTTAGTATATGCTGGAAAAAAGTTCGGACAAAATGAAACTTCGTGGACTTGTTCCTTGATCAATGATCAATCTTTTTAGAAATAATTGTTGTAAACAGAAGTGGGTTTACCTAAACTACAAAATCCATTGAAGCAACCTAATACTTGAGCGCATGTCCCGAATACTCAAGAAAAGTGTTTCGTTATCAATTCCAAAATTTGGAGTAGAACAGAACCTTTTAATAACGCACTTTACAAGAAGACTACTTTTAGTCAGCCTGGCCATTCTGGATTAAATGTGGTTTTCTGGAGCCATTTTGGACGTAGAATACGAGTATGCTCTTCGCAGCTTCTCGGAAAAAAAGAAACCACTCTGGAGAAAGCTACAGGCGTTTTTCCAAGCCTAGCCGCAAGGCAAGGGTACCACCCATCAGGGAATTTTTAGGTGGTTTGGAAAAAATCTTCGGACTCGGCTCGAAACTTGTATGTAGGGGTAATCTAGGGTGCTGAACACGAATCTGAGATCGTCTGCCGAAATTCTGAGGTTTACTGTAGTTTACGGTAGTTGTCATGACATAGAGGGCCTAAACCTACCTTGATAATTTGAAAATTGTCAAGTGAACATCAGATTCGTATTCAGCACCCCGAATAACCCCCGTTCAGAAATGTTGAGTCAAATCTGAGACTTTGACCCAACTACCGTATACCCACGGCAATCTACCGTAATCTGTCGAAAATCGATAAACTGATCTCAGATTCGTTATGAGCACTTTAAATAACCTCCGAAAGCGAAGTTTGAGTTCTAAATTTTTTCTCGACCTTTGGGGCCCCATGAGGTAAGAAGCTCAAGGCCATTTTTGGGGGTTCAGAGGTCGAAATTTTTTTTTGCCCAAACTCCGCCCCAGGTGGTAATTTGGGGCGCTGAACACGAATCTGAGGTCCGCTCCCTGTTTTTTAGGTGCTTTCGTCAGGTTAGGGTGCATTGAATGGCATTTTACCTACCGCAATCCATTGTTTTGGTGGTTTTTGATCTACCCGTGAGGACTGAGTGAAATTTTAAAATCTGAAATTGTTTATTTTCACGCCCTCTACAACTCTCAAAAGACCGTTTTTCAAAACTCCATTTTATGTTCGAAGTGGTCCCTTGTTAGTTTTGATCAAAAAACGCGAAAAAAACTTGAGCATGAATGCTCAGAGAACTACTGCAGTTTTGAACAACGAGTTCGCATTAGGAATTTCGCAAGATGTTCACTGCTATAATTTTATCAGGATTCGCCTCTGCAGCAAGGCTTAAATCCCTCGCATTAATATGTTGATTGCGGACACTTTTGTTTCTCCAATAAAGCATACATCTGTCATTATCTGATGTCGATCACGTTGCCTTGTTTTTCCAGTCAAAAATATGAAATGGCGAAAAGATTACGTTTTGAAAGGCAAAAAAATTTTCGGTTTTTTCGGAATTTCTCGTTTTCAAAACCGAAAAATTTTCGTTTTTCGGTTTTTTCGGTTTCAAAGTTTTTCGCACATGCCTGGTCTAGCTAGGGAAATAGCGCTGTCGCGCTAGGGCTAAACCCAACCCTAATCAACAAACCCAGGGATAGCGCAATGATGAGTCTGACCACTCGTTTCGACCGCGATCATACTTTCCGCGACAGCTATAGTGCATATCAGGCATATGGATTTTCTGTCGATATTGATGGTAAACATTGTGTTGCGTCGCATACGCGCGCACACGCACGCGAGCGACCCGAGTAATCTTTGGTTAAAATATGGAGTACACTTCTTCACAGAGCGTTGAGAAACTTGCAATTTTGGGAATGCATAATCAAATGAAATGCGAATAACTCAAATAATCAATTCACTCGTAAAATTAGAATTTTGATTTTCTGTGAGTGATCGATTAAATTGAAAAATTGAAATCATCGTTTTTTTTTGTATTCGGTCCGGTCGCAATTTTTAGTTTTTTCAATTTTTCAAAAACTCGATTCATTCGGGATTAAAATAAAATCGATTTTTCGAATATTCGGTCAGTTTCATGCGACGACATTCGAGTATTCAGACAATGAAAAAAATATTCAACGAACCTCGAGAGCTCTTTAAAAATTACTCGTGACTTTGAGTACTCAATCGAATATTCGAATGAATTCGATTCGAATCGCATCCATTTGAGTCAAATACAGGACAGGTGTGTGATTTTTTTCATTTATTAGGGAAGCTTGAGGGGTCTTACTCGACCTAATTCATTCATTCTAAGAAAATTCTTTAAAAATTCTGTGTTGCTTTATGTAAATCTGTGAAAAAAGGTGTATGTATGTACATCGAGTTCACAAAGTTATTTTCCTATTCCTTGTTATATGTCATCTTGTTCATTAAGTCATTAACTACTTTTATTCATTATTAAATCTATTTTTATTTATACATTTTCCGTTTACATACTTCTGAAAATTAGATATGAATTGTTTCGACCTCATCTTTAGACATTTCATATCTCTAGCTACCCTAGGGCTCTTCAGTGAAAAGGTTAGCTACATAGGGCTCGAATCGTACTGAAAGAAAATCAGTTAATGTACTGAGGCTTTTTTAAGTTTTGAAACTAACTTTGGTGGGAAAAAGTTCTATCGCTCCAGCCGCGAAGCGGCTGGAGAGGTTTGGTTTTGCCTGGCACTTGTGATCACTTAGATTTTGGTAAAGTAGTTAATAAAACCTGTAAAACAAATTTTCTAGAGATTTCCTTCTGGATATAAGTGAGAGAGTATAGAAGACACCCGCTGACAAAATTTGAGCCAAATCGATTGAAAATTAACAAAGTTAGATCGGCGGAAGCTTAGCTAAAATTCGCGTTTTTTCTTGTAACGCGTCCCTCGTGTCCTGTTCCTCGTCCCTCGTTCCTCGTTCGCGCCACTAGCCACTGCCAGTGGTCGCAGGCTATCAGTACATAGGGCATCTGATGACGTCATCAGGGTGTCATGTAAAGTACATAGGGCATCTGATGACGTCATCAAGATGTCATGTAAAGTACATAGGGCATCTGATGACGTCATCAAGATGTCATGTAAAGTACATAGGGCATCTGATGACGTCATCAGGGTGTCATGTAAAGTACATAGGGCATCTGATGACGTCATCAAGATGTCATGTAAAGTACATAGGGCATCTGATGACGTCATAAGGGTGTCACGTAAAGTACATAGGGCATCTGATGACGTCATCAGGGTGTCATGTAAAGTACATAGGGCATCTGATGACGTCATCAGGGTGTCATGTAAAGTACATAGGGCATCTGATGACGTCATCAGGGTGTCATGTAAAGTACATAGGGCATCTGATGACGTCATCAGGGTGTCATGTAAAGTACATAGGGCATCTGATGACGTCATCAGGATGTCATGTAAAGTACATAGGGCATCTGATGACGTCATCAGGGTGTCATGTAAAGTACATAGGGCATCTGATGACGTCATCAGGGTGTCATGTAAAGTACATAGGGCATCTGATGACGTCATCAGGGTGTCATGTAAAGTACATAGGGCATCTGATGACGTCATCAGGGTGTCATGTAAAGTACATAGGGCATCTGATGACGTCATCAGGTGTCATGTAAAGTACATAGGGCATCTGATGACGTCATCAGGGTGTCATGTAAAGTACATAGGGCATCTGATGACGTCATCAGGGTGTCATGTAAAGTACATAGGGCATCTGATGACGTCATCAGGATGTCATGTAAAGTACATTGGGCATCTGATGACGTCATCAGGGTGTCATGTAAAGTACATAGGGCATCTGATGACGCCATCAGGGTGTCATGTAAAGTACATAGGGCATCTGATGACGTCATCAAGGTGTCATGTAAAGTACATAGGGCATCTGATGACGTCAAAAGGGTGTCATGTAAAGTACATAGGGCATCTGATGACGTCATCAGGGTGTCATGTAAAGTACATAGGGCATCTGATGACGTCATCAGGATGTCATGTAAAGTACATAGGGCATCTGATGACGTCATCAAGGTGTCATGTAAAGTACATAGGGCATCTGATGACGTCAAAAGGGTGTCATGTAAAGTACATAGGGCATCTGATGACGTCATCAGGGTGTCATGTAAAGTACATAGGGCATCTGATGACGTCATCAGGATGTCATGTAAAGTACATAGGGCATCTGATGACGTCATCAGGATGTCATGTAAAGTACATAGGGCATCTGATGACGTCATCAAGGTGTCATGTAAAGTACATAGGGCATCTGATGACGTCATCAGGGTGTCATGTAAAGTACATAGGGCATCTGATGACGTCATCAGGATGTCATGTAAAGTACATAGGGCATCTGATGACGTCATCAGGGTGTCAGGTAAAGTACATAGGGCATCTGATGACGTCATCAGGGTGTCATGTAAAGAACATAGGGCATCTGATGACGTCATCAGGATGTCATGTAAAGTACATAGGGCATCTGATGACGTCATCAGGGTGTCATGTAAAGTACATAGGGCATCTGATGACGTCATCAGGGTGTCATGTAAAGTACATAGGGCATCTGATGACGTCATCAGGGTGTCATGTAAAGTACATAGGGCATCTGATGACGTCATCAGGGTGTCATGTAAAGTACATAGGGCATCTGATGACGTCATCAGGGTGTCATGTAAAGTACATAGGGCATCTGATGACGTCATCAGGATGTCATGTAAAGTACATAGGGCATCTGATGACGTCATCAGGTGTCATGTAAAGTACATAGGGCATCTGATGACGTCATCAGGGTGTCATGTAAAGTACATAGGGCATCTGATGACGTCATCAGGGTGTCATGTAAAGTACATAGGGCATCTGATGACGTCATCAGGATGTCATGTAAAGTACATAGGGCATCTGATGACGTCATCAGGATGTCATGTAAAGTACATAGGGCATCTGATGACGTCATCAGGATGTCATGTAAAGTACATAGGGCATCTGATGACGTCATCAGGATGTCATGTAAAGTACATAGGGCATCTGATGACGTCATCAGGGTGTCATGTAAAGTACATAGGGCATCTGATGACGCCATCAGGGTGTCATGTAAAGCACATAGGGCATCTGATGACGTCATCAGGGTGTCATGTAAAGTACATAGGGCATCTAATGACGCCATCAGGGTGTCATGTAAAGTACATAGGGCATCTGATGGCGTCATCAGGATGTCATGTAAAGTACATAGGGCATCTGATGACGTCATCAGGATGTCATGTAAAGTACATAGGGCGTCTGATGACGTCATCAGGATGTCATGTAAAGTACATAGGGCATCTGATGACGTCATCAGGGTGTCATGTAAAGTACATAGGGCATCTGATGACGTCATCAGGATGTCATGTAAAGTACATAGGGCATCTGATGACGTCATCAGGATGTCATGTAAAGTACATAGGGCATCTGATGACGTCATCAGGATGTCATGTAAAGTACATAGGGCATCTGATGACGTCATCAGGATGTCATGTAAAGTACATAGGGCGTCTGATGACGTCATCAGGATGTCATGTAAAGTACATAGGGCTTCTGATGACGTCATCAGGATGTCATGTAAAGTACATAGGGCATCTGATGACGTCATCAGGCTGTCATGTAAAGTACATAGGGCATCTGATGACGTCATCAGGATGTCATGTAAAGTACATAGGGCATCTGATGACGTCATCAGGATGTCATGTAAAGTACATAGGGCATCTGATGACGTCATCAGGATGTCATGTAAAGTACATAGGGCATCGGATGACGTCATCAGGATGTCATGTAAAGTACATAGGGCATCTGATGACGTCATCAGGATGTCATGTAAAGTACATAGGGCATCTGATGACGTCATCAGGATGTCATGTAAAGTACATAGGGCATCTGATGACGTCATCAGGGTGTCAGGTAAAGTACATAGGGCATCTGATGACGTCATCAGGGTGTCATGTAAAGAACATAGGGCATCTGATGACGTCATCAGGATGTCATGTAAAGTACATAGGGCATCTGATGACGTCATCAGGGTGTCATGTAAAGTACATAGGGCATCTGATGACGTCATCAGTGTGTCATGTAAAGTACATAGGGCATCTGATGACGTCATCAGGTGTCATGTAAAGTACATAGGGCATGTGATGACGTCATCAGGGTGTCATGTAAAGTACATAGGGCATCTGATGACGTCATCAGGGTGTCATGTAAAGTACATAGGGCATCTGATGACGTCATCAGGATGTCATGTAAAGTACATAGGGCATCTGATGACGTCATCAGGATGTCATGTAAAGTACATAGGGCATCTGATGACGTCATCAGGATGTCATGTAAAGTACATAGGGCATCTGATGACGTCATCAGGATGTCATGTAAAGTACATAGGGCATCTGATGACGTCATCAGGATGTCATGTAAAGTACATAGGGCATCTGATGACGTCATCAGGATGTCATGTAAAGTACATAGGGCATCTGATGACGTCATCAGGATGTCATGTAAAGTACATAGGGCATCTGATGACGTCATCAGGGTGTCATGTAAAGTACATAGGGCATCTGATGACGTCATCAGGATGTCATGTAAAGTACATAGGGCATCTGATGACGTCATCAGGGTGTCATGTAAAGTACATAGGGCATCTGATGACGTCATCAGGATGTCATGTAAAGTACATAGGGCATCTGATGACGTCATCAGGATGTCATGTAAGGTACATAGGGCATCTGATGACGTCATCAGGATGTCATGTAAAGTACATAGGGCATCTGATGACGTCATCAGGATGTCATGTAAAGTACATAGGGCATCTGATGACGTCATCAGGGTGTCATGTAAAGTACATAGGGCATCTGATGACGTCATCAGGATGTCATGTAAAGTACATAGGGCATCTGATGACGTCATCAGGGTGTCATGTAAAGTACATAGGGCATCTGATGACGTCATCAGGATGTCATGTAAAGTACATAGGGCATCTGATGACGTCATCAGAACGTCGTGCCAAGTGCATAAAGCATCTGGTGACGTCATCAGGACGTCGTGCCAAGGTGGTGCCAAGTGCATACGGCATTTTCTGACATCATCAGGACGTCGTGGAAAGTGAGTAGCGCTTCATTTTTAGCGTGCGCATCAAGTTTGTTGCTTAATGATTATTATAGCAATCCATGCTATTCGAAAATTATTGAAGATTTTTCAGGGATATTACTTCGTAATATCAATAAAAAGTGAACAATTCTATCAAAAAGGGGTCTTCCAAGCAAAAGAGGTTTGGTTGGCGTCAGAAACGTTCCAACAAAAAGGGAACAATAGGTAAGTAGAATGAGGAGAGTCTACAAAAAGTGAACAATAATTTCTGAGACTGATTTTCCTGGCCGATACTTCTTAACAGCAAAAACAAACCGTTGTGGTACTTCTCGAGGCACAGTCCAATGGTTTCAAGTAGTGTACTTCTATTCTTTGTCGAGAATATAAGAAAATATTCTCATTAGATGCTGCACTTTGGTTTCGCTTCTCGTAGCAGCTGGAGCTAACCGTCCGTCTGTGTTTTTGGCATCATCTTCTATTCTGATGGTAAGTATTAGGTTTACATGCACATACTTTTTAACGGTTCTCGTGTAGTCAAGACGAGTTTTGGAACCACAGAGTGCTTCCGTGTAGAACACCGCAACGGTTTGTTTTGCTGTTAAGAAGTATCGGCCAGGAAAATCAGTCTCAGAAAATATTGTTCACTTTTTGTAGACTCTCCTCATTCTACTTACCTATTGTTCCCTTTTTGTTGGAACGTTTCTGACGCCAACCAAACCTCTTTTGCTTGGAAGACCCCTTTTTGATAGAATTTACAATTTGAAATGGACTATTTTCAACTGTTTTCGATCCAATTTTTTTCGAAAAATAGACTGGCATAATAAAAATAATTTATTCTGTAGAAAAAATAACAACAAATATTCCTGGTTGCTTTTTTCGCTTTTAATGTGAACCACATTAACCTTGAAGTATGGGCCATTTGAATTCTAATATGTTATTGTTAGCAATGATGGAAAAATAAACCAAACTTTAGAGAGGATTTCGCAAAATCGGTTCACTCAAACACCGCTCAATTTCATAAAACATGTCTCCGGGAATGCCATGTTTGCGACGACTGATTGGAACCTCTAAAGTTCTCTGGCCACGGCGATTTTGACAGGAAGGCTCAAATTTAATAATTTCTGATCGAAAAACATCCCTAGAGAACGCTTCTGGAATCGCTGTACTTCCAGAATTCACACAGAAAACTTCCCACAGAGAATGTATAGAAAAAAAATTCTGTCGTGATTAGAGTAATTTAGCCTGAAAATAAAGGATTGACACTCAAACTGACATTTTAAAGGCAGTGTCAACGATGAACTTCGTCTTCGTTTTTTTGCAGGAAAGTGAAAGACCAGGGCTTCATTGGAGCGATGGGGTCGAAAGAACGAACGAAAATAAGCCCGAAAGAGCTCTTGTTAGCTCCGAAATCCGCTCGCGCTCGTCGTTTCCTCGCGTGTAAGGTGTATGGTATACTTTGTCGCTGTAATGAGCGACAGGCATGCAATCTAACACAAATCGCGGCGGGACCCGCATCGGAGCAACGGCAATGCCTGCGTAGGAACAGATGTCACGTGTGGGTCGCAGCGACGTGTCGCGGAGGGCTGACATACTGCAAATGTGCCATAGCCTGACGCTACCACTGTCGCTGTCGCTGTGCAGTGCACTGCGACAGCGACAGATTTAAAGGGCGGGAGGCGGTCGCTGTCGCTGTGCAGAGCGACGCGACCGTGTGTCGCAAAAGTATACGATACCCCTAACAGATAGGTAGCAGACGAAGTGGAGGAGGCAGTCGGAAGGAACGACTATCGCACATTGTACAGCACACTCAACCGTCTCAGAAAGAAGACCAAACCCATGAGCGATTCCATCAGAAATACGGATGGGTCTTTTGTGCGATCAGCAGATGAGCATCTGTTGCGATGGAGGCAGTTCTTCAGTGAACTCTATACTCACGATGCGCCACAAGGTCCACTGGTCCAACCGATGCTAGTTGAGGTACCAGAGGAGACAGCGCTTGACTCGGAACCCACTGCGGAAGAAGTGAAGGCGGCAATCAAGTCGCTAAAGAATGGAAAGGCGTCCGGTGTTGACAGAGTCACTGCTGAGGTCATCAAGGCAGGAGGAAATGTTCTACTGCGTCAGTTGCATCAGTTAATCACGCGCATATGGCGGACCGAGAGCGTGTCATCTACCTGGAAAAAGGCTATTGTCGTACCTATCCATAAGAAGGGCGATGCCAGAGACTGTAAAAACTATCGCGGGATCAGCCTGTTGTCGATTGTTGATAAAGTATTTAAAAGAACTATCCAGTTCAGACTTCAACGCCATCGGGAGAGTACCTGTCGCGAAGAACAAGCAGGTCTTCGTCCGGGTCGAGGATGCAGCGATCAAATTTTCGCACTTCGTCAAGTTATGGAGGAAAGGATCCACTGTGGAAAGCGCGTCGTTAACACCTTCATAGACTTCAAGTCTGCATTCGATTGCGTGCACTGAACCGCCATATGGAGATCGATGGAATGCGAACATATGCCAGGAAAAATCGTAAAGCTTCTGCAGGAAATTTATAGAGGCTCGACTAGCTGTGTCCGCGTCGGAAACAAGCTATCCGAAGAATTCAGAGTCGATGCAGGCGTCCGGCAGGGAGACGTGATTTCGCCGCTCCTCTTTAATACCGTGGTCGATGCTATTATGAGAAAGACCTCCTGAAATAGACGAGGGGTCCAATTTGGCGATAACAATTTTGTCACGGATTTGATGTTTGCGGACGACAGCGCAGTGTTCACCGATACTGACATGGAAGCCACACTTTTGTTGAATGATATGGCACAAATCGGGGAATCGTATGGGCTGCGGATTAATAAGGAGAAGACTAAAGTCATGACGTCGGACGGTTCACGTGCATCTGTGTTCTTCGAGGAAGCTGAGCTTCAGCAAGTCAAGGAGTTCAAGTACCTCGGATCGGTGGTGCAAGAGCAAAAGGTAGTGGCTACATCGGAGATACTGTCGGGATCGGGCAGGCGTCGGCTGCTTTCGCTTCGCTGGGCCGGTGTTTATGGAAGAAGGGTAATGTGTCAATCAAGACAAAGATCCGGATGTTTCGCGCGCTCATAGTGCCAAACCTACTGTACGGGTCAGAGTCGTGGACGTTGCTGAAGTCGGATCACAGCAGGCTGGAGGTCTTCCAAACGCGGTGTTTGCGGCAAATCCTCGGGATAACATTGAGAGATCGAATACGGAACGACGTTATCCGAGACACTGGCGACTATCAGCCCACGATCGAATAACAAATTCGAAAGAGAAGGGTGGGCTGGGTCGGACACGTATGCAGAACGGAAACAAACCGACTTCCGCACAGATTGTTATGGAGATAGCGCCCTGCACTGTGGAAGGTTGAGAGAGCAGCCCCGAAAAAGACGTGGTTGAAGCAAGTCGAGGCGGATCTGAAGTCCCAACGGTGCAGTGTCCTTAATGCTAGAATAATTGCTGCGAACCGTACTGAATGGAAGCGTATCGTTCAGGCCACAAGAGCTCCTATGGCACCGACAACAGTGTACTGGTTGAGAGGTCATCCCGCTCAGCCAGCCGCCAGCTAACGGGATGAGTGAGGAGTGAACAGATACGTATCGATTGATTAGAAAAGACTAGCGCGAGCGGATTTCGGAGCCGATAAAGGCTCTTTAGGGCCCGTTTTTTGTTCGTTCTTTCGAACCTGCCGCTCCAATAAGACCCAGGCCTTTCGATTTCCGGCAAAAAAAAAACGAAGACAAAATTTATTGTGGACACTGCCTTCAATATCAGCCAGCCAAAGTCACCAAGAGACGAAGAACAAATCCGTATAGGAAAAAACGCAAAATGCATGACTCAAATAGACTCACTCACCGAAAAAATTGAAAAATTGTTCAATCTTGTCTGAAATTTTTCGCCAAAAACTTGCCGACTCAAGGCAGAAATCGAATATTCAACAATGCATTCCGTCTTAAATTTGTACCCTACATAGTACCATGGTAATGACAGAACTGTTTATACGCAGGTAACTTTGCATGCACACGCACTTCTTATGAATTAAATATACTTCTGGGAGACAAAACTCATCAGCCAGAATGCAAATCGCTAGGAGTCAGACAGCGGAAACCACAGCAAAGGATAATTGAGTTGCACTTGAAGAACGATGACAGGAGATTCCCCAGTTTTTCGCACCGAAAATTAGCACAATCTAAGTGACATGAATCGTCGTGGAGTGTTCTGGAGCTGATTGTTTACCTTGTTCGGGGTACTGTCTTCGTCTTTGTCTCCGAGGAAATGGCTGATTTTGGCAGTTTTTTTTAACAAAATAAGTTGATCCCACCGTAATCTACCGTAAAAGTCCGAAGACATCAAAACGCACTGCATGTCCGGATTCGGCGCTCGAAAAAAAACTCTTGCACTGAAATTGAGCGAAAAGAAAAATTCGGCATCCGGGCCCCAAACACGGGATAGAGCGAGCTACTATACTCTGTTTATCATGAATTGCACAAAACACGGTCCGCCAATAGTCCTCTAACTGGCCCGTTAGTACCGTAGTGTACGTCCACGACGTATTCTCGGCAGACGCGGGTGGCAGGGTGGGTGGCCGAGTGATGGCATTGACGAATCGATTGCTCTGCTCACCGGGTGCACACCCGGGTCTGCCGAGAACGCGTCGTGGACGTACACTACGGTACTAGCGGGCCAATTAGAGGACTACTGGCGGACCGTGTTTTGTGCAATTCGAGATAAACAGAGTATACAACCCCCGTGGGTCTCCGAATGTCCAAAAAATATTTTCGCACCGAATCTTTCTAGTTTGGTTTTGAGGCGCTGAATACGAATATGAGGTCCTTTGTTACGTTTTCTTACGATTACGGTAGGTTACGATAGTTGCAATTCAACTGTAACCACCGTAATACGCTGTAATCTTCTAGTTGGAGGCAGTGTTCACGATGAATGTGATATTCGATTTTGACTCGAAAATGGGGTTGTTTGATCGTATATAAACGAATAGTCAAAAAACAGCCGAGAAAAGCGCTCATATCAAACTTAGATACGAACAGATTCAGGGCGCGGGTGACCTGCTAGTTTTCACAAGCGCGCGCCAATGGCGAAATGCGCGCGAATCGATCAGGTTGGACGTAGCGGAATCGCTTGGCAGTTTGCCATCGAAAACGTAAGCGGCGCCACAACCTCATCTGAACGGGGGCGGGGCGGGCTGAGCAGGCGTACTGGGCTGAGGAAATCTTCACTTCGCGGACGTTTTTATCTATTTATAGCCCCTTTTCGCTGCTTTCTTCAACCCTATCCCCTCCAGCATCTGCCAGCGTAGAGTTCCGCGCTGAAACCTCTAAACAAGATATATCGTGAACACTGTCTTTAACTGTACACAGACCTAGTCATCGTATTGAGCGTCTCAAGATTTTCGCCGCGCGCGTTACGTCCTAGCAGCCAACGCATCCGCGGCCCCTCTTTTTCGGGTCATGGACGCAGTGTAAATCGGACGACTAGCCGGGGCCAAGTTCCACGCATAGACGCGACGCGTGCGTTCACGTCGTCGCTAGAGCTCCTTTACTTCGAGAAACTCAACCCATTCTAAGTCACGAAGATTTCTTCTCTCATTTCTTTTGTGCTAACAAGGGAACCACTATAAGTCATAGTAACCATTTCGAATGAAATTCACTTTTCTAGAACCATTTTCGGACGAAAAGTCCGAATATGCCCATTGCAGCTGCCAAGACCCACTCTGAAAGAAGTTATAGGCGTTTTTTCTCTGATTTTCGAATCTATTGTACCCTCCAAGAAGCGCATTATTTTTACGAAAATCTGAGGTTCATTTGTCGTTTTTCCAAAGTTTTCGACTAAATTTGTTCAAAGCTTCCCACCGGCCGAAAAAATTGATGGCGAGGTCGACTTTTGACGATTTCCGGAATGTGGCGACAGATGTGGCTCAAATCGCTCTTCTGGGGGTTATTTGGAGTGCTGAACACGAATCTGATGTCAGTTTATCGATTTTGACAGCTTACGGTAGATTACGGTGGGTATACGGTAGTTAAGTCGAAGTCTCAAACTTGTCTCAAAGTTTCTATGTGGGGGATATTTGGGGTGCTGAATACGATTTCGATGTCCATTTGCCGATTCTCGAACTATTAAGGTAGGTTTTGCCTACTAAATGGCATGTTACCTACCGTAACCTACAGTAAACCTTAGAATTTCGACAAGCGAACCCCAAATTCGTGTTCAGCACCCCAGATTACCCCTACATACATGTTTTTAGCAAAATCCGGGAAACAATTCAAAAAACACCCTAAAAATTTCATGGGGCTAGTACCCCTACCTTGCCGCGAAGCTTTGAAAACGCATCCTGAAATTTTTTTTCTACTTAGCTCAAGCTGGGGCAAAAATCTTCGAAACATACAGTTGACCGCAATCTTAAAAGGACATGGTGCGGTTGCGGACTCGCACTAAAACAACGGTAGAATCTGGCACTTTGCCAGATTTCGTCATCGATCGGCGCCACAGCTGATATTCTCGTGAGCTGAAAGACGACGGTTGGCGCCGATCGATGACGAAATCTGGCAAAATGCCAGATTCTACCGTAGTTTTAGTGCGAGTCCGCAACCGCACCATGTCCTTTTAACATTGCGGTCAACTGTACTTACAAGTACTGTCGTTCTCTGGGCCGAATTTCGCTCCGTATTTGCGGACTACGGCTATTTCATCATGCGACACGTTATAATCGTGCTGGGACCACTTGGTTCCGGCACGATACATCCTTCTCCCCGCACGATTACTGCGTACCGCATGATGCAACAGCCGTGGTCCGCAATTGCGGACCGGCATAATGCTCGCAGAACGATAGTATACAATTTTGCAGTTTTATCTCGGTTTTGGTTTTTTTTGTATCTAGTCTTATTAACGATTTTTTCGTTAATAAGTAGCCTACAAAACTAATCCAATAAACCCTACACTCTGACCATTTACTCAAGCAACACGTAGTAAGCTGGATTTTCTCCCCGCAGGTGAGAAAACATTCACGGAAGCTATGAAGCGCCACTATTGTGTGTTTTCGTGTGGAAATGCATTGGAATTGGACACACGTCTCATGAAAACAATATCATTCCCGTCCACGTGTGGATTGTAGTCGGTAAGGCATCGAGAACCTCTCTAGAACAGGTGAAAGCCGTCTATAAACTTAAATTTCAGACATCCTTAAAGCTAACGCAAAATCGGCTAGGAAAAATTTTGGGGGATTGTTAGCCTAGGACAAGATTCGTCAAATATTTAATCATGCATACAAATAATTTTAGGCCTTTTATTATTGGTAAGTCGATATTACTTTAAATGTACTAAGGCGATTATCGGCCCCGGGCCGCCTGACAGTTCAGCTCGTGTTCCCAATTTTCGAGTCGGCTCCTGCTGCTGTCTGGGACACTGCTGTTGCTTTCCGGGCCACTGCTGTTGCTGTCGGGGCTATTCCGGTTGGCCCGAACAGCAACAGCAGTGGCACGGAGATTGGGAGAACGAGCTGAACAGTAAGGCGGCTTCGATTCCTGTTCGGTGCGGCTCGGGGCCGAGAATTGCCTGAGTAGTTTCAAATTATCGACCTAATCTCTTCTCAGCCGAATTTGTAGATCCTGCTCGATAAGTGCCAGCTACAGTCTTTCCCCGATTTTTTGAGCCGGGCGGCGAAAGCGGCGGGGCGGTCGGTCATGTCGAAATTGTGGTGCGCGCAAAGCGGTTTGAATCGGCCCCGCGCGCAACCCCTTTTTCGAAATCTCAGTTCAGAGCGAACGTAGAAATTAGAGCTAAATTGCATTAAAAAAGCGCAAAAAGTTGGTACATGTACCCAAAAATGGTTTAGAAAGGTTCACTGGTTTTCGAGTAAAAATTGAAAAACCGTGCGTTTTTTGTTGTTAATCTCCTTTTTTTTCAGACGGCGTACACGATCTTGTTGGTACACTTAAAATTGAACTAGGGAGCTCATTTTTGGACAGTAGGCTGGAAATGTATGCAGGTCGCTCCTATTCCAATTTGAACTTGATACCTTAACTTTGAAGGGTACCTCAAAATAGTGGATTTACATACCAAATTAGCCGTGGAGCACGAAAACTCCTTTTTTTCTGCTGCGGCTGTGGTGACCGGGGCGTGTGGGTAAATCTGCAGCCAGTCAACACAGGTCGTCAGAGATAAGTGCTGAACCTGTCCGAATTCGTGCTCATGACACGTCATCGATCGATAATCAATATTATCGTTTTTCGCGCTTTTTGCACAAAATGCGGCTAGGAGTGGTGATTGCTGATGGGATTGGTTTTCTTGGTTGGGGAATTTTGCTCATCATTCATTATCGATAAATACCAATCAATAATATTGATTTTTTCGCCTGTTGCACAAATTGCCGCAATGATTTTTGATGGCTCTAAGTCTTTTGTTTGGTAAATTCTTCTCATCGTGCAAGATCAAATATTAATGATCAATAATATTTAATTCTCACATATTGCTCAAAATGCGGAAATGAGTGGTATTTATTAATGTTTTGGGTCATAAGTATTAAAAGTTGTACTCATACGACAATATCATCTGTTAGATGTTTCATCATTCCAAAATGGAAATCGTTGAGCAAAATTGAACTCAGAAAGAAAATTTATCATCAAAATTTTAATTTAATGAATTTTCAGAAATATAACTCTTGGTAACGAAATCCAGACATGTCGACAGCTCAGCTTACCCTTTATTTCGGCTCGGATTATTGAAGGTGATGAACATTTAAAGAACCCCTGCCACACAATTGTACCGTACTTGAAACCGGAAATTTTTACTTTGTTGAAAAAGAACAATTTCATTTTTGGCCGACATTTTTTATTGTCTTAGGAACCCTTTCTGCGTCTTACTTATTTTGCAAAACTAAAATCCGATTGCATACATACCTCGCCCGTAATTGATCTGTGATTACTTTGGGACTCTCAATTTGGATACCGTCCTTATTCTAACAGAATTCATATTATAGCATAGCCAGATTTTGATTTGAATTTTCTCCGTATTATAGTCAGATTTTGATCTTTTCGAATTTAGTTGAATATTCGATTATCAGATATCAGACTTTTCAATACATGAATTCGGATTTCGACATTAACGGATATTCGTCTTAATAATATAAATAGTCAGATTTCGATCTTTTCAAAAATCCGAGCTTTCGAATATTCGAGTTTCAGATATCCGACTTTTTGAATACCTGCATTCGGATTTGGATCTTATAGAATATCCGTCTTCATATAATTGTTAGATTCAGATCTTTTTGAATATTTGAGCCTTCGAATATAGTTGAATGTTTGACTTTCAGATATCCTACTTTTCGAGTGCATCCTTCAAACTTTTCGAATAATCGGCATTCGAAATTTGCTCAGATTCTGATTTTCTGAATTACTCGATTTTTTGAATGTATCTATATTCAATTTTCAGATATCCAAATTTATGAACATTGACACTCGTATTCCAAACTTCATGGATATCCGACTTAAAAATAGGGTCAGATTTTGCTTTTTCAAATATCCGATCTGACGAATCTTACGAATGCGGTTCTGTGAAAAATTGGAAATCGCTTTTTTTTGAATATTTGGTTTTCGTAACTTTGTAGTTGACATTAAACCATTTCGAATATTCGACTTTAAAAACATGCCACGAATTTAATCTCTCCGAATATCTGTTTTTCTTTCGCGAATATAGTCTATTATTGATTTTCTGATGTCTCACTTTGTGAAAATATACATTCGGGTACCGAACTTTACAGATATCCGACTTTAAAATACTGTTGAATTTCGATTTTTTTTGAATATTCGAGCTATCGAATGTCGAATGCAGTCGGATATGGAATATTTCGAATGATCGACTTTTCGATTATATGTCATCGATTCCAAACTTTCTGAAAAAAAAATCGATAATTGGAACTCACCGAATATTCGGCTTCGGAGAGTATGTATGGAGTCAAATATCGAATTTCTCAAATATTCTTTTTTTAACAGCACCTCAAGAAACCCTTCTGGATAAAGTTTCAGGCCAGTCAAAGTTACACATATGCTTTCCAAACAACTGCGGAGTTGACATTTCCCGGGTGGTCGATTTGTCAAAGAAGTTCATTAAAAGGTTTCCTTTTTTTTAAATTTTTTTTTGTAAATCCTGCTCGATAAAGACCAGCTACATCCTTTCTCCGATTTTTCGAGCCGGGCGGCGAAAGCGGCGGGGCGGTTGGCCATGGCGAAATATAACTGTTGGCAACGAAACCCAGACATGTCGACAGCTCAGCTTACCCTTCATTTCGGCTAGGATTATTGAAAGAAGGGAACGTTTAGAAAGCGAAAAGTTTTTGAGATCCTCTGCCACACAATTGTACCCTACTTGAAACCGGAAATTTTACTTTGAAAAAAAGAACAATTCCATTTTGGGCCAATATTTTTTGTCATAAAAAACCTCACTGCACCTTTCTACTTTTGCAAAACTGAAATTCGTTTGCATACCTTGTCCGTGATTGATCTTTGATTACTTTAGGACTCTCAATTTGGATACCGTCCTTATCCTAACAAAATTCATATTATAACATAGCCAGATTTTGATTTGAATTTTCTCAATATTATAGTCAGACTTTGATCTTTCCGAATATGGTCGAATATTCGATTGTCAGATATCTTACTTTTTGAATACATGCATTCGGATTTCGAGCCTATCGGATATCCGTTTTCATATTATTGCTAAATACGGATCTTTTTGAATATTCGAGCTTTCGAATATAGTCGAATATTCGACTTTTGAGTATCCGACTTTTCGTGTGCATCCTTCAAACTTTTCGAATATTCGGCATTCGAAATGTACTCAAATTCTAATCCTCCGAATTATTTATTTATTTGTTTATTACTCCATTTTTCGAATGTACATATCTACACATAACGGATTTTCAGATATGCGAATTTTTGAAAATTTACATTCGTATCCCAAACTTCTTGGGTATCCGGCTTCAAAATAGGGTCAGATTTTGATTGTTCCAATATCCGATCTAACGAATGCAGTTGGATATTGGTTAATCCGGATTATTCAAATTCCGAATGCATGTAATTGAATTCACATTTTCTGTGAAAAATTGGAAATCGCTTTTTTTGAGTATTCGGCATTCGAAAATTTATAGTGGAATTTCAAACTTCTCGGATATTCTACTTTCAAAATATGCTAAGATTTTGACTTTTCCGAATATTTGTTTTTCTTCCTCCAAAATGGTCTATTATTGACTTTCTGATGTTTGCCTTTGAGAAAATATACATTCGGGTATCGAACTTTCCGAAAATCCAGCTTTGAAATACTGTTAAATTCAGATTTTTTCGAATATCTGAGCTAACTAATGCAGTAGGTTATTGAATATTTCAGATTATCGATTTTTTTCGAATATATGTTACCAATTTCGAAATTTCTAAAAAAATCGATAATTGGAACTCCTGGAATATTCGACTTTGGAGAGTATGTATGGAGTCAAATATCGAACTTCTCGAATACTCTTTTTTTAAATAACACCTCAGAAAGCCCCTCTGGATAACGTTTCAGGCCAGTCAAGGTTATGCATATGCTTTCCAAACAACTGCGAAGCTGACATTTTCCGGGTGGTCGACTTTTCAAAAAAGTCCATTCTAGGAATCCTATTTTTTTAAATTTTTTTTTGTAAATTCTGCTCGATAAATGCCAGCTACAGCCTTTCCACGATTTTTCGAGCCGGGCGGCGAAATCGGCGGGGGGGGGTTCGGTCATGGCGAAATATAACTGTTGGTAACGAGATCCAGACATGTCGACAGCTCGGCTTACCCTTCATTTCGGCTCGCAACATAGGAGGAGGAGAACATGTTGGGAACCTTTGCCACACATTTTTACCCTACTTGAAACCGGAAATTTTTACTTTGATTAAAAAAAAACATTTTCATTTTGGCCCAATATTTTTTGTCATAAAAACCTCAGTGCACTTTTCTACTTTTGCAGAACTAAAATCCGTTTGCATACCTTGTCCGTGATTGATCTGTGCTTACTTCAGGACTTTCACTGTTGCGATTTGGATACCGTCCTTATCCTACCAAAATTCATATTATGGCATAGCCAGATTCTGATTTGAATTTTCTTCATATTATAGTCAGATTTTGATCTTTTCGAATATCCGAGTTTTCGAATATATGTAGTCGAATATTCGATTTTCAGACATCTTACATTTCGAGTACATGCTTTCGGATTTCTAAATTATCGGATATCTGTCTTTATGATATAGCCAGATTTTGATATTTTCGGATATCCGAACCGTCCAATATTTGATTTTCAGGTAACCGACTTTTTCGGATTTCGAACTCGTAGAATACCCGCCCCCACAATATAGTCAGACTTTGATCTTCTCGAATATCCAAGCTTTCCAACATAGTCGAATATTCGATTTTCAGATATCCCACATTTTGTGTACATTCATTTGAATTTCGAATAGGATATCCGTCTTCATAATACCGTTAGATTTCGATCTTTTCGAATATCCCAACTTTCCAATGCTCTTGGATATTGATTATTTCGGAGGATTGAGTTTGTGAAAATATGTTACTGACTTCAAACCTTCGGGAAATAATTGGAACTCCTAGAATATTCGACTTCGGAAAATGCATATGTATGTAGTCAAACATATCGAACTTCTCAAATACTCTTTTTTTACTAGCACCTTTGGAAACCCGTCTGTATACAGATTCAGGCCAGTCAAAGTTACCTGTTTTTCAAACAACTATGTTGGGATACCGTCCTTAGCCTAACGAAATCCCGGTCTGCACTTACAGACAACCGCTTTCGCAGAACGCAGCTTGAAGGTTATTGGGTTGGGCGAGTAATATTCGGGCCAGAAACCCGCGATACCAGCGTGATTATCTTCGAACGGCGTGCAACAGCGGTTGTCTGTAAGTGCGGACCGGATTTTCGTTTCGATAGGGACATCTTGATGGAAACACCAATCGATGGACGACATTCTTGAAATAAACGAAAACTTCTTCATCAGAATCAAATGCAAATTCGTATTTCTGGAAATGTAGCTTCCTGGCAAAAGTAACGATTTGGTAATGATAAAAAAAAGTTTCAAAAATGTCTTGAAATATCTTAAAAAGTGATTTGGCGTAAAATAGCCTGGAAAATAAAAAAAAGCTGGGAACTCAAGTGAATTAACCAAAAAATACAATTTGGTGGTCGATCATTTCACAAGCTTCTCCGTTTCATTTCCCACCTTTTTTATTTTCCAGGCTATTTTACGCCAAATCTCTTTTTTAAGATATTTCAAGACATTTTTAAAACTTTTTTTTTATCATTACCTAATCGTTACTTTTGCCAGGAAGCTAAATTTTCAGAAATTTCACATATTTCCCCGAAGGTTCTCTTTCTGACTTCAATTTTGCTCAACGATTTCAATTTCGGAATGATGAAACATCTAACAACGAGATTGTCGAATGAGTACAATTTTTGAAACTTATTACCCAAAACCATAAACATACCACTCATTGCCGCATTTTGTGCAACATGTGAGAACTCGATATTATTGATCATTAATATTTGATTTTGCATGATGAGAAGAATTTCCCAAACAAAAGACTTAGAGCCATCAACAATCAAAAATCATTGCGGCATTTTGTGCAACAGGCGAAAAAATCAATATTATTGATTGGTATTTATCGATAATGACTGATGAGCAAAATGCCCCAACCAAGAAAACCAATCCCATCAGCAATCACCACTCCTAGCCGCATTTTGTTGAAAAAGCGCGAAAATCGATAATATTGATTATCGATCGATGACGTGCCAAAAGTACGGATTTGGACAAGTTCAGTACTTATCTGTGTTGATTGGCTGCAGATTCACCCACACACCCCCGTCTCCACAGCCGTAGCAGAAAAAAGCAGCTTCCGTGCTCCACGGCTAATTTAGTATAGAAACCCAAGATTTTGAGGTACTCTTCAAAGTTAAGGTGTCAAGTTCAAATTGGAATAGGAGCGACCTGCATTCATTTCCAGCCTCCTTTCTAAAAATGAGCTCCCTAGCTCATTTTTAAGTGTACCAACAAGATCGTGTACGCCGTCTGAAAAAAAAGGAGATTAACAACAAAAACGCGCGGTCTTTCAATTTTTACTCGAAAACCAGGGAACCGTTCTAAACCATTTTTGGGTACATGTACCAACTTTTTTCGCTCTTTTTAATGCAATTTAACTCCAATTTCTACGTTCACTCTCAACTGAGATTTTGAAAAAGCGGTTGCGCGCGGGGCCGATTCAAAACCAATTACTGAAAGGTTCTTTGAGGGTGAAAAATAAATAAATGGGGTTTTCTCATTGAGTTCAATTCCTTCTGGAGAGCGATTGAGCAATTTTTCTTCTGTGAAAGTTTGCTCAAATGCTGTCACCTAAAACAGGGTCAATAGTTCAGAAATAAGAAAACAGCGTAGGCAGACTCTTCCTATAAAACGTGATCACGAAAATCCAGAAAATTGGAAAAAGTGTTATTCTCTGCAGAAGTACCTCGAGAATGAGCAACCAGAAGTATCAAACTCACTAGGGAACCACTATAAGTGATACTACCCATTCCAAATGGAATGTAGTTTTCTAGAACCACTTTCGGACGAAAAGTCCGAATATGCCCATCACAGCTGCCTAGACCCACTCTGAAAGAAGGTATAGGCGTTTTTTTCTCTGATTTTCGTACCTCTTGTATCCTCCAAAATGCGCATTATTTCTACGAAAATCCGGAAACGGACCCCATTATTGTGTTCAGCGCCCAAAACTACCCCCCCCCTAGGCAAAGTTTGGGTGTAGGAACATTTTCCAAACTTTGCGCACGCCGATAGCGTTTTGGACTTGTGCGGATTTTCGGTCGGGCGTTTATATACAGTTCACCTCCGCACTCCCGTTCAGTCCGCAAAGTGCACGCTGATTGGGAAACCGTGCTGCGATGCGGTTGCGAGTATCCTCAGACAGGAATGTGGGATCACCCGGGCACCAGAGGCAAAAACCGCCAGATCCCTGTCTGAAGATGCTCGCAACCGCGACGCAGCACGCTTTCGCAATGAACGTGCACGTTGCGGACTGAACGGCAGTGCGGAGGTGAACTGTGTACCCATTAGAGGGCTCTCGAAGCGTTTTAGGAAAATACTCCAGATTTGACTTAAAACTCGCTCTGGGAGGTTATTTGGGGGTGCTGATCACGAATCTGTGGTTCATTTATCGATTTTCCGAAGTTTTCGACTGCATTCGTTCACAGATTCCCATCGGGAAGAATTTGTTGGCAAATCGCGACTTTTGACGATTCCCGGAGTACTTCTATAGAATATGCTCAAGTAATTTCTCTGGGGGTTATTTGGAGTGCTGAACACGAATCTGATGTCGATTTATCGATTTTTGACAGCTTACGGTAGATAACGGTGGGTATACGGTTGTTTGGTCAAAATCTCAGATTTGTCTCAAAGTTTCTATGTGGGGGTTATTTGGGAAGCTGAATACGAATTTGATGTCCATTTGTCGATTATCGGAATACTGAGGTAAGTTTTGCCTCCTGAATGGCATGTTACCTACCGTAACCTACAGTAAACCTATAAATTCGAGCAAGCAAACCCCAGATTCGTGTTTAGCTTCCCATAATACCCCTACATACATGTGTTTAGCAAAATCAGGAGAAAAAATTAAGGACACCCTGAAAATTCCATTGGGGGTATGTAGGTACCCTTACCTTGCTGCGAAGCTTTAAAAAACGCTCATAACTTTTTTTCAGGGTGGGTTTAGGCAGCTGCGATGGGTACATTCGGAATTTTCGTCCGAAAAGGGTTCTAGAAAAAATTACTTCATTAGGAATGGTTACTACGACTTATAGTGGTTCCCTTGTCAGAAGATAGAAAACATCAAACAAAGATGGACGCATTCCTCTGAATAAATACCCTACCTGAAACGGGAGATTCTTCATTCTTTTTGAAAATTTGACCGTCGAAAAACTCAGGAGGGGCATACCAGGGCTGTGCGTTATAACGTTAACGTGTTAACGCAATAACGGGTTAACGCGGTTTTTTCTCGAAAATTAACGATTAACGCTTAACGGAAATGTTCAGAAATCACGTTATTTTATAGTTCGTTAATTGTTGTACAATTATGGCACCAAGGTACGGCATGAGGTGCGGGTCGGCGAGAGTTGCTCAGACCCCCACTGCAATGCCAATTTTGCTCAGAACACCCCCAGGATCATGAGTAGGTCAAGTTTTGACCGTGTTCTACCCCCCCCCCTCCTCAATTAGAGCTGATGTGTTCAAACAGCATTTATCTAACAGGTTCGCCTCTAATGTTTGATTGCAGTAAGATTACTGTTGTCGTATTAAAATGTTGAAGCCAGGGCTATGCCAAAAAATATGGATGTTTGCGAGGACGAGAGGACAGAACATCGCCATGGCATTCAAGCAGAGAGGGGTAATAGTTATGCAAAGCAAGGATCACGAGAGAAGGAAATTTTAGTCAAACGGGGTCCATTTACCCTTTGTATACACTTTCACCGTTTAGGATGGTAGTTGAACACTGCTGCAGTAAACGGGCTCACACTTTCTCAGGTGTGGTCCCGCCGAAAGTCGTCAATTCTGAAAGCTAGGAATTACGGGAGTGGGATATTTGAGTCAAGCGTGGTTTTGCGATCTACATTGTACTCGTAAATGAAGAAAAAATGTGTAGTCTTTGAAAAAAGTAGGTTTTCAAAAGGTTATAAGTAAAGTAGCAAATGAGTCATTTAGAAAAATTCTGGCTTTAAGAAACTGGATTTTATACTGTACCGTTTGCAACCTTCCACACTCCTGGAGAGTGTCTTTGAAGGGCATTTACCTGTTGTGGGTTCTTCTCTAAAATGCACTGTGGGTCCACAACTAACAAAGCACTGAGAAAACGCGAGTATTGACGCAGAACCCACACCATGAAAATCTTCGCGAAGGGCACACTCCAGAGGTGCCGTAGGCTTTATACGGTAAGCTACAGAGTTAAGTTTCCTTAAGCTAAGATTTTTTCCATCTACCTCTAGCGCTCGTCTTCGTGGACTATACCAAGGCATTCGATTCGGTTGAAGTCCCGGCTGTTCTTAACGCTCTCATCCACGCTGGTGTTGACGCCCAGTACATCAGAATATTGGAAGAGTGCAACAACGGAAGCAACAGCATTATTCAACTATTCTAGAGGAAACTGAAGGTGTCGATTGGAAAGGATGTCAGACAGGGAGATACCATCTCGCCGAAGCTGTTCACGACCGCGTTACAAGACGTGATGCGCCACATCGACTGGGACGGCAAAGGTATCCTCATGGACGGGTGCAGACTATCCAACTTGCGCTTCGCTGACGACAATGTGCTGCTGGGTTCGTCTTCCGCAGAAGTCGAATGAATGCTTAACGAACTGGACGCTGCAGGAAAAGCGATCGGCCTTACAATGAATCTGAGGAAAACCCAAGTGATGCGCAACCAGTGGTGTGACGACAGCCCCATTCGTCTCTCTGGCACTCCCCTACCCACTACGAACAGCTACGTCTATCTCGGAAGAGAGGTGAACATGCAAAACGACTTGTCTACGGAGATCGGACGGAGACGACGAGCGGCCTGGTCTGCACTTGGATCGATAGTGGAAGTGACAGACAAATTGCGGGATGTGAAGACACGAGCACGTTTGTTCGACACCACGGTGCTACCTGCGTTGTGCTATGGAACCGAGACATGGGCGGAAACGAAGGCGACCACACAGGCCATAAGGACAGCTCACAGGGCCTTGGAACGCAGACTACTGAAGACTAATCGTCGTGCCCAGCGAGCTGGTGGCCTACGCAGTGCTGATCTTCGAAAGCAGTCGCAGTTAATGAACCCTCTTCTGTTCATGGCCCAGTCTAAACACCGATGGGCAGGACACGTGTTGCGCCGCATGGATGACCGATGGAGCCTCCGTACAACAGTCTGGTTACCACGTGATTGCCACCGGCCTCTAGGCCGTCCTCCCACACGATGGAACTCTGTATTTTCAGGCAGAGTCAAGACGTTCTGCACCGAGCGAGGGCTTCCTGAAAATCACCATCACTGGATGTCCCTTGCTCGGGATCGGTCGAGCTGGTTGAGATGTGGTCCACACGGCGGCGACGCGCAGTGAAGATGGATCATCAAGGTATCAAGGTATAAAGGTAAGAATTTTTTCCAGACACCTCATTTAAAGCCTAAGTTAAAGCAGTTTTAAAACCCTAGTTTTGATTTGTGAACTTGGGTGTTTTTTGTCTTCTTCCTTGATCAGCGTAACGGTCTTCGGCGTTCATTTGAGACGCTGAAACTCAGCATAGAGTAAAACAACCACGCCGGACCCAAATATACTACTCCCGTGACTCCTAGTTTTCAAAATTGCCGACTTCTGGCGGGATCACACCCGAGAGATGTTGGCCCTCATATTGTAGCGGTGCTCGGCCTCAATCTTAAACGAGGAAATTTTCTGCACAGGGTAAATCGACCAACTCAACTAAAATTTCATTTTTACTGACTCATAAAAATCTTTCGCAGAAATCATTCAGCATTTAGTAGGTAAATTGCTTTAGACACTCCGCATTGAGGATTCAAATGTCTTGTCTATCTCTTTGGAAACACCTTTATCATGACTTCACCCTAAACCTCCTAATTGTACACCGTCACTCGCAATTCTGTTCAAACGGCATTTTAGTCAAATCGCAATGCGTATTTGAATTCCATGTGGAAAACTGATCCGGGCGGTTTTCTTTCACATACACAACTGTCCATTGGGTCTTCCTTCGAAGGTCAGACATCTCCGGGGACCTTCATCCCCTCCGGACCTCACACCCCCCTGTGGGGCCCTATTACGCACCGAACCCTGTATGGCACTGATTGACATGGGACATCTGATAATTTATTGAATTTTGACGACGTAATGTTTCTCTTTTTATGGTTTAACGAAATGCAAAATTAACGTGTTAACGCATTAACGGGTTACGCTGTTTTTTTCCGAAAATTAACGATTAACGCTTAACGAAAACTATAATTTTCATTAACGCACACCCCTGGGGCATACACAGGGAGGCCTCAATCTCGTTTGGAAACGCTGGCGGGTGTCTTCGTCCTTTTGATAGAGTGGGGGGGGGGAGCAAGCGTTCAATATGTTCATACAAAGAGAGGAATGATTCCTCAGAAAATTTTCAAACAACTTCATTGTTAGGTCTCAAATTGTGGTGCGCGCGAAGTGCGCACCAGATTTGGTTTTGAACTGGACAGGCGCGCAACCGCTTTTTCGAAATCTAAGTTCAGAGTGAACCTAGATGTTAGCTCTCAATTGCATTGGAAAGAGCGGAAAAAGTTGGTATTTTGTCCCAAAAATGGTTTGGAATGATTTGCTGGTTTTCGAGAAATTTTTTCAAAAAACTGCTCGACTTTGGTGTTAATCTCCTTTTTTTCAGTTGGCTTTCACGATCTTGTGGGAATATCTAAAATTGACCTAGAAAGCTCATTTTTGGATAGGTGGCTGGAAATGGACGCAGGTCGCCCCTATTTCAATTTGAACCTGATAGCTCAACTTTGTATGGTACCTCAAAATCGTGGGCTTACATACTAAATTAGCCGTGGAGCGCGAAAACTGCTGGGCATGTTACGGCTGTGGAGAGCAGGGTATGTGGGTGGATCTGCCGCCAATTAACATAGGTCATTGGGGGTAAGTACTAAACTTGGCAGATTTCATACTCACGACACGTCATCGCTTGATAATCAATGTTATCGATTTTCGCGCTTACTGCACAAAATGCGACGAGGAGTGGTAATTGTTGATGGGTATAGATCTCTTGGTTTGGGAATAATTTTTAATGATATTTCAATGGCATTTTTGTATTTTTTTTTGACATCCCCAAATCGTTACTTTTGCCAGAAAGCTAAATTTTCAGAAATATAACTATTGGTAACGAGACTCAGACGTGCCCACACCTCAGCTTCCCTTTCACCCCGGCTCGGAATATCCAAGAATTATTTGACGCATTCAGCATTCTGAGAACCCCCATTCGAAAATTCTGAGATTCTTTGGCACACATTTGTACCCTAATTGGAACCAGAAATTTTACTTTGTTAAAAAAAGAACAAATCCATCCTAGGCCAATATTTTTGTCATAAAAAACCTCACTGCAGCTTTCTTCTTTTGGAAAACTGAAATTCATTTGCATTCTTTCGTCCGTGATTGATCTATGATTACTTTAGGACTTTAAATTTGGATACCGTCCTTATCCTAACAAAATACCGGTCTGCACTTGCAGGCAACCGCTTTCGCAGAACGCAGCTCGAAGGTTATCGGGTTGGGGTGAGTAATAGTCGCGCCAGAAACCCACGATTCCGGCGTGATTATCTTCCAACTGCGTGCAAAAGCGGTTGTCTGTAACTGCGGACCGGATTTTCGTTTCAATAGGAACATCCTGATGGAAACATCAATAGATGAACGACATTCTTGAAATAATCAAAAACTTCTTCATCAGAATCAAATGCGAGTTCGTATTACTGAAAGGGCCTCTGAAGGTCAAAAATAAATTAATGGGGTTTTATTATTGAGTTCAATTCCTTCTGGAGAGCCATTGAGCAATTTTTTTCTCTGAAAGTTTGCTCAAATGCTATCACCTAAAACAGGGTCAATAGTTCAGAAATCAGGAAACAGCATAGGGCAGATTCTCCCTATGAAACGTGTTCACGAAATTCCAAAAAATTGGAAAAAATGTTATTCTCTGCAGAAGTACAGGCTATAAAATGGCGGAATTCACTTGGTTCCTACGCGTGCTGGTGCGGAGCGGAGGTCAGAGACAGTGAGAGAGCGTAGGACAGACGGAGGCCGAGGCTACGCGCGCGCCGCTCGCGCCTCGAATGATGTGATTTACCACGTTCCATAGAGGGTACATACTTCGAGAATGAGCAGCCAAAAGTATCAAATCCAGGCGCTAGGGCAAATTGAACAGGGATGGACGCATTTCTCTGTATAGATACCCTACCTGAAACGGGGAATTCCTCACTCGTCGGAAAAATATGACCAGAAACCCAGAGGGGGGCATACTGTGCTTCTCTGCGTTGAATTCCGCTACGAGATTGCGTTTCGAGACGCTTCGCGGCCGCACGCGCTCGGTCCGGACAAGATTCCGCGCCGCAGCCTATCAGCTGATTGTAGGTGGTTTTTTCGTTTTCATTAACTTTCTTAGTTTTTTCTGTGACTGAACCGGTACTTCCGCGTTTTTTCATATATTAAAGCGTTATTTCTACATGGTCACAAATTTTTTCTTTTCAGATGCCGTCGCAACAACCTTTAGGGCAGAAAAAATTCCCGATGATAATAATATTTTTTATTCTCGTTTATTTGTGGGATTCTCTTCTCATTTTTTCGAATTCAAAAATTTTTCTATGATTGTTTGGTTCCGTAATTCTCCTGATGCGTTTTTTCTTCAAGGATATTTCAGGTTTAATTCCGAATTCGATCGATTTCGGAATTAAACCGAAACTATCCTAGGAAACCAAACAGTCATGTAAATCACTGGAATGTAAGGAAGACAAAAAAGAGAGAATTACAAAAAGATACGGGAAATAAAAAATTATCTACCATCGTGAATTTTTTCTCCCCTATAAGTTGTTGCGGAGGCATCTGAAAGCACACATAACACTTTAATATATGAAGAAACACAGGAGGACGGATTTCCCTCACAGAAGAAACCACGAAATGTAAAGAAAACGAAAAACCATCTACAATCAGCTGATCGGCTGCGGCACTGGAATCTCGTCTGGCTCGAGCGCGTGCGGCCGCGAAGCGTCTCGATACGCAATCGCGGAGAGGAATTTGACGCAAAGAAGCACTGTTAATAGGGAGGCCTCAGTCTTCTCCGAAAACGCAGGCGGGTACCTCCGTGTCTTTGATAGAAAGGAGGAAAGCGAGCTTTCACTGTGTTCACACGAAGGAGGGAATGACTCCCCAATAACTGTTAAAACGACTCCAATGTTACGACTCAAATTATGAATCTGATCTTTTCCCAGCCGGACTTGTAGATCATGCTCGATAAATGCCAGCTATACAGCTTTTCACCGTTTTTTGGAGCCGGGCGGAGAAATCGGTGAGCCGCTGGTCATGGCGAAATTGTGGTATTGAACTGGCCACGCGCGCAACCGCTTTTTCGAAATCTAAGTTCAGAGTGAACCTAGAAATTAGCTCCAAATCGCATTGAAAAGAGCGCAAAAAGTTGCCATTCACTCCAAAAATGGTTTCGAGTGGTTTTCGAGAAAATAAAAAAAAGCCGCTCGATCTTGGTTTTAAGCTCCTACATTCAGTTGGCGTTCACGATCTTTTGGGAACATCTAAAATTGAGCTAGGGAGTTCACTTTTGGACAGGATGCTGGAAATGGATGCAGGTCGCTCCTATTCCCATTTGAACTAGATACCTTAACTTTGAAGAGACCTCAAAATCGTGGGTTTACATACTAAATTAGCCGTGGAGCGCGAAAATTGCTCTGACATGTTACGGCTGTGGATAGCATGTTAAGTGGTTGGACCTGCAGCCAATTAACATAGGTCATTGGGGGCAAGTACTAAGCTTGTCAGATTTCGTTCTCATGACACGTCATCGATCGATAATCAATACTATCGATTTTCGCGCTTATTCCACAAAATGCAACGAGGAGTGGTAATTGTTGATGGGTATGGATCTCTTGGTTTGCGAATTTCAGTCCTCAAACATTATCGATTGATACCAATCAATAATATCGATTTCTTGCGTGTTGCACAAACTGCTGCAATGAGTGTTGATTGTTGATGGTCTAAGTACCTTGCTCGGGAAACTCTTCTCATCATGCAAAATCGAATATTCGTTATCAATACTATCGATTTTTCACCTGTTGCGCAAAATGCAGCGATGAGTGGTGTTTTTTTATGGTTGTGCGTCACAAGTTTCAGAAGTTGCACTCATACGACAAAATCGTCTGTTAGATGTTTCATCTTTCCAAACTGGAAATCGTGGGGCAAAACTCATGTCAGAGAGGGTTTCGGGGAAAATATGCGAAATTCATAAAAATTTAGCTCCCTGGCAAAAGTAGCGATTTATTAATGTCACCTGACGTATTAAAAAAAGCTAGAAAATGAAGTGATATAACTAAAAATACGATTTGGCGGTCAATAATAAACTAACTAGCGATAAGTAAAGACAGAGGGATCAGATTTTACAAGCTCCTCCGTTAAACTTATGTGAGCAAAATCAAGCGCGCAACGGAAACATAAAGCCATTTTCAAAATCTGTGATAAGGTAATCAGTATAGTTGTAGAATTTCAAAAAAAAAACTTCGAACGAACGAAAATCGGATTCGATTTTTTTCGAAATTCCATATTTTTTTCGAAACTCGTCGAAAATCTCGAACTTTTTTGACAATTTGTCGGAATTTTCGAATTTTTTTTCAAATGTGTTAGAAAGTATTCCGAATGAACCAATTTCGAAAAATCGGATTTTGAACAAGCGAAAATCGAAAAATTTCCGTTCGAAAAAATTCCGAAAATTGAAAAAAATTCGTTCGAAAAATTTTCGAACGAACTAAATTAAAAAATAATCAAAAAATTCGATTTTTTTCGAAATTCCGTAATTTTTTCGAAATTTGTTCGAAAGTATTCCGAACGAACGAATTTTGAAAAATTTCGAAAAATCGGATTTCGAACGAACGAAAATTGAAAAAAAACTTGTACGACGAAATTTCGAACGAACGAAAATCTTTCGAAAATTTTTCGAAAATTTCGTTCGTGTACAACTATAGTAATCAGCATAGGTCAAGCTAGGTGAACGCAACGCACCAATCCATATCGCGCTAGATTTAGCTCTGATAGGTTTAACGGAGAAGCTTGTAAAAACTGATCCCTCTGTCTTTACTTATCGCTAGTTAGTTTATTACTCACATCCAGTATTTTTAGTTATTTCACTTCATTTCCTAGCTTTTTTCCTACTTCAGGCTATTTCACGCCAAATAATTTTTTAAAATTTCTTTCAATGACATTTTTGTAACTTTTTTTGACATCATAATTCGTTTATTTCGCCAGGAAGCAAAATTTTCTGAAAAGTAACTATTGGTAACGAGACTCAGACGTGTCGACAGCTCAGCTTCCATTTCACCCCCGCTCGGAATATCCAAGAATTTATTCGACGCATTCAACATTCTGAAAACCTTCGCCACACATTTGTACCCTACCTGAAACCGGAAAATTTTACTCAAAAAACATTATTTCTTTTCGGGCCGACATTTTTTCTTATCGAAATCTTTACTGCACCTTACTTATTTCGCAAAACTGAAATCCGTTTCCATGCCTTGTACGTGACTAATAGCCGACCTGTATGGTGAGCTGTGATTACTGTGCTTATCTGGGTCAAATTCCGGTCCGCAATCGCGTCTCGACACGCTTTGCGGCCGCACGCGCTCGAGTCAATCGAGTTTCCAGCTCCAAAGCCGAGTCGATATGGCTTTTTTTATGCAGTTTTCTTTAATTTTGTTTAGTTTCTAGTTTCTAAAACCCACCTAAAGTCAACAGATCGGCAGCTGCGGCGCTTGAAACTCTTCCGACTCGGAAGCGCGCGGCCGCGAAGCGTGTCGAGGCGCAATTGCGGACCGGAATTTGACACAGATAAGCACCGTACGTCAGTACTTTTAATGTTGCAATTGGAATACCGTCCTTATCCTGACAAAATTCCAGTCCGCAATTGCAGACCACCGCTGTTGCAGAACGCAGCTCGAAGATACCCGCACTGGGACCAGTGATAGGCCGGGATCATATTTTCCGCGACCAGCGACAGCGCATATCAGGCATATAGATTTTCGTTCGATTCTAATGAAAAACATTACGTCGCGTCGCTCGTCGCTCGAAGTATGATCCCAGCCATACATACTCGCGCCATAAAGCCGCGATTCTAGCGTGATTATCTTCGAACTGTGTGCAGCAGCGATTGTCTGTAACTGCGGACCGGGATTTCGTTCCTATAGGGACATCCTGATGGAGACACTCTCCGATGAACGCCGTTTTTACTTACTGATTAACGTAAGCAAGCATTTTTTTTTCGAGTCGCACGTTCTGGAATAAAATGAAAACTTCTCTATCGGACTGAAATGCGAATTCGTATTACTCGAAATTTTTTGATAGGTCATAATTAAATACTGTGCTTCTCTGGGCCAAATTCCGGTCCGTCCGCAATTGCGTCTCGACACGCTTTGCGGCCGCGCGCTTTCGAGTCGGAAGAGTTTCCAGCGCCGCAGCCACCGATCTGTTGATTCTCGAAGGGTTTCAGGGACTGGAAGCTGAACAAAATTGGATAAAACTGTTTAAAAAAGCCATATCGAGTCGGCTCTGGCGCTGGCAACTCGACTGACTCGAGCGCGTGCGGCCGCAAAGCGTGTCGAGACGCAATTGCAGAACGGAAATAGGCCCAGAGAAGTACAGTAAATGGGGTTTCCTTATTGAGTTCAACTACTCCACGAGAGCCATTGGGCATTTTTTTTTGCGAATTGTTGCTCAACTACTGTCACCTAAAGTAAACTCCAAATACCGTGCGGTACCGATTGCCATGATAGCCGTAAAATGACGTGTGTGGTGGTGTAGATGCAGAATCCGTGGTAAACGCGACGCCTATTTTATTGATTAGCTACGGAAATCCTGAAAAAACTTTCACGTTTCCTTCGGAATGCGGTAATTTCAGGTAGAAGTGTTCATGAAAGTCGCAGTGAAATGTGACTGAGACTTGATAAGGGTACTGATTAGAGTATGTCAGCGAATATTCGGAAAACGAATATTCGGCCGAATAAACGAATAATCGAATATTCGAATAATTCGATTATTCGGAAAAGTCAATTTTTCGAATAATTCGTTTATTCGAATATTTGGAGAAGTCAATTTTTTCAAATAATTCGTTTATTCGAATATTCGGAGAAGTCGATTTTTCGAATAATTCGTTTATTCGAATATTCGAACGGCCCAATATTCGAATATTCGGCCGAATAAACGAATAACTCCAGGAAATTAGGAAGCAGAGTCTCCGGTATATTTCCATTTTTGCGGTGCAGAGGTGAAATGTCTCCAACCAAACTGGGTGCTATCTTAGCGGTGAGGGTCCACTATTGTTGTATGCGCTTGGCCCCGCCCATTTTATTGTACCGCACTAAATTTGAACATCTCCCGGGGTTTCTCTTCCCTGCCGAAATCAGGATTGCAGCACGGAAAAATGGGCGTGGCCAGGTGCGATACAACAGTGCCCCCTTCCGCTTAGGTTCCGTCCATAGCAGACGACCTAGCGCCGAGTGATGCTGGGTTTGCATCTTTAACATTCGTTATTGATCTGACTCCCCAGCGAACACTGCAGGCGCCCTGAAGCCTAGTTTTGACTGCATCGCTGCTGTTTTTCATCGCAGCGATTTTGCACCCGCTGCTGCCGCAACGTAGCAGCGGCAGCGATTTTGTTCATAGTGCGTAGGCCCACAGATGATAGAAGAAATTCAATCAGTCAGTGAAATTAATGGCTGGTATTCATCAATAACGCGTTTCGACTCGAAAACACTGATCTTGTCATGTGAAAGGGTCAACGTTCATCAGACGAAACGTGTCATTCGCTGGCAATCGCTCCATCGCTGCCATTTTGGCCGCGATGGAGCGATGGTCAGCGACCATTAGAATCGCTCTTCAAGCAGCGAGGGAGTAAAACATAGGATTTCGTCGCCGTGACCCAGCAATGTAGGACGTAAGCCACCAAGCGATCACAATTGGAGCGGCTTTCCATTACGCGCGATGAAAAAGGAACAGTTGTCCCTCGCATGGCCGCAGCGACCACCTGCAGTCGAAACTAGGCTTGACGCTGACGGTTGAGGCATAGCGGCAGTAGCGGCTGTCACTAATGTTATCGATATCATCGTTAACCACGTGCCGTCCTCGCACACGTTGATTGCGCCAGCCGCCGAGCTTCATGCGCCAGCGTTTCAGCGCTGGCGCATGTCGCTCCGACGCCTTGACGCTTTGCCGCTGGTCGTCTGCTATGGACGGAGCCTTAGATAGCAACCCAAACTGATGAGAAATTCGGATATTGTTGGTAGATATTGTTCCGAAAATCCAGAGACTTTGATCATATCGTTTAACTACTACTCATAGACAGTGATAAATGCTGTTTTCAATACTCTTATGATATGATATGAAATGCCTTTTTCGTGGAAGTACATTGGCATTATAGTTGTACACGAACGAAATTTTCAAAAAAAAATTTCGAAAGTTTTTTCAAAATTTTTTTTCGTTCGTTCGAAAATTTTGCGAACGAAAATTTTTCGATTTTCGTTCGTTGGACATTGTTTGGAACAAAGTTTTTCATTTTCCGTTCGTTCGACATTTTTTTCGAAATTGTACAACTATAATTGGCATAGCTTTGATCTATACAATACCATACAAAAAAGGTCAAGGAAGTTGGTAGTGCCGCGAACGGGGGTTCAATTATGCGTACTCGGTCCGTAACATCGGCATGGATCGGGAAGAGACTTCGCGTGCATTGTTGAAGGTTGGCGCCAACTCGGTGCACCTATGTTATAACACATGGCACCGAGTTTGGGCCAACTTTGTAAAGTGAACGCGAAGTCTCTTCGCGATCCATGCCGACGTTACTTCTTATTCAAATACTCGTGATTTTAGCCGGATATTCGGATTATTCGTATTCGAATCATTCGAATAATTCGATTATTCGGAAAAGTCAAATTTCTGAATAATTCGTTCATTCGAATATTCGGAGAAGTCTATTTTTCGAATAATTCGTTTATTCGAATATTCGGAGGAGTAAATTTTTCGAATAATTCGTTTATTCGAATATTCGAAAATTTTTATTCGTTCGATATACTCTAGTACTGACTTGGTAATTGAAGGGATTTTGCGTAATCATACAAGAATTTCACCCTCGTTTGTTATCTAATTACTCTGACTATGAGGTTGCTCGGTTTCATTTCTTCAATCAGAGTTTTGACCAACAGTATGATCGGCCCAAACCCGAAGTCTTGCTTCCTTGCCGATTTTCGATTTCAGATATTTTTTCCCGAATTGCAGCCAACACTAAAATCAGCCCCCAACCGGGGATTACCTCCCTTGCCTGACGTGCAACCGAAGGCTGCACCGTCCTATCTGGGTTTCAAGTGATTTCAACTTGATATCTTTCTTCTTGCTTCCGCGATTGCATCGACAATCCATTTTCCACCGCCAAACAACCGTTCCTATGTGATCATTTACTGAAAATGCGTTTGCACTGGTATTACAGGCGTGATTTTCGGTGTAAGTTGTGTAATTGCACCATACGCTATATTTTACGGCTATCGTGGAAATTTGTCCCGCACGGTATTTTTCGTCTAGTGTCACCTAAAACAGGGTAAATCGTTCAAAAATCAGGAAACAGCGTACGCGGACTCTACCAATAAGACGTCATTACAAAAATCGAAAAATCAGAAAAAATCTTTTTCGCTCCAATAGTATTTCAAGAATGAGCCGCCAAAAGTATCAACCCTAGAACTATACATAGCATACGTACTGTGCTTATCTGGGCAAAATTCCGGTCCGCATTTGCGTCTCGACACGCTTCGCGGCCGCACGCGCTCGAGTCAGTCGGGTTTCCAGCGCCAAAGCCGACTCTATGTCTATTTTTTATACAATTTTCTTCAATTGTTCTTAGTTTCCAGCTTCCAAAACCCACCTAGAGTCAGCAGATCGGCGGCTGCGGCGCTGGAAGCTCTTCTGACTCGGGCGCGTACGGCCGCAAAGCGTGTCGAGACGCAATTGCGGACCGGAAATTGACCCAGATAAGCACACTACATACGGAAGCAGCAAACAAAGATGGACGCATTGCTTTATGTAAACACCATACCTGAATCGGAGAATTCCTCATTCGTTTGAAAAATATGATTTTTAAAAAATCGGAATTTTTAGATTATCGATCGGCGACATGCTATGAGTTCGAAATCTGACAAGTTCAGTACTTACCACAACGACCTGTGTTAACTGGCAGCTGATCAGGGATCAGCGGAATTCCGATTTCTGATGGTTTTTGGCTTTCCGATTTCCAGAAAAAAGCCTGGAAATGCGGAAAAAATCGGAAATATCCCTGAGGTTATTTACACTTTCTCTTGCCGATTTCCTAGGGGGTCATTTCGGGCGCTAATTTCGATTTCGAGGTTAGTCGTAACTTCTCACAAAGCCTGGAGTGGTAGTAAATGATTTTTTGAACGCGATTCAGAAACCACCTTTGAACACGAGTTTACCACCAGCTTTACGCGAGCAAACCACCAGAGGCCAGATTCATCAACGATTATACCCCGGGTACACGGGCGCATCGGGGTTTAATCGCCCGTATACCCCCAGAAAATGTGATTCATTAAAAATTATACCCTGCCGACTTGGGATATAAATTGGAGTATATTATATCCCACTCTGGAGCTGGGGTATACGGTATACCCCGGCGAGTATACTCCACGAAAACGTGGCCCATGGTTGATTGGCCTGCGCCATTCAACCAAATCAGCTGGCGGACAATCTTGCGAAGCTTTAAAAACCGAGTTTTTCGCCTATTTTTTGTTTTCCGTTCTGCTACAGCTTGTATTGCCTCCATAATTTGATGACGTTTTCTACATATCTTACCCCTTTTAAAATATTCTCTCTTTTTCTCCGTTTATTTTACTGATACACTTTTCTTACTCAGGCAAACTGGGGCGTCGACAACAGGTTGATAAGTTGTCATCTCATAAACCGTTCCCTGTTGACAACTCAAATCGCGCGTATTGTCAGCCTGAGAACTGCCCGTTGCCCAGCGACGTCCGCCTATTGTCGGGCTATAATATCGGCGCGTTGGCCAGCGGTGACTCATGGTGGGCGGATCAACCTGTTGTCGACGCCCCAGTTCGCCTGAGTAAAGGCAGTGTTCACAAAAAATTTCACTTCCGATATCTCAACGGTTTACGGAAGGTCTGGTGGCCTACAAAGCAAGGCATGTTTGAAAAGGACGCGAAAGATGCGTTTTTGAGACAAAATAGGCCCTCCGTTGTTTACACTGATTTTTGAGCGTGGAGGAATTGACCGCTAGAAGTATGATACCTATCAGTGCATTGAAGCGATCAGCTCACTCATCAGCACTTCCTTCACTTGATCATTCCTGTAATCTTAGTGTTCATTTGTTCACATTGAGGGGGCGGAAATGGGACACTGGGCAGTTCTGGAACACTAAAACGCTTGTTTGCAGCCGTCATTTTGCCACTCCTGGCTCGTTTTCTACCGTTCTTTCGACACTGGGAGCCTGGGATCCTTCTCGCCTATCATTTCTCTTTGGAAAGTCAACGAGGATGATCATCGTGAACGCTGCCTTTAATGGGACGATTTCACTTTTCGATATCTCGCTCGCGGATTCCCCTTTTTATTTTCACTCCTGAACCAATATTTCGAAATCCTATGAGCATTCAAATCAAATTGAAATTTATTGAATGCTTCACTCATATCAAAAGTAGGAAAAACTAATTCTATTATCATCGAACCTATAACTGGGACTGAACAGAGTAAACTTTCCCAAGTTTAGTTCAAATCCTTTTTCTTCTGAAACGCTCTCGGATCCCCGTCGTAATTGATACGAGGAAAACGCAAAGGTAATAAGGAAAACTCCATTTAGAGCAGTCTAGCAGCGCCTTGAAGATAATTTCCTAAATATACGCCAAAATTGGGTACTTGTAGACATGCATAGTTCGTTCGGAATGGCCATTTCGTCAAATTTTCTCTTCCCATTTGGGATGCACTAGATATAGCTACAGGACTTCTCTGTTTTTACAAAATATTGTGCGATTACAGATTTTCTGTTTTGTATCGTCATCAAAAATGTTCAGTGAAAGATAATAATGGGCTTTGCAGTGCCCGTAGCCCGTATACCCGTAGTATATTATACCACGGCTGCCTGTCGCGTAGACTATGTCAACGAATATTCGGAAAACGAATATTCGGCCGAATAAACGAATAATCGAATATTCGAATAATTCGATTATTCGGAGAAGTCTATTTTCGAATAATTCGTTTATTCGAATATTCGGAAAAGCCAATTTTTCGAATAATTCGTTTATTCGAATATTCGTAAAAGTAAATTTTTCGAATAATTCGTTTATTCGAATATTCGAACGGCCCAATATTCGAATATTCGGCCGAATAAACGAATAATTTCGGAAAAATAAGAAGCAGAGTCTCCGGCACATGTCCATTTTCGCGGTCTTGAGGTGAAATGTCCCCAACCAAACTGGTAGAAAGTTCGAATATAATCGGAATACTCCAATACTAAACATGAGATAGTCAGAAACCTAATGGTGGAGTATCTCGCTCAGCACCGATTTGTGGGCAGACGTAACAGATACTGTTTTTCATCTGATGAAGTATGTCCCAAACAGCCTCGAGCGATGTTTCAGAAACGGCTACGGTACGCTGCTAGAGAGTTAAGGCTGTTCGAGATTCAGCAAGGGAAAATTGTGGACGAGTTGTCCGAGGCTTGTAACTTCCGTTTTTTGCAGCCGATTTGTGCGAGCTGACCTGAGTAAAGAGAGACGTTGAGATTGAAGGAAAGAACGGGGCTTTTGATCGGAAACCATCGCTCATTTAACCACAAATTTGGCCCACCCCCGCTCGGATAGCACCCTAAACTGATAGGAAATTCGGATATTGTTGTTAGATATTGTTTAGAAAATCCAGAGAATTTGATCGTATCGTTTAACAACTACTCATAGACAGTGGTAAATGTTAGTTTGAATACTCTTATGATATGATATGAAATGGCTTTTTCGTGGAAGTACATTGGCATTATAGTTGTACACGAACGAAATTTTCAAAAAAAAATTTCGGAAGTTTTTTCAAAATTTTTTTTCGTTCGTTCAAAAATTTTGCGAACGAAAATTTTTCGATTTTCGTTCGTTCGAAATTGTTTCGAACGAAGTTTTTCATTTTTCGTTCGTTCGAAAACATTTCGAACGAAAAATTTCGATTTCCGTTCGTTCGACATTTTTTTCGAAATTGTACAACTATAATTGGCATAGCTTTGATCTATACAATACCATACAAAAAAGGTCAAGAAAGTTGGTAGTGCCGCGAACGGTGGTTTGATTATGCGTACTCGGTCCGTACTTCTTATTCGAATACTCGCGATTTTGACCGCATATTCGAATTATTCGTATTCGAATTATTCGAATAATTCGATTATTCGGAAGAGTCAAATTTTCGAATAATTCGTTTATTCGAATATTCGGAGAAGTCTATTTTTCGAATAATTCGTTTATTCGAATATTCGGAGAAGTCATTTTTTCGAATAATTCGTTTATTCGAATATTCGGAGAAGTTAATTTTTCGAATAATTCGTTTATTCGAATATTCGGAGAAGTCAATTTTTCGAATAATTCGTCTATTCGAATATTCGAAAGAGTCAATTTTTCGAATTATTCGTTCATTCGAATATTCGAAAATTTTTATTCGTTTGATATACTCTACTGTCGCGCTGTGAATCACACAATTGGGGTAAAAGGTAATATACCACTGAGCATATTTACCCCGGGGTATAATTATACTCGGGCATTATTGATGAATCTGGCCTCAGGTTGATTAGAGTTTCCTATTTGATAAAGAGACGTTCAGTACGACGTAGAAAGTGCGCATGACCCCAATGAGAATGTGCAGGATGTGTGCGGGATACAGGAGGAGTGCACAGGATGTGTGCAGGACCCTACTGGGAATGCGCATAATGTTTGCAGGACCTCCCATTGGAGTCTTGATCACATTCTCAGACTTTCTGCACACTCCCAGTGGAATCCTGCAGTCATCCCAGTCAAGCTCTGAGCACACTCTCGTAATCTCCTGCGCACGTTCCATGACGCCTGTACACTTCCAATGGGGTCCCGCGCACATCCTGCACACCCCCAGTGGGGTCCCGCACACATCCTGCACACTCTTTTTGGGGCCATGCGCCGATTCGTCAACGTCCTGCACCTTTTTCACCACGCCTTGCGTACCCTTTAGCAAAAGCCAGCGTAAGCAACAAGCGTCATCGTATGAGATCTCGCATTAAGTTCGCGCAAAACTGCAGCTTAACGCGAGTTGACGGAGAAAAGAGAAATAGTGTATGGATGAAGAAGCTGATAGATAGCTTCTGTAAAAATACTCTGCAGCACTTTTTCGAAACTATCCTTCTTTTTTCCTCATTCACACACTATTACCATTTCCTCTGTCTGCTCGCGTTAAATTGCAGTTTTGGGCCAACTGAAAGGCACAGTCCAACCTCGGAATCGATTTTTCGATTTTTTGTCTATCTTTGAGAACATTTCACGCTGATCACAATGGTATTTGCGGAATCGCTCAGAACTCATTATAAATGGAGTTATGGCCCCTCAAATATTTCGAATTTGAACGGGGAGAGGTTCGCGTACGAGTTGTCCCGAGCCTGTTTTTTTCTCGTTATTCGCGGCCATCGCTCTGAAGCAGGTCACAATATAAAGCCAGGCCAAAAAACAAATGGAAGAACATAGATTTTAAATAAAATCAAACGCACTTCTCTTCCCTATTGAGATTGGAAGCTTGTCGGGGGGCGTCACCCAGTTTTTCTTTAAAGGGGGCGTGGTCGACTTTTTCCTCGCTTTTTCTCGCTTATTTGAGCGAATTGAGATTTCGCGCTTCGTAGGGTTGCTATACACGGCGGCCAGAGTATAGAATTAAAAAATACCCCTGAGCTAATGTGTCTTTAATGTGAGCTGAAAATAGTTCGGAAAACCTGCAGAATTTTTTATAATCACCATTTTTTTCCAAAAAAAAGCGACAGAATTGGAAATGAATTTTCTGGGGAACTTTTTACACTATGCTTATCTAGTGCTAACGGCTCATAACGTGGCATGTGAGTTAGTAATTTTGACGATTTCTGACTTCCTGCCTGAAAATCGTCGAACTCGCAGAACCATTTACTACCAACAAAGGGTTGATTGTGTCTACATACATGAACACTTTTCAATAAAGAAGGTTAAGTTTAAGTTTTTTGGTAGGCACAGTCACCAGGGGATGGTTAAAAACTTTGCTGAACGTATTTCCTATTTCCGATTTCAGATGGTTTTTGGCGTTCCAATTTCCGATTTCCGAAATCCGGAAGTTTCTTCCGACTTCCGATTTCCGAAGTTCAGAAAAGAATTGCGCTCATACCTGCTGCAGACCCACCCACACACCCTGGTCTACAGCCGTAGCATGCCCAAGCAGTTTTCGTGCTCCATAGCTAATTTAGTATGTAAACCCACGATTTTGAGGTATACTCTGTTTATCTTAAATTGCACAAAACATGGTCCGCCAATAGTCCTCTAATCGGCCCGCTAGTACCGTAGTGTACGTCCACGACGCGTTCTCGGCAGACCCGGGTGGCAGGGTGGGTGGCCGAGTGACGGCATTGACGAATCGATTGCTCTGCACACCGGGTGCACACCCGGGTCTGCCGAGAACGCGTCGTGGACGTACACTACGGTACTAGCGGGCCAATTAAAGGACTATTGTCGGACCGTGTTTTGTGCAGTTCAGGATAAACAGAGTATACCTTTCAAAGTTAGGCTATCAATTTCAAACTGGAATAGGAGCGAGCTGCATCCATTTCCAGCCTCCTGTCTAAAAATGAGCTTCCTAGCTCAATTTTAATTATACCCGCAAGATCATGAACGCCGTCTGAAAAGAGAAAAGGAGTTTAACACCAAAATCGAGCGGTTTTTTCAATTTTTCTTCACACCGTGGGAGGAGTTGTCTCGCCGTTTGCGGCTCTAATTCCAATCGGGACCACTTCTCCTAAACTGAGTAGGGTGACTTTTCGAGCTGCGGAAAGGTGACAACTTTTTCCTCTGTATAGAGAGTCCTATCCCGTTAGAAGCCTTCAATCGCCTTGTACAAGGCAGGAGACTAAATGAAATTCAGTCGACGTTTCTCGTTTCCATGGAACAACACAATAGTGCATTTTGGGGCAAATTGAATTTCTGAAGCACTCGTGAGACGGTTGAGACACTAACTTAGTAATGTTTTTGTCTAAACGACATCCTTTCATAAGTAATATAATCGATCGAAGTGTCGTACATAACCGCTAATTCCACTTTCAAAAGTGCTAACATGCGACTAAAATTGAATCAACAGTATTCTTATAGAGCCTTCAGAATCCAAAGGGTTCTAAGACGCACAAGGAAGAGTCATCATTGTCCGTTAAAATCATGTATCGCGCATTCATATGCTGTGAAGCGCGTCGCTCACGACGTAAATATAGATGAATAAATAAATAAATAAATAAATAAATAAATAAATAAATAAATAAATAAATAAATAAATAAATAAATGAATAAATAAATAAATAAATAAATAGATAAGTAAATAGACATAGTCACATCCGCAGGGCCTCAAAAGTTTGGAACTAAAAATGAATGGACTTTATTATCGATCAGAGTTTCGACAATGAGTATGTGTAGCGTTAACGTGGCGGTCGCTTCCTGCTCTTCTCTAACTGTTCGACACTGAATTCCGAAGGGCATGTTATTGATCGACACTGCTGATCAATTTATTCAATCCACATAATCGACTAACGGCTATGCAATGCATGCGCGTCGCGTGGGCGTGACAGCCACACTCCCACTGGGGATAACCGCTTGGAAAATCTTTTAGTGCAGCAGAAAAGAAACTTATAATTCCATTTTCTTTCCATCCTAACAAATCGGACTTCCGGAACAGATTGGAATATTGCAGAGTGGCTAGTTTCGTAAAGGCTTGCACTTCCAATTAGGAAAAGAAACTCGAAAATCTCATCCCACCCCTGCAAATGTCTTTACGTGACGTCAAAAGATAGGCAAATGTGGATTAGAAACTTTAGTGCTTGTGATATTTTCAATCTTAACACAAAGTGTCCTTAACTTTGATGAACGTTTCACACTTCATCCGTAATGATGCACCGACATCCGTCTAAGAACAGCTACATCGTTGGACATCTTCAGCTCCACTTAGAAAAATGAAAACAAGTTACTTGTAACATATCTGAGCCGATGTAAGTTACTTGCGACTTATCTCAGGTCATTTAAGTTACATGTAACATATCGGCGGGATACTGCGTGCGGTGCGCCTCCGATATGTCACATGTAACTTAAATGACTTGAGATAATTCGCAAGTAACTTACATCAGCTTAGAAATGTTTCAAGTAACTTGTTTTCGGTTTCTAAGAGAATCCTGCGTGCAGTGCGCCTCCGATATGTTACATGTAACTTAAATGGCACAATAAAAGTCGCAAGTAACCTAAATTGGCCAAGAAGAGAATTCCAAGGTTGATGTACGACGCACTCGCGGAGTCAGGCTTACGAGTGGCGTTGCTGTTGGTTCAATTACCCAAGTTTGAGGTACTTGACGCCACACCAGCAGGTAAGGCCCAGCACAGCATTTTTTGCGTAGTGCGTGGTCTGGGACACGCCCTCTGCGTCGCGTGTCGTCTGCGTCACGTGATGGCCACCCATAGTGCAAATTCAAATGTAAGTTACATGTAACATAAGTGTAACTTACATACAATATAAATTTAAGTTACATGTAATATAAATGTATGTTACATGTAATATAAATGTAAGTTACTTGAGACATTCAAGTAACTTACATTCATATTACAAGTAACTTGTTTCGATTTTTCTGAGCATGTCAGGCTTCCCAAGCAGACAGATACCACCGGACACGAGAATTATGAGACAGAAATGGCTTTTCGCCTTGAAATTTCCATATGAATTAGACAAGGGAAGTAGTTTCGGGCGACCCAGCCGTTTTCAACGTAATATTTTTACATAATTAGATGTACTTTAATGGTTGCAAAGGGTTTTTCTCATGTGGATCAGACCATTCATTTACTGAGGTCCAGTTGAAAAAAAAATTAGTCAGGAAGAGTGTCAGAAAAAAAGGTCCGTATTTGGCCCAAAACTTTATTCTGGGCGTTATTCAGGGTCCTGAAAACGAAACAGAGGTCGATTTATCGATTTTCGAAAAACATCGACAAGTTCGGCTCGAATCCTCCCAGCCGGGCGAATTTTCAGGGCGAAATGTGACTTTTGATGATTTCCCGAAGGCTACAACACATTCGCCTCGAAACTTCTCTGTAGAGGTCATACGGAACTCCGAAAACGAATCTGAACAAGGAAGGTCACCTGGAAAAAGTGGCCACACCGAACGAATTGCAAATTTGTAGGATGAATTTTGTACGAAGAATTCAGAATTGACCTTGTTGGCTGCGCTCCGTTTCTCTGAATGGAGTTATAAACGATGGATGGCGGTGGGTAAATGGCCTTACCTTGCGCTAACCTAACAACATGAACTAGGCACTGAAAAAGGACCTCATATTCGTGTTCAGCTCACAAAATAATCCCTCTGAGCGATGTTTGAGCGTGAATGTGTTTTCGACGTCTGGAGTCCGAAATAGGGAAGGAGCCCTTGTGGATTTTAGGTGCGCCGGTAATCAAACTTTTTTCACCCAAAGTTGGTTCAGGGGGGTCATTTGGGGGGAGCTGGCAACGATTATGGGATTTATTTATAAGTTTAGGAAAGGTTGAGGTAGATTACGGTAGGCATAATTGCAGTTATACTCTGTTTATCTTGAACTGCACAAAACATGGTCCGCCAATAGTCCTCTAGTTGGCTCGCTAGTACCGTAGTGTACGTCCACGACGCGTTCTCGGCAGACCCGGGTGTGCACCCGGTGTGCAGAGCAATCGATTCGTCAATGCAGTCACTCGGCCACCCACCCTGCCACCCGGGTCTGCCGAGAACGCGTCGTGGACGTACACTACGGTACTAGCGGGCCAATTAGAGGACTATTGGCGGACCGTGTTTTGTGCAATTCAAGATAAACAGAGTATAATTATAGTGACCCACCAATAAACGTTTATAACTCCATTCAAAAAAGAGGAGCGCAGCTACATACTGTGCTTCTATGGGCCAAATTCTGGTCCGCAAATGCGTCTCCACACGCTTTGCGGCCGCACGCTCGGTCGAAAGTGTTTCTAGCGTCGAAGTCGCCCATCTTTTGACTCTAGGTGGGTTTTGCAAACTGGAAACTGAAGAAAATTGGAGAAAATTGTATAAAAAAGGCGCATCGAGTCGGCTTTCGCGCAGGAAACTCGACCAACTCGAATGCGTGCGGCCGCAAAGCGTGTCGAGAGGAAATTTCGAAGCGGAATTCGCCCCAGATAAGCAAAGTACATATAAAAAGTCAAACTCGACTTTTTCGTCAAAAATATATCCTATAAAGTGGCATTTTGTTGGGATTGACAACCTTCTCGAAGTGATCTTACCTTTTATGGTCCGCTTTTCGACTTTCGACAGATTACTGTAGATTACGGTGGGTAAACGGTAGTTGGATCGGAATCTCAGATTCAGCCGAAAGTTGCTCTCTGGGGGAACACAAGGAATCGCCCGATGACGTTAGGTTACGGTGTGGTCAGGGTAAAGCGTGGCCCTGTGAACGGTTCCTGCAAGGCGCGGCCCCCCCTTCCTCCATCTCGAAAATATCTGCGGCCCCCTCCTCCAGCTTAAAAATTTGTGCGGCCCCCATGTGGGTCTTGATGTTGACTTGTAGATGAAATCTTGCTAAATTTTATGTTTTAGTGAAGAATCTTTCCAAACTGATAACTAAATTTGTTTTCAAATTTTAGTTTAGTCCATTTAGTTTTACGTGCATGGCTGAAAATATTTTTCCGTGGGGGGTTGATGGGACAGCTGCGGCCCCCTCCCCTTTCTGGCTTCCAGGGCTGCGGCCCCCTCCGTGATCATCACAGCGTGAGCCTGACCCTGGGTAGGTTGCGCCGACTGAATGGCATTATAATTACCCTAACCTTCTAAAAGCCTCGGAACTTCGAGAAACCAACCCTAGATTCGTGTTTGGGAACCCAAAGAACCCCCTGAAAACATTTTCAGCTAGATTAGGGAGAATTTTTCTCTGAACAGCCTAAACCTGATGTGAAGATACCCTTACCTTCTCGGCCAAATGAGAAAACCCGCCATAACCCGATTCGGAGACCCCCGTAGAAGCTACGAACTTGGATTTGGAATTACCCCAGAAGTACTCCTAATTAGGATAAATTTCGTTGCAAACGCCTGGGTGACCCTAGAAAGCTTCCTTAGTGAGACTTTTAGCCTGAAAATAGCTCTGCATCACTTCAGCGATCCAACATATCTAGACAACCGCCGGTCATTTTAACATCCGGGAAAGGAAAAACTGCGATTTCAGTGCATTGCAGGTTTTCTTCCAGCGGAATTCCGGCTTCTTATCCGCGAGTGGGCTAAAAGGTCTGCATATTCACACTTTTTCAGCAGTTATTCCATGCTGAGTGCAATTTTAGCACGCATCAAGTACAAGATTTTCGCATGACCGCGCACGTTTATATACTCTAGAAGCAGGAAAACTAAGAACCCATAAAAAATGTACATATAATAGCAATATTGATTTTTTTAATTTTTAATGTGGTGCCAAAATTAGAATATACCGTATTTTCTCTTTTAGAAGTACATGTACTTCTAATACTCAGACCCCTATTTTATATGTACTTATATTAGAGGTGTACTTCAAATAGAGGCTGTACTTCTAATTCTCAGCCCTCTCTTTTTGATGTACTTCTATAGAGGTGTACTCCTAATAGAGGGTGTACTTCTATTATTCGGCGCTTTTTTTTTGAATTTCCAATGGTAGACTCTTCACATTTCTTGATTCCCAGTATAACACCAAAAACTTGTATTTAATTAAATTTCAGACTAGGCTCAATTGAACTGATGCTTCCACAATCTCTGATATCATATATTCACACCGTTCCCAAGCTAATTTCTTTCAAAAAATGTATAAGTTCGTTTTCGAGTCTGTTGACACGTGCTTCATATACTTGTTAGGCTTAAAAACAATTTAAAGGCAGCGTTCACGATGAACACCAGCGGTGACTTTCCACTGTGAAATGATATGCGAGAAGGATTCTAGGCTCCCAGTGTCGAAAAAACGGTAAAAAACGAGCAAGGAGTGGCAAAATAACAGCTGCAAACAAGCGTTTTGGTGTCCTAGAACCGCCCAGTGCTCCAGATCCGCCCCCTCGAAATGAACAAACAAAGACTCAGATAACAGGAATGATCAAGTCAAGAAAGTGCTGATAAGTGAGCTGATAGCTTCATTGCACTGATAGGTATCATCCTTCTAGCGGTCAATTCCTCCACTCTCAAAAATCGGCGTACAAAAGGGAGGGCCTATTTTGGCTCAAAAAAGCGTCTTTCGCGTGCTTTTTAGGCATGCTTTGCTATACAGGGCACCAGACCTTCCGTAAACCATGGTGATATCGGAAGTGAAATTTATCGTGAACACTGCCTTTAACTGATGGCCTTTCGAGCCGTCCAGAGAAAGCGCGGTTGTTCAACCACCTGACAATAGCTTTTCCAGAAGCAAGTTCTTTGCGTCCACAATCCACTATAGGTAAAGTCTACCATTGGTGATTCCTGATTTCCTCGTGGTATGAGCGATTTCTCTACATAAATGATCCAATCTACGTAACGCTGGGAAATCGTGGTTTTTCAAGCACAGCTAAAGTCAACGTCTAGGGCCAAAACAAGTCGACTTTGATCGACTAAAACCCAATCAAACAAAAATCATTGTAAAGAACCTGAATAAACTCCGTGCATTCGCCGCAAATAACACCAATGTCGAACTTTAGCTCTGCGTTTTTTCCTGGTCATTTGAAGTTTGCTGTGGTTTCGTCGTAAGTTGTCCCATACAAGCAAGCTTTGACAAAGAAAGGGATCGCCGATAGTTTTTTTTATATTCAAACCTCACATTGTTGAAAAAAATCTCGGGCAAACTGGTCTCTCTCAAATGCCACATTCGAGTTGCCAATCACTTACCCAAGTACCGGGGGTCCCCTCCGAAAAGAGGTGTACTTCTAAAAGAGGTGTACTTCTATTAGAGTAAATACGGTAGTTTATGCACATTGTCATATATGCATTATGAACTATTTTTGCTGAGAAAAAGAACAAATAAAGCTGAGAACCTCTGCCATGTCATTCAAACTTTGAAGTAGTCGGAGATCCTGTGTTTTCGAGAAATGCCAAAAATCTCTCTTTGTCTGAACAACTGAATCTCGATTTTCTGCTGTAGAGGGGCTAGAAACTTCTCCGTTTTCTTGAGGATGCCAAAGACCCCCTCTCTCACAAGGGAAGTATGCAAAGCGTAGGTCCGATCTAACAAAACGACCTGTATCGTTAGTATCTCTTCTGGCTCAATAGTTAAAATGCGCAGTATCCCACCCCGAGCCGCAGGTTCAAAAAAGTTATGAGCATTTTTTAAGTCTCGCGAAAAGGCCAGGGCTTCTTACCCATCAGGCATTTTTTTCGAATTTCAAAAAATTTTCTCGGATTTAGACCAAAAGTTGTATGTAGGAGTAATCTAGGGTGGTGTTCACGAATCTGAAGTCAATTTGTCGAAATTTTGAGGTTTACTGTAGATTACGGTAGGTGACATGTCATCTAGGGGTCAAAACCCACCCTAGTAGGTATTTTGAAAATCGACAAACGGACGTTAAATCCGTATTCTCCACCCCGAATCACCCTCGCATACAAATTTTGAGTAAAATGTGAGATTTTGACCAAACTACCGTATCGCCACCGTAGTCTACCAACCGTAATCTGCAAAAAATCGATAAACGGACTCCGGATTCGTGTTGAGCACTCCAAATAACCCTCAGAGAATGATTTTGGGACATATCTATCGTAGAAATCCGGCAATCTCGAGAGTGCCGTTTTTCCCTCAAAATTTTCTCCAGTTAGGAAGCCTCAAACGAAATTAGTCGAGAACTTTGGAAAATCGACTAATAAAACACAGATTCGTGAACAGCGCCCCAAAAACACCCCTGGGAGAATTCTAAGTCAAATCTGGAACATTTTTCTGGAACGCTTTCGAAGCCCTCTAATCGATATAAATATACGCCCAACCGAAAATCCGCACAAATCCAAATATATCCATCAGTCTGGACAAAGTATGGAAAATGAGCCGCCTGACAGTTCGGCTCGTTCTCCCTATTTCCGGGCCACCGCTGTTGCTGTTCGGGCGAACTGGAGCAGCCCGGACAGCAAAATCGCTGCCCGGACAGCAACAGAAGCCGACTCGCAGATTGGGAGAACGAGCAGAACTGTCAGGCCGCTTGGAGCGGAGAATCACCTGAGCTGAACGATTTTTGGACTTTTCATCCTGTTTAGGTAACAGTATTTGAGCAACCATTCGCAAAGAACTTGCTCAATGGCTCTCGTGTGGAATTGAAACTCAATGTGGAACAACCTTTATTTATTTTTCACCTCAAAAAAAACCTTTGAGTAATACAAATTTGCATTCGAATCTGATAGAGAAGATTAATTCATTTCAGAAAAAGTGTGACTGGAAAAAAATTCTCGCATAGGGGGATCAGTGAGTAAAAACGGCGTTGATAGGTGAGTGTTTCCATTAAGATGTCCCTATCGAAACGAAAATCCAATCCGCAGTTACAGACAGCCGCTGTTGCCCCCCCCCTTCAAAGATAATCACGCTGAAATCGCGGGTTCCTGGCACGATTATTACTCGTTCCATCGCGATTATCTTCGAGCTGCGTTCTGCAACAGCGGTTGTCTGCAACTGCAGACCGGAATTTCGCTGGGATAAGGACGGTATCCCAACATAGTTCTTTGAAAAACATGTAACTTTGACTGGCCTGAATCTGTATACAGACGGGTTTCCAGAGGTGCTAGTAAAAAAAGAGTATTTGAGAAGTTCGATATGTTTGACTACATACATATGCATTTTCCGAAGTCGAATATTCTAGGAGTTCCAATTATTTCCCGAAGGTTTGAAGTCAGTAACATATTTTCAGAAACTCAATCCTCCGAAATAATCAATATCCAACAGCATTGGAAAGTTGGGATATTCGAAAAGATCAAAATCTAACGGTATTATGAAGACGGATATCCGATTCGAAATTCAAATGAATGTTCTCAAAAGTTAAGATATCTGAAAACCGAATATTCGACTATATTCGAAAGCTTGGATATTCAAAAAGATCCGAATCTAAAAATTATATGAAGACGGATGTTCTATAAAATCGAAATCTGAGTGCATGTATTTAAAAAGTCGGTTACCTGAAAATCAAATATTCGACGGTTCGGATATCCGAAAATATCAAAATCTGGCTATATCATAAAGACAGATATCCGATAATTTAGAAATCCGAAAGCATGTACTCGAAATGTAAGACATCTGAAAATCGAATATTCGGGTATATTCGAAAACTCGGATATTCGAAAAGAAAAAAAAATCCGACTTTAATATGAAGAAAATTCAAATCAGAATCTGGCTATGCCATAATATGAATTTTGGTAGGATAAGGACGGTATTCAAATCGCAACAGTGAAAGTCCTGAAGTAAGCACAGATCAATCACGGACAAGGTATGCAAACGGATTTTAGTTTTGCAAAAGTAGAAAGGTGCACTGAGGTTTTTGTGACAAAAAATATTGGGCCAAAATGAAAATGTTTTTTTTAATCAAAGTAAAAATTTCCGGTTTCAAGTAGGGTAAAAATGTGTGGCAAAGGTTCCCAACATGTTCTCTTCTTCTTATGTTGCGAGCCGAAATGAAGGGTAAGCCGAGCTGTCGACATGTCTGGATCTCGTTACCATCAGTTATATTTCGCCATGACCGAACCCCCCCCCCCCGCCGATTTCTCCGCCCGGCTTGAAAATTCGAGAAAAGGCTGTATCTGGCATTTATCGAGCAGGATTTACGAAAAAAATTAAAAAAAAATAAAAATCCTAGAATGGACTTTTTTGATAAGTCGACCACCCGGAAAATGTCAACTTCGCAGTTGTTTGGAAAGCATATGCATAACTTTGACTGGCCTGAAACGTTATCCAGAGAGGCTTTCTGAGGTGTTATTTAAAAAAGGGTATTCGAGAAGTTCGATATTTGACTCCATACATACTCTCCAAAGTCGAATATTCCAGGAGTTCCAATTATCGATTTTTTCAGAAAGTTTGAAATCGGTAACATATATTCGAAAAAAATTCGATAATCTGAAATATTCAATAACCTACTGCATTAGTTAGTTAGCTCGGATATTCGAAAAAATCTGAATTTAACAGTATGAGCTGCATTCTGCAACAGCGGTTGTCTGCAACTGCAGACCGGAATTTCGTTAAAATAAGGACGGCATCCCAACATTGAAAGTCCTGAACTAATCACAGATTGGTTTGGGAGTCAGGTATCCGTCACGGACGAGATTTGCAAAGACAATTCAGTTTTGCAGAATAAGTAAGATGCAGTAAGGGTTCCGATCAGGGATGTGCGGAATTTTCTGTTTTCTGCTTTCTGTTTTCTGTTTTCTGCCCGTTTCTGGCCATTTTTTTCTGTTTTCTGTAAAAATAGGCAAAATTTGGCAGAAAATAGAAAAACCGTGAACCGCGATTTGTAGCAGGATTGCTCCTTAGGCTAAAGGCCGGACTCATCGAAGGTAAGCCAATAGATTGAGGGTTGATGCAATCTGGTGATTCTACAGTTCTCCCACACCTAGCACTTTTACTCGCTATACTGTGATCTATCCTAGCGCTTGTGGCGTGATGGCAGGAGGCGCTGCTGCTCGCAATGCTCGGTCGGATTCGATCCTCGCCTGTAGTCAGCCAAACCTACCATCCCTCCGAGGTCCTCGAGTTGTTAACAGATCTATGTGGGGGAGACGAACTCACTGACTGGAAAGTCGGCTCGCCAGCAAGTCACTAAATAGCCTCAACAAGCATTCAAGCCTTTACTAATACGACGATGAATGCGCTGCGCAACCCAATAGAGGTTCAAAGGCAGGGTTCTCGATAAAATCGGTTGTTGTGCTATTTCCATGGAATTGTAGACCTGGCCATCACAAAAGTGAAAATAAGAAAAATTGGAGAAAAAACGCTCAGGAACAAGTTATTGCTTGGTGTCCTCCCGCCCCTAATTATCGAGATTTGTGTATATCCTGTTCTGTCAACTTATATTTTGCTTCTAAAGTTATTTCTGAGCATTTTTGGAGACTGCTGACTACTCTAACAGCAAAATAAAAGGCGGATAAGCAAGCATTAATGAAAATCTCGTTAATTAGGGGGCCGGCCGACATCGGTAATTAGCCGTCATACTTTGTTTTTGAGCGTTTTTCCCAAGAAGTTCCGGGTTTTTCCCTTATTTTTACTTTTGTGATTACCAAATCTACATTCTTAAGACGAGAGCCAAAAATTTGTTTTTATCGCGAACCCTGCCTTTAAGGAACCGAGGTTTTATCTTTATCTTATAGTGATTACCATTACCCAGAAATTAGCCGTTGATTAATCCCTCGGAAGGTATGCGATGCAGTCAAATGACGCGAAAACTATAATGGTATTGTATACTGACACTGGTTCGGGTATAACTACTTCCACACGTTGGCACAGACTAAAAATATTCCAGCGCCACCGTTTTAGTGGAGCGGGGATAAGTTGGGCTCCAACTGTACCATACACGCAACTTCTGAGTGCGTAGTTTAACTCGTTGCAACACAGGACGGTACAGAATTTGAAAAAAAAAAGTAAAGCGCGAAGAAATTGATGGTGAGGCTATAAAGCAGATGATAAAACCCCCAGAGAGGTACGAGCGACCCCACCACGGTGGAGCGAGCGGCTCGTCAGGTCATTTATACTCGAACGGCACAGTCGCGCGTTACGCGCGTGACTTTCGGGCACTGAGAAGTGGTACGCTGCTCAACAAATCAGCAGTTATCCCAAAATCGGTGTGAAAATATGTAAACTAGGGAGGGGTAAACTCGATGTCACTGTATCTGCGTAATTCTTACACATACATATTGAGCCTCTGAGCAATCTGGCTGCTATCTCAGGCGATTCTCGGCCCCGAGCCGCACCGAATAGGAATCAGAGCCGCCTGACAGTTTGGCTCGTTCTCCCGATCTCCGGGCTACTGCTATTGCTGTTTGGGCCAACCGGAATAGCCCGGACAGCAACAGCAGTTTCCCGGAAAGCAACAGCAGTGGCCCGGACAGCAACAGGAGCCGACTCGCAGATTGGATAAACGAGCCGAACTGTTAGGCGGCTTGGGGCCGATAATCGCCTGAGATTGTCTGGGAAAAGAAAGATTAGAGAGAAAATTGTTGTCTACGCGCTGATAATCTGCGTTTTCTGGGTGTCTGTACTTCTCACTCTGGTCAATTGTTGGGTTTTGAAAATTAAGCTAAAAACATTTAATATATAACCTGCAAATGTATTATGCAAACGTATTAACACTTTTTATTGATTTTTAAAAACTTTCTGTTTTCTGTTTCCTGCTCATTTTTGGAGATTTTTCTCTGTTTTCTGTTTCAACAACAATTTTTTCCGCACATCCCTGGTTCCAATGACAAAAAATGTCGGCCTAAAATGATTTTTTTTTACAAAGCAAAAATTTCCGGTTTCAAGTGGGGTACAAATCTGTGGCAGAGGTTCATAAAATGTTCTCCTTCTGAAGACTTCCTTCGATATTTCGAGCCGTGATAAAAGGGAGGCGGGGCTGTCGACATGTCTGGATCTCTCCACCAACAGTTATATTTCGCCTTGACCAACCGCATCGCCGCTTTCTCCGCCCGGCTCGAAAAATCGGGGAAAGACTTTAGCTGACATTTATCGAGCAGAATCTACAGATTTTTTTTCAAAACTGAAATTTAAATCCTGGACTTGCTTGCAGATGAGTTTTATCGGCCCAAAAAGTTATTCAGATGGGTTTTCTGAGGTGCTAGTCAAGAAACAAATATTTGAGAATTTCGATATTTGCATCCATATATACTTCAGAAAGACGAATATTCGAGGAGTTCCAATTATCGAATCTATTTAGAAAGTTTGAAATCGATTACATATATTCGAAAACTTAATCAACCGAAATATTCGTTATTCGGTAGCATTCGAAAGCTCGGATATTCGAGAAAAAAATCGAAATCCGAACCTATTCTAGAGTTGAATATCCGAAAAGTTTGAAATGCGAATGTATGTACTTATACATATTCTCAATAAGTCGGACAACTGGAAATCAAATATCGACTATACTCAACAAAGTGAAGCGGGTATCCGGAAAGATCAAAATCTTAGCATGCTTTGAAGCCGAATATTCAAAATTTGAATATCGATTATAAAGTTTCGAAAGCCGAATATTTGAAAAACGCGATTTCCAATTTTTCACAGAAAGTGTGAGCTGAATCACATGCATTCGGAAATAAATAATCCGGATCAACCAATATCCAACGGCATTCGTATGACCAGGTATCCGAAAAATCAAAATCTGACTCTATTTTGAAGTCGGATACCCAAGAAGTTTGGAATACGAATGTAATTTTTCAAACATTCGGATATCAGAAAATTGATTATCGATACATTCAAAAAATCTAGTAATTCATAAGATCTTAATCTGAGCACATTCGAATGTCGAATATTCGAAAAGTTTGAAGCCTGGACTCGAAAATTTGGGTATCCGAAAATCGAATATTCGACTATATTTGAAAGCCCGGATATTCGAAAAGATCAGAATCTGACTGTATTATGAGGACGGATATCCGATAAATCCAAAATCCGAATGCATGTACTCGAAGAGTAGGATGTCTGAAAATCGAATATTCGAAAGATCGGATATTCGAAAAATCAAAATGTGACTGTATTTTGAAGACGGTTATCCGATATGTTCGAAATCCGAATTCATGTACACAAAAAGTAAAATATCTGAAAATCACGAATTCAACGATGTTTTAAGAAATAAGTAAGGTGCAGTAAGAGTTCCGATGACAAAAAATGTCGGCCCGAAATGAAATTGTTTTTTTGAACAATGTGGAAATCCGGTTTTAGTAAGTAGGGTACAACTGTGTGGCAGACTATCTGAAAATTGGTTATCGATACATGCGAAAAATCTTGTAATTTAAAAGATCTGAATCTGAGCACATTTCGAATGTCGAATATTCGAAAAGTTTGAAGTATGTACTCGAAAATTCGGGTATCCGAAAATCGAATGCTCTACTTTATTCCAAATTCGGCTAGCAAGATCAGAATCTGACTATATTGTGAAGGGGGATATCCGATAAGTTCGAAATCCGAATGCATGTACTTGTAGAGTAGGATGTCTGGGAATCGAAGATTCGGACGTTCGGATATACGAAAAGATCAAAATCTGACTGTATTATCAAGACGGATATCCGATAAGTTCGAAATCCGAATGCATGTACACAAAAAGTAAGATATCTGAAAATCCCGAATTCGACTATATTTCAAAGCTTAGTTGGTCGAAAAGATCAAAAACCGACCATATTTTGGAGTCGGATATCCGATAAGATCGAAATCCGAATTCATGTGTTCAATAAGTCGGATACCTGAAAATCGAATATTCGAAAAGATCAAAATGTGGCCATATTATGACGACGGATATCCGAAAAGTATAAAATCCAAATGCATGCATTCAAAAAGTCGGATATCTAAAAATCGATTAGTCGAGAGTTCGGATATTCCAGAGGATCAAGAGCTGACTATACTATGAAGACGGATATCCGACAAGTTCAAAACACAAATATAAAAAAATAATATGTACTGTGAAAGTCGGATATCTCAAAATCGAATATTCAGCTATATTCGATACCTCGGATATTCGAAAAGAACAAAATCTGACTGTATTGTGAAGACGGATCTCCGACAAGATCGAAATCAGAATTCATGTATTCAAAAAGTCGGTTATTCAAAATCGAATGTTCGAGAATTCGGATATTCGAAAATATCAAAATCCGACTATATTAAGAAGACGAATATCCGACAAGATAGAAATCCGAATGTATGTATTCAAAAATTCGGACGTCTGAAACTCGAATAGTAGAGAGCTCGGATATTCGAAAAAGTCTAAATGTGACTATATTTTTGAGACGATTATCCGATAAGATCGAGATTCCAATGCATGTATTCGAAAAGTCGGATATCTGAAAATCGAATATTCGACTACAAACGAAACCTCGGATATTGTATTTTATTATATAAAAGATCAAAAAAAAAAGTTTTGAAGTCCACGATATCCAAACAACGAAACTTTTCGCTTATGCGAAAAGCCTGGTATTGGAACACTGGAAATCCGGTTGCACTCGAAAAATCCGTTTTCCGACCGCACTATCCGACTATCGAAAATTCGGATATCCGAAGACTTCAATATCCGACTAAGTACACATTTTCAAAAAGTTGCCTCTCCGTTGGGAAATCCCCGTAATCAAGTGATTTTAATAAGACAGATTTTAACGACTCTGCGAGTCTGAAGATTTGATATACTATGGCCCATAAAAAGTTTAAATAAAAGTCATACTTTACCCTTTTACATATTTCTCACCTAAAAGTTAAAAAACACTATTTTTACAACAACAATCATTAAAATGAAAAAATCACATGAAAAACTCCATCAATGAAATTTAAACCTTTCCTTCCCAAAGAATACTCAATTTCCTTACCTCATAGTCCGTATAGAGTACATTTGCCATCGTTGTACCCTAGGGGTTGAGTGACGGATAGACTAGTCGCAGCAATATTAGGCCGATTTATTCCGGGTAAATAATCGCAGGAAGCGTCTCTAATTGATATCCGTCCCAGCTAGAGGACGATCAACCAATTGCCGACTAAAGAACCTCAGAAGCCGAGTTCAGAGGCGCATAATCCATTCGGGATGAAACAATATGTTGCCCATACTTGCATCAGACTCCGCCCCCATTTGGAGGAGGCGGCGCTACTCAGGAGACATGTGAGGACACTGACTGTGAGGTGACCATAATTACGTCTGAATACGCTCATCGAAGGACATCAAAACGAGAAAAATAAGAGATTTTCATAGAAAAGCAGGAATCGGAAATGGAGACGTCTGACGGGAAGGTACAATACCAGCGCTAAGTTTTGTAAAAACGGGGAGCATTTGCCAAACTTGGCGAAAAAGCGTCCGATGCATGCAACTTTTTTGAACGAAGACGTTTTCGGATTCTGAAAACGCTATCATATTCATAGCTCGAATTCCTACATATAAATGTGCCACGTGAACCAAAGTGATATAAAATCGCTTTGTTTTCGAGTAAAATTGTTTTGGCTGTGGTCGTTTCACAAAAACGTCGCGCACGGCTAAATGCGGGAAAACTTTGAGTAGTAACTGTACAATTAGTAGAAGAGCAATCTCTATTTTTCTTCGTGAATCAGATGAAAGTGAGGCTCCCTCGAGATCTGTGCAGATTGAATTTTGGAAAACCTTCATTAAACACGCTAAGAAGTTTCCTGAAAAGTTGGACTTCTGTTGCGAAAGTCGCACACCGATAAATGAAAGATTTCGAAAACTCAATCTGCAAAGATCTCGAGAGAGCCCCACTTTCATCTGATGCACGGGGAATTATTATGAAGGAATTTGTACTGTGAATATCAAAGCTTTTTCAGAATCCAAAAACGTCTTCGTTCAAAAACGTTACATGCATCGGACGATTTTTTGCCAAGTTTGGAAAAGGCTTCCCGTTTTTAAAAAAATTAGCGCGGGTATTGTGGCTATATCGCACACACTTTTTCCGTCAGAGCCGCGTCGGAGCACAATGCACTTATGAGTTCGATTTCGGAGACAATGGCGATTCCGAGCGTAAAGCGTTTTGCTAAATTCAAGCTTCTTCTCTAAGAATTTTGGCCGCGAAATAGCCGGGAAATAGCTCACCAGGCTCTGCAGCGGCTCTTGGTGGGCCATTTCCCGGCTATGTCGCGACTATTTCTCGGCTTTTCACGGAACGGACAAGAAGTAGCCGAGAAATAGCCAAGGTATAACCGAGAAATACTGAGAAGCAAACAAAAATAACGTAGACGCAACCGTCGCCGGCTCGCCGAGCCACCATCTGGGGCCGCCAGCGCTTGGGCGGGGCCTCCAGAGGCTGAACGAGGTCCAAGTACCTCAAACTTGGGTAATTGAACCGAAGGAGGTGCTGACATCTGAATCATGCCTTTGGAATGCTCCGTATATCTACCGGTGAAACAATTATATCTCGGCTACTTCTCGGCTATTTTGCGGCGAGCATTATTTAGCGGCCATTTCTCGGCTATTTCGCGGCTATTTTAAGGCGAGCACTATTTGGCGGCTACTTAGCGGTTATTGCGCGGCAAGCAGGCATTTCGCGGCCAAAACTCTCAGAGTTAACGGTGCAGTTTCCTGAGTTGTCGGGACTAACTTTTCCGGAAAGCATGCTCTCACTAGTTGCAATTTGTATGTTTTGCTTAGTGATGTATCTCATTATTGCTCTCATTGATTGCATACGATTGTCTTAAGCATAGTGATAAACCAAATCAATTCATTGATGCGAGGCATTTCAAACGGGTTTTTTGTCTAAAAGTTGAGGGTTTCGTGAAGCCTTTTCACTATTATCTTGTATCTCAAGGCATTGCCTGCGACAAAACCTGCAAAAATAAGACACGTCTTTGAGCGCATGCGATGCTTTTAATAACAGCGTTTCGGTACGAAGGAGATCTCTGCTCCAACTTTGATTATTATTTTCAGATACTGCGACTGAAATAATGGCGGAGTAAGTCTTTGTGGTTTGATACCTCGAGTTGTGGTTTCACAACAACATTTTCTCGATTAACACACCGTTTCATAACCATAAGAACACTTTCTGTTAACCAATGTCCGTTGTGTGAAACCACGACGAAACGGGACCTTTACACTCAGTTGGGCCACCAGGTTCTCCAACAACATCGAGGTGCTGTTGGGGCCTACTCCCAGCAAGCTTCCAGCGCGGAAAATCAGATATCGCTTAAAGGTCCGACAATTGTCATCTTCATCTCCGAAACCGAAGAAAACCGACGATTATTGGCATATGTTGTCCTCCATTGTCGAAGAGGTTTTCCAAAGGATTGGGGCCGTGCCTGATAGCAGGTCACGTCAGGGTAACAGCTTTAGGCGACCTTAACCTTTCCAGCATTGGCCAGCTAACGTGGATATTAACATTGCCTTGCTGGAAAACACAGCCTTCATTAGCTGGAAGTGTCGGAGTAGAGAGATCGGCTTGTAGAGTTACCAGAAGATCAGTTAAGTCCACATTTACACTTCTAGCTCAAGAGGACAGTGCATTCCAGCAAGGCGAAGCCACAATCCATGTTAGCCGACCAACGCCGGAAAGCTTGAGGTCGCGTAAAGTTGTTTTCCTATCATGGTATACTCTCAGACTTGGTCCCAATCCCGTGCTCGTGAAAACCCTTTCCGACAGGGTTGCGAGAAAAAATTATGCCAATAGTCATCGGTTTTCTTAGGTTTTGGAGACGAGGAAGGCAACTGAGGACGCTTGAAGCGGTATCTGATTTTTTTTTTCACTAGAAACCTTGCTGGGAGTAAGTCTCAACAACACCTGGATACTGTTGGTGAACATGAAGGACCAATGCGCTGTAGAGGTTCCATGTTGCCTTGGCTTCATACCACGACAATCGAATTACAGTGAGTGACCTTATGGTTATAAAACGTTGTGTTGTAATGTATTGTTCATCGGGATAGTAAGCAGCATAAACTAAGAAATCCCAAGAGTGTGAATGAACATCCGATATGAAAAACCATGAAAGCAATTAGAGCAAATATGAAAAGAATATGAACTGGAAAGGACAGCATAGTCAATCAGGGCAGAAGTAGGGTCACTTGGTAGTAAATAGCATTGGCCGGCCAACACTGCAAGCGGCTGGATAATAGATGAGGCTCTGGATACCGTTTTAAATGGTCCCTCAACCCCACAAAGGCCCACATGTCGATCACCAGAGGCCTAGAATCAAGCGAAAAGAACAAAATCCGCACGACACGCTGATAGGTGTTGACTTGACTTACTCAGAGAGTCGGGGGGTCCTATTAGGCCACGATAGGCTTTCTATTCGGGTACCTAGTCGAGTTGAAAGGAACTTTTGCAGAAGCACATGCTGCTCGCAGGAGCACGTGGCCTGTTCGATAGGACTACGTGGCGCAGAGAGACAAAATCTTTGCTACACCCCCATTCCCCACGCGGCAGCACGTGGCCTGTTCGATAGCACTACGTGGCGCAGCGAGGCAAAACTTTTGCCGCACCCTATATACCACGCTAAAGCACGTGGCCTCTTCGATATGAGCACGTGGCGCTGGGGGCGGGCTCCCACACCTTCGATGGGAGCGGGTCTCCCCCAACAAGGATACGGTGCAAGTCACGGACCGCAGTAGATGATCACCCCCACAGCAGTCCGCGACAGGAACATCACCTTCGCCACGGTCGACAGCGAGGGAGCTCCCCTCGCCTAGGACCGTAGGGGAGACCCCTTAGCGGTTCAAAAATCGTCCAGAAAGTGACGCGTAGTCACCTTCGAGAAGCGGCCCGAAAAGCGCACTGCGCTCTCTTTGGGATCGAGCCCCTTATATACGTGCTGTGCGGCTGACATGCGCCGGGTCAGTTCTGAAGCGATCGATCAACGTGTTCAATCATAGGCATTGTGGCTCGTTCGTCGTCCAAACTCATCGTAGTCGAATCGAAAGCGTATCGTGGCCGAGTGGAACGGCTATGATTGGCGCCACGTGCTTCTCACTTGGACGACGATTAGGCCACGTGGCACAAGGAAATTACGTGGCCATATCGTCGTCCAACCGCTTTGTAGTCGAGTCGAAAGCCAATCGTGGCCGAATAGAACCCCCCGACTCCCTGAGTACTTGACTTAATCAGTTTGGTTTCGCCTGACACGGTCATTCCGCATCTTTACCGAGGTGTGCCGTCCTAGTGGTCAGCCGTGTCCATTTTTCACGGTCTTCAGCCACAATTTGAACACATTCGTCCAGAACTTTCGCCTACGTCTAGGTGGCCGTTTCCAGATAGGATTTTGAAGCATTCTCAAAGCGTGTTGTACGAGACGATCCGGCGTTCTTCTCACTATATGCCCGAGCAGTCGAAGTCGACTTTCCATTGCCGCTTGAGATGGCGTTGGGAGATTATGGTAATCGATGAAATGTTGCGAAACTACAAATCGACGTATCCAACCACAAACAAGTCCGCCATTATTTCAGTCGTAGAATCCGAAAATAATAAAAAAAGTTGGTTTGGAGTTCTCATAGGTTGGTAATAAGTTCATTCGGTTTCTTTTTCAGAGCTTTATTCAAATGCTTTTTTTGTTTGTTCAGCAAAGCGTTAGCATTCATTAGAAAGTGTTTTTTCTGCCCTACAAAACCATGTTATTTGCTTTCTCGTACAGTTTTATTTTTCCTATTTCTCAAGCTTGGAAATGGAATGCCCTTCAAATCGCTGCTCAACACCTCACGCGCCATTGAGCAACACGCGGTCATAAACAGTGCTTTTTGTATCCATTGGTCGCGGGAGATGAGCAACGGTGTCTGTACGTCAATACACTACAAAGAAAGGTGTGGGTGGCTCTAGGAGACAAGCCAAAGCCGAGAGTCAAGCATGATCTCCTACCGAAAAAAACCATGAACTGCGTTTGGTGGGTCGGGGAAGGCACGATACACTGGGAAATACTTGCAAGGGATGCAGTGGTCAACAAGGAGCTCCACATTGCCCAACTGTGCCTCGTAGATGAGGCTATGCAAATGAAAATACCTGACCGACAAGGCCAAGTCATCTTGCTCAACGACAACGCCAGACTCCATGTTGCACAAGACGTCAAAACCGCGCTCCAGAAGCTCGAATGGGAGGTTCTTCAGCATACACCGCACTCTCCGGACCTTGTGCCAACCGAAAATTTCAAATTAAATGGGGGCGGGTGTTTTCGACGGCAAAGTTAACCTCAAAAATTTCCTCAACAACTTCTTAGGCACCAGACCGGGCGATTTTTGGCGGAACGGCATCAAAATTTGGTCGGGAGGTGGGTGGAGTTCGTAAACAGTAGCGTCGAATACATAATTGATCAATTTATTGTGATAAAAATTGTTTTCTGTTCAGGTGAAGCTTTTCGAAAAAAACCAAACGAACTTGTTCCCCAACCCAATACTTTGCCCGGAAACACTATTTTTAGGGGGTGATCTTATGATTATGAAACGCAGTGTTGTTATTTTTTCCTTGTTAATCTTGTTGTTGCTGGTCTGGCCCTGAAGAGCCTTGGAGCAGCTATGTCATTTCTTAATTCCAGTACCGCTTTAGCGGTTGTACTACTTCCTCCCAAACAATACGTGAAGCACGCATCACATCTCTACCGCAAACGGAGTGCCCTGCTTTCTATTACACGAAGAAGTCACATTACGGCGGCTTTTATGTAAACCCTATTGTGAGTGACTTTTACCTTGGACTTTATCTGTTCATTGCTAAACGCCGTCGCAGTCACACACATACGTTTTTTTTCCACAGCGACTCAACCTCTCACCTTTTATCATCTATTACGAACATGGTTGCGCCTGTATCCACATGCAGCTTTCGCAAATCGGCAGTCCATTCATTTCTATTTTCCAATTTTTCGGCGCTTCCACCTGTGGTCTAATCAATTCGAGCTAGTCTTCGCCTGGTGAGTGGTCGGTTCCTTTTCTAACGTTTACTTTATCTTGTTGTTTGTGGCCCACACTCTTTAGCATGGCGTTCTGCAGACGACATGCACTTGCCGTAACTCTACAAACTCGACCAAACCGTCGAGCGAACCTGTGGCCCCTGATGATCGGCTTGTATAGTCACAGTCAAAGCCGAGTCAACTATCAACTCCCTCAGCGTAAACGCCGACAGGTTCTACGACAGTTAACATCAGTTTTTTCCTTGAGTTGCATCTCTATATCCGTCGCACGGCAAGAACTATCAAGAAGTGCTCTACTTCTACTCAGTCAATTGTGGGCCACACCTACCACTGAAAAAACAAAGAGCCTCTGAAGACGAGGGTGACGTCGAAACGTCAGGCGTCGTAAAAAAGTTCCACCATCACAACTCTGAACCAAATATGGGTATTGAAAAGCAGAGTAAATGAAAAACCGAAGTTCCAAAAAGGAAGAAGTTGTGAACTACTATCAAGAGTCTTCACATACCAGTGGACCTAGCTCAAGATTCTGTTTCCGGGCTACCCCCTGCAGCTTCTGAATGCTGCTTATGGATAACCCTTCTTTTTACACACCTTGCAATACGCCTTCTCTTTCCTGAAACAAGCGTGTCTGGCATAACCACATAAACCAAACAACTTATTTCTTACTCAAGCTAAGCTATTGCTCAGTTTCGTTATTGCTCGTTGATGGTTTCCGTGAAAGACCGGTTCTGTGTCGATTACTAACCTTTCGCCTTGTCTATCTTGTCCAGTTCGAAGCTGCTGCCGAGGTTTTTCCTCAAGATTAGGTGAGGTCGCACTAAAGATTTAGCACGCCTCGGCTTGCTCTAAAGTCTATTCGCAAACGAGCTTCTGTTGAGACTGTCGCACCAGCTATCCGAAGATCGTTAAGTGCGACGAACCCGAGAAGGCAGCGGATGGAGCCGTGAAGATCACCACTGAAATAAGCGCTAGCGATCTCCACTATAGCGTCAAAGTCAGCGAGGGAATCGCGATATAAGAAGATTGTCTTCCTCTAAGAGCCGGTCATGACAAGAAGGCGAGAAAGAAGCCACCAGCAGTTCAACAGTGGTGCCGATGTTATGAGGAGCACTGGGAATACGAAATCCCACCCCCGGGGCAAGTCGTAGATATGTACTGCATTTCCCATGCAAGTAAAGATCTGTAGGTGTGCTGCGATATTGACGGAAGGATTTGACACTCATAGTTTAAAACAAAGATGGTGGAAATTAAACTCAGAGAAGAGTGGAAACTGAAAGGTTAAAATGACTACATTGGAAGTCTGAAGCTGACAAGAAAGTAATTCGAAGCTATTCCTCTTGAGATCAAGATGTGACCTTAAAACGACTGCTGTGTGGTCATGAGATTCAAATGTTACTAATTGCTCCTGAACGCGGCTGAGAATTCAAATGTTATCGTTCGCGCCTGACCGCAGCATGGTACCGTAGCGTCCAAGGTTACAGAATTTGGGCCCAAAATCTGTTCTCTTTGAATAAAATTTCCTTGATTCCATATTTTTTCGTATATCTCATTGTCTCTATATTGCAGATCTGTGAATTTGATAATTTAGATGCGTCGTTTACGGTGTATTTATATAAATAAATGGATAAAATACAGCTGGCCACTGTTTCCTATTCATCGACGGATGGAAGCCCTTCGTCATATTCTTCTACCACAACTAATATTTCACAATAAACTTTTCCATTCGATATCATGTCATGCATCCCAGTCTTGTCTTCTTAACCTCACAGTAACCAACGCTCCGACGATTTCATAAATAATTCAGCTGAATGGACGAGATCCAAGTCTATAGTATATATTACACTTGGGCGAACTGATTTCTTTCGAATGAAAAATCCTTCGAATGAATTAAAAATAAACCTTTCCGACTGATTGACTTCTCCACTCATCCGGAAATCGCGTATTTCGAATGATCGATTTTTTAATAAGTAGTTCACGCGACCTGAGCGGTACTCGATGACGTGACAGTCTAAGGCCTCTTTCAGAGTTCGATCGCTCTGCGACGCGACCGAATGAAAACGCTGTGTATCGATCTGGTCGCGTCGCGCGATCTGGGCCCGTAGTAAACCCCCAGTGCGCTGAGATGAGCTCACTGCATGCGGTCACCTTGTGCAGGGAGGCATGGCCGCATCAATCGAACCGTCACACGGTTAGCGATGGCTGGTCTCCCTGCGGGTGGAAATAGTGGCCACACGGCTGGCTCGACGCACTGGTGGTGCGAAGAGGGTCACCTCAGCGCCTGCTGGCAGGTGTTGAGGCAAGGAGAAATAGCACAGGTTGCGCGAAGACGCAGAGCGACGGTCATTTGAACCCCGTGAGTTGCCCCCCTTGCAACTTACGGTTCTCGCATGACGGTCCTCGCACTCCGCAGGTTTGCGTTCCACATTCTCGTACAGTAAGCCGAAATCAACGGCCAAAACCAATTCATGCTGAGTGGGTGGATCTTCTGCGAGCGCAAAACAGCTGATAGCAGCCGTATTTTTTCAATATCAGTCTAGTAATTCATTCCAATAGTGCAAAGATGAGTTCTCTAGCATAAGAAATTGTTCTTATAACTATTTTGGTGTTTTCGTACCCATGCGTGGGACTGTACTTGATGTGGGGAGGGTTCCTTTGTTTTTTTTCATTTTTTTCCGGTAAACAGTTACTAGGGTTGTTTTTGCACTGTGTGATGGACACTGTGGAACGTTATCCGTTCTGCAGTTTTCTGTTGCTTGTTCAACTCCTTTTATTATAGCAGATCGATTTATAGAGCTGTGAGGGCGTTGAAATATTCGGGTTTTCATTTTTCGGCCTATTTAAAAACACGAAATTCGAATATTTAGCAAAAAAAGAAAATCATCCAAGAGTACTCTTGATTTAATTATAATTCATTCGAAAATTCGTTCGGTCACTGTAATAAAATATTCGAGTATTCGATTTGAATAGAGGTCAGGTTTTCGACATTATTAATTTGAAAAAATTCAGAGGTCTTGTATGATGAATGTATGCAATTGGATTGTTTTATGAGGTCTCATTCGAAAAAGTTATTCTATCTTAATATTTATGTTTTCTTGCTGATCCTTGCTTAGCAGGGCTGCTGCCGCGGCTTGCTTGTTATATGGGGTACTAAAATTCCCTTAGTTGGCAAAACTTGTTTCTCCCAGGTAGACTTTTTTTCAGTTCAAGTGAACTCCTGTTTTCGATTATCACAGCGCCGAGCGGTGGCTTTTTCGTCAGAACCTCCTTAGCACTAGTTGTATTTCACTGGTGATAATCGAATATTTCACTGGTGATATTTCTGCTGGTGATAATCGAAATCCACAGTTCACTAGGGGTTTTCGAGTTTCTAACGATATGCTCCTCAAACTCTAAACGGCCCAAATTACGTGACTGGATGAAATTTTAATAAGCCACACAATACCTGCACCGTTTCTCACTAAGTATTAAAGTACTAGCATAATAAATTATGCAAAAACATTCCCCGTAGCGAAGATAGAAAATTCCACATGTCGTTCATTGCCCTCTGCTCCATCTAACACATTTATTGCACAGTCAAGCACTCCTTCGTAAAAGGCATGCATTACAATTTATTTGCAGAATATCCGACTTGACGAGAATCGAACTTGAGACACGCGCGCCAAAGCCCTCGTCGGTAACCACTTGGCCATGCGTCGCATACCCTAACCCTCATGTCCACTCCTTGTGACCACTGGCCTTTCTCATTGAGTGAAGGTCTCTCGCGTGCCATTGATCGCTCATCACTGTATCAGCCGATTGCACGGGGCCGATGAGGCACCTCAGCGCACAGCCGTCTTGTCATCTCAGCGCGGAAGGGGGGTTTACTACGGGCCCTGGTCGCCGGCCTTTCAGACAAGATCGTAGGAAAAGTCGCCCAATCGCGCGATTGGGCGCCTGAGATGGTCAGGTCGCGTCGCCATGCAGTGCACGGCGACGCGACCGATCGCGGCGATCGTTTCATATGTCCTCGTTCAAATTCCTCTTTTTTCACGTTGATTCAGGCAAAATAAGTATAAGTATGCAAAACAATCATAATACAAAACAATTATTATCATAAAATGATTATTATGATTAAAAAATCTACGATACACTTGAGGGTGACAATAAAACTAGGATCGAAACCACAATTAACAATGTAGCTCAATGGTATAAACGAAACCTTCTCCCTCTTTCCACTCAAAAAAAAGCCAAGTACTAGACCTGGGTAGAACTACTAATCCGGAAGGCGGGTATAATATCAATGGTTCAATACTCCCTCATGTTAACCTAGTTAAAGATTTAGGGTTTCTTGTCGATTCGAAATTGAATTTTGATAAGCATTTGGATAGTATAGTTGCAAAAGCTGAACAGAAACTTTTCCTTCTGTTCAAATCGCTGAAAACTAAAGGTCCATTGCTTTTGGTCACAGCCTATGAAATTTACGTTCGATCTGTTCTTGAATATGGTACCTGTATCTACTTTCCTCATTAAAAAACCTGCGTTGCCAAACTAGAAAGAGTGCAAAACAACTTCACAAGGAAAGTCTTCATAAGGTCTCTTGGCTTCACGTATAGGAGTATTCCCCGTGGCATAGTGAGGAATCGCATGCTTAGTTCGGATACTTTACATTACAGACGCAAGAGAAATGATTTAATTTTGGTATATAATATTATAACTGGAAGACTGGGTCTCAAAGCTCATTCATTTTTCAAACTGGTTGAATCAAATACTAGGGGAGAAAGGTTCAATGCTGAATTCCGTCAGCCGCGCACCTCTTTGTGACGCAGCTTCTTCACCTTTAGAGCTGGCATGGAATACTTGAAGATGAGTCATACTGTTCAGATACCGATCAACTTCACTAAATTCAAAACACTTGTCAAAAATTACCTTCATTGTCAAGAAAGGATCTATCAATCGTTTTAAGCTTTTTCCTTTCGAAACTTGTTTTTTTAAGTTCCTCGATGTTTTCGTTGTTTTTCTGCCCTTACTATGTTTCTACACGTCTGCAAGGGCGTGTAATAAAGTTAAAGTTAAATGGCAAAGCACAATGCACCTTTTTATCATAAATGAGTAGCCAATTGCGCGACACCGCGAACATGAAACAGGCGTCGATTAGAATGTGCACGTAAAAGTGCGTGGTCACCAACTTCCGCGATTGGGCATTCACACTTCCAAAATCTGCGATTTCCACGGCGACGCGACGGTCGCGTCGCCGTGCCCACGATCGCGTCGCAGAGCGATCGAACTCTGAAAGAGGCCTAAAGCCCCATTCATTGCTGGTCGTTTCGACTAGTCGCGTCACTGCCAACAGTTACAAAACCGGTCGCGTCAAAAGATCTTGCACTGAGTCGCGAGGGGTTGGGACAGTTTGCAATTTCAGTTCCGATCGCGGAGCGACTGGGGTATTTCATAACTGGTTGAAGCGACCTGCTTGATTTTGTCAAGTCGCTTCGACTAGTTGCGTCGCTTCCATGATGGAAGCGATTCGTCTAGTCGAAGCGGCTAGTCCGTAATCTTTCGACGAGACGTAGGGTATTCGGCGCCGAACTGCAGATTCCACACTAGATCACGCGGCGTTGTCCGCGAATCTCCGTCATGTTTCACGCGGAATTGCGTCCCCACGAGCGATTACGAATCGCTCGACGATTTGAAATCGCTGGACAGAGCGATTTCAAATCGCTTCGTCCAGCGAATTCGGATCGCGGCAGCATTGTTGGTCGCTTCGACTTCAAGTCGAATGAACTATGAATGGGGCTTAATAAAGCCTTTGGTTCTCAGAAAAGCTCTCCTAGTAACTTCTCAGCAAATTTTCAAATTTAGAAAGCAAAAAGAGTAGCTGAGGCAGAGTAGATTCAGAAGGCTTGACATGGGAAAGTTATTTGCGATTTAGGGAAACGATTGATTGAAAAGCAAAAAATCAATGATTCTGGGGGCTGGCTTTATGTAGGATCTAGCGGTTACTGTTCAGCGGGAAGCGGTGGGGAAGTAAACCCTGAAAAAAAAACGAAAAATTGGGGGGGGGGGAGCGCATGAAAATGTTTGTTCGAAAAAATGGGGTATGCTTTCGATAGGACTTGGAACTTCTGAAGGCAGCTTTTGAAAGGGATCTCACCTAGAAGGCCGGTTGAAACAGACCGTTGTTTCATACTTCGAAGAGGCTACAATACCGCTCATAACCTGTGTCTCAAAACGCGTCGGCGACGCGAAAGCGCGTCAGAAACGTCGTTCCCGTTCAGAGTGAACGATTTCAGAATCTGAGGATACCATTCGATTCGTGTCGTCGCGCTAATTCCAAAAATGTATTCAGGTTGGAGAAAAAACAAAGTTTAGACCTAGTTATGACCTACTTTCCCAGAAAAGAGCCAAAATCTCTCAAAGTAGATGTTTTCAAAAATTTAAAACGTCAATGCAATCGTATTTTCATGCTGATTTCAAAAATGTATGCATAGTCAAGATCGGTCCGATTTTTGACCTACTTTCAACTTTTTTCAAATTCAATGAATTCAAACTTTTCAAAGCGGCTATTATTGAAATATAATAGCACCATTCAATTCGCAGCGTCTTTCCAATACAAAAAGTCTGTTAAATGCGGAATAAACTTAATGTCAGGCCTTATTATCGTCTATTTACGACTGAGCTTTCTGATGACCTCGCTAATTACCTTCCAAACTGGCGCTGACTACAAAAAGTGCAATACTGGGCAACTATGCTGGAGACAACCGTGACAGTTCGCACCTTTACCTGTAGTCATTAATAACATATGCATTTGACACAGTTTCGAATGCAATTCAAAACTTCTCGAAGGCTGTTTTTGTCTTCTGCTCCTCATGATGACTCCGTTTACAGCGGACTCAAGTGTTTAAAAAATTGCACAAATCGACTAAAGACATCGAGAAGAACACAGTGATCAATTTTTTTATGTTTTTAGGGAAGGTTTCGTCATTCTCCATTTGCTGTACGTCCCCCTTTCCTGTCGAAGACCAAATCTGTGAAAAATTACGAAGTTTCCCCACGCCCCCCTAGGTGATGGCTTTCCGGCACTTCCGGAGGAAAAAAGAAAAAGTGTAGCTTTCATTGTTTTCGTATTTTTGTATTTGCCAATACTTCTCTTACACTACTTACGAGCCTCAGAGAGTGCTAGTTTAGCTTCTACCAAAAACGCTTTTCGGGAATTTCCTTTTTTGGACAACATTTTCATTTTCACGCCTTCCCCTGATTTATAATTTTTTTTGAGAAATTTCGCGACCTTCTAGTTGGACTCTCGGGCAATAATTGCTTGACACTGCAAGAAGGACGTCAAAATTTTCAAAATCTCCTGAGAAAAAAAAAACAAGGGGGACGCAGCTTCGTCGAGGCACGGGACAACGTTCTTCCCGACCCTGGGGCGGCATGCACGTTATACTTGTTCCAGATGGAATTTATTTCGAATATCCGACTTTTCGACTATAGTCGGATATTGCACATTTTCGAATATTCGACTTTTCGACTGCAGTCGGATATCACACCTTTTCGAATATTCGACTTTTCGACTGTAGTCGGATATCACCCTTTTTCGAATATTCGACTTTTCGACTGTAGTCGGATATCGCCCTTTTTCGAATATTCGACTTTTCGACTGTAGTCGGATATCGCACTTTTTCGAATATTCGACTTTTCGACTGTAGTCGGATATCGCACTTTTTCGAATATTCGACTTTTCGAATAAAAAGTCGACTTTTTTATCTGACTGAAATAGTCGGATATTCGTCCGATTATTCGATTCGGAACATGTAAACTATGCAGTATACTTGTTCCAGATGGAATTTATTTCGAATATCCGACTTTTCGACTACAGTCGGATATTGCACATTTTCGAATATTCGACTTTTCGACTGTAGTCGGATATCACCCTTTTTCGAATATTCGACTTTTCGACTGTAGTCGGATATCGCCCTTTTTCGAATATTCGACTTTTCGACTGTAGTCGAATATCGCACTTTTTCGAATATTCGACTTTTCGACTGTAGTCGGATATCACACCTTTTCGAATATTCGACTTTTCGACTGTAGTCGGATATCGCACTTTTTCGAATATTCGACTTTTCGAATAAAAAGTCGACTTTTTTATCCGACTGAAATAGTCGTATATTCGTCCGATTATTCGATTCGGAACATGTAAACTATGCAGTATACTTGTTCCAGATGGAATTTATTTCGAATATCCGACTTTTCGACTATAGTCGGATATTGCACATTTTCGAATATTCGACTTTTCGACTGTAGTCGGATATCACACCTTTTCGAATATTCGACTTTTCGACTGTAGTCGGATATCACCCTTTTTCGAATATTCGACTTTTCGACTGTAGTCGGATATCGCCCTTTTTCGAATATTCGACTTTTCGACTGTAGTCGGATATCGCACTTTTTCGAATATTCGACTTTTCGACTGTAGTCGGATATCGCACCTTTTCGAATAACCGACTTGTCGAATAAAAAGTCGACTTTTTTATCCGACTGAAACAGTCGGATACTCATCCGATTATTCGATTCGGAACAAGTATAATGCACGTACGCGGCTGGTTAGGTAGGGGTTAGGCAGGGTTTGGGGCGTCGGCGCATTTGATGATTGCTGTGCGAGTGCTGGAGATAATCAATAATTGGTGTCACAACGGGGTTGCGGCTGCCCCACCTTCCCAGGTAGGGTTTGCGATGGAACGATTTCTCAGTGCTAGCCTAACCCCTTTCAGCCCTCGCGCTGCTATCATCAAACGCGCCGACGCCCCAAACCCTGCCTAACCCGAACATAACCCGCTGCGTACGTGCATGCCGCCCCTGGCTGGCTCTGATTTGGTGGGGGGTATACTTATGTCGAGTCAAGTCATCGAGTCTTGGTATCGACTGAAACAGTCGACATCGAGTCATTCGACTATTCGATTATTCAAGATTTAAAAAAAAAACCGAATTAGTCGAAAACTCGATTATTCGAAATTCCTGAAAATCGAGTTAGTCGAAAACTCGATTATTCGAAATTTCCAAAAATCGACTTAGTCGAAAACTCGATTAATCGAAAAAATTTCCGTGTCGCCGAAGTATAGTGGGGGGGGTTACACAAATTGCGCACAGGTCACATGCAAAGCTGAAAAATGTCTGCATGGAGGAACTGAGTTTAGAACATCTTTCTCGGAAACTAGGACCTTTTTTGTACTTTGCTGGAAGCACCAAGTGCCCCCAGTTCTAAGCTTTGTCGACTACAAAAATACCAAATAAAAACATAAATTTATAAATAATTTTTTTCCAAAAAAAAAAACACATGCAAAATTTCTGCGGCGTTTGCATTCATATTATTGTCCACGCTTTTTGTTATGGCATATCGCAGCAACTGTGGGAAAAAGATGAATAAATAATTGAGAATAGCTCCCGTCCATTAGCGTCTCAATGTTACAACGAAGAAATAGAGAGCCTAATGGTAGATGGTAGATGAATTCTGGGTTTTATGTCATTTCGTCTAGGGTTCATCAGAAGAATAGAAGTTCTTCAAGTAATGACTGCGTTTCCGGCAACTGATTCATTTCATCTGAACCTCGAAGGTTTTCGAAACCAGAAATGAGCTGATATTTTTCTAAATTCTAGAAATCGAAAAACTGATAAATATTGAAAAAAGCGGTTCTTTGTTGGTCCCGAAGTCTGAAGGGATGTTCAGAAACACATAGATACAGGAACAAGAAAGTAGACTCCTATAAGGCAGTTTCTTGGGATAAGGAACCGCTCGTCAAATGGTACGCTAAACGCGATAGATTGGGATGTGAACAGGTGGTCAATAGGCAGAGCTTCCGGGACAACAAAGAGGTCTTTCGCGTCAAGTCGCGATTAGTCTTACTTTCCTTCAAGCAGGAACGAATCCAGAGGTTCACAGGAATCGGCCTACAAATAACCCAGAAAATTATAGTTTTAGTGATTCCAAGCCAGTATTTCTCTACACTCTCCATTCTTTCAATACATAGTAATACCTAGTAAATGCACCCGTCCTAGGATTCAATTGAGAAGTGATAGTCTGTCTACGTAGTAGTCAATTACTTTTGATAAAAACTTTACTACTTACTACTTTTGAGCTTTTGATAGAGTGAATCATCAAAAATTACTGTCCAAGCTATACGGAATGGGTGTCCGAGGGAATTTACTAAACTGGATTTGTTCCTACTTGAAGGATAGATATATGTGTGTTAAGGTAGGAGATGCATTCTCAAAACGTTATTTTTGCTCTAGCGGAGTACCTCAGTGAGGCGTGTTAGCACCTTTGCTATTTCTGGCCTACACCCACGAGTTGCCGGCTTTGTTGGCTACACATCAGAAGATTAAAATACAAATGTATGCAGATGACATTAAAATATACGCAAGTTACGATGATGAAAGCCATAGTGATGTCTACCAAGTGTTATTCCGTTCCATCTCTAAAATGATGGAGTGGGCTGCAACATGGCAGATACCTGTAAACCTCGCGAAGGCATCAGTCCTGCATTTAGGCGGCGATCAAATCATGGACTACAAGTATGGGGACCTTGTTTTGGAAAGTACGCTGAATATACGTGATTTGCGGGTCCACATCACCTCCGAGTTGGATTTCGCTCCTCATATTGACATCATTGTTGAAAAAAAGGCATTTGCTGGTCTCTTTAAAATCTGTAGGAATATCCAGTGTAATGATTCCTCAATACTGTTGAAACTCTACGAAGCTTATATTCTTCCGAACTTGGAGTATAGCTCACAGGTTTGGAGTCCATTTTCTAAAAATTAAGTTTTAAGCTAGAGAAGGTTCAACAAGTTTTCACAAAAAATGTGTTCTACAGATGTATACCTGATCTCAATTACCCATTTTCTTTACCCAACTATGAGGAACGTTTGAGACACTTGAACCTACAAAGTCTTTTCTGTCGACTTGTTTACAGTGACCTCATATTTTGCTTCAAGTTATTCAGAGGCTAGCTAAAGCTAAGGGCTGGAAGACACTGGACTTTCGAGCCTTGTCGAGGGAGAACTCGCACAATTGCACTACAATGTCCTAAGGCTACAAAAAAGTAGCACTCGATAATCATCAATTCTCTTTTCTACCGTGGTGCCAAGTGGTTGCAAATGCTCCCATCTGACATAACGGATACTGTTAACATCTTCAGGAATCGTCTCAAGAAAATCATATTGGTTTCAATTTTACGAATGACGGATTGATGATTCTTGAGATACAGATTAATCGAATAATCCCGGAGATGAACACGAACTTGTACAATATAATGCTCGATGCGTTATATTCTATGCCTAGTTGAACTCTCCCAGTACCACAGTTGCGTGGAATAAATACTGCACAATCATGGTGAGAGATCTTCTCGTCCCCGTGAAGAAGCATGGTGTTTTTGGAATGTCTTTCGCGAATGCTACGGTGGCTGGGGGCGCACAGTGAGGCCCCGGCCTGTTTTCCACTACGCCAGCCGCTTGGAGGCGGGGCATGCCCGCGCCAGCCGCGGTGCCCCGCCCCCTTCCTCCGCGCTGCCTACATAAGGCGGCTGTCCTCGGTTCAATGGACTACCCGGCGCCGGATGGCGTTGGCTTACAGTACGCATTGGTACTGCACTGCTTCGGCAGTGATGATCCCGGAACCGTGGGCTCCGTCCCCTGCAGCCTTGGCTGCTGAGGAAGCCGACATCTGGGCGCCAGCTCGGCCTAGACTGAGCGGCCTGGAGGTTGGCGCAGGCCCGACGGCTTCTGGCATTAGTCACCGCTAGGGATGTGCGGTTGACTAGTGGGGAAGGTGCGATAATACGCCACCACGTACTACGCAATATATATTACGCCGTGGTAGACTACGCTATCTACTACGCGCTGTGGGATGTGAGCCAATTCAACCGTTAACTGTAAGGCAAACCCAGTAAATACCTTTAGGTGTTGGTGCCTTGTGGATAAAGGGTAATAACCTACAACGGTGTACCGGGTATCTGTGTTGGTGTTCATATAGCGCTGCTATATCGGTGTCAATATGGTTGGCTTGTGTTGTTGTGCTACACTGGTACTACGCGGGACTACCCCCCCCATGCAACCCCATACGTGTTGGTTGGGTTACGTGGCTTGCTAGTGCGGCTGTCTCAGGTTAGTGGACAAGGTGATCCCCAGTGAACGCGAGGACTCCGCCTGCTTGAGGGGAGCAGGTTGCGATATACCATTGCGGTAACGGGGCGAGCTGACGGATGCGTAGTAGCCATCGATGCGTCGCAATAGTGAGCCGGAGAACCAGGGATCTAGTGAGATCCTTCTAGGTGTTGGCCACAACGCTATCCAGGGTTGCCATGCCCGTGGGTCGGTCCATGCACGATGCGTTCGCATCATGCTAGGTGACCATAAATCCCATCGTGTTCGCGACAGTGTCCTATTTACTATGCTTGTTTTTGTCAATCTTACCTAGTGTTTTGGTTACTTCTTGCAGACGGTTTTTCACCTCTTGCCCCCTCACGGCTCTGTTTCTAGCGGTATCTACACATTCTCACCCCCTCCTCTCAACAGTGCGTATATGGCTTGAAATAACAGTTTTTACTGCAATCAGGCTTCTCTTGGGATACGCTGTATAGAAGCATGCGTTATGAGCCCATTCCGCTAGTTTCCCAGGTTGACTGTCCTTGGTGTTGGTTCCATGGGGCGGCCAGCGTACCCATGTCCCGAAGCTCCGGCATTCATCCTCTGTTGTGAGATAGCTGGCTGGCATGGGCAGTCAGCTTAGTGGTCATTAAGTTATGGCTGCACCTACTTTTGCTTCTGATTCCCAAAAACAGCATGCATTTCACACATCATCCCACCTTCTACTTCTTACCTGCGCCAAACTGATTTTGCTGCCGGTTACTTAGCGTGTGTGTGTAGGAGTAAGTCAGTGTACCGCCATGAGACGTTTCTATTTTTTTCAATGTTTTTTGTTCCGTTTGTCATGGTTTATTTTATCGCTGTTTAATCTATGTTACCCTATTTTGGCGCGTCCAAGTGAGCGTCTATCAGTAAATAAAGAAATTACACAGAGGTCATCTACACTTTCTCTGAGCAGTATTATCACGATGGGATCAGGAAATATACTCAGAAATTCTCCCTGCACATCATATAAGAAACCATAAACCAATGCACAGCTGAATTTCAATCTCATATTGAAGGTCACCGCACAAACACTATTCTTTTCAGCTAGTGATTCTTGATGACTTAGTTAGAAGTCTGCCTCTCCATGGGCTTATGAGGTTCAGAATCTCCCATAACGAGGGAGAAGATAAACGACCAGACAAGATTCTCGGGACTTTATCTTCACAAAAGAACAATAAATGATAGTAAAACTTTTCAGGGTGCAGTCAAGCCCATGTAAAGTCTATCCGAATGAAAAAGTCAGCCCACGCGGTCGGCGTGCATGTAGCGCGGCCGTCTAGCAAGCAGATTTCGGATCTCTAAACCAGTAAGCACGAATATGGAACGAATGGTAAATAATAACACAGTCAGCTGATTGCAGTCGTGAAAAGGCTGCTTGAAGAATAGCCTTTGAAATGGCTGCTGTTCGACACGCACGCCGACCGCGTTGGAGGACAGTCTCATTCGGACAGACTATACACAACGGCTACGCCTATCGTAGTGACTATTGTGACAGATATAAGCTTATATGCAGTAACAACATACATAGTAGGAATTAGAGCAGCCACAAAAAATACTCTCAAAAAAGGTACAGGAAAAAGGCAAAATAGTACCTCGTCAGTGAAGTTTCCAGCAAATGAACGGGTCATGACGTTGCTGCTCTCAGGTTTTCGATGACTCTGGAAAATTTTCATGTAACAAAAATTTTATTTAACGTACAGTGGCTCAACTCTCATGAGGCCACCTCTTTCGCAAACGGATATCTGCATCGGATATCCTTAAAGAAGATGCAAAGCACAAACAAAGAAAAAAATCCTGTATAGTCCGTGTCAAAACTAAATTCTCATCAACTATCGCTCGCGCGTGGAAGCGATGTCGCTCCCTCTTTTTCCCCGCTCGTTCGCTGTCTCTAACCTTCATACTCATCTCCCGCACGTGAACGTAAAGAACTGGCACCAATGAGGTCATTTTGAAGCAGAGGGTGTCTGCTTGGAAACGAATCAAAGCTGAAGTCTTGAATCCTCTACTGAACGAACCCAGAGAGCAAGTCGCCTTATTCTGTATGTGGGCTCTGTTAATTTTAGATCACCCATATTTTCGTTAATTTTTGCGTTCCCTGAAGATATCCAAGAAGCTAGCTTTGTGCTCGAATGCGGTCGAAGATTCCTCAACCGATTTCGCACTTCATTGGTTTTCAACAAAATCGATAATCGATCGATGTTACCGATTTTCGAAAAGAGTTGGCAATATGTGTACAGAGCAATAGCAGATCTTTTAGGGCACTTATGCTAAAGGCCATAAAACCGCGAATTTCTTCTGGTTTCTACGCGTGCTGGCGCGGAACGGAGGTTAGAGACAGTGAGAGCGCGCATGACAGACAGAGGAAGCAGAATCGCTCGCGCTATTAGTCAGGAGAATCTTGTCATTTTACAGGGGATGCAAGTTTGACCCCTGGACGCCATTAGGGAAACAAAAAATTTGGCACGATTGCAGCTATTCTGAGTACTGACCTGGCCCGGAAATGGATTTCAGCGACATGCTCTCATGTTTTCAATTAGAGGGTCCAAAGGCATCAGCTATGATACGTTCTCAAGCAGACACCATCTATGTCGATAAGACCCCATCGGATCAGTTTTTTCATGGCCACATGCGGGCAGGAGGGACAATTACCGAAGCCGACTGAATGGCGAGTTCTAGTGTGAGAAATAGGAGACTTTCCAGGCTTTTGCTCACCACTTGTTTCAAAAACCATTTTGTGCTGCAAAACTTTGCGCAATTTGGGAGAGAAGATTGATGAGAAGAACGGGCTATACGATGTGATTAGCGACGCCCAAACATATGTAGTCGCGGTAAAACTAGAAAGTTTCACTACCAAATTTAAAAAAGCACCCTGTATGGCACGCGGTCTACAGATCATCGCTGAAAGTTCGAAAAATCGTCCAGTCACAGGATGTACCTAGGGGTTCGATAACCTGCTGGATCGAATGGATATGAAGACATTTGGTACATCACACAGAATCAAGAAATTTGAAGACAGTGTCCACGATGAAAATTGCTCAAAGGCAGCGTTTACGATGATATCCTCATTGACTTTCCACAGTGAAATGATAGGCGAGAAGGATCCTAGGCCCCCAGTGTCGAACGAACGGTAGAAAACGAGCCAGGAGCGGCAAAATAACGGCTGCAAACAAGCGTTTTGGTGCCCCGGACACGCCTGGTGCCCCAGATCCGCCCCTTCGGAATGAACAAATGAAGATTCAGATCACAGGAATGATCAAGTGAAGGAAGTGCTGATAAGTGAGCTGATCGCTTCATTGCACTGATATGTATAATCCTTCTAGCGGTCAATTCCTCCGCGCTCAAAAATCAACGTAAACAAGAGAGGGTCTATTTTGGCTCAAAAACGCGTCTTTCGTGCCCTTTTTGAGCCTGCCTTGCTATATAGGGCACCAGACCTTCCGTAAGCCGTGAAGATATCGGACGTGAAATTTATCGTGCACACTGCCTTTAGGTTTCCCTTAGAAGGCGGAAGGTTCGTGGGTTCATGGCAGCCGCAAAGTCGAAAAATCGATAAAAAAGGTGCTTCAAATAGGATAATATGGCCTTGAAATCAAATGTAGGGCACACTTCCCGACAACCCCTATCCACTGGCCACTGATCAAAGCCAACAGCTGAAAAATCGACTTCAAGGAAAATCCAATACTCAAATGTGGTAAAATTGTTCCAGCCGAGGATTTTGGAGATTAGTTATAATCATCTCAACATTATCAGACAATTTTTGGACCCTAGCCGACTGCCAGTTCGGCTCCTTCTTCCAATCTGCGGGTCGGCTTCTGTTACTGTCCGGGACAAAAAGGAAAATTCACAACAAGGCAAGGTAAAAACCATGGTGATCCTGTAGATAAAGTATATTTGTGCGGGAGAGCGGTCGTCCTTATCACTTATCACGACAGAGATAGATAGGAAGTAGACTCTGTCTCAATCCAAGTGAACTCATGTTTTCGGTTATCACGGCGCTGAGCGGTGACTTTTTTGTCGAAACCTAATTATCACTAGTTATATTTCACCGAGGCCCACCGCTTCGCTGCTGGTGAGAATCGAAGTCAACAGGTCACTAGGGATGTAAGGTCTGTCCGAATGAGACTGTCTGCTCACGCGGTCGGCGTGCGTGTCAAGCGGCCGTCGCGGAGGCACTTTTGAGATCTGTTAATCGATTAGGCTAATTCTTTGACGCGTACTGAATAATATGGCAGTCAGCTGCATGCAGTAGTGGAAAGGCTTGTCTGAAAAATCTATTAGCGATGGCTGCTCGACATGCACGCCGCCGCGTGAGCGGACAGTCTCAATCGGACAGGCTTTACCAGAGCTTAGCAACCGCTTCAAACCTTACTGAATGAAGTGATAAGGGTGGTTAACGATGGTTTTCATCTTGCCCGGTTGTGTATTTTCTTTTTTGTCTGTACGGGCAACTGCTGCTGCTGTCCGGGCTCCTCCACTTCGCCCGAACAGCAACAGCAGTAACCCGGTGGTTGCGAGAACGAGCCGAACTGCCAGGTGGCTCCGAATCCTGTTCCGTGCGGCTCAGGACCAAGAATCGCCTGAGTTGGTCGTAATCTTAAAGCCGACTTTCCAGTTGTTCGCTTTGATCGGTGACCTATATAGAAATTTGAGGCCGTTTAAACTTTTTCAGGCTATTTATTTGCCGTTGTACGGCATTGTTGATACAATTGGCCACTGGCCTTCCTATTTCCAAAGATTATGCCGGAACAATTGTTAACGTGGGCACTTCCTTCAAAGACGAAGTTCAATCTGGAAACGTCTCCCGAGATTTTCCGGTTATCTTTAATGGCAGTGGTCGCGATCAAATATGCTTGTCGTCTTTTTCTCTCCAAATCCTTTCCTGGGTCTCGAGTAGTAGGACCTATAAGAAAAAATCGCGAAAAAACCACTGTTTTGGGCCGAATTTGAAACCTGAACTTTCTTGTCTTTTGATGGTGGACGAGCCCTCTCCACATCATCGGCATCGATGACCTCTTATATCAAGAACATCAGCTAGCTTGAAATTGAATGTCAATCAATGAACCTTCGAATTTATGTGTGTATCTAGTCAAAAAGATTGACTGAAGTGATGCTTTCATTATTCAACCGTTTTATTCGTTAAATTTGCATTTATTTCGTCCTCTGAATGTCGATGATTTTGACTGCTCGGCATGAGACTGCGATCTGTTTCTGTCATCGCTGTGCACGTGTGCACAAACTAGCTTCTTTGGGCCCTAGAAACTCTATTTGTAGACCGTTTTTCACCGCGCTACCTTCATAGTTTTTCAGCTGTTTTTGATCTAAGTTGATTTTTGTAGTTTTTTCGATAACGTTTTTCATCGTGACCACTGCCTTTAAGACGGTCTCACGCTGATTCCAATGATATCCCTGGAATCGTACAAAACCCCCGGGAAACGGAGCAGGGTTGAGCAGGCCGCTGCGCCAATTTTCGGCGGAGCTACGGCCACCCCCTGTTGACCTGAAATGTGGAAAACTTATTACGAGCCCCCGTCTCTCGACAAATAGACGTCAAAATACATTCAACACACCGAGTACATTCAGCACATAGAGTAACCAATGAATAGAAATTTTGAATGAAATCTGATACTTTGCTCTGACTACCGTATACCCACCGTAACCTAGAATTTCATGGCGACCTCTGCAGATACAGCTGTTCTCGCGTTGTAATCTTACTATTAGAGGGCGATTATTACTACCTCATTTTGGCCAAGTGGTTTGGAGAAAACTCCTCCTTCTCCAGAAGCTTTACAAGCCCCTCCCAAATAATCATTATTCGTCTGGAATGTTTCAAAATTTTTATAACCCTCATTTGTGCCGAGTCGAAACCCTGCTCAACTCTGGAACGGACTTATGACCCTTCAGAAATGGCCCGAAATTGAGCGGCAAAAGAATGGTGGACGAGTTGTCTCGCCACTGCTGGGTTCGAAAGGCCGTCGAAGGGGGCATTGTGAAGTAGCCTTTTTTGCTGTGGGATGGCCAGTGTGGCTTTTTTTCATATCTCACCCAGTCCGAGAAATTGAGAGCTCGCCCTTAGCAGGTGTTATATGGTAAGTGTCGCAAAAGCGCTATGCTATCGTTCCTTAAAGGCAGTGTTTGCGATCAAATATGCTTGTCGTCTTTTTCTCTCTAAACCCTTCTCTGGGTCTCGAGTAGTAGGACCTATGAGAGAAAATCGCGAAAAAACCACTGTTTTGGGCCAAATTTGAAGCCTTAACTTTCTTGTCTTTTGATGGTGGACGAGCCCACTCCACATCATCGGCATCGATGACCTCTTATATCAAGAACATCAGCTGGCTTGAAATTGAATTTCAATCAATGAACCTTCGAATTTATGTACACATCTAGTCAAAAACAGTGACTGAAGTGATGCTTTCCTTGTTTAACTGTTTTTATTCGTTAAATTTGCATTTATTTCGTCCTCTGTATGTCGATGATTTTGGACTGCTCGGCATGAGACTGCGATCTTTTTCGTCATCACTGTGCACGCGTGCACGAACTGGCATCTTTAGGCCCTAGAAATTCGAATTCTAGCCCGTTTTTCACCGCGCTACCTTCATAGTTTTTCAGTTGTTTTTGATCTAAGTGATTTTTGTAGTTTTTTCGATAACGTTTTTCATCGTGACCACTGCCTTTAAAGGAGGCTTGGGCGCGGTCGGTCCCGCAACGACTGCTTCATGCACGGTAGAGACGCCGTCGCACTGGCCCGGACGGCGCGGTCCGAGTCATCAGTCTTCGCCCCTTCCGCGACCAAGCGTGATCTTCCATCCTGCAGCTCCGTGCTGCTTCTTTCTTCATCACCGTAGCCGTGCTTCGTTTCGGGGCCTCTGGTCTTTAGAACACTACTACTCCACCTGTAATACAGTTGGCTCCCGAAGAGCATTCCCACTGGACAGAACGATGGCCATGACTCGTCTTATTGATCGCGATGTCCTGTACAGTGGTGCTCTTCTTTCTTGTTATATTTGCTCTTTGTGTTTAATCCAGTTTGTCTCCAAGATCTCTTCATATTTCTTTTGTAGCATAAAGTAATATACTTCACTTCGTGTTTTGCACTGTATGCAAGATGGTCGTATATGTTTCGCAATACATATATGTATAGCAATCGGGATTTGTGTTGGTTAGTCCAGGGAAGTCTAAGTTGGTGACATTAGGTGTCAAATGCGCATTGTGTGGTGTTATCGTTATACTGCCCTTTTTAGAGTACGCAGCTTGCCGGGGTAATTAGTACAGTCGGTTATGTTATCTGTAGGGAGTCCGTAGGCTGGATCTCTCCGTACAGACATTTCAGTCGAGACTGGTCTCGGACCCGTGGGGGGGACTACAGTACGGGTCTACTTCACAAGTATCGTCAGCTTGGATTCTGAAGAGACTCTGCGTTCTCCACTGGAGGTTGGCGCAAACTCGGTGCACCTCTGTCTTAGCATATGGCATCGTTTTTGCGCCAACCTTCAACAGTGAGCGCGAAGTCTCTTCGGGATTCATGCCGACGTCATGTGGGGATCTCAGTTTTTGTCCCGGATGTTGGACTAAGCTTTTAAGAGTAGCCCTATAATCAGGATAAGCACATATAGTCACATCCTCCGAAGAAAGTTTTCAGTGAACAGGTGCAAATATAAACGAAGCCGATCAGAGGACATTTGTCGCTCTCATGAAGAAAAAAGGCTCTATCTGAAAGCACGAATGTGACACAAATATGATAAGTATTCAACCTTATACTTCTTTCAGAATAAACGTGTAGCAGGGAGTTTATCTGATACTTCACCAGAAGCAGATGACTTGCCGGATGATTGCATGGGGAAGTGAAATAGCAGGAGGGAAGGCCTTCTTCAACAAATTAATGATTCTCAGAACACGAACGTATAGTCAACAGGGCCGAAATTGGTGAAAACAACATGAATAATTACTTAGTTCATAGAGTGAAAGAAGAGAAAAGGACAAGAATGAGCCTTCTACTTGAGTGTAACCTTAGGAAGAGCCAGAGCCATTCTGTGACCAGTCGGATCTGCCAGATGCAGGCTATCGTAGAGCAAAGCTTATGAATGAGCAGGAGAAAAAAAAAAGCCAACGGATGTTCATCCTTCATCTTCCTCAGGGGATGAAATATTGCCAGTAGAGTGAATGAGAAATGGGCGACTTTTTCATTTCTGAAAACCATAAGGAACTGCGGATATTCCACTAGACCTATATCTTTTTTTTCAATAGCTCAGAACCCTCCGGATGCCTTTTGAGCCCACCCACTTTTGAGGACGACATCGGAGTTTTCCTGAAGCCACACCCCCAACACCAAAACAACCCCCGCGATGGTGCGTGCCGCCCCCCAAGGTGCCGATTTCGAGGAGCTCAAAACGTTTTTGGAGCTCCTCTAGAAGTTGAGAGTTCCCACTTAGTATGTACCCACCATTGGGCAATCTATGTATCAGAAAAATTCTTCGGATTCGGCTCAAAACTTCTATCTCAATCTAGAGCAATGAGCATAAGTCTGGTGTCCGTTTACCGATTCTCTCACAAAGGAAATGTTAAGAGCGGTAAACACATTCGCGAAAACAAATTTTATTGTTTGTGTTTACTATGAGCACCAATAGTAAACCCCCAAGCTGCTGGTTTAAGGGAGTCGTAAGTTCAAGACGCTGGTTTTTTTACCTTTCGTAATTTCAAAAACGCTTTTGAATATCTGAAAACGGACCTCATAATCGTGTTCAGCTCCCGAAATCACACCATTGTGCGTAGTTTGGGTGAAATCAAATTTCTAAAACTTCGGATAAAGTGATAGCGTTTTCGACATTACGGATTGTTGGCTGAGTGTTCATGTTCCAATTAGGGTGCTGTGAAAGCGTTCAAGAAACATATTCCAGATTTGACTGAAAAGTCTCCAAGCGTGGTTATTTCGGTGTGCTGATCACGAATCTGATGTTTATTTGCTGATTTTCCGAAGCTTTCGCCGTATTTTGCTCAAAGCTTTCCATCGGGGGAAATTTGAGGGCAAAACGAGACTTTTGACAATTTCCGGTATGCTACACGATAGATATGTCTCAATATGTCTCTCAAGGTGTTATTCGGAGTGCTTCACACGAGACTGATGTTCCGGTTATCGATCGTTGACAGCTTACGGTAGACTATGGTGGGCTTACGGTAGTTCGGTTAAGACCTAAATTTGACTAAAAATTTCTATGCAGGGTTCATTCGCGGTGATGATCATAAATTTAATGTAAGGTTTCCGCTTTCGATCTAGTCTGACGCGTGCACCAGGCGGCTGGCCCTGCAGGGTTGGCGGCCTCACTGGAGGATGGGGTTTCGATTCGCGCGGGGTGATCTACCGTCGCAGCCCCGTCCATTCATCAGACTAAAATGATTGCGCGAACTCTACATTTGTCGATTTTTCAAAGACTGAGGTAAGTGTTGCCCCTAAATGGCCTGTTACGCACCGTAACCTGCAGTGAACCCCAGAATTTCGACAGAAAGACACCTGATTCCTTTTCAGCACGCTAGTTAACGCCAACATACATATTTTGGGCCATATCCAAACTTTTTCCGAAGCACTTCGAACAATGTCTGTTGAGTATCCTTACCTTTCCGCAAAACTTGAGAAATGCTAATCAATTTATGAACCAGCAGCTCGGAGCGAGATATGCGCTTTTCAGTAATGGAGGGCCATGATATACGAACAAAGTGACTCGTTTTCGCAGATGCGTTTACCGCTCTGAACACTTCCTTGCTAAGATTTCTGTGGCTCATGGTAGGCACAATGTCATCTAGTCGGGGGAGGGTACCTTGAAGGCAGCGTCCACGATAAAAGCCATGTCTGATTTTTTGGTGGAGATCGGCAGCTGCGAAGCCTAGCGCAACCTTAACGTTGAAAAAACTAAGAACAATGAGCTCGGAACGGTCCCCTACGGCCCCAAAGTTGGACGCCCGTCAGCTCGTCACCCCCAGATGCACTTTCCACGCCCACCGACGTGAACAAATGAATGCTCGAGATTGTGAGATGAGCGATGGTTTCCGGTCAAAAGCCCCGTTCTTCCCTTCATTCCCAACTTCTCTCTTTACTCAGGTCATCTCGCTTACATCGGCTGCAAAAGACGGAAGTTGCACGCCTCGGACAACTCGCCCACCATGCTTCCTTAGCTCAATTTTTGAGGGACCATAACCCCGTTCCTAGAAGATCTTGTACGATTCCAAAAGCATCCATGGCATCAACATGGGACTGTCTTCAAGATAGGCAGAAAAGCAGAAGAACGATTCTTAGCGTGAACACTACCTTTTAAGGCACAGTCCAAGCTTATGGGTAGAATTTGATATTACGATTTGGCCGCTGTGCGTAGCAAGCCTGCCAAACGCGAACTCTCAAGTCTTCAGAATAGCCGAGATAACTCGAGCAGCCATTCCCTCCGTCCCCAAATCAAGACCCATTCCCTCCGCCCACCTCCTACTTCAGAATTTTCGGTCTCAATAGGGACATGACGCGCTATGGATTTTGAATATTATCTACGTTCTTTCAGTTCAGTTATATACGGACACGTAATCCGAAGCTCAATAACCGAAACGAGTGCATGACGATGTCTAATGAATTCCTACCGTTCCTCCCGCTGTGTGGGTTGTGAGTTCCTAACTTCTGCTTATGGTCACCGCGCATAGTGATCCTATTGATTTCAATGGTGCCTCACTAGCTCCCGGTCGTCCACGAACTGCAGCGGGGCTTGGTCTTGGTGGAATCGAAAAGGCTTGGTCTCGTTATCTGAGCTTTTACCTATCTAAAGTTCCTGTGGATAGTCGCTACTCGCAGGAATGGAGGAAGCGCTTGACCGTGAAATTTGCCTGTAAATTGTTTCGACGTAACTTTGAGGCCTCTCATAACGGCGAGCTTGCCGAAACGTCTGGCCAGTAAAATCGATTTCACCGTTAAAAACCTGGTTGCGGCACAGATGTGAATGGAATAATTCTAGTAATGCCCATGTTTGAAGAAAACCGGACTTGGAGATTACGTTCTTTCATTTGTTATCGGTTTAGCTTTATAGTGTGGTCTGTCCAGCTACGATGGCTGCGAACGAGGAGAAAAAACAGTCCCGAGACAACTCGTCCACGAACTTCGTACCGTCAAATTTCAAAATCTTTTAGGGACCATAAATCCGTTGGTAGAAAGTTCTGAGCGATTCGGGTGACACCATTGTGATCAGCTGGAATCAGGGTTCGGCGCGGGTGTGGGCTCCTAAAGCTGGGGTCTGACCTTCGGAGGAAGACCGAATGGACCATTCTGTGTGTGAGTAAAAACCGTCAGGAGCAGCTTTTCACAAATAATTCAAATACACATTAAGATTCGACCTAAAGCCTGTTTTAACTGAGTTACGAATGACGAAGTTCAATTAGGAAGTTAAAGATGGGGTCATAGTAAAGCTGTTCCCAAATTGATAATCAAGACATATGAATCCTCAGCGTAAAGTGTCCAAAGCAGTTTGGCTACTAAATGCTAAATGATTTCTGCAACTGATTTCTATGAGTTTTAAACAGTTGATATTTGACTTGAGCGTGGTCCATTTACCATGTATAGCTTAGGTTGCTAGGATGAGTCCGGGGGTCGTATTCGCCATCAACCCGCCGGGGAGTCGAAGGGTAGATGAGGTGAAAGTTCAGTACAAAATGCGCGCTCCACGGCTACCTCTAGCCTCCCTTGGCTTCCCTCGCGACCGCCGGAATTTTTCGAATCGCATAGCTGAAGAATGGCCGGTTCGCGATGGAATCTTTATCTTTTCGCAGTGATATCGATACGTAACACAGTTTGCATTTCCATCTTACATGTTGTAAGATGGGTTGATCTCCTCTTCTGCCGCGCGCGGAATCATCCCTTCCGCTTCCCTTCGACTTCCCTCGACGGGTTGTTGGCGAATACGCCCCCGGGAGGAGTAAGCAGCGGAGCGGTCGGTGATGGCAAAATATAACAGTGATAAGGAGATTTTGTAATGATAAGCCCGATAAGCCTTGCTTTGGAAGGCTCATAATGAGCGGCCTAGTTTAAAGAAAAACTTTCACCGCATGATATGGGTGCTGAAGTGCGCTACACTGTGTGAGCACACACCTGGCTGCAGGTGTGGTCTCGCCGGAAGTCGACAAATTTGAAAAGGAGTTACGGGGGTGGAGTATTTGAGTCCAGCGTAATCGAGTTACTTGGTGTACAAACTTTCACTGTCTCAGAGTAACGCCGAAGACCGCTACACAGAGAGCGGTAGAAGATGGGGGAAAACCCCCCAGAAGACCACGAACATGAACTACGGTTTTAAAACTGCAGTAACTTAAGTTTTAAATTAGGGACTCAGGAAAATCCTAGCTCTAAGAAACTACGCTCTGTGCCCTACCGTTCAAGACCGTCTCGCACCCCTAGAGAATGCCTTTGAAGAAAGCTTGTCTGGTGTGGGTTCTGCGGCATTTTTCGCGTTTTCGCAGTACTTAGGTGTGGGCCCAGCTGTGGCCCCTCAGTGCATTTCCAAGAAGAACACACGCCTGGTAAATTTTCTTCAAAGGCGCTCTCCAGAGCCGCGGAAGGTCTGAAACGGTAGAGAATAAAGTCCAGTTTCTTGAAGCCAGGATTTTCAAATATAACTCATTCACTACTTAACTTATAAATTTCTAAAAAAACTGCTATTAAAGGACTTGGACGATTTTTTTCGACGGTCACGCCCACAGTTTAGCGCCATTCAGCGTCGTTCTCAGATGGTGAAATCTGCTACAGGGAGCAAAACCACCATGCTGGACTCAAATATCCTACTCTCGAGACTAGCAGTTTTCAAAATTGCTGACTACCGGAGGGACCACACCTGAAGAAGGTGTGAGCCCGTACACTGTAACGGTCTTCGACATTCATCTAATACGGTGCAACTTTGTATGTAGGGTAAATCGACCACGCCGGATTCAAGTACCCTACTTTCGTATCTTCTGATTTTTGAAATTGTCAACTTCCTGAGAATCGAACCGTCAAACATCCGCATTTTTCAACATAGCACAGGCTGCTACCAGTTACATGTATGTACAATACCGCTGCTATCCAAGGGTAAAAAAATGGGCGAAATCGCCAAAGTGTCTTTCAATACACAACTCGCCCCAAAGTGCTCTGTTTTCAATTTTGAAAAGACGAAAATGATCGTGCCACAATCTATCCAGCTATATAATATGAGTAAGGATTTTATCATTGTAACCGCTTTTTTGAGGTGGAATTGGTTATAAATATGATAATGATTTCACAAATCACGTCGACTGGTGGTTTTAGATGTTTAATGGGAGAGTAGTCTCTCCAAACCAACCAGATATGACAATGAATCCTATACAACGGAACGCCTCTCCTTTAAAAGGCAGAGGGCGGGGTCATTCGATAGCAGCATGCGCTGCGACGAGATAGTACAGCGACAGGCATAGAGTGGCGAGGGAGGCGAGGGTGATCTCCTCGCGTCCCTGCCTCTGCGCCGATTGATCGACGAAAACAACAACTAACCGAATGAAAGGGAGGAATCAGGCTAGAAAGAACTCAACAGAGAAACAACACTAATAACTGCCTACATTACAAATGTTAACTAACATTAGTAGTAGTAGTGAAGCCTAGGGAAGCATTCTGATCTACAATAGCCGGATCTCAGCACAATGTAACCTACAATACTTAACATGCCCCCCCTCGGAGAAGAGTCGTCCCTGACTCTACACTCCCCACATATCACAAGTTCTTTCACAGGCAGTACCATAGTCCATACCATTGCCTCGGCGGCTACAGTTCACACCAGCGTCCCTTTGTTCGTGTCGCTGTCCTCCACTTGCTTTCAGATAATCTCAACCAGTGTATGGCTCCTTCGATCGTCGCTTCCACGTCCTACACTGCTGTTCCGACAGCCTCTCACCGGACTTGCAGGTCTGTGCAGATTCGCGTTGCTCCCTCGACGCTCCTCTGACATGATCATTCTGCGTGGCCTATGTCTGTAACAATCATCAGCCTGGCTACCACAATGGGACACATCGTCCGTTCGCTCATGATTTATCGCTGCGCAACAGTTCACTGTGCGCCACTGCTTGTTCTTTGCAAGCACCTGCTTCCTGTGCGGCTCAACCCTTGTTCGGCCTTCTGTCGACACAATGTGTGCGGGTCGGCAGAGCACATCGTCCTCCTCTTCTTCAGAGACTTTTGCTCCTGCAAAATTGTTTGTGACAGGAGCTTGGACCACAGAAGTCGCTCGACTGTACACCACTTTTGCACCAGGACACCGCGCAACTGATGCATTCTGGTGTTGTTCCGGCTTACGCTTGTTCTTAGTTGCACCGATGGCATCGCCTTTGCCATGAGAGATCGTCGCTCTTGGCACAAACCTTTCAGATTGAATCCCAGCTTTGCTAGAGCGTTTGTGCCAAGAACTAGCATTCTATCGCCTCCCTTCATCACGAAACATGTGATCCTTCGTTTCCTGCCTTGCTGCACTTTTATGGTGAGCCTAACTGCTCCTTTGAAGACCATAGGATCCCTGAAGCATTGTACACTAGTGCGCACCCTCGTATTGGAATCTCTTCGACATCATTGTCCAAATCGAAACCAGAGTCAAGAGCTTCTTCCAACATTTCCAGAGGGATGATGCTCACTTGGGAGCCTGTGTCCAACAAAGCTTGTCTCGAGAATCCGAGAAGATGTACCTCAGACGACATTGGTCTTCCCACTAACTCGTCCTGTGCTCTGGATGCGCCTACGGCTCCACAAATCCACTTGTTCAGCGAAGCCGTGAAGTTTTTCACTGGCCTTCCCTCTGATGCGCCAGTGCTTCCATTAACCTCAGGGTGTGTGAGGCTCTCTAGAAGCTCTGCACTTACGGGAAAGAGGCCAGTCCTGCCATCACCATTGTAGCACTTCAGTCCGTCCTTCGATTTTCCACTTGACGACGCAGCTACGGAACCGTTTGCTGGCTCTGATTTAGTGGAACAAGTAGGCGATTGACTCTCCTGTTTTGACGGCGGAAACCTGTCCCTGCCTACTTCGGCGGGTCTTGGTCGGCATGGCTGTGCAGGTTGCCGCATTGTTGAAGCGACATCTCGACTTCGCTCGCAGCGCTGAGCCAATCTTTTGACCATCTCGTATTCACACCTACTGGCGCAGCCTCCAGCGTTGAGTATAGCTGCAAGTACTCGGGCCAGTCCGTGAGTTGTATTACGAGTTCCCCAGCTCGCGTCTTCGACAGTTCTTCATCCGAGGCATTTGGATAAGCCATTCTAGTCAGTCGTTCAAGCTCGATACAGAATCGAGTGACATCGACATCCTTCTTCAAGTGTTTCAGCTCCATATAAGCTTTCATTTGCTGCGCAGGTCGCTAGCGCTCAGACTTTTCCGCATTCCATTGATGATTCCTTCCAGCCCTCCTTCGCGGGCGTTTCTTGGCAACGCTTCAGCGACTGCTTTGGAAACCCATCAAGCTTGGAGAAGAATAGGTGAACGAGCATGTCATCGTCCAAACCTTCAGCTTGAGATACTTCATCCTAAACCTGACAACGAAGTCGTCAAACCGTCTCCCCTTAGCAGGGTCTTTGAAAATCTCCACATCTGGCAGACTCATGTCGCCGCAAACATGTTTCCTATGTTTGAATGCGTTCCGAGATTTTCGTACCCACCTTGCGGACGGGACTCATCCGTGTTGGGAAAATCAACTTCTCAGGTCTTTCCTGCAACGCTTCGTTCTCGCGTTGTTGAACGAGCGTCTCAGATCATCCGCGAGTTGGTGCCCAGACTCAACTCTATGCTGAAAAGATTGCACTGACTGCTTCTTCACAGTTGGCCTTGGATCGCACTCTGCGTTACGGCCGAAGTAACAGTTCACTTCGCCGTCGCTGGGCTGCTCAGAAGCCGTGTGGTGAGTCTCCTTAGAAACGTTTGGCTGCTTACGCTGGCACAAACCAGTATTACAGTGTTCCGAACGACTGCACTGTTTGCAGGAATCAACCAACGATTTTATCCTATCCACTAGTTGAGTAGCATCTACATGGAGCATGCCTGCTAGCTCTCTTATGCACGGATCGTCATGCTCAGCTTGTTGTAGCAGCTCTCCCTGGACAGCCGGCAAATCCTCAGAAAGTGTACTTCTCGCGGACTGCAGCAGATTCTCTACCTGCCTTAGTCTCCGCAATTCCACTTGCATGATTTTGCACTGTTCGGCAATGGATGTTCCCACTTGTTGCACGAACCCTTTAGCCACCGTTTTTCGACGGGCTCGGCTCTTCTGGGGTTCTTCCACAACATTCTCAGGGACACCATTCATGATTGTGATGCATCCATCCATTGCAGTGCTGCACTGTCTCACCAGTTCCGCGCACTGATTCACTATGTTGCCGACCTTCTCATGAAGGTGGTTCATCGCCTTCAAGGCGGATAGTTGCTGAACATGGCGGACTGGCCAACCGCAGAGCGACTCACTCCGATGTAGTTTTTCCTCAGCTTTACTGCTGGTAGACATCGGTTCTTGCAGACGCTAACCGTCTTTCAGGTTAGACTTCGGCCACGAGACACAGCCTCAATCAATACGCAGTCGAGCTCCGGAACTTGGCCAACGCCACGACAAAGTATCCTCAACACTTCGCAGAAATCGATCGACACGCACTCACAACACGCCGGTTCGAGAGACACGTATGTATCTCCGACACCACAGCGTACGGCAGCATTACACGCCGATCGCTCCGCGAAGGAGAGGTTACTCTGCTTCCTTTACAGGAGCAGGACTACACGCTGTAGCCGCTTGAAAGCGGTTTAAGGGCGGATGGCTGGTCCTCTCTTCTTCGGCCTCGGTTCGGCCCCCAAATCACGTCGACTGGTGGTTTTAGATGTTTAATGGGAGAGTAGTCTCTCCAAACCGACCAGTTATGACAATGAATCCTATACAACGGAACGCCTCTCCTTTAAAAGGCAGAGGGCGGGGTCATTCGATAGCAGCATGCGCTGCGACGAGATAGTACAGCGACAGGCATAGAGTGGCGAGGAGGCGAGGTGATCTCCTCGCGTCCCTGCCTCTGCGCCGATTGATCGACGAAAACAACAACTAACCGAATGAAAGGGAGGAATCAGGCTAGAAAGAACTCAACAGAGAAACAACACTAATAACTGCCTACATTACAAATGTTAACTAACATTAGTAGTAGTAGTGAAGCCTAGGGAAGCATTCTGATCTACAATAGCCGGATCTCAGCACAATGTAACCTACAATACTTAACACACAAGATAATGAACAAGTTCGGCGAAAAACAACCGTACGCCATCTCTAGCATTGTCAAAATGAAAATGCGTTTCAACTTGAAAAATAATGTTCCTCCCGAATTTTGCGGAATATTTTTTTACATGATTTAACACAGGAGAACGACATGCTGCACATTTCGGCGTTTTCAGAATTCAAAACAAAGCATTTTGAAGCAAGTTCCGGTTGAGAAACGCTTTAGTTGTCCACTTCGGCGTTTCCGCCCGTTTTTTAAGGGCTCTGCAGAGTTGCGCCGCGGTTAGTGCCGCTGCGGCACGGCAGTGTTAGAGAGTGGAGGTCGCCACGCAGCGGGCGAGAGCGGCGACGCGGGTATCTCGCAGAGTGTTCTCGTCGCCGCAAGCGAGCGGCGACGAAGAATGGTACGGACCATTTCTATCGTCGACGAGGAGCGCCGCCACCGATCCTTGCAATGTATTTTCACGTTGTTTAGTCATCCATGCGAACTTTTTCTATTTTTTCTCTCATTTGATGTAGTGATCGCACGCATCCATGAATTCTTGAACGCTTTTTCATTCGTTCGTGGCTCCTTTAATGTGACCCATTCCATTTCACTTTCGAAATAGATCACTTCACTTTTTGTGGCATAATATAGTATCTCACGAGAAAATTCCAAATTAGCGTCGCTTCTAGGTTTTATGCTTACCGCTTCTGAGAGCATATCCTTTGATTTTTCGTAATCACGAGAAAATTCGACAAAAACACATGGAAGTTTAACAGTTTTTGAGAAGCTTTTCAGTTCTTGGCGCCTCTTAAGTACAAATTTCGGTTCGAGTGTGATTTCATGGTTTTTGAAATCGATGAAGTTCAAATTTCGGCGTGTAATGAATGAGTTTGTACGTAATGGAGGAAAATGAAGAACGACGGTAGGCATCGGCGCCACTCTGCGAGGCATTGAAGTGCGCCGCCGCGTCAGGGTTTGGCCACGCCCCAATCCTCTCGCTCGGCGGCGTGCCGCCCGGCGCTGCAACTCTGCGGAGCCCTTTACCCTTGGATAGCAGCAGTATTGTACGTTTGCACTTCCAGCTTCTCTCTACTCTCTACATACACTCTGCTAGGAAAATTCTTTTATACCTTTACTGCGACAGCGAGAACAATCCTTTTCAGAGTAGTGAATCATGTTTTGTCTTGCCTATCAGCTGATGAATCTAGAGAAGTTCAAGTTCTCTGTCAAACGCTTATCGGTTCGAAATCTAACATGAAATGTTTGCAGAATGATTTGGCGGCCGAAAAGGTTTGGAAATCTAGGGTAATGTTCCCATAGTGCCAAATTCAAGAACTGTACAAATATTTACCTAGACTCTGACGGTTTCATTCAAAGCAGTATTAAAGGCAGTGTACATGATAACCCTCAATTTTGAAATTATTCGCTATATTATTTAAGTGGCCTCCGGGTAGAACTGAAATGACGTAGAAATTGAGAAAAACGCACCAGAAGTACACGAAACCCTTAAAGGCAGTGGTCGCGATCAAATATGCTTGTCTTCTTTTCCTCTCTAAGCCCTTTTCTGGGTTCAGAATAGTAGGACCTATAAGAAAAAATCGCGAGAGAACCGCCGTTTTGTACTGATCTCTAAGCCTTAACTTTCTTGTCTTTTAATGGTGGACGGGCCCACTCTACGTCATCGGCATCGATGATCTCTAATATAAAGAACATCAGCTGGCTTGAAATTGTATACTCTGTTTATCTTGAATTGCACAAAACACGGTCCGCAAATAGCCCTCTAATTGGCCCGCTAGTACCGTAGTGTAAGTCCACGACGCGTTCTCGGCAGACCCGGGTGTGTACCCGGCGTGCAGAGCAATCGATTCGTCAATGCCGTCACTCGGCCACCCACCTTGCCACCCGGGTCTGCCGAGAACGCTTCGTAGATGTACACTACGGTACTAGCGAGCCAAATAGAGGACTATTGGCAGACCGTGTTTTGTGCAATTCAAGATAAACAGAGTATATTTCAATTAATGAACATTACTCATCTAGTCAAAAACATTGACTGAAGTGCTTGCTTTCATTGTTCAACTGTTTTTATTAGGGAAATTTGCATTTAGCCCCCTTTTTTCTCCCTCTAAATGTCGATGATTTTTGGCTGCGCGGCATGAGACTGCAATCTTTTTGAGCGGCGCTGTGCACGTGTGCACGAACTGACATCTTATGGCCCTAGAAACACTATTTCCAGTCCGTTTTTCACCGCGCAACTTTCATAGTTTTTCAGATGTTTTCGATCTGAGCTGATTTCTGTAGTTTTATTCGATGACGTTTTTCATCGTGACCACTGCCTTTAAGTATCACCCCGCCTCTTAAGTATCACAGGAAGTGTTTGTTAAGACCATGCAATCTTTTGTAGAACTGTCTTTTGCAATTCTTTACTCTCTATTGATCCGTTCTTTCCTTTGGGCCCTAACTAATCCTGTTCTGCATAAAATATTCTACTATTTTCAACTGACCCATTTTTTCACCGGTGACAACCACCATGAACATATTCATCCAACCGGACAACTAGTCCATGTTATAGAATTATGCCATTGAAATACGAAGTTTTAATACGTTTCTCGCCGTTTCTTCGTAATTTTGGTAACACTTGGAGGCCAACGCAATGTTTTGTGTGAAAAACTCGGTGACGGAAATCATCATGAACACTGCCTTCAAGTTAATACTGGGTGACTACTCTAATGACAAAGTATGGCAAATTAAATATAAATTGGTTGGAAAAACCGTCCTGAAAATCAATTTGAACCAAAATTCTACTTTGGTAGGAAGTCATGTATACGGACGACATTGTTATCAACGGTAAACATGAGCGATTGTCTGATAATGGTGTTTGTGATGAACAACTTCTGAACAAAGGGAAAATCCACTACAGTTAACTTGTTAGCCATGTTTTCCTCAATCCCACGAAGGTACAATACGCGCGCTAAGTTTTGTAAACACGGGGAGCATTTGGCAAACTTTTCAAAAAAGCGTCCGATGCATGTAACTTTTTTGAATGAAGACTTTTTTGAGTTCTGAAAACGCTGTTATATTCATAGATCAAATTGCTATCTAATTATGTGATTTGTAAGCCGTAGTTCTTTAAAATCGCTTTGATTTTGAAGGAAATAGTTTTTGTAATCGGTTTTCAAAAACGTTGCGCGAGGCGAAGTGAGGCGAAACTTTGAGCAGTAATTGTACAATTAATGGAAGAGCAATCTGTGTGCTTTCTTCCTAAATTAGGTGCAGATAAGAACATCTCAAGGCTTGCGTGGGTTGAATTTTCGAAATCCTTCATTTAGGAACCAGCGGCTTTCGCAACAGAACTCCGATTTTCAGGTAGCTCTTAGGCGTATTTAATGAAGGATTTCGACTCAACAAACACCATCCCTGAAATTCTCTCATCCGCACTTAATTTATGAAGAAAACATGCAGATTGCTCTTCCATTACTTGTACAAATACTTGCTCAAAGTTTCGCGGCACTTCGCCGCGCGCGACGTAGTACGAATTCAGAGCTGTCTGCAAGCTTGAGGTAGGGGTTTCTGGTGAGCACTGATGAAGAATACCACACTTGTTTTACGAACGAATGATTGTTGTAGGTTACGGTACATGAATGACCACATAAGAACCGTAACACACCTTAATTTTATAGGCTTAGGCTTGGGAAAGAGCTAAGGCTCAGGCGTCTTAAAAATAGCGAGTGGTGCCCGAAGACAAAGCAAAGGAGGCATATTTTCTGTCTACCGGACACAGTGTACATTAAACTTGAAGGTGATACCAGATTCAAGTTGAACACCTCATGGAACAAAAAAGTCACACTTCAGTTCCCATCAGAGAAATGAACAGAATTCAAGGACAAATAAGTTTGCAAAATTTACATGGTGAGAGAAAAGTTGAATTTCATTCATGATTGTGCAGACATTATCGCAACACGCAGGCAGGAAGGTTGAGTGGGGAATTTCGGGGTGAACGCATTAGATTGAAGACCACATTTGACTAACACCCACAAATGTCGTCACCCCAAGTGATCATCTAGCCCACCCGAGTATTGTTTTCACAATTCTGAAGCCGGTTCTACAAGACTGCGCACTACAGTGCGTTTCATTATTTAAAAAAGTTAAATTTTAACGTTGTCGCTCTACATCGTGGTGCTGTGCCATTTCTCGCATTACGAGCGGATTCAGGGTGTGGAAACCCTATATATCCGTGTTCCCGCAAGGGAACTACTATAGGGCATAGGAACCATTCCAAATGAAATGTACTTTTCTAGAGCCATTTTCGGACGAAAAGTACAAATATGCCCATTGTAGCTGCCTTGAATCATCTGAAAAAGTTATAGGCGTTTTTTCTCTGATTTTCGTACCTATTGTACCCTCCAGAAAGCGCATTACTTTTAAGAAAATCCGGAAACGGACCTCATAATCGTGTTTTGCGCCCAAAACTACCCCACTAAGCAAAGTTTGGGTGAAAGCACATTTTTCGAACGATCTGCGCGAAGAAAAATATTCTAGATTCGACTTAAAATTGGCCCTGGGGAGTTATTTGAGGTGCTGATCACGCATCTGGTGTCAGTTTATCGATTTTTGACCGCTTACAGTAGATTACGGTGGGTATACGGTAGCTCGGTCAAAGCCTCACATTTGTCTCAAAATTTCTATGTGGGGGTTAATTGGGGTTCTGAATACGAATTCGATGTCCGTTTGTCTATTTTCGAATTATTGAGGTAGGTTTCGGCCCCGAAATGGCATGTTACCTACTGTAACCTGCAATAAACCTTGAAATTTCGGTAAGCGAACTCCAGATTCGTGTTCAGCGCCCCAGATTACCCCTACACAGACTCGGGTCAGGGGCTCTCTACACACGGAGGGAGGAGCGCGTGCGCGATTTATTGCTGACGCGACGCGCGCGGCAAAACTTCTACCAGGTTGTCCAATAATTGTTGTCCGAAAATTTCACCATTTTTAATTTTTTCAACTTTATTGAAAAACAAGTCTAATCAACAATATAATCACCACAGTTATCCACAACAGTGGCCCATCGATTGGGCAGGTCGCCGATGCCCTTTGCCCAGAACTCCGGGGGCTGCGACTCGAAGAAGTCCGCGATGTCGGATTTGAGGTTGTCGTAGTTGGTTTGTTCTGGTCAAATGGTGGCGGAACAAGTGGTAGTCGGAGGGGGCGAGGTCCGGGGAATACGGCGGATGGGCAACCGTCTCCTAGCCGAGCGTCGCCAACTTCTGCTCGGTCTCCTTCGCCACGTGGGGGCGCACGTTGTCGTGCAGCAGGTGGACCGAGGTCCGTCGGGGACGCTTTTCTCGGATGGTGGCGGCTAGTTTCTCGAGATGATCGGTGTAGATGGAGGCGGTGATCGTCTTGCCTTGCGGGAGCAGCTCGAAGTACAGCATGCCCTTGGTGTCCCACCAGCAGCAGAGCATGATCTTCAGCGGGTGCAGGTCGGCTCTCGGCGTCGTCGGCAGCTCTTCTCCGCGCGGGATCCAGACGGCACGGTGGGCGACGTTGTCGTAGAGGACCCAGCTCTTATCCCCAGTGACCAGGTCCTTGAGAAACTCCTTGCGATGTGGACGAAGGAGGAGGGACTGGCAGACGGCCACGTGGCTCTGCTTGTTGGCGTCCGTCAGACGGTGGGGGATCCAACGGGCCAGAACTTTGTGGTAGCCGAGTAAGTTGAGTCGATTGTGGATGGTGGACTTGCTGCAGCCGAGCGTCGTCGCCAGTTCACGGGTGGTGGCTTCCGGCTTCTCCTTGATACAGCGACGGACTTCGTCATCATCTACCGTAGAAGGCCTTCCGCTGTGCTCCCTATCCTCGAGGCTCGTGTCGCCGCTCTCGAAACGATTGAACCAGCGGCTGACTGTGCGTTGGGACACTGCATCCTCCTTGCACGCTCTGCAGATGTTGGCGACCGCGGTGCCCGTGTCGTTGCCCAGCAGCCACTCGTAGTACACGAACGTACGAATTCGACCTTGGTCCATTTTAGCTTGTACTGGTAGCTAGACGCGGCGACTGCGCCTTATATACCCCTAGCGTAGAACTTTGGAGAACCTTCTAGAAGGTTCTTACACTTGCCTGATATTATAACACTTCTAAGGAAAATTATAGAGTTTTGAAAATTTTCGGACAGGAATTATTGGACGGCCTGGTATTACCATTACTAGAGCGCGTTTGCCAAAAGCTCGCGAGATTTCATGACATTTCATGTTTTGATTGATTCTCACATGGCTTTTTCGTTATGTTCCCTGATTTTTCCTCCCATTATCTCATCCTGCACACTCGTTTCAATAATTCCTGCTTCATGGTCCGCGTGCTAGAGAAAAAAATACCAGTGATGAAATCATAATAATGCCTGAAAACATTAATAAGCTATCAAAATGCTTACGCCGGCACGAGAACATATAGTGGAGTCCACCAAGAGTGTCTCATTCACTTATCAATGAGAAGCGGTCGGCTGCGGATCAATGTGAATCCCATACCAGCACGCTCGATACCGATTGAGCGAGAGCGGTTGGGGTGCAACGAGTTTCATGTTTATTGATCTCCAATCGACCGCTTCTCATAGATAAGTAAATGAGACACTCTTGGTGGACTTCACTATACAAGAGTTATTGGAATGAGTGTGCAGGGTAAGATAATGAGACGAACAACCAGGAAACATAAAGAAAAAGTCATGTGAGAATCAATCTAAGCATGAAATGTCATGAAATCTAGCGAGCTTTTGGCAAACGCGCTCTAGTGATGGGGATAGAATTTCCGTCGCGCGCGTCGCGTCACCAATAAATCTCGTCCGTGGTCCTCCCTCCGCCTCAGCCTTCTCGGACGCCGACCTCTACCAAATTTTGGCCGTGAGCGCCCCTCCACGCTATTGTAGGCCGTCTGTTTTTTGTGATGCTTTATGACGGATCGCGAAAGCTGTTAGAAACAAGCCGAAAGGCCTGTTTCCTACAAAATTTGTCTGGGGGCATTGAGCCCCCAGGCCTTCCTTCCTTATTGGGCCATCTGTGCAAAACCAAGACATTGCATTGCCCTTTGACGACCATGAATCGGCCGACCACCTAACCACCACGCGTCCCGTATACAGCGCGGGTTTGCACTAATCCTTCAACATGTACTGTAGTGTTGGTCGTTTGACGGTTGTTGGTCTGCGCCCGGGAAAATCGACATAGCCGTCTCGCTAGGGGAGCTACCGGTCAGCGTCTCTCATCCCGCTCACTCCAAGGTGCGCTCACCGGACGCGACACCTAGAAGTCGGCGTCCGAGTACCACCGACTGTCTGAGCGTGTGTATAGAGCCCCTGACCCCAGAGACTCTGAATCATTTCAAGTGAACTCATGTTTTCGATTATCACAGCGCTGAGCGGTGGCTTTTTCGTCGGAACCTTCTTATCATTAGTTTAATTAATTATATCACCAAATATTTAACCAAAGCTCACCGCTCCGCTGCTCGTTATAATCGAAATTCACAGGTCACTAGCGCTTACTTCTTTGACTTCTTTGAGAGTGGGTCTAGGCAGCTGCGATGGGCATATCCGGACTTTTCGTCAGTACATTTCATTTGGAATGGTTTCTATGACCTATAATAGTTCCCTTGTCAGAATTCAATTTCTCCAAGAACTTTCTCCATAACCTTTTTTTCATTTTAGGCGTTTCGTAATATGCTTCCACTCTTCATAAGTGGCGTTTAGAACATTTCTCTGTGCCAACAAACTGTATGTTTGGGTCGAAGTTGACGAAAGCTTTCGTCTCTACATTTGGTTCGTGGTCCTCAAATCTCCAGCGTAGATCAATCTCAGATCTGGGCCTACCACGAAGCCGGGAAGAGCAACTGCCGCATCTTTGGTAGAAATGAGAGAAGCCATTGGGCCACTTTCAGTTTCCTGAAAAACACGGAGAAGTACGATCACGATGCTGCCTGGGTACTTACGTATGTAGAAACTACCGGAAAGAGACGAACGGCAAGTGTGGAAGCACGATTCAACACAACGGCTAACGTTAACAAAGTCCGGGATCACCTTGTCCTGATGTTTTGTTATGTTATGCTATGCTATGTTATGTTATGTTATGTTATGTTATGTTATGTTATGTTATGTTATGTTATGTTATGTTATGTTATGTTATGTTATGTTATGTTATGTTATGTTATGTTATGTTATGTTATGTTATGTTATGTTATGTTATGTTGACTTGACTTACTTAATCGGTTGGCTTTCGCCTGACGCGGTCATTCCGCATCTTCACCGAGGTGTGCCGTCCTAGTAGTCAGCCGTGTCCATTTTTCACGGTCTTCAGCCACAATTTGAACACATTCCATCCAGCTGTCACTATTTCATTCCCTGCGAAACGAAACATCGCGCCTGAACTCGATGCCGAGTGGCTTCAAATCCTCTTTAACTACATCCGTCCAGAACTTTCGCCTACGCCCAGGTGGCCGTTTCCAGACAGGATTTGGAAGCATTCTTAAAGCGTGCTGTATGAGACGATCCGGCGTTCTTCTTATTATATGCCCGAGCAGTTGAAGTCGACTTTCCATTGCTGCTTGAGATGGCGTTAGGAGATGCTGGCACCTCCCTCGTGTCAAGCGTTGATGTACTGCGTCGATTTCCTTGTAAAGGTCTTCGTTATGGCATACACGCGGCCAGAAATATCCGAGCAAACGCCTAAAAAGCTTCCTCTCCGTGCAATCCAACCTTTCCATCTGCGCCTTCGGTGCTGCCCACGTCTCCGATCCGTACATCATGATAGGGCGAATAGCGGATAGGTAGACGCGCAACTTGACTTCCTTCGCGATGGTGGTAGGCCACAAACACTTGGTTAGAGAATTAAATGCAGACGTAGCTTTCGCACATCGTTGTCGAATATCCGCTGCATAACTACCATCGTTCTTCAGCAAACAGCCCAAATAACAGAAATCGTCCACCAGTTGTCCGTCCACACAAACTCCCGTTGGAGGCCTCTGAGAGACCCACATCTGCTTGCATTTGTCGGGACGAAGACGAAGTCCATATGCTGCGCCATACTTCGAAACGAGGTTCACAATCCTTTGCAGTTTTGCGTTGTTTTCAGCGAATAAAACGATGTCGTCGGCGTACTCCAGGTCGACAAGGGAGCGTCCTGATGGTGTTAGGATCACATCCGCAGGAAACTGTTCTGCAACTCTACGCATGATGTCATCAACGGCGAAGTTGAAAAGAAAAGGTCCTGCAACGGCTCCTTGCCTTACTCCTGTTTTCACCTCGAAAGCTGACATAAATCCGACAGGTGTACGAACTGCTGCTGTTCGCATGTTATGTTATGTTATGTTATGTTATGTTATGTTATGTTATGTTATGCTATGTTATGTTATGTTATGTTATGTTATGTTATGTTATGTTATGTTATGTTATGTTATGCTCTGTTATGTTGTTATGTTATGTTATGTTATGTTATGTTATGTTATGTTATGTTATGTTATGTTATGTTATGTTATAATATGTTATGTTATGTTATGTTATGTTATGTTATGTTATGTTATGTTATGTTATGTTATGTTATGTTATGTTATGTTATGTTATGTTATGTTATGTTATGTTATTATGTTATGTTATGTTATGTTATGTTATGTTATGTTATGTCATGTTATACCAGGTTGTTATGTGGTTTATGGGAGGAGAATGGCGGCAGAGCCTTCTATCGTAGGTGGGGGACAGCAAATGTCTTGTTATATGATGTCAAGTTACGAAATAATTTTTTTTTCCGGAAAAGGATGTCTGAATACAGTCTCTTCTTGGATTTGTTTTCTTTTGACAACGAGGTAGCTGCGGTCCCATGCTTAAAGGCAGTGTCCACGATAAAAACCATGTCTGAATTTTTGATAGAGATCGGCAGCTGCGGGGCGTAGCGCAACCCTAACGTTGAAAAAACTAAGAAAAATGAGCTTGGAACGGTCCCCTACGGCCCCAAAGTTGGACACCCGTCAGCTCGTCACACCCCAGATGCACTTTCCACGCCCACAAATGAATGCTCGAGATTGTGAGATGAGCGATGGATTCCGATCGAAAGCCCCGTTCTTCCCTTCATTCTCAACCTCTCTCTTTACTCAGGTCAGCTCGCAAACATCGGATGCAAAAGAGGGAAGTTACAAGTCTCGGAGAACTCGTCCACCATGCTTCCCTAGCTCATTTTTTGAGAGACCATAACTCAGTTACTATAAGGTCTTGTACGATTCCAAAAACATCATTGGAATCAGCATGGGATCGTCTTCAAGATAGGTGGGAAAGCAGAAAAACTATTCTTATCGTGAACACTGTCTTTAAGCAAATTAGAATGCGTCGCAAGTATGTTATGTTATGTTATGAACTCCACTGCCTTCAGACCTCCAATTTTTCAGTCCCTTGTGATTTCAAACCCAATACTACCTGCCACTTGCCTGCATTCCTATGGTCTTTGACATCCGCTGGATATAACGTCTAGACTGCCCTAAACAGATCTCATCGCGATGTTATGGCTTATATCAGCTCGGAAATAATATTTTCAGCCACCTTCGAAAACAGAGACAGACCTGCAGACCGCTTTCTCACAATACTATGACGTCTACATTCGAGTTATCAATCTACAGCAACTTCTGATGGATAATAATTTACAAACTCCCCCGTCAAAAGTCCCGGAAAGAAACTTTCGAAGTTCTCGTAGCATTTCCTCTTGACGGCTGTTCATCTCGTTATTTACCAATCAAACGCTGGTTCGAAACAAGGGTGATAAATTTTAACGAGCCAATTAATTCCTTGCAGCTGTCACAGGTAATGGCTTATGCTAATGACGTTTTTCCAGCGGTTTTTCTTCTATGCATAGTACACATTGGATCCGACTCGAAAAACGGTTATCCGAATCATTTTAAAAACGATGTTCGCTGATGTCCGAGTCATCCGAATAAATTCAAAATGAAAGCACTGCTATTCCGGTACTACTTGCTCCCACTCAGGGTCTATCTGAATCAGGGGTGTGCGGAAAATTCTTTTCGCTAAATGTTTTACTGAAACTTTTTACGGAATTTTTTTTCGGTAAATACGGTAAAAACGGAAAATTCGGGAAAAATTCTGACTCCGGCTTTTTGGTGGCTATGGTGCTTTTTGGAGGAAATGACACCGACCTCGAGAAGGTGGACAGTTTCAAGTACCTCGCATTAAGGATCACATCTGCCGGCGACGTGCTACTGGATGCCCATGGGCGCGTCAGTGCAGCGTGGAGAAAGTAGGGAGCGACAACTGGCTTAATGTGTGACCTGAAGATCCCAATACGCCTCAAGTCCAAAATCTACAGGACGGTAGTGAGGCCAGCCGCCCTTTACGCCACCGAATGCTGGCCGGCCACAAAGACTTTTGAGCAATCTCTGCATGTGATGGAGATGCGGATGCTCAGGTGGTCAATGGGAGTTATGTACCTTGAAAGACAGGTTAACAATTGACCTGGGTAGCGATTCATGAACGCGTTTTCCGCTGGTTTGGTTAGGGTTTGTTTCGGGTTGGTTGCAAACCAGCTATTGATCAAGCTCCGGTTTGGCTATCTCTGGGTCACGGGTGGGCTAGAATCCAACCCACCTCGAAGAGGCTGGTTAGGGTGGGCTAAGTGCGGTTAGCCAGCCAGATGTGCGATTCCGTGCAAATCGTGCAATTACACTAAGCTTTCGAAATGACGCCATGTTTTTTTTTCATTGCTTAAATTCCATTATCCTCACCATAAATCTATTTTTTTCGAAGTTTTCACTTCCTAAAATGCTTACCGAGTTTCACATAAATACATGGAGTATCGAATACTTTGTTTCACTGTACATCATTGGCTTTCTTTTCAGATTGTATTCTTTAAAAAGAGATTGTAGCGGATATTAAGAAGAACTCAATTGAGGAAGATTGGAAAAGAAGCAGCCAGTGAAAACTCGTACAGAAAGCTACTGGCATGCGCAGAGTAGGGTACAACAAATGGATAATATCGATTTCCCCAATAAATTCCATTTTTTACCTCACTGGTTCTAATTGTTTCTGGTTCAAATAATTGCTCTGAGATGAGCGTGCCCATGACTGACGAAAATGTAGAATTCTGTCCATGCTATGGATCGCAAATTAGAGTTATTTCAGTATTTCCCGAATATTCATCGAACAAATGACGATTGTAATCTTGGGAATGAACACAACTTTGCCTTTTAATAAATTATGTTAACGTTCCTCCTAACGTCATTAATGGAACCAGAAAAAAATTACATTAAAAAGTCATCAAAAAATCAAACTCATTTTCATATTCGAGCAAAACTTTGATTTATTTGAAAAAATCAATATTAATCAATATTATTCGCCTGATACACTATAGGGTAGGGGCAATTTGGACTGGAAAATTACGCACTGATGCAATAGTATCTCCGGAATACCTCAAAACCGTCAACAAACAAAAGAAAAGAAATCAACGAACAAAAATAAAACCCTATTTTGCCCGAATTGGTCAGCATACACCGGTTTACCTGTTCAAAATCGTGTTCAACAACCGGTTTGCAAACCAAACCGGCGAAAACGTTCGTGAATCGCTGGTTAGCGCGGGCAATTGGTTTGGTTACGGGTGGGCTTGCAAACCGAACCAAACCCTAACCAAACCAAACCAGCGAATGTGCGTTCATGAATCGCACCCCTGGTGAGTTCCACCTTTGGAGTGGCCCCATTACTGCGAAGATGAAAGAATACCGCCTCAGGTGGTTTGGCCATGTTCAAAGGAAGGATGAAGACTCAGTATCTAAAACCGCACTCAAGGTGGATGTTGCAGGGACCAGACCTCGCGGAAGACCGAAAACCCGATGACTTGATCGAGTGAAACGGACATGGCTGAAGCGCAGCTCACTATGAGGGACACAGCTGAAGAACAAATGGCGAGCAAAGTGCAAAGAAGCGGACCCCGTGAACTCGTGGGACAGACGCTAGGAAGAAGAAGAAGAAGATTTATTTCTCGGAGTAGTATTATTTCGATAAGAAAAAGCTCGTGACACAAAATGTGGAGAGATCGTTTGAACATTCGAAAACTAAGCCAAAGGGTTAAAAAGGAGTAACAAAAAGAAGGAGGAAGAGAGATATCGCGCCAAATGCATGCCTTAGCAGTAGAAAACCCGTGAAATACAAGTCAGAAGTAGGCCAATCAGGCAAAAATACACCCAATTTTTTCGGTAAAATTTTAGGTAAATTTCGAGAAAAACTCGGTAAATCGGTAAATCAAAATTTACCGAAAAACACCGGTAAATCCAGAAAATCGGTAAGTCGGAAAACGGAAAATGCACACCCCTGATCTGAATGCTTCCAGGTATGTAGAACCATAGCTTTTGAAATAATTCGGATATCCGATTTTCGACTCGGGTCCAATGTACACTGCATAGGTTACGACGCAAAAATTGCTACACGTGTGGTCCATCTATCGACTTTTGTTGAATTACGATACGTTTCGGTTGGAATATGGTAGTTTGGTAGAAGTCTCAAAAGTTCTTATTAGAGATTACCTGGGACGCCAAACAATTCAACATAGAGGAAAATCGAAAGAATTCATGGTTAATTTGTCGGTTTTTGGACGTTCCCCAGATTCGTGTTTAGCGCCTCAAATAGCCGTCAAAACTTTTGAGCCAAATGCGGAAAAATTAGTCTGAACCCCCAAAAATCCTCAGAAACCACCGCATTCTATGCGTGTCGAATATGCATTCAACTCGAGTGACCTTACCCATCGAAGGGCTTTTTTGCAATCGCCCGTGCTCCAAACAGCAACACGTGCTGCAAAATTTCAGCGCACGAGCACGTGCTGCGAAAGTTTATAGCAGGAGCACGTGCTGCAGGATAGCCCAGCGTTATCGTAGCAGCACATCGTCATGCGACGCGGCCGGGACCACCCACATGCGACGCGGTCAACTCGCTGAGCATCGTCTAAAGCTGCAAGCGGTTGGACGAGGTCTCCAGCGGCTGGGTGAGCCAAGTACCGCAAACTTGGGTAGTTAAACCGGCGACGCTATCGCCATCTCAGTACCGACTCGAGAGTGCATCGTATGCTTTCCTTTTTCGAAAAATCGCTTTGTCCTCGAGTTGAATGTGTATCATCCACGCATTTAACGTCTTATTTGATGGTTCACGTGCTGTGATTTGGAACACAATAGGAGCACGTGCTTTTCTAGCAGCACGTCCCCCTACTGTGCTCGAAACCGCTTTGTCTTCGAGTTTGATGCATATTAAACACGCATTGAATGCTGCGATTGTGTGAGCTGATGGGTATCCCTTATTTCATCGCAAAGCAATGCAATTATCTTTTTTTCAGAATCCTCCGCGGAATTTAGAAAGCTTCCAGCACAGATTATTTATGTATCGCACCTACAACAACGAAAACATTGTTTTCCAAACAACCGTGCACGGATAAAACAGTCTCTAGTAAGGACTTTCTAGGGAACCTCGGATGACGTTCCCCCGGATCAAAAAGCTGATGAATTTTTTCAGGGGGGGGGCGTAAAAACTTCGGGCCAAAATTTTAAAAAAATCGGTGGTGTTTTCAGTTGTGTTTCTCCTTCTGTGAAGAAAACAGGTCGTGAAACGTGGAGTTCGGACGTGGCTGTCTTACATATTGTATAAGCGCCAAAAAGATCAAAGAGAACAATAGTGCAGCACCACAACAGTACATGTGAAGGAGGTATCTTTCCATAACTATGTAATAGACATATTTTAGGCAGTATTCAAATTTTCAGCACATAAAACAAATTATTTTTAGACGAGTTACATTCATTAATCGGGCCTATTACCCCATATATTCTTCACTACGAAAATTGGACAACTTATACGCCCCCCCCCATAAAACTTCAAATTTTAAAAATTCTGAAATAAGATTCAGACTCTCCATGAAATTCTCCACAAACTGATACCTAACACTCCTCCCACCATCTTAAATTCACAAAGAATATCGCCTAAAACACGTTTTGCCGTTGTCCAAAACCGTTGTCCGAAACCGCGCCTAAGGCCGAAATTCGACAACGGTAATTTTTTTTTCGAAAAAAAGGCAATTTTAACATCACAAAGGTAAAATTCCCATCTTTGGCCTACCTTCCACTCACTACCACGATTCCGCTCGAAAACTCCCCAATTAACAGCATTCTGGAGCAAGGGGTTTCACTTACCATTGCGGCGAGCCGCCGAAAAATATCGCGCTCCAATGCCAAGCAGCGTCTGCCACCTGGGGTGGTTTTGCGGGCACTGTTGCGCAGTATTTACGAACCCGCAAAAGTTAACCCGCTCGACGGTTTCGATGCAAAGCTAGTTGGAGTTCCCGTATTCGTCAAAATTTAGACCTCTGTCGGTATCTGATGTTTTTTGTAGTGCTATCAGTCATTGCTCTACCAGAAACTCCATCAAAAAGCTTAGAGTTTCGATAGTGTATCATTTTTTCTTCCCTCGTATCCTGAGTGACCCCCTACAACTAGGTTTGCACCCAGGTGTCGTGAATCCTTCTGATTACTTTGAGAGTTTTGGCCGAGAAATAGCCGCGAAATGCCTGCTTGCCGCGTAATAGCCGCTAAATAGCCGCCAAATAATGCTCGCCGCGTAATAGCCGCTAATTAATGCTCGCCGCAAAATAGTCGCCAAATAATACTCGCCGCGAAATAGCCGCAGAAAAGCCGAGAAATAATGCTCTCCAGGCAGCTATACGGAGCAATCCAGAGGCATAAATCAGATGTCAGCACCTCCGTCGGATTAATTACCCAAGTTTGAGGTACGTGGACATCGTTCAACCACCTCTGGAGGCCCCGCCAAACCGCTGGCGGCCCCAGATGGTGGCTGGGCGAGCCGGCGACGGTTGCGTCTTGGTTAATTTTGTTAACTTCTGAATATTTCCCGGTTATATCTCGGCTATTTCTCGACCACTTCTGGTCCGTTCCATGAGAAGCCGAGAAATAGCCGCGTAATAGGCGGGAAATAGCCCACCAGGAGCCGCTGCAGATCCTGGTGGGCTATTTTCCGGCTATTTCGCGGCCAAAACTCTCAGAGTAGTGAGCCATTATTGAGAGTTCAAAACGTTCCTGAATAATGCTCGGCATACGCCAGAGTTTTGCTCACATCGAGGTTAGGGTTCATTAAAGTTAGGAAACGTTCTACATCCTCACCGTAATTTCCTCCACTACAAAAATTTCCTATCAGCTCAAGCTCGTCTAGTGCGTCATTTTCAAATCATTCCTGACTTTTTGTTAGCTTACTGCACGACCAAAATTAGAACCAAACTTAATATAAGCAAGGAACAAGTATCCAGCCTTTTTTGATTTCTGCTTCAATTGGCCCACATTTTTCTTCGCCGTTATGCCATCATGAGATTGTGAGGCGATCTGTGCCACAATTTTTATTTCTTCTTTCTCAATACTGATATTGTTGCTTAAGGGCAAGTCAAAACTACACTCTACGGGACTAATCAGTCGGATAGGAAGTACAGCAACTATTTTATTGAAAATCCAGGTTGAAATATACATTTTTTTTTTGAAATTTTTTGACCCCAAACACTGTCAATTTTTTTCAGGACCTGAGGGGGACGTTAAAGTTTTTGAAAAATTGTCAAAAATTCTGATCTCCAGAGGGGGGGGAGTAGCTTCTTCGATGTCCTGGACAACGGTCTGCCTGACCCTGCTTCTGGGAAAAAAGTTATAGCCGGTCAAAGTTCGTATTTCCTACAGCTGAGCTGAACGTGACGTTTGTATGTAGCTCCTGGATGAATTTGGCTCAAAATTCTAAATGAAGGATGGTTATTTCATGTAGTGAGCTCAAATACTAAATTGATTTCTTCATTAAAAAAAAGTTACGTTGGGGATCTATGAGTTACAGGTTTGGAAAAACTAGAAGCCTGTAACTGTTTGTTGAGCGCCTTTTTTATATGTATGTGGAGGGTGTGTACGCGAAAGGGATAGCTGCGGACCAGTCAGCAGGCCGCGCGCCTGTCGCGTGCGCCGATCGATCACCACATTTCTCGTGGGCGCATACGACGCAGCGCAGTCCGCTGAGGTGTCCGCAGCTATCCCTTTTCTGGTTACCCGAACTATATCTAATCGTAAGTGTATAGTTCCCGAAGCGTTTCAGAAAAACTTTGCAGATCTGACTCAAAATCTCTCTATGGGGTCTTTTTGAGGTGCTGATCACGATTCTGATGCACATTTGACGTTTTTCGAGAGTATTCAACATTTTTTTAACTGATAAGGGTTCTCAAGCAAACTGGGGCGTCGACAACAGGTTGATCCGCCCACCATGAGTCACCGCTGGCCAACGCGCCGATATTCGGCGGGTCCGTGGCCACGAGTTATGATCTGGTCGATGTCGAGCTGTTGCACAGCTAGCGCTCTAGATGCAAGGGAAGTATACGACGCATTCCTCAGGCATGCTGCGAATGATGAGAGTGCACCCGGTTCAATTACCCAAGTTTGCAGTACTCTCGCCCCGCCCAGCATCTGGGGCGGCATGCACGTACGCGGCGGGTTATGTTGGGGCTAGGCAGGGTTTGGTGCGTCGGCGCTTTTCATGATTGCTGTGAGAGTGCTAGAGATAATAAATAGTTGGTGTCTCAACGGGGTTTCGGCTGCCCCACCCTCCTAGGTAGGGTTTGCGAGGGAACCATTTTTCAGTGCTACCCTAAGGCCCCCGTCATAGTCGGTGGATCTACTGAGTCCCACCGGGTCGTTACGCATCGAATTCGTGGAAGACGGGTGCAAAAAATTCAACCCACTGAGTCCGACTGCGACCGTCTGATGCCCACCGCAATTCCCCCGGTCGATACTGATGGTTATTATGCGTACAAGGGCGGGGCCAATGCACCGACTGAGTCCGACTGAGTCCCACTGAGTCCCACCGAAATAGTCCTCACCCCACCCGGTCGATATAGGAGTTTCTCACGTGATCTGGGTGCATTTTTTTCGGCCGACTGCGACCTGCCGAGTCCCGCCGCATCTCGACTCTCGCCGTCTGCGCTCTGCCCCACGTACTGCTGATACGGAAATCAGATTCAGACATGTTGAAAACAAGAAAAATCAGCCACCAAACACGTTCCGACTCACAGCTGAAGTGATAATCGTCACTATCAATTGCGTGTTTCGCAGAGGAGTTGGTTGGCGCTGGGGGCAACCGGACTCAGTGGGACTCAGCAGGTTTTTCCACCCCGGACTTAGTCGGACTCAGCAGGTTTTTCGACGAAGTCTGACCGGGGCCTAACCCCCTTTCAACTCTCGCGCCGATATCATCAAACGCGCCGACGCGTCAAACCCTGCCTAATCCCAAACTTACTCGCCGGGTACGTACATGCCGCCCCTGCAGGCCGTTGGTGACCCCAGTGGAGGCTGGGCCACCAGTCGTGGCGCGTGTCGGCACTGCCGACCGCGACGCGTGTCGGTGTGCCAACCGCGACTCGTGTCGGTGTGAAGTAATTCCTAATCTAGATGAAACATTCCTGTAGAATGTGAACTGCCGCTAACTAGGCCAGTAAACGCGACGCATTGAGTTGTCAACAGCCCGTCAACAGGCGGACGTCGCTGAGCAACGGGCAGGTCTCAGGCTGACAATACGCGATTTGACTTGTCAACAGGGAACGGTTTATGAGATAACAACTTATCGACCTTTTGTCGACTCTCCAGTTTGCCTGAGTTCTCATCGGTGGAAAAATGAGAGAAAAACGCGATTTTCCATTTCCGGACTGACTCGATATGTAGATGAGGCCCAAATTTTTCTGTGATGGCTTTTTGAGTGCTAAACACGAATCTTCAATCCGTTTATCGATTTTCATTAGATTACGATAGGTTACGGTGGGTATACGGTAGCTTGGTGAAAGTCTCAGATTCGGCTCAAAATCGCTCTGTGGGTGTTATTTGGGATGCCGAACACAAATTTGCGGTCCATTTTTCGGTTTTCGAAATGTTAGGGTTGGTAAGGCCAAAACAGGCCTCAGATTGGCGTTCAGCGCCCTAAAAAACCTACAGTTGGAAGTTGTGAGCCGAATCTGAAAAACATTTTAAACACGAAAAAGTTCCATAACCTTTTTGTGAAGCAAGGAGAATGCCCTTTTTTGGAATCCCCAGAGCCATTTAGGGAACCTCAAGCACGGGACATTCATGTACTGTCACAGACTTACAGCAACCTAAACATGGTTTTCTAAATCGCTAGGGAGTGAGGAAAGTTCAAAATGCGCAAAAATCCCGTAGATAGGTACTGAAAACAGAAATGCCCTTTCAAGACTTACACGAACGCTCACGCAGCGAATTTGTTTCTTGTAGGCTCCCTGCCTGAATATTTTATGCCAAGATCTTACGTGAAGGCTATTATGTCAAGGGAACCCTTCTACGACATTGTATGCTACTACATGCATATACGGGTAGCCGTTGTTTTTTCTTAAGAATTTCGATGAAAAATCACTTAATCCGTACATGCATATTGGCAGAATGACATTTGAAGAAAGTAAATATTAAAACCTGAAATTCTTCGCCGTCCTGGCAGCCTCATTCCAGAAAATTGGACTTTTGCAGAAATATATTTCTGCTGCTAGGTTCCCCGAGGGTTTAGTCTGATCCCATTTGTATTATGACACTGCAGCTCCTCCTTTCACTTCCGCGTTCACGCCTTGTTGACCATAAAGGCACCAAATCACGTGCAAATTAATTTCATATATCATTCAGAATAATAAAAATAAGTCCATTTCCAGGAAGGGCAGATATTGATCACATGATGATCTCACTCCAGCCAGCAGAAAGTGTTTAAAATTTTCTTTTATCCGGCGAGAAATGTTTGGGAAAAATTGAAAAAATATAAATAAACACATGTATGTAGTAGACGAAAAAGACATTAATTTAGGTACAGACTTCCTTTTAAGACTGAAGAGGTCCTCTTTAGAGTCTGAATACTAGTGTAAGGTAAGTGCGCCTTTTAAATCGAACGTATAAAGTCCGACCAAAAGAGACTGCCCGCCCACGCGGTCGGTGTGCGTGTCAAGCGGTTGTCGCGGAGATCTTTTTTCGGACTTGGAAGGCGATTAGCAGGAATGATTGACGAATAGTCGATAGTGTCATAATAAGCTGTTAACAGTCATGGGAATACTCTCTAGAAATAATGCCTTCGCGACGGCTGCTCCACACGCACGCGGACCGCGTTGGCGGACAATCCATTTCGGAAGGACTTCTTATTTAAAGTTCACCTGAGCAAAATGTGCTCCGGGAGATTGTGAACTTCGTTTAAATTATACGTCGGAGGTGAAGTAAGGCTCCGATGACCATAGCAACGGTATGGATGTGGCCCATGCAGTTATATCCCTGACAGAATCCAGATCGCTCTGGTGAGTGAGCAACATCCAAGATCCTTAATATGCGCAATCGCCAAATAATACCGATTGTGCTGACAAATAAACCACTACTAGCCAGCCTAGCCATTTTGAATGAAATGTATAATTCTGCAAGCATTTTTGGACGTATTAGAATCCGAATAAGCCCTTTGAAGTTGCCTAGAATCGCTCTCAAAAAAAGTTTTAAGCATTTATTCCCTGATTTCCGTGCCTATTGTAACCTCCAAAACGTGCACTATTCTTCCGAAAATCTGAAAACGGACCTCACAATCGTGTTCAGCGCCCAAAACAAACTCCTTATCAAAGTTTGGGCAAAACAAATTCCTTGGAAATGTTTGGGGGAAACACATTTTCTGAACTTCGGACAGAGTGAGGCCCCGTCAGAGTCGGTGGATCTACTGACAAGGGAAGTGTTTAGAGCGGTAAACGCACCTACGGAAACGGTATGCACTGTCAGTTTCTCTTGTTCCTCTATAGTAACTTTGTGAAATATCCAGCCCCGAGCTGTTGATTCCGAGGAGCTACGAGCCCGCAAAGTTTGGCTCTCTCCGCTCACTGGTTTCGGCTGCCTCCACTCATTGATCGTGTCAATCAGGAAGGAAGGTCGTTGAGTGTGTATTGGATAGCGATGTGGACTCTTGAACATGTGATGCTGAAGGTTCGACTCCGCACTTGTGTGGCTTTTTTGCCATTGCATGGGAATTTTGTATTCTACGTGAATACACCGCCTTTGATTTTGTTTTAGCGTTTTAAAGCCTTTTTAATCACCCTGATATCACATGGGATCATTCACGAATAGTAGACCACATTATTTACAATCGATAACAGCGATAACAAACTTATTTATTGTTTCTTTGTTTTTTTTTGTCGATTTGAGCACCAATGATAAACTGGCACATAGTGTTGGAAACATAAAGACTATTCACAGAAGGGGCAGCGGATGAAGGACAACGAAATAAGGATAACGAATTATGGATAATGTGTGACAAGGTAAGTGTTTTATCGTTAGTGGTAAAAGCATCTTCGAAAACGACTAGTATTGTTAATATCTCTTGTGGCTCAATATTAGAAGTGCGCAGTATCTGGCTCCGATACGCAGGTTCCAAGAAGTTATGAGCGTTTTTCAAGCTTTGTGAAAAGGTAAGGAATTCAGGAATTTTTTTTGGGTGTTTCAAAAAATTCTCTCGAATATTGCTCAAAACTTGTATGTAGGGGTAATCTAGGGTGGTGAACACGAATTTGCAGTTTATCTGTCGATCTTCCAAAGTTTTCGACTGAATTCGTTCAAAAGCTTCGATCGGGGGAAAAATTGAGGGCAAAATGTGGCTTTTGACGATTTCCGGAACGCTACGATAAAAATGGCTCAAAATGTCTTTCTATGGGTTTTTACGAGTGCTAAACAAGAATCTGGAGTCCGTTCATCGATTTTTGACAGATTACGGTAGATTACGGTGGGTATACGGTGGTTTGGTGAAAGTCTTAGATTTGAATTAAAATTCGTGTACGGGGGTTATTCGGGGTGGTGAACACGAATTCAACGTCCGTTTGTCGATTTTCACAATATTAAGATGGGTGTCGCCCCTTTAATGACATGGGACCTACCGTAACCTACAGTAAACCTCAGAATTTCGAGAAACGGACTTCAGATTCGTGTTCACCACCCTAGATTACCTCTAAATACAAGTTTTGAGCAATATTCGAGAAAATTTTTTTGAACACCCAAAAAAATGCCTGATGGGGGTACCCTTGCCTTTTCGCAAAGCTTGAAAAACGCTCATAACTCCTTGGAACCTGCAGCTCGGAGCCAGATACTGGTCACTTCTACTATTGAGCTACAAGAGATACTAACAATACTAGTCGTTTTCGAAGATGCGTTTACCACTAACAATAAAACACCTTGTCACACATTATCCATAATTCGTTATCCTTATTTCGTTGTCCTTCATCCGCTGCCCCTTCTGTGAATAGTCTTTATGTTTCCAACACTATGTGCCAGTTTATCATTGGTGCTCAAATCGACAAAAAAAACAAAGAAACAATAAATAAGTTTGTTATCGCTGTTATCGATTGTAAATTAATGTGGTCTACTATTCGCGAATGATCCCATGTGATACCAGGGTGATTAAAAAGGCTTTAAAATGCTAAAACAAAATCAAAGGCGGTGTATTCACGTTGAATACGAAACTCCAATGCATTTGCAAAGTAGCCACACAGGTGCGGAATCGAACCTTCAGCATCACATGTTCAAGAGTCCACATCGCTATCCAATACGCACTCAACGACCTTCCTTCCTGATTGACACGATCAATGAGTGGAGGCAGCCGAAATCAATGCGCGGGGATAGCCAAACTTTGCGGGCTCGTAGCTCCTCGGAATCAAAAGCTCGGGGCTGGATATTCCACAAAGTTACTATAGAGGACTAAGAGAAACTGACCGTGTATACCGTTTCCGTAGGTGCGTTTACCGCTCTAAACACTTCCCTTGTAAGTCCCACCGGGTCGATACGCACCGAGTTTGTGGGAGACGGGTGCAAAGAAAATCAACCCACTGAGTCCGACTGCGACCGTTTTCTTGCGACCGCAATCCCCCCGATCGATACTGATGGTTATTATGCGTACAAGAGCGGGGCCAATGCACCGACTGAGTACCACTGAATTCCGCTGCGTCCCAACCGGAATCATTCTCACCACACTCGGTCGATATAGGAGTTTCTCACGTGATTTGGGTGCATTTTCTTCGACCGACTGCAACCTGCCGAGTCCTGCCGACTCTCGTCGCCTGCGCTCTGCCCCACCTACTGCTGCCCCTGACTATCGATTGCGTGTTTCCCAGAGGAACTGGGTGGCGCTGGGGGTAACCGGGCCCAGTCGGTTGCAGACGGTCGAGAACGGTTTTTCCGCCACGGACTCATTCGGACTCAGTTGGACTCAGCAGGTTTTTCGACCAAGTCTGACGGGGGCCTAATAGCGTTTTCCACTTACTTGTACCGATGGCTTGTTGAGCGTTAACACTTAATGGGCCGCGTGTCCACACTGCACACCCACGGCTGTTTTGCCCCTTGGACCTCGTGTCCACACTGCTCACTTACACGAAAAACTCGATTTTTTCGTTTTACTTTAAGAAAAGCGGATTCCTTCTCAATATTGCTTTCATACCTGTGCTTGATACAACTTCCATAATTGGTATGCAGATATTAAGCGCCATATATCTCCTTTTGATATAGGCAATTACAAAAAAAATCAGTTTAAAACTCACTAAAGTGATTGGCCGTGGAGCGCGTCGGTCCGCTACGGGGGATAGCCGTGGAACGCGCGGTCTCTTAAGTGTTGACTTACACCAATTGTCGAACAAACCATCGCTCGGAGCGGAACCGGCTCCTTGCCCGGACAGCAGCCGAGGGTCGGAGCGATGGTAAACAGCCATGTGCAAAACCATCATCTGCTTCAAATTGCCTAACCAACTGCTTGTGGTCTAACTCTTTCGCAGAGGAAGTTGAAGGCAGTGCTCGCGATGAGTTTCGTTAACGTGTTTCGAGGCTGAAATACTATACAGGCAGAGGATGGACGTGTTGATGTCGAAGAAAGCACCGAAAATCCGCGAGGGATTCCCGAAAACGGATGCAAAGTGGCCGAGATGAAACGTCGCCCCAAAGAGGCCAGCACGCCTTTCTCGTGACGAGTTTTCTAAAATGTAGACGATTTTAGTGACAGTTTGCCAAAGGCAGCCGCTCCACCCATTTTGATCAATATCAGGGGCAATCATGGCCACTTCCACGGGCGGCTGGCTGAAGGTCCGCCTTTACTTCTTCCTTGTTTTTTTCATTCACTGTGTTTTTAGTCTCAGTCTTTAGCGATTTCTCTATTGTCTTTTTTTTCGTTGATTCACTGATTGCAGATCGACGTCAATATCTCGATGAAGGCCCAAAATCCGGAACAAAAGCGTGCTCCACGGAGTCCGTCAGCTGACTCAGGTATCGCGCGAACTCGTCTGAATCTCCCTTCTCACAAAGCAGCTCGTCCAACCCTAAAATTACCACTGGAGGCGGTTCTCATCGTGAACATATTTTGTAAGGGGTCGTTTATACTACCACAGCCGAGCGGCGCGGGGAAGCGCAAATCTCAATGTTAGGGGCCGAATAGAGTCACGTATGCTAAGGCGCGGCATCATGCGATGGAGCAGTATCGACCATGTGGCGCCGCACGATCGATTCCGCTTCTATGCATGCTCCAGTGTCTTTCAGCGGCGGGACTCTATTCGGCCCCTTACAGAATTGCACTTCGCCGCGGCGCTCGGCGGCGGAAGTGTAAACAGCCCCTAAGCTGCACGTCTACCTATCTGATATTCGCCCTATCATCATGAATGGGGAGCATAGACGTGAGGAGCGCCGAGAGAGCAAATGCAAAAAAGCAGGATTGTGAGAAGAAGGAGCTGTTTAGACGTTTGCTTGTATCTTTTTGGCCACGAATGTACTCCGCGTTCGATCTCCCATCCAGTTCAAGGCATCATCCTAGCACAGCTATCCGATTCCACTATGCCCACATGCCCCAACCATGCTAGCCTTCTTTAAGTTTCAGACAGCATCTTCAGCAAACGGCTTCGTTTCTTTGCCCAGCCCTGCCGAGAACCTGCTATTCCACGGACTCTGACAGGGTATGTCACTTAGTCTCATGTATTCTAGCCATTTTTTTTTCAAAATTTTGTCTACAAATTCTGTGGGGTAAGAACAACGTTCGATATGCTAGCACTTAGATTCGACCTTTTTCAGACTTCGATGAGGGCGGGACCGCCGAAATGTTAGTCTGCCAATTTAGCCATACTACCTTGTGCCTGCTACAGTCAAAGTATCAACTATTATTCGTCTGCTGAAGTTCATCTAGAGTTGAACTTGATGTTTCTTAGCCTTTCACGCAACCCGACACCGAGAATACCAAGACCACCTCCCGAACATCAAGGTAAAAAAGGTCCAATATTTGGCTACGTACAGTAGTATTGGTGGCGATAGATGTGACTCTGCCATGTAGGATGAACGCTAATCCTTATCGATCACATATTTCGTGTGAGCGACGTTCCTATGATATGTTTCAAGTAAACGGCAACGCTGCATATAAATTGTCACAGTAATCTTAAGAACTTCATCTTCTTCGGCGGCTGTCGCATTCTCGCACCTATGTGCTTGTGTTCCACGAGACCGCTGTCGTCTGTGCTTGTCTCGAGGCAAATGCAAGGTGTTTCGGGGGGAACGGAGGATGCCTCAGACAAACTAGATGTTCAGGGAACTCCCAATGAACGATGTCGCGGAAAAAGCGGCGGGTGTTACGGGGAAACAAATCCAGCCTTTAAACGGCAGAAGTCGGACGGAGCACAACTAAGAGTAGGGATAAAGATAACAAGGAACCACGAGTGCAGGCGTGATCAAAGAACGACCAGGCATTATAGCTGTGCCCTGAACGAAAAAACCGAATATCGAAAAGATTTTTTTCGATTTTTATTTTTCGAAACCCTTTTTAACGTCCAATTTTTGACTAGAGTCAAATGATTTCTTATTTTGAGGCCCGAATTTCGAATAGATTCGAATATATTCAAACAAATTTCTGGAATAATTTTCAATCGACAAACTGGAAACAGTCGTGTGCGTGTGCGCACGCATGCTACGTCCCCTTCCCCCAGACTTTCCAGCTCTCTCTACCCTCGCTACCCTCGCTCCGCACAAAGGCCGGGATCACACTTACAGCGAGGAGCGACGCGACGCAGGATTTCCCATCCGTATCAACTGAAAATCGATATGCCTGATGTGCACTGTCGCTTGTCGCAGGAAGTATGGTCCCGGTCAAGCACGCGAAGGAGCAAACTCAATTTGTTTACGAAGCAGAGGAGAATCACATGAGAAAATCCGAGCGAAACCGATTGCTGTTGTCTGATGCGATGAGTCGGCTGTCCACACACACATCGTCTTCAGAATTGTCTTTTTGTAGGGAGAGTGTAAGAAGAGTTCAAGGCACTAACGATTGTCTGAAAACTTGAGATGAATGGGAGTCTGAGAGAAAGCGACGCATAAGCAATGAGAATGCTTGGTTTCCAGTGTTTGACTTTTCTCGATTCTGGAGTCATGACACAGCTGAAAACCTTCTATGTATATCTCTTCCATTTTCACCTAGTCGTCTTGCCTGTTTTTAAACTGACTGAGCAGATTGGTTGTTGCTTTGGACCAGTGAAACTTTATCTGTTTTCCACAGATTGGCACTCAGCGACGTTGTTTCTAGCAGAATTCTGACTTGAGTGATGGTAGTGGAGTATTCCAGCCGCAAGAGAGACAGGGGAAACCGTGTTCCCTCAAATCCCATTACGACCATCACCCGAAATACTCGGGAAGGAACTCACCGCCCAGCGGCTGAAATATTCTAAACACGAGCCGCTGCGCAACGACGGAGGTGCCAATTTTTGAATTGCGGTGCACGCGGCGAGGCGCCAAGTGATTTCGAAATCCTCTGACGTCACCTGGCCTATTCTGACGCAAGACTTTGTTCCTTAGCCACAGGCCCCATGTCGTTGGTCGAAATGCAGTTCATGTCATTTCAGCACGACTGTACTTCCACAGGTGATGCAACCTTCACTCCCTGTACGAGGTTGGCCCGATACCTGAAAATATTGACCTTCAGCATAACAACGTCTCGGGCTACAGTTGCTGGTGAACTATCGGAAGACTCGTCATTTCCTATTGTTTCCATTCAAAAGTGGCTCCATCATAATTGCCTCTCCGGTAATACGACGAATGTCATGTTTGCTCTCTTTCTAATAACATTCAGCACTAGAATTTGCACACAAACCACCACCTTTGCGGGGAACATAAACAGGTATTTCATTGGATGTCCTACAGGAACCTCAAAGATTATAAATAATAATAATTACTACTCAACAAAATGACAACAACGAAGTATCTGTCATAGAGATAATCACTACTCGAGAAGACTGTTCCAGCGATGTTTTTCATTCAGGCACAGAGGTGTAGGTTCTATGTACCCCCATCCTGAAGCCTCATGCTTACTAACATTTTCATGATAGACCCCACGTCGCAACTCAATCTTCGCCGTCAGAGGCCCCAGATGTGGTACAAAGATACGAGTGAAATGCAGTCGGTTAAGCGCGTCATATCTTCTCGGATTTCTAGACGTCCTCTGGAATCACAACGAAAACTTTGTGAAGAAGATTGGGTAGATTCACACTAACAAAGGACCAACTTATGAGAGGAGCGAGTTCATTACAACCACGTATTGATGATCATCATGGTCAAGCGAGTTGCACTTCCTGACCTCACAGCTTGGTATACTCTGTTTATCTTTAATTGCACAAAAAATCGGTCCGCCAACAGTCCTCTAATGGGCCGGCTAGAACCGTAGTTTACGTCCACGACGCGTTCTCGGCAGACCCGGGTGTGCACAGTGGCAGGGTGGGTGGCCGAGTGATGGCATTGATGAATCGATCGCCCACCCCACCCCGGTGCACACCCGGGTCTGCCGAGAACGCGTCGTGGACGTAAACTACGGTACTAGCCGGCCCATTAGAGGACTATTGGCGGACCGTTTTTTGTGCAATTAAATATAAACAGAGTATACATAGGTCGCATTCTTCCTTTGTTCATCTTCCTTCCTGTTTCCCAGATACTTTCTCTGAAATTATCAGCAGTCACGATTTCAAACAACTTGTTTTGGAACCTACTCGTGGTAACAATATTTTGGATTTATTATTCTCCAATAGCATTGATCTTTTTAAGTAACGGCTCGGTCAATTCACCAGTTGGCGACAGCGATCACAGAAGCGTTTCCTTTGATATCCGGGATAACAGAGTTGAACATCCCCCTATTCGTAAGCGAATATTCAACAAAGGCGACTTTACTTGCGTTTCACGGTATTTGTACAATATTGCGTGGGTTCACTCATTCGAGTCGGTCTCATCGGTTGACGAAAAGTACATGATGTTTCTTGCAATTCTTGATCACGTTATTGATCTGTTCATATCTTGGGCTTGGGTTTACCCCAGCAAGTCCAACCTACCGATTCATCTCCGTAACATGTCAGATCACAGGGAGTGCCTACTTCGCTATGCCAAACTATCAGGTGATTGGACTGAATACAAAAGTTTTTCGAAAAAGTTTGCGGAAGAGCTAATGAAATACTCAAGAAATGTCGAAAAAAAGATCGTAGAGTCAAAACAGAAGCAACGATTTTACAAATTTATGAAAAGTAGACTCAGTTCCAAGTCACATTTTGGAGCTCTGAAGCAGAACGGAACGATACTTTTGAATGACCATGATAGGGCTAATGCATTGGGGCTCGAGTTTAGCAAAGTGTTTTCAGAAGATGACGGCTTCTTTCCGGAGTCTAGCGTTCTTCATGAATTTCCAATGCACCATTTTCCTAATTTTCATAAAATCACGATTTACGAACTTTTGATGAATTGGTTTGATTCTTATTCATTCACTCTTGACAAAATCCCTTTCATATTTGTAAAGAATGTTGCTCATGCGATTGCTTATCCACTGTCGTACATTTTTAATCAGTTGATGAGCTTTTCCGATGTTCCTCGACTTTGGAAGCACTCCTACATCACTCCGATTCTAAAGAAAGAGCCGTCATCTGATCCTGCTAACTACAGACCAATCAGCATAACTTCCCTTTTCTGCAGGTTTTTTGAGGAAATTTTGAAGTCACACATTCTCAAACATATAGGACTCAATGATCTAATTACTTTGTGTCAACATGGGTTTGTGAGTGAGAAATCAGTTACGACGAATATGTTGGAGACTCTTGAAGAGTGGACGTTAGCCTTGGATGAGAAAAAGTGTGTTGACGTAATCTATGTGGACTTCGCTAAAGCATTCGATAAAGTTAGCCACAAAAAGCTTATATACTTGTTTGATAAGCTCGGTTTTCACGAAAAGGTATGGAAATGGATTAAAGAGTTCCTGTCCGGGAGGACGTTCCAAGTTCGCATTAACTCCGCTTTTTCGAATGTGTTTGATGTTCATAGTGGAGTGCCCCAGGGAGGCGTACTTTCACCGATACTCTTGAATATTTTTTCGGCTGATCTGGGGAAAATTTTGCACAAAAATGGTGTCATCTGTAGACAATATGCCGACGACTTGAAAGTATACAGGGATGTCTCCAGTTTCTGGATTCAGAGCACTTGCAGGCGGCTATCGACCGTTTACAAGCCTGGTCAACTGCATGGCAAATTCCAATCTCTCCAGGTAAGACGTTCTGGATGCGTATTGGCTCTTCCATGTTGCCCGTTTTGTATAAAATAGATGCCCAGAGTATTGAAAGTAACAGCCAAATCAAGGATCTCGGTTTCTTGTATGATGAAAATCTAGATTTTCTTTCGCATTACAAAGAGTTGTTCAAAAGGGCTCATAACCGTACATATCAAATTTTTAAGGCTCTGACGACAAAAGATACTAGCGTGCTTCTGAAGGTGTGCAAGGTTAACATTCGCCCACTTGTGGAAAATGGTACGGTAGTCTTTTCCCCATACAAGAAGAAGGACATCACTCTCATTGAAAAGGTTCAGAATAACTTTACCAGGAAGATACTAATACGACGTGGTGGGTTTTTGTACTCAAAAATCCCTAATTCGAAAATTCGGAACCAGTATTTCGGCATAGCAAGTCTCGAGTCGCGGAGGGTTTTGTATGATGTCTGTATGGTACACAAGCTTTTGAACGGAATGTCTGGTGCAAATTTTTAACACTTCTACAGAATAGTCCTCTCAAGAACCCGAGGTGGTGATAGAAAAATATCTTTTGCGAGGCCGAGAACCACAATCAGGTCCAAATTCTTCACCGTAAGGGCGGGCTCAGCGTATCTTCGTTTGAGTAAAACCACACCCACTGCCAAGTCAATGGCAACGTTCAGACGGGGAATGGTAAAATTTTTGCTGAAATCATAGACGTATGTTTTTGCTAATTTGAGATCATGTTTATTCGTCCGTAGCTCTTTTTCTTTTTCAGCGTTTGTCTTATACAGCGTACTCAAATAAATAAAAAATTCATTCCTGGATTCATGGCGAGTATCAAGAACGCGCCGAACGTTTCTCTAAAGGAAATTTCAGTCTCGTGGACCAGACTAGAGCAGTGACATCAACAACTTCGTCAAAATGCTTTTCTCTTTGGTGTTTTTCAAGTAGAAGGAGGTGTAGGTTTGTTAATGTGTTGCATTTATCAAGTGCATATTCGGCATGTCGCAATTATGAGCTATGAGCGTCACTGTCGGTCTGATGGGCGTGGTATAGTGGAAAGCAAGAAGTGTCAAAGCAGATACTGTTTCGCATTTGTAGACGCAGCCCTATCTATCAGATTACACGTAGGAGAGTCTAAATGTGTAAGAGCTATTTTCTAGCTGTTTAAAACGTATTCTTCCGTCTCATTCGAGCGTACACTACCGCTCGTAGGATTTGCTCAGACAGCTAGCAAGGTCGGGTTTTTGCGTCTTTTTTGCACAACTCGCTTCAAAGTCGTTCAAGGAACGTTTATACTAAATCGGCCTTACGTTTCAACGTAACCGTCATCACCAAAGCCATGATGTAGGGCTAGAGTAGATCTACAATGCACTCCGTCAAGCTCTTCAGCAAAATCAGTATTTTCACCCTGACTTTCAAACACAAAACTTCAGTAGCGCTGACCACTCACGTGGCGCTTTACCAGAAGGAACTTTCAACCTTTTTGAGGGACCGGTAGTAACGAATGAACGTTCGCTAGGTAGAGAAAAGGACACCATGTACCTAGCACTTCAGTCACATTATTATAACTCGCAGAAACTTACGAATGGCAGGAAACATGGTACGTCTCCTACATTCGAGGAGACATTAGTCACGCCTTCATTCGTCTCTATTTCCTTACCATAGTTGGCCAGATAATCAGGTTCGCCCTATGCGCAAGCTGGTAGTCCGTGCGGTAGAGCAGTCTGGATGATTCAGTAACTTTCATGGAGTTGATGCAGTGCATGTAGCAGAAACCAACATGAAGGTATTGATAAATCAGCAGCGCGTGCAGCAAAAACCAACATTAAAGAATTGATAAATCATAAAAACAAGTAGTTAGTCACAAACCTTCTATCTGTATCATCATCATCATCCCGTTAGCTGGCGTCTGGTGGGGGCGGGATGCCCTCTCAACCAATACACTGCTGTAGGTGCTATGGGAGCTTGTGCGGCCTGAACAATACGCTTCCAATCAAAACGGTTTGCAACAACAAGTTTAGCGTTAAGGACATTGCACCGTTGAGTCTTCAGATCCTCCTCTATGTGCTTGAGCCATCTCTTCTTCGGGGCCGTTCGTTGAAATCTCCACGATGGTGGGCGCCTACGCCACAGCATACTGTACGGGAGACGGGTTGCGTCCATCCTAAATACATGTCCGACCATCGCAGTCTTCTTGTCGGCGGCTGTTATCCGACCGTCGGTTGATTCATGCAGCTCTTCCGTATATAGTCGTTGCAGACACGATCACGAATCGTAATTCCAAGGATCTGGCGCAAACATCGCATCTGGAAGACTTCTAGCTTGACGAGGTCTGACTTAGGCAGAGTCCAGGTTTCCGAGCCGTATAGTAGTACGAGTATTATCAGCGCTCGGAACAATCGCATTTTAGTCTTCAGTGAAATGTTGTTTTCTTCCAAGGACACCAGCCAAGCGACGCAAACACACTAGACGCCTGCCCCATTCTGCTGCACAACCCCGGCCGTGGCCGCAACTTTTCACTCTTGCACTACTGACCCAAGGTACTTGAATTCCTTGTCCCGCTGAAGTTTTACTCCTTCAAACTGAACAGATGCAGGCGGCCCAATGGATGTCATGACCTTGGTCTTCTCCTGGTTAATTCTTAAGTCGTAGGAGCTTGCATTGAGTGCCATATCGCTTATCAAAGACGTTGCCTCCGCATCACTATCATCCGCGAACATCAAATCTCTGACATACCCATTACTTCCGTATTGAACGCCTTTTTTGTTCTCGAAGACCTTCCTCGTAATAAATAAATAAATAAATAAATACATAAATAAATATTAGCTTCCACAACCATTTTGAAGACCAGAGGCGACACCACATCGCCTTGGCGAACTCGTGCGGTAACGGCAAACTCCTCGGACAGCTTATCCCCAACGCGTACGGAACTGGTAGACCCTTCGTACGTTTCCTGGAGAAGCTTGACTATCTTCCTCGGTATGAACTCGCTTTCAAGTGCTCTCCACAGCGCCGGCCAGTGAATACAATCGAACGCAGATTTGAAGTCTATAAATGTGATAACGACACGCTTCCCAGAGCGAATTCTCTCTTCCATGAGGTGTCGAAGAGCGAAGATCTGATCACTGCAGCTTCTCCCTGGCTGAAACCCCGCCTGTTCTTCACGACCAGTTTGCTCACGATGGCGCTAAAGTCTGTTCTGAATAACCCTCATGAAGACTTTACCAACGATAGGCAACAGACGGATCCCTCGGTAATTTTTGCAGTCCCTGGCGTCACCCTTCTTGTGTATGGGCACGATTGTGGCACGCTTCCAGGTAGCTGGTATTTTCTCAGACTGCCAGATAAGAGTAATTAGCCAATCAAGTGCGCGAAGCGAGACGTCTCCGCCAGCCTTGATCGCTTCAGTAGTTATTTTGTCCAATCCTGACGCTCTACCGTTTTTAAGTGACTTTATCGCTGCCGTTAGTTGGCCTACACTGGGTTCTGAGCCGAGAACTGCATCTCCGGACGCTTCAACTGAGGCGCTCGTCCACAGAGCGAACGAATGACCCATCTGCATTTCTGATACTATCGCTAGTTGGTTTCGTCCTTGCTCCGAGCCGCTTGAGTGTCCGATAGAGAGTTCGATAATCATGCCTGCTCGCAGACTCCTCCAAATCAGTAGCTACCTTATTCCAATACGACTCTCGTTCCATTTTCAATCTGCAACGAAGCTCTCTACAGAGCTGACGATTTTGATCGAAATCGGTCAATTTCGCTCTCTCCCTTTCCTTTATGAGATGTATGGATTCATCTGATATCCGCGGCTGGATTCGCATACGAGTGGCAGGACAAAGTGGCTCTGTACACTCCACGACGGTGGCTGCTATCTGCTGTTCTTGTTCATCTTCAGGTGTATCCTCTGCCAACAGCGCAAACCGATTCGACAGTGCCATTTTGAATAACTCCTTCGTCTCAGGTACCATCAAATGTTCCCAGTCGAATTGGCCTTTAGATGACTCTACAATCCTAGCTCGTTGTAGGCGAAGCTTCACTACTGCACGTAGAAGAAAATGATCTGAACCACAGTCGGGTCCTCTCATTGCACGAACATCCTTGAGCGACGACCTGAAAAGCGAACTCATCAGCACGTAGTCTAAAAGGCTACGTCTCGTCCGGAAGGATTTCTCCACGTCAACCAATGCTTTCTGCAATGCTGAAAGTGACTGTTTCCAATAATGAGTTCATTCAAATCTGCAAACGTTAGCAGGCGCAGACCATTGACGTTCGTGTCACTACCGCCGAATCTGCCCAATACTGCTTCCCAGTCCAATCTGTCTTTTCCAACATGTGCGTTGAAATCACCTGCGACTAGGACAACGTCTCTCTTTGAAATCGTGTCCAGAAGGTCCTGCAGCTGAGCATAAAACGCGTCCTTGTCGAAACTCGGGCAAGGCTCCGTTGGCGCATAGACTGCCACAATATGTGTCCTTATAGTATCTTTCAGCGTTAGGACAGCGATTCTGCTAGAATTTGGCTCGAACGTCACAACGCTTCCAGCTGTTTTCCAGTTCAACATGAACCCAACGCCTTGATGGTGTCCGTCGCTGCCGGAGTAGTACAGCACCATCCTTTCTTGACTATATGGCACCTGGACAGTCTTTGTTCCACTTCCACTGATCCTCAATTCAGACAGGGCGGCAACCGATATCTTCGACTTCAACAGTTCCCTGGAAACGATTTCTTTCTGCCCGACGTAATGCCCTGATCGCACATTCCAGCCCGTCGGTAGCATGAGGGCCGACCCTCCTCCTTTCTCATCCGGGCTTGGGACCTGCAACGGCGGAGTTCTTTTTTTCTATCTGTATACAGACAGGCACATGCTACGGGGGTAATAAGCTGTACAAGGAACACATGTAATCAAAATACACAGAAAATACAGCATTAGTAAAGTGAATACACTGCAGCAGACAAGAGCGAAAGCTACAACAATCAAGGATTCCCTCACACTTGGGCAATTAAACCGAATCACTGATTATAGATACGGAGGTGTCAAAACCCAACAAGTCAAACCGGGCGAACACGCCTGAGAGAAAAATAGGGGAGTGCCCCAGAGAGATATAGAGTCTGCGAATGTCAAAAAAGAGAAAAGAAATTGATCAAATCTGGCTATTCCTGACGTAGACGGTCAACTTTTCGAAGCTTTTGGTGCACCGTAGTGACTTTGATCGGGGCGCACTTGCAACTGCGCCCTCTAACTTTTCATGGCTTTTGGGTGTTTTGCCACATTCGTTGGGGCACTCTAAGCATTTGAAGACCCTCCTACTCATTGTCATGGTTTCCGATGGATGAGTCTGACAATCGTGCTGGAGGACGGTCAGTTGTAGCATCAAGTGCCCAATCCTTCTATCTCCGACCACTAAGCATGTGCAAGCGCACATGCTCCTTTGAGCACTCACATAGGTCAAAACTCCAAACTTCTCTCCCCACTTGTGTAAAACGTGACACTCTAAGTAGTTTTTCGTGACACTCTAAGTAGTTTTTTTGAGTGATGCGGACCGCATTCTCACTCTGTCTATGCCTAGCGTCGGTTGGACAGCTTTTGTACTTTCGTCGACGCGTGATCGCAACAACGTACAGTCGGCACGGATCGCACTAGCTCTTTAAGTTCCCTATTACGCTTTGTGCAGGTTCGGTACACACACGTTACAACATACGTGCACTGAGTCCACGACATAGTTCAATAGGGATCTAAAAGCGTCCGTGAGATTGGTGACGAGTGTTAGGCATCCCAATTCTGAGAGGATATGAATGGAAAACGCCGCGTCGTGTGGCCGGTCGTGAGACGTATGAACATTGAATATGGGATAACTGTAGAATCCAGAGGGACGGATTCAGAATCGAATGTTCTCTGCCTCCTTATCCTCCTATAAATGAGCATTATATCTCTGAAATGCATTTTTAATCAACCACTGCATTATGTAGACTAGATATTCAGATCCTACCGTAACGTTCCTCACTGTTCTGAATGGAGAACTACACTCTCACCACAGTTCCGAGTCAAACTTCTAGTGGATGGTTTGGTTCGACAAATCAACGTATATTTACTTTTACTATGATCTTTCTAAGTATCCTCTCTAGTACAATGCATCTATTATTTCTGATTGTGAGTTTTTTTAATGGCAAACCTACTCCGCTTCGAATCTGTACCGGAGCTGTTCATACAATAAGCGGCTAACTTGTGGCTGCTAATCTACAATGTAAGTAAATTGCCGGAATAGAAGTCAAGCCGATTTAATGTACACTACAACGCAGCTTTAACTATGATTCACGTTTAGTTTTTACCTACAAATTACTCAAGAATTAGTTTTGATAATCGTGAGGCATGTGTGACTCAAAATTGTCAGACGGCTCGTATCTTCCTTAGGCAGTCTGCGTCTCAGTGAGTCTATGCATGCTGGATGGGCATGTGGATCGAATCCACACCGCGGCTGTGGCTAAGGAGCAGTTTGGCTAGCACACGCGACGGAAAAACGCTGCGCGAGCTCATCGTCCTTGTGGCGCGTTAACCGAGGATCTTCGAAAAAAGTAGTCGTTGTCCCATTGTAGCCGTCCCCTTTATCATTTTTTTGCAATTCATTCATGTTTTTTTTGTTTATAATGTGCTTTTTTAAATGCAATGCTTCTCATACCATCGTTTCAATGGGATTCGCACATTTTATACAAGTTTTTTTTAGAGTTCTTCTCGTTTGTTTCTTGGAGTGGAATGGGAGATGATGATATTGATTCCGACGCCGACCCTACGTCTGACACATCAACCTACATGAAAAAATGCAAAAAAAAACGATAAAGGCGAACGGCTAAAAAGGAACAACAACCCTCTCTTTTGAGTGTCCTCGGTTAACGCGCCCCAAGGACGATGAGCGCGCAGAGCGTTTTAAAGGTCGCGCGTGTCGTGTGTACCAGCCGAACTGCTCCTTAGCCACACCCGCGGTGTGGATTCGATCCACATGCCTGCTGGATGAGATTTCATCTTCTCGAAGTCCTCGTCTTTCTGTGCTAATATCTTGCACCGAATACTGCAAACGGACAAACAATTCTGCTTCGACTGCATTTGAGCAAGATGTAAAAATTCTTGGCGCACTATCGTTTATAATTTGACACGAATCATGAACGAAACACTCCCAAAAAAACTTTGATAACGCGTACACCTCCGTTTCCAGAACCGTTCCGCGAACGCTTTACATACTGTTTTGCGAAAGTGCAAAGCAATCGCTCACGTAAGCCCAGCGCGGTCCGTCTCAAGGCGAAAGTCGAATCACTGTCGAAACTGCTCGTGATGGACTGGTCCAGGCGGCTCAGTACGATTGATCAGTCTTCTCCCCTGCCACGACCGAGCGTTATCGTCCATCCTGCGTTCCGTGCTGCATCTTTTCTCTCGCAGCGACGTGCTTCGCTCCGGGGCCTCTGGACTTTAGGCTCCGTCCATAGCAGACAACCAGCGGCAAAGCGTCGTCTCGGAGCATCAAGCGCCAGCGCTCAAACGCTGGCGCATAACGCTCGACGGCTGGCGCGTTCAACGTGTCCGAGGACGGCACGTGGTTAACGATGATATCGATGATATTAGTGACAGCCGTTACGGTCACTACGCCTCCACTGTCAGCGACTGGCCGATCGGCTGGGGAGTCAGATCAATAACAAGTGCTGAAGATGCAAACCCCCAGCGTCACTTTACGATTACTTGACGCTAGGACGTCTGCTATGGACGCTGGCTTAGAACGCTACTATACCATCCATAATACAATTGGAGAAGAGCAACTTCAGTGAGCAGGCTAACGGCCGTTACTCAGATTATTGATCGTGATGATTACTTTAGTAGTTTGTAGTATAAAATAATCTAAATTCTTCGTGTCCTGTCGTGAATGCAAGAGGTTCTCATATATTTAGCAATATCTATAATACAGTTGGGGCGCATATTGATTAGTCCAGGGAAGTCCAAGTTGGTGGCATCGGGTTCTCATGCTATGTGGTATTAACGTTCTTATGCACTTTTAACTGTTTACAGTTTACTAGGGTAATTAGCGCAGTCGCATGTCATCGGTAGAGAGTCTGCCGGTCACATTCCCGGAGACTGACATCATTATCATTGTAGACCCGGGGAAAAGCCACCGACTAGCCACATACTGACTTAATTGACCGGGTTCCGCCTGACGCAGTCATTCCGCATCTTTGCCGACGTGTGCCGTCCTGGTAGTTAGCCGTGTCCATTTACCAGTCACGATGTGAACACAATTAATCCATCTGTCACTACTGCAATTCCTGCGAAAAAAAAAACATAGCGCTTGAACCGCCTTTCGAACCCGAGTGACCTCAAGTCTTTCTTTACCACATCCGTCCAGAACTTTCGCCTACGTCCGGGTGATGACCGTTTCCAGACAGGATTCGTAAGCATTCTTAGAGCGTGTTGTTTAGAACGATCTGGCGTTCTCCTTACTACACGCCCAAACCTTCGTTGTCGATCTCGCTTTGCCGCTTACGAATTTTTCATTAAAAATGGTCACCTGGTCCAACTAACTGTTGAATGTGCTCGAAAACGCAAGCGTACATAAGTCTAGAACGACCATATAAATCCTCTACATATTCCAGTCTTAATAGGCGCACATGAGTTAACATGTTTTAGGGAATCAGGAGACTTTGCGGCTATAAAGCATCATCAGCTTATCTGATGCTGGGTGGCTTATCATTGTTCGGACTGATATACGCGCTTAGCCAAATCGTCTGCTCCAGTTTGACGCTCCGTGGGAGGAAATATAAAGACTGTGTTTTACTGTGCAGGGTGAGTCATAATTTATAATCAAAAAATTAAACTAGAGATACTGCCTCTCTGGCTCCGTCCATAGCAGACGCCCTAGCGTCAAGTTACCTTCAAGTGACGCTGGGGGTTTGCATCTTCAGCATTTGCTATTTATCTGACTCCCCAGCGACTCCCCAGCGACCACTGCAGCCGGCCAGTCGCTGACGGTGGAGGCATAGTGACCGTAACGGCTGTCACTAATATTACGTTGAATGCGCCAGCCGTCGAGCGTCATGCGTCAGCGTTTGAGCGCTGGCGCATGATGCTTCGACGCCTTGACGCTTTGCCGCTGGTCGTCTGCTATGGACGGAGCCTTTCCCAAAAGTGAGACGGGCGGAGCACAGTTGCGCAGCCTTCAGCCTGGATTTGGAGCAAAATTCCTAGGTCAGTCTTTGCGGAGGACTGCGGCTGCCTGCAGCTCCTATCAGCAGTGATGCGAAATTCGCAGCACAAGCGCACCGCAACAGCACTGCGTTCTCTTCAACTCAGCACCGCCCGGTGCGCTTCTCCTGAGAGAGACTACAGTTTGCCGTACTGAGCCTCTAAAGCCTCTTTCATAGTTTGCCGGCGGACTCATTACCGAATTTGACAAGTAGAGATAGATAAGATGGGTAGGGTAGAGTAGATAGATATTCCACATTCGATAACGACTCGTCCGAGGTTGGTCGGGCAACTGTGAAAGGGCTTTAACCATTTTCGTTCACATGAATGCCAAATTACAGATACTTGGTGGAATTTTCATAAGCTGCGCCTTCAACAACACATTGTTCAACCTGTTTCTGCTATTTCAGCGAATCTTTTGCATTTTTCTCCCACTCAGAGTGAACACGATTCTGTCACGCAAGGTTATCCGGGTGAGCATGAACCTTTGATTTTTGCGGATATTTTTTTATCTCTGTTGGTTGTGAGGTCTAAAATCCGGAAATAGAACCCATAGTACACTAGCGTTAGGCAGCTAAGAAGAAGGGCTTGATCAAATTAAATTTTAGTGACCTGCTGGCCACAACTAGTGAATACAGTTAAAACCTCCATACCCCAAGGGTCTAGGACGGATTGTGAAAATCCACCGAAACTTCCAGTACTAAGCGCCAGGCTCAGGGGTGAATAGAAAAGGGGGATGTGAAGTCTCAGTGAATTCGGATGGAAGGTTTGCAATAAATCAGGACTGAAATGATTCGTTGAAATTCCTAAGTATAAGTAACTCTGGGTTGGGTCTTCGTGGCCAAGACATAGTGCCAAAGGATTAAAACAAGTGAATTTGTTGGCTTTTTGTTGGTTAGCGATTAACCAAAAAAGCGGTAAACTATCAGTCAAGACCAAACAACACAACCTCTGGAACGTGAGAATACGGAGAATAGCTACTAGCTGAATTTCAAAGCTGGTAGAGTCACAAATATTAAACAAACTCAGATTAAAGGAAAAATCGGATAAGAAGCTGGACCAAAAAAAAAAGGATAAGACAGAGTTCCCCGCACAAGAATCAAAAGATGAGGAGTAGAAGGTTCTTCGCCTCAAATCTTTTCGGAACTATTAGGTTGATGCAAAAGTTTCCGGACTTTTCACGACTTTGAATAAAAAACATTAATTTCAAGAACAAACAAGACTCACCCAACAAAACAATTTCCATCAGCGTTCGCAATCGATAGGGCAAATCATGAATTCCCGACGCGTAGAGCTCTGGCTGCTTTAACTCGAGGTATTCTTCTGAGGCCATTTTGACTTCGACACCGTTGGTGAACTGTTTTCCATCCAGGAAGTGCTGCATCGAGCTGAACAGATGGTAGTCGGAAGGGGCAAGATCTGTACTATATGCTGGGTGAGAAGAACCTTCCAACCCAGGACCAGCAGTTTCTGTCGGGTTATCCGAGATACTTGTGGCCGAGCATTGTCGTGAAGAAGGCGAACAGTGTTCATTTCTGGAACCTGGACCTGGGCTGAGAAGTTCTTCTTCACCCTCCATATAGCCTGGATCTTGCCTCTTCTGACTACCATCTGTTCCGCTCAATGTAGCACTTCCCTTCCTGGATGGAAAACAGTCCACTAACGATGACGAAGTCGAAATGGCCTTAGAGGAGTACTTCGACTCGAAACAGTCAGAGTTCTACTCGTCGGGAATTCTTGATCTACCCAATCGGTGGCGAAGGATCCTTGAATGTAAGGGAAACAATTTTGTTGAGTGAGCCTTGTTTGTTTTTGAGAAGGAAAGTTTTTTTATTCAAGTCGTGAAAAGTCCGGAAACTTTTGCATCAACCTAATATTTGATCCGCGCCGCTCACGCGATGCCTCGTCCACGCCTGATCTCACGCTGTAGCGCGATATCTTCCCCTCTTCCCTCCTTCTGACCCCTTTTCAGGTATGGTTCTTCTGTGCGGGCTTATTCTGTGTAGTAATAATGGCAGTCTGTCTAACACCCTATGTATGCGTCGCGTATTTACCTGAATACGGTGTTCACTATGCTATCACTTCCTTTCCGTACTCACACATCATTATGAAGTGAGCTACAAACTCAACACTCACCCTCCGAGGTGTCCAGTCCAGTATTTCGAAAACATTCAGAATCAATTCGATAACCAACTACATTGCTATGATCGCTAATGTTCTAATACATCCCTCCTTATATCTTATACTGAAATTCTCAAAACGATATAGCCGAATTTCTAGAGACGAGCTTCGACTAGCTGTGCAGGTATGCCATTTATGGGCTCTAGTCTTCAGATGCCGAAGCGTGGAGAGGCGAGATACAACGGGGAAGTTTCAAGAATCGTTGCTGGACGGCAGAGGTACAGAGGCTATGGTGCCTCACCGTGATCGATAGACTGAACTGAAAATCGCTGATGGTCCATACAGGGTTCGGCGTGAGGTGTGATGTATCACAGAGGGGGGGGGTCGGACCCATCGACATCCAGTGGGATGGGGTCGGACCTTCGGTCAACCAAGAAACAAGATGGACTTCTATCAGGCCGGAGGGGGGGGGGTTGAGAACCATGCCGTGAGTATAAAAAATGACGGCAAAATGAGATCACAATAAGAGGTCAAATTAAAACTGGAGATTATACTGAGAGAGCAAAATGAGACAGGAGATCAAAAAAGAAACTGAATAGTGAGAAACATTTACGAAAAAACAAATGAGTCAAGATATGAAAAGGGGATGTAAAAATGAGGCAGGAACACACAAGAAGGGCTTATAATTCACTGGTGATAAAGCATGCAAGAGAATAGACGACGGTAGCACGGCCATGGTTAATGACTCTGACATGGAGGAGGAGTCTTGGAAAGGTAAAATGTGTCGCCAAAGCGCTCCTGGATATGTCAGCAGCAGCGATGTTGAGTATTCGATGTCATCGAGGTCATTACAAGCGGACGATCCTGTCAACGAAATGACACAGACGTTTTGGAATTTCATAATCTAAATCTATGTATTTTTAGGCGATTTGGGATTCACAGGTTCGATCCCGCTAAAGGTAAAAAATTTCGTAAAACTGTAAAACGATGAATAGTCGATTGTTACAAAAGAGCGTTGTTCACGGTGATATCTCTTACAATTTCCTTAATGAAATCGCCTTTCGATTTTTACGCCCTCAGGGCACATAGGAGCGGTTGCGGGCGCGGAGCCCACATTTTGAATACGAATGTCCGCATGTGAAAACGCTCCCAAAGTTTCATGGATGCAGCTCGTATCCGAATAGCGCTACATAGGGTGGGCGGAGCCTGTTTTCATGCCATGAGGGCACATAGGTGCGGTTTCAGGCATCGAAACCACATTTAGTGATTGGCTATCCGGATGTGAAAACGCACCTAAAATTTCATGGACGTAGCTTCAAGGCGAACAGCGCTAGATAGGGTCCATGAAAAAAATTACGGAATTTTTGTGAATTACTTACAAGTAATTATCGAATTTCTAATTGGGGAGTTTTGCGTTGCTACCACGTGCGGAAAACCTAGTCAATGATCCAGTTAAACCCGATTAAAAACGGTCCTTGAAGACCCATTTTTAGGTGTGATACAATCGATAGTATCACATCTAATTTGTATGGATTTAGATGTGATACAATCGATTGAATCACATCTAAAAAAGGGTCTTCAAAGACTGTTTTAATCGGGTAAAAGAATGAAATTGATTACTTGGGTCGGTGACTAGGTTTTCCGCACGTTGTAGCAACGCGAAAATCCTAATTCAAATTTCGTTAAATACTTGTAAACATTTCACAGCTATAGACTTTTTCGTGGACCTCAACCTATGTAGCGCTGTTCGGCTTAAAGCTGCGTACATGAAACTTTGGGTGCGTCTTCACATCCGGATAGTCAACTACTAGATGTGGTTTTCATGCCTGAAACCGCACCTATGTACCCTCACGGCATGAAAACAGGCTCCGCCCATCCTATGTAGCGCTGTTCGTATTGAAGCTGTTTCCATGAAATTTTGGGTGCGTTTTCACATCCGGATAGCCAATTACCAAATGTGGTTTTCATGCCTGAAACCGCACCTATGTACCCTCAGAGCATGAAAACAGGCTCTGCCCACCCTATGTAGCGCTGTTCGGATTGAAGCTGTATCCATGAAATTTAGGGTGCGTTTTTACATCTGGGTGCGTTCCAAGAAGATTTCCACGGGAGGAAAAATGAATCTGATAAGAGCCGACCAATCATAGATTGAGAGACCGCATTAAATGAGCCTATCTGTTAGATTATCATTCGTTATATCTTATCAGACCCATTTTCCTCCCATGGAACTCTTCTTGGAACGCACCCCTGATCAGCCAAGTACTTAATGTGGTTTTCATTCCCGAAACCGCACCTATGTACCCTCAGGACACTAATGCACGTTCAGCCATTGGACAAACATTTGGTGCCATTGTCGTAGGAGAGTTGTTTTTGTCTGCTTTGGTGGAAAACATTTATTTATTGCATTATTAGGTCTTGATGTAGTCTTGAATTGAAAATTCGTTCACTATAAAATAAAAAATTACGAAATGAGGACCTCCTCCCCCCCCTCTCCTGTCGTCGCCATCATTTTTCCCAGGGGGAAAGGGGGTGGGTGAGCAAATCGCTTGACTTGGGTGGGGGGCCGGACCAATGTTGGGTTGTATCACACCTTGCGCCGTAGCCTGGGTCCATATTACATAATCTATTGGAACAGACTGCGCAGAATGAAACTTCATGGTAGTCCCTTGGACATCAGCTATAAGAGCAGTGTATGAAGGAGTGAAAACTTCATGCGTGGTAGGCAGAAGATTAACAACTGATATGAGTTGGAGAAAACTGATATAAGGTGGAGAAAACTATTCGTTAGTGGTCTATGAAGTAGCAACCATGGGAGCGAGATAAATAGTACTAATCTTAATGGGTGATCCATGAGACATCGAAAGTGGAAACAATATAAACGAATGTAATTTTATGGGTGGTAATGCGAGCATCAACAACTCAATTATCAGGATAGAGGTTAAGATTATTGATAATCTGGGAATAACTACTATGCAGACGAGTTAGGTATGACTAAACATCATGGGTTGTCCATAGGAAGTAAGGTTGGGGAAGGTTTGAAAAGGACGACACATAAGACGGAGTTCTCATGAATATAAAATGTGCACCAGATCTGTCTTTATATAGTCCCTTATACGTGCCAACCCTCTTCATAGGCAACCTACTCAACCATGATCGAACTCTCATTCTTCATCATGTGGGAATTAGTACATGAGGAATTCACCACAATGGTTGTCATATTCGAGATTTCTGACTTGCTCCACTACAACGCTATCATACTGCCATATCTGATTCTGAACAGGTAAGTTGGTGATTATTCATATCGAATCAAACCACATTTTCCCCTGAAAATTTCTTATCTTACAGATATATTCACGAGGAGATCATCAGCTTCTTCGCCTCATTAAAAACCTTCGCTACGCAAAAGGCAGGCATCAGGAGGGCTTCCAAGACAGTACCGATATTTCTGAGTTCCTATTCGAATCATTTCAATAGCTAACATTGGAATGCATAATAAATACTTTCCTTGCATAGCCTAAGGCCAAAGTACCTCACTTCTTGTAAGGCCTAAGGAATTCAAAAAAGGCTGTGCATTTCGCAGTTAGGCAGCAGCGAGCGCGTATTTTCTGTCTCAACATCGTTATGAGAAGTTTCGTTTCGACATGACCGACGGCCGCAACCGATCGTCGGTCGAAACGAAGCGCTCTTTAGAAATGCCACAGAGCGTACAGAGAGTTTATTCGCTATTTGACTAAGCAACATTTACACTAGCAATAGGCAAAGTGGGACGCAACAGCGGTGGTCTGTAACTACAGACCTAAAATGCTCTACGAGACGAAGTGTACAAAGAAATCGAGAGTGCGGAGTGTACTCGCACACACGCGTACGCGGTGGGACCAAGTAAATTTCTACGCACCAAAATATAGTGTAAGCTTTGCGTTGAAACTAATTCCCCAGGTTCCATGGTCTAGAGACATGAAGAGACGGTGAGAGGTTTGTGAGGGAGGGAAAGGGAGACAGCAGCGTGCGAGCGTGGGCGAGGGCTATTGATGCGCTAAAGAAGTGGTAGAATGGAAATGGCTGCGAATAAAATGATACACTAATATCCGAATGATCCTGGACACTAATAAAATGATAATTGTTTATTATTATAATAAAAAAAGGGCTCGGTCAAAGGGGCTCCTTTGAGAAGGAACCAGTCGAGGGGGCGCAGTGGGGGTCAACGGCAGGTTTAGGCGCAGTTGTATCGATGTCTATCCAGTGGCGCAAAACTGCTACTCAGCGGAGTCATTTGTCATCACCACGGGACCCTTCAACGAGGCGCGAAACTGTAGTATTTGAAAAGGTCGGGAGATGTCGCGACAGCTATCAATCACTGGAAAGTTTTCCGCAAAAGACCGCATTTGTTTTCATTGAAAATTTTGACTATAAACTAAAATGGATTTTCGAGAGAACTGTTCCATAACACAATAGCTAAGTCTGAATTTTCTATGCACACCTCTTCAACACTCGTACAGAAAAATGCGAGGCAAGCACGATAGTATCTATGGCGAATCGGTGGTTTTTTACCCAGGTCCGACATCATGATGACGCCAGTCCTGGGGGGATCTAGCCAACAGAGGGTTAGAGGCCCTCTACACACAGAGGGAGGAGTTGTCCCGTTTTTGCAGTTTGACATGTCACGCTACTCAATTCAAGCGAAGCGGTCCCTAGTGGTATTAGAGCCGCAGAAGGCGAGACAACGCCTCCCCCAGTGTGCAGAGAGCCCCTGTTCCGCCAACAGACTCTCAACCAAAGACCTAATCGAATGTACTAATTGCCACAACAAATTGTAAACTGTAACTTCTTCTCCTTCTTTAGCGTTTATCCTGCTCCAATGCGGGGGCCGCTTTTCTTATGCGCTGGCGCCATTTTCCCTGTCATGCGCATGGCCAGGGTGCACACCGGCTAACTTCAATGCGGTGTGCAGCGTGTCGATCCACCGCTGCCTTGGAAGTCGTTTGGGTCTTTTTCCAGGCACGTGAAGGTTGAACTTTGTGCTTTTTTTGCCTTTGGTGCCCGGGTGATCCCACATCCCTGTCTGAGGATACTCGCAACCGTTCCGCAGCACGCTTTCGCATTCAGCGTGCACTTTCCGGACTGAACGGCAATGCGCAGTTGAACTGTATGAGGTAAGGAGTAGGAAGGTGAGTGAGTGCGAAGTATCCGTGGGTGGTCGTATTTTCGGAATTGCCATCGAGGGGCAACAAAGCATGTGTTTCGTTAACAATTAGTTTTGGATGAAGGCCCAGAATGGGTACAAGTGCTCATTGGAAAGGAAGGTTGAATGTGACTGCTAGGGGTCGTCGTACATTCGCATTATCGGATCTACCGCATAATGCACCGACTCGCCCCTAAAAATGATCGTGCGTAAATCCGAAAACTTGAGAATATCTTCCTTTTTTTCAGAGGAAGGTACACTTGTTCAGAACAAGACGCGGGTGTCATTAATAGAACAAAGCCAGTCTAATCCTAGGAAAATTGTGGTCAGCAAATTGTCGTTGGTCGGCAGGCTGGTTGGTCTTAGGTTTCACTCGCCGCACTAGTCTATGCTCCATGCAGGCATATAATTAGGATAATTTCGCTGCATCTTGACCACTCGCTTTTAAACACACTCTAGAAGTATTCGTTTAACTTTACTTTACCAATGAATTCTTAGGTCACCTCAGTTGTCGACAGCAGGACTATTGGATGTAGCATCATGAGTCACTCCCTGTTGACAATCAAAACGTCATGTCACCCCAAAGAAACCTGTAAGTTCCCTCGAAATCTCCCCCCCCAAAGAGCCTGAACCTCTTTTTTAGAAAACGTCTCACTAAACTCATAATCGATTTTCGCGATAATTTTACCCCAACAACTCCAATATTTCTACCTTACCCAAGCAATAAATTGACTAAATAGTAATATTGGACTAACAAGGGAAGTATACAAAGCGTCGGTCGGATCTACCAAAACGGCCAAAATCGTTAGTAACTCTTCTGGCTCAATAGTAAAAATGCGCAGTAGCTGCAGGTTTAAAAAAAGTTATGAGCATATTGAAGTCTTGCAAAAAGGTTTTTTTTTTTGAAGTTTCGAAAAACTTTCTCGGATTCGGCTCGAAAGTTGTATGTAAAGGTAATCTAGGATGGTGAACACGAATCTGCAGTCCATTTGTTTGAGGTTTACTGTAGGTTGCGGTAGGTAACATGTCATCTATGGGGCAAAACCCAACTTAGAAATTTGAAAATCGACAAGCGGACGTTATATTCGTATTCTCCACCCCGAATAACCCCCGTATACAAATTTTGAGTAAAATCTGAGATTTTGACCAAACTACCGTATACCCACCGTAATCTACCGCAATCTGCAGAAAATCGATAAACGCACTCCAGATTCGTGTTAAAGGCACAGTACACCCTCAGATATGAATTGTGAGATTTTCATCTAATTGTGCAGAGGACCCCTCCTGTATAACACGTGCCAATTGCGAGATCTCAATTCCTCGAAATAAGCGAGATATAAGCGACCACCACAGGCCCGACCCCCTAACAGATTTTCGAACTCGATAGCGGCTCGATGGATGGATGAAATCCAACAAGTCGTCGTTCTTCAGTCCACTGCCGGGCTGTCTCCTTATCCTGGCTCGCACTCGCGCAACGATTGCGGATGCAGAGAAATACGGGCCTGAGACAACTCGTCCACCAATTTTTCACCCTCAAATTCTAGGCATCTTCAAGGAGCCATAAATTTGTTCAAAGGGGGTCTTGGACGATTCCAGAGATACCACTGGGATCAGCGTGTGACTCTCTCCAAGATGAGCATAAAATCTGGAAATTAATTTTTTTTGTGTCCTGTGCCTTTAAGCACTCCAAATAACTCTTCGAGAACGATTTTAAGACTTATCTATCGTAGAAATCCGGAAATCTCGAAATTGGCGGTTTTCCCTCGAAATTTTCCCCGTTTGGGAAGCTTTGAGCGAATCAAGCCGAAAATTTTGGAAAATCGACTAGTAAACCATAGATTCGTGATCAGCACCTCAAGAACCCTCCCTAGAAGGACTTTAAGTCAAATCTGGAACATTTTTTCTAGAACCATTCCAAAGCCCTCTAATCGTTATAAATAAACGCCCAACCAAAAATCCGTAAAAGTCCAAAACGCTTCCAACCTGGACAAAGTATGGAAAATGCGCTTTCACTCAAATTTTGCTCAAGGGGGTATTTTTGGCCGCTGAACACATCTATGATGTCCGTTTCCGGATTTTCCGAAGACTAATGCGCTGTTTTGAAGGTACAAAAAGCACAAAAAAACGACCTTTTTAAGCTTGTAGCTTCTCGGAACCTGCAGCTCGGGGCGGGATGCTGCGCGGTTTTACTATTGAGCCGCAAGAGATACTAACGATACTAGTCGTTTTGGCAGATCCGACTTACGCTTTGTATACTTCCCTTGTAAGATCACCCTCCCAGTCTGAAAGTTCAAGAGTACACAAAGCCCCGCCCCTGCTATGCTAGCGTTGTAGACTTCAAACCTATGGGTGGAGCCCGATAATTGCCCTCCCTTCCCGTCCGCTCTCACGCGATCGTCGTCCAACCAGAAATAACACCTCTAATAAACACGACTAGCTGTTTATTCCTGGCCGCCCCCATATCAGAATACGTTTTCAGCTTGTTAGTGAGATATTCTACATTTCATACCACATGAAAATCACTTCGGATTATGAAATAGGATACTGCAAACATAGGCGAAATCGAGCAATTGGTTGGATCACATAGTTAATAATTTATTCTTTTTTTTATTTGTTTGAATATTAATTATTTTTTGAAATCCTTCTATTTTTGAGATCATAAAAATTTTTCTAGTACGGATTGTGCATAGAAAATCGTGCTTCCATCTATGATCGACCTTCGAATATTCGATCAAATAATATTATTCAAAACTGGGTCAACGTTCTCAAGTTATCAGCAGATCTTTCCTTGGATTTAAAACTGAGTCGGAGGAATATTCGAAAAATATTCGAAGAATTTGAATTTCAAAGCATATTTGAGAATTCGAGTCATCCACTTCAAAGTATTCAATTCACTCAAAAATTTGATTTATCTGTTTTTTTTTTCGAAGTTCTTATTCCTTTGGCGTTTGAATTTTCTTGAACCCTTGATTAGATCGGGTAAAAAACTTGTTCGCGTTTTTCAAATCTTCGATTTATATAGGTTCTTGAAGTATTCACTTCCCAAAATATATAGGATTTGTTTTGTGATTTAGATTTTCCGCTTTTCGAATATCTGATTCTTTTGGGATTTCCAAGAATTCCTTATATCAAATGCTCGAATCATTCGAGGTTTTAACCTATCAGCTTCTCAACATTCAATTTTTTGTGACTTTAACTTACTCTCTCTTTTGATTTTGAATTTGAATCGGAAATTTGAATTATTCTATTTTTTGTCAAATATTTGATGAACTTGGGATTCTCAACTACCCGCTTTTTCAAATAATCAGTTGAGTAAATAATCATTTTCAATGATCCAACTTTTCGAAAATCCGATTTACTCGGGATTTCAAGCTGCACACGTTCTTTTAACAATTGATTCCTTCGAAATTTCGAGCCATCTGTTTTCGGATATTCGACTCAATCGGATTTCAAGTTCTCAGCTTTCTCGAATATGTATTCGATTCATTCAAAAATACAATTTATCCACTTTTTCGAATATTCGGTTAATTCGAGATTCTTGATTATCTGCTTTCTTTAATATTCGACGCACTCGTGGTTTTAGAAAATCTGCCACTTCGAGTATTCTATCAACTCAAGATTTTGAAATAACCGCTTATCATTGATTCTATTCATCTGGGTTTTCATATTATCCGTTTTCCGAATATTCCAATCGTTCGAGATTTAGATTTGTTGTTTTTTTATTATTCGACGCACTCGGCATCGTGACTTATTCGCTTTTTCGAATAATCGGCCGACTTCACCTTTTCAGCCACTAGTATGAGATTCAAAATTACTCACTTTGTAAAGATTTCGATTCTTCCGGAATTTGACACGGTCATTTTTTTCTGAATATTTGGTCCATTCAGGAATTTACATATACATATCACTCAGTTTGTAAACTATTCGGTTTATTGGTTTATTGGCAATATTTCGGTGTATAACACCTTTATCAAGCCTGTAATATTTCAAATATTCAGCAAGTGAACAATGCAAAGTACTAACCAAGCGAGTCGCAAAGCCGATTAGTGCGGTCTGTAAACCCTTTGGTTACAGAATATTCGGTTTATTACGAAATCCAGACACCCAATTTTTAAAGGTATTAAATTCAGATCAATTTGGATTGCGTGTCACCTTTTTTGTGAACTATCTGATCAAGAAATCAATTTGTTCAATTTTGCGAGTCTGTTCCACAAAAACAAATTATTAGATTTTTCGCATGTGCAGTTTATTCGGAAAATCATAATTTTTTTCAAAATACAGGCCATATTCCAGCTGAAATTAAATTTAAATAATCCATTCAAAACAGCTGAATTGTTTTCGAGTTTTATCTGTAGACACTGAAAATCTTATCATTTTTCATACAGTCGGATAGTTTCTCTAATGTATTTTTTTATCAATTTACTTATCCGAAATCACCGGTAGAACAATAATGTATGTATTGGAAGTGAATTATTCATATGCCTTTCCTTTGCTGTCGGCAAGATGGAAAATTAGCAATACTTCTGTTATCTGCAAAAATCCTGCCTGATCGCACCACGAGTTTGCGGGACATCTAGGACTTCCGGTGTAGACTTCCGCCCACACCACTACGAATTTTTCCACGCCATTGAGTCATTCACCGGAAAACTCACAAGGCATTCGAAGAAAAACTGCTGCGGAAGGCAGCAATATTTTCATTCTAAATGAGGGTCTGGCTGATTTCAGTGTGAATGGTTCTTTCTTCTCACAGGAATCGTCCGAAGGCCTATTGTGGTTTAGGAGGTAGGTTTCTTCGGGCACATAAACAAGTGCGCCGTGTCGTGTCCGGGAGCACCACAGCCCGGGCATGCGTCTGGTCGACTGCTGTCGATCTTGTTGACGTAAGAAATGAGCAGAATAGAGCGCAACGAGGCAAGATCACATCTGGCTCGCCTGCCGAGTTGAGACTCGGACTCGCAAACCCGAGGCGGCACTGCTCCTAAGATAAGGTTCACAGCCGCCTTCGCTAGATATGCTCGAACAAACTGGGTGTGCTCCTAACGCAGAAGACGAAGCCTTTCCATGTTGGAGTCGGCCCATCTCTGTGCATCAACTTTACGAGGAGCATCTGCGAACGGCGTCCTAATCGACCTCTCTCTAATGGGCTTCATAATTCTCTTTGTCGGATGATTCGGCTGTCTCAGAACATTAATATACGTCTGCTGTGCTTGGAGTTCACAATGCTCCTTGACTGGCAATATGCAGGCCTCCGAGTGAAGATGTTCTATTAGGGAGCTCCTTGCACAACCGGTAGCAATTCTAAGCGCAGCATTCTGTACACGCTGCAGCTTATTCCAGCAGCTATCAGACACCAGGTGCTGCCACACTGGTGCTGCATATTCCAGAGCCGGCTAAAGTATTGCTCTGTAGATTTTCAATATAGTCTCTCGGCTGCTCCCCCATGATGTTCCTCCGAGAGCTCAAGATATTAAGCCTGGCCTTGACGACTCTTTGTTTCTGTTCCGCGTTTTTGTAGAACTTCAGTGACAGATCAAGAATAAGGCGAAGCAGCTTCGGGAATTTCGCTGGTGGCAACCGGTCACCATCCCATTTGACATCTGGGTGGGCACTGTGTTCCTTGATGTTTGTTGTGAACAATGAAACAGAAGATTCTGCAGCAGAGACTGTGAGCATTATATTATCGAGGAAAAGCTTCAACTCGACGAGATAGGCGCTGATCTTGTTAGCGGCTACCTGCATTTCACGGTCCTGTCACATGATGGTGATGTATTCGGCATACATAACAATCTTCACATCATTGGGAGGCTCAGGAATGTCCTCAAGATACAGGCTGAATAGGGCAGAGGACAACACTCCGCCCTGCGGAACACCGGCTGCTATTGGAATGCTATCGGATACGTGATTCTGGAACAGAACCTTAGCCCGGCGACCTTTCGTGAACGCTTCAATCCATCGCTTCTGCCATGATGGTAGCGACGACTTGAGCAGTTTCTCGGACAGCAGTCCCAAGTTAACAGAGTCAAACGCTTTGCTCAGGTCGAGGGCGACGGCTACCGTTCTCAGGGGCTTTTTCATGTTGAACCCATCGACCGCAAAGTTCACGATCTCCAATAGAGCAGTAGTAGTAGAGTGAAGTTCCCTGAACTCATGCCGATGCTGTTGTCGCTCATTTTGATCAGCCAGGTCCGTCACGATCAACTTTTCAGCTAATTTGGCGACGAGCGATAACAGGCTAATTGGTCGAAAGCCCTTTGCCGCGCTTTGGGACTTGCCTGGCTTTGTCAACGGTATCACATTGGCTATCTTCCAAGCTTGGGGTAGAATGCGGGTCCGGAAAAAAGTGTTAATGATATCTGCAAGCATCGGTAGAAGTTCTTCAGAATGGCTGGGGAGATACCGTCAGGTCCGATAGCCTTCGAATTTCGCATTTCTTTGATAGCCTTCTCTACTTGAGAGAGAGTAAAGGACTCAGAAGCGTTCATGAGCGGCTCACCTCTCTAACTGTGACTCTGTTTTGAACGCCTCGCTTGGTACGTGTGGCGAAAAAATTCTTGCCGAGTGCGTAAGCAGCCGCTTTCCCTGATTTGAAGCCGTTCTCAATGGTTCCATTTCTCTTCAAACATTATTCACGACATAGGCCTTTTTCCGAAATCGTTGCAGTCCAAGGCATCTTCATTTTGTTTTCAATCTTTAGCTGCCTCGTTTGAATGGGATAACATGATGTTTCTAACTGCAATGTAGTTCTTCAGGTCAAAAGAAGGATCTTTCTTGAGCAACGGCGTCACATAGGTGGGTTTTAAACGCTTAGGTACTTTCTTCGCACAAAGCAAATCTCAATTCAATTATTTCATACATTCACTTTATTCTTAATTCCTTTTCAAACGGTCGTTTATGGTGTGGGGCGGTAGGGCGACGCTAAGTCTTGGACAAGTCGGGATAAGGTGGAAATAGGCTTGCTAGCTCACTCGGAAGGGTGACTCTTCTTCTGCATCTACTATTGTTTATATCTACCGTTGTGTTCTCACAAACACCGACTTCCTGATTACCTCCTGCTGTTTCTTGGTAAGGAAATGCAAAACCTTGCAGACATAGAGCAGACACTCTCCTACTTACTGATGTGGGACAAATACTAGCATATGCGGCTCTATCTTGCTAACAACGGATAGGAGAATGGGGTACAACAACGGATAGTAATAACAACTACGAGATCAACAACAACATCAACAATAATAGAACCAGCATATCAGTTTCGCACCTCCTACTAAAACCAGCTGGCTCAATTCAAACTTTGGATAATGTACAATATACGCTCCGCACACTGGATTATTGAAAATGATCGGAGGAAGGATGTAACTGTTAAGAATTAGGTTCATCTCACTTGAACCTATTTCCGAGGGGATTTTGCTTTTATATCTATACTTCCACCATTTCTCAAACCAACACATTTACAAGCAGTAGCTGTATGCACAAACCCTGGACGCGGGTAGTGTGTGCAACCTTCTCGCTTCCGGCGTTTGGCATTCAACATTGTTGTCGCGACGCATTGGTCCGCCAAGCTCTCGCATCGGCGGTGTGGGTGACAGACCTATCGCGTCCCCTTTTGGGACATCTGCGACAGGGCCATACGCGCTATGCTCGCTATAAGCCGGCACTGCCACTGCGGGTCTATTACGAACACACTGAGGCCCTCAGCCCAGTTTGAGCTGACACAAATGTCAGCACCAACCATTACTCATCTGGGTAACAGATCACAAATACGCAACGATCGAGCTTGTCGTACTTGGTTTCCGAACACCAATGCAAACATAACACAAAATATGTGCATGGGCTTTCGATATTACCGAATAAGGCTCGTAGCCTGAGGATCAATACCGCTACTCTTCTCTTATCTTTATAGTCGAACACAACAGAACACCAGATATGGAATATGCGTTCAAGCTCTCTAATATACAGTAGGCTTACTCGTAAGGGACGGATCACCTCCCGGCCACTAGCGGTCGGACGGACGTCAGTGATGCCTCCGGACTGCTTCGTATCCTCCTTGTCTTCCAGCGAGACTTGTGTCACAGCGCTGAGAATACGGGGTAGAGGCGACAGCCCACTGCGCCATTGTCCACCCTTCGGACGTCTGCTTCTTAGGCAGTGTGGTTTGGCCTACCTGTCGACTTCGGGCTACACTGACCGTTGGCAACGGTCATATACTGCTTCGGCAGAGAGCTATGGCTCCACTGCGCTGACGGTGGCGATTTGCATAAGCAGGAGAGCTTGGACTCGACTGTGCTGACGATGACGATGAAAGCCTCACGTACAATCACACGAGGAAAAAACGGACAGGATCGATGAGCGTGGCCCTGGTTGTTTGGTGTTCTCTGCGTCTCTCCTGCTTCGACAACGATTCTATCGTACTCGTGCCGTCAGGCCCCAGCGCCTGCTCAGGAAATCGTGGTTGTCACATGGAGGCGACCTGCAGGTCGAGCGTCGGAGTCTGACTGTCTGCGTTACTCTTGTCGTCTGTGATGCAGCAAGACGTCTACGATTGGCTTGTTCCGTCACACCACAATAGAAAGTCCAAAACGTTCCAAAATAGGATCCGTAACCTCCAAGTCACAACAGATACAAGAAAATGTGATGAAATTGTGGGCTCCAGGTGACAACCGGGATTTCGTGAGCGGGCGCTCCGCTGTCGTTTAATAGGCATTGCGTTAGCAATGAAAGGAGCCGTTAAAAGTCATGACACATGTGCCTCCCAATCGAAGTCGCAATAGCGTGGTCCGCCCACTTTAGCCTCTTGTGAGAGCAGAGGCAGGTGTGCAGAGCTGTCCGCTAAGTCGGAGTTCAGAGTTTTTGCGCGGCGACGCAATGACACATGTCAGTGCGGCGCGAATATCGCGTCACGTAGGCATTCAGGTGTGAAAACTGCGCGAGCGCTGGGCGACTACGCGCAATTGCGTACGTACGCGAAGTCTCGTAAGCAAGCAACCGCCTTTTTTTCTAGCGATGTCTTCTGTAAAACGTCGTAATTCTCAAACCCATGGCGCGAGCGTCGCGAGCTATCCTGCTTCATCCGTCTGTTATGCGCTCTCGCACAGCCTCTAACCTCCGCTCCGCACCAGCAGGCGTAAAAACCATAAGAATTTCGCGGTCCATAGGCTTTACCGACAGTTTTTTCCTGTTCTCTTGAGTGAATGTGATAACTCATTCATTTGGACTCCGAGTAGAGCTGAAATAACGACGAAACGGGGGAAAACGGACCACAAGTGCACGGAATACTGATACGATTTTTCACTCAAATTTAAGTTTCAAGGGTTAGCCTTTTGCCACCGCTCAAAAATGTTCACTAATGTTTTAACACGTTCGCACCAGATTTCCTGTTTTGACACGTTCGTACAAGATTTTACAGCAGTTTTCTAAGGGTAGAAATCAACAAACGTGTTAAAAACGTGCAAGAAACAATGAACGTGTTGAACAATGAACAATGAATAATTCACCATGATGGTAAAACACTAACCTCTGAAATTTATCATCGACTCTATTTTTGGCCTCCTTTCGGCAACATACATATGTACTTATGGACATTTCAAGTTTTCGATCATTCTACAAGTATCTACATATTCTATACACATGTACTAGTATGAACAACTCCTTGTTTTTCTTCCAATGCCACCTGCCCGCTCATAAATTAGATATAGTAATTAACGGGGGGGGGGGTTATAATGTAATTAGGTGGATTCACGGGAGAATTGATGAGCAAGGAATCTATATTCAAGGTGATCCTCGACCACTTTTATGAATAACTGATGATGAAACTTATGATGATCGTTGAACGGTCACATCCTCTTTATCATATGTATGTGAGTTTTCAACGAGTTTTCGTACTCAATATATTATGTACATAGGCCTAGCCAAGTAATGAATGGCCGCATTTTTCTGAAAGTGAATTATTTTTGATCTCGAGGTCAAAAATGAAGTGTTCACTATAAAGACTTGCCCTATTTTAACAAAAACTTGAGCTTCGGGTCCCTCAAAGATGATTAAAGGCAGTGTCCACGATGAATCCCGCCGCACACGTTTCGATAGCAAATTGCCAAGCAACTCTGCCGCGTCCAGCCTCATCGATTCGCGCAGATTTCGCGATTAGAGCGCGCTTGCGGAAATCAGCAGGGCCCATGATTCTCGTCCACGCCCTGAAACTTGGAAATCGTTATTTGAGCTATTTTTGAACGTTTTTCTTCGCTGTTTCTTCACTATTGGTTACCTCACGACCAAACAATCCTATTCTTAGGTCGAACTCGAGTACGATATTCATCGTGAACACAGCCTTTAAGAACGGAAGTACGACGGAAAACGTCCAGGAAGTGGCTGAAAATCTCGTGGATCAGCTAACCCATTGGATCACCACGCCCCCGTCGTATAACAGTTGTCCTGTGTTTGTATCATCCGAAGAGCAGTTGCCGAATTTTCGAATATTCTTTATCGCGAAAGATTTTAACATACCAAACAGAAAACAAAGTCACTTGCCCAAGGTATTTGAAGCGCAAAACCATTTTCGACGTTAGGTTTGACGCTTTGTCTGCAGCCTCCCGAAACACACCAAACAGGCGTAATTACATAAATATTAAAAAGGTTCCTTCTAACAGTTTTTTCTGAGGTATTTGAGAGTTCTGTGGCGATTTTCCCCTATTAACCTCCACTTCTTGGAAATACCTACTCAAAAAAAAATCAAAAACGAGTAGAATGAGGTTTTTTAACATGAACCATGTCTTTAAGGCTCGTGTGTATTGTTTTGAGACTTCCCGGCGACTTCTCATAGACATGGAGGCGTTACCTCGGAGAATTCGTGAAGCTTTTCTGGAGACTTGAGGGATTTCTACCATGATTCCGCTGAGTTTTTACACGCAGCTCATTAGAGGTTCTCGGGGGTTTCAAGAATTTCTTTAATTCCCGACTATTTCAGTCAATCTGTAATGTTTGGAGATTGACCGCAGTGGAGTTTGTGAATATCTCTTTCAGACCTCGCAGAAACTTCTCGTACACTTCTGGCATTTGCCTCGGAAAATTCGCGGAAATTCCTCGGAGACCTTGCGGAAATGTTTTTCTCTCAGAGCTGAAAGAGATCAATCGAAGGCATCCGGCAGTCTATGATATTGAGAGACTGAGCGAAGAGTTCTCGGAGATTCTGTGGATGTTTCAATCTGAATGTGCGATAACTTCTCGTGGACCTCGGGGAGTTTCTTCGGAAAACTTGCGGAGATTGCGCTGCAGTTCTTCAGGAACCGCGCGTAGACTTCTTGAGGAGCTGATGGGGACTTTCCTATACTTAGGGTCCAGCAGCCAGTTGAGAATGGCCTGCGCGGAGTTACGACCCCCCCCCCTCATGAGAATATTTCGAAAAAGTCCTCTTTCGTGAGTGAATTCTTTTTCTAAGATTTATTTGTATTTTTTTTTGCTTAAAGCTTTTTTGACAACTACATTTTCATCAATGCTGATTCCAAAAAAAAAAACTAATTACATTCAATTACAGTCCTGTAGAACGAAATTTTCGAAATTTTCTATTTTCTCACTTTTTTCATTCCCTAAAAAAGCTTTAGCCACAAAATTTCACCATCTCAAGCCCCTAAATCTTTATTTCCCCAAAATTTTCTGCGACCCCCGTTAACAAGATACACAGTCCTGCTCTACCCTGCCTACACAACTGCACAGAAAACCTTGGAACTCAAATTTCCGGGATCTTTCTGAGAGTTCCATGCCAATTATCATATAAGGAACACATATTGTGGCGAAAGCGCGATTCTATCGCTCCTCAAGGAGACCTGGGCGCGGTCGGTCCCTCAACGAATGCCGAAGCACGGTAGAGACGCCGTCGGACTGGTTCGGCGGCGCATTCTGTCATCAGTCTTCGCCCCTACCGCGACCAAGCGTGGTTTTCTCTACTGCAGCTCTGTGCTGCTCTTTATTACTCTCTGTGCTGTGCTTCGTTTCATGGTATCTGGCCTTTAGAACTATTCTACCTGTAATGCAGCTGGCTCACGAGAAGCATCTTCAATGAACAGGTTTTAGGCCTAGCCCTGTATCATCGATCGTGATGCATATTTCAGTGGTGCGTTTTTTTTGTAGTATTTGTTCCTTATTTCTATTATTCTTCCCTCCACCAAGTTCTCTCCACATATCTTCTGTAGTATGAACTAATCCAAATTAGCTTGTGTCCTGTCGTGTATGCAAGAGGGTCGTATATTTTGCAATGTCCATAATACAATCGGGATAGGTGTTGATTAGTCCAGGGAAGTTCAAGTTGGTGGCATCAGATGTCAAATGCGCATTATGTGGTGTTACCGTGGTTATTGCCCTTATTACAGTATACATCTTGCCGGTGTAATTAGTACAGTCGGTTATGTTATCGGTATGGAGTCTGTAGGTTGGATCTCCCGGGACTGACTTCTGGTGTCGGGCCCCCGGGGGAGATAACCACCGATTCGCAACACATATCCTCTGAGCTCAACACTTTGTTGCAGCGCCCAATTAATTTAAGTGTGCTGACCATTGAGTGGAAATGAATTATTCATGCACCCATCCCCCACCCTACCTATTTTGGTTCGCCTGCAGACCCGATTTGGGGCTGCACTAGCTCTTATTCACTCTTTTTTATGCTCGTCAGTAGACCAAAATAGATGACTTTGAAGTGATTCAACGCAATGCTAAATTTTTTGAAAAAAAAACCTCAAGACTTCATCTTAAAGCTAGCCAGGAACTCAGGAAAACCTCAAGGAGACCCCAAAACTGCCCCATTCTTGTCCCAATTGCGCTGAAAATCCCTTACCCGAATATGGTCGTCCTAGACAAACCACGTACGGGGATGTGTGGGAGTGTTGTGTTTTGGCCCCAGACCGGGCGCCGCTACGACATCCTGTTTTTGACGGCTGAAATTCGATTTTGAATGCCGACGCTTGTCTCATTGTCGTCGGCAGGCGGCAGGACCTTGTTCAGATGAGTTTGACATTTAGGGATACATTTCTAGAGCCACGCCCCCCCCCCTCGTCACTTAACTTTTCAGTTATACCTCCGACTCCCACACGTGCTTGCACTTATGCATGTATGTATCAGGACCTTATCTGACATTTTTCAATATTTGCACTATTTTATCTAATTATTTTCATAATTATGCACGTGCCGCAAGAGGGACATTTTGCAGCTCTGGCTTTGTCCAATGGCGCATACTTTTTCTTCAGTGCCATTGTGATCCCCAAGCCTAACATGTACAGTTTACCGCAATGTAAAAGGACATGGAGCGGTTGCGGTCATACCCACTAAAAGTACGGTGGTAGACGCCAGATTGCATCATCGATCGACAACACAGCTGATTTTCTGGGTGAATTACAGATTTTCCTTTTTTTTTCTTGTTTGCTTCGGCATTATTCTTGTTTCTGACTCTTATATTATTACGAATATGAGCTTTTCTTAGTGTGCGAGAAGGATTTGTCGTTTTTTTTTTATTTCAAAACAGAATTTTGGAAGGAAAACACTTCGAAGTCCGAACAAAAGGGTAATTTTCCTCACGCACTAATAATAGCCCCTATTCGCAACATTTAAACAGTCAGACACAAAAGCAATGCCGAAACAAACAGAAAAAAAAGAAAAACCGTAACTTACCCAAAAAATCAGCAGTGCCGTCGACCGATAATGAAATCTGGCAAAGAGCCAGGTTTTCCACTGTAGTTTTGGTGTGTGACCGCAACCGCACCATGTCCTTTTGACATTGCGGTAAACTGTACACGCTTCTAGAAATGTTCCATAGAAATGCTTGGTCCTTCATAACGTCTTAAATTTTCCGGAATACAGCTAAAGCACAAGTTTTTCCAGTAAATGATAGTGGAATTCTTTAGATGAAGCCATTGTTATCACTTCATCGCCTTCAAATATGAAAAGCTCAAACAATGAGGTGACTTCCTACATAAATCTGTCAATATTGCCGGAGGCGCGTTACCGATGACCCTCAGGCGATTCGCGGCCCCGAGCCGCCTGACAGTTCGGCTCTTTTTTTCCATTCTCCCGGCCACTGCTGTTGCTATCCGAGCCACTGCTGTTGCCGTCCGGGCGAACTGGAGGAGCCTGGACAGCAACAGCTGTGGCCCGGACAGCAACAGCAGTGGCCCGCAGATTAAGGAAACACGAGCCGATCTGTCAGGCGGCTCGGGGCTCAGAGCTGTCTGAGCAAGAACTGAGCCGTAATAATGCGAGTTCTCACAAGGGAACTACAATACCGCCCCTATCTTTTGGTCATTGGGCGCGCTAGAGCGCCGGAGCGCGCCGTTTGGCGTCGTTTTTGAATAACTCGCTTCAAAGTGGTTCAATGGGAAAATGGAAGCCAAATTCGGAATCAGCATCAAAAATGCGATCTACTGAATGTATAAAATTTCAAAATGGAACTCTGTGGAAGATTTTGGGTTACGGTAGCCATCCAATGTCCCTCGTGTCCAAATGGGGCTGGCGTTTCAGTGTTGCTATGAGTGGATTTCTTGACGCTTTCTCGTATTTAGCACATCCATATGCCATTTGTTATCCTCTGTGTTTCTACTGAAACATTTTGACAGCGAAAAAATTAAGAAAAGTTCATAAAAAGGTCATTTTTCCTAACAATTTATGGGTTTTAATGTGGCAAAACCACGAAGTTCTTCTATATTAGTGACTTAATCTGAGACAAATTACAAAACTTTGAGAAGAAATCAGGTATCAGAAGTAAGACGGAAATCGCGCCTTGAAATTGGGTTAATAATTTGATTTCACATTCAAAAAAGGTAGGTATCAGAGCGCGTTTCAAAAACTATGTAAGGAATTCGCTTTGCAATCTGTTTTTTCTCCTCAAACAAAGAAATCATGTTCAGAATCGGGCAGTGTACGAAAATGCACCAAAATTGAACAGTTCAAAAAAATTTCATTCAAAAATTAAAATTTTTATAAAGTGACCAATTTCAATGTCATGCTGAAATACCCTTCGAGTTCTATATTCTTCGTGTATAGCGCATGAATTTGTTCCGGGATTGTTTCAAAAATATAGAATTCCTAACCTTTTCCAATTATTTTTCAAAAAAATAAATAAAATATCGTAAGTGAATTCTTACTGAGACCACAAATTCCGTAATTCTTTCCGAATTTCTCTTTGTATTCCATGTATTTCTAGCTTCTTTATATGAATTTCTTTCGGAAATGTGGGAATCGTGAAAATCTTCAATCTTTTTTACCGAAAAAACAAATGAAATTTGAAATTTGAATTTTCTCGTAATTTCCCTTTTCAGATTTAAAACATTCTAGGAATGTTTCACTGTTCATGTAAAGCGCATATATTTCATCAACATTCATTTTAAAAATGCTGAGGTCAAAAAAATTTATTCTTTTCGCGAAAAAAATTTTCAAATTTCAAAGTTGAATTTTCATTATTGGAACAATTTTTTTATTTCGATACCAGAACCTTCTTCGAATCCCATGAATCTCGTCACAAGAGATTGTTCCAAGAATTAGATAATCTAGGAAATTTTCCATTTTGTTCCCAAAAAAAAGAAACGTAAAAACTGAATTTTAAATAGAATTACCAGTTTTGAATTTCTCTCTTGAACACTTCTGGATTTTTATGTACAGCCAGTCAGCCTGGCCTTTCCAGATGAAATAAACTTTTCTGCAACCATTGTGGACGCAGATTTTAGAAAATGCTCTTCGCATCTGTCTAAAACCACTCTGAAAAAAAACATAGGCAAGATGAGGAGACCCATCACAGAATTTTCCCTGTGTTTCGGAAATTTTTATCCCATTCCGCTCAAAACTTTTATGTAGGGGTAATCCAGGATACTCAATACGAACCCTGGACCTGCTTATCGAATATCTGCGGTTAACGGTTGGTTTACGAGTGCCATGCCATTTAAGGGGAAAACCCTACCGTTATAATTGGAAAGTCGACAAATGAACATCAAATTCGTATTCAGAACCCCAAATGACCACCGTACACAAGTTTTGCGTCAAATCTGAGACTTTGACTGAACTACCATATAACCACCGTAGAAAGCTTTGAACGAAATGAGTCTCAAACTTCGAAAACCCGAGAAACAAACCTCAAGTTTATCATCAGCAACTCAAAGAGCTCCCATGGAAAGTTTTAAGTCAAAACTGAAACATTGTTTATAACGCTTCCATAACATCTAATTGGAAAAGGTAAACCAACAATCCCTACAAGTCCAAAAGGCTATTCATCTATGCTAAGTTTGAAGAATGACCGTTCACCCAAACTTCGTCGGGGGGGGGGGGGTTGGGATCTGAACACGATTATGAAGTCCGTTGTCAGATTTCCGAAAGATTACTGCGAGTTTTGGAAGGTGAATTGGGTGCGAAAATCAGGGAAAAAAAAACGTCTATAACTTTTCTCAGAGTGATTTTAGGCAGCTGTGAAAGGCATTTCCGGTGTCTGCGTTCAAAAGTGCTTCTAGAAAAGCACATTTCATTCAGAATGGCCAGGCTGACTAATAGTGGTTTCCTTGTTAAAAAGTTCCCATTGTTTGCAAAATCGTAAGCTTTGGGACTTTCTCAGGAAAGTAGGAAGGAAAGAATGATGAAAACGGATCAGTCCGCCCACAAACTATAAGAGTTGTCTGTTCAAAGGAACAGTTGCCGGTAGATTGAATACCAAGAGATCCCATCACCTAAACATACGCCTTAGAAACCTCATGTATTTTTGAGGATTTCGCATTGGGAAGAACGGAAGAGGAAGTCACTAACCTGAAAAATGGTAGTTCGTAAAACCATCCCGGATTTTGCATATTGGAAATAGGGATCGTTTTGCGCTTCATATTTCTCAGGTAGAGTCTGTCCAAATGAGACTGTTCGCCCACTCAGTCGCGTGCGTGTCGAGCGGCAGTCACGAAGACATTTTTCGAACCAGCCTTCCCACGACTACGATACAGTTAACTGGGATGTTACTCACTACTTGTCTGATGTTACTACTAATCGATTTACAGGTTCGAAAAATGCCTCCGCGATGGCCGATCAGCACGCCCGCCGACCGCGTGGGCTGACAGTCTGATTTGGAGAGACTTAAAAGCCAGCATACTCGCTCAAAAATGATATCGATTTTATGACATAAACCGAAGGTTTCGAGCTGGTAGTATGGGGCGCCAACAAAAAAAGTGCCGAAAACTGGATGCGGAAAAGAAATGAAACAACGGGTCGTTTTTGTTGTGGGGGGAAAATGGACGAGTTATACCGCAGCATGCCTGGTCGGGGTTGAAATAGCGGAGCTGACGGTAAAATGGTTGAGACAGCGACGCTAGTAGACTTCTACGTCCTGTACTAGAACGCTCACGTCGTTGTAAGCTTCAAAAACTAGCGGAAGGGACCGCATTCGAACAATCAATCTGGACGAGTTTTTATTGGGGTTGGAGACTGCAAAGTTTTTCGATCTGACTTGGCTCACATATAGTGGTTTTAACTCTTTTTTAACACTTACAACGAAGTGAGCATCGTATCTGGAGCCAAACAATCTCAGTAACATTATCTCAACAACTTTCACGGGATTTCGATCAAAGTCACAGCGCGCACACATGACGCTCGCGGCAGAAAACCGCTGCGTGCACGTCGTCCTTGGAGCGCGCTAAGCGAGCGCCAAGTAATTTTCTTGCCAGAGGCCCCACGGTTAACGCGCCGCAACGACGACGTGCGCGCAGCGGCCTTCCACCGCACTCGTCACGTGCGTTAGACAAACTGCTCCCGCGCTAAGACTTCGATCAACGCCCTACTTTTACGAGTATGTACTACTATTCTCCGAGCCAAATTCCGGTCCGCAATTGCGGACTACGGCTATTGCATCAAGCGACACGTGATAATCGTGCTGGGAGAAGGGTGATTCATGTCGGGACCAAGTGTCGCATGATGCAATAGCCGTAGTCCACAAATGCGGACCGGAATCAGGCCCAGAGAACGATAGTATGCCGCCTTTAATCAAACCTTCGTTCATTTAGCGTACGATCGCGCGCGACGATCTACGCCGCAGCCCCGTCCAGTCACTGGACTAAATTTCACAAGGAGCCTATAGATTACTGTTTACGAAGACAGTTTCTCAAAAAATGCCAATGCTGCTTATTTGCCATAATTCCAGCTGCGAAAAAAATGATTGTGAGCAATAGGTTTTTTGAGACACTCTTAATTCGACTTGACTTATCCACTCCTAGGAATTCTTCAAATTTCATGTCATCTTCCTTTCCCGTGACGTATGTGGCTAATGCACTTTTTCACTGATTAAATATCGAATCCTCTGAATCGAAGCCACTGCTCTTATCTTTCCAGATTTAAATGTGAAATTCTTGGGAAATGATGAGAAAATTCCCCTTCACTCTAGTAATTAATTGGGCATGGCGATAGCACTTGCAAACTTCACCGAATCCAGTATTCAAGTTCACTCCTAGGAGTCTTCGGGTAAGCATCACATTTTTCAAAAGCAATTTTCGGTTGCAAATATTTGAGAGTTTACGCCTTTTTTTTACATGGTGCCCGACGAGTGTAAAAACCACCCAAATAAAATTTCTCAAAATTTGAAGTCTCTTCCGAACTTCGTTACTGAAAACAGACAGCATCAAACCAATTTCCTTTTTTTCAAGTAACAAGAGGAAAATGTAGAGCCCTTGAAGACACAGTCCAACCTCAGAATCGATTTTTCGTTTTTCTGCTTATCTTGGAGAAAATTTCACGCTGATCACAATGGTGTTTTCAGAATCGCTCAGAACTCACTACGAACGGAGTTACGGCTCCTCAAAATTTTCGACTTTGAACGGCTAGAAGTTCTCGGACGAGTTGTCTCGAGCCCGCATTTCCTCGTTATTCGTAGCCATCGTTCTGTAGCAGGCCACAATATAAGGCCAGACCGAAAACGAATTGAAGAACATAGGTATTGAATAAAATCATTCGCGCGTCTCTTCCCTATTCAGGTCGGAAACCTGGCGGTGGGCGTTACCCAGTTTTTCTTTCAAGAGGGCGTGGCCGACTTTTTCCTAGCTTTTTCTCGCTTATTTGAGTGAATTGAGATTTCGCGCTTGGCAGGGTTGCTGTAGGCGGCGAGCGGACCATAATATCAAAAATTACCTCTGAGGTTGGACTGTGCCTTTAAAGCACATCTGCGAGAATTTATTACAATATGAGTATTTCTTGGGTGTATCTAGTAGAACTGCGTACTATCCCGTCTCGAGGGTTCCAAGAAGGTATAATCTTAAGATGGTTGTTTTCTGTTCCTACGCATCTCTGAGAGTTTCGGTCGAGAAATAGCCGCGAAATACCCCACCAGGCTCCGCAGCGGCTAATTGTGGGCTATTGCCCGGCTATTTCGCGGCTGTACACGGAACGGACAAGAATTATCCAAGAAATAGCCGAGATGTAATCGAGAAATAACTAAAAGTAACCAAAAGCGACCAAGACGCAACCGTCGCCGGCTCGCCGAGCTCCCATCCGGGGCCGTCAGCCACTGGCCGGGGCCTCCAGAGGCTGAGCGAGGTCCGACGGAGGTGTTGACAGCCGAATCATGCCTCTGGAATGCGCCGTATATCAACCTAGAAAGCACTATTTCTCGGCTAATTCGCGGCTATTTCACGGCGGGGGTAAATTGGCGGCTATTTCGCGGATATTACGTGGCGAACAGGCATCTTGCGGTTATTTCGCGGCTATTTCTCGGCCAAAACTCAGAGATTGCTACTTCCAAAACACGCAGTAATCTTTTGAAAATCTAAAAACTCACCTCCTAATCGTGTTCATCGCCCAAAACGATCCCTTGGACAATGTTAGGAAATAACCAGATTTTTCGAACATATAACAGAGTAATGACGCTTTCCACTTGTACCGATTGTTGGTGGTTTACTCATTTCAATTAGCGGGTTCTGAAAGCGTTTAAGAAAAAAATTCCAGATTTGGCTTCACATCCTCCCAGGAGGTCATTGAGGGTATTTTTTCGTTGGTTTTCTTGAGTTCTATACTTAAAGGCACCTTTTACGATGAAAAAGTTGTCCGATTTTTTCTGGTAAAAATGTAAGCATTTGGTTCCTCTATGAAGAGTGAGAACGTAAGTGTGACGAAAAACGACCAAGAAGTGGGTGAAAATCTCGTGAACCGTCCAACCCAATGGATCATTCCGCCCACGTCATGTAACAGTTATCCTGCGTTCGTTTCATCAGAGGAACAGTTGCCGAGTTTTTGAATATTCTTTATCGCGAAAGATTCTAACATCCAAGCACATTCATTGGCCCATCTTATTTTTAGGAGTTTTCGGTACAACAAAAACCGAGAACAAAGTCATCCTCTCTTTCCGAGTGAAACTTGTTTCCGTTCATCGCGTGCGTCTGCTCGCGTACGCTGCGTCTCCTTCTCCCCACACTTTCTCGCTGTCTCTACACTCGCTCCGCACAAGCGTGCGACGGATTCAAGTGAATTTGACTCGAAAGCAGAGGGTACCTAAGAAATTGAAGCGCTAGACTATACATATTTCCGACGTTAGATTTGGCGCCACCTCCGCGGTCCCCCGAAACACACTAAACAGGCGTAATTAAGTATTTCAGAGGTTTTTGAACAGATTTTCTCCGTCAATTTAAAGTATTATAGGAACTAATCCCTAATAACCCCTACTTCGTGAGTTTACCTTCTCAAACACACTGAAAACTCGAATACGGTTTTTCATGAACACTGCCTTTAATTCATTCAAAGCTTCCCGTCGGAAAAGAATTTCGAGGGCAAAACGCGACTTTTGACGATTTGCAAATGCTACGACTGATGAGGCTCAAATTCTTTTTCTTGGGATTATTTGGCGTGCTTAATACGGATCTGAGGTCCCCTTATTGGTTCTTGACAGCTTACGGTAGACTACGGTGGGTATACGGTGGTTTGACCAAAGTCTCAGATTTGACTCAAAATTTCTCCGCAGAGGTTATTCGTGGTGCTGAATCCGAATTTCGTGTCCATTTGTCGATTCACGACTTATTAAAGGCAGTGTTCACGATGATCATCCTCGTTGACTTTCCACAGTGAAATGATAGGCGAGAAGGATCCTAGGCTCCCAGTGTCGAAAGAACGGTAGAAAACGAGCTAGGAACGGCAAAATAACGGCTGCAAACAAGCGTTTTGGTGCCACAGACACGCCTGGTGCCCCAGATCCGCCCCACGGAATGAACAAAATGAAGACTCAGATTACAGAAATGATCAAGTAAGGGAAGTGCTGATAAGTGAGCTGATCGCTTAATTGCACTGATAGGTATCATACTTCTAGCGGTCAATTCCCTCACGCTCAAAAATCGACGTGAACAAGGGAGGGCCTATTTAGGCTCAAAAACGCGTCTTTCGTGTCCTTTTTAAAGGCAGTGTTCACGATGAATATCGCACTCAAGTTCGACCCAAAAATGGGATTGTTTGGTCGTGAGGTAACTAATAATGAAGAAACAGGGAAGAAAAACGTCCAGAATAAGTCAGAATAACGGTTTCTAAATTCAGGGGGTGGACGAGAATCATGGACCCTGCTGATTTCGGCAAGCGCGTGCTAATCGCGAAATCTGCGCGAATCGATAATGCTAACTGCGGCAGAGTTGCTGGCAATTTGCCATCGAAACGTGTGCGGCACCACAAGCTCGTCCGATTGGGGGGGGCGGACCGGGAGAGCTTTCAAAGCCGTTTGTATTTATTTCTGGCCGGTTTTCGTTGCTTTCTTCGACCCTAACCTCTACAGCACCTGCCAACTTAGATGCAGGTTGTGTTCGCAATAATTCATGGTTGCTGTCGAAGTTTGTTTTGATGAAGGAATAAACACCCTTCTGTTATCTTGTAGCAAGTAAGGACTTGTTGCTTTGGTTCAACGTTCACTGATTACGCGGGTGGCTACCGATTGGAGGCAAAGATACAAAGACAGCGCTCAGGAAAGCTATCGTTCAAATTAAAAAAAAATTAGCTAACTGATGTATAGCCTACGGCTCTCATTTTGAGCCGGTCGATGCAAGGCTTATCGGGCTTATCATGTCAAAATCTCCTTATCACTGTTACATGTATTTTGCCATGACCAACCGCTCCGCTGCTCACTCCGCCCAGACTCATCCGAGCAGGCTAGGCTTTATTTCGACAGTTTAAAAGTACAGATAGCACAGTCAGAATCACAACCAGTCAATAGATTTTAATTCATGAGAATGTGACTTATGAAGAGAGCCTACTATAAAGACTGCAAGTTCCTATGAAAGAAGCGAATGACCGTGTCATCCTCATTGAGAAGTACCCTGTACATAAAAACCAGAGTTTTATCCACCTTGAATGCCGTTATCTCTCTTGCCGTGCGATGCGGTGTTTGTCCGCAGCTGCACAGCGCGCACTGGAGTAGACGCGCACACAATATTAAATAAAAAATGTATTTTATTACAGAACGGGGCGGAGAAAATGATTGAAACTGAAGTAAATGGAAGAAGGCAGAAATAGGATACTTCCAATGTATCCATTATAGAAATCTAATGTAATCAAACTAAGTTGGAGCGGAGTGAATTTTTTGGACTTGATAAGGTTCATTCAAATGGATCCAGTTGACTAAAAACACCAATAAACATAGAACTAAGAGCATTGAGAGAAAGAGGAGAATCGGGCAAACATTTCAGTAGCAATAGGTTTGATATTCAATGTGACTTAAGGTCCTTAAAACTCGTTCCGGTTTTGTCCCGGTTTTCGTCGTAAAACTGGGACGAGATTTAAGGTCCTTAAATCACATTAAAAATCGATCGTAAAGAAACTAAAATGTTTCCCGGATTCTCTACTTTCTCACAATATCCTTTGATCTATCTATAATGCTAAATTCGATCAACTAAGTTTGTTTGAATGAACCTTGTCACGGCTAAATATTTACACCCGCTCTACCTTTGTTTATTTACATTAAATTTCTAACATGGGTACATCCAGAATAGACTATCTTTACCATCTTCCATTTCCTTCAGTTTCAATCCTTTTCTGCTCCCCGTTCTGTAATAAAATACATTTTTTATTAATATTGTGTGCGCGTCCATTCCCGTGTGCGCTGTGTAGCTGCGTACAAACACCGTATCGCACGGCAAGCCAAATCTTCAAGGGATTGCGGCATTCTAGGAGGGTAAAACTCGGGTTTCCCACTCCCTACGCATCACATGAATCCTAACCTTGTTCCACAACACAAAATAGTTCCGATTTCCACATGAGAACAACCAAACACAGATTAACTAATCCTTCATAGGTTTATGAAAACATTCGACAGGAAACATTAATTATCGCAATAGTAGTAGTTCTGTTGTTTGTAATTGTTCAATTGTTTTGTAATGAAATTTTTTATCTTTTGTCATAACTTACCGTCTTGCTAACAAATTTTCCTCATGGGATTGTTTTGAAGTTTAGAAATTACACTACCTTTTTTGTTGACATTTTCGGAATTTTCTCTAGTCAGTGCTTTTTTTAAATTCTTGTTTATCGAAATCAGGAAGTCAAAATCATGGCTGTTGTGCTCAACTTTTTTGGAAAATAGCCGATTTAGATTTTCCATAGGGGGGTGCCTAAAAATTACCGAGCTAAGGGGGGTGCATATTCAGAATCGCCATGCCGGGACGTGTGCCCAGCCCTGTGCGGGACACGGATCTGGGGTTTGCTTGTTGAAAGTTTAAGGTTTACTGTAGGTTACGGTAGGTAACATGCCATAAAGGAGGCCAAACCTACATACCTTAATAATTCGAAAATCGACAAATATACATCGAATTCGTATTCAGCACCCCAACTAATCCCCACATAGGAGCTTTGAGACAAATCTTAGACTTTAACCAAACTACCGTATACCCACCGTAATCTACCGTAAGCTGCCAAAAATCGATAAACTCACATCAGATTCGTGTTTAGCACTCCAAATAACTCCCAGAAGAACGATTTGAGCCACATCTGTCGCCATATTCCGAAAATCGTCAAAAGTCGATTTCGCCGTCAAATTTTTCTGCCGATGGGAAGTTTTGAACAAAGTTAGTCGAAAACTCTGGAAAAACGAGAAATGAACCTCAGATTCGTGACCAGCACACCGAATAACCCCCAGGGCGAATTTTAAGTGAAATCTGGAATATTTTTCTGAAACACTTCGAGAGCCCTCATTGATATAAATAAACGCCAAACCGAAAATCCGTACAAGTCCAAAACGCTGTCAGTCTGGACAAAGTATGCCTTCACCAAAACTTTGCCTAGGGGGGTAGTTTTGGGCGCTGAACAAGATTATGAGGTCCGTTTCCGGATTTTCGTATAAATAATGCGCTTTTTGGAAGGTACAGTAGGTACGAAAATTAGAGAAAAAAACGCCTATAACTTCTTTCAGAGTGGGTCTAGGCAGCTGCGATGGGCATATACTGACTTTTCGTCCGAAAATGGTTCTGGAAAAGTACATTTCATTTCTAATGGTTACTATGACTTATAGTGATTCTTTGTAAGTACAAGTTTTGAGCCAAATCTGAGAAAAATTTTCAAAACACCCAAAAATGCCCCTCCCTTCGGTGAATCGTTAAAAATGCTTGCAACTTCTTGGAACCAGCAGCTCGAGGCGGGTTGCTACGCAGTTTCACTACGGAGGTCCAAGAGATAGTAACAATGTTACTCGTTTTCACAGATGCGTTTAACCCTGCAGACACCCTCCTTTGAAGTTCTCTCACACTTCTGGCTAGTCTCAGTAGTGGATGTTTTGAGAAAATATTAGTCATAATAATCTCCATGGAAATATGCCCACGTACTCGAAATAACCTATGGATTCGATGTGCTTTTCCCCTTCAAGAGGGAAGGCATCAATAAATAAGGGTGGGAAATGACTCGTGATATAGAATTATTACAAACATTACACTTTTTTGAGTGGAATATCATATTTTTCAAACCAAATCGTCTTTCTCACTCTTCAAAATTATAAGCGCAATCTGATTTAGCGACTAATTGTTTGTTAAAAATTGCTTCGGAACTTGGATATTGACTGATTCGGAAAGATATTATTCAATTGCGCGGACTTGGAGAACAGCGACGAAACAACTCATAGCAAACCAAAAAAATACAAAAACGAAAAACAAGTTGATAAAATGAAGCTAAATAAAATAAATTATAATAAGCGAATTCAGGATAAAAAATGATAAAACAAAAATAATGTATTGTGCTTATCTGGACCAAATTCCGGTCCGCAATTGCGTCTCGACACGCTTTGCGGCCGCACGCGCTGGAGTCAGTCGAGTTTCCAGCGCCGAAGCCGACTCGTTATGGCTTTTTATACAGTTTTCTCCGATTTTGTTTACTTTACAGTTTCTAAAACCCACCTAGAGTCAACGGATCGACGGCTGCGGCGCTGGAAACTCTTCCGACTCGAATGCGCGCGGTCGCAAAGCGAGTCGAGACGCAGTTTCGGACCGGAATTCGGCCCAGAGAAGCACTGTACTAAATAAGAGTTCTGCTCTAATGACTTATAAAACGTAAAAAGACTGCTTCAATAAATAAATTCCTTGAAAACTACGAAAGTTGTGACGAACATAAAAATGAGGTTTCCAAGGTTATTTTATGTGCTGATTTTAATGGTGTCAACGAACAAAGTCGATCCTTTTCATGAGAAGTGGTATCATGAAAAAATAGGGTCTCATATAACTTCTCATTTCGAACGGTTTATCTTGTAAGGTTCGAATTGCAGATTGATCAACTTATCAAATATAGTAAAACTGCAGTGTAATTCAAGGACGGCTCTAATTAGTAATTGCTGAATATCTCTCAATTCAGAAGACATTTACTGTATCGTTCATCAGAACTTGTAATAAAGGATAGGTGATTCTCTCTAATCTGCCCTTCCCTATCTTCTCTTACCGGAGTGCAGAGTTGTTTTTCATATTTTATTGTAACTCTAGGCCGATTATTTCAACTACAGCGATACCGAGTCAGAAGCAAAACTAGATAAATCATCGCGAGTAGTCTTTGGCTGGACTATAATATTGAACCGAATACTAATAGCACAGTAGACAACGTTTTTTAGGTTGTCGAAAAGCGCGCCACTTGTAGTTTCCAGGTTGTCCAATAATTCTTGTTCGAAAATTTCACCATTTTTAATTTTTTTCAACTTTCTTGAGAAACAAGTCTAATCAACAATATAATCACCACAGTTATCCACAACAGTGGCCCATCGATTGGGCAGGTCGCCGATGCCCTTCGCCCAGAACTCTGGGGGCTGCGACTCGAAGAAGTCCGCGATGTCGGATTTGAGGCTGTCGTAGTTGGTGAATTTTCTTCCGGCCAAATGGCGCTTCAGCGGGCGGAGCAAGTGGTAGCCGGAGAGGGCGAGGTCCGGGGAATACGGCGGATGGGCAACCGTCCCCCAGCCGAGCGTCGGCAACTTCTGCTGGGTCTCTTTCGCCACGTGGGGGCGCGCGCTGCCGTGCAGCAGGTGGACCGAGGCCCGTCGGGGACGCTTTTCTCGGATGGCGGTGGCTAGTTTCTCGAGCTGATCGGTGTAGATAGAGGCGGTGACCGTCCTGCCTTGCGGGAGCAGCTCGAAGTACAGCATGCCCTTGGTGTCCCACCAGCAGCAGAGCATGATCTTCAGCGGGTGCAGGTCGGCGTCGTCGGCGGCTCTTCTCCGCGCGGGATCCAGACGGCACGGCGGGCGACGTTGTCGTAGAGGACCCAGCTCTCATCCCCAGCGACCAGTTCCTCGAGAAACTCCTTGCGATGCGGACGAAGGAGGAGGGGCTGGCAGACGGCCACGCGGCTCTGCTTGTTGGCGTCTGTCAGACGGTGGGGATCCAACGGGCCAGCTTTGTGGTAGCCGAGTAAGTTGAGTCGATTGTGGATGGTGGACTTGCTGCAGCCGAGCGTCGTCGCCAGTTCACGAGTGGTGGCTTCCGGCTTCTCCTTGATACAGCGACGGACTTCGTCATCATCCACCGTAGAAGGCCTCCCGCTGTGCTCCCTGTCCTCGAGGCTCGTGTCGCCGCTCTCGAAACGATTGAACCAGCGGCTGACTGTGCGTTGGGACACTGCATCCTCCTTGCACGCTCTGCAGATGTTGGCGACCGCGGTGCCCGTGTCGTTGCCCAGCAGCCACCCGTAGTACACGAACGTACGAATTCGACCTTGGTCCATTTTAGTTTGTACTGGTAGCTAGACGAGGCGACTGCGCCTTATATACCCCTAGCGTAGAACTTTGGAGAACCTTCTAGAGGGTTCTCACACTTGCCTGATATTATAACACTTCTAAGGGAAACTATAGAATTTTGAAAATTTTCGGACAGGAATAATTGGACGACCTGGTATAACGTTTGAACATGTTTGATAAGTACATCTTAGGCGACGTTCAGAGTTTACGCGGGGCGACGCGATGGTTCACGCCAGTGCGAGGCGAAAATCGCGTCACGTAGGAATTCAGTTGCGAATGCTGGGCGATTACGCGCAGTTTCGTACGTACGCAAATTCCGCGTGAACAAGCAGCGGCAATTTTTAACTAAAGTTAGCAGAAGTTCTTTCGTATTTTTCTCAGAGCAAATGGTCCTAAGAATGCTAATTTTCGTGTTTTCATTGTGAGATTTGAATGTGGTAATGAAAAAAAAACCCTAAGAAAACCAGCAACGTTCTTGCCTTCGCGCGACGACCATTGCGTCGCGTTGCATTGCAACGCGACGCGATCGACGCGGAGCGATCATCATTTGTGCGACAAATCCGATGAATCGCGCCACCTCACTGTGAACACCTAGCGACGACGCGACGCAACGTCGCTTGATCGATACGTAAGCTAATTATAACGTCGCGTCGCGAGTGAACTCTGAACGCCACCTTACCGTAAGTGGTGCTGCTCAAGTTTACGATTGAGGCTCTTTCTAGCGAGGAGCCCTCTATGTACCCCTGATTAAAGTATCTTCTAGCTCAGACCTCTAGATTTCAAAGAAGACCCCTTATTCAAAAGTTGCTCCGAGTATTGATTGCAGCTTGATGGCATTTCAGTTTATGTGCTCAGACAGTAGGTGCGGGCGGATCGCTGGCTTTTGGCGGGCGGATCGATATCCCCCCGCCAATCTGCCCGCCAGTAGCCAGCGATTCGCCCCCCAGCAGCCAGCTATCCGCCCGCCAGTAGCCAGCGATTCACGTCCCAGTAGCCAGCAATCCGCCCGCCAGTAACTAGCAATCCGCCCGCCACTAGCCAGCGAGCCGCCCGCCATTGGCCAGCGATCCGCCCTCGATGCCACATGTGGGTTATTCCGATGACTCCCACCACGGTCTCCGTGTGCGGGACCACCCCCCCCCTTAGCCGTGGGGACCATTCCCTCAGCTGCCAAAAATTATTCTTCGGCTTCTGAGTGATCCTTCAAAGACGACTTGAAGTCACCTTCCGGGATCGGCCTCGAAATGCCGAGTGACCATTCAGCGCGATGGAGCGCCTTTTATACCCTTCGGTTTGTCTACTCTGAGCATGATTTTGATACCAGAAAAGAATTCGTCAATGATTGACAAGTTTCACCGTGTAAAATTTGAGCGGGCGGGTCGCTGGCTATCAAAACAGTGGCAGGCGGATCGCTGGCTATCAAAGTCCTTGCGGGCGGATCGCTGGCAGGTTGCGGGCGGATCGCCGCTTCAGAGCTTGCCGGCGATCCGCCCGCTAGCGTGATCAACTTTTCCAGATGCCGCTATCCGCCTGCCAAAACGCAGCGATCCGCCCGCCGAGGTCACGATGAGCAGCCACGCGCCCGCAACTTGCCGGCGTACCGCCCGGAGAGGCCTTGATTGCCAGCGGTCAGTCCGCACCTACTGTCTGAGTGGTCTATGTCATTTGAATAGGACACCGCGACGCTGCTTCGCAGTTAGTGTCGCTTCCTAGTCTAAAAATTGTCTTGATTCTAGCGATAACCTGTCGGTAACCTGCCGACTTGGTGCCTGACCGGAGCCAGAGCGGCAGATCCCTCACAGATTCGCCGTAGAATCCATGCACTTCCTAAAATGTGCAGAGATCCCAATTTTTTTGACAAGGCCAAAATATGGCAGAGCCAAGAATCTGCCGCGATTTCTGCCATTGCATATCAAGACTCAAAAGATCAAACATTACTGATCCATCGTCTAGTGTTCTGACGCAATTCAATAAAGTCGAAATTCCAGACAGATCGAAAAGTCGATCATTCCAAAAAGTCTGATTTTCGACTCATTAGAAAAGTCGATCATTCAAGAAGTTGAAACTCCGAGTAGGTCGAAAATAAGAAAAGTTCTAGCGAGTCTAAAACCATCGTCATCAGCTAAATTGATATTCTATGGACTATGTACTGTGCTTATCTGGGTCAAATTCCGGTCCGCTATTGCGTCTCGACACGCTTTGCGGCCGCGCGGTTTCGAGTCGGAAGAGTTTCCTGCGCCGCAGCTGTCGATCTGTTGACTCTAGGTGGGTTTTGGAAGCTGGAAACTTAACAAAATCGAAGAAAACTGTATAAAAAAGCCATATCGTGTTGGCTTTGGAGCTGGAAACTCGATTGACTCGAGCACGTGCGGCCGCAAAGCTTGTCGAGACGCAATTGCGGACCGGAATTTGACCCAGATAAGCACAGTACACGCAACAAAGGGAGGGGGGGGGTGTCGTATTGGCCCTTTTACTCACCCGAAACTGCTGGTTATGTAAGCCTTCTGAATAAGTTTGTTTTTCTCAGTCGGTGAAACAGGTGAACGGCCCCCCCCTGTTTGCACGATCGAGGAATTCAAGTGAACCTATTCAAAGGGTTGGATTTCCTGGGAGAACAAGATTTCAACGTGCATGAGGTAGTTGCCTACGACCCCCCCAAATATCGGAACCTGCCGGGGTCAGGCAGAGCGTTGCCCCGTAACTCGGTGATTTTTCAAGAAATTTTAAAAAATCCTGAACATGAGAAGTTTTTTTCTTATATATTTTCAATTTTTTCTCATACATTTTTCTTAATTTTCCGATAATAATTTCTCGTGTCTCTTACAAACCGCATACTACATAAGTCCTCAAATGTTAGGAATCAGTGAACAACTGGCTATTTTCTCTTCACTGTCACTGGCTTCAAATATCCTGTCCGGAAGTACACACGCTTGATTTCTGAACATTTAAGCTGTTTACCATACTCATGACGACAATTCTACTCTATGTTGGTGTTCGATCAACGCACTCAGAGACTCTCAAGTGGATTGTTTTCTGCTCGGGAGCTCATTTTTAGAGAAGCACACCCACCTGCTACTCGTTAGACGGCCCCTCCCTAACCGCGTTATGTACATAACCAACCTTCGCTTCTTTATTTTCCATCATTCCAAAATCTTTTTTTCGTTTCTGTAATCGTGATGGGTATACTGTAGACTTACCGTGGTAGACGACATTCTGAGATTCAATTGTGTTTTCACATTGGGGACCAGATTTGGCTTTGAATCGGCCCCGCGCGCAACCCCTTTTTCGAAATCTCAGTTGAGAGTGAACGTAGAAATTAGAGCTAAATTGCATAAAAAGAGCGCAAAAAGTTGATACATGTACCAAAGAATGGTTTAGAACGGTTCACAGGTTTTCGAGTAAAAATTGAAAGACCGCGCGTTTTTGTTGTTAATCTCCTTTTTTTTCAGACGGCGTACACGATCTTGTTGGTACACTTAAAATTGAGCTAGGGAGCTCATTTTTAGAAAGGAGGCTGGAAAGAATGCAGGTCGCTCCTATTCCAATTTGAACTTGACACCTTAACTTTGAAGGGTACCTCAAAATCTTGGGTTTATATACTAACTTAGCCGTGGAGCACGAAAACTGCTTTTTTTCTGCTACGGCTGTGGAGACCGCGGTGTCTGGGTGAATCTGCAGCCAATCAACACAGGTCGTCGGAGATAAGTACTGAACTTGTCCGAATCCCTACTTTTCACACGTCGTCGATCGATAATCAATATTATCGATTTTCGCGCTTTTTGCACAAAATGCGGCTAGGAGTGGTGATTGCTGATGGGATTGGTTTTCTCGGTTGGAGAATTTCGCTCATCAGTCATTATCGATAAATACCGATCAATAATATTGATTTTTTCGCTTGTTGCACAAAATGCCGCAATGATTTTTGATTGTTGATGGCTCTAAGTCACTTGTTTGGGAAATTCTTCTCATCATGCAAGATCAAATATTAATGATCAATAATATCGAGTTCTCACATGTTGCACAAAATGCGGCAGTGAGTGGTATGTTTATGGTTTTGGGTAATAAGTTTCAAAAATTGTACTCATTCGACAATCTCGTTGTTAGATGTTTCATCATTCCGAAATGGAAATCGTTGAGCAAAATTGAAGTCAGAAAGGGAACCTTCGGGAAAAATATGTGAAATTTCTGAAAATTTAGCTTCCTGGCAAAAGTGAAGATTTGGTAATGATTGAAAAAAGTTTCAAAAATGTCTTGAAATATCTTTAAAAAATGATTTGGCTTAAAATAGCCTGGAAAAATAAAAAAGTTAGGAAATGCAGTGAAATAACCAAAAATGCGATTTGGTGGTCGATCATTTCACAAGCTTCTCCGTTAAACTTATCAAAACAAAATCAAGCGCGCAACGGAAACCTTAAGCCATTTTTGAAAGTTGCAATAAGGGAATCAGCATAGGTCAAGCTAGGTGAACGCAAAGCTCCTTTCCATATCGTGCTTGATTTCGTTTTGATAAGTTTAACGGAGAAGCTTGTGAAATGATCGACAACCAAATCGCATTTTTGGTTATTTCACTGCATTTCCTGACTTTTTCATATTTCCAGGCTATTTTACGCCATCTGTAGCTGTAGGACAACGCTTCTCTGATCCTAGGAGAACTCAGCTGAGTTTAGCTATTCTCGAAGATTATGGTAGGTATACGGTTGGCGCGAGGTTTAAAGTTTTCTGCATTTTACCGTCAATTGGTAGTGCCGAATACCTGCGATAAACTGACGGTATGCACGAAAAGCTGTATACAACTTGTGTTGGAATCCCAACTAGCTGCCTAAAACGACCCCCGGCTCGGGTTTTACTCAAATCTTCTATCAAGCCACCATAGACCTACATACAGTAGTATTCCAGACAATGAAAGCCTGGGATGCGGTTTATAAAATAGGCAACTTGTTGTGTACCCCTTCCTTCCCTACCCAGACCCCTTGGGTTAAATTCCAGTCAAACCCTAGACGTCAATTACACTACCGAACGCCTATGGTAATCTTCTTGGTACTGTTAAGCCGATATCGAAATATTTGTATACACCACCGCCTTTTTCCCTTTGGACGAGGATTAAGCTAAATGTGAACAGCGACTGAACTAGTACCGTACAGCCACCGTAACTTCCGGGAAACAGGCCAACCGTAATCAATCACCTGGAAACCAAAAACCACAATTTTGTGCTCCTTTGACGGGAATAACGGCACTGTTCTATGTACCAGGTTGTTCAAGTTTTGTCGTTCGACAAGAGAGGGCGTTGCTACTAGCACCAAAAGAAATCAACGAACGAATGTTAAAAGTGTATACTCTGTTTATCTTGAATTGCACAAAAGACGGTCCGCCAATAGTCCTCTAATTGGCTCGCTAGTGCCGTAGTGTACGTCCACGACGCGTTCTCGGCAGACCCGGGTGGCAGGGTGGGTGGCCGAGTGACGGCATTGACGAATCGATTGCTCTGCACACCGGGTGCACACCCGAGTCTGCCGAGAACGCGTCGTGGAGGTACACTACGGTGCTAGCGGGCCAATTAGAGGACTATTGGCGGACCGTGTTTTGTGCGATCCAAGATAAACAGAGTATATAATGATTGTTCACCTACACTTAGAACAGTAGAACAATGGGTTGCTGAATTTGAACGTGGTCGTACAAGCATTGAAGACGATCCACGTGAAGGACGTCCAAAAAGCGCGTAAACACCAGAAATCATAGCCAAAATACAGGATATGGTTTCGGAAGATCGTCGATTGACTGAGAGGGATTTAGTAGAGGCTCTACACATCTCATTAGGCAGTGTGAGCCATATTTTAAGTGAAATTTTGGGTTTTAGAAAGCTGTGTGCACAATGGATGCCGCATTCGCTTACAATGGAACGAAAACACATTCGAATGCGACTTTCTCAGCAACATTTGGAGCGTTTTAAGAAGGATAAAGTGGATTTATGCGTCGATTCATCCCTATCGATGAGACTTTGGTCTATCACCATGATCCTGAATCAAAACAAGAGGCTAAAGAGTTGTGTGAACCTGGTTGTTCGGCTTCGAAACGAGTTCGTTTCCGAAAATCGGCGAAAAAGGTTATGGCATCAGTTTTTTGGGATGCGAAAGAAATTTTGTTTGTGGAAAACTTGCAAACTGGTAAAACAATTAATTCCGATTTTGAATATTATTAATATAACCCTTTGGATCAGTTGAAGGAAAAAATTCGAGAAAAAAAGACCCGGTTTGCAGAAGAAAAAATCCTTTTTCATCAGGAAAATGCACCATGTCACAAGAGCATTTTGACAATGGCTAAAATCCATGAATTCAAGTTTGAATTTGTTGGAGCATCCATCGTATTCACCAGATTTGGCCCCCAGCGACTTCCATTTGTTTTCAGAACTCAAAAAATTTATGCATGGCAAGCGTTTTTCATCAAATGAAGAGGTCATAACGGCTGTTGAAGCGTATTTTGCAGACCTTCCGGATTTTCACTTCAGGGATGGGATGCACAGATTGGAGGATCGTTGGAGCAAGTATATTTTGTTCAGGGAGATTATACTAAATAATAAAGTGTATTTTGAACTATAAAATTGTGTTTTTCTTATCGAACGACAAAACTTATTGAACAACCTGGTATATGCCGGGATCATACTTCTCGCGACCGGCGACAGCGCGTACCAGGAATATCGATTTCCAGTCGATATTGATGGTTAACATTGCGTCGCGTCGCTCGTCGCTGGAAGTATTCTTCACTTCCGCACTGCCGTTCAGTCCGTAAAGTGCGCTTGATTGCGAAATCGTGCTGCGGCGCGGTTGCGAGTATCCTCAGACAGGGATGTGGGATCACCCGGGCACCAAAGGCCAAAGGCGCCCGGGTGATCCCACATCCTTGTCTGAGGATGTTCGCAACCGCGCCGCAGCAAGATTTCGCAATCAGGGTTCACTTTGTGGACCGAACGGCAGTGCGGAGGTGAACTGTATGATCCCGGCCATACTCTAATTATGACGGGGTGCACAAACTCATGGTCCGCCGCTGGTCCTCTACAGATGCTGTACTACGGTAATCTCGACAGACCACGGTATGCGTCAGCGACCTCGCAAGCGATTGATTCGCCATTACCGCACCTCACCAATCCACCACACCACTCTGCCGGTGAGTTTTCAGCAGCAGCAGTGGCTTATCGATCGCTTACGGGATCATCGATGCATACCGGGGTCGTCCCAAAACGCGTTGATCACAGTACAAGAGGGTCAGTGGAGCTTCAATGGCGAAATGAAGTATGTGCACCCCTTTATGAATAGACCACACATATATTGCACGTTTCGGACTTTGCTGTATGAAGAAAAATCCGTCGAAACCTAGTCTAGATAGTTACTTGGGGCGTTTACCACAATCATGAAGTCCATCCTTAATGTTTCGAAAAGGGCATGGTAGAAGAACGACGTTTCGGATTGAGCCCGAACTGCCCTTAGGGAATCTTAGGGTGCTGATCATGAATTCACTAATCCTTTTTGTCATTTCTCGGAGGACTAGGGGTTCATGCTAGACTTGGCATCAGTTAACTATCAGAATTCACAATTAGTCTTTGAAATTGTGAAAAAGGACTACGGATCGGTGATCGGCACCCCAAAAAACCCCATCGTGCTGAGTTTCAATCAAATCTGACAAGGGACGACCCCCGGGGGAGGAGACGTCCTGAAAAAAGTTCTTCTGAGAGTTGTGGGGGATGGAAAGAGTGAAAATAATCTATGTCCGTTTTTTTTCTAAGGGCCTTCCTATGTTCCAGAAAAAGAAGAAAAAATCGTTTAAGACTACCTGTAACCCCCTACTCGGAGAAACTGGAGTGAGCTCATATGCTTGGCACACATTAAGTTACAATAAAATTGCCCTATACAAGGGTTGACGGTTTGATTCTGGCTCATTCGTGAGATATAAGCTGTTTCCGAGCTCACTGTGCATTCCGTCCCTTGTATGATTTGATTGAAGTTGCAGTAGCCATTGCGCAGGGATGGTCGAGAGGATAACGATCGGGAATGCTAAAGTGCGAAGGTATGCTGGGTTGTGGGTTCGATTCCCGCGATGCATCTTCTGGAAAAATAGTTTTGCATTTATTCGACTGTTTATCCACGAGGTTTATCATTCACATTTTAACTTGCTTTTTCCAATCTTAGTGGATTTACAATTTCTATCGCGTGAATCCATGTAGTATGTGAGCATTTCCTCACCTTATTCAAAAAATTATTCTTTTCACCTTCTTGTGCTAGTATTTCGGGTTCATTGAGAAAAACCGCAATGTGAACATCTTATAACTTTGTTTTACTTTTCTCAAGAAGTAATCGTAGAAAAAGCGTTACCATTGCAAAAAGCAAAGCAATGAACCCTTTCTCAAAAATTGTCATCATGGCCGCAGTTTTATTTTCAGAAGGCGACAATCGGTTGCCCAATACATCTGCTGACATCGAAAACGGCATGTGGATCGAATCCACACCGCGGGTGTGGCTAAGGAGCAGTTTGGCTAGCACACGCGACGGAAAAACGGTGTGCGCGCTCATCGTCCTTGGGGCGCGGTAACCGAGGATCTTCGAAAAAAAAGTAGTCGTTGTCCCATTGTAGCCGTCCCCCTTTATCATTTTTTGCATTTTATTCATGTTTTTTTGTTTATAATGTGCTTTTTTAGACGCAATGCTTCTCATACCATTGTTTCAATGGGATTCGCACATTTTATACAAGTTTTTTTTAGAGTTCTTCTCGTTTGTTTCTTGGAGTGGAATGGGAGATGATGATATTGATTCCGACGCCGACCCTACGTCTGACACATCAACCTACATGAAAAAATGCAAAAAAACGATAAAGGCGAACGGCTAAAAAGGAACAACAACCCTTTCTTTTGAGTGTCCTCGGTTAACGCGCCCCAAGGACGATGAGCGCGCAGAGCGTTTTAAAGGTCGCGCGTGTCGTGTGTACCAGCCGAACTGCTCCTTAGCCACACCCGCGGTGTGGATTCGATCCACATGCCATCGAAAACTACTAAACTTGGCTCGATCACGTAGATTTTTTTGATTATCTGGAGTTCGAGGGTGAGTGAGCGAGTGAGTATATGGCGAAAAAAAAAGTCGAAAATTTTTTTCTCTCCATATTGATCCAAATAAAGCATATTGGGGTAGATGGGTGTTAGATATTGTAGCCAGCCAGTTTCCTCTTCTGAAAAACCGAAAGCACAGCCACGGTGGACGTTTGAAGAAAATGCGCCCGCTAATTTTTCATGTTTTTCTAATTTTTCACTTTACCGGATGGCCCTTAAGAAAAATCGAACATAGATTATTGTTACTCTATCCATCCCCCACAACTCTCAGAAGAACTTTTTTTAGGACGTCTCCTCCCCCGGGGGGTCGTCCCTTGTGAGGTTTGGGCCAAACTACCGTACAACTACCGTGATCTTCCTTAAAGAACAAAAGAACATTTCCTTACGGAAATCACCACTCGTTCGAGCTACTTTTTCATATGAAATGAGTTTGAGAAAGTTTGAACAATTCAGCTATTAGCCATCAAGGCTTTTCATCAAAGAAAATAACCTAATTGTGAGACAATGTGCTACTTTCTCATTCAACCTGAGCTTTTCCCACCTGTAGATTATGTCATAGCCTGGAATGAATGCTCGGAATTCACTTGTTTTTGTTTCGAAAAATTCTTAGAAAATGTTGTTTTCGTGTGAGACACGCTCGCGCATTCAGCTGCTTATAGTGTAGTGTTTACGGACGCTACAGCAGTTGGCTGGCTCCCCCCGTCCATGAAGGTCTGCATTTGACATGCAACTAGTTATCCATGCTTAGCAATCACTACTTCGCCCTCCTACCTCCTTTTTCACTTTTTCCAGCTCTGACGCAATTAAGAATATATTTTTCATTTTTTGGATGGAAAATAGAGGAAGTTCGACGCCTAAAAATTTTTTTCTTCCATGAAAGGGCAACAATGGTTTCCGGATTTTTCGGCCTAAAAACCTGGATGTCTGGTTGGCTAAGGTAAAGAGTTCGGCAGAGAAAAGCCGCAGAAAGTGTTTTAAAAGTCAAACTAGTCTGCAATCGAATAAGCAGAACATGTACTCTCCAAGTAGGGGTAGCACTAGTACTTTGGCTGAAGCTGAATGCAGGGGGGAACGGGTCCGAATTGATCGAAAAAAAATTAGGAAAAAATCCAAAAAATAATTCTCAAGGATGCAGTAAGAAATCTAACAGGTTATAAGAAAATCTGAAAAAAAGTTCCATTTAACGTTCGGGTCAGGAATGTTCGAAATTTCGATTTCCTGATATACGACTCTTTTTAGCCTCGCGACATTCAATTTCCGGGAGCGGGAAGAAATCTAAAGTAGATGCAAGATCGCAACTTCTTCGATTGCGTATTCCCTATTCCCTAACTTCTGAAGGTTTCTGGCATTCCTATTTCCGATTTTCTATCATTTTTGGTCCCTGTCAAGGGTTTCAAAATGTTGAGTAATGTCGGAGGTACCCGCAACGGCAACAATTTTCCGAACCGATCGAGTTCTGATGGCCTTCGACCCCGTATTTCCGGTTTTCGATGGTTTCTGGTGCTCCGATTTACAGAAAAAGCCAGAAGATGCAGAAGAAAATCGGAAAATCTACAAAATTGAAGTTTTTCCTATGGGCGATTCTCTGATTTTCAGTGAATTAAGGCTGACCGATTAAAAAAAACCTTAAACTGCGAACAAAAATCGGAAGCACACACTTTACAGCTTTTCCGATTTCCGAGTCCCTGCTTTCTTATGCTTTTGGTCTTCTGTATCACGCATAGAGCCAAAAAATGTGAAAAAATTTAGAAGCACCCGGAGCATCAAAATTTTTCTGATTTTCAACTTTTCAATTTCCGATTGCCGATATTCCGTCTGCTTATGGACAGAGAAGTTTCCAAAAACACCTTTAAATGCCTAAAAAATTTGGAAATATCCACAGTTTCGATTTTTTTGCTTCACCGATTTTTTATGGCTATTGGCCACAAAATTTTCGAAGAACGCCTCAAAAAGGCCGAGAAAATCGGAAAAGATACAATTTTCGGAATTTCTCAATTTTTAATGATATTTGATTTTCTGGTTTCCAAAATTGAATTGGTCGTTTTATGTTGCAATTAAGAAAATTTTGATATCAAATTGTCTCATCCCTGGGTCTAAAAATGGTCACAGCTTTTTCATCTCAATCATGGCGCTGTTTCGGCCTAGATGCATAATTTTCGTTTTACTGCTCGACAATGGGAGATCCCATATCTTAGACCATCGAGCTACCGTATTAATAGCATTCTGAAGGACCTCACTGTCGTCCAAGCAAGAGACGGGATGATACAGTTTCAAGTCGTCAGCAAAAGCACAGCACCTAACCCCTGAGGCAGAAGCAATGGTAGGAAGATTAAAAGTGAATATATTAAAAAGTACCGGAGAAAGGACACCGCCCTGCGGAACACCACATTGCGCGGTCCGTGGGTTAAAGATTGCTGAATTCACTCGCACCATGAAGGTACGATCACGAAGAAACTCTTCTATCCAAAGAACTTTACGAGGTTGAATTCCCACTGTTGTCAGTCTGGTAGCTAGCTTTTTATTACAAACCCGGTCAAACGCCTTAGCAAAATCTAGATAAACAACGTCTACGGCACTGTCGTTGTCTAGACAAACGGTCCATTCATTCAGACAATGCAACATAGCGGTTACTGTTGATTTCCTCTTTTGAAACCCATGTTGAAACTCTGAAATTATGTCGTATTGCTTTAGATGGTTGACAATGCGTTTTTTCAAAATTTTTCCGATAATTCTAGCAATAAAAGTGTTGAAAACCCTATTTTTCCATTGGTAGTTGGGCGTTTGTTGGATAAAGAGAATATTGTTAAATAAAATGTTTTGTTGTTGCTTTTTTTGGCACTAAGGTCGAAACCCTCACAAATATCACTGACCTGAATAAAAAAAGTAAAGAAGTCGAATAAACATAATCAGCTAAAAAATTCCTTAGCTAACAAGGGGAGTATAAGAAGCGTAGGTCTGAACGGTAGAAATCTAATGTCATAAGGGAATGGTCACGCATTGCATGGTGAAATATTGTTGGGTACCCGCCGCGAAAGATAGATCTGAAGAAGTTTTAAGCTCCGAAAGTTTGCCAGCCATCGACCTCCTCCTAGTCTATGAATTGTTAAGCGGTCAAGCCAGCAGCATCGACGGCGCAAAGGGAAGAAGGGGCAGTGGTGGGCATGTGACCAGGGTTTGATTCTCCCCCAGAGCTGTTTTTTTTTTGCAAATTCACCGAAATTTCTTATTTTGATCAAAAATCATATCACAAATGTCATCTTATCCTTTTGCTGCGCGATATAGCCATATCGACAGTGAAATAGACTCGGGTACAAAGGATTTAGGGTTTTGTTCCCCATCAAGGATTTCCATTGTTTTGGAGAACTTATTTGATTTGGATGTGTTTTATATCACATATTTTCAACAACCTTATCACTTTATGGGACGCAAAATACATGACCATTTCTTTCACCAATGGTAAATAAGCACATAATGCATCAAACATAAGCGAATTCCGCAATAGGGACAGCGATTGAACGCGATTGACCCCTGACAACCTATCTCCTCACAGGGGCCGAGCGCTACTGGAAATTCGAGATCAGTTGGAGTTTCAAAAGGACCCGGACGGATAAGGACGTAGCCGGCCTTACAGGCATCGTCCACGCCGAAAACCATATATTGTTTCGAACGACAAAAAATTCAAAATTTTGAAGAGCAATAGTAGAGTGAAATTGCTTTAGTAGTGCATTCGAATAGCTGAAAACCCCGATGTCTGCCAGCTGAACCAAGCTTGTTACGCCAGGCGTTTTCGTCAAAATCTGCAGGTTTTTCCCCGCCGGCACAAGAGCCTGTATCGCGCTTTGATTGGAAAAATCACTCCTTGAGTCGAGAAAAAGAACACAATTCTCCGGCATTTGCTGGATGAAAACATTCTCGAAAAATGCAAGTGTTGTTAACGTCGTCATGATATGGGATGCTCCGCTAACGACGTAAAGTTTCTTCGTCTTGAATACACCCTTCGATGTAAAGCGGCCACCGGCTCTGGTAATTGGACAAAGAGCATTTCTCCGACCTTGCCTGATGGGAAAATGAGGGGCATGACGGTCAGACTACGGGTGGTCGCAGAAGCCGACTGCACCAAGCGCACCGTCTTCTGCTACTTAATGGTTCTCGTAACTTGTTCAAAATATGCGGGGTAATACTTACCAATCATATAAGTTCCCCAAAACAATGGGAATGCTTTGATGGGAAACAAAACCTTGAATCCCTTGTACCCGAGTCTATTTCACTGTCGATATGGCTATATCGCACAACAAAGGGATAAGGAGACATTTGTAATATAATAAAAGCTCCGTGAATTTGCAAAAGAAAAATTCTGGGGCAGATTAGAACCCTGGTCATATGCCCACCACTGCCCATTCCTCCCTTTGCGCCGTCGATGCTGTTGGCTTAACTGCTTAGAAATTCGTAGACTAGGAGGAGGTCGGTGGTCGGCAAACTTTCGAAGCTTATAACTCCTTAAGATCTATGTTATGCGTGAACATTCCCACATCACATTAGATTGCTACCGTTCAGACCTACGCTTCTTATACTTCCCTTGTAAGGAAAGAGAAAGTGGGCGGGGAAAAAATCGGAATGAGCGGGGGGGGTCGCCGATTTCGGCATCGCTGGAGGAGGGATCGCAACCATGATCGCAGTTTTTCCGACGGGTTGCCTGACCCTGTCTCCCAGCGCGATCATCTTCCAGCTGCGAGCTGCTACCGCGGCTGTCCGCAACTGCGGACCGGATTTTTTCTCCGATAAATACAGTACAGTCAATGACTGAACGAAGACTGTGCTAGCTGCGGTTTTGAAGATTCTGGCCCAGCTTTATAGCCCACGAGGCGATATCCCAGACACACACAAACCTTTTTTTAGCAAACTCGATTTTTGCTATTTTTCTCCTATGTCGTTGATGGTTTTCTCTGAATCACTTCAAGATATGCAAACCAGCGGAACCCACTTTCCGTTGACGCATGAAAAACATCCGGTCTAACCACGCACAAATATTGCATTTGGTATATATAGAAAGAAGCCTGCCTTACCAGCTTAGTTTTCGGCCGAGATTCTAGTTTTCCACTGATTTCAATTCTTGGACTACTGAAGAAGCACATATATGATTAATAACATATCTTGTTTAATTATTTTATATTTACTTATTATACATTCACATGTTTATCTAATATTTACTCATTTATGTGATCACAGTACCTCTCGTATGTTTGAGTCAAAGCGCATACGGATTTTTAGTGCGCCTATCCAATGGCAGAATGACTGCAAGGGTTCGAGCCCTTCAGACGATTTCCGGCCCCGAGCCGCACCAAACATGAATCGGAGCAGCCTGGCAATTCGTTCTTAGTCCATCAGTATAACTCCCTGTCGCTGCAGCGACAGGTTTCGACAACTATCACTCATCGTGTCGGGACCAGAACCGGCGCTATGGCAGGGTCGGCCGCGGGATTAGTTTGCGTGCGCTCGCCGCGGAAACAGGTCGCTAAGGGATGTTATAGTTATCAGGGCGATACCCTGGTATACTCCGTCGCCACAGCGACGTGCTGTCGCTGGCTCCCCTGGACTCCACAGATTCATCTATTTTACGCTGTTTTCTGTGATTTTTGGCATATCATGGACAGTATAGTCACATTAAATGACATTATACTGTGCTTATCTGGGCCAAATTCCGGTCCGCAATTGCGTCTCGACACGCTTTGCGGCCGCACGCGCTGGAGTCAGTCGAGTTTCCAGCGCCAAAGTCGACTCGACATGGGTTTTTTATACAGTTTTCTCCAATTTTGTTTACTTTCCAGTTTCTAAAACCCACCTAAAGTCAACAGATCGGCGGCTGCGGCGCTGGAAACTCTTCTGGCTCGAATGCGCGCGGCCGCAAAGCGTGTCGAGACGCAATTGCGCACCGGAATTTGGCCCAGAGGAGCACAGTAGTATTGTACGTATCGGTTTAGTTGTTTACCCGCAGTTTTTTTCATGAACTATATCGCAAGCCGACGTATTATACCCACCTCTTCCATGATAAGCTAGATTTTTCCGCTTCCCCATATCATCATTTCGTCATATGCACTTTGACTGCACTATTCCACACTGTTCAATTAGAAATGTCACGGAATTCTAAATAGACTGTGGTGGGATGAGCATTATCGATTTTTTGTGTATATTGTGCAGATGCGCGTGTGCGGAAATTTCAGTACACAAAAGCGCGTGGAATTCAATGCGGCGGCGACGACTCCGTCGCCGTGTCCGTCGCCGGCGACCGGCTGTCGCTGAAGTATACCAATGGTCCTGCATTTTCCCGGCCACTTCTCCTGGACGGCAACAGCAGGGGACCCACAAACTGGGAACACGAGCCGAACAGTCAGACGGCTAGGGGCCAGAAAATCGCCTGAGTTGAATTAATAGTTTACAAAATTTTCAGTGTGCTATGCAGTGTGCAAATACACAGTATGCAGCTGCACACTGCTACACATGTGTACTGTATATTTATCTGTAAAAACAAACTTGAAACTTTTTTTGTTTCTTATTAAGTCCTGGCAAGCATTATATTGGTGGATATATTTTTTTGCCTGGCATCTTAATGTTTTTTCATCTCTAAGAAAACCTGAATTTGGAAGATTTTATTTAAAAATGGGGCTAAAAATGCGAGGAGGTGCCTTTGTATACATTATGGCCTAAACCTATGTACTAGCAGTACTGTGTTAACATGAGCAGCGAATCGTGTAATAATTAACTGAATTACATAGTTGCTGATTTACCTATTATTCAATTATTCATTTATTTATTATTATGGTTTATTCGTGGCTGCGGCTCACGGTCACAGCAACAACAAACCAGGTCTGACGAAGGTGCTATGTACCTAAAGTTCACCCGATAAAAAGTTCAAGAAGGATGAAAGGATGCTTCACTAGGTTTTGGCAACATTTTTTCCCGAAGGACTTTCGGGGACTTTTGCAGGTTCCGAAGCTTCTTTCAACAATAAACATTTCAATTTATTCATTTGCTTCTTTATTTATTAGCTTATTTGATTATTTATTTGACTAATTATTTTTTATTGGTTTATTTACTAAATTGTTTACTTATTTAAGTATATATTTATTCAATTAAATAGCTACTGATGCATAGTTAGAAAAAAAGCCAAATCCTCATGGTTCCTTCGCGTGCGTGCGCGGAGCGAAGGTTAGAGTCGGCCAGGAGGAGGATGACAGACGGAGGCAGCAGCATCGCGTGCGCCGCACGCGCCATGACTGATGGAAATTTTCGTTTTTCTCACAAAGGATACTCTTTTATTTACATATACATTCATTGAATTATTTATATAATTATTTATGTATTTATTTATTTATTTATATATTTATTTATTTATTTATTTATTTATTTTTGTTTATTTATTTATTTATTTATATTTATTTAACTATTTATTTTTATTCATTTATCTATTTACTGTGCTTATCTGGGTCAAATTCCGGTCCGCAATCGCGTCTCGACACGCTTTGCGGCCGCGCGCTTTCGAGTCGGAAGAGTTTCCAGCGCCGCAGCTGCCGATCTGTTGACTTTAGGTGGGATTCAGAAACTGGAAACTTAACAAAATTGAAGAAAACTGTCCTAAAAAGCCATATCGAGTCGGCTTTGGAGCTGGAAACTCTATTGAATCGAGCGCGTGCGGCCGCAAAGCGTGTCGAGACGCAATTGCGGACCGGAATTTGACCCAGATAAGTACAGTACTCATTCATTTATTTATCTATTTGGTTACTTATTTCATTTATTCATAAGTCTCTTGATTCTTTATCGCTTCACCATCCTGTCCTGTCATATTTCGAGTGTTAGAAGTAGGTCATTCTTGTTTAATAACTAGTGATTGCAACCCCGATCTTTGTTTTACTCTAGAGGAGGAGAGTGAAGATGAAAAAGTCGTTTTCACCTTCCTTACTGAATTTTAAAAGAAGATAAATTGCTACCTCCCTCCCTAAATTTTCTAAAAAAGAAACTAATTTATGACCTCCATTTTCTCAAAAATTACTAAAAAATGTATGGCTAGCCCTTACAATTACACTAAATTATAGCAGTACTGCCGCTACTAATTTCCCTAACCGCAGCTTTATTGGTCCTATGACTGACATTTACCGCTGAAGGGCAGCTGCTTAAAAATTATAGGCGCTAAGACCCTGATTATGAATCTGAACGTACCAGGCATTTGCTCCACTATATTATTATTGAAGTAAGAAACTAAATTGTAAGCCATCTGTGACTTTTCTGCAGTCGGTCTAGCACTAACCCAACAAATAGATGCTATCTATGGCCAAAGGTTGATCACAATATTATGGCCCATGTGGCGATGTAAGTTTTCTAGGAGAACACGGAAGTTTGTTTAGAGATGTACTCGGATAAGCTCAAGACATGCTCTTGAATGCATTTGAAATCGTTTACGTGATTGAGCCACCTACAAACTTTACCCTTGCCCAACCAATTCGTCGTCGTTAAACGTCTGGACCATTCATAAGTCTGCCTCTTCTCCAGCTCGTTCTCAAGGTTAAGGCTCATATAATTACCATGAAGTTTACCCATTTCAGCTCGTCGCAGCTCTGGTTGATAGGTTGTTGTTGAAGGGAGCATGCATGAAGTTTACCCTTATCTGAACCATTCTCGTAGTTGAACGCTTTGAAGACCATCATTGCAGTCAAACCTCGATATCTTAGTCTACCCATGAAGTTTACCTTTTAAAGAAACGCAACTATGGTTGACACGCCAGTTTTTCAAGGACAACTCATCTAGTTTACTCTTTTTTGGAATCGCTTTTATAGATGATATACTTATGTTCAAGGGTCCACCCATGGAGTTTATACTTAATCTAATCACATCTGTGGTTGCTGTATGATGTTCGAGCAACCACCCATGTCAACTGCCTCTTGCAAGCGCGCTTTTGTTATCTAAATCTTGGTATCCAGGAGACCACCCATGAACTTCACCCATCTATAACATTAGAGAGGCCAACCGTAAAAACCGTTCTTCAGAAAATCGCATTTACGTCGATATGCTGATATACATAAGGCCACCCATGAACTTCACCCTTTTCTGAATGGCAGCTATTGCTGATATCTTCATGTTCAAGGGATCACCCATGAAGTTCACCCTTTTCCAGAACAGATCTGCATTTAGTTGATAAGTCGACATTCAAGGGACCACACCTGGAGTTTGCTCTCCTCCAAATCGCTTTTGTGGTCGACTGGTCGATTAGTTGGTATCCAGAAGATCACCTATGAAGTTTACCCATATGTGATATTCGAGTGACCACCCATGACAACTGCTCTTCACGACCTTGTTTTTGTGGTCGACATGCTGATATCCAGGATACCATCCATGAAGTTTACCTTTTTCTTAATTGCAGCTATTGTCGATATCTTCCTGTTCAAGAGACCACCCATGGAGATTACCTTTTTCCAAATGACAGCTACAGACCGTGAAACCGCGAAACTCTAATGGTTTCTACTCGTGCTGGTGCGGAGTGGAGGTTAGAGACAGCGAAAGAGCGCATAATAGACGGAGAGAGCAGAATTGCGCGCGCCGCTTGCGGGATGAGCCGTGAGAATTACGATTTTTTACAGAGGATACATTGGGTTGATATGTCGGCATTCAGTAGGCTACCCATGGAGGTTGCTTCTTTCCAAATGGCAATTTCCAAAAGTTTAGCTTCCTGGCAAAAGTAATGATTTGGCAGTGTTATAATTTCAAGAAATCAAAGAGTTGGAAAAATTTTTTTAAAAACATCTTGAAATATCTTTAAAAATGATTTGTCGCAAAATAACCACAAGTAATGAAAAAACTGGGAAATGTAGTGGAATGATTAACATCGGATTTGGCGGTGAGTCGTAGGCCAACTTTTTATAAGTAGTGAGAGAGGAGGTATAGGATTTTACAAGCTTCTCCGTTAAACTTATCAAAGCTAAATCAAGCGCGCATCGGATTTGAGCGTTACGTTTACATAGCTTGACCCACCCTGATTTCCGTATTACAGCTTCAATGAAATGTTTTGAGGTTTCCGTTGCGCGCTTGATTTAGCTTTGATAAGTTTAACGGAGAAGCTTGTAAAATCCTATACCTCGTCTCTCACTACTTATAAAAAGTTGGCCTACGACTGACCGCCAAATCCTATGTTAATCATTTCAATACATTTCCCAGTTTTTTCATTACTTGTGGTTATTTTGCGCCAAATCATTTTTAAAGATATTTCAAGATGTTTTTAAAAAATTTTTTCAATTCTTTGATTTCTTGAAATTATAACACTGCCAAATCATTACTTTTGCCAGGAAGCTAAACTTTTGGAAATTTCATATATTTTTTCCAAAGGTTCCCTTTTTGACCTGATTTTTGTTTAGCGATTCCCATTTTGGAGAGGCGAAACCTCTTATGACAGCTTTCGCCTTCCGTAAATAATGAAATTGGTACGAATCGGTGTTGTCTGAGAACCATAACTCCAAAAAATTGTGACCCGCAACCATAAAAAACGACCCTCGCTTTCCCACTGGGGGCCCGCACACTTTCTACGGCATCCTGCGCACTCCCATCGGAGGCCCGCACACCTTCTACGGCGTCCTGTGCATTCCCAATGGGAGCCCGCACACTTTCTACGGCGTCCTGCGCACTCCCATTGGGGGCCCGCACACTTTCTATGGCGTCCGGCGCGCTCTCATTTTGGCCCCACACATTTTCTGCGGCGTCCTGCGCACTCTCATTTGGGTCCCACACACTTTCTACGGCGTCCTGCGCACTCTCATTTGGGTCCCACACACTTTCTACGGCGTCCGGCGCACTGTTATTTGGGTCCCACACACTTTCTACGGCGTTCTGCGCACACCCATTGGGGGCTCGCACACTTTCTACGGCGTCCTGTGCATTCCCATTGGGAGCCCGCACACTTTCTACGGCGTCCTGCGCACTCCCATTGGGGGCCCGCACACTTTCTATGGCGTCCGGCGCACTCTGATTTGGGTCCCACACACTTTCTACGGCGTCCGGCGCACTGTTATTTGGGTCCCACACACTTTCTACGGCGTCCTGCGCACTCCCATTGGGGGCCCGCACACTTTCTACGGCGTCCTGTGCATTCCCAATGGGAGCCCGCACATTTTCTACGGCGTCCTGCGCACTCCCATTGGGGGCCCGCACACTTTCTACGGCGTCCTGTGCATTCCCACTGGGGGCCCGCACACTTTCTACGGCGTCCTGCGCACTCCCATTGGGGGCCCGCACACTTTCTACGGCGTCCTGTGCATTCCCAATGGGAGCCCGCACACTTTCTACGGCGTCCTGTGCATTCCCAATGGGAGCCCGCACACTTTCTACGGCGTCCTGCGCACTCCCATTGGGGGCCCGCACACTTTCTATGGCGTCCGGCGCACTCTGATTTGGGTCCCACACACTTTCTACGGCGTCCTGTGCATTCCCATTGGGAGCCCGCACACTTCCTACGACAACCTATGCTTTCCCACTGGAGTCCCCTACATATTCTGCGGCGTCCTGCGCATTCTCACTGAGGTTCCACAGACTTTTTACGGCGTCCTGCGCATTCCCGTTGGGGGCTCGCGCACTTTCTGCGGCGTCCTGTGCACTCCTCAAATCCTATTTACACCAACCGTCTCAAAGAGAGAACAATCTTGGCCGGAAGCCTATCATTAGCTGTGTTGTTTTTTATTAGTTCATTTTCGAAGCTCAGAGAACGTCGGATGGTATACAATAACATGTTCACATGTTTTAACCCGTCTTGACCCTCAATTTTGAGGGTCCACTAAAATTGAGCTTTCAACTCCAAAATTGAACAGGAGCTAGCTGCAATCATTTCCAGCCTCCTGCCAAAAAATTAGCTTCCTAGCTCAATTTTAACTGGTTACACAAGATCGTGAACGCCGTCTGAAAAAAAAGGAGAATAACAGTTTTTCGACTAAAATCACGTGGTTTTCGCCATTTTTTTCGAGTGCCAAGAAACGATTCCAAACCATTTTTTGGTACATATACCAGCTTTTTACGCTCTTTCCAACGGAGAGAAAACCGCATCTCCACCGTTACTCTGAACGCTGATTTTGGAATCGCAGAGTTGCGCATGGCCGAGTTAAAGCCAAATCTGGTGCGCGCTTCGCGCGCACCACAATTATGTTCGATTTGTTGATGTTCAAAGTGTCATCCATAAAGTTCACCATTTTATCAAATCGTTATTATAGTCAATATGTTTATGATACCCAGGGGTCCACCCATAAAGTTTACCTTCTTCTCAATCAGCTGAGGTTGAAATTTTCATGTTAAATGGACCACCCATGACGTTAACCCTTTGCCAGATCACAACTGTTTTTGATATTACAGTGACCACCCATGAGAACTGCTCTTAGCCAAGTCACTTTTATGGTTGATTTGTTGACGTTCAAGGTACCACCCATAGAGTTTAACCTTTTGCCAAATCGTTTTTATAGGCGACATGTATCAACCTGGAGACCACCCATGACGTTTACCATCTTCTGAGTCTTAGCTGAGCTTGAAATCTTCAGGTTCAAAGGACCACTCATGAAGTTCAACTTACCCCAAATCGCTTTCATGGTCGATTTGGATCAACCTGGTGACCAGCCATGGAGTTTACCCTCTTCTGAGTCTTAGCTGAGGTTGAAATTTACATGTTCAAAGAACCACCCATGAAGTTTACCTTTTTACAAATCACAGCTATGGGTGAGATGAGATATTCAAGTGACCACCCATGAAGTCCAACCTTCCCCAAATCGATTTTATGGTTGGCATGGATCAACCTGGTGACCAGCTATGGAGTTTACCCCTTTCCCAATTGCTGCTCTCTATAAGATAAGTTATTGTAAAAAAAGACCACCCGTGAAGTCTACCCCTTGTCAACTATCATGATTTATGTGTCGATATCTTGTGAACTACCCATGAAGTTTACCCTTTTGCCATGTGATGGACTGTAGGTATACTGTGCGGCAAAAACCATTTTAATTACCTGTTTTCTTGCGTGAGTTGACGATTTTTGGTTACATAGCAGAGATTCGTCATCAGCAATCTCTTAGTTCTTCTATCTCAGAGTTGAACAATAACGTATAGGTGTGTTTTTCTATAATTGGCAGCAATTATATGTGTTTTGTCGCTGGCCGAGTCCTTCTTAAGACAGAAAATTGCAGTGGTTATACGTAGCGCTAAGTATTTTCTCCTTCCATTCACGCCCTATCTCCATCGTCATTGTAGCAGGTTTTCTTCATTGCATTCCTTCTGATCAGAAAATTTTTGTTTGAAAAAAGCTAAAATTGTGCGGAAATATTCTTTTCGAGATTTCAGACAAAGATATTTGAAAAAAAGCAGACGTCAATAGATTGTTGGCCTCTACAGTATCCTATAACGCATGAGCGCTTCGTTTCGGGCCTCTTAACATAACAATATATAATGAAAAACTTCATTTGCAGAAACCTCCTCCCTACTACCTCCAGACCAACAATGACTGTCGCAGAGTGACGATAGGGAGATATGCTATATAGTATTATGGGCTATGTCCGGCGCGTTTCCTGTATATGAATCATACGTAAGTTTGCCTTTTTTTCAGTTTTTATGTGAAAAATTGTAATGAGTTCCAGTGATTAGCAAAGTCCCACATTTTCAGATTCTTAACACATTTTCACCAGATTTCCTGTTTTGACACGTTAACACAATATTTCGAGACATTCCTCTAACAATAAGATTAATCTTCCCAGACACATGTTTAGACAGTTGGGAATGTGTTTATATAGTTAGGTCCGTGGTTTGCTTCCTCAAGAAATCATTTAAGTCTCACCCGCGGCTGACGCGGAGGTCGCGTGCGCCGGCCCACTAATCGATTCAGGCCGAGAGAAAGGCCAGCTGATCAGCTTAGGCCCTAGTTATACAGCAGCGGAATGAAAACGTCCCGCGATGACATTGCCGCCGCTTGCTGTTAGAATCAGGGACTCGTCTGCAATACCGCGTCTTTGACGTGCTCAACGCAATATTGCAGACTAAAAATTTCCGGCCGTTGCAATTGTCTTTTAACGATATTTTACGCTTCTATCGCTTGTTTATTGCTGAAAGTCACTAATAATTTATTCCTCTCGTCATAGCAGTGCTCCTTATGTCGTTTCGGTAATCTTTTAACAAGTAAGAGTCTAAAAAATATTCAGCTGATGGAATTTGGCAAGCTCCCGATAGAGTAGGTCCCACAACGATACTGTATATAGTGCCGCGGCTTGTATGACTGCTCGGTGCGGACTTCCGGCGAGTTTTTCTGTGACAACTGTTCCTTTTGGCATGCCTCGCTACAGTTAAGGCGCATATAAGTGATAGTTTTCTTGCTATTTCCGCAGTTTCCCGCCGGTGTATAACTAGGACCTTACCATAGCGCCAGCCGCCGGTGAAATTTAAACCGCTCGCGCCAGCCGCGGTTGAGATTTAAAAGTTCTTTCATGAGGAAGCAAGCCGCAGATCTAATTGTATTTTTCCGAATTACCGTGGTGGAAATTTGCTAATCACTGGAATTTACAGTAGAGTCTTCAGGCCGACCCTCGAAAAACCATAAAATCAATAAAAAAACTCGACTAACACCGATTTTATTGTAGTCAAAGTGTCTTGAAGAATGCGGGTCGCTCGTCTCATACTGTGTCGGAACATCGCCACTGATCGTCTGTCAACTGAACATCATTGTGTTCCTCGCCTGCATCTTTCTTGCTGTTTGTACAGGTAACTCGAATCCTGTAATGATATTGGGTAGTCATAGGTTGTATTTAAAGGCAGTGTTCACGATAAGAATCGTTTTCCTGCTTTTCTCCCTATCTTGAAGACGGTCCCATGCTGATTCCAATGATGTTTTTGGAATCGTACAAGACCTTCTGGGAACGGAGTTATGGTCCCTTAAAGATTGAGCTACTCAGAAAAATGAAAACATGGTACATGTAATATAAAAGGCCTGAATTAATATACATGTAATATAAATTGGCCAATGTATATTACTTGCAATTTATCTCGACCGATGTATGTTACATGTAATATATCGGTTCCTCGCTCGCAGGCCAAATGTCGCAAGTAATATGTTTTCGATGGTGAAAACATAATACTTGTAACATAAGAGACGATTACAATATACTTGTAATACATCTCCGTCAATGTACATAAGTTACATGTGAATTATCTCTACTCAAGTAAATTACATGTAGTATAAGTGTAACATAATTCAAATATCTCCAGCAACTAAGGGCCTATGCTGAACACCTTCTGCAAACCTGCTTAGCATACGGGCCGCCTCATAGCTTACCTGTGACCGAATGTCCACTATACTTGTTATCCGAAGGTAATTCCTCGGATAATGGATCGATTCGGATAATGCCATTTTAAATTTACCGGATATTGTTTCGATTCAGATAATGCGTTTTTTCCAATGATTCGGATACGGATGTCCGTCGGATAATTTCGGATAAATTTCGGATATAATCGGAACAAATCTCAGGCAACACACACACACACACACACACACACACACACACACACACACACACACACACACACACACACACACACACACACACACACACACACACACACACACACACACACACACACACACACACACACACACACACACACACACACACACACACACACACACACACACGCACACATACACACACACACATACACACACACACACACACACACACACGCACACACGCACACATACACACACACAAAATGAGTAGAATAGTAGCTACGAGAAATGGACATATACATAAATTACACGAATGAGGAAACAAAAGTGAGTCAAATAGTTGACATAAAAAATGGACCGGTTTACTACATTCAACCTAAAATGAACCGATTTTATCCGATTTTACGCAAATTTTATCCGTTTTATCCGATTTTACGCAAATTTCATCCGTTTTATCCGATTTTTATCCGATTTTATCCGTTTTATCCGTTTTTATCCGATTTTATCCGATTTTTATTCGTTTTATCCGATTTTATCCGATTTTTATCCGTTTTATCCGTTTTTATCCGATTTTATCCGAATTTTTGACCCTTCGGATAATGGTTCGATTCAGATAATGCCGATTTTAAATTTCCCGGATATTGGTTCGATTCAGATAATGCGTGTTTTCAAATTTTCGGATATCGGATTATCCGAATCTCGGATATCCGGTCGGATATCCGAAATGGAGTGATTCGGATACTAAGTATAATGTCCACTGGATTGACATTTGACCGGGTGGTCATTCCCCCTGGCTGAGTCGTTGATCTCTCGTTCCTCATGGTTCGTGCTAATCGTGAGGAGGTTTAGAAGGATCGGCACACAATATTCTTGAAGCGAGCTTAAGTCCACTGCTTCATGTATGAAGCTGTGTGTTCCAAGCTTGCTGCTTCAGTCATGAAGCAGGAAGCTTCAAAGGCAGTGTTCACGATGATTTGTGTCCCTGTGTGTTCCACTCTATACAATGCGTTGGCCAACAAGTGTTACCAAAATTACGAAGAAACGACGAGAAACGCACTAAAACGTCTTTTTTCAGTGACATTAATCTCTGGCCTGGACTAGTTGTCCGATTGAATGAACATGTTCATGATGGTTGTCACCGGTGAAAAATGGGGCTTATCGAAGATGGAAGAATGTTTTGAGCGAAACAGTATTAGTTAAGGTCCAAATGAGAGAATGGAGCAACAGAGAGTAGAGAATCGCAAAAGACGGATCCACAAAGATCCCATTGTCACAACGAACAGTTCCTGTGAGAGTAAAGAGGCGGGGTGAGAGTAAGGGATTTCGTGTCCTTCTGTAGCGTTTTTCTCGATTTCTTCGTCATTTCAGTTCTACCTGGGGGACAAACAATCGATCTAGCAATCAATCTCAAAATCGAAGATTATCGTGAACACTGCCTTTAAGCTCTTGGGATGTCCAAGAGTTTAAAGCTTGCTGATTCGTACCTGAAGTAGTAGCCAGGAACTAGCAGCTCCAATCCTTGAATCCTTGAGCTTCAACTTGCAGCTCTAATTAAGTTACATGAATTATAAGTGTATGTTACATGTAATATAAGTTTATGTTACATGTAATATAAGTGTATGCTACATGTAATATAAGTGTAGGTTACATGCGATATAAAGGTAATATACTTGAATGTCTCAAGTTTCTTACACTTTATATTACGTGTAACATGTTTTCATTTTTCTGAGTAAGGAAGCATGGTGGACGAGTTGTCCGAGGCTTGTAACTTTCGTCTTTTGCAACCGATGTATGCGAGCTGACCTGAGTAAAGAGAGAAGGTGGGAATAAAAGGAAGAACGGGGTTATTGATCGGAAATCATCGCTCATCTCACAATCTCAAGCATTCATCTGTTCACGTCGTTGGGCGTGGAAAGTGCATCTGGGTGTGACGAGCTGACGGGAGTCCAACGTTGGGGCCGTAGGGGACCGTTCCAAGCTCAATTTTCTTAGTTATTTTAAACGTTAGGGTTGCGTCAGGCCCCGCAGCTGCCGATCTCCACCAGAAAATCAGACATGGTTTTAATCGTGGACACTGCCTTTAAAGGCATTAAACGCACAGAAAATTTTTATGTTCCTGTATACAATACCGCTCGTAGGATTTGGTCAGAAAGCGAGCGAGGTCGGGTTTTCGCGTTTTTTTCGTCTTTTTTGTATAACTCGCTTCAAAGTCAACTTTGAGCGAAACTAGGGAGATATTCGTGATCCTCGCGTTGAGGGCTACCAAATGGTTTAGCCTTTGTGGTGATTACGCTGAGAACTACAAAAGTTTCGTAATCACCCAGGTTTGTGATTACGGTACCGTGATTCATGGTGCGCTACCGTCTCCGCCTGCGTTTCCCTGTGTCTACCGTATATGGAGAGCTGGTTGATTGCGAAACTTTCATACTTCTCAACGGAATCCCGACAATGGGTACACCGCTGCATAGCCCTCAACGCCTGGATTATGAATATCTTCCTAGTTTCGCTCAAATTTGACTTTGAAGCGATTTATACAAAAAAGACGAAAAAGACGCGAAAACCCGACCTTGCTCGATTTCTGACCAAATCCTATGAGCGGTATTGTAGCTTGGCCTCTCTAGTGAACGAAAATGTCGAAAGGCTCCATTGAAACCTCCATTTGTAAAGGAAAGTCAGTCTGACATGAGCACACTGTGAAATTGAATTCAACTTCCGCGCTAGAATCTTTTTTCAAGTTTTTCTGCATTCGGAGACCTCTTCGCTAACATTTGAGGGAGGGGGCTGTTCTGTTCAGGTTGTCAATAGCGCGCGCGCAGTGGCCGCCGTAAACTTGTGACAGCCGGCTGCAGGTATACTGTAGTTTAGGAAAACTCGTCATTTCCAATGGTTTTTAGCTGGAAAAGCAGGAATTTGCTCGTCTTTTCCTCGGGGAGGTCAATTTCGAGCGTTTCAGCACTGCCTACTGATAAGTTATCAAATAACACTGATAAAGCTAAAATTGGTTGTATTGGAAAATTTTCAGCGGGAAAAGTAGGGATTAGCCCATCTTGCGCTCAGGAAACGCAATTTCAAGCGTTCCTGAATGGGTCGCTCATTAATAAATTATCAAATTACACTGATAAGGTTAAAACTGGTTGTCTTGAATCATTTTCAGTGGGAAAAGCAGGGATTTGCTTGTCTTACCCTCAGGATTGTTATTTTTGAGCATTTCATCACTGATCATTCACTGATAAGTTATCAAATAGCACTGATAAGGTTGAAACTTATCAGTCAATGATCAGTGATGAAATGCTCAAAAATAACTATCCTGAGGATAAGACAAGCAAATCCCTGCTTTTCCCGCTGAAACTGACCCAATACAACGAGTTTTACCCTTATCAGTGTCATTTGATAACTTATCAGTGAATGATCAGTGATGAAATGCTCAAACTTGACTTTCGTGAGGGTAAAATGAGCGAATCCCTGCTTTTCCCGCTGAGAATGATTCAAGACAACCAGTTTTAACCTTATCAGTGATACTTGATAACTTGTCAATGAGCGACCCATGCAGGAACGCTTGAAATCGACTCTCCTAGATGTAAGAAGAGCGATTCCCTGCTTTTCTCGCTGAAACTGATCCAATACAACGAGTTTTACCCTTATCAGTGTTATTTGATAACTTGTCAATGAGCGACCCATGCAGGAACGCTTCAAATTGAGTTTCCTGAGCGCAAGATGGGCAAATCCCTACTTTTTCCGCTGAAAAATTTCCAATACAATCAATTTTAGCTTTATCAGTGCTGTTTGATAACTTATCAGTAAGCAGTCAGTGCTGCAACGCTCTACATTGACCTCCACGAGGGTAAGACGAGCAAATTCCGGCTTTTCCCGCTAAAAACCATTGACAATGACGAGTTTCCCCAAGCTACAGTATACCTGCAGCTGGCTGTCACAAGTTTACGGCGGCCACTGTGCGCGCGCGCTACTGACAAGCTGGACAGAACAGCACCCACCCAACATTTTAGAAGTTGCTCTGCATGTGGAGTTTGTGCCGTGACGGTCACATCAACATTCTATGAAAAAGTGGTAGATGACTGGTGTGAACTGGTGGCGGATCCTTATCTTTACCGACTTCCAGCCTCATAAGCTTACGTTTTTGTCGGGCCGAAGTTTACCTGTGTGGTCTACCGAGCTCATTCATGAATTTGAGTCTGAAAAATGAAGATTGGTCCCAGCGCGAACGATGTTTCAAATCGATATCGATTAAGAGGTCACGGCCTTAAAACGATTGAGCTGATCAGACTCAAAAGCCACAACACTAAGGTTCACAAAAAACTTCCGTGAATCAAAGACATTGTTCGCCCTGAAAACCTATCTCCATTTTTCAGGCTCAGTTTCGTGAATGAGCCCGGTGGACCACGTCAGTGTAGTTTTGCGCGTCAAAAACATATGGTTCTGAAGTTGGAATGGTTCAAAATGACGATCTATCTAGCACAAGAAACAGAATGATTCAACCTTTTTAATTTTTAATTCAAGAAATTCTTACATCCAAACTTGCCAAACGGATACTTCTTTTTTGGATAAGTTTCAGTGAACGAAAGTCAGGAAAAATTCACCTTTTAAATAAGTTTAAAGTAAAAAGCACATCAGACGTTTGTGAAAAAAGCTTCCGACGTATTGCACCTGACACAACGAAATTGACGGGGAGGGGTGGAAAGTGAATAACACTATGTAACAAAATTTAACTTTTTTTTGTTCCTGGGTTGAAATTGTGTTTTTCCAACTCGTTAGGTCTAGAACAGACAGAAAATCGCTGTTATTCCAGGTAAACTTCGCTTTTGTGACTAGGGCAATGAAATTGGAAAATCGCGTATTTACGTAGGACTTTTTTTGTTCCTGGCTTCTAAGTGTTATATTTCAATTGTGTTCATGTTTAATGTATGTGAAAAATGACTTCATTCGGCACAAACTTTGCTTACACGACGACAAAACAAAGAAAACTCTTTTTTTCGTGAAATTAGAAAGATTTTTATTCATTTTTGGCACTATAATCAGGTAAAAACAAAAATTGCACAAGGAATAGACAAACACAGTTGGAAATCACTCAACAAGGTATAGAAATGTGTAGATTTTCTAAATTTACGAGTGTATTGTGAATCACTCTCTCGAAGTTGCACCCAAATGTAGTCCCCCCTCATAGTTTCGTTATACTATCATTGGTAATGACGTTCAAAGTCCAGTATATCTTGATGAAAGGGCTTGCCTTGCTCGATGAGTTTGTCAAGATTCGAATCAATGATATGGACTTTCAGAAGCATTTTGCATCCCATTTTGGCGTAATTCTTTATGAGAGTGTACCAACTCCACATAACTTTCAGCTTACAAGGGAACCACAATAAGTCATAGTGACCATTCCAAAAGAAATGTACTTTTCTAGAACCATTTTCGGACGAAAAGTCCGAGTATGCCCATCGCAGCTGCCTAGACCCACTCTGAAAAAAGTTATGAGCTCTTTTCAAAGCTTCGCGGCGAGGTAAGGGTACCCCCCATGGAATTTTTAGGGTGTTTATAAATTTTTCTCCTGATTTTGCTAAAAACATGTATGTAGGGGTAGTCTGGGGTGCTGAGCACGAATCTGGGGTTTGCTTGCCCAAATTTCAAGGTTTACTGAGGGTTACGGTAGGTAACATGCCATTTAGGAGGCAAAACCTACCTAAATATTCCGATAATCGACAAGCGGACATCAAATTCGTATTCAGCACCCCAAATAACCCCCACATAGAAACTTTGAGACAAATCTGAGACTTTGACCAAACTACCGTATACCCACCGTAATCTACCGTAAGCTGCCAAAAATCGATAAACTGACAGCAGATTCGTGTTCAGCACTCCAAATAACCCCCAGAAAAATAACTTGAGCATATTCTATAGAAGCACTCCGGAAATCGTCAAAAGTCGCGATTTGCTATCAAATTCTTCCCCGATTGGAATCTGTGAACGAATACAGTCGAAAACTTCGGGAAATCGATAAATGAACCTCAGATTCAAGATGAGCACCCCAAATAACCCCCCCAAACCGAATTTTCAGTCAAATCTGGATTTTTTTCGAAAACGCTTCGAGAGCCCTCTAATTGGTATCAATAAACGCCCAACCGAAAATCCGTACAAGTCCAAAACGCTGTTAGTCTGCACAAAGTTCGGAAAATGTTCCTTCAACCTAACTTTGCGTATCGGGGTGGTTTTGGGCGCTGAACACGATCATTAGGTTCGTTTCCGGATTTTCGTAAAAATAATGCGCTTTTTGGAGGGTACAATAAGTACGAAAATCAGAGAAAAAATGCCTGTAACTTTTTTCAGAGTGGGTCTAGGCAACTGCGATGGGCATATTCGGACTTTTCGTTCGAAAATGGATCCAGAAAAGTACATCTCATTTGGAATGGCCACTATGACTTATTGTGGTTCCCTTGTTAGTGATCACGTAGGAAGCCGTGAACAACTGCAACGAAATTGATCTAAGCCGTTCTCTCCGTCCTGTTCAACAGCTTTGCGAAGTCCTCGAATTTTATGACCTTCTTGATCTGTGGTCCGACGAATATACCAGCCCTGACCTTAGCCTCGGACAGAGTCGTTACCAAGGACAGTATAAGGAAATCTTGGTGGAGGACTACATTTGGGTGCAACTTCGAGAGAGTGATTCGCAATACAATCGTAAATCTAGAAAATCTACACATTTCTGAACTTTGTTGAGTCCTTTCCGACTGTGTTTGTCTAAATCGTATGATTTTTTCTTTTTACCTGTTCATAATGTCGAAAATTGGGTGTGTGTATACAAGTCTGTTGGTACCTGCTCGTTGGTGCCCCTGCTTCTACTGAACCCAGCAGACGTTTGAGTGTACACAGGGAACGTTCGAGCGATATAGCGTGCACAACTATATCGCGAAAGTATCCCGCACATTGCATAAAGGTGTCGCCGTCCGGCACACTAAGGCCTCTGGTCCATAACACCTTAGGATCCGTACCTAGGGAGTCATGGAGTCTTTGGCCACAAGCCACAATTTCGCCACCCTGAACTGTCGATCGCTGTCGAGTGATATCCAAAAAACTGCGCTATCCAGACTTCTGAGCTATTTCCATGCACCGTTTGCTGCTTTGCAGGAAACCCGCCTCAAGGATAGACCCGTCATCAGCGTCGGAGAGTACACCATCTACTGCGGTAACGCTGACGATAGGAGAGTGGGAGGCTGTGCAATAGCTGTAAGGAAGGATTTCAATGGTATGGTCAAGGAGTTCGGCTCAGCGTCGTGTCGGAATGCATCCGTACGACTGCGGGATCACAGAGGATTCAATCTGTGGATAGTGAGTGCTCATGCGCCCACTGAAACCGCCGAAGACAATTCGAAGGATGCGTTTTATGAGGAACTCAATACGTTGCTGGCCAGGATACCTTGTCAACATGCTGTTGTCGTGGGGATTGACGCAAATGCGAAGATGGGACTTGATCAGGAATCCGAAGTACTCGGTAAATGGTTCTACCCAGTGGAGCAAACATCGGACAATGGCTACCGCCTTGTCGACTTTTGTGAACGCAGTGGTCTGATTATTGCATCGACATTCAAGAGGAATCATCGCCGCCATCAGCTTACGTGGCAGGGACCAACCCGGCTATCTCCAGAAGAGCAGCGGAAGCGGAAGATGACAACTTTGAAACTACAGCTTGACTATGTCCTGACGAGGAATATTCCAGTATCGGACATTCGAAGATCTAGAGCTGTGTGGGATGTCGCATTCGATTCGGATCACCGTCCTGTTCTGTTGAACTTCACTGCGAGGATTCATAAGAGGAAGCGAGGGGCTCAGCCTCTCCAGAGGATTGACATGACAAGTCTCAGAGATGAAGAGTGCAGAAGGAATTTCCGACAACGCGTTTCTATTCACATCGGAGTACGGACTAAGAAGAAACTTTGCGACGCGGATTCTTTTGTCAAGTGCATCCAGGACGCTTCGAAAGAGGCACTCCCGGTTGTACAGCCTAAGAAGAAGTTCGCCTACGTCTCAGAAGAAACAACATCTACCTACAACAGAGTATGTGCTCTCCGAACTGCAGGAAACTTCGTGGAGGAGAAGCGTCTGAGGAGGAAGTTGCGTCGGCAGCTTCAAAGTGACCGCGAACGAGAGTGGACGTGTAGAGCTAAGGAGTTCGAGAAGACTTGGGAGGAGAAGAATCCGAGGAAAGCCTACACGTTGCTGCGACAGTATAGCGGGAAGATGAAGAGATGTTCTCCTGTCTTGAACACTACCAATGGAGTTGCAGTTGGTGATGCGACGCTGCCAATATGGAAGGATTACTTCAGTTCACTACTGAATCGTCCAGCGCCATCAGTACCTGAGCTCCCGCATGTTCAGAGAGCACATTACGATGTCAGTGAGGAACCGCCGACTGAGTCTGAAGTTTTGGATTGTGTCCGAAAAATGAAGAATGGAAAGGCAGGTGGAGATGACAACATCACTGCTGAAATGCTGAAAGCTCTTCCTCCGTCTGGGATTCGTGAAATGACCAACACCATCCGTGCCATATGGATGAGCGAAAGGATACCCGATTCGTGGAGACATGCGATCATCGTACCTCTTCACAAGAAGCTATCCGTCACGGATCCTAAGAACTACAGAGGAATCTCTACTTCGTGTAATGTACAAGGTTTTAGAACGTATCATTCTCGAGCGACTTATCAAACATCGTGAAGGAACGACCAGAGATGAGCAAGCCGGTTTTCGACCTGGAAGATCGACCATCGACCAAGTGTTCGTCGTGAGAAGAGTAATTGAATCGTGGCAGCGGTTTTCGAAGCCATTACAGCTTGCTTTTTTGAACTTTGAAGCCGCGTTCGACTCTCCTCATCGTGATCGATTGCTCAATGCTCTGCGAGCAGATGGAGTCCCGGAAAAGTATGTTCGGTTAATCGAGGACATGAACAAAGGAACAACAGCAGCAGTTCGTACACCTGTCGGATTTACGTCAGCTTTCGAGGTGAAAACAGGAGTAAGGCAAGGAGCCGTTGCAGGACCTTTTCTTTTCAACTTCGCCGTTGATGACATCATGCGTAGAGTTGCAGAACAGTTTCCTGCGGATGTGATCCTAACACCATCAGGACGCTCCCTTGTCGACCTGGAGTACGCCGACGACATTGTGTTATTCGCTGAAAACAACGCAAAACTGCAAAGGATTGTGAACCTCGTTTCGAAGTATGCCGCAGCCTATGGACTTCGTCTTCGTCCCGACAAATGCAAGCAGATGTGGGTCTCTCAGAGGCCTTCAACTGGAGTTTGTGTGGACGGACAACGTATCGAACTGGTGGACGATTTCTGTTATTTGGGCTGTTTGCTGAAGAACGATGGTAGTTATGCAGCGGATATTCGACAACGATGTGCGAAAGCTACGTCTGCATTCAATTCTCTAACCAAGTGTTTGTGGTCTACCACCATCGCGAAGGAAGTCAAGTTGCGCGTCTACCTATCCGCTATTCGCCCTATCATGATGTACGGATCGGAGACGTGGGCAGCACCGAAAACGCAGATGGAAAGGTTGGATTGCACGGAGAGGAAGCTTTTAGGCGTTTGCTTGGCGCATTTCTGGCCGCGTGTATGCCATAACGAAGACCTTTACAAGGAAATCGACGCAGTACATCAACGCTTGACACGAGGGAGGTGCCAGCATCTCCTAACGCCATCTCAAGCAGCAATGGAAAGTCGACTTCGACTGCTCGGGCATATACTAAGAAGAACGCCGGATCGTCTCGTACAACACGCTTTAAAAATGCTTCCAAATCCTGTCTGGAAACGGCCACCTGGGCGTAGGCGAAAGTTCTGGACGGATGTGGTTAAAGAGGATTTAAAGTCACTCGGCATCGAAAGACAGTTCAGGCGCGATGTTTCGTTTCGCAGGAAATGGAATAGTGACAGCTGGATGGAATGTGTTCAAATTGTGGCTGAAGACCGTGAAAAATGGACACGGCTGACTACTAGGACGGCACACCTCGGTGAAGATGCGGAATGACCGCGTCAGGCGAAAGCCAACCGATTAAGTCAAGTAAGTCAATGTCGAAAATTAATAAAAATCTTTCTATTTGCGCAAAATGGGTTTTCTCCGTGCTGTTGTAGTGTAAGCGAAGTTTGTTCTCAACGAAGTCATTTTTTCACACACCAGGTTGTCCAATAATTCTTGTCCGAAAATTTTCAAAATTCTATAATTTTCCTCAGGAGTGTTATAATATCAGGCAAGTGTAAGAACATTCTAGAAGGTTCTCCAAAGTTCTACGCTAGGGGTATATAAGGCGCAGTCGCCGCGTCTAGCTACCAGTAAAAGCTAAAATGGACCAAGGTCGAATTCGTACGTTCGTGTACTACGAGTGGCTGCTGGGCAACGACACGGGCACCGCGGTCGCCAACATCTGCAGGGCGTGCAAGGAGGATGCAGTGTCCCAATGCACAGTCAGCCGCTAGTCCAATCGTTTCGAGAGCGGCGACACGAGCCTCGAGGACAGGGAGCACAGCGGGAGGCCTTCTATGGTGGATGATGACGAAGTCCGTCGCTGTATCAAGGAGAAGCCGGAAGCCACCACCGGTGAACGGGCGACGACGCTCAGCTGCAGCAAGTCCACCATCCACAATCGACTCAACTTACTCGGCTACCACAAAGTTCTGACCCGTTCGATCCCCCACCGTCTGACGGACGCCAACAAGCAGAGCCGTGTGGCCGTCTGCCAGTCCCTCCTCCTTCGTCCGCATCGCAAGGAGTTTCTCAAGGATCTGGTCACTGGAGATGAGAGCTGGGTCCTCTACGACGTCGCCCGCCGTGCCGTCTGGATTCCGCGCGGAGAAGAGCCGCCGACGACGCCGAAAGCCGACCTGCACCCGCTGAAGATCATGCTTTGCTGCTGGTGGGACACCAAGGGCATGCTGTACTTCGAGCTGCTCCCGCAAGGCAGGACGGTCACCGCCTGCATCTACACCGATCAGCTCGAGAAACTAGCCGCCGCCATCCGAGAAAAGCGTCCCCGACGGGCCTCGGTCCACCTGCTGCACGACAACGCGCGCCCCCACGTGGCGAAGGAGACCCAGCAGAAGTTGGCGACGCTCGGCTGGGAGACGGTTGCCCATCCGCCGTATTCCCCGGACCTCGCCCCCTCCGACTACCACTCGTTCCGCTCGCTGAAGCACCATTTGCCCGGAAGAAAATTCACCAACTACGACAACCTCAAATCCGACATCGCGGAATTCTTCGAGTCGCAGCCCCCGGAGTTCTGGGCGAAGGGCATCGGCGACCTGCCCAATCGATGGGCCACTGTTGTGGATAACTGTGGTGATTATATTGTTGATTAGACTTCTTTTTCAATAAAGTTGAAAAAAAATAAAAATGGTGAAATTTTCGGACAAGAATTATTGGACAACCTGGTACTTTGGACATAAGCAATTGAAATATAACACTTATAAGCCAGGAACCAAAATCGTGTTACATAGTGTAATTGAAGACGTTTTAGAACGAGATTTTTTTTGCGAAAGTTGATGGTTTGTGGAGTCTTTCCATTTTTATTCTGTATGTCAGAGAATCGCCTGCGCAAAAACATGAAAAAATGAGATACGGTTTTTTGCGCGTACAATGCCTTTAACTAGGCTGTAGTAGCTAAAATACCATATTCCTATTGTAACCTACAATGATCGACTTGAGTTTCGAAATGTAACTTCATATTCGTGTTAAGCGCCCCCAAATAACCCCCCGTAAACGACGTTTGGGCGGGTAACAATTTGTCGACCTTCACGGGCCCATGGGGGTTAAGAGCAAACGGCAGAGATTTCACTAATACTTCGTGTTCTTTATTGTGCGCTGGCGCAAACTACGTAGATGCGCGTGAAGTCTGTCTTAGTGATACTGTCTAGCAGCGCGGCCGGCGTGCGTTTCGAGCGACCTTCAAAAAAGCAAATAGCTAGCAGGGACATTCCATGTTCCTGATAATCGACTTACAAATCTGTTAGAAGGCTTTTCGACGGCCGCTAGAGACGCACGCCGACCGCTTGGGCGGACAGTCTCGTTCGGGCAGACTTTGTGTTCTCACTTACGTGCACCGAGTTTGCGCCCACGCGCAATAAGGAGCGCAAAGTGTGTGCGATCCGTGCCGATTGAAGCTCAATCCGTTTCTGGGGGTCCAGAGATCGGGGATTTGTTTTTTGTACTCTGTCCAGGGTGGTTATTTAGAGTGCTCACCACGTATAAGAAGTTCATTTTCGGTTTTTCTTTAAAGATTTCTTCAGGTCACGGCAGGTATCCCCTGTTTCAGAGTGAAATTTATTGCCGTTCATAGCGTGCGTCTGCGCGCGTGTGCTGCGGCTCTTTCTCTCCACACTTTCTCGCTGTGTCTACCCTCGCTCCGCACAAGCGCGCAAAGGATTATAGTAAGTTCGGCTCTGACACAGAGGATATACCCTGGTTCCTAGTCAAATCTACTCTGTTCCGTCGCGCGCTTGTGCGGAGCGAGGGTAGAGACAGCTGGAAAGTGAGGGGAGAGGGAGACGCAGCATATGCAGGCCGACGCACGCGATGAACGGGAATAAATTTCACACAGGAACAGACGATCTATTGTTATTTAGTCATAGAAATCATTTGGAAAACGCTCCTAACTTCGTTCAGGGAAATGTTCCGCAGCTGTAAAATGAAAATTCGATTTCACAGTCAAAAACTCTGCTCGAAAAAGTATATTTCATTCAAAATGGCTACTTTGTGTAGATAACCTTCCATTGTTAAGGCTACAATGGTTAGCAACACCAAGGGGTCATTTATACCTATGCCGCCTAGTAGCGCGGTAAAGGGCGATTCTATATCATTGATCGAGCTTCGCCGCGTGATCAATATTGCAGAAATACGCTGTGCCGCGCCGCTCGGCGGCGGAAGTATAAACGACCCCTTAACCAGCTCTGGTAACCTAACTGTACGGATCAGTTCAATAGCTACAGCGGATCATTGAATAACTTTCTGTTTGAGGCGTCGTCATTCCTATGCTATGCCTCCTATGCTACATCACAAGTTGGTGCGCCGAAGTCAAGCGCGTCTGGAGAAACGGCCGCGGTTCCGACGAAGAAATGATGAAACTGAACCCACGCAGTATGCAAGGTGAGTGGTTAACAATCACATTTGACTCCGACTTTCACGAACGCGTCGGCTCGATTGGAACTGTCAGGTGTCGCGGTATTCGTCGCAGTCATTCTGATCACTCTGTCCGCCTGGCTCTCTCATTGCATGTGCAGTCTATCATATGCCCTGCTGCAATCACCTTCTCCCACGGGGCCGCAACGCAAACCGCGCCATCTGACATTCACGCTCGCGTGCACCACAGAAATGAGCAAATGTCCAGAGTGCTCTCATTTCAGTATCGGTGTCTGAGTCCGGCACACCCATCGTTTCTGTCATACCTGCCACTCCGAATCGGGTCAGTTTTCTTCCTACTCATCTTATTACAGAGGGGATCATATTGCTTAACAATTCAAGAAGCTTAGTTTTGTTTGAAGTTTTTTGTGTAAGTGTGGAATGGGCGCACGGTTAGGTGGCGGAGTTAGGAGGTTGGTGGGTCATCCGGAGGGTCGTACGATCAAAATTCTCATAAAGCAGGTCAAATTCAAGTGCATCGATTTGAATTTCTCAAGTAGTTACGGAAGTGGTGTGCGGTTTGTGAGCGGAAATCAGAGGTGAGGGGTTTTTGGAAGGGTCTTACTATAATATTATCCCTAACATGGGAACCACAATAAGTCATAGTGACCATCCCAAATGAAATGTACTTTTCTAGAAGTATTTTCAAACAAAAAGTCCGATTATGCCCATCCCAGCTGCCTAGGCCCACACTAAAAAAAGTTATAGGCATTTTTTCTCTGATTTTCGTACCTATTGTATCCTCAAAAAAGCGCATTATTTTTACGAAAATCCGGAAACGAACCTCATAATCGTGTTCAGCGCCCAAAACCACCCCGCTAAGCAAAGTTAGGGTGAAGGAACATTTTCCAAACTTTGCGCAGGCTGACAGCATTTCGGATTTTACGGATTTTCGGTTGGGCGTTTATTGGCGTCGGCAGAGCGGAAAATCTGCGAGCGAGCGATTTTGCGAGAAATGATGAAGGGTGGTTTGTTACGCAGTTCGACCGCGCACGCGACCGCACCGCATAGGCTGCGACGGAGGGGAGTGCGCAGAATGTCTTGCCCGTCGCGGAAATCGCAATTTCGCGGCGAAGCTCGCTGCGAAATTGCGAGACGATTGTGATTTTCAAGCGATTTTGCGAATTGCTGCCAAGTTTTGCGCTCCATTGCTAATACTTGTGCTCCATTATCATCCTCTATTGAAATGTCCACGATTTCGACCCCTTTCTCTCTCCTTTGTTCTCATTCCTTCTTTCTGCTATATTTTCAGAGTGCTAAACTATTTTGGGGTTGGCACTTAGGATTAAAGGAGAAATGGATGATACTGATCTCAAAAATCGATCTACTTTCATGAATTTTTTTAGGAAATTACGAATGACAACGCTATCAAATATCTAATAACGAAAGAATTTTTCATTTTCATGGACTAGTCTTTTCATTTCTATGGGTAAATCCTGAGTCCCCCCCCCCAACTAGTTTTGCAGCTAGTTTCAGCTTCAGTTTCTTTTCTGGGGTGCGTTCCAAGATTTTATACCAACCATAGTAATTAATGATGATATATGAGGCCTCATGAAATGGATATGGATAAATTTCAGTCTATCATTTGTTAAATATCCCGTTAGCAGGCATCTGACGTAGTGGAGCTTAATTCTTCATCAGATCTCATTTCATTGTCTTGCGTTTGATTTTCACACAAATTTTCCGCCCATGGAAACCTTGAAACACACCCCTAGTATTGTAGTAGACTAACCTCGTCATGTTGTGCCGAGCTCGTTTTACTTTTCAAATTTCTGGCGCATCAGTAGACAGTAATTTTAAAGACGATAAGTTGAATAATGTGCAATATCTGCGAGTCCTGCCGGATTGAATTCTTGTGAAACCCCTTTTGAATCTTGAAAATGTGGAATCTAAATTTTTTTGTGATTAAGGTGCAAGAGTAGTGGGGGGGGTAGGGGGCATTGGAGAAAATGAAATGGTTAATCTATGGAAATGAATATTTTTGCTGTTATCATATGCGTGATAGCGTTATCAGTCATTGTTATCAGTCAGCGTTATCAGATTTCAGACAGCTGCGGCCCATCCTGCGAAATAACGAGACGAAAATAGATGATTGACTTCCGCGCTCCAATCGATCAACATTCGCGCTCTAATCCAAATCACACTCTGCGGGGATGCCTGCGACTCCGCCGCAGAATTTTCAAGGCCACGCCCACATTCGCTCGCTCGCCCGCTCGCTCGCTCGCAGACTTTCCACTATGCCGACGCCTTATTTCTACCAATCAGAGGGCTCTCGAAGCATTGTAGAAAACTATTCCAGATTTGACTTGAAATTCGTCCTGGGGGTTATTTGGGGTGCTGATCACGAATCTGAGGTTCATTTGTCGTTTTTCCAAAGTTTTCGACTGTATTCGTTCACAGATTCCCATCGGGGGAGAATTTGATGGCAAATCGTGACTTTTGACGATTTTGGGAGTGCTACTATAGACTAGGCTCAAATTATTTCTCTGGGGGTTATTTGGAGTGCTGAACACAAATCTGATGTCGGTTTATCGATTTTTGAAATCTTACGGTAGATTCTGTTGGGTATGCGGTAGTTTGTTCAAAGTCTCAGATTTGTCTCAAAGTTTTTATGTGGGAGTTGGTTATTTGGGGTGCTGAATACGAATTCGATGTTCATTTGTCGTTTATCGGAATATTGAGGTAGGTTTCGCCTCCTAAATGGCATGTTACCTACCGTAACCTACAGTAAACCTTGGAATTTCGACAAGCGAACCCCAGATTCGTGTTCAGCACCCCAGATTACCCCTACATACATGTTTTTAGCAAAATCCAGAAAAAAAATTTAAAAACGCCCTAAAAATTCCATGGGGATAGGTACCCTTACTTTGCCGCGAAGCTTTGAAAAACGCTCATAACTTTTTTCAGTGTGGGTCTAGGCAGCTGCGATGGGCATATTCGGACTTTTCGTCCGAAAGTGGTTCTAGAAAAGTACATTTCATTTGGAATGGTCACTATGACATATTGTGGTTCCCTTGTAATACAGCTCAAGTGTATGCTTTTGAAGTGGAGCAGAGGTTGTATTTCATAAAAATGCATTGCTGTGAACCCTTGATCACGTTCTCATTAAACAGCTTTTAAGCAATGATTCTGTTAGGATTTTTCCGCGTTATTGTATAATGAGCGAAATTCGGAGGTGAGGGGGTCGTTGGGAGGGCCGTAGGTTCGAAATTGTCACAAAATAGCTCAAATGCATGCGCTTTGCTTGAAATTTCCCGGGAAAGGGTAGAGTTGGTGTGCGGACTGGCAAGGGGTCGCGTTTTCTAAAATGCATTGCTGTGAACGCTTAATCGCGACCTCATGGAATACTACCGCGAGTTTCAGCGGGGGGATTCTAATCGGGCCCTACAAGGTCGTTTATACTCCCGAAACAGAGCGTCGCGGCACCATGCAATTCTGTAAAATTCATCGCGCCGCGCCGCGTGGTCCTGATATATCAGGATAGCACCTGGTCTCACGCTCGCCGCGGCAGAAGTATAAACGACACCTAAGGCACGTCCTTAAGTACGCCGCTGGTTTAAGATTATATTTATATTTTTTTCAGAGACCGGTCATGTTCAAAGGTGCCATATCATTCGCGTAGACTACTGAATGACCAACGCTTTTCCTTCACTCTGCCAAATCCTACCTAGAGAGTTACATCTCATGGAGTGAAGCCACCCGAATTTTATGTGTATATTTACTCATGTTGTTGTATTATGTTATGTGTTTTCCTTGATAATGCGTTTGGAATAAAATTTTCCACCACGATTCAAAAGATTTGTAATGAACCTGTGGTGTCGCCTTTCAAGTTAAAGAATCAGCGAGAGCAAAGATATCAATTCACATATAGTTCACGGCAACGGAGAAAGGCAATTGTGCGGTTGCGTATTTCCCCTAAGCATACTGTAGGTTGTGCCATATTTGACGGCGGAATTGTAATTTTCTCCAGAATTTTGAAGAAAAAACATCGAAAACGTTGGAAAACAATGAGTTTTTCCCCACACACAAACATTAACAATATGCCTAAAGTCTTTACCATGGGTATACGCAAGAGTATCAGAAAAAAAATTAATTTTTCCTTTTTCTCAATTTTTTTTCTAATTTTTCATTTTTTCTTATTTTTGCTGCGTGTACATACATATCTATGGTAAAGACTTTACGGTCTCTCAAATTAAGATTATTTCTTCGAAATTCAGGACACAAATACTGTGCTTCTCGCTGCCGAATTCCTGTCCGCATTCGCGTCTCGACACGCTTTGCGGCGGCACGCGTTCGAGACAGTCCATTTTCCAGCGCCAAAGTCGACTCGATGTGGCTTTTTTTTATATAGTTTTCTCCACTTTTTTCGTTTCCAGTTTCTGAAATCCACCTACATATAGTCAACAGATCGGCGGCTGCGGCGCTGGAAACTCATGGGACTCGGAAGCGTGCGGCCGAAAAGCATTTCGAGACGCAATCGCGGACCGGAACTCGGTTCAGAGGAGCACAGTACACCTTTGTCGCCGATTATGGCGCAACCTACAGTGTGCTTACTAGGGAAGGTTGCACACGTGGACTTTTGAGATGCAACTTTAATATGTTCTAGGGGGAGGACAGTGCTCCAATATTCCATACTCAAAATCGGCTAATTGCCTCAGATATTTACAAGAGATTTCCAAAAGTCGTCATTTCCATAGCTTTTTCAAGAGAAAAGAAGTACACGAATGACAATTTTCAATGCGTCCAAAAACATTGTCACGGATTGGGCTGAAAATTGTTTCTAGGGGTAGTTTTGGGTGCTGATTACGAATCTGAGGCCCATGTGTCAATATTTGAAAAATTCCATCTGATTTGGTCCGAGGATTCAAAATGGGGGAAATTTGCCGCCCAAACGCGCGACTTTCGACGATTTCGAGAATCCTACAATCAAATCACTTCAAAACTTGTACATAGGCACTATTCGAGCTGCCTCACACGATTTCAGAAAAATAAAAACAAGTTACTCGTAACATAAAAGGCCGAAAACAAGTTACTTGTAACATATCTGAGCCGATGTAAGTTACCTGCGACTTATCTCAGGTCATTTAAGTTACATGTAACATCTCGGTGAGATACTTCGGGCGCTGCGCCTCCTATATGTTACATGTAAGTTAAATGACTTGAGATAAGTCGCAAGTAACTTAAATCGGGCAAGACGATATTTCCAAGGCTGATGTACGACGCACTTGCGGGGTCAGCCACAATACTGGCGTTGCTGTTGGTTCAATTACCAAAGTTTGAGGTACTTGACCCCATAACAGCGGAGAAGGCCCGGCACAGCAATTTTTTGGTGTAGTGTGTGGCCTGGGACGCGCCCTCTGCGTCGCGTGTCGTCTGCGTCACGTGATGGCCACCCATAGTGAAATTTCAAATGTAAGTTACATGTAACATAAGTGTAACTTACATGTAATATAAATGTAAGTTACATGTAATATAAATGTAAGTTACTTGAGACATTCAATTAAGTTACATTTATATTACAAGTAACTTGGTTTGATTTTTCTGAGAATCTGTAACCCGTTTATTGATTTTCGATAAACTACGGTAGGTTACTGTGCGTATAGGGTAGCTCGGTCATATTCTCAGATTTGACTCAAGAATCCACTGTGGATGTTATTTGGGACGCTGAACACGAGTTTGAGATCCATTTTTTTCAAATTGTCAAAATTTTAAGGTAAGCTAAAAGGCATTATGCCTCTCGTAACCTTCAGCAGCCCTAAGTCTGGTGAGGAATAGAGTCCAGATTCGGGTTCAGCGCCCCAAATAAACTTCGCAGTGGATTTTTGAGTGAAATCTGAGACTATGACCGAGCTACCGTATACGCACCGTAACCTACCGTAATTTATCGAAAATCGATAAACGGTCTGCAGAATTGTGTGAGGCAGGTCTAATAGCCCCTATGTACACGTTTAAGGCGAATTGATCGTATGATTTTCGGAATCGTCAAAAGTCGCGTTTCGCCAGCAGAAACATCCACATTTTGAAGCTTTGGACCAAATTGGAATTTTTGAGTTATTGACATTTGGGCCTCAGAATCGTGATAAGCACCAAAGACAACTCCTAGAAACAGGTTTTGAGCCGAATCCGAGTTTTTTTTTCCTGAACGCCCTAAAAATTTCCTAACCTTTTTGTAAATCAATGAGAATGCCGTTTTTGGAATCCCCGCAGCCATTTGGCCAATTCCTAGCACGGATCATTTATGTACTCTCACAGACCTTAACATCTAAATTTTAGCTGGAATAGTTTCTCTGTCTTCTACCGAAAGCGGGGCTCGCCTTGGGTTCATCTATGATTTCTTTTTTGTGATTTCTAAGGCGCCTTATTCCAGACAAGTGGTGTACTGGGGTGAAGAATAGAATTCTGTCAGAATCAATTTTGAGTGATTCTTGCTAGCATCCGAAATGCGTCAAGAATTGAAGGAAATGTTGAATAGCGAAAAATTCCAAGTTACGAGCGTTATGATTTCCCAGTTAGGATACAGGCCATAAAACGGCCAATTTCTCACCGTCAACTGCGTACCACGCGCTGCGCGACCGCACGCGCGTCGGAAGCAGACGGGTTTTGGCCGCCGCGCGACGAGTTTTGGCTGCCGCGCGACGTTTCGTCCGCCGCGCGGCGGCCGAAACTCGTCGCGCGGCGGCCAAAACTCGTCTGCTTCCGACGCACGTGCGGTCGCGCAGCGCGTGGTACGCAGTTGACGGTGAGACATTGGCCGTTTTATGGCCTGTATGTCAGTTCTAACGAAACCGTGACGAACCGCCTAATTCTGCTTCATTTAGCGAAAATCACAGAAATTTCCGCAGTGCAGACACATTTGAGAAAATCCTCCCCACCAAACATTGTTCCAAAACACTTCATTGGGTCCGAGAACTACAAAAGAATTGATTTTAGCGAAAACTTTTCTTGCTCACATACACCATTTTCCTGAATGGAGAGACCCTAATAATAGCGAAAAAAAAATTTCACATGAACCTCAGTAATTTTTTTTTGGTAGAGAACATTTTCCAGAGCTAAGTCAGCGAAAAAATTCGGAGGTTAAGAATAAAAAATACTTCTGCGTACTACCATCACCAAAAACTGTCCGATTATGACTGTCCACCCGCGCGGTCGGCGTGCGTGTCAAGAAAACATTTTCGGACCTGTAAATCGATTAACAGGAATGTATGACGATTAGTGACTAATATCCCAGTCAGCTGTTTGCAGCCGTCGGAAGGCTCAACCGAAAAATGCAATTACGACTGCCGCTCGACAAGCCGGCCAGCCGCGTGGGCGGACAGACTCACTCGAACAAACTTTACCACAACGGCTTTTCAGCTTCTGACAGGAACACGACGAACCGGCCAGCTATAGTCGATAAACATTGAGTCGGCAAAATCTCTTCATTCTCGCCCTCAACATGTTTTATAGAGTCGTTTGGGAAAGTAGGGTCTCAGCCGATCAAACAGTATGTGGATCGAATTTACACCACGGGTGTGGCTAAGGAGCCGTTCGGCTGGTACGCAAAACGCGCGCGACGGTAAAACGCTGTGCGCGCCCATCGTCCTTGGGACGCGTTAACCGACGGCACTCAAAAAACATGTTGTTTATTCATTTCAGCCGTTCCCCTTTATCGTTTCTTGCATTTTGTTCATGTAGGTTGATGTGTCAGACGTAGGGTCGGCGTCGGAATCAATATCATTATCTCCCATTACGTTCCAAGAAGCAAACGAAAAGAACTCTAATAAAACTTGTATAAAAAGTGCGAATTCCATTGAAACGATGGTATGAGAAGCATTGCGTCCAAAAAAGCACATTATAAACTAAAAAACATAAATGATAAAGAGGGACGGCTACAATGGGACAACGACTACTTTCTCCGACGGTTCTCGGCTAACGCGCCCCAAGGACGATAAGCGCGCACAGCGTTTTTCTGTCGCGTGTGCTAACCGAACTGCTCCTTGGCCACACCCGCAGTGTGGATTCGATCCACTTGCCGTTATATATTAGGTTTGTATGACGATGTAGTTAACGCGCCCTAATCTGAATGCCGCGCCGGAGGAGCTGAAACTACGCGACATCAATTCAAATGTTTCACCCGCTATCTTATTCATTTCGCTCTCTCCCAGAACGTCGAAGCGCCCTACGCCGCAACGGTCCTCTGGCTCATAAAGGGCGCGAAGCTCGGACACTACATATTGCGGGCGCGAGGCCTCGACGCTTCACATTTTTTGTTGTATCAGCTTTGGCCAATCTCGCGTATTCTTCGCCCGAGTGGAGGCTAATTCGTATTCTTTGGATTCTTCTTGGAAATTATTATTTGAAAATGACGTCATCAATGAAGCGAAATCTCAATATAATATTCACAACCTTGTATTCATAATACACTGTAATGTACTGTAATGGTGGTGTAATGGTAACAATCTTGCCCGGAAAGCGTGCAATGCAGGTTCGAGTCCTGCCTGACATCTGAGTTTTGCGTTCAACTCAGCTACCTTGTGACATTGCATTCTTCAAATTCTCCCCACCCGCAAGCTTCCGTTTTGATGGTCCTGTCGTAGAAGCGTCTCTGGGGTGTCGCTGCAACTTTCAGAATTTTTCAGCACGAACTGACCACCGAGGGGGGTGGTCTTAAGTGATCCGCGGCTTTCGCCAGCGGGCTGCTGAACCTTGTCTCTAAGTCCCCTTACACAGATGTCCGAAAAAAGTTGCCGCCAGAACCACTTTTTTATAGTTTTTTAACCCAATAAAAACATACTTTGGTACACAGTTTGGTGATAGGAAATTTACCGACTCCGTACTTACAGGGACTTCCTGTGAATTTTCGCTAACGATACATCATTTTGAGGAGGTCCAAATCTCGACGATGCGGTGAGCTGTGGGCGTGCAAAAATATTATGTTGTAGAAAAACTTGCTAGCATCCCAAATTTGTCAGGAACCTATAAACAAAGACTGTGCACATATAACTGTCCGCCCACGCGGTCGGCGTGCGTGTCCAACGACCGTCGAAAAAGCTTTTTCTGGGCCTGAAAATCGATCAACAGGAGTATAAGACGAATAGTGACCAATATCCCAGTTAGCCGTTTGCAGCCGTGGAAAGGCTTGACCAAAAAATGCAGCTGCGACTGCCGTTCGACACGCCCGCCGGCCGCGTGGGTGGACAGACTCATTTGAAAAGACTACGTCAACGGGTCCACTTCTCATCTTCTGACTGGAAGACGACGAACCGACCCGCTATAGTCGATAAACATTGTGTCGGCGAAATCTCTTAATTCTCGCCCTCAACATGTTTTATAGAATCGTTTGGGAAGTTAGGGTCGCAGCAGGCCAAACGACTCCTGAGATCGGGACAACGTCCACCCCCTTTTGGTGCCAGTATGGGCCTCTTACGACCCCCTCTTTGCGATGATCGCGACTACTTAGAAAAATGAAAACAAGTTACTTGTAACATAAAAGGCCGAAAACAAGTTACTTGTAACATATCTGAGCCGATGTGAGTTACTTGCTACTTATCTCAGATCATTTAAGTTACGTGTAACATATCGGCCGGATACTGCGTGCGGTGCGCCTCCGATATGTTACATGTATCTTTAATGACTTGAGATAAGTCGCAAGTAACTTACATCGGCTCAGATATGTTACAAGTAACTTGTTTTCGATTTCTGAGAGGACACCATGTGCAGTGCGCCTCCGATATGTTACATGTAACCTAAATGGCACAATGTAAGTCGCAAGTAACTTAAATCGGCCTAGAAGATATTTACAAGGGCGATGTACGACGCACTCGCGGGGTCAGGCTTACGACTGGCGTTGCTGTTGGTTCAATTACCCAAGTTTAAGGTACTTGACCCCACTCCAGCAGGGAAGGTCCCGCACAGCATTTTCTTGCGTAATTTGTGATCTGGGATGCGCTCTCTGAGTCGCGTGTCGTCTGCGTCAGATGATGGCCATCCATAGTGAAAATTCGAATGTAAGTTACATGTAACATAAGTGTAACTTACATGTAATATAAATATAAAAAAACATATAATATATAGATGTATGTTACATGTAATATAAATGTAAGTTAATTGAGACATTCAAGTAAGTAGCGTTTATATTACAAGTAACTTGTTTTGATATTTCTGAGTAGGGGAGAAAAGCCCCTATGAACACCGCCATTTGGACATGATCGTTTACAGATAACAAATGAAAGTCCACGCTTTCACCTTTTAATATGTAGATTTCGATCCCGATAAATCCACACCGGATCGGTGCGAATGCGGACTCGTTCCTGGAGTCTAATTCAGTTTTAGGACCTGACTAGATTTTTCATTTGTTTAATTGACGATGGTAGAATTAGATAACGAACGTTCGTTCCTTTCTCAGAGGAGTCTATAATATCCTCCTCTTTCCTAATGTTCTAGTGAGCTAAGACAGTTAGTCTCAATTTCAAGTAAGTAATAACAGTCAATGTTTTACAAGCATAATCGCACTCACTGATTATTAGGAATAACCAATTCGGCCCTATCGAAGTGTGGTTTGACCTTCTTCCACCAGGAAAGGTGACGTTCCAATGCTACACTTCACCGACAGCACTGTAAGAAATACCTACTGTTTTTTGTATGTTTGTACATATTCTTTTTTAAACTGAAATAGGCACACTTGAATGTGTCAAATCTTGAATTGTTCGGTCATGGGAAGCAGTGGCACCTTCTCAGGAAACTCAAAACAAGTTACTTGTAATATAAATATAACTTACTTGAATGTCTAAAGTAACTTACTTTTATATAACATGTAACATACATTTATATTGCATGTAACTCAAAGTTGGAGACTATCCTTAACGGGGGGGGGCACTCAAGTAAAAGTCAGAAATGAAATGAACCACCTCATAGAAATGAATGGAAAACCTGATAATATTGATAGCGTTATAGATCGGTGGTTCATTTCACTTCTGACATTTACTTGAGTGCCCCCACCCCGTTTAGGATAGTCCCCAAATTTATATGTACCACATGTGAGTTGCACTAATGTTACATGTAACTTACATTTATATTTTCACTATGGGTGGCCATCACGTGGCGCAGACGACACGCGACCAGGGTTCGGCACGAGGTGTGGACAAGGCTAAAATTTCTCAGACCCCCCCCCTCTAAAAGCAAATTTTTGGCGATTTTCTCAGACCCCCTCCCAAAAGCGTTAATAGGTCTAATTTTTGGCGATTTTCTCGGACCTCCTCTCAGGAGTGTTAATTGTCTGTTTTTGTAGTAAAATTAAAACAAAAGGAGCAACTTATTCTAAAAGATGTATAATTTGAAGAAGAAGAACCATTTCAAAAAAACAAGACATTGACATTGAAAAAGATCACGGACGAGGTTTTTCTTGACGGATTACATGAAGTTGTCTGCGTTTTTGAAAATCTTAGCTCAAGTAAGGGTTTTGATTATAGTGAAGGCTCTTCTAATGTTGAATGTGAGACACATAGGTTTGAACGTGTTTCCAGAAATTGTGAATGATTCCGGGTAGGAAACTAAGGTAAATATGTGGTGCAAAAGAAGCGTGGAGAAGATGAAGGGATTGGCTAAGTTAAAGAAGACGGGATGTCTCGAAGAAATAAATGTGTTTTCAAATTAATATGAGTTCGTAAATTCATTTCGCAAGACCGAGAAGAACATGTCACTTCAGATGTATGGACTTCAGGTTCGAAAGAACGTCTTCCGAAGTGGTTACGTTACGAATTTCATTCTATTAAACCCACTCATACACCAAACACACGACACGGGTTCGATCCCGCAAAGTGCTTAATTTTTGCAAGACGTTAGACCTCACATTTTTTTGTAAAGTAAGGGTCACGAAAATAAGATATTCGAGTCGAGAGTGGTAGATTTATCCTATATACAAATTTTCAGTCTCTAAGATGGACGCTGAAAGCCACTTCCCTGTGTGGCCCACACCTGTCGCAGGTGCGATCGCGCTGGAAGTCAACATTTTTGCAAGGTATGAGTCAGAAGAATACGATGATCGAGTCCAGCGTGGTCGATTTATTCCATATACTCACTTTCACCGCCCAACATAGATGCTGAACACCGCTACAGTACAAGGCCTCACACTTTTCTCAGGTGTGGTCCCGCCGAAAGTCGTCAATTTCGAAATTTAGGTGTCATGAGAGTAAGATATTTAAGTCCAGCGTGGTCGATTTACCCTGTGTGCAATCTTTTAACGCCTCAGCGTAACGCCGAAGAGCGCTACATAGGGAGCGGAACAAGGTAAAAAAACGTGAAAAAACGTCAGTCCATAAACCTGAAATAGGGTTTTAAAACACCTGTAACTTAACTTCCCAGAGAGTTACCCCGGGTTTGAGGAAAACTAAGAAACTAGGTTTGTAACCCTACCGAATGAAACTTTACTCGCTCACAGAGGACGCCTTACAAAAAAATTTACTAGGTGTGGACATTTGATGTTTTCAGCATAAATGTCCACACCTAAATGCACTGGCTAGGTGTGGACATTTATGCTGAAAACATCAAAGGTCCACACCTAGTAAAATTTTTTGTAAGGCGTCCTATGGGAGCGAGTAAAGTTTCATTCGGTAGGGTTACAAACCTAGTTTCTTAGTTTTGCTCAAACCCGTTGTAACTCTTTTGGAAGTTAAGTTACAGGTGTTTTAAAACCCTATTCCAGGTTTGTGGACTTCAACGTTTTTTTACGTTTTTTTTCCTTGTTCCGCTTCCTATGTAGCGCTCTTCGGCGTTACGCTGAGGCGGTAAAAGATTGCACACAGGGGTAAATCGACCACGCTGGGCTCAAATATCCTAGTCTCGTCACACTTAAATTTCGAAATTGATGCCTTCCGGCGGGACCACCCCTGAGAAAAGTGTGAGGCCTTATACTGTATCGGTGTTCAGCATCTACGTTGGACGGTGAAAGTGAGTATACAGAGTAAATCGACCACGCTGGACTCGATCATCGTATTCTACTGACTCATACCTTGCAAAAATGCAGACTTCCAGCGCGATCGCACCTGCGACAGGTGTGGGCCACACAGGGAAGTGGCTTTCAGCGTCCATCCTAGGGACTGAAAATTTGTATACAGGGTAAATCTACCACTCTCGACTCGAATATCTTATTCTCGTGACCCTTACTTTGCAAAAAATGTGAGGTCTAACGTCTTGTAAAAATTAAGCACTTTGCGGGATCGAACCCGTGTCGTGTGTTTGGTGTATGAGTGGGTTTCGGAGAATGAAATTCGAAACGTAACCAGACTAGATGACGCTCTTTTCAACTAGCGAGTGTTTTTGCCATGTCTGGTCTGGATAATGTTAAAGCACCTATTTTCGTATCTAACCACTTATTAAAGCGTGTTTTCGATAAACTTAAAGTGACCTGTTCTTCTCTGAAAACATATTTATTTCTTTAGTACAACTCGCCGTCTTCGCCTTTGCCAATAACTTTATTCATCGCGTGCTCTCTTTTCTTCCGCCCCATTCCGTAGCTTCCAATCTGTTCTTATTTGCAATTGAGTATACAACTATCCAGGATACACGCCTAGAACCTATGTGCCTTAAATTCAATCGTAGGAGAACCTTCACTATAATTTCAACGTTTACTTTAATTTAATTACTACAAGGTTTCATGTTTATTGGACTGTATTACCGAAACATTCGCAAAAAAATTTTCTAGACAGGGTACCTACTACCCACGGTCAGAAGGGTTCATGTGGTCTACCGGTGGGGCTCAGACCCCCTCCCTCCACCATTGCGCAGCTCAGACCCCGGTGTAGATATCCACACCCCGCGCCGAACCCTGCACGCGACTCAGAGAGAGCTTCTCAGACCACACATTCTCTGGCACTGGGGAGCTCCTAGCCCTTAAGAAAACCGCTGCGAGCGCTCGGACAACTGGGCTCCGAGCCCCAAATCGTGATAGTCGTGGTACTGGCGTGCCACTGTCGCGGAATATACGCGCCCTGCCCGCGGCATCGATGGGTTATTCCCACGGTATCGACGCGGTTTCGCCGCGGTGTGGGCGCTGTTTTGTCCTGCTAATTTCGCGGTGCCGGCGCGGTTTTGTCTTGCTAATACCACTTTTTTGACGTGCTACTGTCGCGCTACTGCAGTGGTATTGACGCGCTATACTCGCGTCACTTTCGCACTATTATCCTGCTATAGACGTGTTGTTGTAGCGATATTGAGGCATAGTCTTAGCGGTATACACCAACTGTTCCCTTGCGATTGCAAAGCTGATCACCAAGGACTCTACTGCTTTTCACCAGGTTCGACCGCTGCTCACCATGAAATTTACCTGTAGCCGCATTCATGAAACTATGGGAGCCTTCAGGGAAGGTCTAAAGTTCGCCCGCCGCTTACATCGGCTGGTTCTCAAAACCATCCCGGGAGATTCCCATAGTTTACAAGAACGATTATAATTTACAAGAACGTTTTTAGTGTGCTAGCGGAGGTTAGGTACCGTAATCGTTGCCGTGAAACTAAATCCGTTGGGAGTGTTGGCTGCGGACAAAACAACTGAGTGGACGGCGACTTATAATTTTGAAACCCTCATCATCCCTTTTGGCCTTTTTGAAGAGATTAACAAACAGGCCGGGTGTTATCGCAGCAGAGGGGTTCAAAAAATTGTGCCGAGTAATAGAAGTACACCCTCTATTTGAAGTACACCTCTAATAGAAGTACACCAAAAAGAAAGGGCTAAGGATCAGAAGTACAGCCTCTATTTGAAGTACACCTCTAATAGAAAAACATATGAAATAGGGACCTGAGTATTAGAAGTACATGTACTTCCAAAAGAGGAAATACGGTATGTAAAGCCCGTCCGAATAGGACTGTCAGCAAACGCGGCCGTCGCCAGGGCATTTTTTAATTCCAAAATAGATTAGCAGAAAGTTTAGAAAAAAGGCACTAATATTCTAGTCAGCTGTTTGCAGCCGCGAGACGGCTCTTCCGGAAAAATGCCTTTGCGACGGCAGCGTGACACGCACGCCGACCGCATGGGCGCGCAGTCTCATTCCTACAAAGTTTGTCAATTGTATGTAATCTGTGAATATTTTCCTTGTTCAGATTCATAAACCGTCATCTTCACAAGATCAAAGTGCTGTATTCTTTCGCCTCTCAGCCACCACACCAAGCAGGAGAACATGGAAACTGCTGAAGCCAGCACTGATACTCATGGTGTTTGTGGCCGCACTTCATGCTCTGGCCACAGTGTTGTCGGTGGAGGTTCTCCACTTGGACACGACTTCACTGGGAGACCAACTGAGTAAGGCCTTTAGGACAGAAACAAGCGGAATTCCGATGGTTTTTGACTTCTTATTTCCAACTTCCGCTGTCCAAAAACGCCTCAGAATTCAGAGTATTGAATATCTTAAAGAATGTGGCATTCGCTACTGTTTTTGTTTTGACAGTGGATTTTTCGACATTTTTGAAAGGGAAAAATTCTGTCACTACCTGGTTGCTAAAGTGCCAAGGTTCTGTGGATCCAGTGGCCATACTCATGAAATTGCGGGAGCCTCCCGGGAAGGTTTAGAGTCCGCCCGCCGCATACATTAGCTGGCTCTAAACCCCTTCTCGGAAGGCTTCTGTAGTTTTATGAATAAGGACAATTTTCATTAGGGAAGCATTATCATGTTCTCCGTAGTACAAAAAAAACCACTTCAGGGAGCGACATTGTAGAGGTTGTGGACGTAATCAAGTCCGGAGATTTTGTTACTGAACCTTATGATCGTACCAGAATTCTTCCTCCATTTCTCAGATACGTGGAAACATTCGAGGTAGGTCAAACAGCAGAATCGAGTTTTCAAGTATATTCTGACCGAATGAGACTGTCCGCCTGAGCGGCCGACGAGCGTGTCAAGCGGTTGTGGCGAAAGAATTTTCTGGGCGAGTTTTTTCACGGCTGCGAGCAGCTGACTGGAATATTATTCGTTATTAATCTGATATTCCTACTTATCGATTAAGAGGTTTGAAAAAGCCTTCGCGACGGCCACTCGGTACGCACGCCGACCGCCTTGGCAGACAGTCTCATTCGGACATACATTAGTTCGTCATTCCACAAATGTGGACCCCTGGATTCCTGATCACAAATAAACTTTTGAATAAAGGCTGAACATCCTTCTGACGATAGTGAGCTACAAAAAACTCTCTTTATTACTTTAACTGCCCAGATGGAAGACTTCCACCTCTTCAGAGCCTCAATGTGGAACCCTTATCGGGCAAAAGCCCGTTTTTTATGCTCACGCTCGCCACGCTCCGCGCAACACGAATTATGCACTGGGTGTGACTGCGAACCGCCACCACTCAATCACGAGTTTCTTCAACTTACTCAAACTAGACACTTGGAGTCCCTGTGCTGAATTGAGCCTAGTGAACGGAATCAGATGCGAGGGTAGATCGTCGCGCGCGGTCAAAACCCCGTTGACCGGTGATGACGCTAAAGCCGCACGGATAGCCGCAATGATCGCACTTGGTTCATTTCTAGACTAAATCCGATAAGGAGACCATACATGGATACTTTCTATTAATTATGGAATTCCTTTCAAATGAAACGTAAATTTGAAGACCCATTTTTGAACCTAGGATCCGAATATGCCCTCCGGAGTTGCTTAGAATTTCTCTGAACAGAGTTGGGGGGGAGGTCAAAGCTTCAGCTTCGCGAAGGGGTAAAGGTTTGTTTACCCTCAGGCAGTTTTAAGTAGTCGTAGAACTTGATCCCGTCAGGGCGCGGGGACGTCAAAATTTCGGTGTTTTACCCACCCCAAACATCACGACAACCCGAGGTTTCCTTCCTTTTCCAAAAATCAAAAGAATACTTGAACTTGGTAAGTGATCTCCCGCACCAGGACGGATTTAGAAGCACGTTTATTTGGATTTATTTACGGATTTATTTATTCATTTGTTCATTTATTAAATTATTTATTTATTTATTTATCTAATTATTTTATTTATTTATTTATTCAAATATTTATTTGATTATTTTTTTTATTTATTTATTTGTTTAATTATTTAATTATTTATCTATTTATTTATTTATTTATTTATTTATTTACATATTTCTTTATTTATTAACATATTTTTTCATTTATTTATTACCTACACACGTAGGACGCGCCAAACCATCGTAAACATAGAGTTCTCATAGAATCACGTCTTCCTTGCGATTTTCCAGAAAAAAAATGTTTCACATTCGACTCAAAACTTGTGCGCAGGGGCTAATCAGGATGCTGAACACGAATTTCGGTTCCACTGGTAGATATTCTGAGACTCTCGGGTTACGGTAGGCATGGTGCATAATGCTTGACGCTTTTTGTCGCTTCTCGATGAATTTGACCACCTTCGAATTTCAGAATTAAAATGCTTTGTGGTCCGATTATAAAAAAGCACGACAAAATGCTTATATTCGCTTCCTGTTCAAGCGCGTAATCAGTCGTAAGTGATCAAAAAATTCATCCCTCTGAAAACTGAAATGTAGCACAAAAACAGATTTGCGAAAAATCTTCGATTGGGTGAATATCGCGATTTTTTTCCAAATTTGCAGTTTCTGAAGCTTCCCTTATAACCGGAGACGTAGAGCCATGAAATTGAATTTTACAGTTAGGTATTGTGAGGTTATTGTTAGGTATAATCCCAATCTAAGGTATCAATTTTGTCAATTATCGCCAATTTTTTTCAAATTCAGCAAAATAAACGGAAAATAATTCAGCAACGTGAACGGCAAAATAAACCAAAAATCTGTTTTTATAACTAATCATCGATCACTCACAAAACGGATATCCCTAAGTAAGAAACACTTTATTGGTCTTTATTCAAAAGAGGAACTGCGGAAGTCACATGTAAAAAAAAAGGAAATCACTCGATTGAAGAACTTCCGCAAATCCGTTCTGGGGCTATAATTTAGTTGTCAAAGGGATCACATCTTCGGCCACTCACGACTGATTCGGTGCTTCAATTGGAAGCAAATATAAACATCTCGTCGATTTTCAAACATTCATCACTTGGACCACACATTACAATACAGGCCGTATCTTTTGCGTTTTGGACGAGAAAACCGCAAAAAACGCGTCTTTTTCTCATAACTCTGTTCAAAGTGGTCCGTTTTGGAATCTGAGGAGATATTTGGAATCAGCATTGAGACCTCTTACTTTTGAGCCCTCACATGTCTTACTCTGCAACAAGGCATATAGGCGTGACACAATCAATCGAGTGCGCGAAACGCGAATGCGGAGCTTTGGTCGGAGGATTGAATGTGTTCATACAGTGCGTTGCAAAATTATACGACGTACCCCAATTTCCATGGCTCCAAACTTCGCGTCAATAAGGAGACAAACGGTAAACGCCAATCGATGCAGCATCCTCGAAAACCCCTTGGTACGAGTCTTCATGAAATTAGAGCAGCTAGCAGGAAACTGGCAACGGAAATTGTCAAAAATGGCCGTTGCAAAATTATACGACATAGCAGACGTTCTCGCAGAAATTTCTATTCTACGCCATCTGTATGAGTTCGTTCATGGTAAGAACCGCTAGAAACACTGAGTTATTAGTCTTCAGTAATATCTTGGGGCTGAACCACTTCGAAAGCTCTGTTTGATATGTTTCAACCCAGCTTTTTGTGAGCGCCCCTTTCAATCTGCGCCTATCCGCTTATAACGGCTAAATTCAGCAGAGCCACACGCTCGTAATGTCTGTTCTGGATGTAGATTCAACGGCCAAGGATACCTCAAACGTTTTCCAAAGGCTTGAGGTCCTGAAAACCGGTCGGCCATTCCAGCAATTTGGCAGGATCGGCCTGAAACCAAGCCTGCGTTGTCTTACTGACCAGAAGTGAAGGCGGAAACGGACTAGAAAGAACTGGGAATGATTTTCCGGCACATTCTGATAATCTGCGGAGTTCATGGGTCATGTCGCTATTAGCTTGTTCAGCTTGGAACCCCCCCCCCTGGATCCGGGTCAATGCATTATTCTTTCTCCTCCGAAATTCCTACTCAAGGATAAGTTCGGTTCCTTGTGTGGATCCTTCGAAATCCTTTTTTTATCGGTCGAAAGCAAGTGCAAGCCGAACGAGCTTGACCAATTCTATTACATTTATTTATTTTGACTAAGCAATCCAAGCATTGGAGAGATCTACAAAAGGACCAGAATATATCCTTGAGTAGGAATTTCGGAGGAGAACGAATAATGCAGTGACCCGGATCCAGGTGGGGTTCCAAGCTGAACAAGCTAATAGCGACATGACCCATGAACTCCTCAGATTATCAGAAAGTGCCAAGAAACCATTCCCAGTTCTTTCTAGTCCGTTTCCGCCTTCACTTCTTGTCAGTAGGACAACTCATGCTTGGTTTCAGGCCGATCCTGCCAATTTTATAGAATGGCCGGACGGTTTGCAGGACGTCAAGCCTTTGGAAAACGTGTGAGGTGATCTCGGGCTTTGAATCTACATCCAGAACAGACAATACGAGCGCGTGGCTCCGCTGAAACTAGCCGTTATAGGCGAATGGGCGCAGATTGAAAGGGGCGCTCACAAAAAGCTGGGTTGAAACATACCAAACAGACTTTTCGAAGTGGCTCAGCGCCAAGACATTTTTGAAGACTTATAACTCGATGCTTCTAGTGGTTCTTACCATGAACGAACTGATACAGATGGCGTAGAATAGAAATTTCTGCGAGAACGTCTGCTATGTCGTATAATTTTGCAACGGCCATTTTTGACAATTTTCGTTGCTAGTTTCCTGCTAGTGGCTCTAATTCCATGAAGAATTGTACCCAGGGGTTTTCGAGGGTGCTGCATCGAATGGCGTTCACCGTTTGTCTCCTTGATTGACGCGAAGTTCGGTACCGCGGAAATTGGGGTATGTCGTATAATTTTGCAACGCACTGTATAACCGTTGTGTATATTCTAGTGGAACACTCTGAAGGTATTCTGACTGAACACCTTTAGACAAACCAACTCAAAACGTGATTTTTAGGGGGTTTGACGCCCGGCAGACACACTCAACGTCCTTCGCTAGGGCGCAAAAGGTGTGCAATCGCATAAGCGATTTGTGACTCAGGTCTATTTGTCCCATTTGAGCCGAGAACGGGACGGCGGTGATCTCGGGTCTTTTTTATCCGAAATCACCGGGGTGTCGCTAGCAGCGTTTTTCGCCTTTTTGACGCCCCGGGAGACCCAGTAATCGTTCTTCTCTAGGGCGAAAAACATTCGTGCTCACAAGTGCACTTAGTGTACTTGTGAGCACCTGGAAGGGGTGAAAAATCAAAATTTCCGGATCGGGCAGCTGAAGTGCTTATTTGAAAGTGCATCATAAAAGAAGATTACTGTTCGAGTCTCAGGTCGATTTGTCCCATTTGAGCCGAGAACGGGACGGCGGTGATCTCGGGTCTTTTTTACCCGAAATCACCGGGATGTCGCTAGACGTAGCGAACCTCCCAAACCGGTTGTTACTGTTTAAAAATAGTCTACACTAAGTGCACTTGTGAGCACGAATGTTTTTCGCCCTAGAGAAGAACGATTACTGGGTCTCCCGGGGCGTCAAAAAGGCGAAAAAACGCTGTTTTGACACACCTGGAAGTGGTGAAAAATCAAAATCTCCGGATCGGGCTGCTGAAGTGCTTATTTGAAAGTGCATCATAAAAGAAGATTACTGTTCGAGTCTCAGGTCGATTTGTCCCATTTGAGCCGAGAACGGGACCCGGGAAGTGACCGAAACATGGATACTTGAAAATGGGAGAAACCGAAATTTATATCCCCATATGTCAGTCAAAATACCTTCAGAGTGTTCCACTAGAATATACACAACGGTTATAAAAACACATTCAATCCTCCGACCAAAGCTCCGCATTCGCGTTTCGCGCACTCGATTGATTGTGTCACGCCTGTATGCCTTGTTGCAGAGTAAGACATGTGAAGGCTCAAAGGGAAGAGCTCTCTATGCTGATTCCAAATATCTCATCATATTCCAAAACGGACCACTTTGAACAGAGTTATGAGAAAACGACGCAAAAGACGCGTTTTTGCGTCTTTTTCGTCCAAAACGCAAAAGATAAGGCATGTGTTGTCTATACATTTATTCTTGAAATTCGAAAGTAGTCAAGGTTGACGAGAAGCGACAAGAAGCATAAGGCGGCGTCCAGAGTTCATTCGCGTCGCGACGGTGTAACAAGCCCATGTATCGATCAAGCGAAGTCGCGTCGCGCCGTCGCTAGGTGTTCACAGTGCAGAGGCGCGATACAATAGAAATGAAGCGCAATTCGCATTCGCGCCACGTCATTCGCACGAAGGCGAGCTCGTTGCTGGTTTTCTTCAAAAATTTTCCATTAACATAAGCATACTTATCCTTTGTAAAATGTCGTAATTCTCACGACTCATGACGCGAGCGGCGCGCGCGATTCTGCTCCCTCCGTCTGTCATGCGCTCTTTCACTGACTCTAACCTCCGCTTCGCACCAGCACGCGTAGAAATCATGAGAATTTCGCCGTTTCACAGCATTTGAGACCCTGTGTCACTTTAGCAAACGCGGAAAAACTGTTTTTACCGTTACTAAAAAATTATGTTTCTTGCTTACGCGAAATGCGTACGTGCGCGATTGCGCGCGAACTCCCAACCAGGGATGTGCGGAATTTTCTGTTTTCTGTTTTCAGCCCATTTTTGGTCATTTTTTCCTGTTTTCTGTTTTCTGTAAAAATAGGCAAAATTGGGCAGAAAACAGGAAAAAAACGTGTACCGCGATTTGCAGCACGACTGTTTTTTGATTTTTCGAAGCTAAGCCGATAGAGTAATGTTTTACTTCACCCAGAATCTCTGCACTTGTACCACGCTAGATACTTTTATCTCGCTGTAGTGGTTATCCATTAGGGCATGTGTGGCGTGGTGGGAGGAAACGGTGCTGTTCGCTGTACACGGTCGGGTTCGATCCTCGCCGAGGTGAACCAAACCAACCAACCCTCCGGGATCCTTCAATCTGGAACAAATTTATGTAGGGAGATGGATGCACTCATTGGAAAGTCGGCTGGTCCCTGCAAGCCACTAAATAAGCACGAAACCCATTCCTCTAAAAAATGTGTCGCGTCATGGTCGGCAAAGTGCCGCGATCCTCGACTGCGCCGCAATAGTTCCGCGATAGTGCCGCAGCGGCTTCGTGATCAGACGATTCTGCTGTCGTGCTTTGAGCCTCGACATCGCGGCGATAGTACCGCAGCAGCTCCGCGTTAGGGCCGCACCGGCTCCGCGAGGATGCAGCAGCAAACCCGCGTGGAGTACGATGCACTGTCCTGTGTGGTTAAAAAAAATTGTCGCCGGTTCAATATACCCAAGTTTGAGGTACATTCCGTGTTTCCTTGTGCGAAAAAGCGGCGGTAACCTCTGTCCTATTCAGACAAAGAAGGTAACGACCGCAGGTGCGAATTTTTGTTCTTACACTTAGACCCCCTCTAGTTGTCTTATAATTCTTAAATAACTTCATATCAGACACTCTCCCGAATCCGCTGCGGCGTTATCGCGGAGCCGAAGCGGTACTGTCGGGTCCCCGCCATGGCTCCGCAGTAGTGCCGCCGCGGCTCCGCGATAGTGCCGCTTCGGTGCCTGCACGCGCCAAAGCGGTACTATCGCGGAGCCTCAATTTTTCTCAGAGTCAAGCCTCTACGAATACCCGCTCCCCAACGTACCCGCTTTGATGGAGCGGGGTAATGGGGGCCCAAACTGTACCATGCACGCAAAACTCTAAATACGTGTTTTGATTACTGCAACGCAGATGGCATAGAATTCAGTTAAGATGAAGCGCCAAGAAATTGATGGTGAGCCTACGATGCAGATGATAATTCTGCCACAGAGGTGCGAGAGGCTCTCAACGGTGGAGCGAACGGCGCGTCAGGTCATTTATACTCTCTAACGGCACAGGCGCGCGGTACGGGCGTGACTTTCAGCTCTGAGGGGTAGTGCAGTGTTCAAACCAGCAGTTATCCCGCAATAGGTGCCAAAATATGTATATACACTCAGGAACGGAAAGCGGGCTCCGACTTCGAAACGTACTCCTTGCACAGACATATGTATTGAGCATCTAATAAATAATCGATCTTTCATTGCCTGGGAAAAGGAAGGATTGATGAACATTTGTCACCTCATCGCACTCATAATCTGCAATTCTTGAGCGTCTATACTTTTTGCTCTGGCCAACCGTAAGGTTTTGAAAATTCAATGAAAGAAGTATAGACCATTTAAAAATGTATAAAAAAAGTTCAATGTTCTGAAAATTTTCGATTTTTTTGTGTTTTCTGTTTTCTGCCCATTTTTGGAGATTTTTTTCTGTTTTCTGTTTTCTGACAAACTAGATTTTCTGTTTTCCGTTTTCTGTTTCCAAAAATCTTTTTCCGTGCATCCCTGCTCCCAACGTTCGCGCAGCGTTCACACCTGAATTCCTGCGCAATGGGATTCTCGCGTCGCGCTGAGATGAGTCATCGCATCCCCGCAATTACTGCGAACGACGGACGCCTCAGATGTCGGCTTCCAAACGCATACCTACACTTTGCTGAACTAAGGAAGAGTTGGAGCGAAAAAATGCGTGAGCAAAAACGCTCGAATCCTATTCTCCAATCCTGTATACCTTGAAGCCATGAAAAATGACGCATGTGTTCGCAACTGCGTACCCAACTCAGAAAAACCAAAACAAGTTACTTTTAATATAAATGCAACTCACTTAAATGTCTCAAGTAACTTACACTTATATTACTTGTAACATACAGGCCATAAAACGGCCAATGTCTCACCGTCGACTGCGTACCACGTGCTGCGAGACCGCACGTGCGTCGGAAGCAGACGAGTTTTGGCCGCCGCGCGACGAGTTCCGGCCCCCGTGCGGCGGCCGAAACGTCGCGCGCCGGCCAAAACTCGTCGCGCGGCGACCAAAACCCGTCTGCTTCCGACGCGTGTGCGGTCGCGCAGCGCGTGGTACGCAGTCGACGGTGAGACATTGGCCGTTTTATGGCCTGTACATTTATATTACATGTAACCTAAATTTATATTGCATGTAAGTTGCACTTATGCTACATGTAACTTACATTAAAATTTTCACTATGGGTGGCCATCACGAGACGCAGAGACACGCGACGCAGAGGGCGTGTTCCAGACCACACACTACGCAAAAAAAATGCTGTGCGGGGCCTCCCCTGCTGGTGTGGGGCCATGTACCTCAAACTTGGGTAATTAAACAAACAGCAACGCCAGACGTATGCCTGACCCCGCGAGTGCGTCATACATCAACCTTGAAAATATCTTCTTGGTCAATTCAAGTGAATTGCGACTTATATTGTGCCATTTAAGTTACATGTAATATATCGGAGGCGCACTGCACACAGAGTCTCAGAAATCGAAAACAAGTTACTTGCAACATATCTGAGCCGATGTAAGTTACTTGCGACTTATCTCAGGTCATTTAAGATACATGTAACATATCGGAGGTGCACCGCAAGCAGTATCCGGCCGATATGTTACATGTAACTTAAATGAGCTCAGATAAGTTGCAAGTAACTAACATCGGCTCAGATATGTTACAAGTAATTTGTTTTCGGCCTTCTATAATACAAGTATCTTGTTTCCATTTTTCTGAGAACAGCCTAAATGGGAGAAATGTAGGTTACTAACTGATCTGAGTGTCCTCCCTTTCAAGCTGAATTGCAGACCGCACCACGCTATCAGATGAGTGTCTGTATGATTCCAAAAGTGATGTCATCCTTGGCGTTGGGCATGTTTTGCTACCTACGGAGTCCCTCACATTTCAAATCACATGGCCGCGAAATTCACAACGAGAAATGGCGATGGAGGTGAGCATCTTCAAGTCTGACTTAAGTCACTAGTTAGACTTTAGCGCTATATTAAACCCAAAATAGCTGATTTCAGCTTCTGTGGAGAGAAGTACGTACTCAAGAACTACACCGCAGCGGAGGAGTTCCTCGGCTCGGCTCGACTCGTTTTCATACGCCATCCACTTGATCGTTTTCTGAGTGGATTTGTGAATAAGTGCATACTGTGAGTTCCAACAATCTATCTGAGGAAGGAAATCCCAGAGTAAGGCACTTCAAACGCTCGCGAAATATCGTGCGTGCAGGAATTCCATTCTCAAAACTTCCTCAACGTCATACAAAAAAGTACATTTCCATGGCTTCGCAGAAAGGTAAGGGGTATTGGTGAACTTAAAGGCAGGGTTCGCGATAAAAACGACTCTTGAGCTCTCTTCATAAGAATGTAGATTTGGCCATCACAAAAGTAAAAGTAAGTGAAAAAACCCGGAAATTCGCGGGAAAAACGCTCAAAAACAAAGTATAACGGCTAATTACCGGTGTCGGCCGGCCCCCTAATTAATGCGATTTCCAATAATGCTTGCTTATCCGTCATTTATTTTGCTGTTCAAGTAATCAGTAGTCTCCAGAAATGTTCAGAAATCACTTTAGAAGCAAAATAAAAGTTGACAAAACAGGCTTTTACCCAAATCTCGATAATTGGGGGCGGGAGGACACCAAGCCATAACTTTCTCCTGAGCGTTTTTTCTCCAATTTTTTACTTATTTTCACTTTTGTGGTGGCCAGATCTACCATTCTACGGTGATAGCACAACAACCGATTTTATCGAGAACCCTGCCTTTAAAGGATGTTCAGAAAACTTGTTCCAGATTTCGCTCGAAAACCTTCACTGACAAGGGAAGTATACAAAGAGTATGTCAAACCCGCGTAAATGGTCAGCATCTCTTGTGGCTCAATCGCAGTACTGCGCAGTATCCCGCCCCGAGCAGCTGGTTCCAAAAAATTATGAGCATTTTAAAAGTTTCTTGAAATAGTGAGGGAGGGTACCCATCAGAAATGTTTTGGGGTGTTTTGAAAAAAAAAATAGGATTTTGCTAAAAATCTGTATGTAGGGGTAATCTGGGATTCTGAGAATGAATCTGGGTTCCGTTTGTCCAAAATCTGAGGTTTACCGTAGGTTAGGTAGGTAATATGCCATTTAGGAAGAGGAACCTACCCTAATGGTTCACATCAGTCTACCCCCAGAGTATGATTTTGAGACACATCTATGGAAAAAATTCGAAAATCTTGAAAGTGGCGTTTTCCCTCAAAATTTTCCCCCGCTGGGTGCTTCGAGCGAAGTAGGCCGAAAACTTTGGAGAATCGACAAACAAACCCTAGATTCGTTATCAGCGCCCCAAATAACTCCCCTAGGAAAATTCTCAATCAAATCTGGAACATTTCTCTGGAGCACTTTCAGAACTCCTAGTTGGTAAAATAAACCGCTCAATCGAAAATCCGTACAAGTCCAAAACGCTGTCAATCTGCGCAAAGTCTGGAGAATGGGACTCCCTGAAAACTTTGCTCAGGGTGGTAGTTTGGGGCGCTGAACACAATTATGAGGTTGGTTTCCGGATTTTTCGTAGACTAATGCGCGTTTTGGAAGGTACAAAAATCACAAAAAACGACCGCTCTGGGCCTATAACTTCTCGAAACCTGCGGCTCGGGACGGGGTACTGCGCAGTTTCACTATATACTGTGATTCTCTGGGCCGAATTCCTGTCCGCAACTGCGTCTCGACACGCTTTGCGGCCGACGCATTTGAGTCGGAAGAGTTTCAAGCGCCGCAGCCGCCGATCTGTTGGCTCTAGGCGAATTCTAGAAACTGTAAAGTAAACATAATTAGAGAAGACTGTATTAAAAAAGCCATATCGAGTCGGCTTTGGCGCTGTAAACTCAACTGGCTCGAGCGCGTGCGGCCGCAAAGCGTGTCGAGACGCAATTGCGGACCGGAACTTGGCCCAGATAAGCACAGTATGCCCAAAAGATACTAGCAATACAATTCGTTTCCGCAGATCCGACATACGCTTTGTATACTTCCCTTGTGAGAGTTATTTAGGGTGACTTCTTCCGTCGTAGCCCCAAGCCGCCCCGAACTAGATTTGGGAGGGTCCTCGGAGCATTGACAACCCGGCGCGCCGGGTGTCCGTGTAAGTACGATGACTGCAGAGGAAGAAAAGAAAGGCGCTGCCAGCCGGCCTGGCACTCTCACGGCCGGCCAATGTGCAAACTGGCTATCTTTGCGTCTCCGGGGAGAGGGATCAGTTACTTCGGCCGTACAGTACAGGGATGGGAACAGTCCTAGTTTGTGAGGGGGGGGGGCACTCAGCATTCGTAATAGGAGTGAAAGATACAGCTTTCAGAAGTCTAAGGCTGTCTGATAACGCTATCAGTTATCTGATATCGAAACAACATTAATTGTGGTGCGCGCGAAGCGCGCACCAGATTTGGTTTTGAATCGGCCACGCGCGCAACCCCTTTTTCGAAATCTCAGTTCAGAGTGAACGCAGAAATTAGAGCTAAGTTGCATTGAAAAGAGCGTAAAAAGTTGGGAATACACCCCAAAAATGGTTTGGAACGGCTCACTGGTTTTCGAGAAAAAATTGAAAACCCGCTCGTTTTTGTTGTTAATCTCCTTTTTTTTCAGACGGCGTTCACGATCTTGCGGGTACACTTAAAATTGAGCTAGGAAGCTCATTTTCGGACTGGAGGCTGGAAATGTGTGCAGGTCGCTCCTATTCCATTTTGAACTTAGTACTTTAACATCGAAGGGTACCTCGAAATCGCGGGTTTACATACTAAATTAGCCGTGGAGCACGAAAACTGCTTGGACATGATACGGCTGTGGAGACCAAGGTGTGGGGTGGATCTGCAGCCAGCTAATACAGGTCGACGGAGGTAAGTACGGATCTTGTCAGAATTCGTACTCGTGACACGAAATCGATCGATAATCAATATTATCGATTTTCGAGCTTTTTGCACAAAATGCGGCGTGGAGTGGTGATTGCTGATGGGATTGGTTTTCTTGGTTGGGAAATTTTGCTCATCAGTCATTATCGATAAATAACAATCAATAATATTGATTTTTTCGATTTTTGATTGTTGATGGCTTTAAGTCACTTGTTCGGGAAATTCTTCTCACCATGCAAGATCAAATATTAATTATCAATAATATCGAGTTATCACATGTTGCTCGAAATGCAGCAATGAGTGGTATTTTTTATGGTTTTGGGTCATAAGTTACAAAAATTGTACTCATACGACAATATCGTTTGTCAGATGTTTCATCATTCAAAATGGAAATCGTGGAGCAAAATTGGAGTCAGAAAGGGAACCTTCGGGAAGAATATGTGAAATTTCTGAAAATTCAGCTTCCTGGCAAAATTAATGATTTGGTAATGATAAAAAAAAGTTTTAAAAATGTCTTGGAATATCCTAAAAAATGATTTGGCGTAAAATAGCCTGGAAAAATTTAAAAGTTAGGAAATGCTGTGAAATAGCCAAAAATACGATTTGGTGGTCGATCATTTCACAAGCTTCTCCGTTAAATTCATCAAAACGAAATCAAGCGCGCAACGGAAACATTAAGCCATTTTTGGAAGCTGCAATAAGGGAATCAGCATAGGTCAAGCTACGTGAACGCAAAGCTCCTCTCCATATCGTGCTTGATTTCGTTTTGATAAGTTTAACGGAGAAGCTTGTGAAATGATCGACCACCAAATCACATTTTTGGTTATTTCACTTCATTTCCTACCTTTTTTTTCGAGGCTATTTTACGCCAAATCTCTTTTTTAAGATATTTCAAGACATTTTCAAAACTTTTTTTTTGTCATTACCAAATCGCTACTTTTGCCAGGAAGCTAAATTTTCAGAAATTTTTCATGAATGAAATTTGAACGGCCCCCTTAACAAGGTTTGCACCCACCCGGGAATAAATCTCTAGAGTAATCGATTCTTAAATTTATCCGCTGAAAGGTGTTGTAGGCTGTGCTTCTTCCATGGGGTGGTACAGGATAACCGGTTAACAAGCTAGTTACTGACTAATTAACAACTGAATTCAGAAAGTCGTATTGTAACAGTCGTAGATGAGAAGCGGACGTTTTTCAAAAAAAATTGAGCGATGAAAATGGAGAAAACATTGTCAAAGTCACCCTTCTAGCTAATGGGTTTCTCCAAGCGAAATCATTTCGACGATGGCCAAAACGTACCAACAAAAAGGAACGCCAGGAAAGTGAAGTGGGAGTGTCCATGAAGAGTTTTAAAAATGCAATTTTCAAGTCCCCGGAACGAACCGTTGCTGTTTTCAAGGACTTCTACCTGGTTGAGAATGTCCATGTGTTGGTAATAGCACTTGTTACTGCTTTCTCACTGGTTTACGTTTCTGATCAGCAGAATGAAACCGTTTGTGTGATCTTACCAATATCATGTCTTCTTTTCAATAATAAGTATTGAGTGCACGTTTTTTTTGCATGATACACTTCTGCGACACGCGGTAGCGTCGCTCTTGACAGCGACATCCACCCGCCCATCAAATCTGTCGCTGTCGCAGTGCGCTGGAACGATAAGGGGTCCGCAGAGTTGAAGTAGCGGCGTTGCTCGCAGCGACGAGCAACGCTGGGTGATGCAATATCGATCACTTTCAGCGACGGGGCGACCGACGCGGCTTAAAGGGCGACGAGGGGGCACCGCAGAGTGTATTGACGCCGCGACGGCCCTGCATCATTGCCAGCGAGCGGCAACCGACGCCGCGACGATAATGTTTCGAAACATTTCTGTCGCCGCGTCAAGGCTGACGCTCGGCGACCACTCGCCGGTCTCTGCGACTCTGCAGACCCCTATAGGCAACGACAACGACAGTGGCAACGACAGGCATAGGCATTATAGTTGTACAAAAAAAAATTTTTCGAAAAAAAAAATGTCGAACGAACGAAAATCGAATTTTTTTCGTTCGAAATCTTTTCGAACGAACGAAAAATGAAAAAAAATTTCGTTCGAAACAATTTCGAACGAACGAAAAATGAAAAAATTTCGTTCGACCAAATTTCGAACGAACGAAATTTTAAAAAAAATTCGTTCGACGAGTTTTCGAACAAACAAAAACGAACGAGAAAATTTTCGAAAAATCTTTCGAAATTTTCGTTGGCGTACAACTACATATAATAGGCATGTTTGCAGTATGTCAGCCTTCGGCGACACGTCGCTGCGACGGACACGCGACAAATGTTCCTACGACGGCCAGTGTCGTTGCTCCGATGCTGGTCCCGCCACGATTTGTGTTAAATGTCAGGACTGTCGCTCACGGCAGGGACAAAGTATACCATTTTCTCACGAGTCAAACATTTCAGCCATGGTAATGCGGTTCTCGAAAAAAATTGATACTTTTTCGTGGACTCGTTCACTCCACTTCCCTATTCCTCTTTATTTTTTGTTAGAATGTTTCTGTAAGCCCCGAATGACATTTGCTTCGAGATCCCCTTTCTGATAGAACTTACTTTGCTTTTTCTTTATCGCGAGTGTAATCAACAGCGTTAGCAAAGTATTCAGTAATTTTGTTGAAGAAATTGCGTGGTGCGTGTTTGGAAGAACTCTAAGGCCTATGGTATACTTTGTCGCTGTAATGAGCGACAGGCATGCAATCTAACACAAATCGTGACGGGACCCGCATCGGAGCAACGGCAACGGTCGTCATAGGAACAGATGTCGCGTGTGGGTCGCAGCGACGTGTAGCGGAGGGCCGACATACTGCAACTGTGCCATAGCCTGTCGCTACCACTGTCGCTGTCTCTGTGCAGTGCACTGCGACAGCGACAAATTTAAAGGACGGGAGGCGGTCGCTGTCGCTGTGCAGAGCGACGCGACCGTGTGTCGCAAAAGTATACCATACCTCTAAGAAAATGTTCTATAGGAAATGTGTTAACAGATGTAATTGTGATTACAGCGTCAGCCTCCACATAGACGAGGCGGTCGTGGCTGTTTGCCAGGATACATCAAAACCCCAATCACCCCATAGATGCCAGTCGACGGGCACAGTAGTAGCGTATTTTTCTTTTTGTCTGCGGTGCAAGAAGTGGGGTGGAGAGCGCAGCAAGCGCGAGGGAAACTGGGCGAGACATGCCTGGTTGTCAATGGTACCGCAACCGATTGGGAGCCGCCTGACAGTTCAGCTCGTTCAACCAGTCTCCGGGCCACTGCTGTTGCTGTTCGGGCAAAGTGGAGGAGCTCGAACAGCAACTGCAGGGAACCGTAAAGTAAAAACAGTGGCCTGGATGGCAACTGAAGCAAACCCGCAGATTAGGGATACGAGCCGAACTGTCAGACAGCTCGGGGCCGAGAATCGCCCAAGAAACACGAAACTTGGGTCCGTTCGGCGCTATTATGAGGGATACTGTAGGTTACGGTAGGCGTGATGCCGTTTAGCTGTCGTCTAACCCAAATTAGTTAGTCGAAAATCGATATACGGTCCTCAGATTCGCGTTATAACTCCCATAGAAAAGTTCTGAGTAAAATCCATCGTGGCCTTTCTAAATTTGTCAAAAGTCGCCTTTGGACGCCAAACCTTTGAAACCGATGGGAAGCCTTGGACTGTATCAGCATAATAAATCTTTGGGTTGAGGTCTAAATACACGGAAGTGGAGGAGTTGATCCGCTTTGCAGTTCGGAACATCAGAATATCTCATTCTAGCGAAGTGGTCCCAAGTAGAATCGCAACTGCTGAAGGCGGCGGACAAACTCCTCCATTTTCGTGTGCTGAGGCCACAATCCGCAACCTTTCAAAAATCATTTATGGACCTCATATACGTAATTAGCACCCAAAATAAACCCTAGAGGAACATTCTGAACTAAATCTGGAGTAGTTCTTTTGAACAGCCTAGAGAATAGCTTACCCGGTACCACTTCCCGCTTGCGAAACCATAGAAATATTTCTTAGTAATCCTCAGAGGCGTTTGGAGAATGCATGCCCCAGTTAAGAAGAAGGCTCGAGGGAATATCTATTTTCCGGAAATTTAGCAAAGGCCCATACGAGCACTTCGAGTACTGTTTCGGCTGCGGTTCCAACCTGACTTGCTTTGTGGACGGTCTTGAGAAAGAGCTGTGGAAAATCTATCGACGAAATGGGAAGATGGACAGCAACATCGGTTCACATCTCGCCCCGCTCACATGGTAGGTGGTACATTTTCTTAAGTCTTGTTTACTCCTTGTCAGAAGGTCCATCTTATACACAGAAATGGAGAATTTAGTCTTTCTTTTGATGCTCGAATTCCATTCGAGACCCCTTCGCTCGAATGGAATAGCCTGATTTTTAGAACGCAAACTACGGCTAACCATTAAGGTGTGAGGGTCCCGAGTGGATTTTGGACTGCAGAAGGCCGCGTAACTCCAACATTCTCTGTACTGTGCGCAGGCAACCCTAGAGTTCAGCGCAAGGAAAGAATGTGGCACTAGGCATAATAAAGTAGAGTTCGCGTAATAATTTTACTCTGAAGAATGCAAGGGGTTGCGACGGTAGATCACCACTCCCCCCCCCCCGCGAATAGAAACCCCATTCTCCAGTGAGGCCGCCAACACCGCACGACCAGCCGTCTAGTCCATGCGTCAGACTTAATCGAAAACGGAAACCATAAGGTACAGGCCATAAAACGGCCAATGTCTTACCGTCGACTGCGTACCACGGGCTGCGCGACCGCACGCGCGTCGGAAGCAGACGAGTTTTGGCCGCCGCGCGACGAGTTTCGGCCGCCGCGCGTTTTCGGCCGCCGCGCGGCGGCCAAAACTCGTCTGCTTCCGACGCACGTGCGGTCGCGCAGCGCGTGGTACGCAGTCGACGGTGAGACATTGGCCGTTTTATGGCCTGTAGGCAGATCAATCAATCCGACCGTCGTCAACATGCTAACCCTCGTGTCATCTTCTTCTTTCGTTTTCCTCATCTTTTTTTTTTGATGGATTCGGGTGTACCGCACGCAAAAATCGATATAGTAGAACACTCTCGCATGTACTTTCCTCTGCACTCTCTTCATGCCACATACCATTTCGTATTCTCTTCTCTTCCTCCAGTGTCTAGCATGTTACAGAAAGCCAAGTCAAAAGAAATATAAGCAGACTATTGTTGCTATTGTTACCCTTGGTTCTTCACAATAAACTCCTTCTACTATCAGCTGGTGCTCAACTCCACATCAAAACTCAAGGAGACAATAGTCATCCTCCGTTCCGGAGTAAAATTTACTGCTGTCGATCGCGTGCGTTTGCGTGCGTATGCTTCGTCTCCTTCTCCGCCACATTTTCTCACTGTCTCTATCCTCTCTCCGCACTTGCAAGCGAAGGAACTAATCAAATTCGCCTCAGAAACAGAGGAAATAATCATCTTCATCTCAGTACTCTCCTTTTCGTTCCCCCAGTCATGCTTGTTCATCTCCCTTCTCTCCATACTCTACCTCTCCTCTATTTTTCACTTCCTCGCCTTTTCACTGTACATCTTCTCCTGCTCCTTCTCCTCATCGACTTCATTTTGTCCCTCATTCTCGTGCTCTTTTCTACCCATCCTCCTTACTAGTATTCTGCCTACTCTTCTTTTTCTTCTTAGTCTCTTTCTCCTTAAAGTCCTTCTTCTTCCTCTGCTTCTTCCCATTTTTCCTCTTCTTTTTGTTCATCTCCCCTCTCTCAGCCCTGCCCAAACTCGCTTTATTGTTACTCTTCTTCCGCTTTCCCTATCAATTTTGTTATCATTGCTTCCGTTCTGTCAATACTCTCCGTGCACTCCTTCTGCCTCCTCTTACGCGTCTTCTTCTTCTTCTCCTGCTTGTTCTTTTTCCCTAATCTCTAGATCCTTCACAGTCTATTTATAAGCCTGGTTCTTCGTTTCCATTCCCTCCACACTCTCCCTCTGCTCCATCTTTTCTTCATCTTTTACGTCCTTTTCTTTATCCTAATCTTCCTGTCCTCCCTCTTGTGCTTCCACTTTTCATTCACATCCTTCTTTCTCATGATCTCCCCACTCTTCTTCCTGTCATGCTCCCTTCTCCTCTGAGTCCTTTTCTTGTACTTGATTTTTCTTTTGCTCTTCTTGTTTTTCATCTCCTTTCTTTATAATCTGCTTGTTCTACTTCCTCCTACTACTCCTTTCCTACTTTTGCCACCAATTTCACCCTTTTCTTCTTCTCTTCCTACATTTGGTCTCTCTCGCTTCTTCTCCTGCATTTCCTCTTCTCTTTGATCTGTGTCTTTACTTACCCTTGATTTCCTCTTCTTCTTCTTCTTCTGCTTCTTCTCCTCATTGCTTCGTCTCCTGCCTCCTCTTTTCCCGCTCCCCTTCCGGACCCAGTTGTTTCTCCCTTTCTTTCCCTTCTTATCCCTGTTGTCTTGTTCTTGAACTTCTTCATACTCACCAAAGCTTTATCTCCTCCTCAGCCTCCTGGTCTCTTCTTCTTCTTTTTCCGCTTTTGCTTCCTCTTCTTCTCCTCATTTCCCTTCGTCTTCGGTCTCTCTGTATACTTCCTCCGTTTCTTCTCCATCCTCACCTTCTCACTATTAATTTTTCTCAGATTCTCTGCAATTCCGCCTTGACTTATTATTTCTTCTCTCCTTGTTCTTCATATCCGTTCTATCTTAACTTTCCCTATTCCTCCCCTTCTTCTGTTTCGGTTTACTCTTCTTTTTCTTCATCTACATTCTCTATAATTTCCTTCTTCTATTTCTTCCTCCTTCCATGTTCTCAATCCTCTTCCATCTTCTTTTCATCTCTACCCTTATTTTTGTTCCTCATATCCTCCTTCCTTTGTTTTTCCTTTTGTTCTTCTCGTTTTTTCTTCTCCTCCAGATTTGCGTTCCTGTTTGTCTTCGTTCCTTGTACCACAAGTCCTTGCACAATACCCTCCTCTACATATTCTGCTTTCCTAATCTCTCTCTGCCCTTCATACCCATCTTCCTCTCCTTTTACTTTCCTTTCTTCTTCGTCGTTTTCATTTTCTTTCTTCTTTCCATTACTTTCATCCTCCATTTTCTGAAGGATCCTTTTTCGCCACATCATAATGTAGAAACCATATCTTCCCGTAGTTCATTCTCGCAGGCTTCTTGTCCTCCGAGAACACTCGCTCTACCTTATATTGGACATGGTGAAGATTTCGCCCTATATCCTGAATTTCTTAGCCCACGTAGGGGGAAATAGGCTTTGCGCGACAGGATTATTATGATGCACAAATCTAGTGCCATTCTCCATACAATCAGTATAACTTTTCCACAATCTTCCCGTGAAATTACTTTTTTTTCCACCACAACAACTATGACTTACGTGTATATGCTAGAATATAAACAAAATTTCGATATCTGTCACTTATTACGGAAGAAATAAGTACAAAAAACACGCAACCGCCTCAATCTCACTTGCTCTAGCACTGTTTCGCCACATCTCCGACATAACTCTACAACAGCATTTGTTTCGGTACACGCACTTCTATTCACCCAAATCGTCAAAATTGAGTTACGCTAATGTCGATTTGCAGCCATTAGAGGAACGATTTATGACCATATTTCTCGTTTCTCAACATCTCTCCTCGAAAAAAATGATCAAAAAATAAGGCAAAATGTAATATCAGATTTCAATCATTCCGGAAACCCCACAGCAATGCTGCCTAAGCTCTAGTCGCACAGCAGAGGCGACTGAGTCCTTTACAGTCAAGAAGGAGACCCAACCCAAATCTGTTCTTCCTCAGGTACTGCAACTTCAAAAATCACCTTACCGACTACACATTTATACGCCACCAAGGTGGCCGCACTGGAGCTCAGAACATGGCAGACAAACTCGAAGCGATTTTGGCCACTGTCGGAGTTGCAAAACAGTATCGAGATGAGATTCACGACTCTATGTTAGGTGAGAAATTTTCCTATTCTAAAATCCCAAAGTGGTTGCGAATTCGTCCATTCATTTCCAGTCGGCAAATCTCCTCACTCAACTTCGACCTCATCCCACCGGGCTGTAGCTGAGCAAGAACTATTCGCCAACAAAGCTCTCCTTCGGAGAGCAATAGAGTTCTACTATTATGATTTCGTAGTATTCGGATACTACCTGCCATCTATTGAATAAAGAACTATTTGTTCATTCACTCATTCGTGCACTGATTGATTGATTGGTTGGTTAGTTTATTCATTCAATCATTCATTCATTCATTCATTCGTTAAATCCTCGGTTGCAAAGCGGTGGTTGTTTCTCCCAGGTCCGACACCAGTCCCGATTGAAATGTCAGCCCCGAGTAAAACTGGCCATGGGACTTACTACGAGGATTATACAGCCTGAACTAATTGCCTCAGTAAGCTGCACAATGTATTGAGGATATAATGACGAGAATACCACATCGCTAGCATTGACAACCGGGTGCTACAAACTTGGACTTCCATGAACTAATCAAAAACCATCCCGACGGTAACACAAAAAATGCGAAGTATAGTCGGCATGGATCCTGAAGAGACTGCGTTCACTATTGAAGGTTGGCGAAAACTCGGTGCCATATACTATAACATAGGTGCACCGAGTTTGCGCCAACCTCCAATGGGGAATGCAAAGTCTCTTCAGGATTCCTGCCGATGTTACATGAAACTCTCTTTCATACACGGCAGAACCCGAGTAATTTAAATTATTCTGTGTTTCAGATATTATGTGAAAAGAGCTTGGAGGCTAATAAACGAGAGAAAAGGAAGAAATATTAGAAAAGAAGGAAACACTACTGGAATACATTTCGCAATCGATAATATTTACTATATATAAATGTCGGGGAATATGGCGCCAGATCCGTTCATTGCATATGCTCTTCGTTGCGCATAGTTTTTAGCCAGAAATCGAACACCATCTATCCCTATGTCGCTCTTGAATTGCATACGAAGGTGAACTTCGTACCTGAACTGCCTTTCAAGGCCAAATCACCTTGAATTTATGTTGGCCACATCCGTGAAGGGTGAAGGACTTTTGCAAATATCCATGTGACCGTTTCTAGACAGGACTCGAGATTATCCGTTGAACAAATCGCTCTGGCTTTCTTCTCGAAATATGCCCAAAGAGTCGCTCTTTCGTTGCTGCTTTAGATGGTGTTGGGAGTTTGGCACCTCCCTCGTGTCAAGCATTAATGTAAGGTATCGATTTTGTTGTATAGATCTCCATTGTGACACATCGGCGACCTGAAATATCAAACGCAAACGCCTCAACAGCTTCCTACCCGTGCAATCCAAGCTTTCCATCTGCGTCTACGCTGCTGTCCACGTCTCCGATCCGTACATCATGATAGGACGAATAGCGGATATTTAGACGAGCAACTTGACTTCCCTCGCGATGGGGGTAGGCCACAAACACTTAGTTAGAAAATTGAGTGCAGATGTAGTTTCGCACATCGTTGTTGAATGTCCGCAGCATAACTACCATCGCTCTTCAGCGAATAGCCCAAATAACAGAAGTCACCCACAAGTTCAAATCTTTGTCCGCCCACACAATTTCAAGTTGAAGGCCTCTGAGAGACCCACTTCTGCTTGCATTTTTTCAGGACGAAGACGAAGTCCATAGGCTATGGCATACTTTGAAACGATGTCCGCAATCCTTTGCAGTTTCGTTTTCAGCGATTAACAAATGTCGTTGGCGTACTTCAGGTACACAAGGGCGTATCACGTCTGTAGGAAACTGTTCTGCAATCCTACGCATAATGTCGTCAACGGAAGAACTGAGTAGAGAAGGTCCTGCTACGGCCCCTCGTTTTACTCTTGCTTAAATCTCAAGAGCTGGCAACAGGTTTACGAACTGCTGCTGTTGTTACTATGTGCATGTCCTCGATTAGTCGAACATACTTTCCCGAGACACCATAGGCACGCACAGCGTTGAGTAGTAGATCACGATGAGGAGACTCAAATGCGGCTCTTTAGTATTAAAAAAGCAAAATGTAATGGCTTTGACAATCAATGGCACGTTTCCAACTGCTCTTCTCTCGACAAATGTTTGGTGGATGGTCGATCTTCCGGGTCGAAAACCGGCCTGCTCACCGCTGGTAGTTACTTCACGGAGACGGATAAGTCGCTCAAGAATGATACTTTCCCAGACCTTGTACATGACACTAATTATAGAGATTTCCCTGTGGTTCTTCGGGTCCGTGACGGACAACTTTTCGCGAAGAGGTAGAATGACAGCATGTATCCTCGAACCGGCTATCCTTTTGCTCATCCATATTGCACGGATGGTGCTGATCTTTTCACGAGTTTAGGTCGTATAAAGAGTCTTACAGCTCTACAGCTTGGCCCTTTAGAGTTGAATATATATGGCGGAGAAACCCCGTGTCCACGTGATCTTACGATATAGCCAGAGTAAATTGGCGCTCGTCCGCATTGAAGTTGCATAGGCACGAGATGTTCCTTACAAAAAATAATTAATTAGGATGAAATTCGGTGCTTCTCTGATCATCTTATGCAAGCAAAAATGACGCCACTCCCTCAGGGAGAAAAGGTATAGACAAATATTTCTTCCGAAAAAACCGGTGCACTTCGTTCCGTCGCTGTCAACCAGTAAGTATCATAATATTTTCTCCAGGACTCACCTACTGGAAAAAATTATCTTCAGCCTTTCATTTTTTTTCATTTTTTCTACTTCGAAATTTCTTCCAAAAGTGCAATATCCGAGCTATGGCTGAACCCATAAGGCTTCAAATCTGACCGGATTTGAGCAGTCGCATGATCCATAAACATTAAAAAGGGAAAATAGAAAATGGTTTGATTTCTCCGTAGAACGGAATGTGTAGACAAAAAACCTTACACGAAACCATGTGGTTTTCCGGCCCGAATTCGTACATATCCAATACCTCACTCTCAAAAAGTTTCACGGTAGGTACAGTGCACGGCAGCGGAAGAAGGCGTGAGTTCGGCACGCTGGGCTGGCCTGTTCTAGTTGCTTTGCCATAGAGGGCGGCATGCACGAACGTGAGTGTTATTCAGGGGCCGAATGCATCAACAGGCCGGGTTGGGGCAGGGACAGGGCAGTCTGCGTCTATGAAGAACTTCGTAAATGACAAAATCAATCGTGCCCCTGCTGCCCCAGCCAGGAGGCTGGGGCACCTACAGCAGCGAAAATCACTGCTGGGGCACGATTGATTAAGTGATCTACTGCCCCCGCACTGCAATCGTTAAAGACGCCGACTGCCCTGGTCTTGCCCCAAGACGACGCGTTGATGCGTGTGGGCCCAGGAGGTATGGGGCAGGGTTTGGGGCGTCGGCGCGTTTGATGATAGCAGCGCGATGGTGGAAAGGGGGTCGGGGTAGCACTGACAAATCGTTCCCTAGTAAACCCTACCTAGGAGGGTGGTGCAGCCGAGACCCCGCTAAGGCACCAATTATTGATTATCTCAAGCACTCGCGCTGCTATAATCAAAATCGCCAACGCCCCAAACACTGCCCCCTCTTATTACCTCGATCTTGACATCAAAGTTGTAACCAATGTGGACGGTGACATCAGCAAACAACTATAGTACAATCATGCCGAGGTTTACGGAGAGTCGCACATGAAGATTGTCAAATCAATACTTTTGCAACGAATCTAAACTTAGAAAAATATGTAACTAAAGCTCCAATAAGGGGTGGTTATCTGAAGTATGACACTAACCTCCTCTGAGAAAAACGATAGCTTGCGGTAGGTGAAAGGTATTTACCAAAGTGTTCTGTTCCAATTTCAGGATAGCGAAGATCGCACTCGTTATCAGCATTGTACAGATAACGCTCCTGGGCGGCACCATATCTAAAGCACTGACTTACTACGATATTCGCACCGTAGCCTGACTGTTTTCTAATGAATTGTTTAGACGCCATAGTTTTTTTTTGGTTTTATTACCTATAAATAGACTCATATAGCAAGACTTCTAATTTCCCTCCATTTATGCCATTTATGAGCATTTCTAATACAACAGCTTATCACCGTGAATGTATTTGTATCGTAGTGAGGTATGTTAGAAAAACCAGTGCCCTGGCTCTAGATGTCACAACTCTAAAGGGCATAAAATTGATAGCCTTTCACTGTTAAACAACAAGTCAAAGTCATTATAGTAAGAGATTTGTGACTTCCTACCGTAAATAGGGATATAATTATTCATCCAACTCGCATGCTGCGAAACACCTACGGGGTATCTCCTTCCGTTTCCATCAAATTTCCGCCTCACAAAAGGGTGGCAGTCACGATTCCCAAGACGATGTCGTCTGACGTTACTCAGTGAAAGAATCAGAGCCAACCTTGTCATTGTACCTAGAAAATTACATTTGATAAGAAACGCCATTCTCAATAAAAATTCGCACCAGTGAATAGACTTTCGATTTCGTATTTAAATCTGCTTGTAGCCACTGAGATCTTTTCTGGGCCGAGTTATGCGGAGTCTCCACAGTTGGGCAAAGGTGTAAGAGTGCCAAGACAATTTTTAGGGCTCTCAGAGAAATTGTAACGGATCTGGCTTGAATCTTGTTTGTGTAGGTCAACAGAAGTCTAATCATTTCCTGAGACAGTAACACCGTTCAGGTTGCGGGAGCGTGGCGGTATGAACAACACCCATCCTGCGATCCGTTAGCCATTGCCTCGGGATTGGCCCGGCATAGAGATATTGCCGGGCTGGTCCCCGGACGATGGCTGTTGGATCGCGAGGTGGGTAGTGCTCAGCCTTCCTCATTATTTCAGTTGTTCTGGGCCGGAAGAACCGGTCAAATCAGTGAATCTTTTGTCAGTGGACGCGTTGTACGCGATCTGCGGCACGGAGATAAAGCCATTCCGGATTACTTTCGAGCATCAATACATCTCCGTTCTTCCTCCTCTTCATAGTTGTCATAGGCGACATTCCTGCGAGACCTGCAGCGTTCAACTACTTAGACACTATTGTATGCGTACAATATGATGCTCGCCTCAGATCAAAGACAATATCTCCAAGCACAAGTTCAAGCTTGGCACGACAGGCTGGCAGGGTTATGTCTACTTCTCAAAAAGGACAAACGGGATACATGGCGATTAAAGCGAATGTCCTTCTTACTGTTTGGCACAGAGTGTTGTCGCGTAGCCCAAAAAGTCATCGCTGAGCTACCCGGACATCGCCAGAGGCGGTATGAACAAGTCATACGAGTCGAAGGACACTGGATAGCGAAAGCGGCTATGCAGCTCCAAGCGACGGGCCAGCGGCCGAGAGGACGACTCAAGCAATGATGGCTACATGCCTTAAACAACTATATGAAATTTGCAGGCTTCCACACTGACAAGGCGAACGGTAAGGTCGACTCCGGCTATGAAGAAGAAGAAGGAGAAGAAGAAGAGGAAGAAGAAGAAGAAGAAGCAGCAGAGGAAGAGGGAGAGGGAAAAGTAGAGGAAGAAAAGAAGAAAGGGAAGAAGGAGAGGAAAAAGAAAAGAAAAAAGTGAAGAAAGAAAAAGGGGAAAAGAAGTAGAGGAATAAGAAGAGGTAGAAGAATAGGAAGAAGAGAAGAAAAAAATTAGAAGAGGAAAAAGAAGATGAGGAAGAAGAAGTGGAAGAGCAAGAATAAGAACAAGAAAAGGAACAAGAAAAAAAGATCCAAGAAGAACAAGATCAAGAGGAGGAGAAATAAAATGAAGAGGAAAAAAAGGAAGAAGTAGGGTAAGAAGAAGGAGAGGAAGATGAAAGAAGGAAAAAGGAGAAGTTGAAGAAGAAGAAGAAAAGGAAAAAGAAAATAAAGAAGAAAAAGAAAAAGAGGAGAAGGAGAAGGCCGAGGAAGAGGGATGAGTGTGAGGATGAGGATTAGGATGAGGACGAGGATAAGGAGGACGATGACGAGGAGGATGAGAATGATAATGGGGATGAGGATGAGAATGAGGATGAGGATGAGGATGATTATGAGGAGCAGGAGGAGGAGCAGGAGCAGCAGGAGGAGGGGAGGCAGCAGGAGGAGGAGGTTGAATATGAGCATGAGGATGAGGAGGATGAGGAGGAGGATGACGATGAGGATGAGGATAAGGATGAGAATGAGGATGAGGATGAGGATGAGGATGAGGATGAGGATGAGGAGGAGGAGGAGGATGAGATCGAGAATGAGGAGGATGAGGAGCAGCAGCAGGAAAAGCAGGAGCAGGAGAAACAGTAGAAGGAGGTTGAGGATGAGCATGAGCATGAGGATGAGGAGGGTGAGGTTGAGAATGAGGATTAGGGTGAGGATCGGGATCAAGATCAGGATCAGGATGAAGATGAGGGTGAGGATGAGGAGGAGGAGAAGGAAAAAGAGTTTTTTATTGGAAACCAATAACAACTGTATTCCCTACCGGCATGCATTGTAGAACTGAACGTTGCAGAACGTTGCAGAACTCCAATCACTTTAGGCCCTTTTTCTTCCACGACCGCGGTTTTTGATTTCCGTCTGCAAATGAATCCTTTGACAGTCTTCAGGCTAACGATTCTGATTGTCCACTCCTACAATTGAAGTACGTGTGAGAACGTAAGACACATAATGAACTCGCAGGACTAATCAGCCATTACTGCACCTTTACTCTACACTGACACGTTTGCTCAGCTCTTTATGTGCCTATTCTATTGTAATCAACAGCTATTCCACGATTTTTTGGCGATCGTGAAGAGCCTACGTAAAAGTGACTACGTAGACGCCGCCTCCCTATATAACCTTCCTCCACCCATTTACCGCTGTACACGGATCAGGCTAGAGGCGTGACCACATAGCCTGGCCAGTAATGCGCTCCACATTCCTCTCACTACTGATTCTCGCTCTCGTCGGCTTCGTATATTCACAATACCAATCGCAAGGTAGTTTGCACTTAAACATTATTTATAGCATAAGAAAAGCTGAAAAACATGCATCGGACTTCCTGGTCTATAAATGTTTGTGACAGTGCAACCAACAGATTCAATTTAAGACACATTGTTTCATTCAGTCTTACGTTTCTACAGAGTCATGGACAGAAATTACTAGCTGAAATGAGCAACGATCTTTAAGATTTTATTACTGAAACGGTGGTCAGCTGTGATTCACAAGGGCATCCATACCCTGAAGCTAGTGATCATTCCCGTACGGCCTCACTAGTAAACTAATACATACATATCGGTCAGGGGGGCCACTCCGAATAAAATGTACATTTCTAGAGCGATTTCCGGATGTAGAGCCGTAAATGCACATCGGAGCTGCCTAGGAGAACTATGAGCGTACTTATAGGGGTTTTTACTCTCTTTTCCATCATTGGCTGAGCGTTTACCTCATATCAATCAGTTGGTTCTGAAAGTGTTTGGAAAAGATTCCAGATCTGACAAGTTTCTTCCAACATGGTTCTTTCGGCTGCCGATCGCGAGTCTAAGATCGACTACTTCATTCTGATAAGCATTCGACACATTCTGTCTAACGCTTCCAGTAACAGCTTTAAGGGTCAAACGCGCGATGGACTGTTCACAAAATGCTATGCGATTTAGCTAATAATTATTCTATGGGGTTCTTGGGTTTCCTCACAGAAAACTGAGGACTATTATAAAGTTGGGATAGATTACGGCGAGGACTATTATAAAGTTGGGATAGATTACGGCACACAACACCCAATAAATTAATTTTCAGATTTTATGATAATCTTGGAGAGAGTCACACCCCGATTACAGTGGTATTTCTGAAATCGTCCAAGACCCCCTTTGAACAAAGTTATGACTCTTCAAAAATGCCTAGATTTTGAGGTTGAAATTTGGTGGACGAGTTGTCTCACTCCTGTATTTCTCTTCATTCGCAATCGTTGCGCGAGAGCGAGCCAGGATAAGGAGACAGCCCGGCAGTAGACTGAAGAACGACGACTTGTTGGAATTTATCCATCCATTTAGCCGCTATCGAGCTCGGAAATCTGTTAGGTGGTCGGGCTTGTCGTGGTCGCCTGTATCTCGCCTATTTGGAGGAATTGAGATCTCGCATTTGGCACGGGTTATACAGGAGGGGTCATCTACACAATTACATGGAAATCTCAAAATTCACATCTGAGGATGTACTGTGCCTTTAAGGTACGGTAGTCCGATCAAGCTCTCAGATTTGTCTAAAAACTTCTCCCTGGAGTTATTTCATCCTCACTCACTCATCACATTAGCTGGCGGCTGGCGGAGCAGGATGACCTCCCAACCAGTAAGTACACAGCTGTAGGTGCCATAAGAGCTCGAGTGGCTCGAACGGTACGCTTCCACGATGATTCATCGCTGAGGTTTCAGATAAGCTTCGAATTTCTCCAACCACGTCTTCTTCGGGGCTGCTCTCTCGACCTTACACAGTGCTGGGCGCTTTCTCCATAATAACCTGTGCGGCAGACAGCAGGCTTAAATTCTGCATACGTGTCCAAACCAACACAACCTTAGTGTCCGGATTTGTTTTTTGATCGTGAGTTGGTGGTCGCAGCTGTCTCAAGTAACATCGTTGCGGACGCATTCCCTTAACGTTGTTGCTTGGTTCTGACGCAACCACCGCATTTGAAAGACGTCTAGCTTGCTGATATGCGACTCGAGCAACGTCCACGACTCCAAGCTGTACAATAAAATCAGCGTTATCAGTGATCGGAGCATTCGCAGATTGGGACTTAGTCGGAAAACCGACTGAGTCCCGTGCGGAAAAACCGACCTTAAGTGCACTGGCCGTGTCCGTTTGCGCGCATGGAACATCAGTATCGATTGAATGGATAGCGAAAACAAGCAGACAGTCGCAGACGGACTCAATTGGTGGATTTTCTGCACCCGTCTGTCAGTATTTCGGTGCGTGTCGACCTGGTGGGACTCAGTCGATCGACCAACTTTGACGGGAGCCTTGGTTTTGATTGACACATTGCTTTTTTCCACCGAGACCAACCTAATAAAGCAAAAGCAGCACAAGCCCGCCCAATCCTGTACTGAATCTCTCCTCTGTTGTAGCCACCACCGTACGCTGTTGCACCACCGATCCTATAGGAACTTGAACTCTTTGATTTGCTGAAGATCAGCTCCCTTGAAGAACGCAGACGTACGTGAACCGCCCGACGTCATGACTTTTGTCTTGTCCTTTGGGAGTTTATTTGGGGTGATGAACACAAATTTGACGTTCATTTGACGATTCTCAAAATACCAAGGTAGGATACGATTGCTGGATGATATCATACCAATCGTAATAAAACCGCAAGCCCCGGAATATCAAGGAACGGACTACAGATTCGTGTTCAGCACCCTAAACCATCCCCACCAACGAGATTTGAGCGCAATCAGATATTTTTCCAAAGCACTCTTGAAGTTGCCTTTTCATAGTTTCTACGCGTGCTGATGCGGAGCGGAGGTTAGAGGCAGCGAGAGAGCGCATGACAGACGGAGGGAGCAGCATCGCGCCCGCCGCTCGCGCTATGAGTCGTGAGAGACACAATTTTTATAGAGGATAAGAATAGCTCTGGAAAAGTGATTTCATTTGGAATGGCCACCTTAACTGGAAGGAGCTCCCTTTGTTCGGAACCGTCCGTGTCCTTCAACCAGAAAGCCGCACTCAGCTATTTCGCCAAATTCATTCAATCGATAGCCACCATTCATTCTCTTTCCTTTTTGCTACTTTTCCAGTCAACTAGCGTTGCAGCTTTCTATTTAGATGCCACAATTGTAATGGTTACGAATTGTAATGGTTAACACGGGCCACAATTGTAATGGTTACTTCGCGTGGTTGCCATATCACTAATCCCAACCTGAAGTTCCTCTGGGGCGGCATTCACGTACGCGGCGGGTTAGGAAGGGGTTGGGCAGGGTTTGGGGTGTCGGCGCGTTTGATGATAGCAGTGCGAGGGCTAGGAATCGCTAAAAATCGTTCCCTCACTAACCCTACCTAGGAGGGTGGGGCAGCCGAAACCGCGCTGAGACCAACTATTGATTATCTCCAACACTCGCAGGGCCTCAGACAAAAACCCGCTCCACGCCCAGCTGAAAAGCCCCTGTCGCCAGCGGGATAGTGATTGTGGAGCCCAAAATCCGAAGTTTTGTCGCCCGCTTTAGTGGCCCCCACGGGCGCGGTAGTGACCATAGTGGGCGAGCAGCTGCTTTGTGCTTGGGCGACAAGCTCCTCTACGTTTTTTTTTGAAAAGTATACACACCCACCGGTGCGCAGCGCGGCTGGCACACCGACACGCGGCCAGCGCCGCCAGCACGCAATCCGGCCAGTGCGCCGAGCACCAACTGGGGCCGCCAGCGGTTGAGCGGTCAAGAACCTCAAACTTGGGTAACTGAACAGACGGCACAGCAGTCATCTGAGTCCTGGGATTTGAGCATTTTTCGGGGGCACGCTTCTCCCGTGATAGGCACCAACCCACCCTTATCCCCGCGATAGGCACGCTCTCGTATCAGGAGGGCGAGCACATGCCTATTGCGTGTCTCTGGGAGAGTGGGCTGATCGGGGTGGGCGTCGAGGTCCTTTTTGTTTGAGACAATCATGAAAGGCGCCGACGCCGTAACCCCTGCCCCAACCTCTTAGTAACACTCGTGTTTGGGCACGCCGCCCCTGAGAAGGTCCGGAATAATCTTCGATACTTTCCTCTCTTCTTCCTCTTTTACAATAACAAACCCTTGTGCTCTCCATTTCCACTTTCTAAATGCCACAACTGTTCTTCAAAAAAAGAATATTGGGCAATAGGGACGTTTTTGTTTTAATTCGCCTACTTCACCATTATCAATTATAGAGTATCAATTACAGCTCGCTGAAGTTTCAGGAAAAACAAGTGGGAACAATTTCCCTCTGAAAACAGAAACGTGATCCCGTAGCCAAATAAGACATGGGCATAAAATTTCAATTGCTCATGCAATTTTTGAGCTATTATATGTAGCCATATACATGCAAACACCACATGTTCTTCTCCGGAAGAAAAACGTAGAGAAGATGTCGACTCCCTGGCTGCACTGCTTATACAATACCGTTCCTAACATAAGAAAAAAAGGCGAAATACTCAAAGTTGACAACAAAGGCGTTCTCTGCCTATATTTTGCTTCTAAAAGTTCCGAGCTAAATTTTGAAAAAAAGACCATCATCTTCAGCTCGATCTATTGGTTCGAATCATATCAAGAAACTCCGGAAAACTCCACTAGGAGAACCGTTTCTGGGCTTAGTTGTTTCGTCAGTAGATAAGAGGTCGCTTGTAAATACTTACGCCGCCGAGCGGCGCGGCTAAGCGCAATCCTACAATATTGATCGTGCTGCACCGCGTGATCAATATTGCAGAAGTGCCGCACCGCTCGGCTGCGGGAGTATGAACGACCCCTAATGTGTAAATTCGCGCGCGGTCATTCCGCGGGAAGAAACCACTGCGCCTGAATTAACTCGTCGTCATCGTATGATGAAACAACCTTGTCCATTAAAAGGGTTTCCTCGTGAAGTCTTCCGAACTTTCTCAATATGAAATTGGGAATCAATAGGCTTCGCTGAAGAGAATGTTTTTTTTTCAAAATGAGTTAGGAGCACTCTAAAGCAAATTATGGGCTAAGGGCGCTTTTGTTGCCAACTCGCTTTTGTTGCCAACACTTCGCCCCTTTTTTCACCATTGTTACCTGCGGTATTGCATTAAACACCTGTAGTGCAACGTCTACGTTTTTCCGTACCCGCTGGACGGCTCTAGTTCTTTTTTTTCTGTGCTGACATGGGAAGACTCAGAGGCAGGGTCCGGTCAGAACTTCGTTTTAAATCGATGGGCGGATTCTATTTATTCACAGGAATCGCAAGAAAACCCTGAAAAACTGCATTCGTTTAGACATTTCTTTCCAAACGTATCTATGCCCCGATTTGAGTGGACACGTATACAGGGGTGGTCGACCATGGCTCAGAACAGTGAGAAGGGCGAGCGCTTCAGGGGGAAGGGCTATGCAGCTCTATTGGTCGCCAAAGTGGCGTCAACCAACTCAGGCGATTCTCGGCCCCGAGCCGCACCGGATAGGAATCGGAGCCGCCTGACAGTTCGGCTCGTTCTCCCAATCTCAGGGCTACTGCTGTTGCTGTTTGGGCGAACCGGAATAGCCTGGACAGCAACAGCAGTGGCCTGGAAAGCAACATCAATGGCCCGAACAGCAACAGGAGCCGACTCGCAGATTGGAAAAACGAGCCGAACCGTCAGGCGGCTCGGGGCCGATAATCGCATGAGAATAGCGGTGCTCAGCCCTTCATTCTCATCCGTCCACTCTCCTCACTGTTTGGCGCCGCGAAACGACCACCCCGCAACTCGAAGAATGCTAGTCCGAAAAATAGAAATTTGCCTCCACTCGGGCGGAGAGAAAGCGAGAACGACTAAAGGTGATACAGTGAGGTGTGGGCCTGGCGCCCTTCCTGACGCCTTACGTACTCTTATGTAATATTATCTCGAAAGTTTGAGAAGCTGGGAGAAAAAGGATGTTTGAAAATTTTCCACACAATCCAATCACCTCAAAGTGAGGATCGTTGGCGGTCCGGAATTATGTTCTTGAAGGGATGACACTCGTTGAATAGTGAGATCCTACGATTCGCCGACGTGGCTTGCCAAGGTCTACCAATCTATACTCTGTTCATATTGAATTGCACAAAACACGGTCCGCCAATAGTCCTCTAACTGGCCCGGTAGTACCGTAGTGTACGTCCACGACGCGTTCTCGGCAGGCCCGGGTGGTAGCGTGGGTGGCCGAATGACGGCATTGACGAATCGATTGCTCTACACACCGGGTGCACACCCAGGTCTGCCGAGAGCGCGTCGTGGACGTACACTACGGTACTAGCGGGCCAATTAGAGGACTAATGGCGGAACGTGTTTTGTGCAATTCAAGATAAACAGAGTATACCTCGTCTAGATTCCTGCGCACCAGTCGGGTTGGGAAATGACACTATGTCAGTTTGTGGGGTCAATTGCTCACGGTGTTCTTTCAATACAAAGTACAGCGAATTTCCGCCCAAAAGGGAATTGAAAACAGTCTAATAGACTGGGCACTAATTCTACCTAGGTTTTAAACTGTTGCGATTTCGTTTTTAATTCGTAAAATTGACTTTTTACAGAATCTTCAGCGTTTCTCTTTCGTTTTGTAGATAAAGTATATTTTTTCACCTTACAATTTTGCATTCCCCCCTGCGATATTTCGTTTTTCCCGAAACATTTTACGACCCCCCCGCCACCCGTCATCAAGCTATTTACACCTGCTGGACTCTGTCAGAAGACTGTCCATGTTGTTTATAGTAATGAGTATACAGTCATAAGTCCTTTCCGCGAATAACGTTTTTATACATGTCTTGGCTTGCCCCTATCGAAACTTGATAAAATTTAATATACTACGGGGCATCACAACCCTTGCTTTACACATATGGTTTCCGTTTTTGATGTATTCTGACGCATGGACGAGGCGGCTGGCCATGAGGGGTTGGCGACCTCACTGAAGAATGGGGTTTCGATTCGCGCGGGGTGATCTACCGTCGCAGCACGTATTATCATCAGACTAAAATTATTACGCGAACTGTACACGAAGTTGGTTTTTGAGGGTGCAGTTTTTTAATATGGAATTAATTTATCATTCTGTGGTATTATCTCAAATTAGGACTATTCCTTCAAAACCAGGCTATTACAATTCCAAACTCGTGGCAGTTATTCGCGATTCGAATGCCTTCGTAACCGTTGTATAACTTCGTGAGAAAATTGTCTCTATCAAAATTTTCCTGAAGACCGAAAATTAAATAGGACGGAGTCAAATTGTGAAAATTCACCCCTATAAAAATTATTCACCCCAGAACCATTCCAAAATATGTGCTTTTAAAGTTTTGACAAAGTACAACCTGAACAAAAATTTCGTTCTTTTTCGATAACGTCAAATAGAGATTTTTAAGACATATGTAGGTGCAATATCGCATAATTTTCTTTGGAATTTATTAATCCGGAAAATTTCGGTAGAGATCAGTTTTTACAAGGTTATACGACGGTTCGGAAGAACCTCGAATGGCGAATTACTGCAACGGGTTTGGAATTGTTATAGCCACGTTTTGAGGGAATAGTCTTGATTTGAAATATCACTGCAAAATCATAAATAAAATCTATATTCAAAGACTGAACCCTCAAAAAACCAATTTGTGAGTGTGTAAATCAACCGTTGTGATGCCCCGTAACATGTTGAAGTTTCATCAAGCTCCGCTAAGGGCAAACCAAGATATGTATAAAACATTATTCGCGGAAAGGCCATGCGAATAGACTTATGACCGGTACAGTACATATTTTAGTCGGACTAAGTCATAAATCTCCAACACTGAGCCGGAACGAAGGAGCCATCTAGAACTCAGGCGATTCTAGGCCCCGAGCCGCCCCGAACAGGAATCGGAGCCGCCTGACAGTTCGGCTCGTTCTCCCAATCTCCAGGCCACTGCTGTTACTATTTGGGCGAACCGGAGCAGCCCGGACAGCAACAGCAGTGGCTCGGAAAGCAGCATCTGTGGCCCGGACACCAACAGAAGCCGACTCGCAGATTGGGAACACGAGCCGAACTGTCAGGAGGCTCCGGGCTGCGAATTGCCTGAGAAGTTTACCGTCTCATGAATTCGCTGAGCAGCTAGGGCACTGAAACAGCCTCTCATTTTCTGAGCAGCATTATGGAAATATCTGCTGACGACCGCCCACCAGTTTGTGATTGGCTGATGGACTCAGCGTTACAAACCCCATCGTCGCAGGATATTGTCCCATGATGCTGGAACTGCAGCATCATGGGACAATATCCTGCGGCGACAATATCCTCGAAACCTTGTTCTTCTCCACATTTCAAATTCTCCCACAGGGGTCATTTGGGACGCTTATCACGAATCTGAGGCTTGTTTGCCTGTCTGCATTGCACAAAACACACTAAGAGGCGTAAATAAATGTTTAATAGGTTTTTTGGACGGCTATTCTCCGTTATTCGAGAGTTTCATAGGAGCTGTTTCTTATTATCAAGTACTTCGTAAACTTGTTCATTCTTCCTATAAAACTGTAAGGCATGGGTCATACTTCCCGCCACCAGCGGCAGCGACAATGCATATCAGGCGATTTTTAGACGACATTGACTGTAAACATTTTGTCATTTCGCTCGTCGCTGGAAATATCATGCCGGCCTAACCTATTTGTTTAGTGTATGGTCTGAAACAGTCCGTGTAGGGTATTCGAAACTTTGTGCATGAGCGCAAGTTTGTTTATACTTTTCCCTTAAAAATGTTAGAAAAAGTAATCATCGCAGCAAAAACTTGACTAATAAGGGAGTGACCAGACATGGCCGTAAAACTGCCTAGACAACCATGTTTTTCTCAACCACTGCCACCCGGAGACTCGTAGAAACATCATATTAGCTGCAAGCAATGTAGTAAAAACGAAGTTATGAGCCACTTTTCTAAATGAAGGCGAAGCTCTGAAAATGACGAGTGCTGTATCAACGCTTTCTTCAACTTTTCTCACCGAACCGATAGCCGAACGGCCCAACAAGGGAAGTGTCTGAACCGTTTAACGCAGCTGCGGAAACTAGTTACATTGTTAGACCCTGTAGTGACTTTCGTCCGACTTATCAAACAGCTGAGCTCATCCCTTACAAGGGAAGTGTTCAGAGTGGCAAACGCATCTGCGAAAACGACCAGTATCGTTAGTATCTCTCCTGGCTCAATAGTAAAAATGCGCACTATCCCGATCCGAGCTGCAGGTTCGAACAAGTTATGACCATTTTTCAAGCTTCGCGAAAAGTATACAAATTTTGAGTAAAATCTGAGATTTTAACCAAACTACCGTATACCCACCATAATCTACCGTAATCTGGAGAAAATCGATAAACGGACTCCGGATTCGTGTTCAGCACTCCAAATAACCCTCAGAGAATGATCTTGAGTCATATATATCGTAGAAATCCGGAAATCTCGAAATTATTGTTTCTCCCTCGAAATTTTCCCCGGTTAGGAAGCCTCGAACCAAATTAACCGAAAACTTTGGAAAATCTAAAGACAAACCCCCGATTCGTGATCAGCGCCCCATAAAACTACCCTGGAGGAATTTTAAGCCAAATCTGGAACATTTTACTAAAACGCTGCAGAGCCCTATAATCGGTAAAAATATACGCCCAACCGAAAAATCGTACAAGCCCAAAACGCTGTCATTCTGGACAAAGTATGGAAAATGTGCCCTTCTCCCGAATTCTGCTCAGGGTGGTAGTTTTGAGCGCTGAACACATTTATGAGGCCCGTTTCCGAGTTTTCGAAAGACCATTGCCCTTTTCGAAGGGTACAAAAACAACAAAAAAACGAGGCTTGTAACTTCTTAGAACCTGCAGCTCGGGACGGAATACTTCGCAATTCACTATTAAACCACTAGAGATACTAACGATACTAGTCGTTTCGGCAGATGCGTTTACCACTTTAAACACTTCCCTTGTTAGAAAAGGGCAGGCAGAGTGCACAGGAACTGGGGCCTGGCGGCGCTAGCACGCTATGATTTTGAAAGTGGTAGAGACGCAGAGAGCGCAGACAACTAGAGCCACGCGCATCAATCACGACCATTCTTCATCTCGTCATGGTGCTCGTCGTGCGGCTGCCAACTCCATTCTCGCAGTCGAGTCCTAGCTCTCCTGCCCTCCACGGATGGATCGTTATGTTTAGCACAAAGAGCCGCAGCTCTCCGCCCAAACAGTATCCGACCGCAGTCATCGGAAGGCCGAGGATCCCGAAGTCACCAGGTGGGCTATCCGTACTGCCCATAAGGCATCTTTCATAGTCCTCACCGCAAGCGCGGCACACGCGTGACGCGCGGGACGGGCGGTGGACTATGAAACTTTTCACCGCGCGGCACTCGCGGGACGAGCGGAAAGCCACTATGAAATCTCCAGCGGCACCGCCGTGGCGGTGCGGGTAGAAGTCGGGCCTCAACTGAAACTTGTACAAAAATTTCTGGCTTGCATTTACGTATGCGGTGGCGCAGGATAGTCCCAGAATTATTTATGTTGGAGTGGACTCAAATCGAGGAGCAATCATTGATTGAAACGGTAAAACCGCCGCATCCGTTTGGGCGGCACCGCTATGGCGGTGCTGATGGACTATGAAAGTTCTTACCGTGCGTCCCGCGCGTGCCGCGCGGCAAGAACTTTCATAGTCAACCGCCTCTCCCGCGCGTCACGCGCGTGCCGCGCTTGCGGTGAGGACTATGAAAGATGCCTAAAGTAGACGTCCGAAGGGGGGACAATTGCGTAGGCGTCTTTGCCTCTACCCCGCAGTCCCGGCGCTGTGACACACGTCCCGCCGACGTGACGCGGAGGATACGCAGTGGTCCGGAGGCGCCACTTAGGTTAGGTCCGACCCCTAGTTACCGGGAGGAATCCGCACTTGACCCGTAGGTACGTTGTGAACTAAGAGAGGTTAAACGCATCATACTTATCTGGTGTTTTGTTTTGTAGCAATATGCAGACAGTGTGGCTGTACAACCCGCATGCTACGGCCTTATTCAATTTTATCGACATCCCGTGTGTATCTATGTTATATTGCATTTGGTCTGATCATCCGAGGGCGACGAGGTCTATGCGGTGCATTTGTGACGTATTACAGTGATGAGTATTGTGTGGTGATTATATGTGCCAGCTCGGACAGGGCTTAGGCCTTTGGCGTGTACGTCCCTTACCCGCAATGGCAGTGTTGGCAAAGAGCGAGTATTGCGTGCAGAGTCCTGTTGCGGATGACCCCAACACGTGACGGGCGGGCCTGTCACCCACACCGCCGATGCAAGGAGGTCGGCGGACTTCGCGACAGACCCTATTGAGAATCTATAGTAAAACTGCTTACTACTCCGCCCCGAGCTGCTAGTTCGAGAAGTCACAAGCGTTTCTCAAGTTTCACGAAACGATAAGAGAACAATCAGGGAATTTTTAGGATTTTTTAGAAAAATCTTCAGTTTGGTCCAGAAGTCGTATTTTAAGGCTGCTGAAGACGATTTTGAAGTCTGTCTGTCGAATTTTTGAGACGTACTGCTAGTTACGGTAGGTACCATTCAGAAGGCGAAGCCTACCTGAACACTTCGAAAATTGACAAGTGAACATGACATTCGTATTCAGCACTCCGAATAACCCCGCAGAGAAATTTTGAGCCGAATCTGACACTTTCTCCAAACTCTGAAAAATCGATAAACGGACCTCAGATTCGCGTTAACACTTAAAGGCACCGTGCGCGCTGAAAACCGAATTCCTGTTTTTGTGTTAAATCGTTCAAGTGGGCCTTGATAAAACCATTCACGAAGTTTGTAATCTTAAGATCGAACCAAAATGGAGTTATCTCCAGTTGAAAACGTCTTTCTGGGTTTGGGGGTTGGCCTTTGGGTCGATCATCTGTTACGTCCGTTCACCTAATGGGAAACTAAAGGGATTGATCAAAAAGTGATAAAGTAAAAATGCGTGGAAGTTGATGAAATATATCATATGATTACGTCGTGAATGCCTTCTCTGCACATATCGGACAACCTTTTCTCCCTTGAAAATCAGCTGAAAAAAGGATGAACGGGATTTGTTCGGGAGATCACGGGTCAACACAGCGATTCGTAGCGATCAACTCTTCCACTCTCATGCGTCGATTGATTGAATGGGGCCTGAAAACGAAGAAACAGGGGTTCGGAAAAGCAGTTTTCAGTAACTTTTTAGCGGTTTTTTGAATGTGGCTGTTGTGTAAGGTATTAAAGCTTCCTAAATATAGTGAAAACTGAAAAACAAATTTCATCGCGAACGATGCCTTTAAGAGACCGTGGGCTCCACGGCGAATTCCCGTAGCCGACCGGCATGCTCCGCTGACAATTTAGTCTGTGAGTTTTTAAACCGAATTTTTGTCGCAAATGATTATGTCAGGAGGAGACTTGTGTTTACTATTTGAGCACCACTTATGCAAGCTGTTTATTATTTTCGAAGTGAAACAAAAAATCAAGATCATGGCGTGGGTGCGCAGTGTGGACACGCGGTCCGAGGGGCGAAATAGTCGTCGGTACGCGGCGTGGACACACGTTCTCTTAAAGGCAGTGTTCGCGATAAAAATCACTTCTCTGTTCTCCCGCCTATCTTGAAAACGGCTCCATCCTGATTCCAATGATGTCTCTATAATCGGACAAGACCTACTGAGAACGGAGTTATGGTTCCTCAAAAATTGAGCTAAGGAAACATGGTAGACGAGTTGTCCGAGGCTTGTAATTTCCGTCTTTTACAGCCGATGTATGCGAGCTGACCTCCGTAAAGCGAGAAGTTGAGAATGAAGGAAAGAACGGGGCTAATGATTGGAAATCATCACTCATCTCACGATGTCGAGGATTCATTTGTTCACGTCGGTGGGCGGGCAATGCGCTTTTGGGGTTCGCCTTGCGCTCAAAGTGGCAACTTCGGGCTCTTTTGTAGCTTTTCCTGGCTCGTGCTCGTTTTCATGCGTTCTTTCCACGTTAACGTTACAGTGGGCCCCTCCACTACCCATTCCTAGTGAAAACTGAAACACTTTTTTTATTGTGAACACTGCCTTTAAGTGTTGAATACTCCAATCAACCCCTAGAGAAAAATTAGGCTACACCTATCGGAGCATCCCGGAAATCGTCAAAAGTCGCGGTTTGCCATTTCCCGGATAGGAAACTTTAAACGAATGAAGTCGAAAACTTTGAGAAGCCGAAAAACAATCCTCAGATTCGTGATTAGCGTTCCAAATGACCCCTCTGGCAGAATTTGAAATGTGGAGAAGAACAAGGTTTCGATAAGGCTAGGCGGTAGTCCACAAGATAACAATAGTAATTTATCAGAAACGAAATTGGGGAAAAAAGGAATGGAATGGACGGGGCTTCTTCTTCTGAACTCCAGGCGATTGAAACGGCTTGAAAAAAAGATTGGCGCGCGATCACTTTTCGCGCGCGCGTACACAAAAATCGATTATCTCTTCCATGCAACCTACTTCCGCGCTCTCTTCATGCCTTCATCTTTCACGAGTAAAATTTGTAACCTTCTTCATGAACTCTTTTAGAACCACACGGTTGGCATACTTAGGCAAACTCAAATGTCGACAGCAGGTTTCTGAGGTGTCATCACAGAGCACATAAGCCGAGGACACAAAAAAAAAGTGATTTCGTCGCGAGAGAACCTGGTATCACGCCGAAAGGTCCAGCTGTGAACCTGCTAGCGCCTGATTCTGAGACGGCAGCATGGCTTAACTGAAGCTCCGAAAGGTTCAGCTGTCAACGTGCTACCGCCGGACGATAAACGGACTGCATGGATAGTTTTGACTACCCGGTCTGGTGTTTCCCTTGTTAGTTTGTACTTACAGTAGAAGATATTACTATTCAAAAATGGAGCTGAAACAGGTGAAAGCAACAGTATTTTGCACTTGCATCCTTTCTCAGAATTTCGATATAAACGCACGGAATATTCATGGCTCAATCACCCAGGCGGCCTTTTCGGCATTTTCACTGTTTTGTTTGCGAATGTCTAAAGTCTTTCCCTAGGCATGTTTTGCGCAAAAGCTTACAATTTGACTCTTAACATAACGTTACATTGTACATTTTGCTACCTATCACGGAAACGACTTTCGTTTAGAGATGAATTGCATTTCCCCGGTTGTTCCAGATTAATGTAACTAGGGAACCTCACATGGTGTTCCCCCGGATCAGAAAGCTGATGAATGTTTTCTAGTCAACTCTGGCACGCTCTTTTCAAATCTGAACTCGAATTTCGCTGCGGACAACTGCGGAAAAAGTTATGCCTATCAAAGTTCGTATTTCCTGCAGCTGAGCTGAACGTGAAGTTTGTAGTTCTTGGATGAATATGGCTAAAAAGTTCAATGAAGGGTAATTTGACTTACTGAGCTTGAATTTCAAGTCGGTTTCTTAATTTTCAAAATAACAAATCGGGGATCCATGAGTAGCAGATTTGAAAGAGCTAGAAGCCTCTAATTGTTTGCTAAGTCCCTTTTTTCTATCAAAAACGCTCATTAGTGTTTAAAAAATAAGGAAACGGACCTCACAACTGTGTTCACCGCCTTAAACTACCCCGCTGAGCAAAATTTGAGTGAAGGCACATTCTCCGAACTTTGCGCAGCCTGAGGGCGTTTGAGACTACGATTTTTCGGTTGGGCCTTCATTGTTACCAATTACTCAGACATTCGCCGGGTCCGACCCCAGCTCGAACGGGGTCCATCCCCAGATTTCTGTTGGGTCGGACCCTTTAGCATTGTTCCTCCACGTAGTCCTAACTGAGACGACATGGGGGGAGAATAAATTTTACTTCTCCCCCACGTCGTCTCACTTGTAAGAAGTGAGGGGCGAAAACGGAAAGGGGTTCGACCCGACAGAAATCTGCGGTCGGACCCGTCGAGTTTCTGAGTAGAGGGCTCTGAAAGCGCTTCAAAAAAAAGTTCTAGATTTCACTCAAATTCCTTACAGATGGGATATTTGGGGCTCTGATCACAAATCTGGGGTTTTTTATCTGTTGATTTTCCAAAGTTTTCTACTAAATTCGTTCAAAGCCTCCAATGAGGAAAATTTGAGGGCAAAATGTGACTTTAACGATTTCCGGAACACTGAAATGGCTCAAAATGTTCCTCTATGGGTTCTTTGGAGTGCTAAATACGAATCTGGTGTCCGTTTATCGAATTTCTGACAGATTACGGTAGATTACGGTGGGTACACGATAGTTTAGTCAGTCTCCGATTTTACTCAAAACTTGTATATGTGGTGGTGAATACGAATTTAACGTTCGTTTGTATTACTGTGAGGTTAAGTAACCTGTGCAATGACAAACCACAAACATTTTATTAAGGGAAAAAACAGCAAATGAACTATCAGACACAAAAAAGGATTTCTCCCGAAGATGAGTGGGGCGTGATGGGCAGCCTCATCGACAGTGTTCGATCTGCTAGTCAAAGTTGGTAGATCTCTTCACGGCCGGCTCACCACTCCATGATATCCCCCCCTCAAAGACGCCGTCCGCGGAGGCACGTGTAGGTACGGTAACTTCGCTAATGGGGCTCTTCTCATTATAGTGCCGTACAGACTTCTTGCGTTTGCTGCGCCCGCGTAACTTGAGTAAAACTGCCAGCTCGTTTCCGGCGATCCAGTTTCAGCCCAAGCTTTATCATCCACAACTGTAGCAGTTGCTGTCGCGAAAAATTGACACTTTCCAGCAGCTTTGGCGAGGCCCTCATCAATCGCTTTCCGCATTTCCATACTTCTTTCCAGGCTTTCACATATCTATCAAACTCGTTCTCTCGACTAAATGCGACCAATAAGGCTCGCAACACCGCTCGCATAAACACCAATACTTCTTGATCCTTCCGCATGAGCCAACAAGCAACAAGCCACTGTCCCACGGTGGAAAAGGGAGGGCAGTGCTCAAATTTAGGCTCCTTACTTCTTCTTTTAACCCAGTCATCCTCACTTAATAATCTGTCATGCAAAGTCCGCAAATCAATCTTATTGCTTCTAGGCATCCAACGTCCCTGTACGTCCACGTTCAGCAGGGCTTTCCGAAAAAAAAATTCTTAATTACATTCGCTGCCCTCATCCTTCCTTCGCTTCCTAAGCTATAGTATGCTTCCAAGGTTCCCGAAAAATCTTCATAAAGCATAACCCTACACTTGCACGCACCACTTTCCCAAACCAACACAGGGCAATCAACGCTGGCCACCAAAGGAAGGTCATCAGCATAACAGCCCAGACGGCTGCGAGAACTACATTTTTCTCTTTACCGCATATATGTAACATATCCGTGGAGCTTTCCAAAAAACTATACCACCACATGGTCTCGTGGTAGACCCAACCAGGAGCTTTTTCTTTAGCGGCAGTCATGACAACATGCTTCCACTGCCTGCATGGTGTAGCATCAGGAAATAAATCTTCAAAAATTACGCTTTCGGCCGCCGCTTCAGACGGCCCTCCTAGTTTCCCGACACCACAACAGCTTGGTGTCCCCCGAGCACAGTATTCACAAACACTACTTGAGCTTGTAAGATTGGAGCAGCGACTTCGCAATACTTGTTCGCTAGTAACACCGGTAAGGCACCAGGACACACAGTCATTTTCTTCGCTTCAGCTGCAAAGTCACATGCATCGTCCGATCGTTCCAATTTCCCTATTTTGATGGGATCATCACCCACCGAGGTGAGAAATTTGATTGGGCTTTCCTTGTCTCCAGACTCACAGAGCTTGCCTCGCTTTGACGGTTGAATTTCTGCTTGTGCAGCAGACATATTATACAACGCCTTCGATTCCCGCAGTTCCATAGGCATAGCCTCCGTCTCCACCCAAGCCAATTGACCAATCTGTTGACCACTCCTTGCCTACGATGTGTTTGGCTTTACCTGCTATCACGTCCACGGTCTCACCATACCGCACTCCCAGATACCACGTTTCGACTTTGTGTGGGAGGAATCGCAACGCGTCATACGCTGCACTCTGTGTTTCCTGCATGGACCCGCGCGACAGCCCTGCCTGATTACGTTTTGCCGCCTCTTCAACTTTATCTTCATCTTTCTTACGCCACACCCTAGGTGTGTCTCCTTTCCCGCAAGTGTCAGAGCTGTATGGTTTCCGTTTTCATTTTAGTCTGACGCATGGACCAGGCGGTTGGCCGTGCGGGGTTGGCGGCCTCACTGGAGAATGGGGTTTCGATTTGCGCGGGGTGATCTACCGTCGCAGCCCCGTCCATTAATCAGACTAAAATGACTGCGCGAACTCTACATATCCCCGTTTCGCACCCACACATTGCCGACCTACTTCGTTTTCGAGGCAATGCACACATTTCTTCCTGTTTCCTGCACGATAACCTTCTTTTCCGTTTCTTGCGTTCCTTCCTCAAACGCATGATCTCATGGGCCTCGTGCCACGTGTCGCCTATCCAACCCGTCTCCATGACTTCACAGTACTTTTTCGCTCCAGCGCTCTTGTCCTCCTTCGGTTTCTCTTGTTCCACCCTATCTCGGGTGCCTTTGGGGCATATCTCCTTCACGCGCAACACTTCGTGAGCCACGCGCCAGGCATCTTCTATCCATCCTGCTTCCAGGACTTCACATTTCTTCAACACTTCGACAACTTCTTGACTCGGCGGGTCGGTTTATTCCCCCTCCACGGCAGTTTCTTGAATTGACGAGACAATTTTATTCGCCAACAGCAATAACAACACAACCTTCGCCTCATACATAACGCCTTCGTTTCCTTAGTATGATCTCTCAGTTTAAATTACCCGGTTCGGTCCCCATGTGAGGTTAAGTAACCTGTGCAATGACAAACCACGAACAGTTTATTGAAGGAAAAACAGCAAATGAACTACCAGGCACAAAAAAAAAGAATTTCTCCCGAAGATGAGTGGGAGGTGACGGGTGGCGGGCAGCCTCGACGCCTGGGTGGCTGACGAGTGTCCCATCGCTGGTGGCAGGCCGCCTCATCGACAGTGTTCGATCTGCTGGTCAAAGTTGGTAGATCTCTTCACGGCCGGCTCACTACTTCATGACATTACCCCTACATATAGCGGAGTCCACCAAGAGTGTCTATTTACTTATCAATTTGAAGCGGTCGATTGGTTATCAATGAACACAAACTCATTGCAGCACAACCGCTCTCGCTCAATCGGTATCGAGCGTGCTGCTTTGGGATTCATGCACATTGATCCCCAGCCGACCGCTTCTTATTGATAAATAAATGAGACACTCTTGGTGGACTCCACTATACAAGTTTTGAGCAAAATCAGAGAAAATTTTCCGAATTACCCGAAAAAACTATGAAGCTCTGAAGCTTCGAGAAACTTGAAAAACGCCTATAACTTCTTGGAACCTGCAGCTCGGGGCGGGATACTGCGCAGTTTTACTATTGAGCCGCAAGAGATAAAAACAATACTAGTCCTTTTGCAGATGCGTTTCACTTCACTCACTCACTCATCCCATTAGCTGGCGGCTGGCGGAGCGGGATGACCTCTCAACCAGTACACTGCTGTAGGTGCCATAGGAGCTCCAGTGGCCTGAACGATACGCTTCCATTCAGAACGATTAGCCGCAATTATTTTAGCGTTAACGACACTGCACCGTTGAGATTTCAGATCAGCTTCGACTTGCTTCACCCACGTCTTCTTCGGGGCAGTTCTCTCGACCTTCCATGGTTTTGGGCGTTTTCTCCATAGCAAGCTGTGCGGTAGTCGACTGGCTTCCATTCTGCATACGTGTCCAAACCAGCGCAATCTTTTCGTTCGGATTTGTTCCTCGATTGTCGGTTGATGGTCGCAGCTGTCTCGTATAACGTCGTTGCGTATGCGATCTCTTAACGTTGTTCCGAGAATTCGCCGCAAACACCGCATTTGGAAGACCTCTAGCTTGCTGAGATCCGACTTGAGCAAGGTCCACGACTCTGAGCCGTACAATAGAATCGGCATTATAAGAGATCGGAAGATCGGCATCGGGGTCTAGATAGACACATAGCCCTTTTCCACAGACACCAGCCTAGTGAACCAAAAGCAGCACACGCCTGCCCGATCCTGCACTGTATCTCAGTTGTGGCCACTACCTTGCGCTGTTGCACCACCGATCCTAAGTACTTGAACTCCTCAACTTGCTGGAGCTCAGCTCCTTCGAAGAACACAGAAGCACGTGAACCGTCTGACGTCATGACTTTGGTCTTGTCCTTATTTATCCGTAGACCGTACGAATCCGCGATATCTGCTATATCCTTCATCAAATTCGTAGCTTCCATATCAGTATCGGTGAACACAGCGCTGTCGTCCGCAAACATCAAGTCTGTGAGGAACTCGTTATCGCCATATTGGACCCCTCTTCTATCTTTGAAAACCTTTCTCATAATGGCGTCGACCACAGTGTTGAATAGCAGTGGCGAAATCACATCTCCTTGCCGGACTCCTGCATTGACCGCAAATTCTTCGGACAGTTTGTCCCCGACGCGAATGCAGCTAGTTGAACCGCTGTATGTTCCCTGCAGGAGCTTCACAATTTTCTCCGGAACGTGTTCGCACTCCAATGTTCTCCACAAGGCAGGCCAGTGCACGCAGTCAAAGGCCGACTTGAAGTCGATGAAAGTAATAACAACCCGCTTTCCACAGCGGATCCTTTCCTCCAAAAGTTGACGAAGTGCGAATATTTGATCGCTGCAGCCTCGACCAGGACGAAATCCTGCCTGTTCCTCGCGACTGGTATGCTCTCGATGGCGTTGAAGTCTGGACTGGATTATCCTCGTGAAGACTTTACCAACGATTGATAACAGACTGATTCCGCGATAGTTTTTACAGTCCCTGGCATCACCCTTCTTGTGAATGGGCACAACGATAGCCTTTTTCCAGGTAGCTGGGACGTTTTCTGACTGCCACACGAGGAGGATCAGCTGATGTAACCGTCGTTGTAACACATCACCACCTGCCTTGATCGCTTCAGCAGTAACGTTGTCTACACCAGGCGCCTTTCGGTTTTTGAGACGCTGAATCGCGGCTCTCACTTCGTCGAGAGAGTGGGTTCAGAGTCAAGCATTGCCTGCTGTGACACTTCAACTGGTATCGGTTCGTCAAGCGGGCCTGGTGGTGCATCGTGACTGTAAAGCTCGCTGAAGAACTGCTTCCATCGTAACAGGCGCTCATCCACAGAACGCACAAAGGACCCGTCCGTATTCCTGATGCAATCGCTAGCCGGATTGGTCTTCTTTCTGAGACGGTTCAGTGTGCCGTACAATGTGCGGTAGTTATTTCTTCCAGCCGCCTCCTCCAGTTCGTCGGCCATCTTGTTCCAGTACGACTCTCTCTCCTCTTTCAACTTACGACGAAGCTCTTGACATAGTTGCCGATAACGTGCGAAGTTGGTTAGCTTCACTCGTTTCCGCTCATCCACGAGGCGGAGAGACTCGTCCGATATCCATGGCTGTGTTCGCCGGCGAATAACCGGGCAGAGAGGCTCTGCACATTGCAGAACGACATCAACTGTTTGCTCCTCATATTCGTCTACGGACAATGCATCTTGAAGCACTGCAAAGCGATTTGACAGCGCGACTTGAAACGCTTCTCTTGTTCCAGGTGTCAGCAAGTGGGACCAGTCCAGTTTCTTTCTAGGAGGCACCACACGCCTGGGTCGCCGTAAACGAAGCTTCATTACAGCGCGCAAGAGATAGTGGTCCGATCCACAGTCAGGTCCTCTCATGGCTCGCACGTCTTTGAGTGAAGACCTGAAACGAGAGTTCACCAGCACGTAATCTAAGGTGGCTATATCATGTCCGGTCGAACTCCTCCATGTTAACTGATGTTTCCGGGGATGTTGAAAGAGACTGTTTCCAATCGTAAGCCCGTTGAACGCTGCAAACGAAAGCAGACGTAAACCGTTATCGTTCATTTCACCGACGCTGAACCTTCCCAGCACTCCTTCCCATCCGGTTCTAACAGTTCCGACTCTTGCGTTGAAATCGCCCGCTACAATGGTAACATCGGTTCTAGGGATCGAATTTAGAACGTTTACCACTAAGAGCACATTCCCTTGGCATTTATTGTAAGTTCATGTGAGCATGGACTTAAGCGTGTCGCTTCATCAGTAGTAGTGGTTCATATGAATGCAGGTTCAGCGGTGGTTGTTATTGTGAACTGAATTTTTCGTCTGTCGCGGTTCTCAAGGGGTGTGTGACTTAAACCATGTTCGAATGTTGTCGCGTTCGCGGGTGACCACCACCTGCGAAATCACTGCCAGATGGATGTTTTTAATTCATTTTCCGCTTATTTAAGCGCTAGTTATACACCAGCGGAATGAAAACGTCCCGCGGTGACATTGCCGCCGCTTGCTGCGTGAATCAGGGTCTCGTCTGCAATATTGCGTCTTTCATGCCTTTGACGCAGTGTTGCAGACTAAAAATTCTCGGCCGTTTCAATTGCTTTTCATTGATATTTTACGCTTCTATTCTTTGTTTATTGCAGGCAGTTACTAATATTCTATGACTCTTGTCATAGCAGTGCTCGTTATGTTGTTTTGGTAATAATCTAGCAAGTTCAAATCTGAAAAAATAATGAGGTGGTGAAAATTCGCAAATTTTCAACAGGGTAGGTCCCGCAACGATATACACGGTGCCGCGGCGTGTATAACTACTTGGTGCGGGCTTCCGGTACGTTCTTTTGCGGCAACTGTTCTTTTGACATGCCTCAGCGCAGTTAGGGCGCACATAAGTGGTAGTTGTCTTGCTATTACCGCAGCGTCCCGCCGGTGTATAACTAAGGCCTTAGCTGCGAAATTTTTCACTTCGCGAAATGACCACAATCTCGAAGCTTTTTCCTTCCTGCGCACCTCGCTCTTCAGGACTTCTTGGAGATCTTCAACTGGTGCATAACGATGCCTAATTTTATCCGCAGTGTTTAATAGAGTGCAAAGTGCACTCATCCCGCTATTTGTACACCAGCTAAAAAATCCATAAACCCATGCTGGAATTCCGAGGGCGGATTACGTCCATTCCATTATAAAAAAACGAGATAATGCGTACTTTTAATGGGGAAAACTATATTAGGTCTCCGGGAAATTAAATGACGCATCTTTGAAAGAGAGCGTTTTTTTTTCTTCGGTTGCTCACTGAGGTCTAGCGCAACATGACATCAAAGAGTCCATTTTTTCTTGGTCCACTGGCTCCTTTAAAGGCATAGTGCGCGATGGAAATCGTTTTCGATTTTATGTTTACAATCAAACAATACGGGCTAGCTGACAACACCTACGAGACTTGAGGCTCCGAAAATGCGCGGCTTAAAAGTTAGGGCCACCAGAAAACTGTTGTGGGGTCAATCATCAACGACTTCTGAGTCGCTCATCTACCACTTTTTCATAGAATGTGGATGCGGCCGTCAAACAACATAAAAAACAGTTGCGGCACAGACCCCACATGCAGAAAAACTTTGAGAATGACAGTAACGAGGTCTACAAATGCAGAAAAGCTTTAAAAAACGATTCGCGCGAAATTCAAATTCACTTTAACAGTGTATTCAAACTGATTTTTCTTGCAAAATGAAGTTTTTCAGGGGGCTCTTTCGACATTTTCGTTCACTAAGGAGTCCAAGCTTTAGAAAAACATGGAAAAAATTTTGCACGATTTTCATCATGGACACTGCCTTTGATAGAGGCCTCGTAGGGACTTCGGAGTAATCACTGCGGACTCTAACTGGAGGCCATACCCGTTGGGTTTTACACCAACGGGTATGGCTTTTTTCTACATTGGGTTTTTTTTTCACTCCCACGTTTTAGAAAACCATGTTCTGGACCTTGAGGCTATAGTCCTGTGTATCAATAATCAGTGTTCGAAGTTTCCTAAATGCTTCAGTGATTCCTAGAAAATAGGCGTCTTTATAGCCCCGTAGAGAGAAAAGTGTTACCCGAAAGGCAATCTTTAAGGTCTTCGAAAGAACTGTTCCGGATTTGGCTCGAGAATTTTCTCTATTGGCTGTTCTAGAAGCTGACTACCAATCTGAGATCCATCAGTCGATGTTTCAAACATTTTGGCTACTGTGGCCCAAGGCTCCCTTACTGAGGGGGGTTGCTGTTTAAACACGACTTTTGGCAATTTCCCGAACACTACCATAGAATCGCCCCAAGGCACCTAGTTGGATGTGATAAGGACTGCTAAACTCAAATTTGTTATCCTTTATAGATTTTCCTTAGATTACGGTATGCTACAGTGGGTGCGCAGTAGTTTGGTGGAAATCTCGGACTTAGTTTAACATTTCTCTGTGGGCGTCAGTTGGGTCACCGAACGCGATTCTTAGATTCTGTAGTCGATTTTCGAAACGTTAATGTAGACTATGCCAGTTGAAAGGCAGTGTGCATACTGTAGCCTTCAATAACCCTCAGAACAGCGAAAAACGAATCCCAGATGCGTATTTAATGCCATAAATAACCTATGTACAGTAAAAAGTTTTAGCCGATTCCTTTAAGCTTTTACTTAATGCCCTGAAAAATCCCTCCCTGATGGGTACCCTTATCTATTCGCGAATAAATGGAAATGCTCTTTTTTGGAGTCCCCGGGGGCATTTGGGAAATTTCGAGCACGTACAACAACGAAAACATGGTTTTCCGAATCGCCGGGGAACGGTAAAGCAGTCCCTAGTAAGGCTATCAACGAAGACCATCCATTTATGCATAACGCGGGTTCTGAACGTAGTCGTCAAGTACGCTCATCGAAGTCTGGCGGAAGTACGAACTGCAGCTCTTTCCAGAGCTCCACACCTCATAGCAAGCATTCGATAGCACCAGGACTATAGCCGCCCTGACAGATCTAGTCGATCAAGGAGTGGACCGTCCTATCTGAGAACGCTAACCGAAAGTAGTCGATACTGTGTACAAAGATACAGCTCTTCCATCGCCTCTCCATCATTCCCATTGAAAGGAGAGCTCGATAAGGCGATGCTGTATCGCCCAAGCTGCTCACCGCCGCTTTGCAGTGAACAATGAAGTCGCTCGACTGGGACGAAAAGGGCATATGTGTGAATAGAAAATTCCTCTCGAACCTTGACTCCGTCATCTTTTCGAATAGTACCAATGAACCGGAAACAATGCTAACAGAGTTGAAAGAAATGAGGAACAGGATTGGACTGCAGATCGATCGGAGGAAGACCCAGTTCATGAAGAGCGCCTAGTGCCAAGAAACTCAGATTGAGGTTGATGGTTCATCGATCACGAAAACCAACTCCTACGTCCACGTCTCGGGACCAGGGATGCAGGGCAAACAATTTTAAAAAATCGGCAAACGGAAATCGACAATCGATAAGCGGTAGAATGAAGAACTCGTACAGAAAATTGACTGAATGTTTCAAAAGAAACCATAAAAAAGTTTATTGTTTCTTCGTGCACATTTCGAATTTCAAAAACGAGATAAGAAATGGTTTTCAATAGCACTAAATCAAGTTGAACCTCTTAGTGCAATAAATGATACGAAAAAACAGCACTTGAATGGGTATTCTATTGAAAACCGGTAACAAGGATATCGTGGTGTACGAATAGTATTTTTTCGAGGTTTTCTTTTGTCAGCCTTTTTTTCGGAGGTCCGAAATGACAACTCCAACATCTCGCATTCTGAAGAGATACCTGGAGCAGACAGATATCGAGTAGCTGGTTGTTTCAGGAAGAGACAGACACCTTGTGGTTCTATTCAAAGGACGCAAACGTTCCATTTAAAAGACGCGAGAGCTGGGTCATCATTTGTGATTAGAGCGCGGATTGTCCACTATGGGCATTGCGTCCAGATCGCGACGTTTGTCATCTATCACGCACTTTTCGCCGAATTCTGTCGAAACGTAAAAGGAAACGCGGCAAGACAACCGAAAATTTCGTTCAAAATTGGCCGGCAAACGACAATCTGCGACCGTCAATGGCCGCACATCCCTGCTCGGGACACTTAATGAACATGGATAAGGGCTTGAAGGAAGAACGCGGAAGGAGAAGTAGAGCAGCATTGATAGCTTTCTGGTCTCTCAAGAAAGCTCCTGACCCAGAACTTCGCGCTTGCCTGTTCCACTCAGATCGCTCGAGCATTGTCTTCAGAAGAACAACCGGCGCATGCTCGCAACATCAAGCAGGACTACGCATCTCAGATCTTCGAAGTATATCCCGTGTTCGTGATCCACTAGAATACGCATCGTAAGCCAACTTCCAATGTTCCGGCTGCGTTATGAGGAGAACCGGCGATAGGTGGACAAGAAGAACGGCCGAATGGACTCCGACTGGCGCCTGCGCCGTCGAGGGAGGCCACATGTTAGATGGGCAGATGCTTTCGTAGAATTTGTCAATAAGCTGCAGCAATCACCACCATGGCCAACGATATTGCGAGTTAGAGACAACTGGAAGTTGTGCTGGGACTCGCACGATCCGTGAAGACCAGCCGTCAAAGTATTAAAGCAGGTAAGTTAGCCGACTGTAGTAGAAATCGTGCTACGATGATACAACTCTTTCATCGCCCTCACCCATTCCACGTTGAGAAAGTGGTTTGACAGTACGATTACATATGGCCCAAGCTGTCCACCGCAGCATTGCAGGGTATAATCAAGTCGCCCAACGGGTACGAAAAAAGTAGAGGTTGAACTACAGGTGTAAAATATGTATGTGCAGCGCAGCAAGAGCGTCTTTGACATCCTTTCTCACGTTTTTTTCACCTTGAGAAGAGCATGTAATGTTTACATGTATATAGTTACATATAGTTACTTAGAAATGGCATAAGCCATTGAAATTTCATGCCCATGTCTTATTTGGCTAAAAGATCACGTTTCCTCTTTCACAGGAAGTTTTTCCCATATGTTTTTCCGTGAACTTCAGCGAGATCTATTTGATACGGTATAATTGACGTACTGAAGAAGTACCTAAACTGGAACAAAAAGGTCATGCTTGACTAATTTCCTCTTTTTGAAGTACAACTCTATTAAGATGGCATTCAGAAAACGGAAACGGAAAGCACAAGAGTCTCTTATTCATATCTCATTTCCCCTTCCTGTGTATGTGAGATAATCTTCAGAGTAACTCTTTCTTCAACTTTCGAGCACTGATGCCTTATTGTGAAGTATGATGCCTCGAATTTGAACAACCGCTTCAAAATGTATACTGCTTCATCAAATCTGATTCCAGCTACAAAACCCTTTGGCAAAACCCGCCTCTGACACTTTCTTACAGAAATCGAATCCCACTCAACTTCAACTAAATTTTGTTTTTTTGCCCTTGTTTGTGTGCTTTACTTGCATATCGACCGGGTGAAACTAAGGACTATTGTTCAGCTATGAAGGGAGCCTGAGCGAGCCCCTCCACTTTTCACACTTGTTAACCCACCGAGTATATGGAAGTTCTGCTTGGGGCTTGCACGTTGCGTGAGGAGACATCGTCTAGGTGGCTGAGCAAGTAGCATGTTTTTCCTCTATCTAGCAATTTTGACTCCTATACGAAAAAAAAATCCAACTTTTTCAGGTCCTCTTAATATTACATATTTGGCTGTAACACGGACAACTCTTGTCATTCATCAATCCGCGAGAGCCAGAGAACGCCCATTTTACTGTGCGCAATCTAGCCAAATGCATTCACCCACGCACAAAGTTTGGGAGCAGCGTTCCCGGATTTGATTGAAAATGGACGAGTAATTGCACACGGCGACTGCAAAAACGTATCTTAGTGAGACGTAAAAAGTGCCATGAATAGCCAAGACCCATTGGTTCGAGAGATGGAACCAGCTATCACATTGCAGAAGCACAAACAAGGGTGCTGAAGACCGTTGTTTTGTCAGTAGTTAACAAGGGTCATTAGCGGTTTGCCAGCGCCGTCAATGGTGTCGTTTTGACACCATTGACACATATTGGGGTGGTCATCAACAGTCCATTAGCCTTTTTTCCTCTGATGCCCTAGCAAACCACCCTGCCTCGAGTCTCCCGCAGTTCATCATTTAGTCGCACCAAATCGATTCTTCACGACTGCGCTTCCACGATTTCGAAGCGGATGTGTTTCCAATCTACTGCGGCTGTCGCAAAAGCACAATACTACTTTGCATCCACGAGGGCCTAGGCGCGATCGGTCCCACAACGAACGCCGAACGTATTGTACACGTGCGCCGCCCGTGTCGGATTGGTTCGATCGGTGTCATCATTCGCTTCTCCAGCCACGGCCCACTGCGGCGATGCCTCATTATGTTGTTCTATAACTGTCTTCGTTGCTAGTATAGTGCTTCCTTGTAGGGCCTTACTCTAGAGGTCTCTAGAACTCTAGAATCAAACTCTGTAATACAGCACTTCATGATGAGCATTATTGATGAAGAGTTCTTCGGTCAAAACCCCTGTTTATCAGCAATCGTTATACCAGGGCTATTCTCCGGTCCTATACGATGTGTTCTGTAGTGTAAGCAAGAAGGCAGTATTTCGCAATCGTATTGCGATTGAGATATATATTGATTAGTACAAAGACGTCCGAGCTGGAGACATCAGGTGTCAATTCTAGAATGTGGGATTCTGTCGTTATTATAGTTTTCCAGGGTAACGTTGTTCAGCTTGTGTGATCCTAGTTGTTGGTCCACAGGCCGGTTTCCCACAGGACAGACGTCTTCGCGACATCGGACCCGAGGTAAACAACCTCCTATTCTCAAAAGCGCCTCGACCGCTGTTTACCGCGATTGAAAATTTAAGTTAACACCCTTGATGACAGCACGGCTCTACCGCGGTACACAATTCGATCAAGGTTGCTTGCTTACATCTCGAAAGTGCTATCACTTTGCGGCGGTTTTGGTTCATCCTTCGATCAGACATCCTCGACTGTGCCACGGTTCTGATGAAATAACACCGTGACTCTGTCACGGTTCATCACTTGTTCAAACATCCTCAGTTCTCCAGGAATATGTTTTGCCCTTGTTTTGACTGATCAATTGATTGAGCGTCTTCGATTACCTGTTTTCGTTTCGCCAGGTCTATAATTTGAGTCACCATGTTTAATTCTACCTCGGCTCCGCCACTCAGGAATTTCTGATTAAGTTACATGCGAATTAAGGACTCTGAACATGTTACCTGCAACTCATCTTCTTAGCTTCGTTACATGTGACCTTCAACAAAGTATGTAGGTTGCGCGGTGCAAATCGACTTACACTTGACATAAAGTACTGACGTGTAACTCGACTGTGTTATTTTATCGACCATGTAACTTAACTCAGGGCGGGCTGTTACCTAGGAAGGTATACGACGCTTTCTCGAGGCAGGACTTAGATGTCAGTATCGTCGTCGGTTCAAATACCCTAGTTTGAGGTACTTCTCCCTGCACGCCGACTGGAGGCTTCACCTAGCCACTGGCTGCCCCCGGCATGCTCGCTGAGCATGCCGCGTCTCTTTGTGCTGAAAGCGTCGCGTGTCGGTGCCGGCCGCGTCGCGTGTCAATGTCATGTAACATGTAGCAACGGTGCAATTACTTGCAATGTTGTGTATTATTAGCGCAACTTACATATCAAGATTTTTCGATTAAATACTTTAATCAAAAAATCTGGTCAAGTTACACTCAACATCGCTTCAAGTTACTTGTGAACTTTAAGTAAGTTGCGTGAAACTATCATGCAACTTGCGTTTAAGTCTCAGGTAACTTTCTCAGAAAATGCTGAGCAAGAGTCGGCCGCGGTGCTGAGTTCGACTTGGTTCTCTCTAGAATCTTCAATTGTGTCATGGCTGTGCTTTGATCAAGCGCGTATCATGATGCGAAACTCTTGAATTCCACCGCAACTATGCTTCTACCCTGCCACGGTCAGGAATTCGATTAAATTGAAACGACCAGCGACTTGGACACCAAGCGTCAAGTCTGATTGTCGCGGAAACTGTTGATGCTCTCTGAAGGGTTATGTAGAGTTGCAGCGATCAGCGAGTGTTTGCCGGGCGTCAACCTTGTCGTGGCGACAAAATTGTACTCAAAAATTCTCATCGCGGCGTCGGCGGCTGCTCCTTAGCAGTAACGCAGGGCCACCGCGACTCTAAAACACTGTGGTACCATTCGTCGCCCTTGGCGGCGCGTCGGTCACCCCCATCGTCGAATGTAATCGATATTGCGACACACAGCGCTGTTCACTGCGATCTCCGCCCGTCTGCTTTTATAGCCGCGTCGATCGCCGTCCGTCCACTTTGTCGCGGTTCCACGTTCGATCGAGCATCCCGGACTGTGCTGCGACTCTGTCGCGATTACACCGTGACTCTGCCCTGTTTATCACTTAATCAAGTTTACCCGATTACTCGCGGATGTGATCGATTGATTGAACATTCTCGACCCCTCCACGTCTCTGCCGCGATTTCATCGTGATTCCACCGCTGTGCATATCTCTAGCATCCTAGTTTCCGCAACAAATGCGCTTTCACTTTGTAGCGGTTTATTAATCAAATATGCATTCTCGATTGCGCCACAGGCCTACCGCGGTAAGACAGCGAGTCTGCCTCGACTCTAGAGAGCTTTATAACTCACTATTTAACTAGGTGTCCTAGACTTTGCTTCGATTCCATCGTGACTCTGTCTCGACTCCACAGTTCATAGATCGAACGTAATGGACTCTATCACAAATGCGCCTCCACTTTGCCGCAAACTATAATTTAGCTTGCGGTCCTCGATGCTTCGAATCTGCCACGATCACACCGTGATTTTCCCGCTGTGCAGAATTCAAGCATCGTGGATTACGCTGTGGATGCTATTCCACTTGACACCATTGACTGAGCTGCCGCGATTCATCATTGCTTTCACCATCCATGACTCCTTCACGACTCCGACGCGATTACACCGCGACTCTGTCCCACCTGAAAATTGTTTCCAAAAACTCCGAAAAAACGCAGACCATTCTGTGAAAAAAAGCCGACGTATAAAGAATTATAATTCTAGTATGTCAAGATTATTACCCCAGAGACCAATATAAAAATCCTTCGCCCACATGAAAAAGTGTGCTAGTAGTCCAATTTTGAAATTGCGATTTTTTCAGGGTCCAATCTTCAGCTGATCTTCGCACGACCGCGCCGAAACATCAATCTCTTCACCAAGTTGCACCGAATTCGTGAAGGAACTAAACGATACGATCCAATATATGGCGGCTTCGTCGACTATCTGTGATCTTCATATCTTCACCACATCCAGTTTCACCTCAAGGAACGCGTATTAGACTGAACTATAGGCAGCTTAGAGGAAAAATCTCACTTCTATTTGACTGACCTGAACTACTACCTAATGGAGATCGGAGATAGCATTGATTGTGATATTAATAAACGTCATATATGAGGATTTTCTTTTCAGTGAACTACCTCACCTGCATCCGCTCTCCTTCACCCTGAGGCACTGTTTATACTTCCGTCGCCTAGTGCGATCCTATAATATCGATTGTGCCGCGCCGCGTGATTAATATTACAGAAATGCACTGTACCGCGACGCTCGGCGGCGGAAGTATAAACGACAGCTAACACTTTCAGTCGGCCTGACCATTCTATATGAAACCTACTTTTCTAGAACTATTTTCGAACGGAGAATCCGACAATACTTTCCAACAGCAGCCTAGAATCACTCTGAAAAAGTTCTGGGCCCGCCTACCAGGTTGTTCAACAAGTTTTGTCGTTCGATAAGAAAAACACATTTTTATGGTTCAAAATGCACTTTATTATTCAGAATGATCTTCCTGAACATTAATACACTTGCTCCAATGATCCTCCAAAATGTGGATCTCATCCCTGAAGTGAGAATCCGGAAGGTCTGCAAAATACGCTTCAACAGTCGTTATGACCTCTTTATTTGATGGAAAACGCTTGCCACGCACAAATTTTTTGAGTTCTGGAAACAAATTGAAATCGCTGGGGGCCAAATCTGGTGAATACGGTGGATGCTCCAACAATTCGAATTTTAGTTCAGGGATTTTAGCCATTGTCAGAATGCTCTTGTGACACGGTGCATTGTCCTGATGGAAAAGGATTTTTTTCTTCTCAAAACCGAGTTTTTTTCACGATTTTTTTCCCACAACTGGTCCAAAAGGTTGCAATAATATTCAGAATAAATTGCTTTACCAGTTTGCAAGTAATCCACAAACGAAATTCCTTTCGCATCCCAAAAAACTGATGCCATACCCTTCTTGGCCGATTTCCGGACACGAACTCGTTTCGAAGCCGAACAACCAGGTTCACTCCACTCTTTAGCCTCTTGTTCTGATTCAGGATCATGGTGATAGACCCAAGTCTTATCCACAGTGATGAATCGACGCACGAAATCCTTTTTATACTTTTTAAAACGCTCCAAATATCCCTGAGAAAGTCGCATTCGAATGTGTTTTTATTCCATTGTTAGCGAATGCGTAACCCCATTGTGCACACAGCTTTCTAAAACCCGAAATTTCTCTCAAAATATCGCTCACACTGCCTAATGAGATGTGTAGAGCCTCTACTAAATCCCTCTATGTCAATCGACGATCTTCCAAAACCATATCCTGTATTTTGGCTATGATTTCTGGTGTTGATGCGCTTTCTAGACATCCTTCACGTGGATCGTCTTCAAGGCTTGTAAGACCATGTTTCAATTCAGGAACCCATCTTTCTACCGTTCTGATTTTAGGTGAACAATCATACACTTTTAACATTCGTTCGTGAATTTCTTTTGGTACTAAACCTTCCAAAAATATGAATTTTATCACTTCCATTGCTGTGACACGGCCACACTAAATGGCTTGTAAATAAAGAATGAATTGACAGAACGAAATGAGACTTCACATATATTCACAAGAAGAGTGTACCAACAAAACAAAAAATTGTGGGCTAGTAGCAGCGCCCTCTCTCATCGAACGACAAAGCTTATCGAACAACCTGGTATAACTTTGTTCAATGCAGACGTAGGCAGCTACGAGGGGCATATTCGATTCTACGTTCCAAAATAATTCCACTATAGAAATATGGATTACATTTGGAATGGCCAGGCTGACAAATGGTAGTTTCCTTGTAAGGCAATCATAACCTCTAAAAGACGTTGTTAGTCCACAGATTGGGTCAAGGCGTGGGCACGTAACGCTCACAATTGGCTTAGTTTACTACTATACTAGTCACATAAGAAAGCTCGAATATAATTGTCCATCAACACAACAGTCTATGTTGACGCCATTGAATAGAGAATTGAATTTCAATGTGGGATCGAATTCATTACGGAAGAAGAATGAGTTTTCAAGCGTTTGTGTGGGAGAGAGATCACTCAGGCGATTCTCGGCCCCGAGCCGCACCGAATAGGATTCGGAGCCGCCTGACAGTTCGGCTCGTTCTCCCAATCTCCGGGCTACTTCTGTTGCTGTTCGGGCCAACCGCAATAGCCCGGACAGCAAGAGCAGTGGCCCGGAAAGCAACAGGAGCCGACTCGCAGATTGGAAAAACGAGCCGAACTGTCAGGCGGCTTGGGGCCGATAATCGCCTGAGATAAACTCCAAAAAGAACTTACTGGGGACCGTTTTACACGTGCCTCAATGATTTGAAAAGCCATGTTTTCGTTTTCGTATGTGTTTGGCAGTTCATAAATTATCCAAGATCTAAATGCCCCCGCTGGATATCAAAAAAAAGTGTTTCAATCGCTTTGCATTCTTTAGCAAACAGCCCAAATAACAGAAATCGTCCACCAGTTCCATACGTTGTCCGTCCACACAAACTCCCGTTGAAGGCCTCTGAGATAGAGTGAGGACTTTTTAGAAAGAGACCGAACGAACGAATTTTGAATAAATTCGTTCATTTTTCATTTCGAACGAACAAATTTCGAATAAATTCGTTCATTTTTTATTTCAAACGAACGAATTTCGAATAAATTCGTTCATTTTTTATTCCGAATGAACGAATCTCGAATAAATTCGTTCATTTTTTATTCCGAACGAACGAATTTCGAATAAATTCGTTCATTTTTTATTCCGAACGAACGAATTTCGAATAAATTCGTTCACTTTTTATTTCGAACGAACGAATTTCGAATAAATTCGTTCATTTTTTTATTTCGAACGAACGAATTTCGGATAAATTCGTTCATTTTTTATTCCGAACGGACGAATTTCGAATAAATTCGTTCATTTTTTATTTCGAACGAACGAATATTCGAAATTCGAATATTCGAATGACGAATAATTTAAGCATCCATAACATTATCGCGTAACTGCGAAGTGAGCGGCAGTAACAAGTTGAATTCTTCTTCTAGAGCTTTATTTCCACTTACAATTGGAATTAATAAGACACGACTCATCTCTAGACCTGTACGGGCTACAACGCAAAGAATGCTTCAAAATCAACTTTTCCTCTGTAGCTTAGCCTAAGGAGCTTATTCGAGGACCTTACTAACTTTACGTGCCCCATAAGCCAGCGAGATTGGTGGAGCCGAGCTCCATAGTTATCTCCAGAGGGTGCTTTCGCCTCTATGGTTTAAAGGCAGTGTTCACGATAATCTTTAATTTTGAGATTATTCGCTATATCGATTTACTGGCCCCCGGGTGGATCTAAAATGACGTAGAATTTGAGAAAAACGCAACAGAAGTACGCGAAATCCTTAAAGGCAGCATACACGCTCGCAAGCATAGTCGAGATAACAGCATAGATAGGTCCGCACGGCCAGTACTATGTCGTCAACGGCGTTTGAAGCGCTGAAAACTGTCCAGGATGACAATATTTGACAATGTTTGAGCAATCTTGCCTTCCACGCCCGTATTTTCACACCCCTTCGAGTAACAGAATGAGAATCGATACTTGTGAAAACGTGTGATAATTGAGAGTGATAGCACTATGAAATGGGAGTGCACGAGAGAAATAGCTTGGTTTACTCGAGTATAACATGTCTGCATACCTATTGACTCTCGTCCACTTTCGAGAATGCCGCTCTACTTTGGCTTACCTCTTGGAATGGAGGATTTTATCAGTGCACAAACATGTTATATTGAGGTAAATCGAGTTTTTTCTCTACTGCACTCCCTTTTCATAGTGCTATCATTCTAAGTTATCACATGTTTTCCCAAGTATCGATTCTCATTCTGTTACTCGAAGGGGTGTGAAAATACGGGCGTGGAAGGCAAGATTGCTCAAACATTGTCAAATATTGTCATCCTGGACAGTTTTCAGCGCTTCAAACGTCGTTGACGACATAGTACGGGCCGTGCGGACCTATCTATGCTGTTATCACGACTATGCTTACGAGCGTGTATGCTGCCTTTAAGTATCACTCCGCCTCTTAAAGGCAGGATTCTCGATAAAATCGTTTGTTGTGCTATACCCAAGGAATGCTAGATCTAGCCATCACAAAAGTAAAAATAAGTAAAAAATTGGAGAAAAAGCGCTCAGGAGCAAGTTATGGCTTGGTGTCCTCCCGCCCTCAATTATCGAGATTTGGGTAAAAGCCTGCTGTGTCAAGTTTTATTTTGCTTCGAAAGTAATTTCTGAACATTTCTGGAGGCTACTGATTACTTTCACAGCAAAATAAATATCGTATAGCCAAGCATTAATGAAAACCGCGTTAATTAGGGGGCCGGCCGACACCGGTAATTAGCCGTTATTCTTGTTTTTAAGCGTTTTCCCGCGAGTTTCAGGGTTTTCACTTATTTTTACTTTTGTGATGGCCAAATCTACATTCTTATGAAGAGAGCTCAAAAGCTGTTTTTATCGCAAACCCTGCCTTTAAGTATCACAGGAATTGTTTGTTGTGACAATGAAATCTTTTGTGGACGCGTCCTTTGCAATTCTTTACTCTCTATTGCTCCGTTCCTTCCTTAGAGCCCTAACTGATTCTGCTTTGCATGAAATATTCTTCTATTTTCGATTGACACAGTTTTCCAACGGTGACAACCATCATTAACATGTTTATCCGACCGGACAACTGGCCCATGTTAAAGAATAATGTCACTGAAATACGACGTTTTAATGCGTTCCTCGCCATTTCTTCGTAATTTTGGTAACACTTGGAGACCAGCGCATTGTTTTATGTGAAAAACTCGCAGATGAAAATCATCGTGAACACTGCCTTTGAATGAGAGGCGCAGAGTTCTGCTGGAGCCAACAACGGGGTTCGGCTCCACCGACCTGGCTGGCTTACTCTGAGAGAATCTTTTGCGGCAGTACCGTGATGCTCCCGTGACTCGCGTTCGTTCCGCGATAGTTACCCAATCGACTCATCCGTTGACATTCTGGTTCTCATACCGTGATAATACCGCGATCGTTGAGAGGTTTACGGCGCTAATACCGTGCTCATGTTGTGCAGATTTGTAGAGCAGCGCGAAATGCGGCGAGGGCAATACCTTATAGTTTCGTGTTGATCTGATAGGCAACACTCGCTCGGTTGAAACATCGAGAGGGCCTGGATGCGGTACCATCAGAAGGCTGGAAGAATCTCGCGATCGTCCCGCGATAGTTCCAAGCTCGGTTCGTCGCGGATCCGCGATGTAACGCCCCGAATACGTCAATGTATAGACGCGATTCGCCCTCAGGCTGAAACTGGTAGGATCTCGCAATTGTTCCGTGATAGGCTCAGGCTCGACTCCTCGCGGTTTTGCTTTAGAGCATCGTGGGAGCATCGATGAAAGAACGCGGTACACTCTCGGTTTGAGACTGGCAGAATTTCGCGATCGTTGCGCGATAGCCCCGAGCTAGAATCCTCTCGGCCCCTACCAGAAACCGGAGATTCTATCCGTGATTGATCGCGGGGGATCCTCTCAGAGTATGGAGCGAGCAAAGTTAGAAATCCGAAATATCATTCCACGCAGAATTTTACGCAGATTTCAAAAACAACTCTCACCAGGTTAAAGAGTTATAGGCGAAAAACCGGTGTTTCGTAAAATGAAATAGGCTGAAGGATCGAGAATAGAATTTCAAACTGGAAGCACAAGTTGACCCTGAATTCTATCTCCAAGCACAAAAAAGTTATGGACGAAAAACCGGCAGTGACACCCACACAATCTTGAAAATGACTTGCATGAGTGTTGGGTGACTTTCATTCTTTTTCGGGGTGCGTACTGGGGGGAGATCGGAGTACGGGGTGGAGTTTATTGCTCCGTCGGCCAATCGACAGACGTCTCTCCACCACTTAAGACGTGGGTGATTGGTCAACGGAGGGATAAACCACACCCCCACGTATTCCCGTCTCCTCCTGTGCCTCGGGGCGTTTCACCGGTTGTCACCGGTTTTCCCAATGATGGAGGTTCCCCCTTCACCTGCCCAGAGGTGAGGGTTGGTGGAGTGCAAGGCTCCACCCAACGAAGCTATGGTTGGTGTTATCATTGCCCAGCGGCATGGAAAAATGGGAGTGGCCAAGTGCGATTGCCATATGGCTCCCCCTGTTAGAACCGCCCTAATAGCCTCATCAGACGGTGTGGGGAAAAAATTTAGTTCTTGCGTTCGGGAAAATGGAACAATGGAGTAATGAAGAGACTGACATCAGTCTTGAAAGGTATGTCGATTCCTTTATACATTAGAGCTGATTTTCATATTTTTTGTTAAACCAGCTCGGGTATTCAAATTGGAATAACGTTCGAATATTCACCTCTGCGAATAATCGAATTCGAATATTATTCGAATATTCACCTTTCCCGAATAGTCGAATTCGAATAATATTCGAATATTCACCTTTCCCGAATAGTCGAATATAAATAATACTAGTGACCCTTCGGGTCCCTAGCCCGTGGCAGCCACGTGACATGAAGGCGCGTGCCCCCTGGCAGTAGTACAGCTGCGCATTTTGAAAAACGAGCAGACAGACACGAAAGCATTTGAACTCTTAAATGTTTCAAATTCTTCAATCAACCTGCGTTCATAGGTGGTGGCACGCAATGACGACACGTATAACTTGCACACCCGTACCTTTCCGCCGTCGCCCTCTGGCGCCGGTCATTTCTCGCTTACACCCAAAATGGCTACCCTTTCATAACTCTTAGCAGAGAGCGAGCTTTTTGTGAAACGGAAGTCCAACTTCGTCGTCTCCGGCTTTGCTGGCTGCCCTCCATAGTATTCGTTCGGCTTCGCCGAACGATGGGCCGGCTTTGCCGGCCACGCCCCCTCTACGTAGTATTCGTTCGGCTTCGCCGAACGATAGGCCGACTTCGCCAGCCACCCCTCGTGTAGTATCTGCCTGGCTTCGCCGGCCACACTCCATGTAATATTCGTTCGGCTTCGCCGAACTACGACAGGCCGGCTTCGCCGGCCACCCTCCGTCTAGGTAGTATTCGCTCGTCTCCGCCGAACGATGGGCCGGGCTTCGCCGACCCCTTCCTCTACGCAGTATTCGTTCAGCTTCGCCGAACGATGGGCCGGCTTCGCCGGCTACCCTCCCTCTAGGTAGCATTCGTTCGGCTTCGCCTAAGGATGGGCCGGCTTCGCCAGCCACCCCTCGTGTAGTAGTCGTTCGGCTTCGCCAGCCACCCCTCGTGTAGTATTCGTTCGGCTTCGCCGGCCACACTCCATGTAATATTCGTTCGGCTTCGCCGAACTACAGGCGCTCGTCTCCGCCGAACGATGGGCCGGCTTCGCCGACCCCCTTCCTCTACGCAGTATTCGTTCGGCTTCGCCGAACGATGGGCCGGCTTCGCCGACCCCCTCTCTCTACATTGTATTCGTTTGGCTCCACCGAACGATGGGCCGGCTTCGCCGGCCACCCTCTCTCTAGATAGTATTCGCCCGTCTCCGCCGAACGATGGGCCGGCTTCGCCGACCCCCTTCCTCTACGCAGTCTTCGTTCGGCTTCGCCGAACGATGGGCCGGCTTTGCCGGCCACGCTCCCTCTACGTAGTATTCGTTCGGCTTCGCCGAAAGATGGGCCGGCTTCGCCGGCTACCCTCCGTGTAGTATTCGTTCGGCTTCGCCGAACGAAGAGCCGGCTTCGCCGACCCCCTCTCTCTACATTGTATTCGCTCGGCTTCGCCGACCCCCTCCCTTTACGTGGTATTCGTTCGGCTTCACAAAACGATGGGCCGGCTTCGCCGGCCACCCTCCCTCTAGCTAGTATTCGCGGCTTCGCCGGCCACTCTCCGTGTAGTATTCGTTCGGCTTGGCCGAACGAAGGGCCGACTTCGCCGACCCCCTCTCCCTACATTGTATTCGCTCGGCTTCGCCGACCCCCTCCCCTTACGTGGTATTCTTTCGGCTTCACAGAACGATGGGCCGGCTTCGCCGGCCACCCTCCCGCTAGTTAGTATTCGTTTGGCTCCACCGAACGATGGGCCGGCTTCGCCGGCCACCCTCTCTCTAGGTAGTATTCGCCCGTCTCCGCCGAACGATGGGCCGGCTTCGCCAACCCCCTTCCTCTACGCAGTCTTCGTTCGGCTTCGCCGAACGATGGGCCGGCTTTGCCGGCCACCCTCCCTCTACGTAGTATTCGTTCGGCTTCGCCTAAGGATGGGCCGGCTTCGCCAGCCACCCCTCGTGTAGTAATCGTTCGGCTTCGCCAGCCACCCCTCGTGTAGTATTCGTTTCGGCTTCGCCGACGACCTCCATTTGGATATTCGTTCGGCTCCGCCGAACGATAGGCCGGCTTCGCCAACCCCCTTCCTCTACGCAGTATTCGTTCGGCTTCGCCGAACGATGGGCCGGCTTCGCCGGCCACCCTCCGTGTAGTATTCGTTCGGCTTCGCCGGCCACCCTCCGTGAAGTATTCGTTCGGCTTCGCCGAACGAAGGGCCGGCTTCGCCGACCCCCTCCCTCTACATTGTATTCGCTCGGCTTTGCCGACCCCCTCCCTTTACGTGGTATTCGCTCGTCTCCGCCGAACGATGGGCCGGCTTCGTCGACCCCCTCTCTACATTGTATTCGCGCTGGCTTCGCCGAACCCCTCCCCTTTACGTGGTATTCGTTCGGCTTCACAGAACGATGGGCCGGCTTCGCCGGCCACCCTCCCCTCTAGTTAGTATTCGTTCGGCTTCCACTGAACGATGGGCCGGCTTCGCCGGCCACCTCCCTCTAGGTAGTATTCGCCCGTCTCCGCCGAACGATGGGCCGGCTTCGCCAACCCCTTCCTCTACGCAGTCTTCGTTCGGCTTCGCCGAACGATGGGCCAACTTTGCCGGCCACCCTCCCTCTACGTAGTATTCGTTCGGCTTCGCTAAGGATGGGCCGGCTTCGCCAGCCACCCTCGTGTAGTAATCGTTCGGCTTCGCTAGCCACCCCTCGGTGTAGTATTCGTTCGGCTTCGCCGAAAGATGGGCTGCTTCGCCGGCCACCCTCCGTGTAGTATTCGTTCGGCTTCGCCGAACGAAGGCCAGCTTCGCCGACCCCTCTCTCTACATTGTATTCGCTCGGCTTCGCCGACCCCCTCCCTTTACGTGGTATTCGTTCGGCTTCACAAAATGATGGGCCGGCTTCGCCGGCCACCCTCCCTCTAGCTAGTATTCGCGGCTTCGCCGGCCACCCTCCGTGAAGTATTCGTTCGGCTTCGCCGAACGAAGGGCCGGCTTCGCCGGCCACCCTCCCTCTAGGTAGTATTCGCTCGTCTCCGCCGAACGATGGGCCAGCTTCGCCGACCCCTTCCTCTACGCAGTATTCGTTTCGGCTTCGCCGAACGATGGGCTGGCTTCGCCGGCAACCCTCGGTGTAGTATTCGTACGGCTTCGCCGAAAGATGGGCTGCTTCGCCGGCCACCCTCCGTGTAGTATTCGTTCGGCTTCGCCGAACGAAGGGCCAACTTCGCCGACCCTCTCTCTACATTGTATTCGCTCGGCTTTGCCTACCCCCTCCCTTTACGTGGTATTCGTTCGGCTTCACAGAACGATGGGCCCGGCTTCGCCGGCCACCCTCCTCTAGTTAGTATTCGTTTGGCTCCACCGAACGATGGGCCGGCTTCGCCGGCCACCCTCCCTCTAGGTAGTATTCGCCCGTCTCTGCCGAACGATGGGCCGGCTTCGTCAACCCCTTCCTCTACGCGGTTTTCGTTCGGCTTCGCCGAACGATGGAGCCAACGGCGGGCCACCCTCCATGTATTATTCGCTCATGTTCGCCGAGCGATGGGCGAGCTTCGCCTGCCACCCTCCGTGTAATATTGGTTCAGCTTCACCGAACAATAGGCCGGGCCACCCTCCCTCCACGTAGTATTCGTTCGGAATCGCAGAACGATGGGCCGGCTTTTCCGCACACCCCTTCCTCTGTGTAGTATTCGTTCGGCTTCGCCGACCACCCTCCGTCTAATGTTCGTTCAGCTTCACCGAATGATGGTCCGGGCCACCCTCCTCTACGTAGTATTCGTTCGGCATCGCAGAACGATGGGCCGGCTTTGCCGACCCCCTCCGTTCACGTGGTATTAGATTGGCTTCGCCGAACGACGGGCCGGCTTAGCGGGCCACCCTTCGTGTGGTATTCGTTCGGCTTCGCCGGCCACCCTCCGTGTAGTATTCGTACGGCATCGCAGAAAGATGGGCCGGCTTTGCCCACCTCCCTCTCTCTACGTAGTATTCGTTCGCCCTCGCCGAACGATGGGCCATCTTGGCGGGCCACCCTCCATGTAATATTCGATCGGCTCCGCCGAGCATTGGGCAAACGGCGGGCCACCCTTCGTGTAGTATTCGTTCGACTTCGCCGGTCACCCTCCGTATGGTATTCGTGCGGCTTCGCAGGCCACCTACATGTAGTATTCGTTTGGCTTTGCCCAAACGATAGGAAATTCGCGCCTGATGTGCCTTTGGATGGTTGCGCTGGAGCGCGTATGTATGACGCGAGCGCAAGGAACAGTTACCCAATTTGTCCATATGCGGACCGTCGGCTTCAATCAGGCGTGAGGATTCAGCCTTTCTCTCAATGATGTAAGTATACAATCAGTTATAGATGTTTAATGAAACTGACAATTCAGAAAAAAAGTAAGGATTATCTGATTAGGTTTATAGTTAGTAAAGTTAAACGGATTATCTGATTTCGACATTAATAATTTCACGTAAATTCCTTCCAGTTTGTTTGAACGTCCGCCGCATGAATATTTTTTCTGCCAGTGGAAATAGTCATCTGTGATTGATCTCCTCTTTTTTTTCACAAAAATCAGCGGATTTTTTCAGATTTAAAACAGTTAAAATACCCCGAAAATCATTATTGAATTCTTTGGAAAAAACTTGGTAGTAAAATTTTCACCGGAAAGTTCTGCGATATTATCAACTTCTTCGTGTAAAAATCTTTGTTTTCTCACACAGACAAAAAATCCGATAAAAAGAATGCGCCACGTGAAAAAGATTTTTTGCTAAACATCTTGCATTTTCTTCTGTCAGAAAAATCTAATAGAAGAATTTTTGGGCACAATGCTCACCATGAAAGTTTTTTCTGACTATTATTTTTTCGAAATAAATTTTGTTTCTTTTCAAATTTGCTTGTTCATTCAGAGGTCTCCTGCAAATTTTCATGACTCCGTAGTGGAAAGTACTTCAGCAAAAAATTTGGGAAAAAATGAGCGTGTAGAAATTAGGAGAAAATGAGCGTAAAGTGAAGAAATCTCTCCATTTTTTTGAAAAAGGGCTGAAATGTCCGTCTTTCTAAATGAAAATCGTTCAAAAATTCTTTGAAAAAATCTGGCTGCAAAACCTCCCACAAAATTTCGTAAAAAATGACAAAGCAACAAGACAGAACAAAGAAAAAAACGAAAAACAAAAGTGAAAATAAAAAATTAAGCACAGAACAAGAAAAATAGAGCACATAAGTGAAAAACGGCTTAGCGGGCGAAAGCGCTGCAAAATCGAAGTGTTTATATTAGCCGCGAACAAAATGTAGAGTAAACAGATCGCCAAAACCTTGAAAACGTAAGAAATGGAGCAAAGTGGTGGAAACGGAAATGAAAATGATCAGCTGTGAGGCGCAGCGCGCGACACGCCGCGCTGCGTATCGACAATGCTGAAGAGTTCAGGCGCGGCCGATTCCGCGGATTTCTCGTCGCGCCGTTCCCATTCTTTATATATAGGATTCGAATATTCACCTTTCCCGAATAGTCGAATTCGAATAATATTCGAATATTCACCTTTCCCGAATAGTCGAATTCGAATAATGTTCGAATTTTCACCTTTTGCGAATAGTCGAATTCGAATAATGTTCGAATTCTCACCTTTTGCGAATAGTCGAATTCGAATAATGTTAGAATATTCACACTTTTCGAATATTCGAATGTTCGAATAAAAATTCGTTCGAAAAATTCGAATATTTATTCGAACTCGAATATTCGGTCCTCACTCTACTCTGAGAGACCCACATCTGCTTGCATTTTTCGGGACGAGGACGAAGTCCATAGGCTGCGGCACACTTCGAAACGAGGTTCACAATCCTTCGCAGTTTTGCTTTGTTTTCAGCGAATAACACAATGTCGTCGGCGTACTCCAGGTCGATTCCCGAATAGTCGAATATAAATAATATTCGAATATTCACCTTTCCCGAATAGTCGAATTCGAATAATATTCGAATATTCACCTTTCCCGAATAGTCGAATTCGAATAATGTTCGAATTTTCACCTTTTGCGAATAGTCGAATTCGAATAATGTTCGAATTCTCACCTTTTGCGAATAGTCGAATTCGAATAATGTTAGAATATTCACACTTTTCGAATATTCGAATGTTCGAATAAAAATTCGTTCGAAAAATTCGAATATTTATTCGAACTCGAATATTCGGTCCTCACTCTACTCTGAGAGACCCACATCTGCTTGCATTTGTCGGGACGAGGACGAAGTCCATAGGCTGCGGCACACTTCGAAACGAGGTTCACAATCCTTCGCAGTTTTGCTTTGTTTTCAGCGAATAACACAATGTCGTCGGCGTACTCCAGGTCGACAAGAGAGCGCCCTGATCAGGGATGTGCGGCAATTGCCGCTTGCCGTTTGTCGTTTGCCGGCAATTTTCGGAACTTTTTTGCCGTTTGTCGTTTGCCGGAATTTTTGTGATTTTTCCGGCAAAACTCGGCAAAACATTGGAAGAAAACGCCACCTGTACTCGCGACCATGTGGGCAGAATGGGTAATCCGTGACCGTATTCATGAAACTACGGGAGCCTCCCAGGAGGGTCCGAAGACCGTCCGCTGCATACATCGGCTGGTTCTATAAACCTTTCCAGGAAGCTCCCATAGTTTCATGAATACGGCTACCGATTATCCGTTGTTCGCTTAACCGTTATCCGGGGTTTTGACTTATCTGGGGTGGTAGTAAATGGGTTTGAAAACGCGAGTTAACTCGCGGTAAGTTCGTGGTAAACTGTAGCGAGCTGTTTATTTGACGATTTTTAGGAAAGGTACCAGACATTGCTGAAACTACGTTGTGAGCCACTAGCGTTTAGAGCCCATAGTGTAAAAAAATGCCCTAAGAAGTGGTTCATTCTGTCTTTTTTGGAAAAACATTGATTCAGAAAAAAAATTCCGAAGATTTTCTGAACTTTTCTCAGTTCGCGGTAAGTTCGCGCAGAACTGCACTTTGACACGAGCTGACAGAGAAATCGGAAATAGTGTTAAAATGAGGATAAAGATGAATAGCTTCCGAAAAAGTTCTCCGGGGTACTTCTCCGAAAGCTATCCATCTTTTTCATTATTCATATACTAATTCCGTTTTCTCTGCCATGTAGATAGTCCAGCTCCAATGTGGTGCTTTAGTTTATGTTTCGACCGATTTTGGTATAGCTAAAAGCAGCCGGAAGCACTTCTGCGACACAGAAGCATTTTTACGATACACGTGGGCAAGGACTCTTAAAAAGTATGCCGCGGAAGTGCCAGGAAAGTACCGCGACCCTCGACTGTGCCGCGATAGTTCCACGGTAGTACCGCAGCAGCTCCGTGATAATTACTGTGCCGCGGAGATTTTGTTGCAGTGTCTTGAGTGTCGACAACGCCGCGACATTGCCGCGACAGTACCGCGGAAGTTCCGTGTTGGAATCGTACGAACTCCGCAAGGATGCATCAGCGAACCCGCGTCGATTACGATTTACTGTTATGTGTGGTAGAACAGGATCGTTGCTGGTTAAATAGCCCCAATTTGACGTACATTCCGTATCTCCTAGGTCGCAATAACGGGGATACACTCTGTCCTTATCAGACAGAAGAAGTAAGCGCTGCAGGTGTGTGTTTTTGTTCGTAAGCCCACCCACTTGTATTATGACTCATTTCATATGAGTTACTCGCAGTCGGTCCTATTTTTCTGAGAGCGCAGCCACCGATCGTGGAGCCGCAGCGACACCACCGCGGAGCCACAGCGGCACTATCGCGAGGCCGCCACGACATTGCCGCTGCGACTCAGCGATAATGCCGCTTCGGTGTCTGTAGGAGCTGAAGCCGCTTCCTTGCGAAGCCGCAGCGGTGAATTCTTTGATTTCCATGAGGTCCCATATGTCTTGTTTCTGTTCATCTGATGCCTTGAAATGGAGCTACTCATTTGAAATGAAATCATTAGAATGTTGACATAAGTATTGCAAAAAAAGGAAAATAGTAAAGCGGCACATTTTAATAATTTATGGGTCAATATAAGGGATGAGGTTTTTTGCCGTTTGCCGATTGCCGTTTGCCGTTTGCCGGCCGTTTTTGGGATTTTCTTGCCGATTGCCGTTTGCCGAAATCTCAAAATCGTTTGCCGCACATCCCTGGTCCTGATGGTGTTAGTATCATGTCCACAGGAAACTGCTCCGCAACTCTACGCATGATGTCATCAACAGCGAAGTTGAAAAGAAAAGGTCCTGCTACAGCTCCTTGCCTTACTCCTGTTTATTTATTTATTTGTTTATTAATTTATTTATTAAAATGCGCGCTAAGGTGGGTCGAAGAAAAAAAAACAGTATGTACCGTGCTTCTCTGGGCCTAATTCCGATCCGCTATTGCGTCTCGAAACGCTTTGCGGCCGCACGCGCTCGAATCAGTCGAGTTTCCAGCGCCAAAGCCGACTCGATATGACTTTTTTTATGCGGCTTTCTCCAATTTTGTTCAGTTTCCAGTTTCCGAAACCCACCTAGAGTCAACAGATCGGCGGATGCAGCTCTGGAAACTCTTTCAACTCGAAAGCGCGCGATCGCAAAGCGTGTCGAGACGCGATTGCGCACCGGAGTTTGGCCCAGAGAAGCACAGTATGGCAGACGAATTAACCAATTACAGTAGGAAACAAGAAATAAAACGAGAAAGGAAGCATTTATGATCTCTTTGGTGGAAATCCGTTATTTCTTCGCGAGTTTTACCCAGCGACACCATTATAAGGGATTGAATAGATAGGTCCACTCCAAGTGAATATTTTCATCAAACACCAGTACTAATATCCCTTAATCCTGATGCATCCATGCCATTGACAGCGAAGGACATCCATGTAATTAACGAAGGAATAACTAGGAACACGGGCAGCTGCATGAGGTCGAAACCCATTACATCGCAAAAAATCGTCGAAGAGGGGAAATTTTGAAAAAAAATTCTTTTCGAACGACTTGCGAATTCCATCTAGAAAATAACATTGAAAGTTTACGATATTTCATTCATGATTAGGAAACTTCAGAAATTATTAACTAAAATTATACTGGGTCAGGCGCTTGCTGTTTCGCGGTACAACTGTCTAAGCGTCAAAATTCTCAAAAAAAAACTGGAAACGTGGGGGAGGAGGATTTGAAAATGTTAGACAGAAATTGAAAATTTTAAGGACTTCTTAACAGAAATTAAAATAAAACTCTCCGAGGCTCTTTAGTGAGAAGCATATTGTTAATTACAAGCAAAAAAAATTCAGAAAATGAAAAAGTTACGCAATTTTAAAATTTTTCTCTCAAAAATTTTATCATCCCAAATTGTCGAAAAAGGTTTTCATCTACAGTAATTCGTGAGAATTTCAGTTTTTTTTTTGAAAATTTCGATCACCTCCTTCGATGTAAGGGGGCGATGGTCTATAGGATCATGAAATTAAAGCATGTAGAATTAGGTCCGTGGCTTGCGTCCTCAAAAAAAAACGTTAACTCTCACCCGCGGCTGGCACGGGCGGTTCATCACCGGTGGTTGACGGTATGGTAAGCTGATCAACTGCGCTTTTCTCTCAGCCTGAATCGACTAACGGGCCAGCGCACGTGACCACCGCGCCAGCCGCGGGTGAAATTTAAATGTTTCTTCTTGAGGAAGCAAGCCACGAATCTAACTATATGTATACGTGGTAACCCGCTGGATTAAGTACGCCACAAAGTCGGTCTTTTCCAACAGGGAGAATTTTAGTAATGATTCCTGGAAAAATGGGCCAAATTAGAATCCTTATTGCATTAAAGGAAGTGTTCACGATAGAAAACGTTATTCCAGTTTTCGTGGTTTTTGTTTAGGCAAGACTACGAAGTAGAGGTTAATAAGGGAAGTCCCCACATAACTCTCGCATACCGGAGGAAACCGTTTAAAGAAGCCTCTGAAATATGTATTCAATTACGCCTGTTCAGTGTGTTTCGGGAGACTGCAGACAAAGCCTCAAACCTAACGTCGGAAATGGTTTTGCGCTTCAAAATTCTTAGGTAAAAAACTTTGTTTTCTGTTTCTTGTACCGAAAACTCTTCAAGAAGGTGGGTCAATGCACATGCTTGGATGTTCGAGTCTTTTTTTGAAATCTGGGAATTTCGGCAACGCTTCCTATGGTGAAACGAACGCAGGACAACTGTCACACGACGTGGGCGGGGTGATCCAATAGGTCTACTGCTCCACGAGATTCTCACAAACTTCCTGGCCGTTTTTCGTCGTACTTCCGTTCTCATTCTTCCCAGAGGGACCCAAAGCTTACGTTTTGACCAAAAAACGTTCAATTTTTTTGAACGTGAGCACTGCCTTCTAATCTCTATTTATCTTCCGATTTCACTTTTTTTGCAAAAAAAATCTCCTAATTTCTCCACCACTCCCATTGAAAAAAACTTTCGATTTCAAACAGCTCCGTCATCTTCCTGACGTAATATGCAAACAAAAAAATCAAAGGAACATAAACAGCTAAACGTCGTTCATGCGCGAACGAATAGTTCTTTAGACATAATCAAGACGATTGTTGTGCATGGCACAAAAAAATTGAAAACAAACCACTGATTTTGAATAGAGTTATGAAACCGTCATCAGCAAGCGCGAACTGTTGTAAACTAGCAAGACTGGAGCAGTCTCAAACATAAGAGTTGAGAAACAGTCCCAAATAGGGACCTTTGTAAAGGTAGAAAATCCAGCAGGTAATTTTTCACATGACAAAAACTTTCGACAATAGCTTCTTTTCATGTCCCAACCGCTTTTAATCACTTGATTATAAGTTCAAGTGACGTGCAAATTACTTGCTGAACACTTCAACTCCTATCTTGAAGCTCGGTCCATACCAGACCAATGGAAATGTCCCAGAACAGTGTTGATTTTCAAGAAAGGAGACAGAGAGGGTATCGGAAACTATCGTCCCATCGCTCTACAGTCGATTCCATACAAGGTTTTTACCAAGATTATACTCAATCGTTTGGAGGTCACTATGGATGCATACCAACCAGTAGAACAAGCCGGATTTAGGAAAGGCTTCTGCTGTATGGATCACATCCACACCGTATGTCAATTGATCGAGCCATGTCGGGATTACAAAATGCCTCTGTGCGTCACCTTTGTCGATTACAAGAAAGCATTCCATTCGGTGGAGACAAATGCAGTGATCAACGCTTTGTCACACGCCGGAGTAGAGCCTTCCTACGTGAATATACTGGAGCAGTGTAACTCAGCAACATCCACAACTATCCAGTTGTTCCAACGCAAGCTGCAAATACCAACTGAGAAGGGGGTCCGGCAAGGTGCCACAATTTCACCGAAGCTTTTCACGTCTGCCCTCCAATATTCAATGTGTCGACTCGACTGGGACGACAAAAGCTTGAATATTGATGGAAAGAAGCTCTCGAATTTGCGGTTCGCAGACGATATTGTGCTTATCAGCGACAACACGACGGAGATGACTGAGATGCTAAGAAAGTTAGATGGCGTAGTCAAGACGATTGGTCTAGTGATGAACATGAAGAAAACTCAGACGATGGCGAACCAGTGGTGTGATGATGGGCTAATTTACCTCGGCGAAAATCAACTGGGCAAAGTCGACAGCTACGTGTACCTCGGTCGAGAAGTCAACATGACAAACGACTTGACGAACGAAATCGGTTGACGAAGAAGAGCAGCCTGGGCAGCAATGGGCACAATTCGAGAGGTGACCAATGAGGTCCAGGATGTTAAGCTGCGGGCTCACCTCTTTGACTCCACTGTGCTGCCAGCTATTTGCTACGGTACCGAAACATAGGCTGACAACAAGGGCACCTTTGTCGCCATGAGGACCGCACACAGGACATTGGAGAGATGTCTTCTGAATACGAATCGACGGTGGCGGTGGCAGTGGCAGCAAGGGCAGAGCAGTCAGGAGCTTCGGAAGGAGTCTGGTATCCGAAACGCGTTGTCCCCTATCGAGTCCGCAAAACACAGATGGGCAGGGCACGTTGTACGCCGAAACGACGATAGATGGAGCACCAGGATCACATAGTGGTACCCACGAGGCGTTGAAAGAACTCTTGGCCGCCCTGCAACGCGTTGGGCTGACACAATTAAAGGCAGTGTCCACGATAAGTTTCGTCCTCGGTTTTTGCCGAAAATCGAAAGTTCAGGGTCTCATTGGAGCATTGGGGTCGAAGGAATCAAAGAGAACGAGCTCAAAAGAGCTCCATATGGCTCCGAAGTCCGCTCGCGCTAGCCCTTCCGCTCGCGATCGAGTTCTCCAAGAAACAGTTTGGTCCGGATCTACATTATCATTGGAGCGTGAACGCGGCTGTGTTTTAGCATTGAGGCGCATTTGCACACGCTGTCTACTTCAGGCCCATGCCCACGCAACTGATCCACCGTTGAAATGTGGCTTTCGAAAAGAAGAGCTTATCTTGTATGCTTCGCAGCGTTTTTCATGATTCTTTCTTCACTGATGAAACAGTCAGACACGAAACCTTCGTTTTCTTGTGGAAACTCAAAACGATTTTTTTCGTGGACACTGCCTTTAAAGGCATCGTACGCGCTGAAAACCATGTTTCGTTCTTGAGCGTTTTTGAGTTGTTAGTCTCCTATAGCGACTAAAGGCAGCGAAAAGCCCGCTCAAAAACGTTAACTTTAAAAAAAAACGTTTAAAAAAACTTCTGAAAATCATTTAAAATTCGCGCCGGCATCGACTCGGGATAGTTACGCGGAGGGCGCAAGGAACAGTTCTACAATTCGTCCATTGGCGCAGCGTTGGAAGCAATTCACCGAGGACGCCAATCTGCACATCGTCCTCGCTCGTTGTGTGACGAGAATTTTCCAGTCGATAATGCCTATTTTTCATCCGACGGAATTGCGTCAGCGCGTACGAGTGGCATGCTCCTGTACTTAGCGACACGACGTTCTGCTCTAAATATTGCGAAAGTGCCAAATGACTGACGGAAGGGCCGACCCCCTTTGACGGAATTCCTTACTTTCCACTGCCTCTATACTCACAATGGGTACGTTTTTGAGCAGCCAAGCTCGTTGTACGTTCTCACAGGGGAGTCCGGAGGAAGTGGGATTGAGCAAAAAAAAAATGGAAAGTGGATTTCAGCGCGTACGATGCCTTTAACAAGTCATTCAAACGAATAGGCCTACCACATTGGATGACCGTTGCTATTTCCAGAAAATCCTGGAGCGAATGTGGTCCACATCGAGAAGACCACCGATGAAGATGGACCATCAAGGTATCAAGGTAAGGTATAAGTTCAAGAGGGTTATCCAATTGCCACCGCAGAGATCTATCGGATTTTCAACAAGTTTTTCACATGTTCGTCTAGTTTTCGCAAAAAAAAGAAACTTTTTTTTTGTTTAAATCAGCAGAAAGCTGATTTTAAACACTGTATCAACGTGTCAAAATTAGCAGTATGGTGTGAACAAGTCGAAACGCAGGTGGTTTACCGCGTTGGCAATCGCATAACCCTTTTGAACTTACAATTGTTTATCTCAAATTTTATTAAATTCGCTTCCATTTTTCTGTGTTTAGGAACTGAGATTTTCACATGAATACCGAAAATTGTGTCCTCTACTACTTCAGAGCCAAATTTACTGGTCTATCGCGTACGTGTGCGCGCGTACGCTGCTTCTCCAACCCACCCACACTCTCTCGCTGTCTCCGCCCTTGCTCCGCACACGCATGTGGGAAAACAAAAAAAATGCTTCAAATTAGAGGGCCATCAATCACATAAGTTGATAAAAATGATTGAATAAAATAAAAACCTGTAGATTCGCTTCTGTTCACACGAGTCAAATTCTATCGTCGGCGACTGTGTGCGCTCCTTTTCCGCATCTTGAGAAATGGTTCACTTCTGTCAGGAATAAGTAAAACAGGAAGTGGGAGGGCAGAAGTGCTGAAATTTCGTCAAAACTTTATTAACGTATAACTCTTCCAATCAGAATCATCGGGAAAGAACCTCATAATCGTGTTGAACGCCCCAAGTGACCGCCCCTAGACGTTCGGACCAAAAAAAATTTTACTCGATTTTATACTTAGCCCAGATTGGGCTCAGTTACTAGCTTAATCCCATTTCGGGAGCCCACAGGTCGATAGAGAATCTTGTCCTGGCTTGTCCAAGGGGGTTATTTTGGAGCGCTGGACACAACTTGCATAGAGGTCCGTTTTACTTTTTCTGAAAGATTTTTCCAGGTTACTGAAGATATAAAGGCTGCCCGAATAAGACTGTTCGTCAAAGCGGTTCGCGAGCGTGTTGATCCAGCGCCATCTCCAGTCAGCTGCATCCGCATCGCGAAATTACGCGACCGAAAGTCGCCTTCGTGATGGCCGCTCGGCACGCACGTCGACCGCTTGGGTGAACACTCGCACTCCCACAGACTTTAATGTCATTTAGCTATAGAAATCTAAACGCCCACAATTCTGTTCAAGGAAACGCTTCGCAGCTGTAAAGTGAAATTTTAATTTCTACGTCAAAATTGGGCCCGGAAATGTATACTTCATTTGGAATCTTTAAATTGTGCAAGCATCCTTCCCTTGTCGGAATTTCTACAAAAAACAAGTTCTTTACAAATCACACTTTACAAATCATGTTTTAGAAAACCGCGTTCTGGATGCGGCAGACATCTATCTATAATCCGTGTTCAAAATTTACTATTTGCCTTAGGGGTTTACAAGACATTTTCAAGAGTGTGCACTTTCATAGCACCGCGAAGAGAAATGGGGTACACGACTTGCAATTTTCAGGGTATTCAGAAAATTTATCTCACTAGGGAACCTCGCTAGTCAGGTATGAGCTTTTGAGAGACTGTCAATGTTTCTGGGTCGACTCGGATACGCTCTCTTCAAATCTGAACTCGGATTTTGCTACGGGCATCTCTGAACGAAGTAATAAGCGTTTTTGAAGCTTCGTGAAAAGGTACCGATCAGTCAATTTTCAGGGTGTTTGGAAAAAAAATTCGGATTCGGCTCAAAACTTTCAACTGGTGGTTTTTCAGGGCGCTGAACGCGAATCTAGGGTCTGTTTCTAGCTGGACTTATGGTTAATGTAGGTTAAGGTAGGCATTATGCCTTTTAGCTGACTTTACCTACCCTAAAACTTCGAAAATCAAAAAACGGACCTCAAATTCGTGTTCGGCGTCCCAAATAACACCCACAGTGAAATTTTGAGTCAAATCTGAGACTTTGACCAAGCTACCGTACACCCACCGTAACCTACCGTAATCTATGATAAATCGATAAACGGATTGCAGATTCTTGTTTTGCACTGCAAATAACCCCAGAGCGACAATTTAAGCCATATCTATCGTAGCCCTTCGGAAATCGGCAAACGTCGCGATTCGCCATCAAATTCCCCCCCCCCCCCCCCTGATGGGAAGCTTTGAACGAATCATGTCGAAAAGCTCGGAAAATCGTCAAATAAACCATAGATTAATGATCAGCGCCTCAAATAACTCACCTGTAAGAATTTTGAGTGAAATCTGCAACAATTTTTGTAACGCCTTCAGTGGTATAAATAAGTGCCCAACCGAAAAACCGCACAAGTCCAAAACGTTATCAGTCGGTGCAAAGTTTGGAAAATTTGCCTTCGCCCAAAATTTGCTCAGTAAGGTAGTTTTGGGGGCTGAACACAAGCATGAGGTCCGTTTCCGGATTCCGCCAACTCTAATGCTCATTTTTGATAGAAAAAAGGCGTGAAATACGAACTTTGACCGGCTATAACTTTTTCGCAGATGTCCGTAGCAAAAATCCGAGTTCAGGTTCGAAGAAGAGCGTATACGAAGATTGACCAAGAAACATTCACAGTCTCAAAGGCTCATATTCAGACTAGTTGAGGTTCTGTCAGATTAAATTAAAACTTCCTCTTAGTCGTTGCTTGGGGTGCTCAAAGGCTCATACCAGACTAGCGAGGTTCCCTCGTCAGATTGGGCCTAAAACTTCCTCTAGTCGTTGCTTGGGGTGCTGATTACGAATATGAAGCCCATTTGTCCACTTTTCAAAAATATAGGCTGATTTGGTGCAAAAGTTTGAAATGAGGGAAATTGTGCTGACCAAGCGCGACTTTTGACGATTTCCAGAGTGCTACGACGAAATCGCCTTGATATTTCTACAAAGGGGTTATTTGGGCTGCCTAACACAAATCTTTAGTCGGTTTATCGATTTTCCTTGGATTACGGTATGTAACGGTGTGTGTACGGTAGCTCGGTCAGTCTCAGATTTGGCTCATAATTTCTCTGTAGATTGTTACGTATGGGATATCGCTGAATTTTTCAAAACGAATTTGTGGTCCCATTTTACGCCTGCAATTTTCAATTCGTAGCAAAGTTGATACGCCAGTCAAAGGAGCAATATGCTTACCAGTACACATTGAATAACGACCTTTAGTCTGGCGAGGAATAGACCCCAGATTCGGGTTCAGCGTGCTAAATATCCCCCACTTGAAGGTTTTGAGCCGAACCCAAAATTTTTTTTCTGAACGCCCAGAAATTCCCTGGATGGGCATTTAGGGAATTTTAAGCGCGGAATATCATTTATGTACTGTTTACAGACAATCAGCAGCAACGACAACATGGTTTTCCTGAATCTCCACCGGAAGTTTGGAAGCAAGTCCTCAGTAGGTTCAGACTTTATCCATCCTATGCGGAAACTCGAAGAATGACCATTGCAATTAAGCTTCGAAGCCTAGGGGGCGTGCCTTGGAAGGAGCTGGAACACGATTACGAGGTCCGTCTCCGGATTTCCGAGAGATTACAGCGCGTTTCGGAAGGTGCATCGGGTTTGAAAAAAGGGGCAGAACGTTTATAGCTTTTTGCAGAGTGGTTTTAGGCAGCTGAGGAAGACATACTCGACTCTGCGTCCAAAAATGATTCCAGCTCGGCTCCAAGTGTGGTTTTGTCATGAGGCGATTGGCGCTCCTCCGAGAAAAATACCAGCGGCATGCGGAGGTGGAATGGTCGCGATAGTCGCGGCTTCGAGCCTATGGGTACCGAAGGGCATCTAACGCGGAGCCGCTACGCCTGGCAAATTGTTCTCACCGCGGAGCCGTGGCGGAACCACCGCGGAGTCGTAGCGGTGATGTGGCAGTGCCGCTTCGGCTCCGCGATAGTGCCGCAGCGGCTCCGGAAGAGTACCTCTTATGCAGTTTTTTCAAGAATCATTATACAACTAGAGTGTGCCTAAGATCTAAAAATACGCACTTGCAATCATTACGTCATCTGTCTAGTAGGGACAAAGATTACCGCCGTTTTTGGACCAAAGGAAATATGGAATGTACCTCAAACTTGGATAATTGAACCGGCGACAACTTCGTTTTACCACACAGGATAGTACATCGTACTCCACGCGGATTCACTGCTGCGAGCCGGCGCGGTTCTACAGCGGAGCCGGTGCGGTTCTAACGCGGAGCCGCTGCGCTACTATCGCGGCGATGTCGAGGCTCAAGATACGGCAAAAAATCGTCTGATCGCGGAGCCGCTGCGGTACTATCGCGGAACTATCGCGGCTCAGTCGAGGGTCGCGGTACTTTCCCGGCACTGAAGCTGCAAATTTTCTCAGAGTCCGCCTCACTCAGGGTTCTATTCTCGACTCACAGTCGCCTCAAATATCCTTCGTTGCATCACAAAGGACCCATTCTCCACATCATCCGTAGATGACGGTATCCTATAAAGAAATAGCAGGGCGTTTGTGGGGCAAAGAAGGATTTGTTGAAGCGATTAAGGGGCAAAATTAGGGAAGTCGACTGCGTCCGCGCTCCAATCGGCCCCTAATGTCCACATTGTGCCCCATAATAGGAGACCACAAAATAAATGCATTTGAAGCTCACATATTGGGGGGAGGGTGGGTTCACGTTAACTTTTGTCAGAGCTATCTAACTGCCATGCGGCTCGGGTCTGAGAAACGCCTGAGGACAAATTTGTAGAGCAGACCTCAGACAATGAATTCAGGAAAGTTCCCGAAAATTGAATGAAAAACCAGAAAACAAGTCAATTAACCGGAACAAAAACAGCGAGATGGGGTAACGTGGGTGGCGCGAACGAATCTTGATGGCAGTCTGGATCAATAGATGATCACCAAAGACGATTCCGAGGGTCACCACTATCACCAAAGATATCAGTAAGGTGCTCTATGTGCCTTTAAATCCCCTATCTATGAAGAAAACCTCTATTTTCAAATAATGGACTTCGTGAACTGCCTAAACCATGGAAATCTCCGAAAACTCGTTTTTCGTCCCCCTCTTCAAAAACTATGAACACTTTCGTTTCCTTGATCACATAAAATATATAAAAATTGTATTTATCCAACAACAATACACAAACAACAACTAACAAATGGAACCTTTCCGCTACTAATCCAACACTTCAGAAAAATCCAGGTTTTAGGACCACCTGAACCTGACTCATGAATCAGCAGCTGAAAAATCCCACACATCTACAGGCACATCTTTCACCATTCAATACATCATCACACTTAAATACATACTTATCTGCTGTAAAAGCATATATGATCAACTTGTAAATTACTTAAAACAACTAAAACGCTAGAACTATATTAGCAAAGTTCGTTCTGGACGATAGTTGATGTCCTGTCTTGAATAACCGCACCGCAGCAGCAGCTGCGGTGCGGATTTGATCCGCCCAGAATGGACTTTATACAGGATTCCTCTACTAATATTCTCTGAATCTACTATGGATATACTATAAGTAGAACCTAAATAATACTAAAACTATATAACTACTATGGAAAGCCTACTATAATCAGATATAATCACATCTGAATGTCAACGAACTTCTATGACCTTCAAAATACGCAGCATTTACACTCACTTTCCCGCGCGAGAAACCTCAGAACCTAAGTGGGTGGAGCAGCTCGCAGAGCTACGAGATTGTGGCGGAAATGTAGTTTTCGCTTATGTGCTGCTGGTAAGCTTCTGCGACGCGGAATTTTTCCCGACGATGCTTCTAAATACACTTTGACGCAACGACCCTTCAGACATCAAACCGCTTCTGCACACAGGGAGTCTTAAACAGCGAGATTTATGACTGACAAAACCAAACTGTTCACTGACGCACCGTTTCAACAGAGCATCACATTTCTTCCGTACGATGCGCCACTGAACAATTCAATTTTACACGAGCCGAGGGCCAGCCGTACGGCAGGTATCATACTTCCAGCGACAAGCAACAGCGACTGGGCATATCGATTTTCGGCCCATGTATATGGTAAACATTGCGTCGCGTCGCTCGTCGCTGAAAGTATGATCCCGGCCTTGGGGGTTGTTTATACTTCCGCAGCCGAGCGGCGCGGCACAGTGTGTTTCTGTAATATTGATCAAGCGGCGCGGCACAATCGATATCATGGAACTGCTTTTCGGCGCGCCGCTCCGCGCCGGAAATATAAACGACGCCTTACACCTATTTTAGAGCTCCATCGCAGCACGGCGCAATAAGATGCCTTCTGTGCGCTTCGATCGATAACGCGCCGCTCGCCGATTCGCGTATAGGGGTCTGCAGAGTTGAAGTTGCGGCGTTGCTCGCAGCGACGAACAGCACTGGGTGATGCAATATCGATTACATTCGGCGACGATGGCGACCGACGCGAACTGAAGGGCGACGAGGGGGCACCGCAGAGTGTTTTAACGCCGCGATGGCCCTACATCACTGCCAGCAAGCGGCAACCGACGCCGCGACGATAATGTTTCGAAACATTTCTGTCGCCGCGTCAAGGCTGACGCTCGGCGACCACTCGCCGGTCTCTGCAACTCTGCAGACCCCTTATGAATCATGACATCTCGCCGCGCCGCGGTAGAACTCTAAAAACCCCTTAGATCTTGATGTTTTCGGATTTTCTCGGGCAGAAGTGGTGTGTTGCCGGGAGCGTCGTTGGACGAAAAACATTTTCGTCTATTGAATATGGTCTAGGATTTCCCCTACAAATCACCAAGAAGCAGCTTAACGCAGGGAAAAATCATCGTTTCGTCCGAACAATCGCTGAGACATTGTTGCACGGAGTGTCGTTGGATGAAAATATTTTATTATGTTGTTGAAGAGGTTGCTCGCAAGGACAATGTATTCCAGCATAATATTCAAGGATGGAAGTTTAATCCAATTTCAACGCCCATCGCATTTCACGTCAGAGGTGTGCGGTCGCGGCGCGTGCGCACCTACACGTTACGCCCTCATGATACTGCGAGCCACTAAATCGAGAGGCAAGTTTGGTCCGATTTCAGCGATCAACTATTTATGCGCCAGAAGCGTGCGGTCGCGATGCGCGCGTCTCAGAACACCTCTTTTAGGTCGGGATCATACTTCCCGCGACCGCGACAGTACAAGTCATGCTTATCGATTTTCGGTCGATGTAGATGGTAAACATTGCGTCGCGTCGCTCGTCGCTGAAAGTATAATCCCGGCCTTAGATCATGATGTTTTCTGTTTTATCCTGCAGAAGTGATGTGTTGCCAGAAGCGTCGTTGGATGAAAACGTTTTCGTCTATTGAATATGATCTAGGAGCTCCCCTAAAATTCACCAAAAAAACAGCTTTATACCGGGCAAACTCATCGTTGAGTCTGAATAATCGCTGAGAGACTGTTGCACGGAGTGTCGTTGGAAAAAAATCTTTTCTCACATTATTAAAAAGGTTTCTCGCACGAACACTGTATTATAGGACAACGTTCAGGATGGAAACACAATTCAATTTTGAATTTTGCAGACCAAATCACATTTCACGTGAGGCGTGCGTTCGCGGCGCGTGCGCACCTACACCGGCCATGTGCACCACTTTATCTGCTCCAACTTCTCAGAGCCTATCGCATTTTGGCGCTCGACAATGACATGTTGATCGAATCCATAGCGTGCAAGCAGCTCGACTGGCACACATGACGCTCGCGGTGGGAAACCGCTGCGCAGACGTCGTTGCTGGAGCGTGTTAGCCGAGCGCAACCTACTTTTCTTGTTAGAGGCCCCACGGTGCGCCCTAACTACGACGTCCACGCAGCGGATTTACGTCGCGCGCGTCATGCGTGCCAGCCGAACTGCTCCCGCGCTGTGGATTCGACCAACATCCCCTCGACAATGTATGAGCCAGAAGCATGCGGTCGCGAAGCGCGCTGCCCTGAACACCTCTTTTAACGCTACATGGAGCGCGATTTTCGTCTTTTTTCCGATTATTGGAGGTCGAAAAAACGTCTCCATCCTGAACATTGCCTTCAGCCACTTGAGCAAATGAATTCATTTAAGATGTACCCTCTGGTTACAAATTAACGCCTCTTTCCGACTAGAAAGAAACATTTTCGTCAAAAGAAAAAAAATTGCAACACTATGAAAGTAGAAGGTGAAGAGTATAAGAAGTGACTTTGAGGGCAGATTTGATAGCATTTTCAGCTACGAAAACCTCACTACACCCTTCTAAGCAGTAATATACGCCTCCGCAGGTAGCTGTTCTAGTGTCGTGAAGGTGAATTTCTTCGCTTTAGAAACCAGTGGAACGGCATCTGACAGTTCAGACTCATCCACCTCATCCGCCCCTTCACTGGTGTCCTCCAGCACAACCGGCTGCACCACGGCCATTTTCGCCTTCGCTTCCGCTTTCGCCAGCCTCTCCTGACTTTTCGCCACCCTCTCCAGCGTCCACGTCAGTCGACGTCCAGATTTCGCAGTATCACAAGCCACCTCGTGAACCTGAAAACAGAAAAATAACACTCCTCTTCCAAATCCAAAGCTATGTATTCAGACTTGCAAACGGGGAAAAATCGGTTTAAGAAGAATTCCCGGCACTTCTTCAGAGAACCTACCGCACTATCAGACTTGCTCACACCTATGTCCCAAAAAGTTGCAAGGTTGGAAGTTCAGGTCTCAATACTGAATCCAAGTTTGCCCTATCGCGAGTTCGTAAAACCGGAAACGGGCCTCATATTTGTGCTCAGCGCCCTAAACTACCCCAGTATCTACTTTCAATGAGTCCTTAATGAAGGTATAGGCGATAAGTTATGAGCAGGAAACCCTTGGTAGCCAGTGGGCCCCTGCCTGGTCTACGAGCAGAAAATCAACCAAGCCGAGGCCTCGTAGAGCAGTGGTAGTGCGCCGTACCTCTCACGAACGACACCATGGATCGAATCCTTCCGGCGACAAATTTTTTGCATTTTGCAGAACTTCCATATTTAGAATGAAAATTAGATCTCGAATCTTATTTGAGCATTTTACTGCACAGAAAAACCTTGCGGTCAGGACATGGAAAAAAAATAATATGTATCACAAACAAATATTTCTCTTGGAATTTTGGACACCAAAAAAAAAATCGGAAACGGACATCATATTCGTGTTCGGCGCCCTAAAACTATTCCAAGACAGAATTTGGGCTAAGACATTTTTCGTCCTCCTGAACCCCAGTCAGTCCCCTTTTTGGAGGTCCACATGTCGAAATTTTCCTTTTCGCTCAAACTTCGTTAACGATTTTTTTTGAGGCGCCGAACCCAAAAATGAAATCCGTTTCAAGTTTCTCGGACTTTTACCGTAGGTTACGGAAGGTAAAACGTTAATTAACCCTTGTGGCACACAGTTTCGAGCTTATAACTTTTTGGGATCTACGTTTGCGCAAGGCACACTCACAATTTTTACTTCTAATAGTAAGGGCGTTTCGGAGGTGTTGAACCCGAAAATTAAAAAAAATCGAGTTTATCGGACTTCTACGGTAGGTTACGGGAGGTAGAACGTAAATTAACCATTATGACCCACAATTTCGAGCTTGTAACCTTTTGAAATATAGGTTTGGGTAAGGCATTGTCACATATTTTACTTCAAATAGCAAGGTCGTCCTCGCAACATACTTCATTTCGCTCCACTCGCACAACGCTCAGACGTTTTCCCTGCTGGAGACCCAGAATGTGCGAAAATACCAGTTTTTTTTTGCCCTCCAGCCATTTTGCGTATCCATTTTACGTTTGAGGTCTCCCGACTTTTTAGGGAGCATAAAGAAACAAATTTCGAAAAGCGGCGCGTCACCCCAAATGGGGTTAACGGCCACCTTACTCAAGTGAACCCTTGCGAATCGGGTGTGCTCTACACGTAAAAGGCGGAGGCATTCTTGCTGGGAGTCGGTCCACCATCGTAAGTATATTGGCTTTCTTGGCAGCATCGGCCTTCTGATACACCTCTTTCTTACACAAGATTCAATATCCTTCTTGATGGGTGCTTATGCTGCATAAGAAGCCTGATGTACAGCCGCTGCGCTTAGAGCTGGCAGTGTTCCCTTACTAGCAAGACACGGGCTTCACCATCAAAGTGCTCCAACGGACTACTTTTAGCGCAGATTTTTCTGATATTCCGCTATCCTAGTACACAGTAGTCACAACATGTTTTGTCTTTCTGCCTTCGAACTCTTCAAATTGGCTTGAGAGTATTTGTGTCATAATCACACAGGATTAGCTTAGTTTGCCACAGTCAGCGCTAATCATGGGCGCAATCAACTAAACATAACTTTTCTCCGACACCCGCCTTCCCTAACCAAACATGTTACACCTCATCTCACACACTGGTGGGGAAGTTCCCGAGGAAAATACACCCGATGTCAGAGTTCATAATTTTTGCACCTGGTTCAGCTTTTTAAAGCCGAGGAACTGCCGAAAACAGTGAATTTAGGCGAACTAGTTTTTGATCTATCTAAGAACAGTGGATGTCGGGTGGCGACACCATGAGAAGACCTGCACTCGGGAGAAAGAGGGGAAACCTACCGTAAGGAATTCCTTTCGCCTCTCCCGATTCCGGGGAAGTTCACCAGTTGTATCGGGGGAGATTTCGTCATCGTTCTCGGAAAGTTCCCCACCAATGTGCTTCTTCTTCTTCTTTGCAGCCGCAGGAAGGTTTTTGTCAAAGGTTCAAGAAACGGGCGACTGAAACCGGATTCGTCCACAAATCCATTGTTGTAAGAGTGGTGGGCCTCTTTGGGCATTCGAATAGGTGTTCAGTTGTGTGGCCACGGCTACCACAGTCCGGGCACTCGTCCGGCTTACTGCGATCGATCTTATGCAAGTATGACATCAGCATAGGGGAATGACCGCAGCGTAACGAGGCAAGGGTACTTCTAGCCCGCCTACCGAGTTCCATCTCGGTGTCGCTGACTATGGGTGATACGACCCCCAATATGGGATTGACGGTCATCCTACTCAAGTGATCCCTGACGAACTTGGTGTGCTCCGCACGTAAAAGACGCAGACGATCCAGTTGGGAGTCCGTCCATCTTTGTATATTAACTTTCTCGGGAGCATCCGCAAAAGGCCTTCTGATATGTCTCTCTCTCACGGGATTCATGATCCTTCTTAATAGGTGGTCAGGCTGCTTGACAATGTTAATAACCAGTTGATGCGCTTGGAGTTGGCAGTGCTCCTTAACTGGCAGAATTCGGGCTTCAGCATGAAGATGTTCCACTGGGGTGCTTTTAGTACACCCTGTGGCAATCCGAAGAGCAGCATTTTGGACTCGCTGCATCTTTGTCCACGATGAATCCGATATCATGTGCTGCCATACCGGTGCAGCGTACTCCGACGCCGGCTGCAATATTGCCTTGTAGGTGGTCGAAATTGTCTCCTTGCTACTTCCCCACGACGTTCCTCCCAGAGCTCGTAGGACGTTGAGCTTTGCTTTCACTGTAGCCTGTTTCTGCTCAGTATTCTTGTGGAACCTCAACGAAGGATCCAATACTAGGCCGAGCAGCTTAGGAAAACGTGCAGCAGGCAGATGAGCGTCTTCCCAATTCAAAACGGGATGAGCGCAGTGTTCCTTAGGGTCAGTGGAGAAAACTGATACAGATGATTTAGCGGCAGAGACAGTGAGCATCATATCATCGAGAAAGTTCTTCAGAACGATGAGGTAGCTATTGATCTTGCGTGCAGCTACATTAATGTCTCTGTCCCGGCACAAGATGGTGATGTTATCCACATACGCCACGACTTTGATGTCACTTGGGGGGACGAGCAAATCTTCCAGGTAAAGACTGAACAGAGCAGGCGATATGACTCCTCCTTGAGGGACACCGGCAGCGATCGGGATGCTATTAGAGACATGTCCCTGAAACAGCACTTTTGCTCGGCGCCCTTTGATGAGTGCTGTAATCCATCGCTTCTGCCAAGGCGGGATGGTGGACCTCAATAGCTTCTCAGACAGTATGCCCAAGTTGACAGTGTCAAACGCCTTCGTGAGGTCCAGGGCTACTCCAACAGTGCGTTGAGGCTTGGTGCCGTTGAAGCCATCCAAAACATAGCTCACAATCTCCAGCAGCGCCATGGTGGTAGAGTGTAATTTGCGGAATCCATGCTGGTGCTGCTGATTGTTATTATGCTCGGCAAGCTCCTTGACGACCAGTTTCTCAGCGACCTTTGCGATTGGTGATAACAGACTTATTGGCATGTATCCCTTAGCCGTCGATGGTGATTTACCTGCCTTAGGCAACGGAACGACGCTTGCCATTTTCCAGTCTTGGGGTACGATGCACGAGCGAAAGGATGTGTTGATGACGTCAGCCAGGATTGGCATAATCTCAGTCGGCAGTTTCTTCAAGATCGCTGGACTAATGCCATCCGGCCCTACAGCCTTCGAGTTGCGCATCTCTTTTACTACCTTTTCAATCTGCGCGGGCGTCACTGCTTCTGCTTCATTCATGAGTGGCAACTTACAGAGCTCTCTTACAGTCACTCGATTTTGTTTCCCTCTCTTAGCCTGAGTTATGAAAAAATTCTTTCCAAGAGCAGTTGCAGCCTCCTTTCCCGATTTGAAGACTCCATTCTCGAACTCGATCGTAGAGTAGTTGGTGGAGGTGCTCTTGCCCGAGATCTTCTTTAGAACTTTCCAAGTTGACGCTCCATCACTCTTGAAATTCATCTTCTCCGTGAATTTCTCCCAACACTCCTTCCTGTGCTTGTCCAGATCTCGCTTAATCTCGCTATCCAGCTCAGCAATGGCCGGATCCAGATGATCTGCCACTCTCTTTGCATCCCTTGTCCTTATCTTCTCCAAGATTTCCCTGGTGACATTGGGAAAGAAGGTCTTAATTCGGCCCTCCGGAATGGCGGCTTTCATTGCCTTGCGAATCGCGTCCGTCAAGTGACGCTCTTTCTGGTGCACGTTTCCATTCCATGGGTAGTCATCCACATGGCGAAGTGCCACCTCCCTGAACAAGCGCCAGTCTGCAAGGCAAAGATTAAGATAAGACCTTTGACGGATACCTGAATAAGGAGCAAGAGATTTAGAGGTCGACATGGACAAAGACGGGGATATGATCACTGGACAGAGTTGTAGCGGTAGACCAAGAGCAGGCGCTGGAGAGATTAGATGATACAAGAGAGATGTCTGGACTAGAGGATCGGCCGTTGGCCGGGAGACGAGTGGGCTGATCATCGTTGAGAATGACCAGATCACACTCCTCCGCCCATTCTTCGACGTCTTCTCCTCTAGCGTCAGTGTCAAGCGACGAGCAGAATGTATGAGCATTGAAATCGCCTGCGAAGACAACAGAGGGTGATAGGGAGCAGTCGTACAACTGCTTGAGTGAGGGAATAGGGTCATAAGATTGGGGACAGGACGTGGTAGGAGGGATATAGATATTAAAAAGAGAAATAGGTGTTTTAAGAGGGAGATGGATAGGTAGGTACTCGAGAGTACCGTCCTTTGGTGTGTTTGGTATGATATGAGAGGGTAGATTTGATAATACGAAAGTGGAAACTCCTCCGCCGAGATGTCGTACGTTCGTGCCGTGGCCGTGTGGAGGAAGCAACATCAACTCCGTGCAAACCGACGTCAACCCCTCCGCGTGGAGGGTTTTTGTCATGGGAGAGATGCTGGCTGGCTGCAGCTCTCCTAAGGATTTTACTACAAATGGCCGGCGTCGAGAGGAATCCAGGACCAGCGCAGAAGTACTCATGCGCCACGTGCGGCAAGGATGTTACCAGGAGACATACCAGCGTCCAGTGCTTCGGATGCCAAAGGTGGGTGCATCTCTCCTGTTCGGGTCTCAGTTCTGTGAGGCATCACGATCCTTCCTTCCGTTGTGTTCTGTGCTCTGCCCCCAGTAACTCTGATTCCTCATTTACCAACCGCCCCCTCTCTATTGTGCATATTAACCTCAATGGCCTTCGTGCCGAGTTGTCTGAACTCTCTCTTTTTGCTCGTACTCATCATCCTGATGTCATAACGGTTCAGGAAACCAAACTTTCTCCTTCTACTACCGCACGTCACCCTAACATTCCTGGCTACACTGCTTATCATGCTCCAAGGACCAATGTGCTAGGTGAGAAGTATTAGGGGAACCGGTGAGTAATGTCGTTTTCTTACGCTAATTACAAATCTATTCTGCTCTGGTTACTTTCCCAATCTGCTTCAAATGTTCTTGGATGGTTTACCAAGGTTGGTTAAGATTATTTGATAATTCCTCGATCGTCTGACACGAAATCGCTTCCACGTTCGCCCTTAACACGACGTTGTCTAACATTGATGGTCTTCCTGATCCATACGAGTCGGACAGATCAAAATGGCCGATTTGAACTTGGAAAACCACGTTTGGCATTTACGAAAGTCCAATGCATTTGGATAAACATCGTAAATCTTTTTGATATCTGCTTCAAATGTGCATCTCTTCTTCTTATTATCACGCATTTGCCCTATGTGAGTGTAATAAACATATACATATATACATGGTAGCAACTTGTGCACTACTTCCCTCGCGAAACTCAAAAAGCACGCAATTCCGCATAAGTACGTCTTCTGGTATTTGGCTGTCTATTTTAGCCAAACTTACACAGAAACTGTATTTCAATTGTCTATAAGTGAAGAAGTCACCTTAACCTCACAAAGTCATTGGCACGCCTCTAAACTAAACAATGAGCTGACAAACGACAATTAAGTAGTTTAAGAGGCGCGCCAAAGACATTGTGAGGTTACAGTGACTTCTTTACTTACAGACAGTTGGATCACATTTTTTCTGTAATTTTAGGTGAAATGGCCAGCCAAATACCAGGAGAGGTACACATCCGGCATAGCATGATTTTTCAGTTTCACAAGGGAAGTAACGCAAAACTTGTTACCACAAACATTTGCGGTGTTTATCCAAATGCATTGGACATTCTTAAAGGCAGTGTTCACGATAAATTTCACTTCCGATATCTCCACGGTCTACGGAAAGTCTGGTGTCCTATATAGCAAGGCATGCTTGAAAAGGACACGAAAGACGCGTTTTTGAGCCAAAACAGGCCCTCCCTTGTTTACGTTGGTTTTTGAGCGTGGAGGAATTTACCGCTAGAAGGATGATACCTATCAGTGCAATGAAGCAAACAGCTCACTTATCAGCACTTCCTTCACTTGATCATTCCTGTAATCTGAGTCTTCATTCGTTCCTTTCGAGGGGCGGATCTGGGGCCCAGGGCGTGTCTGGGGCACCAAACGCTTGTTTGCAGCCGTTGTTTTACCACTCCTGGCTCGTTTTCTACCGTTCCTTTGGCACTGGGAGCCTAGGATCCTTCTCCTCTATCATTTTACTGTGGAAAGTCAACAAGGATGATCATCGTGAACACTGCCTTTAAATTCCAAAGGTGGTTTTTCGAACTCGAATCGGGTAATTTTGATCTTTCTGACTCGTGCGATCAGGAAGACCATCAAAGTTCGACAGCTACGTGTTAAGGGCCGAAGTGTAAGCGAATACGTGTCAGACGATCAAGCGATTGTCAAATAGTCTTAACCAACCTTGATCGCCCATCCAAGAGCATTTGAAGCAGATTGGGAACGTAAGCAGAGCAGCAAGGTCAAGCAGGGCGTTACGTAATTTTCCGAAATCAGAGCGAACCCTCCCTGGCCATCAAATATTTGTCCAAAAACCCAACATTTTTGCGACCCCCCCCCCACCAAGGTGCAACTTTTGGGCATTTTTTTCGCAAAAAAATAGTGAAATTTTACGGTAGGGGTAAGTGATTTCTACCATTTTCACTTCCATAAATTTTCATTTTTGGTTCAAAATTTTCGCTTCAAAAAACTTGCGACCCCCACCCTGGCCGTTGTGAAATTTCGCAACTTCACTTGACCCCGAAGAACAGTATGTGCTTGTATTTATCGTTAGAAAACGACATTACTTTCTGGTCCCCATTAATGATATGGACCACTACTGAGCCGGATACCTCTTTGGGCGGCTTCATTCCTCACCTGTCTCAAAAAATACGGACCGCCATGGTTCACCATCCAGTTGTACACATACCGTGGTATATTCGCCTCCGGATTATCAAAGTAGGTCAGGGAAAAATCTGAACGATCCAAGACTTTATATCGATTGAAAGTCACATGTAGATCAAATGACTCACCGAAACCATGCTCTGCTAAGCCTTTATGAGCTCTCACAGCCATTCGAGACCGATAAGTTGCCACTCGAACGTTTTTTGAGCTACCCGGAATCAGCTGAAATTTCAAAAAATCATTAAAAAATCTGTAGTTTTTCAGTACAGAAAATAGATATGATATTGGCCTTGCTGCCGAGATGTCGTACGTTCGTGCCGTGGCAGTGTGGAGGAAAGAAGATCGCCTCCCGTGCAAACCGACGTCAACCCTCCGAGAAGAGGGTTTTGTCATGGGAGAGGTGCTGGTCGGCCGCAGCTCTCCTGAGGATTTTATTACAAAGGGCCGGCGTCGAGAGGAATCCAGGTCCAGCACGGAAATATCCATGTGCCACCTGCGGCGAGGATGTTACCTGGCATAAAACAAGTGTCCAGTGCTTCGGATGCCAAAGGTGGGTGCACTTCTCCTGTTCGGGCCTCAGTTCTGTGAGGCATCATGACTCATCCTTTCGTTGTGTTCTATGCTCTGCCCCCAACAACTCTGATTCCTCAATTACCAACCGCCCCCTCTCCATTGTTCACATTAATCTCAACGGCCTTCGCAACAAGTTATCTGAACTCTCTCTATTCGCACGTTCTCATCACCCGGATGTTATCATGGTTCAAGAAACCAAGCTCTCTCCATCTACCACTTATCCCCAACCTAACATTCCGGGCTACACCGCCTATCACATGCCAAGGACAGCTCTTGGGGCGGAGTGTCTACTCGTTCAATCTGCCTTACCTTCTCACATTATCCCTAATACTCCTAAGGACGGTACTCTCGAGCACATTCCTGTCCACCTCCCCTCAAAACCCCTTTATCTCTATTTAACATATATATTCCTCCTATATCATCTTGTCCCCTCTTATAATCCTATTCTCTCCTTAAGCAGTTGTACGACTGCTCACTCTCCCCTTCAGCTGTCTTTGCGGGTGACTTCAATGCTCACACGTTCTGTTCCGCTCTTGATTCTGACGCCAGAGGAAGATGTCGAAGAATGGGCTGAGGAGTGTGACCTGGTTATCCTCAATGATGACCAGCCCACTCGTCTCCTGCCAACGGCCGACCGTCTAGCCCAGACATCTCTCTTGTGTCATCCAATCTCTCTAATGCTTGCACGTGGTCCACATCCACAACTCTCTCCAGTGATCACATTCCCGTCTTTGTCTATATTGATCTCTCTGACTCTCTTGCCCTTACTCTGGTTTTCGTCATCGTACTTATCTTAATTTAGGCCTAGCAGACTGGACCCTGTTCAGAGATGTTGCACTTCGCCATGCGGTCGACTACCCATGGAATGGTGATGTTCATCAGAAAGAGCGCCATCTAACAAGTGCCATCCGCAAGGCCATGAAAGCTGCAATTCCTGAGGGTCGTGTCAAGACCTTTTTTCCAAATGTCAGCAGGGAAATACTGCAGAAGATAAGAACCAGAGATGAGAAGAGAGCCGCAGACCATCTAGACCCGGACATAGCTGTGCTGGATAACGAGATCAAGCAGGATCTGGATAAGAACAAGAAGGAATGCTGGGAGAAGTTCACTGAAAGCTGAATTTCAAGGCTGACGGAACTACGACGTGGAAAGTGTTGAGGAAAATTTCCGGCAAGTCCGCTCCTCGATGAGCTCCGCTATTGAGTTCGAGGAGAACGTCTTCAAATCCAGGAAAGCGGCTGCTTATGCGCTCGGCAAGAACTTCTTCATCACACGTGCCAAGCGAGGCGTGCAGAACAGAGTCACGGTTAGAGAACTGAGCCGGTTGCCGCTCATGAACGCTTCTGAGGCCTTTACTCTTACGCAAGTAGAGAAGGCTATCAAAGAAATGCGGAATTCGAAGGCTATCGGACCTGACGGTATCTCCCCAGCCATCCTGAAGAAGCTTCCACGGACCTTCTACCGATGCTTGCAGATATCATTAACACTTCTTTCCGGACCTGCACTCTACCCCAAGCTTGGAAGACAGCCAATGTGATACCGTTGCCAAAGCCAGGCAAGTCCCAAAGCACGGCAAAGGGCTTTCGACCAATAAGCCTGTTATCGCCCGTCGCTAAATTAGCTGAAAAGTTGATCGTGACGGACCTGGCTGATCAAAATGAGCGACAGCAGCATCAGCATGGGTTCAGGAAACTTCACTCCACTACTACAGCTCTATTAGAGATCGTGAGCTTTTGCGGTTGATGGGTTCAACATGAAAGCCCTGAGAACGGTGGCCGTCGCCCTCGACCTGAGCAAAGCGTTTGACTCTGTTAACTTGGGACTGCTGTCCGAGAAACTGCTCAAGTCGTCGCTACCATCATGGCAGAAGCGATGGATTGCAGCGTTCACTAAAGGCCGCCGTGCTAAGGTTCTGTTCCAGAATCATGTATCCGATAGCATTCCAATAGCAGCCGGTGTTCCGCAAGGCGGAGTGTTGTCCCCTGCCCTATTCAGCCTGTATCTTGAGGACATTCCCGAGCCTCCCAATGATGTAAGGATTGTTATGTATGCCGACGACATCACCATCATGTGCCAGGATCGTGACCTGCGAATAGCCGCTAACAAGATCAGCGCCTATCTCGTCGAGTTGAAGCTCTTCCTCGATAAAATGATGCTCACAGTCTCTGCCGCAAAATCCTCTGTTTCAGTGTTCACAACGAACACCAAGGAACACAGTGCCCATCCAGATGTCAAATGGGATGGTGACCTGTTGCCAGCAGCAAAATTCCCCAAGCTGCTTGGCCTTATTCTTGATCCCTCACTGAAGTTCCACAAAAACGCGGAACAGAAACAAACAGTCGTCAAGGCTAGACTTAATATCTTGAGAGCTCTCGGAGGAACATCATGGGAAGCAAATCGAGAGACTATATTGAGAACCTACAGAGCAATACTTCAGCCGGCTCTGGAATATGCGGCACCAGTGTGGCAGCACCTGGTGTCTGACAGCTCCTGGAATAAGCTGCAGCGTGTACAGAATGCTGCGCTTAGAATTGCTACCGGTTGTGCAAGGAGCTCCCCGGTGGAGCATCTTCACGCGGAGGCCTGCATATTGCCGGTCAAGGAGCATTGTGAACTCCAGGCACAGCAGATGTATATTAATGTTCTGAGGCAGCCGAATCATCCGTCAAAGAGAATCATGAAGCCCATAAGAGAGAGGTCGATTAGGACGCCGTTCGCCGATGCTCCTCGTAAAGTTGATGTACAGAGATGGGCCGACTCCAACATGGAAAGGCTTCGTCTTCTGCGTGAGGAGCACACGCAATTTGTTCGAGGATATCAGCAAAGGCGGCTGTGAACCCTATCTTGGGAACGGTGCCGCCTCGGGTTTGCGAGTCCGAGTCTCAACTCGGCAGACGAGCCAGATGTGCTCTTGCATCGCTGCGCTGTGGTCACTCTATTCTGCTCATGTCTTACGTCAACAAGATCGACAGCAGCCGACCAGACGCATGCCCGGACTGTGGTGCTCCCGGACACGACACGGCGCACTTGTTCATGTGCCCGAAGAGACCTACCTCCTTAACAACAATGGACCTTTGGACGAATCCTGTGAAGGCCGCCCAGTTCCTCAACCTATGACAAAAACCACTTTGAGGCTGCAGAAGAAGAAGAAGAATATTGGCCTTCGAATTTAGGAGTTAATGATTGAAAAAAAATGTAGAGACTCACATGTGTCGGAATAACTTCACTATCGACAATGACCGTATGCGAATCGCCAGAAACCCATGTTCTCCGAGCGTAGACATACTCTCGCGGATACAACGGGTACGGATATTTGGCAACCCATCGGATCAGCTGAATACAGTATAATTCAGCTATGAGACTTATGAAGAGCGAATTCCCAAAAACAATATAGGAAATTTTCTTGGCATGCAAGCTGTTTCAAACAGAGACACCCATCAGGTTTAGCCCTCTAACCCTAACAGACCACCCCTGAAGTTTAGTCTTGCGTTAGGTTGAAGCGAAAAATTTCCCGCCACTTGATTTTGATGCGATTAAGCCAAAGTACACAAGGGTGGTTGCTAGATTGTCCCATAATAGCCACCATGGTATTCAGTTAGAGGGGATTAAACTACTTTGAAGAGTGGTTCCTAGGATATCAAGTGCGGCAGCAGGGTGGGAAAAGCCATGCACAATGGGGTAGTTCTGACAACGCCAACTGGAAGGGCGAATTTGATAAGGCTTAAACTTCAGGGGTGGTTCCTTGGATACTAGCCGTGAATGACGGTTGTAGTAGGTTGACGCGAAAGTTTCCCGCCACTCGTCATTGACGACTTTTGAACCCTTCAGTGTTGGCCCTTTGACCAAATGCGACATACCAATAGGAAGCGCTAATTATTTTCTATCTCAAGCTGACTTCCATTTAGAAAAAAGCCTGCTCTTTTGCGAAATATATGCTACAATTCAGCAGCAATCATCAGTAATGATCATATTTAAGGCTTCTATTTACTTTAGGGTAAACCACAAAACCTGTCAGTTGACAGGAAATTTGAGCCAGCTTAGAACTAGATGATAGCGTTTGCGAAAGTTTTCGACGGAGCGTTATTATCGATTTTTAGCGGATTTTGTGATTTTGCAACTTCAGTCTTTTCCGGCATATCCGAGAAGTTTCAGCCTCGAAGCTTCAAAGACAGGTATAGTGGCCAAGTCCCCAATCAATAGTATTTTTTCGTCAATTATCGACTTTTTTTTTCAAAAATCGATAAAAATGGCGAAAATCGAATTTTCAAAAAACGATAGGTGATTAACGAGGAAATATTATTGAGTAGGGACTTAGCCTTTACACTCAACCTTGGAGCTTCGAAGCCGAAACTTCTCGGATAAGTCAGAAAATACAGAAGTTGCAAAATCACAAAATCCGCTAAAAATCAATAATAACGTTGCGTCGCAAAATTCTACAAACGCGATAATCTAGTTCTAAAGTGGCTCAAACATCCTGTCAACTTTGGCAAGTTTGTTGGTTTACCTCAAAGTGAATAGAAGCACTCAAATATGCTAACTACTGAGGATTACCACTGAATTATAGCATTTATTTCGCAATTGAGCAGGCTTTGACCCAAGTGGAAGGCAGCTTTAGATAGAAAAGAATTTGCGCTTTCTATTGGTATATCGCATTTGGTCAAAGGGCCAAAGCAGAAGGATTCAAAAATCGTCAATGACAAAAAGGCGGGAAACTTTCGGTTCAATTTTATACAACCGTCATTCACGGCTATTATCCAAGGAATCACCCCTGAAGTTTACCCTTGAGAAACCCGCTTTTATAGATGGCGTTCTCAGAACCACCCAAGGCGTGTGGCTTTTCCCACTCTGCTGCCGCAGTCGATATTCTGAGAGCCAGCCCTTGAAGTAGTTTAGTCCCCTCTAACCAAATCCCGTGGTAGCTATTCTAGTTCAATCTAGTTACCACACTTGTACTATGACTTATTCGTAATCCGACTCCGTAAACCACTCGCCATTGTTATTCTAGGGACCACCCATATAGTTTGGTCTTGAGTTGATAGAAGTTGACCTGTTTCCATAGCTAGCGTTTAAGGGACAACCACTGAAATTTACTCAATTTTCTAACTCCTTCCAGCAGTTGATATTCTAGTAGCCACCCATGAACTTAACTCCTCCGTAACTTGTGCCCGTGATAAAAGTGCTCGAGACCACCCAATTTGGCACTCTCCAATGTCATCCATGACCAATATCCGAAGGACCACCACTAAAGTTTAGCCCTAGAGTTTGACCAGGTGACAAATTTTCTTAGCTGACATACTAGAGACAGCCAATGAGGTCTACTCCTTTGTATATTGTTTCAGCAGTGAATATTCTAGCTACCCCCACGAACTTCAGTCCACTGCAACTTGCTCTTGAAGTTGAAATTTGAGGACCACCCATGAAGTTTAATCCTCTATGAGTCGCCTTCACAGTTTCCGTTCTAGAAGCCTTTCATAGAGTTTACTCCTCTGCAACAACGAGAAGCCCATGAAATTCCGTTCACCAACCAGTTTCAGTGACTATGAGGACACCCATGAAGCTGACTCCGTCCCAATTTGTTCCAGGAATGCATTTTCTAGTTACCACCCATATCTTTACCTTTACCAGACTAGAAAGGTTTTCCCTTCTAACCCAATTCCATACCTATGGTTGGTATTGTGACAACCACCCATAAATCTTAATCCCTTCTGAGTCGTTTCGGTAATTGATACTCTAGCTGCCACACACGAACGACCCCTCGACTCATTCCCGTAGTTTGTATTCCAAGGACCACCTTTGATGTTTAGTTCACATAACCCGTTCCTAAATTTGATAGTCTAGGGGCCACCCATGAAGTTCAGTTCCCCTCCAAACTTTGCCCATGATGAATATTCTGATGATCGTCCATGAAGTTTAGTCACCTCCAAACGGTTCCCATTTTTCATATTCCATAAATAATAAATCAACGCTTGCTCCCAAATTTAGTATTCTGGGGACCACCCATGAAGTTTAACCCTCCCAAACCTTTTTTTTCGTAAGAACCGTAGTTTTCAACCAGTTTTTCATAAACTTCAGCCCCTTCCACCCAATTCAATAGCTGATCATCCCCAACGTGTTCGCGTAATAGATGTCCTGCGGACCACCCATGAAATTTGGTCCTCTTCAAACCATTTGTAAAGACCAGCCGAGGAGGCAGTGTTCACGATAAATCTGTTTTTCCATTTCTCAATGTGTGAAACACTATGTTGGCAGATGCTGGAGGGGATAGGCCGCAGAAAGCAGCTTAAACGAGCCAGAAATCGATGAAAATGACCGCGAAGTGAAGATTTCGTTAGCCCAGTACGCCTGTTTAACCCGCCACGCCCCCATTCTGACGAGCTTTTCGATGGCAAATTATCAAGCGAATCCGCCTCATCCATCCCGATCGATTCGCGCACATTTCGCCATTCGCGCGCTTGCGGAAACTAGCAGGGCGCGCGAGCTCGTACATGCCCTGAACATTAGAAACCGCTCGTTTAGCTTATTGTTAGCGCTTTTCTTCGCTGTTTCTTCATTATTCGTTAACTCACGACAAAACCCCATTTCTGAGCCGAACTCGGATGAGATATTAATCGCGAACACTGCCCTTAAGGCTCGACCACCCATATAGAATTGTAAGTTTCTTAATTTTTTTCCACACTTATTTTTCTAAAGGTCCTAAAATATTTACTTCTCTCCGATGCTTTCTAGAGATCCCATTTTAAACAGAATAGATTCTACTTTTCTTTGTTGTTCACAAAAACTCCCAGGTTGAACAAAATAGTCAAAGTGCCCACTCAAACTGAATCCCATATTCCTACCTCGTGTTCATCTTCCTCCTTCAGCAGCTCTAACAACAATACATTCCCATCCCACTGACTTCTGAACTCCAAATCATTTTGTACATCTGAAACGAATGTAGATCAACATTTAAATAAATAGATCAATGATCAAAACCAACCTAAAAATAAATCCGGACTAATGTCATAATACGTTCCAACACATTTATACTCATACATTTCATATGGTCCTGGTACGAGCCTAAACATGAAAGAAAGTCAAATAAAACTCCGTGCGCATTCGCCTCGCTGTGCAACCGTCTCGCGTGCCGCGCCATCGATCGATATGGGAAAAATCAATGGAAGACGTCACGAGCGAGCGTGCTGCGGGCGAGAATTTTTGAAAAATAGCAATTTAGAACCAAACCTCCTGAAAACCCTCAAGTCGTCCTCCTCCACAAGAGTTTCCCAGCCATCGCTCTCGCTCTCATGCTCTGAACCAGATCCACTGATTTTGATAGATTTTTCGACACCGCTTCAGAGAAGCTACCACGACGTCGCGCGCGCCGCAACTCATGACAGAAGCGACATTGTGGCTCCGCGTGGCCTTTTGCGACATATTGGTAGGTGCTTTAGAACATCATTCACTTCTATACAAAAAACTTGGACAACAAGGAAGGATAACGAACCAAACTCATCACCCAGCCGCGCTTTGTTGTATCGATCGTTTGGAATACCTGAAGAGACAAACAACAGTAACGACATCAGTTTACCTCCTCACTAAATACAAGAGGCTTTCGCGACAATACTCAGCATGATCCTTAAGATCTTTGAAAGCTCCTTACGTCCCCTACAAGAACGACATGCCCCCATTGAAATGTTTGAGAAGATCATACGACCCCTCCCAAGTAGTTACCTATACTCCCAAAAGTGTATAAAAGGCTTTTGCAATCTCCTTCAACAACTCATCTGTACCCAACCCCCTTGAGGCGTTCCACGGGAGCGGTACATTCCTGTGTCTAGCCACAATTTCGGACTGAACGTCCGCAACCCGCCTTCAGCCGATTCCTACGACCCCCTCGAGGTACAGTGTTCCCAGACTGAACTGTCCAAGTAGATCATACACAGCATAACCTAATCCCAAGCTGTGCATGACGATTTTTGACGACAACCCTCAGCGGCTGTTCTGGCCACCAAATGCATTCGTAAGATCATTACTACCCTTTCTAGTCAGGGTTTGGCGCCTGGTGTGGCGCTCCACAGGGAGGGCTCAGAGCTGCGGAGCAGTGCAGGGGTCTGAACTCCGCCTGGAGACCAAGTGGACCATACAGAATGAGGGCATGCAGCGTTCCGGATAAGTTTTTTACGTTTTTTAAAGTTTTTTTAGAGAATTCTATTATATTTCGATTTGCATAAATAGTTCCTCTTCCTGGAATTCGATACAAAAAAAGAGAACAGACCCAGTCACGCTTGAAAGATCGGAGACAATCGCTGAAAAATTTGACCAAATCACGCTCCTAGGGGGAGTCTGAATAAAATTGGCTTTCTCCACATATCGTGTGGAGAAGTCCCCAAAAAAAACCCTGTTCCTAGGCACAGTGTAACCCCACTTAAGTGTCCAAAAAGCTCATACGACCCCTCCCGCAACAATGCCCAGTGGTCTCACTGCGTATGAAGGGTTTTCGCTAAGATATTCAGCAGCTGACCTGACCCTAAAGTTCGCAGCAAATTCTTACAATTCCTCCATGTCACGGTACACCCCCAGCCCCTTCTTTAATACGGAAAAACTCATACGACCCTCCCACACCATGACATAATATCCTCACTGCGTATCAAGGTCTTTGGAGAAAATCCTCAACAACTGACCTGCCCCCTAAGGTGTTCGAAAGCTTTCTACAACCCTCCGAGAAGACGTATACTTACTAAAATGTTCAAGAAGATCACACGACCCCTCCCACATAGTTATATAACCTCCTCACTGTGACTAAAAAGCTTCGGCGGCAACCCGACACGCCTGACCTGACCTCAAAAGGAGTTCCTCGGATATTTACGACCCTTCGGAGGCATTGTACCCCATTTAAACGTTCCAGAACCTCATACGCCCCACTCCCAACAATGCTCATCTGATGACCCCTCCAAATCCATAGATTGGAGCTAAATGTGACCAACTGACAAGGGAACCACTACAGGTCATAGTGACCATTCCAAATGAAATGTACTTTTCTAGAACCATTTTCGAACGGAAAATCCGAATAAGCCCATCGCAGCTGCCTAGACCCACTCTGGAAGAAGTTATAGGCGTTTTTTCTCTGATTTTCATACCTATTGTACCTTCCAAAAAGCGCATTATTTCTACAAAAATCCGGAAACGGACCTCATAATCGTGTTAAGCGCCCAAAACTACCCCTTAGGCGAGGTTTGGGTGAAGGAACATTTTCCAGACTGTGCACAGACTGACAGCCTTTTGGATTTTTACGGATTTTCGGTTGGGCTTTCAATTATATCAATCACGGGTATACAAAAAGCGTTGAAGAAAAAAAAATTGTCCAGATTTGACTAAAAATTCGCCCAAGGGGTTATCTAGGGTGCTGATCACGAATTTGAGCTTCATTTGTCGTTTTTCCAAAGTTCTCGACTGAATTCTTTCAAAACTTCTCACCGGCAGAAAAAAATGACGGAAAAATCGACTTTTGACGATTTCCGGAATTTGACGAGAGATGTGGCTCAAATCGTTCTTCTGGGGGTTAATTTGGAATGCTCAACACGAATCTGATGTCGGTTTATAAATTTTTGATAGCTTACGGTGGGTATACGTCAGTTTGGTCAAAGTCTCAGATTTGTCTTAAAGTTTCTATGTGGGGGCGATTTGGGGTGCTGAATACGAACTCGATGTTCATTTGTCGATTTTCGAAATATTAAGGCAGGTTTTGCCTCCCGAATGGCACCTTACCAACCTTAACCTACAGCAAGCATTAAAATTTCGACAAGCCAACGCCAGATTCGAGTTCAGCACCCCAGATTACCCCTACATACATGTTTTTAGTAAAATCCGGAGAAAAATTAAAAACACCCTAAAATTTCCATGGGGGGTACCCTTACCTTGCCGCGAAGCTCTATGAACGCTCATAGCTTCTTTCAGAATGGGGTCTAGGCAGCTGCGATGTGCATATTCTTAGTTTTCGTCCGAAAATGGTTCTAGAAAAGTACATTTCATTTGAAATGGTTACTATTACTTATAAAGGTTCCCTTGTGTGAGTGGAATGACTGCACATACCATGCTCCACAAACGAAAATCCTGCCGAAGTGAACGCCAGCATTATCCTAGCGTCCCATCGCCATCGTCCTTTGTGATGATGTTGATACTGGGGCTGGGCATCCCGTGACAGCTGGCGACATGAGAACCATGCACGACCAACTTTCTATAAAGCGCCTGTGTTAGCATACATTCGTTCTTGAAAACTGACGCCAGATTGTGTAATTGCAGACATTTTCTCTCCACAGTGTTCAGGAAATTTTTGCACGTTTGATCAGCTGACTGACTCACGAACTCCTACTGCGCTTATCGGAGCGGGATTCCGGCCCGCAATCGCGTACAACCGCTGTTGCAGCACGTCGCTAGAAGATATTCGTGGCGGGATCTCGTAGACTCAGCACGATGGCCCGCGGTCCCAGCACTACTTTGCGTGGGGTGCATACCGCAAAAGCGGTTGTCCGCAGCTACGGACCGGAATTAGATTCCGATCAGGACGGTAGGCAGCTGAAAAAGCTAACGCGCTAACCTTGTCTGACAATACACACTCAAGTGTTTGTCTTCAGAATTCTACTTTTCACAAAAAAAGCGTAATTTCAACATTCAGATAGGAAACATTTGTACTGAAGCCTACTTACTTGCCGGAACGACTGCAATATTGACGAACACTTTCTGAACATGATCACAATTCCAGCCGAGTTTTCATCGACGCAATATCTGGAATATCAATGGACCTCAATGCTCGTACGGGTTCGAATTTCATACAACTTCACAACCAAATCAACAACCTACAAGATGCTCGGACAGTAATATCGGTCGGACCGACGATGCATGGCGGGCAAACCACACCCACCCCGCGATCCGACCGCCGTTGTCCCAGTGTCAACCCGAAATCGTACAGGCTATAAAACGGCGAAATTCACTTGATTTTAACGCGTGCTGGTGCGGAGCGGAGGTTAGAGACAGTGAGAGAGTGTAGGGTAGACGGAGGCCGAGGCATCGCGCGCGCCGCTCGCGCCTCGAATGATGTGAATAACGACGTTTTATAGAGGGTGCTATTCCCGAGATATTTTAACCGAAACGATGGCGGTCGGATCGCGGCCTGGCCGCGCTTCGACCCGCCATGCACCCTCGAGCCGACCACCGTTGCTCCCATCATAAAGCATCCTCTGTAAAGAATCAATGTTCTCATCATTCAACGCGTTGAGTGCGCGACCTCATCGTAGGTTGCCGTATTGATTGATGGCCGTATCGACAAATCGCGGCAATCAATGAATACAGCCGCCAATCATAAGGCCGCGTCGCTCCGCGATGACACTGCGTAACCCCTTAGCGAGAGTTTATCACTAGTTTAAAGGCATCGTACGCGCAGGAAACCGTATATTATTTTTTCATGTTTTTGTGTAGCTCGGCCTCTCGAGTGAACGAAAATGTCGAAGGCGCCCATGAAAAACTCCCATTTGTAAAGAAAATTCATTCGGAACACCATGTAAATACGAATTTGAATTTCGCGCCAAAATCGTTTTTGAGGTCTTTCTGCATTTGGGGGCCTCGTCACTGTTATTTCTGAAGTTTTTCTACATGTGGAGTTTGTGCCGTAACTGTTTTCCATGTTGTTTGCAGGTCGGATCTACATTCTATGAAAAAGTGCTAGATGACTGGTGAGAACTGGTGGGCACTTTCGGCGCACTTGTTCATGTGCCCGAAGAGACCTACCTCCTTAACAACAATGGACCTTTGGACGAATCCTGTGAAGGCCGCCCAGTTCCTCAACCTATGACAAAAACCACTTTGAGGCTGCAGAAGAAGAAGAACTGGTGGCGAATCCTCACCTTCAACCTCTTCCAACCTCATAACCCTAGGTTTTTGAAGCGCCAAAACTCACCGGTGTGGTCTACCGGGCTCATTCATGAAATTGAGCCCAGAAAATAGAAATTGATTTTCAGCGCGAACGATGCCTTTAAGAAGCCTAGGCGATATCGCGCGGGGTATGGCACACTTCAAATGGTAGGATGAAAAAGCACAGTCGGCATGGACCGCATGAAACTTTGCGCTCCCTATCGTCTGCTGACGCAAACTCGGTGCCCATGTATAATAACAAACGTGCACCGACTTCGCGCCAGCACACCATGAGAAACGCAGAATATCAATGGAGTCCGGGCCGACTAAGCATCGGATTTCGTTGGCGCCGCAACTTTTCAAGTTCTGAAACTTAAGGTTAAACTCAAAATGAACATCCGACATTGTGAGTGACCCGCGCGGTTCAATCGATAATCATCGCCACCTGATCTACACCCTTCCTAGCGCACGGCGGATTCAAAAGGATAAAGACCATGAAAACTTTCTAGACGTGATTGCAGGCTGAAGGGCTATGACGCGAAACATGCTACATTACGGGGAGGCTGACTTGGAAGCGCATTGAAGATCTCGTGATTTTGCGCGAGCAGTCGCGTCGCGGCAATCATTGATCAAGATCGCGTCGCTCGCGGACCTCTTTTAACTCGACAACTCCGCACAAAAATGGGCGTGGCGTTCCGAAAACACCATGTCTATCTGAAAATCATTAACCTTTGAGACCTTTCAAAATAACTTGGTGCGCAAGTACACGAAAATGGACGAGTTAGTCGCTATTTGAAGATTCAAACAAAGGGGTATTACAAAGGCCCCAAAAGACGAGCTAGCTGACCCATTCTCGTGAAAAACCGGTTTTTGATGTAAAAACTGATTTCTAGAGGTGTATAGTTAGGTCGGTGGGTTGCTTCCTGAAGAAAAAAACATTTAAATCTCATCCGCGGCTGGCGCGGTGGTCGCGTGCGCCGGCCCGCTATTCGATTCAGGCCGAGAGAGGAGCGCAGCTGATTAGCTAACCTTACTGCCAGCCGCCGGTGAAATTTAAACCGCCCGCGCCAGCCGCGGGTGAGCATTAAATGTTTTTTTTTCCGAAAGCCAACCACGGACCTAACTAGCATTTCGGTATAGGTCGGTATAGGGCCGAAAAAAAAAACTAAAAAAAGCACCTGTTGTAAATATGAGTAAAGACTCAACATCAAGCAACCTTGCACAATAAAAAGAAACAAAATAGAAATGTTTATTAATCGATAAAAAACTCTAAGAACATGATTACAGTAGCTTGCAACCAGGAACTGAGAATTTTCTGTTAGATTTTTGTTAAATTTATACACACAGTAGACATAAACAGAAAAATACTGCTAAACGTGAATAAAAAAATTTAGAAGAATAGAAAAAGACGACTCTCAAAATGTGAATAAAAATATTCTAAATCAATTACAACTCATGAGGGAAAGCAGAAATCGCACTTTAAAACAAACCACCTGGCTAATCGAACCAAAGAGCAGCTTATACAAAGCGATTAAACTATACAGCTCAATATGAAAAAAAATTAAATAGCTATATTTAGGTCAGTGGCTTGTTTCCTCAGGAAAAAAAAACATTTAAATTTCACCCACAGCTGGCGCAGCGGTCGCGCGCGCCAACCCCCTAATCGATTCAGTCCGAGAGAAGAGCGCAGCTGATCGGCTTACCATACCGTCAGCCGCCGGTGAGACTTAAACCGCCCGCGCCAGCCACAGGTGAAATTTAAATGCCTTTTCTTGAGGAAAAAAGCCACAGACCTAACTATATCTTTCTACCGGATTAAACAAAACACAGACTGGTTAGGTAACTGACGCAAACGTAGCTTTACCCATTTCTTCTCTAGACCTCGTACGCATCGACTCTAACTGGAGTTGTTTCCTGCAAAATGGTGAAAATTAGCAACGATCACAACATATTATCTAAACATTAATGAACAAATTAAAGGAAGAGATCGCGATAGAAAGGAATTTTGAGCTCTCTTCATGAGAATGTAGATTTGGTAATTACACAAGCAAAATTAAGTTAAAAAAGTGAAATTTTGCAAAAAAAAACTCACAAAAACAAGCCAGGATAGCTAAATACTGGTGTCGGCCAGCCCCCTAATTAACGCGATTTTCATGAGTACTTGCTTATCGGTCTTTTTTTGCTTTTAAAGTGACCGGTAGCCTCTAGTAGTGCTCAGAAAGTATTTTGGAAGCCGAATAAAGATGTCAAAACAGGTATTTATACAAGTCTCGATAATTGGGGCAGGCGGACACAAAGCAATAAATTGTTCTTAAGCGTTTTTCCTCCAAATTCTCTCTTTTGCTATGGCCAGATCCATCTTCTCATGAAGATAGCACAACAATACGTTTTTTATCAGGCACAGCGCTTTTAAAGGCAGGGTTCTCGATAAAATCGGTTATTGTGCTATCCTCATGAAAAGGTAGATCTAGCCATCACAAACGTGAAAATAAGTAAAAAATTGGAGAAAGACGCTCTGGAAAAAGTTATTGCTTGGTGTCCTCTCACCCCCACTTATCGTGATTTCTATAAAAACCTGTTTTGCAGTCTTCTAGTTTCCTTCTAAAGCAATTTCTGAGCACTTTTAGACACTACTGGCTACTTAAAGAGCAAAGTAAAAGACAGATAAGCAAGTACTCATAAAAATCGCAATGCCTGGAGGCTGTCCGACAGCAGTAATTAGCCTTAGTGACTTGTTTTTGGGCGTTTTTCCTGCAAACCTCCACTTTTTTCACTTATTTTTACTTTTGTAATTGACAGACCTACATTTTCATGAAGAGGTTTTTCATTTTATCGCAAACGCTGCCTTTAAAGGCAGCACACGCGCTCGTAAACGTGTTTGAGATAAAGAACGGAAATAGAATCGTATGGCTCAGAACACAACGCCTACGCATTTTAAAGCGTCAAAAACGACCCATAATGACGCTACACGAAAAAGAAATTGACCGCGCCCCTGTATCTGCCCGCCCCTTTATCTGCTGTTCTCCTCCAAAACAGGGGTGCTGGCCCACTTCCACCGTCGTCGACGTTTGTGGGTGGCACAATAAGTGAACCACATACATCGACGACGGTGGGAATGGCCCCGCACCCCTGTTCTGGAAGAGGACGGCAAATACAGGGGCGGAGAGATGCAGGGCGGGGCCAACTTCTCACTCGTGTAGCGACATTGTGGGTTGTTTTTGACGCTTCAAAATGCTTAGACGTTGTAATCTGAGCCATAACGATCGATTTCCGTAGTTATCTCAAACGCGTTTACAAGTTTGTATGCTGCCTTTAAACGGCTCTAAAACATATTGCACGGTCATAGGATGGGGGGGGGGGGAGCTGAGCATAACTTCGTTCGCTGGGGGACACTTTCCGCCTAGGATAACCAGGCCAGGTTTCCAGAACAACCCATGAAGCCATGTTTTTTGATCGACTACCTCCCGAGGGGGGGGGGTCATAGAAACCCTATTTTAGCTGCCCGAGTCGTAGTGAAAAAAGTTAATAACCAAAAAGTGAAGAGCCCTGTAGGCATAATACCATCAGGCTACAGTAACCTGTCATAGTCTTGATAAAGACAACAAATGAACGTCAGATTCGTGTTCTACGCCACAAATTCGCCGTCCCTGAACGAAGATAAGGCTAAAAATTTCCTGTTGACCTCTGCGCCCCCAAAAGTGGGATAGGGTTACCCCCCTTCCCGCCATACAATCCAGAGGTAAAAAAAGTTGCCAAAACTTCGCCTAGCGTTTTTGAGGCGCTGAATACGAATGTACGCGTACGCAACATCCCGCCTATACGTTACATGTAACTTAAATAACCCGGGCTAAGTCGCAAGTAGCTTACATCGGCACAGATATGTTACCAGTAACTTGTTTTCATTTTTGTGAGTATGAGATTCGCTCAAAGGTTTTTTTTCGGACGACTATGATGGCTTCCAGTCAGTGTAGGGTCATTTAGTATAGTTGTGCCCTGGACGGAAACACCGAATATCGAATAGATTCGGATGACTACTTTTTTGAGATCTGAATTTTGAATTGATTCGAATGACCCCCTTTTAAAGGTCAGAGTTTTGAATGATATTCGAATAGCACCATTTTTCGGGGGCCGAATCTCGAATAGCATTCGATTAACGCGATTTTAGGAATTCCGAATTCGAATAGGTACTCGCATGGCAAATACCGGATAATCGAATGGCACCACCAGGATTGAGCAGGCCGTTGTGGCAACTTTTGTCGCGGCTACGACCCCCCCCATTTTCCTTTTTTCAAAAAAAAATCCCGAAATTTTACAACCCCCTGGGACCAAAATTTTGTAAAGCTTTATTTAGTGCTTAATTATCAATTTTATCAAAAAATGTCAATTTTCTGGACAGCTTTTCTGTATACAATCTGCTTTTATATTGTTGAAAACGCATACGCCTCGCACGCGACTGACTATTCCTACTTCCTTTTACCTTACTATGTGGTTTGAAAAAAATACCGTTTTTCCCCAAAAATTTTATGACCCCCAATGGTTACCAGTCACAACGCAGCTCAACCCTGGGCACAACTATATCATTAAGCTAACGTAGCCGATAGACTCCCATCCAGAAAATCTTGTGGTACCAGGCTTGCGACCCTGCGCAACGGAGGGTCGTGCACTGTCAAAATTTTTTTAAAAGTAATGAAAATCGGAGGGGGGAGGGGGTGGCTTGGAAATTTCATTGAAGGAAGTGGATTCTTTTCAAACCATTTGGTGAACCAATTTGAGGATGTAAGTGTGCTCATCTGGGCCAAATTGCGGTCCGCAATTGCGTCTCGACACGCCTTGCGGCCGCACGCTACCAAGTCAGAAGAGCATCCAGCGCCGCAGCCGCCGATCTACTGACTCTAAGTGGGTTTTGCAAACTGTAAACTAAGAAAAATTTGAGAAAATTGTATAGAAAAGCCACATCGAGTCGGCTTTAGCGCTGGAAACCCGACTGACTCGAGCGCGTGCGGCCGCAAAGCTTATCGAGACGCAACTGCGGACCGGAATTTGGCCCAGATAGACACAGTAATCACCATCTTATAGTGAGATTGCAGCACGAGAACAGCTGGGTCTGCGTAGGCCTTCATGAAATTCCATAATACGGTGCGCAAATCTTAGTTTGGGCAAAGAATCAGATTTCAGTCAAAACTTCATTTCAGGGGTTGATCGATGCACTGAACACAAATTGGATGTCCATTTGTCAAGGGGGGGGGTCGAAAAAATTCTCCGAAACTTCTATGAACAGGGGAGGGTCGTAGCTCCGCCGGAAATTGGCGCAACAGCCCGTTTGACCCTGTGTGGTACTATGCTTATCTGGGCCAAATTCCGGTCCGCCATTGCGTCTCGCTTTGCGGCCGCACGCTCCCGAGTCGAAAGAGCTTCCAGCGCCGCAGCCGCCGATATGTTGTCTCTATCTAGGTAGGTATTCAAAACTGGAAACCAAGAAAAATTAGAGAAAACTGAATAAAAAAGCTACATCGGGTCGGCTTTGGCGCTGAAAACTCGACTGACTCTAGCGCGAGTGGCCGCAAAGCGTGTCGAGACGCAACTGCGGACCGGAATTTGGCCCAAAGAAGCACAGTACAGTCCCCTTTGCTGGAAAGGATTGCAAAAATGTCTTTTTGAGACGAACTGTTGTCTGCGGTTTTCATAGAAGAGTTTATCCACTAACCTTGTCATTGAAGAAAGGTCGAATATAGTTAGATCCGTGGCTTGTTTCCTCAGGAAAAAACATTTAAATTCAAACCGCGGCTGGCGCGGTGGTTTAAATCTCAGTGGCGGCTGGCTGGTAATCGTCAGTCAGCCGCTGGTGAGATTTATACCGCCACGCCAGCCGCGGTTCGAATTCAAATGTTTTTTTTCTTGAGAAAACAAGCCGCGGACCTAACCACACATCAAAAAAGATTAGACAGCAACAGAAGTTAATACCACTGGTGGTTTACCTTATACCCGCAGACTTTTTTACTCGAATCCTCTTTTTTGTAATTTGCTCTTCTGCTCTATCGTAGAGATACCGTGTGCAGCTGCTGTACTCAAAAAGCATCCTGACAAAAATTTTTCCCGGAGAGGGGATCGAACCCGGGAGTCTCCGGCTGCTAATCCGCGCCTTAGACCACTCGGCCAACTGGGCTCGAATGACAAAGAGGTCGCCATTTTCGCCGGTTTCAACCTCATTTGAAAGGAGGCTCATAACCTGTTCCACAATTAGGGGTATGGTATACCTTTGCGACACACGGTCGCGTCGCTCTGCACAGCGACAGCCTCCCACCCTTTAAATCTGTCACAGTGGTAGCGACAGGCCATGGCATATTCGCAGTATGTCAGCCCTCCGCAACATGTCGCTGCGATCCACACGCCACATCTCTTCGGACTAGTTCATACTATCCGCGACGCGCGGCCGCGACAGTGCTTTTGAACCATATCGATTTTCTGTCGGTATCCATCCCGAACACGATGTCGCGTCGCCCGGAAGTATGCGCTAGGCCTTGCTACGACGACCGTTGTCGTTTCTTCGATGCGGGTCCCGCCGCGATTTGTGTCAGATTGCATGCCTGTCGCTCATTACGGCGACAAAGTATACCATACCCCATACTCGAGCAGCTAGTGGGGTGCTTTCGCGTATCAGAGAAACATGGGTGTATGGGCACTTCTAGCGGCCCGTTATGAGTCACCAAATATTATAAAGGGGGAGGGGTGATTTGTTTTCTGCAAATTTCATTCTACACATACCTCCAGGCACATCTGGCACAATAGTTTCAATATCCTGCAGCAGCGGTTCCAATTGTTTCCTCAACTTTAGGATACTGCAGGTACTGGCCGACGGCGAGGCCACTATAAACGCAACTAGCGGCGGAACATTCAGAAGAACCAGTTGGCTACTCTCATAGAAGAACACGGACGACAGATGAGGTCCTGAAACGAATTTATTGATTTTTTAGGTAACCGAATCTAACATAAAACTTACCCATGACAAGTTTTCCCGTTTGATCCTGAGTGGCTTGAAAGCTCGATATCAACGACGCTCTCGAGCGCAGTTCTTCACCTAAAAAAAGAAGATATATGTATTTTTAGGGTTGAGCGCGGGCGGTCGCGACGTGGTCATTGGTCAATGATTGCCGCGACGCGACTGCTCGCGCTAGAAGAGAAAATAATTGAAAATCCTACTTTACTCACCTACACTCAACACGATAACCCCATCACGATCGGTGAGGAAAATCGAGCTAACACCGGGTATACTTTCTAATAATCGTCGTAGTGACTTGACGACTTCCATAGCAAATAGAGCAAGACCTAAACAAAGTGAAAATAGAACTTCTTGTGTGAATTATATAAAATGCACATATGTTTAACAGTCTGCTAGAAGATTACGGTAGGTGTACGGTGGGTATGTCAGGGGCTCAGATTCTGATGAAGCCACTAGATGAGGGAATATTTGAGCCCGAAAAGTGAAAATGTCCCCATTATCCTCTGTAAAACGTCGTAATTCACACGACCCAAGGCGCGAGCGGCGCGGGCGATTCTGCTCCCTCCGACTATCATGCGCTCTTTCACTGTCTCTAAACCAGCACGCGTAGAAACCATGAGAATTTCGCGGTTTTATAGCCTTTACTTGTCATGTCAAGAAAGAGAACAGCATAAACTTCGTCTAGAGGGGGTAATTTTGGAGAGCTGAAGACGAATATGAGCTTCGTTTTCTGTTTTGCGAACTATTACGGTAGGTGTACGGTAGTTTAACCGTCTCCGCTTTGACCGCAACTTTGCCTAAAATGGTTCTTTAAGGGGAAATACTTACATAATCGGATAAGGGACATCAATTTAAACATCATCACCACGAAAAACCCCACCCTGCAAGCTGCAGCCAAATCAGAGGCCTTAACCAAACTACCGTATAGCTACCATAACTTTCCAGAGAATCCAAAACGAAGCTGAGCACATCCAAATAATTCTCTAGAGAGAAGTTAGGCAAATGTTTAACCTCCAGGTTCGAAAATTCTCGCAGAATTTCGCCATGCTTCCTGCATTTATTTTTCTTCATTTTAAAAATTCAGAAATTCGTTTTCGAGATACATTCCTTAATGATTTGACATCGGATAATCTTTTTTAATATGTAACGGGAATTTTCACACAAAGAACTATGCTCTGACTTTTTATTTTTTATTTACTGTGCTCCTAGGCCAAACTTGGGTACGCAATTGCGTCTCGACACGCTTCCGAGTCACAAGAGCTTCCAGCGCCGCAGCCGCCGATCTGCTGACTCTCTAGTGGGTTTTGGAAGTGGAAATTAAGAAAACTTGGAGAAACTTGTATAAAAAGCCTCATCGAGTCGGCTTTGGCGCTGGAAACCCGACTGACTCGAGCGCGTGCGGCTGCAAAACGTGTCGAGACGCAATTGCGGACCGGAATTTGGCCCAGATAAGCACAGAATATATATGGATAGGGTCAAAATCGCTAAAAAAAAATTTCAACGGGTGACTAGGGGAAGTTGTAAAAATTTTTGCCCGAAAACGAAAATTTTGTGAGGGGATCGTAGGAGTTCCCGTCCGAAAAGAAGATTTGAAAATTAGATCGTGAAACTTTTGGTTACCAAGAAGAGAGAGTCGTAGCTCGCAGGGGTATTCCACAATGACCCGCTTGACCCTATATATGGAAAATTCGAAAAAAAACACGCTTCTCGTGATTTTAGTTATTTTTTATGGAAAAAATCTTTAAATTCGAGTTCGTCAGCCTCCGAACTCGCGCCCTACAATCCATGACTGCATTCAATCATGAACTAAACGTCCGAAATGAACTCTCTGGATCCTCCCAATCTACCGAAATTTTCTTCCCGATTTTCTGCCTGTCGCAATCTTGATTTATTCCCAATTTTTTAAAATCGAATTTACGTCTCAAAATTTGGGCATTAGTCGAAGAAAAAACTTGGAATCACCTCGAAAATTTATGGAGCTTGAATTCATGAAAAAAATGGAGGAACGAATCGGATGATTTTGTAGGGAGTTAGGTCAACTCCTAGAATTAGACAGAACTGAAGAGCCACTAATGCTAAATTGAAAACAAACTCTATATACAATGGAAATTATTACAACACATAAAAATGCCGAAGAAAAAAATCTGCGAAAGCGCGAATTTTTATTGCGCCGTCAGGCAAAGAAGTTTGTCTTCAACTGCAGACGCACACTATAACAGACGCCAACTTTTCGGCCGCCCACATTCTTTGTGCGACTTTAAAGCCGCTTCCAGACCAGCCGTGCGGGCGTATAAGGTTTTAAGCGTAAGACGAATAATTGGGAAATTCTTTTCATGTGTTTTCGGCTGAGATTGGGCTGCGGACTCGACTGAAATCCGAAATCTTCGACTTAATTAGACAAACAGAGGCCAAACACAGTCATTTTTGGGCTGCAACAAACATAACGACTGTAATACCAAGAAAAAAGTGAAACTCGTCCATGGGAAGGAGGAAAGGGCACGACCGACACTGGTTCACGGAATCTACCACGACGTCGCGAACACGGCGACGCATAAATATCGTTGATTAAAAGTTCAGGAAGATAGCGTTTTGCCACACCAATGAATGACTGCGATTTCAACAAGTTCACTGGTTCTTGCAAGTACTCTAAGCCACGCACACCAATCAATACGGTCATTGCAATTTGAAGAAAGACCTCAGTCCGAATGCGTTAGTCGCGCGATACCCTGGTGCTTGACTTACTTGACTTAATCGGTTGGCTTTCGCCTGACGCGGTCATTCCGCATCTTCACCGAGGTGTGCCGTCCTAGTAGTCAGCCGTGTCCATTTTTCACGGTCTTCAGCCACAATTTGAACACATTCCATCCAGCTGTCACTATTCCATTTCCTGCGAAACGAAACATCGCGCCTGAACTGTCTTTCGATGCCGAGTGACTTTAAATCCTCTTTAACCACATCCGTCCAGAACTTTCGCCTACGCCCAGGTGGCCGTTTCCAGACAGGATTTGGAACCATTTTTAAAGCGTGTTGTACGAGACGATCCGGCGTTCTTCTTAGTATATGCCCGAGCAGTCGAAGTCGACTTTCCATTGCTGCTTGAGATGGCGTTAGGAGATGCTGGCACCTCCCTCGTGTCAAGCGTTGATGTACTGCGTCGATTTCCTTGTAAAGGTCTTCGTTATGGCATACACGCGGCCAGAAATATCCAAGCAAACGCCTAAAAAGCTTCCTCTCCGTGCAATCCAACCTTTCCATCTGCGTTTTCGGTGCTGCCCACGTCTCCGATCCGTACATCATGATAGGGCGAATGGCGGATAGGTAGACGCGCAACTTGACTTCCTTCGCGATGGTGGTAGACCACAAACACTTGGTTAGAGAATTGAATGCAGACGTAGCTTTCGCACATCGTTGTCGAATATCCGCTGCATAACTACCATCGTTCTTCAGCAAACAGCCCAAATAACAGAAATCGTCCACCAGTTCGATACGTTGTCCGTCCACACAAACTCCAGTTGAAGGCCTCTGAGAGACCCACATCTGCTTGCATTTGTCGGGACGAAGACGAAGTCCATAGGCTGCGGCATACTTCGAAACGAGGTTCACAATCCTTTGCAGTTTTGCGTTGTTTTCAGCGAATAACACAATGTCGTCGGCGTACTCCAGGTCGACAAGGGAGCGTCCTGATGGTGTTAGGATCACATCCGCAGGAAACTGTTCTGCAACTCTACGCATGATGTCATCAACGGCGAAGTTGAAAAGAAAAGGTCCTGCAACGGCTCCTTGCCTTACTCCTGTTTTCACCTCGAAAGCTGACGTAAATCCGACAGGTGTACGAACTGCTGCTGTTGTTCCTTTGTTCATGTCCTCGATTAACCGAACATACTTTTCCGGGACTCCATCTGCTCGCAGAGCATTGAGCAATCGATCACGATGAGGAGAGTCGAACGCGGCTTCAAAGTCCAAAACAGCAAGCTGTAATGGCTTCGAAAACCACTGCCCCCATTCAATTACTCTTGTCACGACGAACACTTGGTCGATGGTCGATCTTCCAGGTCGAAAACCGGCTTGCTCATCTCTGGTCGTTCCTTCACGATGTTTGATAAGTCGCTCGAGAATGATACGTTCTAAAACCTTGTACATGACACGAAGTAGAGAGATTCCTCTGTAGTTCTTAGGATCCGTGACGGATAGCTTCTTGTGAAGAGGTACGATGATCGCATGTCTCCACGAATCGGGTATCCTTTCGCTCATCCATATGGCACGGATGGTGTTGGTCATTTCACGAATCCCAGACGGAGGAAGAGCTTTCAGCATTTCAGCAGTGATGTTGTCATCTCCCTGGTAGGTGCCCTAAATCGGTGCCAACTCATGAACTGCCTCAAAAAGAGCTCTATATTCTCATACATATGAGGCTATCCACGTAAGAATCGAGATATGTAGATCGGTAAACAAGAAAACATTCTGCGGTTTTCATATTTTATATAGCTAAAGCACCCCAAAAACTCAGGTGTACGCGCCTAGAATTTTCCGAAAACTTTTTAAAAAATTGTCATAAAACTCCAAAGTTGAGCATTTTTTGAATATTCTTTAGCATAGATCCCCAACGTAAAAAATTCTTAAGATAAAACAAAATTTAGAAGGCGTAATCAACTATTAGGAATCGACTGGCGTTGTCAGAATTTTTGAAATCGCGCCCTGTGAAAATGAAAGTTTTTCTATTTTTTTTGAGCACAGATTCTACAGATAGAGATTATGCGCAAAAGATGCGCCGTAGTCGTTTTGATATACAAAAAATACAAAATCAAAAATCGAAAGACACAAACGACCAAATTTTTCGATCGAATGACGCTCGCAGGCGAAAGACCTTCGTGCTAGGGGCCGCTCCTGCACTCCATCGCGCAAAAAATGGACGCATTAGTGGCTGACCACGAGGAGCCGACATTTTTTAGCTCGATGGAGTGCATGAGCGGCCTTTTGCACGAGGGTTTTTCGCCTGCGAGCGTCATTCGATCCAAAAAATGAGGTCGTTTGTGTCTTTAGATTTTTTATTTTATATGTTTTGTATATCAAAACGACTACGGCGCATCTTTTGAGCATAGTCTCTATCTGCAGAATCTGTGCTCAGAAAAAACAAAAAAATCATTTTTTTAAGGGCGCGATTTTAAAAATTCTGACAACGCCAGTCGATTCCTCATTGTTGATTACCCCTTCTAAATTTGTTTTATCATAAGAATTCGTTTACGTTGAGGATCTATGTTAAAGAATGTTCAAAAAATGCCCAACTTTGGAATTTTATAACAATTTTTAGAAAAGTTTCCGGAAAATTCTAGAAGCGTACACCTGGATTTTTTTGGGGTGCTCTAGCGATATAAAATGTGAAAACGGCGAAAAAAATTTTGTGTACCGATCTATTTCGATTCTTACGTGGACAGCCTCATATGTAGTTTTCTGTTTTGGCACAGATATCTTTTTCCTCTTCATAATATGCCTGCCAAAGGAATAATCATACCGGGTCGCCAGACCTATTTCGCAATCTGCGTGCACTTTGCGGACTGAACGGCAGTGCGGATATACTCAGATACTCGAGGGGGGCGAGCCTCCCTTCCACCAGGACGCCAGCCTTCCTTCCATGACAAGGCTGGCGTGCCAGTGGAACGAGGCTGGCGTCCCCACCGTCTCTTCGCGGCTGGACCGTCCTACCCCGGTTCTCACCCGCACTGGTTACGCGGGTCATCCCAAAGCCAATAATTTTGGTACCCTAGGATTTGCTCCGTTCTCGCCGTTTCCTCGCCATTCAAGATGATTTCTAACTTTATTATACTTATGAAACACTGGAGAACCATGGAAATTTATAACAGTAATTAGAATACTCCTCATTTTAGTGGTAGTCTACCCAAATGTTCACAGACGTACATACAAAGCGAGGCGGCTTCCTCAATCTTCTTCGTTTTTTCTCATTTCACTGTAATACCTTTGGTAACACACAGTATTTGTTTATGAAAATCGCCGAATCTGAAGATACAGTGATCTGTCGAAACCACCTCACATAGAAAAAAAAACACAAAAATCGCAACTTTCACGGTTCAGATGTCCACACAATGGGATACTAATAAAGTGGCAGATATATGAGGAAGGAAAAACAACATGTTACAGCATAACGATGCGAGTAGATGCCAAAGTTCCGCAGGTTCAACGTCGCCTTTGCATTCCAATCGTTCCTCGTGCGGTCCCGAAGTTACGTAATCCTGCAATGGATACAATCTTCATCAAGAAGACTGCATAACAAACTTCACTGCAAAAGGAACTACCTCCTGAGCTGTCTAATTACATCCACCATCAACGAAGGCGCACTTATACTCTGATGATTTCAGAAATGTTGCGAACACTAATTTCAACAACTTGCCGAAGTCTTCCGTAAGTTGTTGAAATCGTGATCGTAAGTTGCGCAGCCTCATGCCCTAATGTGTTCGCAACATTCTCGGAACTGTTCTGTAACTCTCTAAAATGTTGATTCCAACTATTAGTGTCTCGCCGCGATGGATTGATCGCGACGCGAACCCTCCGCCGCGGCCATTAGGTCGCGGCGCCGCGGGGTTCGCGTTGCGACAATGGGCATTCGGGGCGCGGGGTTACACCCGCGTGTTAGTTACCTGCATGTGCATCTATGTATTGGTAGCGGTTAAAACCGATCATAGGAGCATAAAAGTGTTGAAACCTGACTGAATCACCACCCAAGGTGAGCACAGTGAGCACCTAATACAAAAATAAGTGCGGTTTTTGAAAAAAAAAGTTTTTTCTTCTCAGTTCACGCTGTTTTGGCAAGGCGTATTATTATAATCGGTCTCTCCTACTGACCCAGGCTCTTTATTGCTTCCCGTAAAACTTTCGTTTTTGTTTTTACCTTTTCATAATGCCGAAAAAGAATAGAAATCTTTCTATTTTTACAAAAAACGTGTTTTCTTCGTGCTGTTGTAGTGTAAGCGAAGTTTGTTCTCAATGAATTCATTTTTTGCATAGTTTGGACAAAAGCAATTGAAATATAACACTTAGAAGCCAGGAACAAAAATCGTGTTACATAGTGTAATCATTCTCTACTGCTACCACACTCTTTATTCAAATGCAAATTTCTACAGAGAACAAGTTGTACGGGCAGTGATAAGGAACTTTGTTCAGAGGGCGAAATCGAGTTCGATATCACGCCTTGTCGAAATAACTAAATAGATGGGGAAATTATTTTCCAAGAAACCTCAGTTAATCTAGCATCAACTTTGTAAAAATTAACCCATCTCAGTCACCAAAAGCTGTTATAAACTGTGACTTGGAACATTATTGCTTCATCGTACATATATTCTTGATTCAGATGCTAACCATTTGTGCCCATTTGAATCAACACAGTCACAGGAGAGCAGAAGTTTGCTTAGAAATGTGATTTCTACGGTATTACGCAGCATTTTGTAGAACATGCAATTCACATCTTCTCCATCCGCTGACGTGTACCGCAGCTACTTTGGCAATAAACCTTGGCTGTAGCTCTTAGCACGTTGTTCCTCGTATATTCTACGACTGCTCCATCATCTTCTTCCAGAAAGGGATTTTGTGGAAGTGGAGAACAACTTCGATATTTTACTAGTGCCGTTGTTTTATCACTTGGAAACATCGTTAGTCCGCCCCGAAGAGAAAGTCGTGGAAAACTACTCGAAATCTTTTTGCAAAGCATGAAAGCCTAAGAAATCGCCCGAAAACTTTTTCGTAAAACCAAAATAGCCATATGGTACAAGAAATGTATTGTAGTAACTCTAATCTTCATGCTAAATTTTTTTTAATAAGGATGTTCAGATTGTCTATCTAATATAAAACAATATCGTCAGTTAATAACTATATCATGAGTATAATATAATATCATCACTTAGAAAACCACAACATAATTTTCCAATAGAGCTTTTACTGTTATTCTTTTCGAAGTTGTTAGACATTCGCACGGATTATCGACCCAGATGTGCTAGATTATCAATCCCAAAATCATTTTTAGGTGGTCATAACACTCTGGGAGCGAATTTTTAGAGTCTCATTGATGATCTCAGCTATCCCCAATCTAGAGATTCGGCCTACGAATTGAGTCATTTTGAGAGCGCACGATGTCTTAGGTACATACCACAGGTTCCAGAAAGTATTCTCATTTTGCTATCTTTTTTTTTGTCCTGGGTTTCTTTCATTTTTTCAAGTTCACCTGAACGGAAAAAACATAAACGGGATGTAGCATATATAATGTGGCCACAAGTCCAACGAGGCAGTCTAATATGACAGTACCTCTCCAGCCGCTTCGCGGCTGGATTTTGCCTACACCTTGTGGTCACTTGGATTTTTTTGCTAATAGTGTTGTATATTTGAGATTTCTGTTAATCAAATGCCACAAAGCCGTCAAAATCCGACTTCTGAACACGCTGCTTTATTTTTTTTACTCGTGCTTGCTACCTCGCCTCGAAATTAACGCAAACAATAACAGGTTTCTAGCAAGAAATTTGATAAGCAGTGAAGAAAAAAAATTGAGAAAGGATGTGTAACGCACGAGCAAAGTGAAGGGTGGAAAACGATGAAACTGATCAATAAAGGAAGAGGTTGCAAAAGCCTTTCAGTTAGTTGTTCCTGCAAATATTTGTCACGCTTCCGACGTCTACTAGGTTGCCTGCCGAATAGCGCTATTCGTAACTAACAATAACTAAACTGCAAGTTTCTGTAAGCTCATAAGGCTCATCGAAACATGATTTTAGCATTTTAACTCGCTCGTAACATTATCGAAAACTTCAGAGTAATCGCGCACATCGTTTGCCTGAAAATCGAAGTTTTAACTGGTGGTTAGGTGCTGCGAAGGAACGGTAAAAATACCTATTGATGAGCTGATAGCTTCTCGAACCCGCCCTCCATGGAGTTCAATCATATCATTTTGGAGGAGTTGCCTTCTTTCATCTCGGCAAGACGACGAAGATCACACTAACAAAAACCTCAGCAGGTGGAATAGTGCCCTGAACCCAACGTAAATGAATAGATAACTTCAATCTACTGAGAGGAAGAAACGGGATTCTGAGTCGGAGTTGTGAAAGCAGAAGAATAATAATGAAGTGGTGAAACTAATGACGAAAATGAGTGTTGAGATTGTGTGCTCCACCGTTGAAAACCTGCTCGACTTGCAAATCATGCAACGCGGTGCAGAGGGCTGGCTCAACGGTGGTCGGAGCGCAGTCCCCCTCGAATCTCCGCCCACAATTACGGTTCAAGGCTGGCCCCCCTGAGCGAAAATGAACGAGGCTTGCCCCCCTCGAGTGCCTGAGGAGGTGAACTGTACTAACTTTCGGGTAGTCACGAGAACCACATCCTAGCTGGACCGAGTTGTAGTGGAGAAAAGGTTTACAAACCAAGACACAATACCATCAATCTACCGTGAGCTATTATATTCTTGAGAAAAACAAGAAACGGACCTCAAACTCGTGTACTACGCTCCAATCTATTCCCTGGACAAAAATTTTGTATTGACCTCTGCACCCCCAACATAGGATTGGGCTATCCCCCATTGAGCTCCAGAGGTCATCTTTTTGCCCAAATTTCGCCCAGGGTTTTTTTGTGGCGCTCAACTCAGATATAAATTTCTTTAAAAAGTTTCTTGGTCAATTTCGGTAAGTTACGGTAAATACAATGTCATTTAGTAACGGACTGAGAAATCAATTTTTTTTTCGAATAATTATTCGACTTAGCCCGAGTTCAAGGCACAATCTTAAGAAGTCCATAAAAACTTTTTCACTCGATAAAATAATTTATTCGTTTTTTTGCCAATCCACACATCTCAAACAAGAAATAACTTTCAGATTTCTCAAAAATTCGAACCTTTTAAGAATGCTAAATCGTTCCCGAGCGTGCTTTGAAAACCATTCGGAAACCCTAGCAATTTTTTTTTTCGAAAATTCTCATAACTGCTAGAATATTTTTTCACATCAAATAAAAAACACATGTCCACTCAATCGAACAATAAGCAAAATTAGATAAAACCCACTTTTTTCATTGAATTCATTAAATTAATTTTGATTTCATTAATTTTCTTGGAAAATTTGGATAAAAAATCGACAAGGAAATCGCCAGTCCCGAATGGCCTTATTCGAAGAGCTCATTCCTTCGCAAGTCTTCGAAATCTATTCCATATGTTCATTCATTCTCAGGCGATTCTCGGCCCCGTGCCGCACCGAATGGGAATCGGAGCCGCCTGACAGTTCGGCTCGTTCTCCCAATCTCCGGGCTACTGCTGTTGCTGTTCGGGCCAACCGGAATAACCCGGACAGCAACAGCAGTGGTCCGGAAAGCAACAGCAGTGGCCCGGACAGCAACGGGAGCCGAATCGCAGATTGGAAAAACGAGCCGAACTGTCAGGCGGCTCGGGGCCGATAATCGCCTGAGTTCGTAAACTGACAAGGGAACCACAATAAGTCATAGTGACCATTCCAAATGAAATGTACTTTTCTAGAACCATTTCGGACGAAAAGTCCGAATACGCCCATCGCGGCTGCCTAGACCCAGCCTGAAAAAAAAAGTTATGAGCGTTTTTTGAAGCTTCGCGGCAAGGTAAGGGTACCCCCCCAAAATGGAATTTTTGAGGTGTTTTCAAATTTTTCTTCAGATTTTGCTAAAAACATGTATGTAGGGGTAATCTGGGGTGCTGAACACGAATCTGGGGTTCGCTTGTCGAAATTTTAAGGTTTACTGTAGGTTACGGTAGGTGACATGCCATTTAGCAGGCAAAACTTACCTCAATAATCCGACAATCGACAAATGGACATCAAATTCGTATTCAGCACCCCAAACAACCCCCAAATATAAACTTTGAAACAAATCTGAGACTATGACCAAACTACCATATACCCACCGTAATCTACCGTAAGCTGTCAAAAATCGATAAACTGACATCAGATTCGTGTTGAGCACTCGAAATAACCTCCAGAGAAAAAATTTGAGCATGATCTATAGCAGCGCTCAGGAAATCGTCAAAAGGTCCGATTTGCCATAAAATTCTCCCCAGATGGAAATCCGTGAACGAATACAGTCGAAAACTTCGGAAAATCGATAAATGAACCTCAGGTTCATGATCAGCACCCCAAATAACCCCACAGAGCGATTTTTAGTCAAATCTGGAGTATTTTTCTAAAACGCTTCGAGAGCCCTCTAATTGGTATAAATAAACGCCCAACCGTAAATCCGTTCAAGTCCAAAACGCTGTTAGTCTGCGCAAAGTTTGGAAAATGTTCCTACAACCTAACTTTGCTTAGTGAGGTAGTTTTCGGTGCTAAACACGATTATGAGGTCGGCTTCCGGATTTTGGTAAAAATAATATGCTTTTTGGAGGGTACAATAAGTACGAAAATCAGAGAAAAGATGCCTATAACTTTTTTCAGAAAGGGTCTAGGCAGCTGCGATGGGCATATTCGGACTTTTCGTCCGAAAACGGTTCTAGAAAAGTACATTTCATTTGGAATGGTCACTATGACTTATCGTGGTTCCCTTGTGAGCAGCAAAATAACGCCCATGACCAGGGGTGTGCGGCAAAGGAATTTAAAATTTCGGCAAACGGCAACGGCAAACCCCAAAAATGGCCGGCAAACGGCAAACGGCAAAACGGCAAACGGCAAAATCAGTTTTTAGCTATAATATACGAACATTTGTTTAGTCGTGTGGTGTTCCACGCAATATGTACCCGGTACTATGTGCCTTGGTGTTTCACTAGAATTACGGGAAGAAAATCCCGTAAATCAAAAGCTACTTGAAAGCCTCAGGTGATCAGAGAATGCCAGTAGCGCTGTTCTATATGTGATCTGTATAGGAGTCACTATCCAAGATGAACAGGGCTGCTTGATCAGTGGACATTTGTGGCGAAAGACAGCCCCCGCCTAGCTCATGACCAAGGCCACTCACAATTTTTACTGTAGGTAAGTAGCAAGTAGTACACTCAGAGTTAGGCTTGAGCAGGCTGTTGCGAACGGTGACTGAAATTTTTCGACTCCCTGGTGACCTAAATTTTTACGAACCCCCCTAGGGTGAAAAAAATTTCATGACCAAGATTTTACGAAGCCCTCCTGAAAGGGAGAAATGGTACCGATGCAATACACGGCGTCTCTACTTTCCGAGTGATTTAGAGATAAACCACATTTTCCGAAAATTTTACGAACCCCTCCCCAAAAAAGAATTTTCATTTTTTTTTCGAAAAATTTTCGAAGTTTTCACGACCCCCTTTGCGACCGGTCGCAAGCCCTGCTCAGGGTTCTCTTTGTCGCTCACTTGATATGGTTTCACTTGTGAGGCTACAGGAGTGGAGTGAGATTAGTCTAGTTGTATGCAGGGTTCACAGTAAAACCAAATTTCGAATTTCCACTGGAAATCATGAGCTCCGAAGGGCTCGTTGATCGATTGCACAGAATGAGAGAATCAGGTGACAGTTCGACTGTTACATGCGACGCACGCGACGGAAAGCCGCTGCGCTCGCGTGGCCGCTGGAGCGCCGCGTGCAGTGCGTTTAGATAGCCGGACTGCTCATGTGGTGTGTTCGTACCACCCACTTCCCCTGTGGCTACAGAGGAAGTGGGTGGGGCGAGCACACCACGTTCAAGTTTCGGGGCAGTATATGTGCTGCAATTATTATCATTTTTTTCTCTTTACACCGTTTCTCAACAAACTCAGCTTTGCCACTGAGTCAACTCTTCGTTTCAGCTATGAATTTCGAAATCGAAAATATTATTGAACCTTGCCTCTAATGACTGCTGTGAACACTGTTAAATAAAAAAAAGCCGGACAGTGTTTGCTGATTTGATCAACTTCCTGCCCCAATAATGACGATCAGCCCACCAACAGAATATAGGAGGACCGAGTTATACGAGTTCTCAACCGGTTTGTACGTTTGAAGGCAGTGTTCATGATGATTTTCGTTCCCGAGTTTTCTACTCAAAACAGTGCGTTGGCAACCAAGTGTTACCAAAATTACGAGGAACCAGCGAGAAACTCACTAAAACGTCGTATTCCACTGACATTAGTCTCTGGCCTGGACTAGTTGTCCGATTGGATGAACACGTTCACGGTGGTTGTCACCGATAAAAAATGGGGCTAATGAAAAACGGAGGAGTATTCTGGGCAAAACAGTATTAGTAATAGTCTGAAGGAAAGTACGAAGCGTACGAAGCAACACTGAGTAGAGCAATGCAAAAGACGGCTCCACAAAAGACTTCATTGTCGCAGCGAACAGTTCCTGTGAAACTTATTAGGCGGGGTGAGATTTGAGAATTTCGTGCCCTTCTGGTGCGTTTTTCTCGATTTCTTCGTCGTTTCACTTCTACCCGAGGGCCAAACAATTTAATCAGCAATTATTTACAAAATCAAAGATTACCGTCAACACGGCCTTTAAATAGCTGCTTGATAGCACTTGGTTTTCTAATCTTGGAACATCCAGGGATCTGAATGCTTCCGGAAAAAGTTTTTTTTGCAAATTTAGCATTTCTAAGTGGTTAAGTGTTTGATAATTGAAAAAAGACTTTTGGAGGCTCATTAACAACTTAGAACTTCAACGAACTTCTCTGATTACTTCATAAAGAGTTTATAAGAGAGTTTATACTCTCATCAGTTACCAATTTAATGGGTACAATTACACATTACATCCGCTGGAACTAGTCAAAATAATTATTTGTAGCAGTTTCGAATTGCTGACCAATACAAAGACTGCCATGAGGGCAAATCCTTTTGTTTTAACGTATTTTTGCCGAAAAATTGCCGTTTTAGACGAAAATTTCGGCAAACGGAAACGGCAACGGCAAACCCCAAAAATGGCCGGCAAACGGCAATCGGCAAACGGCAATTGCCGCACACCCCTGCCCATGACTTTCCCGGTCGGCCAAATAGAGGGGTGGGGGCGGGGTTAGCTCCGCCCCAATCCATCTCCTTTGTAAAAACAGTCCAACCCTTGAGTTGAGGGAATACATAAAAGTTGTAAAGCTGCGAAGTTCTCATGGTTTCTACGCGTGCTGGTGCAGAGCGGAGGCTAGAGACAGCGAGAGAGCGCATGATAGATGGAGGCAGCAGAATCGCGCATGCCACTCGCGCCATGAGCCGTGAAAATTACAATTTCTCATGAGGGATGCCACGCTTTGAATTACACATTGACTGATTCAACTGAATATTCGTGCAAATGCTGGAAAAAATGTCAGGTTTCCGAATAAAAGACCCGGATTTCAACAAATTTCGAATATCGGTCGAGGACTAATCTGAATGTTTTGGAGGAAAGATAACCCACCACGCTCCGCAGCCTGCTCCTGGTGGGCTATTTCTCTCTTATTTCTCGGTTATTTCGCGGCAAGAGTTATTTGGCGACCATTTCGCGGTGAGAATTATCTATCATCTATTTCTAGGATATTTAGCCATAAACAGCTCTTCCCCGGATATTTCTCGGCTACTACGCGGAAAGCAAGCATTTCGCGGCTATTTCTCGGCCAAAACTCTCATAAGGCCAAAAAACTTTTTTGACCCCCAAATATATATTTCTTCTAAAATTGGCAGAGTATTCATAAAAATCGAGTATTCTGACTTTCCTACAGAATACACCCTTCGAAAAAAACATGATCTTGATCCCTGAACAAGTAAAAAAAAATCAGATAACCTAATCCAGCACAAAAAACCTACGGAACCCAATATTTAAATACCATCCTGCCTTCCACAAATATGTATTTCCCAGAAAAAAAAAACCTTACAGAGCAAAACTGTTTCATTCCCACTGGATGTAGAAAGAGAAAAAAAAACACAAAGTAATCTTCAAATCAATAAAATACTGATCTTATAACGATTGAAAGTACATGATGACAATACAGTAATTGACAATCGACTGGAATCGCTGGCGATAACGGGCACATCTCCCCACACTTCCCCGAATTCTGAGCGGAGCAAGGGGCGGGGCTACCGCATAACTGACCCCGCTCCGCCCTGTAAAGACGGGAACAAATCTGCAAAAAAAGCCATAATATGCACATATGGATGATACAACGGATATATGCACCACCACTCCTATATATACAAATATTCAAGGACAACCATTGACAAAAATTTCATACATGCACACACACACACACATCTCAACCATGATCACTAACCCATAAACCCAGCACAAACGCAAACCGTAACTAAATGGATATATCAGACATACACTTAAATGACTCGAAAAAAAAATCGATAAAAAATTCGGAATTCGGAAATATTCGACTTTGCCGTGGTTAAAACGTTTGAACATCCGAAAAAAAAAGTCAGATAGAGGCGGAAAACCAGAGAAAAAAATTAGTTCAAATTTAAACTGCATAAATAATAGGGTTCAATTTAAGTGATAAATAGGTTCTCATGACGAAAAATGGTTGGGGCGGGGATAGATCCGCCCCAATTCTTCTATAGGCCGATTGGCAGCCATTGCTACTCGAAAAAAGGCACCGATCGGCCGCTAGAGGGGTAGCGACAGGGTTAGCTCCGCCCAAACACATTTCATCAATGAGTACCGAAAATCGATAATCGACTGCATGAGCGCTCTATCGAATCAATATACCGCTTCTGAATGTATTAACCTTTTTAGTCGAAAAGTTAGATATTGGACCATATTAGAGAATTCGGATATCCGACGTCGTCAATGATCAGATATTTAGCCCATACTTGGACGGGATCAAACAACACGATCCATATCCAAATATTTCATTCAGAAAATGGTCGGAAATCGATTCGATTTTGGCTATTTTTCGAATTCGACAAAATTTGTGCCTTTTTTCTCACTGAATGATTTCAAGCGCAAGCGGTCGCGTCGCGCCAACCGCAGCCAAATAACTGTTCCATCCCTTATTAGGGAATGTCTCGAGCACAAAGTGGAGTCTTGCAAGAACCACCCATTGCGGTTTATCGGAAGATGAAGAGGCAATTCCGAAATCTCAAATTCTTTCGATTAAGAAGATTAAAAATGAAGAACGAACTCGATTTTTTGGGATTCGACAGATAGATAATTTTTTCCCCAAGTTTTGACCTGGAAAATTATTTGGGGCGCTGAACCCGATTTTGGCCGGGATCATACTTAGGGATCGTTTATAATTCCACCACCGAGCGACGCGGCCCAATACATTTCCGTAGTATTGATCACGCGGCGCGGCACGATCGATATTACAGAACTTCACTTCGCCGCACCGCTTGGGGGAGGAAGTATAAACAACCCCTTACAGCGACGAGCGACGCGGCGCAATGTCTACCATGAATATCGATCACAAATCAATACGCCTGATATGCACTGTCGCAGTTATAGGTTGCGGCAAGTATGATCCCTGCCAATGAGTTCCGTTGTCGGTGTTATGAATGAATACTGTACATGACTGTAGAACATTCTCCCTACCGTAATCTTCCGAAAATCTCAAAACAGACCTAATGTTCATGTTTAGCACCCCTATATAGCCCCTTTTAACAAAAAGTGAGCATAAAATACATTTCCCCTAATTCTAAAATTCAAACAAAAAGCTAACTTCTGACCGTTTTGATCTACTCGGCAGGTGAAATTTTCCTTTCCATCGACCCCTTACCCTCAACATAGCTGTTCTTCGTCGAAACTCTAGTTTGCATTCGGGAAATCCCTGAGTTAGTCGTCATTGGACAGTGATAGCTGCTGCGCGACCGCTCGCGCTAAATCAAGACATCTGCAATCCGCAGCCAATTCAGAATAACCCGGTGAAGGGGTAATAGGTAGAACTTTTTCTAACGAATCAAATATTGAATTTAAATGATTTTCACATCACTTATATTATATATTCTTTTGATTAAATTTTTCAATTTCAAATAGAATTTTAATGAGACAAAATTCGAGCTTTTTTCGTTGATTCACTTTTCACAAACCCGCAAGCCAAATAAAATCTAAATTTGATTTTATCGATTCGTTCAGATTTTCGGATATTCAAACATTCCACATCGGATATTATGTACTCGAAATTATTGATTTGTGGAGATCAGCTCAATTATAGCAAAATATGAAAAAATACCACAGATCTCAATTGAATCTCCGCGACTATAAGTATTTCGATATGATACAATAAAAAGAGAAAAAAACGAAAGAGAAAGTAGTAATCACAGAAGTAAAGTAGAACAATAGAACACATATCATACAACTCTTAAGCAGTTAGTTATCGAACAGATGATCCTGAAAGATCAGTCGCACATACGGTTTCTCCGTAGCCAACAGTGTAGTGCAGAATGGACACACAGGATGGAAACTATTGGTTCCATGCGGAAGTGGAATACGTGACCAGTACCTGAACTTTGTTTCAGTTATTCATGGGCGGTCTCTAGGTTGCAGACTACGAGAGCGGTTCAGAAAAAGGTGAACTTTATGGGTGGTCGTATATTTCACCTTGAGAACTGGTTGAAGGCGACTAAATTACATAGGTGGTCCACAGGATATGAACTACAAGAACGAGCTGAAGCGCACCAAACTTCATGGGTGGTACGAGAACGGGCTGGAGAGGGCTATAATTTATAGATGGCATCTAGAACATCTGTAACCGGGAAGATTTGAGAACGACTGGACTGCATAGGTGGTCATTGGGATAGCAACTGAAGGCATCGGTCCTGAAGAGCGCATACTTCATGGGTGGTCGTGGATTTCAACTTGGAATCTGGTTGAAAGTAACTAAATTGCATGGGTGGTCCACAGGATATGAACTACAAGAACGAGCTGGAGCGGACCAAACTTCATGGGTGGTACGAGAACGGGCTGGAGAGGGCTATAATTTATGGATGGCATCTAGAACATCTGTAACCGGGAAGATTTGAGAACGACTGGACTGCATAGGTGGTCATTGGGATAGCAACTGAAGGCATCGGTCCTGAAGAGCGCATACTTCATGGGTGGTCGTGGATTTCAACTTGGAATCTGGTTGAAAGTAACTAAATTGCATGAGTGGTCCACAGGATATGAACTACAAGAACGAGCTGGAGCGGACCAAACTTCATGGGTGGTACGAGAACGGGCTGGAGAGGGCTATAATTTATAGATGGCATCTAGAACATCTGTAACCGGGAAGATTTGAGAACGACTGGACTGCATAGGTGGTCATTGGGATAGCAACTGAAGGCATCGGTCCTGAAGAGCGCATACTTCATGGGTGGTCGTGGATTTCAACTTGGAATCTGGTTGAAAGTAACTAAATTGCATGGGTGGTCCACAGGATATGAACTACAAGAACGAGCTGGAGCGGACCAAACTTCATGGGTGGTACGAGAACGGGCTGGAGAGGGCTATAATTTATGGATGGCATCTAGAACATCTGTAACCGGGAAGATTTAAGAACGACTGGACTGCATAGGTGGTCATTGGGATAGCAACTGAAGGCATCGGTCCTGAAGAGCGCATACTTCATGGGTGGTCGTGGATTTCAACTTGGAATCTGGTTGAAAGTAACTAAATTGCATGAGTGGTCCACAGGATATGAACTACAAGAACGAGCTGGAGCGGACCAAACTTCATGGGTGGTACGAGAACGGGCTGGAGAGGGCTATAATTTATGGATGGCATCTAGAACATCTGTAACCGGGAAGATTTGAGAACGACTGGACTGCATAGGTGGTCATTGGAATAGCAACTGAAGGCATCGGTCCTGAAAAGCGCAAACTTCATGGGTGGTCGTGGATTTCAACTTGGAAACTGGTCGAAAGTAACTAAATTGCATGGGTGGTCCACAGGATATGAACTACAAGAACGAGCTGGAGCGCACCAAACTTCATGGGTGGTACGGGAACGAGGGTTAAAGTTCACGAATGGTACCTAGAACATCTGTAACTAGGAAGATTTGAGAACGACTAGACTGCATAGGTGGTCATTGGGATAGCAACTGAAGGCATCGGTCCTGAAGAGCGCATACTTCATGGGTGGTCGTGGATTTCAACTTGGAATCTGGTTGAAAGTAACTAAATTGCATGAGTGGTCCACAGGATATGAACTACAAGAACGAGCTGGAGCGGACCAAACTTCATGGGTGGTACGAGAACGGGCTGGAGAGGGCTATAATTTGTGGATGGCATCTAGAACATCTGTAACCGGGAAGATTTGAGAACGACTGGACTGCATAGGTGGTCATTGGAATAGCAACTGAAGGCATCGGTCCTGAAAAGCGCAAACTTCATGGGTGGTCGTGGATTTCAACTTGGAAACTGGTCGAAAGTAACTAAATTGCATGGGTGGTCCACAGGATATGAACTACAAGAACGAGCTGGAGCGCACCAAACTTCATGGGTGGTACGGGAACGAGGGTTAAAGTTCACGAATGGTACCTAGAACATCTGTAACTAGGAAGATTTGAGAACGACTGGACTGCATAGGTGGTCATTGGGATAGCAGCTGAAGGCATCGGTCCTGAAGAGCGCAATCTTCATGGGTGGTCGTGGATTTCAACTTGGAAACTGGTTGAAAGTAATTAAATTGCATGAGTGGTCCACAGGATATGAACTACAAGAACGAGCTGGAGCGGACCAAACTTCATGGGTGGTACGAGAACGGGCCTGGAGAGGGCTATAATTTATGGATGGCATCTAGAACATCTGTAACCGGGAAGATTTGAGAACGACTGGACTGCATAGGTGGTCATTGGGATAGCAACTGAAGGCATCGGTCCTGAAGAGCGCATACTTCATGGGTGGTCGTGGATTTCAACTTGGAATCTGGTTGAAAGTAACTAAATTGCATGAGTGGTCCACAGGATATGAACTACAAGAACGAGCTGGAGCGGACCAAACTTCATGGGTGGTACGAGAACGGGCTGGAGAGGGCTATAATTTATGGATGGCATCTAGAACATCTGTAACCGGGAAGATTTGAGAACGACTGGACTGCATAGGTGGTCATTGGAATAGCAACTGAAGGCATCGGTCCTGAAAAGCGCAAACTTCATGGGTGGTCGTGGATTTCCAACTTGGAAACTGGTCGAAAGTAACTAAATTGCATGGGTGGTCCACAGGATATGAACTACAAGAACGAGCTGGAGCGCACCAAACTTCATGGGTGGTACGGGAACGAGGGTTAAAGTTCACGAATGGTACCTAGAACATCTGTAACTAGGAAGATTTGAGAACGACTAGACTGCATAGGTGGTCATTGGGATAGCAACTGAAGGCATCGGTCCTGAAGAGCGCATACTTCATGGGTGGTCGTGGATTTCAACTTGGAATCTGGTTGAAAGTAACTAAATTGCATGAGTGGTCCACAGGATATGAACTACAAGAACGAGCTGGAGCGGACCAAACTTCATGGGTGGTACGAGAACGGGCTGGAGAGGGCTATAATTTATGGATGGCATCTAGAACATCTGTAACCGGGAAGATTTGAGAACGACTGGACTGCATAGGTGGTCATTGGGATAGCAACTGAAGGCATCGGTCCTGAAGAGCGCAATCTTCATGGGTGGTCGTGGATTTCAACTTGGAAACTGGTTGAAAGTAACTAAATTTCATGGGTGGTCCACAGGATATGAACTACAAGAACGAGCTGGAGCGCACCAAACTTCATGGGTGGTACGAGAACGGGCTGGAGAGGGCTATAATTTATGGATGGCATCTAGAACATCTGTAACCGGGAAGATTTGAGAACGACTGGACTGCATAGGTGGTCATTGGGATATCAATTGAAGGCATCGGTCCTGAAAAGCGCAAACTTCATGGGTGGTCGTGGATTTCAACTTGGAATCTGGTTGAAAGTAACTAAATTGCATGAGTGGTCCACAGGATATGAACTACAAGAACGAGCTGGAGCGGACCAAACTTCATGGGTGGTACGAGAACGGGCTGGAGAGGGCTATAATTTGTGGATGGCATCTAGAACATCTGTAACCGGGAAGATTTGAGAACGACTGGACTGCATAGGTGGTCATTGGGATAGCAAATGAAGGCATCGGTCCTGAAGAGCGCATACTTCATGGGTGGTCGTGGATTTCAACTTGGAATCTGGTTGAAAGTAACTAAATTGCATGAGTGGTCCACAGGATATGAACTACAAGAACGAGCTGGAGCGGACCAAACTTCATGGGTGGTACGAGAACGGGCTGGAGAGGGCTATAATTTATGGATGGCATCTAGAACATCTGTAACCGGGAAGATTTGAGAACGACTGGACTGCATAGGTGGTCATTGGGATAGCAACTGAAGGCATCGGTCCTGAAAAGCGCAAACTTCATGGGTGGTCGTGGATTTCAACTTGGAAACTGGTTGAAAGTAACTAAATTGCATGAGTGGTCCACAGGATATGAACTACAAGAACGAGCTGGAGCGGACCAAACTTCATGGGTGGTACGAGAACGGGCTGGAGAGGGCTATAATTTGTGGATGGCATCTAGAACATCTGTAACCGGGAAGATTTGAGAACGACTGGACTGCATAGGTGGTCATTGGGATAGCAAATGAAGGCATCGGTCTGAAGAGCGCATACTTCATGGGTGGTCGTGGATTTCAACTTGGAATCTGGTTGAAAGTAACTAAATTGCATGAGTGGTCCACAGGATATGAACTACAAGAACGAGCTGGAGCGCACCAAACTTCATGGGTGGTACGAGAACGGGCTGGAGAGGGCTATAATTTATGGATGGCATCTAGAACATCTGTAACCGGGAAGATTTGAGAACGACTGGACTGCATAGGTGGTCATTGGGATAGCAACTGAAGGCATCGGTCCTGAAGAGCGCAATCTTCATGGGTGGTCGTGGATTTCAACTTGGAAACTGGTTGAAAGTAACTAAATTTCATGGGTGGTCCACAGGATATGAACTACAAGAACGAGCTGGAGCGCACCAAACTTCATGGGTGGTACGAGAACGGGCTGGAGAGGGCTATAATTTATGGATGGCATCTAGAACATCTGTAACCGGGAAGATTTGAGAACGACTGGACTGCATAGGTGGTCATTGGGATAGCAAATGAAGGCATCGGTCCTGAAGAGCGCATACTTCATGGGTGGTCGTGGATTTCAGCTTGGAATCTGGTTGAAAGTAACTAAATTGCATGAGTGGTCCACAGGATATGAACTACAAGAACGGGCTGGAGAGGGCTATAATTTATGGATGGCATCTAGAACATCTGTAACCGGGAAGATTTGAAAACGACTGGACTGCATAGGTGGTCATTGGGATATCAATTGAAGGCATCGGTCCTGAAAAGCGCAAACTTCATGGGTGGTCGTGGATTTCAACTTGGAAACTGGTTGAAAGTAATTAAATTGCATGGGTGGTCCACAGGATATGAACTACAAGAACGAGCTGGAGCGCACCAAACTTCATGGGTGGTACGAGAACGGGCTGGAGAGGGCTATAATTTATGGATGGCATCTAGAACATCTGTAACCGGGAAGATTTGAGAACGACTGGACTGCATAGGTGGTCATTGGGATAGCAAATGAAGGCATCGGTCCTGAAGAGCGCATACTTCATGGGTGGTCGTGGATTTCAACTTGGAATCTGGTTGAAAGTAACTAAATTGCATGAGTGGTCCACAGGATATGAACTACAAGAACGAGCTGGAGCGCACCAAACTTCATGGGTGGTACGAGAACGGGCTGGAGAGGGCTATAATTTATGGATGGCATCTAGAACATCTGTAACCGGGAAGATTTGAAAACGACTGGACTGCATAGGTGGTCATTGGGATATCAATTGAAGGCATCGGTCCTGAAAAGCGCAATCTTCATGGGTGGTCGTGGATTTCAACTTGGAAACTGGTTGAAAGTAACTAAATTTCATGGGTGGTCCACAGAATATGAACTACAAGAACGAGCTGGAGCGCACCAAACTTCATGGGTGGTACGAGAACGGGCTGGAGAGGGCTATAATTTATGGATGGCATCTAGAACATCTGTAACCGGGAAGATTTGAGAACGACTGGACTGCATAGGTGGTCATTGGGATAGCAACTGAAGGCATCGGTCCTGAAGAGCGCATACTTCATGGGTGGTCGTGGATTTCAACTTGGAATCTGGTTGAAAGTAACTAAATTGCATGAGTGGTCCACAGGATATGAACTACAAGAACGAGCTGGAGCGCACCAAACTTCATGGGTGGTACGAGAACGGGCTGGAGAGGGCTATAATTTATGGATGGCATCTAGAACATCTGTAACCGGGAAGATTTGAGAACGACTGGACTGCATAGGTGGTCATTGGGATAGCAAATGAAGGCATCGGTCCTGAAGAGCGCATACTTCATAGGTGGTCGTGGATTTCAACTTGGAATCTGGTTGAAAGTAACTAAATTGCATGAGTGGTCCACAGGATATGAACTACAAGAACGAGCTGGAGCGCACCAAACTTCATGGGTGGTACGAGAACGGGCTGGAGAGGGCTATAATTTATGGATGGCATCTAGAACATCTGTAACCGGGAAGATTTGAAAACGACTGGACTGCATAGGTGGTCATTGGGATAGCAAATGAAGGCATCGGTCCTGAAGAGCGCATACTTCATGGGTGGTCGTGGATTTCAACTTGGAATCTGGTTGAAAGTAACTAAATTGCATGAGTGGTCCACAGGATATGAACTACAAGAACGAGCTGGAGCGCACCAAACTTCATGGGTGGTACGAGAACGGGCTGGAGAGGGCTATAATTTATGGATGGCATCTAGAACATGTGTAACCGGGAAGATTTGAGGACGACTGGACTGCATAGGTGGTCATTGGGATAGCAACTGAAGGCATCGGTCCTGAAAAGCGCAAACTTCATGGGTGGTCGTGGATTTCAACTTGGAAACTGGTTGAAAGTAATTAAATTGCATGGGTGGTCCACAGGATATGAACTACAAGAACGAGCTGGAGCGCACGAAACGTTCATGGGTGGTACGGGAACGAGGGTTAAAGTTCACGAATGGTACCTAGAACATCTGTAACTAGGAAGATTTGAGAACGACTGGACTGCATGGGTGGTCCTTGGAATGTCAACTAAAGGCATCGGCCCTGGAAAGAGCAAGCTTCATGGGTGGTCTAGGATTATCAACGGTGAATAACGAGTTACAGAAGACTAGCCACCATGGGTGGTCTCCCCAGGGACTGATCGCAGCACGAACTGGAGTTTTGAAAAGTGGTCTGCTGAATGTTGAACAAGTCAAAGTTTGGTAAATTTTCTTGATGCTCAAGTGTAGATCAAATACTGCGAGAAAAGCAAAATTTTGGATTTCATGAAGTTGAACATTTTCAGTCCAAACTCTGCCCGGAAGTAATTTGGGGCGCTGAACACCAATATGAGGTCGATTCTCAGTTTCTCAAAAGATTACTGTAACCCTACCGTACTCTTCCAAAAAAAATCAAAATGGACCTGATATTCCTGTTCGGCACCCCAATCTACTCCCCCCCCTGAGCAAAGTTTGGGCTGGAAGTGGTCGGACTTCTAGAAGTAAAAAATGTCGTTTTTGATCTACGCGGGAGTATTAAGGAAATTCAACTGAATTCAAGTTGTTTCTCTTCTTCTCCCCACTCAACAAAAAACAGACCATCCAGTTGAAACGAACTCCAGTTTGCGCTAGGACCAGTATCTAGTAGGGGATATTGATTTTGCGAACATATAGGAGGGGATCTACCCCCAGGAAAGATCCCTAAGTCACCAGTTGCGGTAACAGGTCACTAAAAGGTGACCCATAGGCTGTCGACTACAAAGCTTGAGCTGGACAAGGGACAACATTATGGGTGGTCTATGGGACATCAAAGTTGGGTAACGAATTATAGAGCACAAAACTTCATGGGTGGTCTAGAAAATATCGCTGATTGGAGAGGACTTTCTTGGTGGCTAGTCCCTGAATTAGCAGCAGAGGTAACGGATGGCAAAGGGTCAACAACAAGGGTGGTCATAAGGGTATGAAATACCAGAACGTTTAGGAGAAGTGAACATCATATGCGGGTTCTGCTACAAAAACGGGTTGAAACAGGTGACCCGAGCACCAGTTGCGAGAGAAGGTTGGAAAGGGGTAAGGGTAAAGTCCATGGGTGGTCTGTGTGGTTGACGACTCCTCAAATCGAACTGGAGAGGCGAAAACTCATGGGTGGTCCATCAGCTTTCAACGTTGAATGACATCTTTTAGGTTAGTGACCTGCATGGGTGGTCCCAGGAATAGGGGTTAGTGGTTCACGCGGATTGAGCAGAACTTTTCAATGGGTTGCCATAGGCTACAGGCTGCGACAGTGGGTCGGTAAAGGGTGAACTTTATGGATGGTCAGTGGATTTTTTTTTAACAAAAGCCAAAACTACACAAAAATCCTGAATCTCTCACCTAACAGTATTGAAGCTTGCCACATGTCCGCACGGATTAAAGGCATGATCCAAATTTCCCGAGTCAAGATGAAACGACGATTCCATACCCATAGTCAACTGCAAAAAAAAACATAATTTTCTACCACAACTTTCATTTTTTTTTCGGGATGATTTTCTGTTCAAAAAATGTCCTGAAAAAGAGCAGTAACTAACCTGAACCACCCTCTCGCTCTCGGCCAGACATATCGGACATTTGTAGGACTGTTGTCCATTTGAGGATGCATGATGACCCCATTCATGTTTGCCTTGTACATGGCCACATCGGAGATAGACCTGAAGTGACCTTATGATCATAAAGTTGCTAAATATACACTGTTCTTCGAAGAGTTACTAGAGACCCCCTCAATAATTCCACCCATTGAAAACTGCCTCTTGGGTCCTGACAGTCGGGGCATTCGGCCGGTTATCTATCACTTTAGAGCAAAGTATCAGGGTAAAATTCGGAATTATTACCTCCCGAATGTGTCCCTGGGTCCAAAACGGCAAGCCATGGGTCGGTCATCTATCACTTTAAAACAGAATGTCACATAAAAGTGGAACTGAACTAAAAACGTCCAGGCCCCCACAAAGGTATAAACACATTAAAAAGGGAGGATTTCAGATTCGGTCATCTACCACTTTTGAATAATATTTTACGGAAAAGATTGACAAAGTGTTACGGCACCTAATCACAACCACCTGAATGGTTGAGATATTCGAGACGGCGTGTTCTGGGTCGGTGATCTATCACTTTAGAACAAATCTCATAGAAAACTCAAAAAAGGTTACGCCCCACTGAGTTATAACCGCCTGAAAATGGCGGAATTCTGGAACGGACATCTATCACGCTGGATCAAAACGCCATGAAAGTCTAAACTCACATACGGATGCTTGCTACCGCCGCCTTTCAAGGTCTTCTTCTTTGATATATACAAAACCCACTCTTCTTCAAAAAGTTATCATGGATCTGTCCAGTGATTCCCGGTCATCTATTATTTTAGAGCGAAGAGCCATGCGTACGTGAGAATGAAACTCAAAAACGATCAACTCTTCGGAATTGCAACCAGGTAAAGTGGCCCTGGGTTCAAAAAGGCAGAGCGATGTGCCGGTCATCTATCACTTTGGAACGAAATGTCACATAACAGGGGAACCAAACTAAAAAACGGCTAGGTTCCCATAAAGCTATAAGCCCATGAAAATGGCCTTAGTGTCCATAAAAGCGGGGTCCTGATTCGGCCATTCGGAAAATCAAGAAAGGTTACGCTCCATTCAGTTATGGCCGCCTGGAAATGGCTTCGACCTCCGGAAAGTCTGAATTCTGCGCCCGACATCTATCACTCTGGAACAGAATGTCATGAAACTGCAAACTCACATACCGCCGCCTTTCGAGCTCTTCGTCTTTGGTATACACAAAACACACCATTCTTCAAAAAGTTACTACAGACCCAGTCTTTCATTCCACCCATAGAAAACTGTTTCTTAGCTCCGGAAAGGCGGAGCATGGGGCCAGTCATCTATCACTTTGAAGCGAAGTGTCATGCTTTATAGAATGAAACCGAAAAATGGTGACATCCTTGGAGTTATTACCACCCAAAAGTAGACTTTAGGACCAAATAGGCAGGACCATGGATCGGTAATCAATCACTTTGGAACAGAAGGTCACATAACGGAATATGGCTCTAGGGTTCAAAAGGGCGGCGTTCAGACTCGGTCATCTACCACTTTTCGAAATTTTGGGCCGGACACCTATCACTTCGGAACAAAATGCCACAAAATTCTAAACTCACATACGGCTGCCTGCTACCGCCGCCTTTCGAGCTCTTCTTCTTGGGTATAATGAGAGTGTTGAGATTCACTGGGCACTGCGGTTTGCCCGCATTCAGTCTATCCAACGCCATTTCCAACTCTTGAGCCGTCGGCGACTTCCGCAGGCCATCCGCCGTCCTCCATAACAGCGTCGCACCACAGAGATCAATCAGTGAGCCGTCCTGAAGATTCGGGGATCATCAAAATCACGGACTCATCATAGTCAAAGTGCGGCACGCTTTTCGCAAGCCGTGCATGGTTGAAACAGTTGCCAAAAAAATGACGGTTTTCTCAAGAAATACCTGCAACATATTGGTCTCCTCCGCAACCAGAGCGCCTCTCGCATTACTGCTACGGGTCTCTCGCAACGTATAAATGTCCCCATCAACGGAAACCTCACGCCACGCATACATCTGCGGCATATCGTCCTCGGAGATCTCCTACAATAGAAATCGGTCTTCTCAAATTTAATGGCCGAATTTCTCAATAAGTCCAAAATTTTTACTAATCCTTCTTCCCATGTGTGGGGTTTATCTAAACTTTCTGCGACCCTCTCTCAAATTTCGAATTTTCCTTTCATTCAGGGGTAGACCTTCCATCGTCCCTTCAAATATCATGTCGAAAAAACTCCTTTTTAAGGAAACCACCCATTTCAGCATGTATATGATAGCCCCCCCCCCTATAAACCCCATACCTCAGTATTCCTATTCGGATGCAAAATAAGTATCCCGTTCGTCGTCAACCCGTCCATTTCGGCATTCCTCTTCATCCATTTCGTTGCCTTTTCCTTTAAAATTAGCTATCATTTTAATGCATACCAATTAGATCAAAATATGACGGCAGACAACAACAACTCCACTCACCCCAAGGAAAATATTCTTCACAGAGTCAAATCCAGCCGCATAAAGAAACGCTTTGTCGTAATTCTCCCGATCAACGATTATTCGGCATGCATATCGACTAATCGTCGACGATATCATTTTGTGTGACTCGCTTCCAGCCCGAGCTCTAGATGGACCTGGAGCACCTGAAAGTACACACTTAAAGGTAGGGTTCGCGATAGAAACGAGTTTCGAGCTTTCTTCATTAGAATGAAGATTTGGTCATCACAAAAGGGGAAAAAGTGAAAATTTTCGAGAAAAAAGCACAAAAACGAGGTCCGCACGCCCCCCCCCCCAAATCAACGAGATTTTCATGAATGCTTGTTTATCCGTCCTTTATTTTGCTCTTTAAGCAGTCAGTAGTCTCTAGAAGTGCTTATAAATTTATTTAAAAGCGAAATAAAAGCTGGCAAAACAGGCATTTGTAGAAATCTTCTTCTTCTGCAGCCTCAAAGTGGTTTTTGTCATAGGTTGAGAAACTGGGCGGCCTTCACAGGATTCGTCCAAAGGTCCATTGTGGTTAAGGAGGTAGGTCTCTTCGGGCACATGAACAAGTGCGCCGTGTCGTGTCCGGGAGCACCACAGTCCGGGCATGCGTCTGGTCGGCTGCTGTCGATCTTGTTGACGTGAGAGATGAGCAGAATAGAGTGACCACAGCGCAGCGATGCAAGAGCACATCTGGCTCGTCTGCCGAGTTGAGACTCGGACTCGCAAACCCGAGGCGGCACCGTTCCCAAGATAGGGTTCACAGCCGCCTTCGCTAGACATCCTCGAACAAACTGGGTGTGCTCCTCACGCAGAAGACGAAGCCTTTCCATGTTGGAGTCGGCCCATCTCTGTACATCAACTTTACGAGGAGCATCGGCGAACGGCGTCCTGATCGACCTCTCTCTTATGTGCTTCATGATTCTCTTTGACGGATGATTCGGCTGTCTCAGAACATTAATATACATCTGCTGTGCCTGGAGTTCACAATGCTCCTTGACCGGCAATATGCAGGCCTCCGTGTGAAGATGCTCCACCGGGGAGCTCCTTGCACAACCGGTAGCAATTCTAAGCGCAGCATTCTGTACACGCTGCAGCTTGTTCCAGGAGCTGTCAGACACCAGGTGCTGCCACACTGGTGCCGCATATTCCAGAGCCGGCTGAAGTATTGCTCTGTAGGTTCTCAATATTGTCTCTCGGCTGCTTCCCCATGATGTTCCTCCGAGAGCTCTCAAGATATTAAGCCTAGCCTTGACGACTGTTTGTTTCAGTTCCGCGTTTTTGTAGAAATCTTGATGATTGGGAACGGGCGGACACCAAGCAATAAGTTGTTCTTGGGCGTTTTTCTTAAATTTTTCAATTTTGAAATGGCCAGATCTACCGAAGGTCGGCTTCGACTGTATGGACATATTCTAAGGAGGCCGACAGATCGTCTTGTTCAACACGCTTTAAGGATGCTTCCAAATCGTGCCTGGAAACGGTCACCTGAACGTAGGCGGAAGTTTTGGTCGGCTGCGGTGGAGGATTTGAAATCAATCGGCATTGAAATGCAATTCAGGCGCAATTTTTTTACTTCAGAGGAAGTGGAATAGCGACCAATGTGTTCCAATTGTGGCTGAGGACCGTGACAAATGAACACGGCTGACTACTAAGACAGCTCACTTCGGTGAAGATGCGGAATGACCGCGTCAGGCGGAAGCCAACCGACTGAGTCAAAACTTTTTGGGTGTTCCATGGGACACTGTCATTCTGGGAAGCTCGCTGTAGCGAAGTGAAACCCCATGGGCGGTCCATCAAGTGCTGCTAGATCAGAACGGAGACGGATAATATTCATGGAGGGTCAGCGAAATTTTTAAAAACAGATGGCGATACCTGAAGATGACGGAACTTGTGAGCCTGACGCCAGCCACGTGTCAACAATTGTAAAATCTATTTGTTCTTCCGAAGAACGACCAATCTTAATAAGATACTACTCTCATTCCCGTCAAATTTCGTACTAAAGTAAGCCTACCTGGAACATGTCCTTATTGGGATCCGCCACATACTCGACGAGCACCGTCTGATTCTTCCCATAGGAATACGAGACCACGTGGCGAGTTTTGTCCAAAACCGCCGGCGCATCCTTCGCGGCTACATTCACTTGCGAAACCGATCCCTTCTTAATGCCATTACCCGTTTTTCTCCTCATCAATGCCATTTTCGTGCGATGACGCTTCAAGGGAACCGATGCCTTGCTGTCCTGGCTGCCATTATACCTGCAAAAATGAACAATATACTCAACAACTTTCGCCAAAAAAAAACGTATATTTGTATATTTCCAACCATTCGCTGAAAAATGCGCAATGCTGAAATAATGAGCTCATTTGGGGGTATAGAGTATTTCAAATTTGTCCATTCCATTTTCTAGAATTGAGCCAAGCAGACTGTTGTGCAGGATCTCAGCCGGTCAACGATTCACTCACCCTGGTGACCAAAATTTATGAATATTTTCACAATCAATGCCTAAAGTTTTCATTCTTGGGCAAATATCCTTGAAATCCCTCACAGATCGTTCAGCGTTTACACAAACGGGCTTGATACGATTGAAAAATTCGGTCTGATTCTGGGAACGTCCCGCTAGCTTCAGATATGGGCGATTTCGACTATAATCTGCTCAAATCGTTTCAAAAGTGCAGGGAGTAGCTCGATGAGCGATTAGTTTAGGTTAGGGCTCACAAGGTTGCTAAAGAGGTTTTGATTGATTGATTTACAACTCTTTGGTAAAGACATCTAAAGTCAACAATAAAACACATCCAAATCGCTTCAATGTTTTCTAACAATTCTTGTAGAACCAGAGTCATCTGCAATGTGAGAACAATCAAACGTAGAGCGATGAAAACTCAAAACTTCATAAGAACCATTTCTGCGTGTAAAGGAGCAAAAACTTTTGAGGGATGAATAGATGTCACTCTTTAGAGCTAAATAAGTCGATCCAGCACGAACTGTAAATGAGTGCTCCCTAATGCCTAGTTTTAGTTTAGAATACCAAATTTCGAGGGAAGTACCTCTAGTTTTCGAAGGAATGAGTTTATAGAATTTTGACGTGGGTATGGAGATCTGACCAGATAGTATTTTGAACACCCAACAAGCATCAGCAAACGTTCTTCTAGATGACAAGGAATGGAGCCCAAAAATGTATTCCTTACTGCCGCATTCGGGACTCGAGAGTGCAGGAAGCCGTTGTATCTTTTAAAGGCTAGCAATAAAACAGATCTGTTTTTTGTGGACAGTTAAGGCCCTTCTGCTAATCACTCTATAGTGTATCGAAAATTCTAGCTTACTATCATAATGGAAACCTCACAACATTTCTTCTTGTCAAGCAGGCTAGCCCAATCTTCTAGCCATTCCAACAAATTAGTATCTACCGATCTCCCTTTCACAAAACCATGCTGAGATTTAGGAATCAAAAGATTTTTTTTTCAATATGCTCCATAATAGGCTTTTTATGATATTCTCAAATATCCTGCGAAATAGAGATGTCACACTAACCGGCCGGTTTCTAACTAGAAGGACCGGAAAACGATATCGTTTCCGTGAATGTCAAAGCTTGATTGTAATTTATCAGCCCATTGTTTGGTTCAGGGGTGTGCAAAAGACATTGTAGGCTATACTGACTTCTTTACTTTTAGGCGATGGAATAACAATTTTTTTGATGTAATTTTGTGTAAAATGACCACCCAGATAACAGGAAAGGTACACGTCCGGCATGACATACTCTTTGCGCTTCGCAAGGGAGAAAACTCAAGAGTGTCTATCAAAAAGCTTGCCATGTTCATCCAAATTCATTGCACCTTTGTTAATGCCAAAAGTGGATTTCCAAGTTCAAATCGGGTAATTTTGATCTTTCCGACCCGTATGGATCAGGAAGACCATCTCTGTTAGACAACGACGTGTCAAGCAGGGCTAGGCGGAAATCAATTTCAAGATTTTCGGAAACGGAAACGGAAGAAAAATGGCTGAAAATCACCGGAAACGGAAATCCGGAAACGGAAACGGAAGTGAACCAAAAATTATAGTATGATTAAATGGTAGGTTTCTGTCGCTGCTCATGGCATGCAGATGTACTTCTGTAGCTTGTGATCTCTATCTATTCCCTCAAGCACCAGTGGGGCTACGGTCTAAAACTGCAAGCAAGCCGAGTACAAATAGATTTAAAGCATGAAAGGAAGACGTGCTGCTGCTGCAGGTTCTCCTAGAGAGCTGCAAACAAGTCTGCTCGAGAAGCTTCTCTTCTAGAGGGCTGCTGATCTCTCTGATGCCGAGTTTCTACCTTCGGCTGATTTTTCCAGTCCGATCGGTGTTCTACGCCGGCTGCGGGTACATACATATGACATTCACCATTGTTGAGAGAGCAGGCCGATCCCAGAAGAAGGTCTGAAGTACTCGATTTTCCGGATATCAATTTTGGACGCTGAAAGGATGGTACTTGCTGCGCATCAAGAGAAAATAATTCTTCTAGTGGACCGAGATCATGCCTTTGTTGCGTACCTTGGCGAGATTGGCGTCCTTGCTGCGAGCCATTACAAGGATCGCATTTCTAGCTCCGGTAGGAAGAGGTGGTGGCTCAGAGACTCTCTTCATTTGAATAACGTGCTGCTGCTAGCACATGTAATGAGGGGCCGCACTCCGGGCCGACATCGAGTTGAACCCCTCGTCGGCTGCAACAGGTGCTGCTAGCTGCAATACAAGCTGCTGATGAGAAGTGGTCGAAACCCAGAACTGCGTTGGCAGCACGTGCTGCTGAAAACGAGGAGTTGGGGGCTGTGGCGTGCAAATTGTATGGCGCTGAAGTATAACCCCGCGAGTGCGTGAGTAGCTAGAGAGACGAAGAGGAAAAGTTTCTACCTCTCTGGTCCCTCAATCGGACGACTCGATTGTAACAAAGTATGGTACTGATGCATGAAAGGGTAATGATCAGCCAATAGATCAGCGCTCCGAAAAAATTTTGAAAAAGAGTTGTAAAAGCAAACTGTGATGAGATGAGACTGATAACCATGGTTCGACTGCAAGATTACACCACTTACCCGCGCAACAGTGCCTAAAGTATGCCTTCTGTAGCCGCCAAGGTCAAGCCCACGTTGAGATCGTCCTGTGCGTTGGTGGAAGGGGGGGGGGGCGTATACCGTGTGACGATTGGAAGGAGCGGGACACCGATTCAACCGATCAGGATTAGACTCACGTTGTGATGATCGTAGAGGTACCGCGGCTTTGTGCGCTGGGAAGGCGTGACCATTCACCTTGTAGTACTATTTTCTTCCGCTTCCGGGCCCAAAAACTCGGAAACGGAACGGAACAGCTCAAAAAGCACCGGAAATACGGAAACGGAATCGGAAACGGAACAGTTCCGCACAGCCCTGGTGTCAAGTGCGGAAGTCGGAGAAAATCCAAGTCAGACGATCACGGAACTGTCAAATACTCCTCACCAACCCTGACCGACCATCCAAGAACATTTGAATCAGACTGTGAAGGTGAACAGAGCAGTATGCGTTTGTACTAAGCGCAGGAAAACGGCATTACTTTCCAGTACCCCTTATAAAAGATCGATTCGGTTCATAAAATTTCATTTTGGCTTTGAAGTTAACCCATTTGGCTCGAGACGGGTTCAGAAAGGCGGGATAATAACTTCGATAGAGCCAATTCTGAATCTTACAGCTACTAGATTGGCCTGAAAAGTAACACCAAAGTTGGAAATGTTAACAGCATGAACTCAAAACTGCCTGACCTATTTCGAAAACGTCCCAGACTCTGATAATGTTTACTTTGGTTCAAAAACTCAGCAACCTGACACGTGAGAATCTGATCGACATGTTTTAACTTAAAATTTGCACTTCTCGACACCGTATTATGGTGACTTCACCTCAATTCCCACTTTCTCATGAGTTCAGCTTATCCAGCGCCAAATAATTTTCTGACTAGTTTTAAGAGATTTTTTTGAAATTTTCGAACTTCTAGTTTCTCGGAAATTCAACATCGCCGAATCGCTACTTTTACCAGGAGGCTGAACTTTCAGAAATTTGGCTCTAAAAGGCTTCCATTCCCTTTCATACTGCCTATTGAAAGCTAAAATGCTATGTTCCTGTAAAGAATGTCGCCAATATTTGCCCAACCCTGCCAGCTGATATAATATTTCAGCTCAAAAAAGATGTCTGCTATTCCCTAGAGACCGGACATTGAATGATCTGTTTGCAGCGGGTGTTAGCGTGGAGAGCTCGCAAACAGATAAACAATGTAATTCGCTTGCATGAGAAGTTTAGTGGTAGTTCTGCTTGCGAAAAAATTCTTGAAAATGAGGTTTTTAAGAAAAGAATGTCGAATTTCAGCGTCTGGGTCAGAATTTCAGCGTGGAAAAACCAGAAAATGTTATCTTAGCTTTTCTAAAAGCTAAAATCGATTTTAAGCATGATTTGGTGTGATATAAATCCGGCCCATTACTAATGATTCAAACGCATCAAATTCATTAATTTTCTCAAAATAAAATTTTCAAACTTTTCCTTTAAACTTTATAAGGCATAATTTAGTGGTTAGACAATAATATACGCACACATGCTCTTTTTCCCACAAGAAAACAGAGAAAAAGGAACCAAAATCAAAATTAGATAAAAAAAAACTGAACAAGACTCACCCTAATAAAATCAATTCGCCATATTTCCCGTCATCGTCGTCGAAATTGTTGGTGGCCATCAGAATTTCCGACTTATCACTGGCATCGATGTGAGCATTCTCGATGTCTCGCGAATCTATCGAGACACCGTCATGCTCGTCCACACTCATCTATAAAATGCCCCGTGGATAGGTTATAAAATGAGGTCAATCGATAAGAGCGGAAAATCGATAAGCGACGCACGTTAAGAAAAATAATAACGAAAGTAAAAACCAAAAGAAAAAAGCTAAATAGGGGAAAGCAATTGCAATAAAACTGTGAAGAAAAAATAGGAAAATTTTCGGATAATCTGGACTTAGAAAATGAAGAGAAAATATTTAAAAAATAAAATTCCCGTAATAGAAATGCAGAGGATCAAATGATATGTGGGTCAGAAGTAGTATAAATTTTGGATAGTAATATATAACAAAAAAGAACCTCAATTTTATTGAAACTACTAAGGTAAAGTCAAAGTGATGACGAGTTAAAATCCGTTTGCGAGCAAATTTTATCCTGGGCGTGAAATAGATACCGTTAAGTGTAAGTACACACAAAGTTCGCAGCTTCACGCGCAAATCCCCACCGGTTCACTTTTCGTGCTCCACGGAGCATTGAAGATGCACTTGGTGTCCGTTCTCACATTTTCGGACTAGTACGATAGGTATACGATAGCCTGAACAAGCGTTGAACCGATTCAATGCCAGTCTTACGATATTTGAAGGATTACGCTCGGGAAACGACATTAACCCATTCACGACCGCGTGTCCCACCGGTGGGACACGCGTTGACTACCACTTCGGACCGCGTGTCCCACCGGTGGAGCACCCTTTTCGAAAATCGATTTCTCCACCGCATGAAGGAATTTCTAAACCTACTTATGGTCAATGTATTTACCTATCCTAGAGCCGACTACAAACTTCGTGGTCCGCTGGCAGCTTCACCGCTACAATATATCTAACCAATCGAATGCAGCGAGGTCGAAAACCGCAAACTTGAGTACAGATCGCATTTTTACAAGCAATTAATGGCGGATTTTTTTCTTTTTTCCATTACTCGATAAACAAACCTTACTTCTGAGAGTGGTTAGATCGTATAGCACTATTCAATGTATTACAGAAATATGATTACTGATACTGCGCACCATTTGCGAGTAGAGAATCGGCTTTTCTTTCGCCCGTATTTTGTTAACAGAAATAATTTCATGCAAAGATCACCAATGTAGAGACAATTAGGGCCTTCCCTCCTAAGTCCTTTTTGGTTACGGTTGGTATCCTAGGCCGGGGCTCTACTTCGGTGAAAACTACCTTAGAGAGGAGCGGACGAGAAAAATGGGGACGCGCAAGAGCCGAAAACGAGTGAAAACATATAAAACGGTTATTACACAAATAATTCCTAGTCAATATGTAATAATAGAACTATTTTCTACGTCTAAATGTTGAAAAAAAAACGCTTTAACAAAAATCTCTTCCTAGAAGGCGCCGAACTGGAGAGGTGAGAGGGTGTCCGAGAAAAAAATGGTTCTGAGGATCTGAAAAAGTCATTTAATCAGCATTTTCAGGCAATATAAAAATTTAGGAAAATTTTCTACGTCTCAATGTCAAAAAGAATGCTAACAATGTTAACTACAAAAATCATGTCGCAATGCGATAGACCGCAAGAGAGTGGGAGTATGTAAGCTAATAGCTAATGCAAAAATTAGTGTAAATCGGGCAAAATATCATTTCACTAAGCATTTGCTGGCGATTGAAGAACAGAAGAATGCCTTTCATGGTAATCTACGATAATTAATGTTTCAAACCGCTAGAATTCAACGAATCACATGATTCTCTGGATGGTCTTATCTACACACTTGAAACTTTAGTTGGCCATTTCTCTGTAAGGAAGGAGTTATGAAAGCTGAAACTTTGGAATAATGATTTTGACGTCAACAGTCGTTGAATAAACAAAAAAAAACGAAAATCGATTTTTTGGTGGCGTGCCATTCGAGCAAAAGTGGCCCACCGGTGGGACACCGTATACGGTGACGCAATATTGCACGCAGTCCGAACGTGCAGCCACCCAAAATTAGGCGTGGTCGTGAATGGGTTAAAGGCACAGGGCCAACAAAAAATTATTTTTCAGATTTTATGCCCAACTTGGAGTGAATCACACGCTGATCACAACGGTATCTCTGAAATCGTTCGAGGCCCCCTACAAACGGAGTTATGGCTCCTAAAGCGGGATACATGAAAGTGGTGGCTGGGGTAGGGATGCGCAACGCCGCACGCACGCGTCACAACTTGAACTGGAATCGTGACGCGCACGTGCCCGCTTCCTTACCCTCTCCGCCGCATTCATGCACGCCACTCCTATATTTTGAGGGAGAAATTGGGTGGACGAGTTGTCTCAGGTATGCATTTTTCTTCACTCGCAGTCGTTGCACGTGAGCTAACCAGGATGAAGAGACAGATCAGCAAGGGAATAAAAATCGAAGACGCGGATGAAATTCTTCCATCCATCTAGCCGCTATTGAGTTCGAAAATCAAGAAAAAAGGGCGTGGCCTGTGGTGGTGAATGAGGGGGTCGGGCCCGTGATGATCTCTTATATCTCGCTTATTTGGAGGAGTTGAGACGTCGCACTCGGCAAGTGTTATACAGGACCCAGAAAAATGAAAACAAGTTAATTGTAACATAAAAGGCCGAAGACAAGTTACTTGTAACATATCTGAGTCGATGTAAGTTACTTGCGACTTATCTCAGGTCATTTAAGTTACGTTTAACATATCGGCAGGATAATGCGTACGGTGCGCCTCCTAAATGTTACATGTATCTTAAATGACCTGAGATAAGTCGCAAGTAACTGACATCGGCTCAGATATGTTACAAGTAACTTGTTTTCGACTTCTGAGAGGACACTGTGCAGTGCGCCTTCAGTATGTTACATGTAACGTAAATGGCACAATATAAGTCGCAAGTAAATTAAATCGGCCGGGAAGATATTTCCAAGGGGGATGTACGACGCACTGGCGGGGTCAGGCTTACGACTGGCGTTGCTGTTGGTTTAAATACCCAAGTTTGAAGTTTTTGACCCCACACCAGCAGGTGAGGCCCCGCTCAGCATTTTTTTTGCGTAGTGTGTGGTCTGGGACGCGCTCTCTGCGTCGCGTGTCGTCTGCGTCACGTGATGGCCACCTATGGTGAAAATATAAATGTAAGTTACATGTAGCATGTGTGTAACTCACATGCAATATAAATTTAAGTTACATGCAATATAAATGTATGTTACATGTAATATAAGTGTAAGTTACTTGAGACATTCAAGTAAGTTACATTTATATTACAAGTAACTTGTTTTGATTTTTCTGAAGAGGAGTCTTGAAAACAATTACATGGGAAATGAGGACCACCTACGGTATGCACACTGTTATCTTTCGAAAAATCGACCTCATATTCAGGTTCAGCACCTCAAGTTTCCTACCGCTCCCCGGGATGGAGTTTGAGTGGAACATGTTCTTTTTTTCGACCACCAAAGTCTGAAATGTGGAATTGTCCCGGCAAGTCCCCGGAACCGCTGAAATGTCGAATAATGAGTTGTACTTTCGAGATATGAGGGATTGGTGTCTGCCCTCTAGTGCCCTTGCTTCTACTGAACCCAGCAGACGTTTAAGTGTACATAGGTAATGAGCATAAAGGTGTTGACATCCTGCACATTAAGACCAGCAATCCTTGACACCTTAGGTTCCGTATGCAGGTGGTAGTTAGTCCATGGATTCTCTTACCAATGCCACTCGAATACTTGAGTGAACTGATATGTTAAGAACCTGGTATGAAGAAAGCGGAAAGAAATTCATATGCGTGTGTGTTCACATCAAAGCAGTAACATTCCGCATCCGATTCTTTCGTCAAAAGCATTCAAGGCGCATAGGAATGGACACTTCCGGGTGCATAGCTCAAGAGGAAGTGCGCCTACATGTGAGCGGCAGCAACATCCACTCACAACAAAGCATGTGTTCTTTGGACCGCAGGGAACTTCATGGAGGAGAAGCATTACAAGAGGAAAATGCGTCGGCAGCTTCAAAGCGACCGCGAACGACAATAGACGAGTAGAGAGAGAGAGAGAGTAAAGCGTTTGAGTAGGCTTGGAAGGAGAAGAGCCCGAGAAAAGCCTACACGTTGTTGCGACAGTATGGTGGCAAGAAGAAGTGATGTTCTTCTGTCCTCAACACGACCAGTGGAGTAGCAGTTGAAGATGTGACGGTGCCAATATGGAAGGATTACTTCAGTTCGCTTCTGAGTCGTACAATGCCATCAGTACCTGAGCTCTCGCATGTTCAGAGAGCACATTACGATGTCAGTGAGGAACCGCCGACTGAGTCTGAAATTTTGGATTGTGTCCGGAAAATGAAGAATGGAAAGGCAGGTGGAGATGACAACATCACTGCTCTGAGAGGCTGAAAGCTCTCCCTCCGTCCGAGATTCGTAAAATGACCACAACCATCCTAGCCATATGAATGCGCGAAAGGATACAGGATTCGCGGAGACATGCGGTAATCGTAACTCTTCACAAGAAGCTATTCGTCGCGGATCCTAAAACTAGAGAGGAATCTCTCTACCTCGTGTCATGCACACGGTTTGAAAACGTATCATTCTCGAGCGACTTATCAAACATCGTAAAGAAACCGCCATTTGCGAAATCAGATGAAACTAGGGCGGTTGAAACAACCAAAAAACTAAAATCACAAACGGGGATAGACCTTCCATCATTTTAACAGTAATGTTTTCATCTCCACCTGCCTTTCCATTCTTCATTTTCCAAACGCAATTCAGAGCTTCAGACTCAGTCGGCGGTTTCTCACTGACATCGTAATGTGCTATCTGGACATGCGGTAGCTCAGGTACTGATGGCGCTGGACGATTCAGTAGTGAACTGAAGTAATCCATCCATATTGGCACCGGCGCATCACCAACTGCAACCCCATTGGCAGTGTTGAGGACAGGAGAACATCTCTTCATCTTCCTGCTATACTTTCATAACAACGTGGGAGCTTTCCAGGAATTCTTCTCCTCCCAAGCCTTCTCAAACTCCTTAGCTCTACGCGTCCATTCTCGTTCGCGGTCGCTTTGAAGCTGCCGACGTAACTTCCTCCTCAGATGCTTCTCCTCCACGAAGTTTCCTGCAGTCCGAAGATCACATACTCTGTTGTTAGTATTGTGGGGGGAGGGGTAACCGCGAAGAATATGGCTACGGACACTTCAGCAGCCCGCGCTGCATCATATGCGGTCACGAGAAATCTGCCGATCGATCGGCGCACGCAACAGGTGCGCGACGCGCATGTTTCGCGTCCACCTTCGACATAGACATTGATTCCGCTTAAATCTAGGAGCACTTGATCTTGGGCGGGCCACCTGGGTAGAATGAATCGTAACAGTGGTATTCGAAGCAATTACAGCTTGCATTTTAGGATTTTGAAACCGCATTCAAATCTCCTCATTGTGGTCGATTGCTCAACGCTTTGCGAGCCGATGGAGTCACGTAAAGTATGTTCGACTAATCGAGGACATGATCAAGGGAACAACAGCACCAGGGCTCTTGCAGCAAACGCTCATGAAAAGAGCAGCTGCGGACGAATTTCCTCTGTGTTCACTTCGTTACTAAGGCGCGTTTACCCTAGCCTTCCGAAGAGATCAGTGAGAGGAACGCAACGAACTTAGGCCCCGGTCAGACTTCGTCGAAAAACCTGCTGAGTCCTACTGAATCCGAATGAGTCCTGGGTGGAAAAACCTGCTGAGTCCGACTGAGTCCGGTTGCCCCCAGCGCCAACCAGTTCCTCTGCGAAACACGCAATCGATAGTCATCGGCAGCAGTAGGTGGGGCAGAGCGCAGACGACGAGAGTCGAGATGCGGCGGGACTCGGCAGGTCGCAGTCGGCCGAAAAAAATGCACCCAAATCACGTGAGAAACTCCTATATCGACCGGGTGGGGTGAGGATGATTTCGGTGGGACTCAGTGGGACTCAGTCGGTGCATTGGCCCCGCCCTTGTACGCATGAGAACAATCAGTGTCGACCGGGGGGATTGCGGTGGGCATCAGATGGTCGCACTCGGACTCAGTGGGTTGATTTTTTTGCACCCGTTTCCCACGAATTCGGTGCGTATCGACCCGGTGGGACTCAGTAGATCCACCGACTATGACGGGGGCCTTACGCCGCGTCCATTCGGCCAACTGGTCCGCGTTCTCTACTTTTTCGTGTACTGGGTCCATAAGTCACAGCAGAAGTTCGTACACCAGACAGATTCACGTCAGCTTTCAATATGAAAGCAGGAATGAGGCTAGGAGCTGTGGCAGGACCTTTCCGTCCGTTCCACACTTCCTGAAGGCGGAGCAGGAGTCGGAAACAATCAGATCGGACCAATCAGAATAGTACGCTTATACTATACAAAACGCGAGTGAAAAAAGATGAAGAGTGAACTATGCACAGCCGAAAATCGCCGGTGCTTCCCCGTCGCCGCCGCATGCAAATGACTCCAACGTGAAACGTTGCTGAAAACTAGTCTCGCTACGAGAGTAACTCGAGCCCCACGCAGCCAAAACTGGCTTTTCGACACATCGTAATGCATAATAGCATGTGCGACTACTACACCGGAAACAGTAAAAACACGGAACAATAAAAAACTAGGGATAGTAAGAAGGGTAAGTAGTCTTCAGCGCTTCGAATGACCTAGCCGTCTCAATATTTACGCCGCATAAAAATGCGTAGTTCTGGTCTACTTGACCAGGCAAAATCAGACAAAAACAACTAGAATCAGCATAATAGAAGAAAAGGAATCTCAAGCAGATGTCTTTATGGCAACAGGAAAAAAATTAACGGTAATTTCAAAATACAAGGTGAAGGGAAAGACGAAAAAAAAACAAACTTGACAAAAAAAAGAGAAGTGAAGTTAAAATTCTCTATAGTTAGTGAACATATACAGACAATAGGAGGACTTCTCGGAGGAGTAATTAGGGCAGATTCGCGTCTGCCTGCGAACGAAATGCGCAGACATCTGGCATGCGAGGGGGGTTGACCTCAACCAGTCAGTGTCAGGCAGTCGTCAACCAGCCACTGCCCATAAGGTCAAGAGCAGCTGCCGTGTGGTGAGGTACCAATACCACCACTGCGAGCATGGAGCGTGGACAGGAACAACACTGATTCTCGAAAAATGCTCAAAACCCAACTTTAATATCATGTATTTATCATTTGCTGATTAGTATCGATTTTTAATAAAAAATAAGCAGAAAATTGAAGTAAAAAATTACGAAAATTTACCCGCACTAATTCCATATATCAGAAAAACATTTATTGCTACAGTACCCACTGAGGCCTTTAAAATACTAATACACGTTTACTAATTTTTCGAAAATGCAAAACAAAGCTATAGTGGAACAATATATTGTTGGGAATACATATACAAAACATCTAAGGTCTGTTCAAATCAAACCGTCCGTCCACGCGGTCCGCGAGCGTGTTGGTCGCCCGTCAGATTTTTTAAAACCTTTTTTTGGAAAAGGGATTTTTGAATCTCTAAATCGCTTAGCAAAAATTCAAAAGAATAGTGAATATAATCCCATTCAAATGAATCCTAGTCGAGGGAAGGCTCCTCCCGAAGAATGCCTTCTTGGCGGCCGCTTGACACGAACGCCGACCGCATGGGCGGACAGTCTCACTCGGACAGACTTAAAGGCAGTGTTCACGATAAGAATAGTTTTTTCTGCTTCTTCACCTAGCTTGAAGACGGTCCCATGCTGATTGCAATGATGTTTTTGGAATCGTACAAGACCTTCTAGGAACGGAGTTGTGGTCTCTCAAAAATTGAGCTAGGGACGCATGGTGGACGAGTTGTCCGAGGCTTGTAACTTCCGTCTTTTGCAGCCGATGTATGCGAGCTGACCTGAGTAAAGAGAGAAGTTTAGAATGAAAAGAAGAACGGGGTTATTGATCGGAAACCATCGCTCATCTCACAATCTCGAGCATTCATTTGTTTACGTCGGTAGGCGTGGAAAGTGCATCTGGGGTGTGACGAACTGACGGGTGTCCAACTTTGGGGCCGTAGGGGACCGTTCCGAGCTCACTTTTCTTGATTTTTTCAACGTTAGGGTTGCGCTAGGCCCCGCAGCTGCTGATTTCCACCAAAAATTCGGACATGGTTTTTATCGTGGACACTGCCTTCAAAGTATCCATTGAAAATATAAATCAATAACCAAAAATTTTTTTATGTCCTATTCAGATTTCTCGGATAAACGTAGTTTCGAACATCCAAAAATGTTTTTTTATTCCCAGAAAGGGTGTCGAGTCTCTGAGAGGAATCGAATAATCGAGATATCTAACGATTCGAATTTATCAAAAAAAAAAGGATTTTCAGAGGCAGTATTCAAGGTGAAGAATATTTCCGTTTTCTTTTTGCAGAAACGTAAGCTATGGACTATTTTTCGAACCGAACTATATAATACGAGGAATATTCGCATGATTTTTCGAATTTCGACTCGTTGAAAGAGTCGAAATTCGAAAAATCGGATTCCCGATAATAATATTGAAAAAAAAGTTTTTTGATTATATTCGAAAATTCGAAAAACTTGTTTTTTGATTATATTCGAGAGCGTTGACCGTTTCGCCCAGGTATACTATGGACCCTTCTGAGAAAAGTAAGGAAAAAAGAATGAAGAAAGAAAACAGCTGAGAATTGCGTAGATCAGCCGGCCCACCGGATCAGCCCGCCCAAACATGCACATGAAAAATATATTATTACTGAATAATATTTTGGTTAGAAGAAGCAGAAAAGAATGTCCTTAACCGATGAGGTTTGAACTGCAAAACCACTTTCAACGATTCAAATTCGGCAGCACAAAACACACAACTCAGACTTAGAGGACGGAAACTTGATGCATAAAAGTTTTTAAAGTGATTTTCAATGAAACTAAGTGTTTCTGGAGGTGGCTCCGCAACTACCCCTTACTGTCTGAGCATAGCTGCTCAGAAAAATTGGAAATAAGGTAACTAGGCCATCCTTGGTCCGGAGCAGCAACCGGAGTTGCCTGACAAATCAGCTCGTTCTCCCGAAAAGCAGTGGCCCGGAAAGCAACAGAAGCCGACCTGCAGATTGGGAGAATCAATATAAACCTAGGGCCAACAATAGCCTAAGAACGATTTTCATCTGCTTTAAAGAAAGCCGCTTCAAAGGCAGTGATCACGATCAGAAACCGCATTCTAATTTTCGATGTTTATGTGTAGGTAAGTCCACGAAGTAGAGGTTAAAAGAGAAAAGTCCACAAAACTCCCGATTACCAAAGAAAAACTTTCTAAAGAAACCTCTGAAATATCTAATAACGCCTGTTTGGTGAGACTGGGGACGATGCGTCAAACCTACCAGCGGAATTGGTTTTGCGCTTAAACATTCTTTGGTAAAATACTTTATTTTCTGTTTCTTGTACCGAAATTTCTTGAAAAATAAGATGAACCAATGCACATGCTTGGATGTTAGAATCTTTTGGAATAAAGAATATTCGACAATTCGGCAACTGTTCCTCTGGTGAAACCAACGCAGGGCAACTGTTACATGACGTGGGTGGGGTTATCCATCGGGTCGGTTGGTCCACGAGATTTTTACCCATTTCCTGGCGGTTTTTTGTTGTACTTCCGTTCTTGCCCTTTTCGTAGGAACCCCAAGCTTATGTTTTTGTTCCTAAAAACGTGCAGCTTTTTTTCGTCATGAACACTGCATTTGAATCGGTAAATTTGACAAAAATTCGGGATTTGAAAGCATTCCATTTACTTCCAAATTAGAAAAATCAATCTTTGAATACCTTCCTTGCATGAGGAAATTGAAAATCTTCGTTTTTTGATTTTTTTTTCACTAAGGAAAATGAAAATAAAATCTAAATAAGAAAATATTGAAAATGTTTAGCTATTCATTCGAATCAAATAGAGAACTACATAATTCTCATATTATTCATTCATTAGTCCAGATAAAACAAACGCAATTGAATTTTTCTTTCCCAGTTTCCGAACTGCATATACATATTTTAAAACAATCAAAACCGACATTGAATCCTTAACTCATGCAGAACTGCAAAAATTTATGAAAAAACAATTTTATAATCAGCTGTATGCACATAGAAGCTTCCCAAAGACAAATCAGCCGAGAAACGGGCTGAGGCTTCCCCCAATCTCGAGCACTTGACACCGATTTCAGAATCGCTGGGTTAATGTGCCTTCACCACTCACGAGGGAAGTATACAAAGCGTAGGTCTGATCTGCCAAAACGACTAGTTTCGTTAGTATCTCTTGTGCTCAATAGTAAAAGTGCGCAGTATCCCGCCGCGAGCCGCAGGTTCCAAGAAGTTACAAGCTTAAAAAGCTCATTTTTTGTGCTTTTTGTACCTTCCAAAATCGCGTTATTCTTCGGAAAATCCGGAAACGGACCTCATAAATGTGTTCAGCACCCAAAACTACCACCCTAAGCAAATCTTGGGTGAACGCACTTTTTCCGTACTTTGTCCAGACTAACAGCGTTTTGGACTTGTACGGATTTTCGGTTGGGCGCTTATTTCTACTAATTGAGGGCTCTGGAAGCGTTTTGGAAAAATGTTCCAGATTTGACTTAAAATTCTCCCAGGGGGGTGTTTTGGGGCCCTGATCACGATTCTGTGGTTAATTAGTCGATTTTCCAAAGTTTACGGCTAATTTTGTTTGAAGCTTCCCAACCGGGGAAAATTTTGAGGGAAAAACGCCACTTTCGAGATTTCCCGGTTTTCTACGTTAGATATGTCTCAAAATCATTTGCTGAGGGTTATTTGGAGTGCTAAGCACGAATCTGGACTCCTTTTATCGATTTTCACGGATTACGGTAGATTGCGGTGGGTATACGGTAGTTTGGTCAAAATTTCAGATTTTACACAAATTTTGTATACGGGGGTTATTCGGGGTGGAGAATACGAATTTAACGTCTGTTTGTCGATTTTCATAATACTAAAGTGGGTTTTGACCCTTAAATGACATGTTACCTACCGTAACCTACAGTAAACCTCTAAATTTCGACAAATGGACTCCAGATTCGTGTTCACCACCCTAGATTACCCCTACATACAACTTTTGAGCTAAATCCGAGAAAGTTTTTTGAAACTCCAAAAAAAATGCCTGATGGGGGGTTACCCTTGCCTTTTCGCCAGGCTTAAAAATGCTCATAACTTTTTTGAGAATGCAGCTCGCGGCGGGATTCTGCGCGTTTTTACTACTGAGCCAGAAGAGATACTAACCATACTAGTCGTTTTCGCAGATCCGACCTACGCTTTTTATACTTCCCTTGTCAGTAGAGTGTTTCATCGAATAATATCGATTTTCCAATTAACTCTTATATTTTCTCAGAGACGAGATGGTTTTAACTGCCCTTGGTATCAAACATTACGTGAGGGGCAAGGTTTCCATAGTTGATGAAAAAGTAAATTTCTGTGCATTCACAGAATTGCTATAGCCATTTATTCGATTATTCGGATATTCGAATAAAAACTCAATTAATTGGCTGTGGCATGTTAATGAATAGACGAAACCCCATTTTTCCATCAAATATTAGAACCATTCACTTACCCTAACATGTGATAACAAGCGCTGTTGAAACCATTCCGATCATGAAGAGAAAACTAGATTTATTCGGAAAAATCGATATTATTCGTTTGATATACTCTACCACTTAGCATGCATAGGAGAGCCGGCTTCTCCCACGCGGGTTAAGCAAACCCGTTAAGATGGGGACGGCTGGCTGACCGGACGGAGACGCCCCGCAGAGCTAAATATGATAGATGTATTTTACGTGCGACGCGACTGGGATGAGAAATTCAGTGCATTCATAACGAACACGGACACATTGAGAACAACATCATCCAGGCGGAAGCCGCCAGTGTACCCTAGAGAGAGTGCACTAGCACTAACTCTCCACATCGACCATAGCGTCCATAAATTACCCACAAGTATCAGAAATTTGAATATTTTATATTATTTACGAATAAATTCCCTCCACTATACTATGCCTGTAGAATGCGGCGTAGCTGCTTCACAAAGTAAGGAAAAATCAGAGGAAATCAAGGGTCACACCTCTAAAAGGAAACCCGAGCCCACACCCTTTCGGACTAGTTTTCCTACTTGATTTGCAATTTGAAACTCAAGTATGTATGTAGGCATAAGCAACAGAATAGAAGGTTTTTTTTTTCAAAACCGCAGAGCTCCATAACACTTCAGTTCGTAGACGCAGTCGCAGTTCTGACCCGCCGGACCTTTGTCGTTCGAAAACTGGATTTTTTGCCCCGACATGTCCCGGGACAACCGTAACTGATAGTTGTTCGAACGTTTGCTCTGTTCCGAAATACCTTGGGTTTGTCCCGAGACAAACACACACGATAAAGATCTGCGAAAGAGAGCTGCTAAGTGTGATAGGGAATCTGTCAAAAAGAGCAATTCGGAAAGCGACACTAAATTGGAGCTTTAGATCAAATAGAATAAAAAATAAGTTATAACATAAAAGTTTTAATCTTCTCACATATGAAACGCAAAAATACTGATCCAATTAAACATTCGTCATAAAAGTCTTTCATTCAATCGGAGAACTTGCAATCCTCGGTTCGAAAACTCCCCGCAGCAACCGTACCGAATGCTGAATTTTTATTCTCAAAAAAAATTTAAAAAAGAATTTAGACGAAACGAACCCGTCTTCCAAAAACGGAAACAATAAACTCCGCCCACTTACGAATTGGCCGTTGCCATGAATTCGCCCATGAACTTACTGTTGCCCTCGGAGTCAAATTTCGGTCCGCCATTTCGGACAACGGCTGTTTCGTCACGACATAGGATGATAATCGTGCTAGGACCACTTGGTCGCGGCATGATTCTCCTCATGTCGCGTTATGCAAGAGCGTAGTCCAAATTGCGGACCGAAATTCGGCCCCGAAAACGGCAGTAGTTTGTGTCCTCTTCTTCTTCGGGCAGTGCGCACAGTCAGTTTTCCACCTAATTTAGACGCGCAATCCGCATTTTCCCATCATCTTCGCTCTCAATTGAGATTAAAATCCCACATCAGGCAAATATGTAGATGTGAAACATATTTTGGCTGTAGTAAAAGAAAAACCGAAGAATCGGTCATTGAGCCTTTCTAACATCGATCGATAAGTACTTGCGGTCAGAGAAATGAGCGAAAAAGAAACTATTCGTGACCTTTTCTGCACCTGAACAATGTTTCGAGATCGGCAGCTCTCTTTAGGCTTTAAAATACGAAACTTTTAGAAAAATCCACAAAACTATTGGTTTCGTAGCGATAAGTCTAGCCATAGCCCTGCCAGAATCCTGGAGTGTCAAGCAACGCGGCCTGCGTGGCGGCTACGAGATAGTCGTGAAGTTTACGATCCAAAAGGGAAAGAGTGCTGGATCCAAAATAGTGACAGGCATGGAAGCAGGCATGTGCGAAAAACTTCGAAACCGAAAAAACCGAAAAAAGAAAAATTTTCGGTTTTGAATTCGAAAAATTCGAAAACCGAAAAATTTTTTTGTCTTTTTGAAACATTTTATTTTCGTAATTGCATATTTTGGACTGGAAAAACAAGGCAACGTAATCGAAGTGCTTTGAATAATGACAGAATTATGTTTTCTTGGTGACACAAAAGCATACCCAATCAGCGTATCAATGTAAGGAATTTTACCCTTGTTGCAGCGTCGAATCCTGGCAAAATTTTAGCGCTGAACACCTTCTTAAATTCTTGTGGTGAACTTCTTGTTTTAAAACTGCGGTGGTTCTCTGAACGATCACATCCACGTTTTTTCACGTTTTTGATCTAAACTGTGGGCTCGAAGGTCGTCCCCAATTTCATGAAAAAATACCGAATTCGCAGAAGTTGAAAGTCGTGGGCAAGTCATAGATCAAAACGGAACAAACGTTGTACAGAGACGAACATCAATAGTTCTTGATGGATAGCACACTCTTGCGTGAATTTTTTGTGCTGTCATGTTGAATTTCAGTGTGAGCGATTGCGTCGTGGTCAACACTGACCAGTAGCTTAGTCTCTCGGCGCTATTGGACAGTAATGGCCGCGACGCAACCACATGCATTGAGTCGCGGTGTCTACATAGGGGTTACGTTCAATCAGTTTCGCTTGATGGATCTGTACTTGATGCCCTTCGCCTAGAAAGTTTTTATTTGCACTTTTTTTGGTATAGATCGATAGAGGGAGCAGGAAAATTTAGGTTGACTTCCGCTTGAAAATTATGGGCCTCCAAAGAGCGATTCTCCACGTCTTTTCCATGAACACCTTGAACGAAAACGAATTTTCCTGAACTTAAAGCAGTGTTCACAATAGATTGCACTTTTGATATCTCTTTCGTTTACCGAAATTCTGGTGCCCTATACAGCAAGGCATGCTTGAAGAAAACGCGGAAACCGTGTTTTGTTGCTAAAAGAGGGCCACACCTTATTAAGTTGACTTTTGAGCGTTTGAGCGTGGAGGAATCAGCCGCTACGAAGGATGCTAAAGCTTATCTTGCTCGGATGAGTCCGGGCGGAGTAAAGAGCGGAGCGCTCAGTCATAGCAAAATATAACAAATACTAGGAGAGAAAGGTTCAAGCTTAAATTCCGTCAGCCGCGCACCTCTTTGTGGCGCGGCTTCTTCACCTTCAGAGCCGGCATGGAATACTTGAAGATGAGTCATACTGTTCAGATACCGATCAACTTGTTAAATTCAAAACACTTGTCAAAAATTACCTACATTGTCGAGCAAGGATCTATTAATTGTTTTACGTTTTTTCCTTTCGAAACTTGTCATTTTTTAAATTCCTTGATGTTTTCGATGTTTTTTTTTGCCTTTTCTATGTTTCTACACTTCTGCAAGGGCGCGTAATAAAGTTAAAGTCAAAGTTATAACAGTGATAATCAAGCGGTTTAGCTCGCTCATCAGTATTTCCTTGACTTGAGTACTTCATGTTATCACAACCTCGAGGTTCTAGGGGCGGAAAGGCGACATGAGGAGTTTCGGTGACCTCAGAACGCCTGTTTGCATCCATTATTTAGCCATTCCTAGCTCTTTTTAAACCATTTTTTCGTCACTGAGGGCATAGAATTCTTCTCGCCTATCATTTCACTGCGGAAAGTCATCGAGAATGATTATCGTGAACGCTGCCTTCGAATTACCGATGCAGGTTATCTGCTATGCGGAATCGATTAGCGTTATTGTATTGGTGATGTTTCCGCCTGTCGAAATGTGTATTTTTGGTTTTTCGGAGAATTATTCCTGAAAGTTATGGCTATGCTCAAAAGATGCGCCGAGTCGTTTTAGTCTGCTGAAAAACAGGAAATTCAAAAATTTCGCCTCCATCAGTGTAATTTTTAATCGAAAGTGATGTAGTAGAAGGAACCGTCGTGCAAGGTGCAGATCATACGTTTGCTTCTGCTTGATTCTGGAATAAAGTCAGAGACGTGTGCAAACTTGCTGGAGACATCTGTAAGCAGCGAAGGATCGACTGCAAGTCGCATCAGAACCGCAAATTTCAGACCGAAAAAAACCGAAAAAAATTTAAACTTTTTCGTTTTTTTCGATATTGATTTTTTTCGCCAAAAAGGGCGAAAAACGAAAAAACCGAAAAATCGAAAAACGAAAAACGCACACCCCTGCATGGAAGGGAGTAGGCGGTCACTGCAAATCAAGAGCCCTGACAGCGCGGTAGAGTAGAGAAGACGACGGCGCATACGCACACTGACCGCGTCCTCTGACATTCTGGGCTGGACATGCCTACATGGTACAATATCACCAAAATTTTCGAAAAAAAACAAGTTCATTGAGAGCTTTAGGAAATACGCATATTAAGGCAAATCCAGGTAAAGTCAGCCGAAACGAGATTGTCAGCTCACGCGGTCGGCATGCGTGTCGGGCGGCCGTCGCGAAGGCATTTCTCGACGTTGTGAATTGATAAGCAGGATGGATAGTGGACACCTTCTTATTAAGCTTTCTGCAGCCGTGGGAAGGCTCGTCCCTGAAGATTTCCTTCGGAACGGCCGCTCGACACGCACGCTGCTGACCGAGTGGGCGGACAATCACACTCGGATGAACTTTAGGACCACCTTGAGTACGAACTGGGTAAAAAGGAAGTGAACACTATGCAGCCTACGACGAGAAACCAACTTGTGGTTGTCGTCGTTTTCAGCCAACACGAAAACACGACGATTATCGCGTGCACAGTTTTCGTGGCGCTGCTCCGGTCACAAACAATCCACAGCCTTCGCCTTTCCCCTCTCACCCCACTAGGCGCTCATAAGTAGACCCTAGGCGGAAGTTGGAGGAGGGTTTTACCATGAAAAATCATGGGAAAAGTCATAAAAATTCATCCTAAACACATATGCATGCTAAAGGACTTGGAAGGCAAGGAGGGCTGCCTGCGTATGTGTCAGAAAGTGAATTTCGCTGATGGTGTTTCTCTCTGCACACACATTCACGGCCCTCTCTATGTACTACTATGGTAACGACGGCAATCTGCGACATTTTCACATATGTAATATCGAGATTATTAATCTGGTGTGACGGATGTTAGCGTGAGCAGCTCTGCCTAAAAATAGGAATCTACCTCTCCTCGATGGGACCGACAAGGGAACCACAATAAGTCATAGAGACGATTCCAAATCAAATGTGCTTTTCTAGAACCATTTTCGGACGAAAAGTCCGAATATGCCCATCGCAGCTGCCTAGACCCACTCTAGAAAAAAGTTATGAGTGTTTTTTAAAGCTTCGCGGCAAGTTAAGGGGACCCCCCCCCATGGAATTGCTAGGGTGTTTTTAATTTTTTCTCCTGATTTTGCTGAAAACATGTGTGCAGGGGTAATCTGGGGTGCTGAACAAAAATATGGGGTTTGCTTGTCGAAATTCCAAGGTTTACTGTAGGTTACGGTAGGTAACATGCCATTTAGGAGGCAAAACTTACCTCAATTATCCGAAAATCGACATCGAAGTCGTATTCAGCACCCCAAATAACTCCCACATAGAAACTTTGAGACAAATCTGAGACTATGACCAAACTACCGTATACCCGCCGTAATCTACCGTAAGCTGTCAAAAATCGATAAGCTGACATCAGATTCGTGTTCAGCACTCCAAATAACCTTCACAAGGGAACCACAATTAGTCATAGTGACCATTCCAAATGAGATGTACTTTTCTAGAACCATTTTCGGACGAGAAGTCCGAATATGCCTATCGCAGCTGCCTAGACCCACTCTGGAAAAAGTTATAGGCATTTTTTCTCCGATTTTCGTACTTATTGTATCCTCCAAAAAGCGAATTATTTTTACGAAATCCGGAAACGGACCTCATAATCGTGTTTAGCGCCCGAAACTACCCCACTAAGCAAAGTAAGGTTGAAGGAACATTTTCCAAACTTTGCGCAGAGTAACAGCGTTTTGGACTTGTACGGATTTACACCAATTAAAGGGCTCTCGAAGCGTTTTAGAAAAATATTCCAGATTTGACAAAAAATTCGCTCTGGAGGTTATCTGAGGCGCTGATCCAGAATCTGAGGCTCATTTATCGATTTTCCGAAGTTTTCGACTGTAATCGTTCACATATTGCAATCGGGGGAGAATTTGATGGCAAATCGCGACTTTTGACGATTTCCGGAATGTGACGACAGATGTGGCTCAAATCGTTCTTCTGGGGGTTATTTGGAGTGCTGATAACGGATCTGATGTCGGTTTATCGATTTTTGGCAGCTTACGGTAGATTATGGTGGGTATACGGTAGTTTGGTCAAAGTCTCAGATTTGTCTCAAAGTTTCTATGTGGGGGTTATTGTGGGTGCTGAATACGAATTTGATGTCCATTTGTCGATTATCGGAATATTGAGGTAGGTTTTGTCTCCTGAATGGCATGTTACCTACCGTAACCTACAGTAAACCTTAAAATTTGGGCAAGCAAACCCCAGATTCGTGTTCAGCATCCCAGAATACCCCTACATACATGTGTTTAGCGAAATCAGGAGAAAAATATAAAAACACCCTAAAAATTCCATGGGGGGTAGGTACCCTTACCTTGCCGCGAAGCTTTAAAAAACGCTCATAACTTTTTTCAGAGTGGGTCTAGGCTGCTGCGATGGGCATATTCGGACTTTTCGTCCAAAAAAGGTTCTAGAAGAGTACATTTCATTTGGAATGGTCACTATGACTTATTGTGGTTCCCTTGTCAGGGAAATGACTTGAGCATATTCTATAGAAGCACTCCCGAAATCGTCAAAAGTCGCGATTTGCCATCAAATTCTCTCTCGATGGGAATCTGTGAACGAATACAGTCGAAAACATAGGAAAATCGATAAATGAACCTCAGGTTCGTGATCAGCACCCCAAATAACCCTCTAGAGCGAATTTTCACCCAAATCTGGAATATTTTTGTGAAACGCTTCGAAAGCCCTCTAATTGGTATAAATAAGCGCCCAACCGAAAGTCCGTACAAGTCCAAAACGCTTTTAGTCTGCGCAAAGTTTGGAAAATGTTCCTTCACCCAAACTTTGCTTAGTGGGATAGTTTTGGCCGCTGAACACGATTATGAGGTCCGTTTACGGATTTTCGTAAAAATAATGCGCTTTTCGGAAGGTACAATAAGTACGAAAATCAGAGAAAAAATGCCTATAACTTTTTTCAGAGTGGGCCTAGGCAGCTGCGATGGGCATATTCGGACTTATCGTCCGAAAAAATGGTTTCAGAAAAGTACATTTCATTTGGAATGGTCACTATGACTTATCGTGGTTCCCTTGTGAGTTGGGGAATGCCACCTAGCGAAGTTTTAAAACCACAAGAACTTGACTAAGCTGGGCAGTTATGAGCACTGAACTACTTGTGAAGCGAAACGTGGGGAAATTGCAAGTTTCCCTAGGAAGGACAAATGCTCTTTGCCGGAAGAAAGGTGAAAAAGTTCCTTTTGACATGTTTTTTTTCCGCCAGCGACATATGTACTTGAGGTGCAAATCGAGGGGGGGGGGAGGAAGTAGCGAATTCTAGTATTGTTCTCCAGAACAAAACGTACCGGAGGATTGAGGTCTGCTATACACACTGGTGCACTAAGGGTCCATTTCGAAGACAATACGCTGTCGATTAGAGTGCTTGAAAGGCTCCTTCGCGGCAGTACGTCATTCTGTAACAGAAGCACGTGCTGCAAATGAGCCAAATTCTTGACACACCAACGACTTTATTATAGCAGCCCGTCATCCTGTGAGGCCGGGATCATACTCCCAGCGGTCAGCGACGCGAAGACATCAGTGTCGACCAGAAATCGATACGCTCATAATGCACTGCTGGTCGCTGGAACTATGATCCCGACTTAACAGAAGCACGTGCTGTAAATGGGCCAAATTTTTGCCACCCGTTGTCGTTATCGTAGCAGCACGTCGTATTGTAACAGAAACACTTGCTGCAGAAGGCAAAACTTTCGCCGCATCGAATTCGTTGTCGTAGTGGATCGTCGTTCAGCAACAGGAGCACGTGCTGCAAATGAACCAATTTCGCCTTCTTATGTCTTTATGGTAGTATCACGTCGTCCTGTAACAGAAACACGTGCTGTAAATGAGCCAAATTTTGCTTTTTTACTCAGAAAATCGCCGCATTCAATGCTTGTCGAATATGCATTCAACTCGAAAGCAAAGCGGTTTCGAGCACAGTCAGGAAACGTGCTGCCCTAGGAGCATGTGCTCCTATTGTGCTTCAAAATACAGGAGTGCACCAACAAATCAAACGTTCAATTCGTCCATGGTTCACTTTCAACTTGATGACAAAGTGATTTTCCGAAGAAGGAAAGAATACGACACACTCTCGGGGCGGGATTCAGATGTCGGCATAGTCGCCGCTTCAATTACTCAAGTTTGAGGTACTTGGCCCGTCCAGCCGCTGGAGACTTCGTCCAATCGTGGGCGGCTCCAGATGGTGCTTGGCGAGCTGACCGCGTCGCGTGTCGGTGTGCTGCTACGATAGCGCTGGACTGCCTTGACGCACGTGCTCCAGCGATTGATTTTTGCAGCACGTGCTGCTGTTTTTTGGAGCATGTACCCCTGTGATAGAGCCTTTCAATGGGAGTGGTAACCAGATTCAAGTGCATATTCGACACGCATTGATGAAGGCGATTTTCTGAGTCATCATAGTCCTCTCGAGCGCTGCAGCCCGTGTTCTCTCCTAGCGGACAATAGCACAACGTGCTTTTAGGGCAGGACCTGACCGTATTGTCGTCAGACCCACTTTTTAATCGAATTGAAAGCGCATACACGTCGATTTGTCCACTTCGAGCGTTGCAGCTCCTTCTTATTTACCGCGTTGCAAGGGCACGTGCTGCTCGATGAGCACGTTGCCGTATTGTCGTCCAAACCACTTTGCGGTCGAATCGAAAGCGTATCGACGTCAAATTGGACACCTTAGGTGTTTCAGCCAGTGCTCTCATTCGCCGCACAATAGGGCTACGTGCTGCTAGAGGTGAAAGTAGCCGAATAGCAGTCGAGATCGCTTTGTAGGCGTATTGTGATGACGACCGCCCCCCCCCCACTATGCGTGAGTTGGTATGCAATAGAATACTCTCCACCTAAAATCGACGCCCAACAGACCTGTTATGAGTACGAAGCAATACCTTTGTATTACGGAGGATGCAGCTGTATCAGTAAATCTTGGCGCAGAAGATTCAAAATGAAAGAACAATGGTGAAAAAGAAGGTATGTAAATACAGACTAAGCATTTCGACATGATTTGGACAGCTGTACAGTAAGACGCTAAACGCCGCCCAATAGGACATCAACAGGATAACAACAGACAGTGATCTCGGGGCGATAGGCAGGTATCTCGCGACAAACACGCCAAAATTAGTTGCTGACAGGGAAATCATCATGAGATAGCATTCTATAAAACTGCTGTCGAGAACTGCACATGTCTGCGTTTGCAGCTTGCAAATTGAGAAGACCATAGACAAGGTTTAGGAAACGGAAATAGGTATCAAATATCTCGCATCACAAAAAAAAACGACCCGGCGCACTTTATGTTTACGCGTGAATGAATCTTCACCCTGTCAACATACACACTTGCCCCCCGCGGCCGCCGTCCACGGGTGCGATTGTTGTTTATACAGCACGATGTCGTAAATAATAACACCCATAACAGACCTCGAAGGCAACGGGGCGATTCTCTTTGAAATCGAATACTCGACTCAACTTGATTCGATGTCGCGTGAAATTTTCATGGAAATGCGCGAAAACATACGCTCAGACGTATGCATATATGCGCACAAATACACAGACATATATGCATATGCCAGTGGTATTTGCTTAGTATAATCGCTTAAGCACGGTTAATACGGTAGTACGATGAATAAGAATTAGCCTAAGCCGGCTATAGCCTAGACTGGGCAGCTACTAGAACTTTTTCCCGGACGTTGAGCGGGGTGAGAGAGCTTCGATATACTTTTTGAAATGTTGAAATTCGTTTGAGAAGATCAGGGAAATCGAGCTTAATCGTTCAGATGACCTGTTCAGGCCTCCTTGTTAACAACTAACCGCTTCTCTATGTTTGGCTAGAAACTTGTTTTTAACAGTCCATCTTTCCAAGAAGAATATGAACTCGAAAATATTGTGATCGCGAAGTTGGGGCTCTCAGCAGTGCCTCTATTAAACAGTCACATTGGGCTGTTCGCAGGTCCATAACGGTAGTATCGCAGCTAATGGAAGGCTCGACATTCAGACGATTCTAAGCTCAGAGCCGCACCGAATAGAAATAGGAGCCGCCAGACAGTCCGGCTCGTTCTCCCAATCTCAGTGCCACTGCTGTTGCCATTTGTGTGAACTGGACGGGGCCGAAAAGCAACAGAAGCCGACCGGCAAATTGGGAATACGAGCCAAACTGTCAGGCGACCATGATCAGCAGTGTACCAACCAGGCCAATTGCGAGCTGATCTTGTCGTGACGTTCGTCCAACTTCTTTTCAGTGCTTACGTCATCCTTACTCCTCAAACTGCGCAGGCGCTGGAGTCCGGCGACGCGCTAGTACGGTAGAAACGTTCTGGAAGCAGCAGAGACGCAGAGGGTGTTAGACGACTAGGGCCATGCGCATCGATCCTGTCAGTCTCTCCGTCGTGTGGTTCATCGTGCGGCTGCAACCGTCAACGTCAGCACAGTCGAGTTCGAGCTCTCCTGCCCAACTGGATCGTCAATCTTCAGCGCGACTGACCCATAGTTCTATGGCCAATGAAGCCTGAGGGCATCAGGTGGGCTAAACCGTACTGCCTAAAGCCGGAATCATACTTTCCGCGACCAGCGACGGCGACAGTGCATATCAGGCATATCGATTTTTGGTCGATATTGATGAAAAACATTGCATCGCGCCGCTCGTCGCAGAGAGTATGATCCCGGCCTAAGAAGCAGACGTCCGAAAGGAGGACAATGGCGCAGGGGCTGTTGCATCTACTCCTAGTCTCGGTACTGTGACCCACTTTCCGCTGCAAGACACTGTGGATAAGCAGCAGTACAGAGGTATCAGTTAGGTCTGACCTCTAGAGACTGGGTAGAGATGTTGGAGATTCAAAAGCGGCACGGCAGCGGGCGCAAAGCTTTAACATACAGTTGCCTCATCCGAGCGTGGTTGTTGTGAGGTCATGATTGGCACTACTAGACTAGCTGCCCAGTTGCACCGAGTTCGATCGATATGTGTACGTTATACATTGGATCCGATTCGGATAATTTCAGATATCCGTCCGAATGATTCGAAAATTTGACGATTTGGTCACCGAAAAAACGCGAAATCTGAACCGAACCGAAATCCGAATCACCGAAAAAAGGTCAAATCCGAATCGAACCAAAACCAGAATCACCTAAAAAATGCCAAATCCGAATCGAACCGAAATCCGAATCACCGAAAAAAGGCCAAATCCGGATCAGCCCGGAATCCGATTATCCGAAAACTTTCGCCTCGGATCCAATGTATAGTGTACGTGAGGTAATTCTCTGATGAGTATTGACTGGTGAAAATGTGTGTAGCCCAGACAGTACCGAAGGCCTAAATGTGTACGCAGTATTCAGTGTGTCGGTTTATAACGAGCATCGCGTGCATAGCCCTGTCTTCTACATATTCCCAGAAATCGGGGCCACTGTCACTACCGTTTTTCCTAACCCCGATGCGAATGGAGGGCCAAGTGGCTCGTCGTCACGACAGATCTGAACATAAGGACAAAGTAAGAGAACAGATTCTATCCTCGGACGTGTCGAGGGTATATCTCTCACTTTCTCTAGAAGCTATTATGAGAGCATACGCTTCAACAATTAAGGCACCTACGAAAACGGCTTGAGGATTTCCGTTATCTTCCGAAAATTTACAGGACGAATGCAGAAGCTGGGGATGAGTAAAGTCAAAGTAACTTTGCGACAGCTGCTGGAATATGTAAAGCCATCAATGAAGCTGTTTGAGCATGAACTGAGCCCAAAAGCGGAAATCCTCAAACACCAGCACTAGGCAAAAGTTCAAATCCCATGCGTGTATCCGGCCGCCGTCGACACGCTATTAGCGCACTAATGGTGTTCGCAGCGGCGTGAATTCCTGCTGACGCAAGCGAGAGAAGACTCAACTGGGCTTTCTCAAAACACACTAACCAGGAAACACAAGCAAGAATTTGACATCGACGACATCCATGAAATGAAAAAAAAACCTCATCAGAAAGGCGCGAAAACCTTAAAAATTATGAATAACAAGTTCACTTTCGGCATCTGTTTCACATAAGTATCATCCAAACAAAGAGCCACAGCATGAAATCAGACCAGGAACTGGAAAAAGTTGTTTCTTCTCGACTGTGGAAGATGAAAATCTCTACGTAGCCGAGACAGCAAACAAGCCGAAAGCGATCTTCTCGATAAGGCCTTGTTGCCAGTCGCCAGCATCATTGCCGCTCGATCAACAATAACAACAGCATACAAAATAGCCTTCCGCTTGTAATGCTACTACTTAGGAAGCGAAATGCAAGAAAGCAGGAAGGTGCTAGACACAAAATTTTTCAATCCCTTAGAACAGAAAACAGAAAAGGATTGCAAAGAGTATCAGAAACTGAAGCTCAGGGCGATGCTAAAACGTAAACTATGAACTACCTACGCTTTGGTGGGGTTCAATTTGAGCACAATAAGCCTTCAACTCGAGAACATCGTCGTATTTAAAGACTCTCTCACGGGAGAAAGTACTGCACTAGGAAGAACATTTCCAAGAGCAGCAAATGCGCGAAACATCTGCATCGTCGACGTTATTACTGTAGGAGCACGTGCTGCCAGTGCACAAAACTTGAGCCACATCCACGCTCTCAGATCATGGCCGCATTCAATGCGTGTCGAATATGCATTCAACTTTAGTGACCACACCCATCTAAAGGCTCTATCGTAAGGGACCACGCTCCAAGTAGCAGCACGCGCTGCAAATTTTTATCGCAGGAGCACGTCCTGCAAGGTAATCTAGCGCTATCGTAATAGCACAGCGACATGAGACGCAGCCAACTCGCTGAAAACCATCTAGGACCGCCAGCGGTTGGAGAATGCCTCTAGCGACTAGCTTGGGCCTTCTACCGCAATTATGAGTAATTGAGTGGGCGATGCTGCCGACATCTGGGTCCCGCTTCAGGAATGCATAGGGCGCTTTCCTTTTTTGTAAAATCGTTTGTCATCAAGTTGAATGCGTGTGTGTGTCTTCAACATTTAATTTGTTGGGGCACGTGCTGTAATTTGAAACACAACAAGAACACGTGATCACGTAGCAGCACGTTCCCTCATTGTGCTTGAAACAGTCTGGTCTTCTAGTTGAATGTATATGCGACACGCATTAAAAGCGGAGATTTTCGAGTTGCCACTGTAGGGGTCGCTTTGTTACAAGGGCACGTGCTGCAAACCGCAGAAACATGGGGGCAGGTCGTCCTATTATAGGGGCACGTGCTGGAAATGCTCGAAACTTCCGCCTCATTCACGTTATTACGGTAGGAGCATGTCACCCTGTGACAAGACCACCTTCTGCCAGAGCGCGAAACTTTGGCCTAGCTGACGTTATTACCTTAGGAACACTTCGTCCTGCTATAGGAGCACGTGCTGCAAAAACAGTCGAGCCAAACGTTTGTTTCACCCACGTGGCTACAGTAGGAGCACGTGCTGTGAATGCGCGGAAATTCTGCTTCTTTGACGTTATCGCTGTAAGAGCACGTCGCTCCGTTACAGGAGCACGTGCTGCTAATGCGCAGAACTTCCACCACGCCTACGTTGTCGCTCTTGACATCGCCCACTAATCGGAGCACGTGCGGCCAACGCGCCAGTAATGCGACACCTTAGTCACTCCTGCAGGAGCACGTCGCCCTGTTATATGGTGACGTGTTGCCTTGTCACAGCAGCACGTGCTGCAAATACGTAACAGCTTTGCCTCGTCCACCGTCATCGCGGTAGCACGTGCTCCTATTGTATAGAAGCGAGTGTTCCCTTAGCCACACGTTTCCTGACCAAAGCAGGAACTTCCACAACAAAGATGCGGTCCCTGTCGCGGTCCGCAGCAAAAAGATCTGCCGAAGTCCGCGACAAAGGCATACATCATGCTCGCCACGTTGGTCCCGGGGGGAGACCCCTCAACTGTCAAAACGGTCACCTTTTAGGATTAGCCTCAAAGTCCAATTAAAGGCAGTGGCCGCGATCAAATATGCTTGTCGTCTTTTTCTCTCCAAATCCTTTCCTGGGTCTCGAGTAGTGGGACCTATGTATAAGAAAAAATCGCGAAAAAACCACTGGTTTGGGCCGAATTTGAAACCTGAACTTTCTTGTCTTTTGATGGTGGACGAGCCCACTCCACATCATCGGCATCGATGACCTCTTATATCAAGAACATCAGCTAGCTTGAAATTGAATGTCAATCAATGAACCTTCGAATTTATGTACACATCTAGTCAAAAACATTGACTGAAGTGATGCTTTCATTATTCAACTGTTTTTATTCGTTGAATTTGCATTTATTTCGTCCTCTGAATGTCGATGATTTTTGACTGCTCGGCATGAGACTGCGATCTGTTTCGTCATCGCTGTGCACGTGTGCACGAACTAGCTTCTTTGGGCCCTAGAAACTCTATTTGTAGACCGTTTTTCACCGCGCTACCTTCATAGTTTTTCAGCTGTTTTTGATCTAAGCTGATTTTTGTAGTTTTTTCGATAACGTTTTTCATCGTGACCACTGCCTTTAAGCACTCTATTGCCGTCATCATACTTCCGGCGACGAGCGACGCGATGTTTATATATCTCGATATCGACAGAAAATCGATACGCCTGATATGCGCTGTCGCGCGTCGCGGGAAGCATGATCTAGGCCTATAAGATGAGGGCCTGATTAGCAGTAAGTATTTGGAGAACAATAGAACGTGTCTTATGAGAAGCACATGGCCCTATTGTCGTCCAGAACGTCATAAGGTCAGTTGAAAGCGTATTGTCGTCAAACTGAACATCTTGAGTATTGCAGCCTATGCGCACATTTGAAAGACAATACGGCCGCGTGCTGCTGCTGGAGGAGCAAGTGGCCCTATTGTCGCAAAAATCGCTTTGTAGTCGAATTGGACCCTCCCTAGGAGCATGAAGAGCTCCTCCAAGAGAACTTCTTGGGCACTATTTTGCGGACTACGAGTCAGTGAACGATAATGGCGACGTTGGCGACGATGTGATACATCATCCATCAAGCCGCCGCCGTTCCGATAACGATAACAGCATCAGCATCAGGAACACAAACATCAACAACGGACATCGTCAGAATGATGTAGGAAGACTTGCATATCCATGAATACCCAATCCCTTGTAGTCCAATAGGAGAATGGAAAACGCCCAGAGAATTGTGTCTAGGAATTGAGAAGCGAGTGCGCGCTGGCGGTGAATTAGAAAACCATTTACTTTTTCTGTTGCGCGCCAGTGCATCGGGGGTTTTATGGGTAACGATGCCCGCAACCAGACTCTAAGCCTAACGAAGCCGCGCCAGACAAACGCAGTATGTATGAGAAAAGCCGCCGTACATGGAATGACATCATGCTATTCGTCATGAATGCACTCTAGACAGGTGGTATGAAATGTTGTCTCCAGAAGGTTTTTTTCCCGAAACAAAGTATTTGTGGTGCTGCACCGAAAATGCCCTGGGGCTAGGATGAGGGAAAGCTGGAGGGAGAGGAAGTCAGAGAGCTATTCCGAGAATTCATCAATAAACTGCCATAGCTGTTCATCTGCACTTTGAATGATCGCCTCCAGATCGTCTGGGAAGAAACATGAGCGGAGAAGTCAGGAGATGCTCTTTTCCACCCCACGCAGGTCCTGGCACGGTTACACTTTGCCCCATTGTCCCGATGACCATGATGCTGCGCGCTGCAACAGTGGTTGTCCGTAATAGCAGACCAGAATTTTGTCCCGACAAGGACAGCCAAAAGCAGAGTTCGCGATAAAGAAAGGTTGTTGTGTTGTTCTCATAAGAAGGTAGATAAGGTCATCACAACAGTAAAAAAAAAACAAGTGAAAAGTTGGAGAAGAAACGCTCAGGAACCAGCTATTGTTTGGTGTCCGCCCGCCCACAAATATCGAGATTTCTATAAATACCTATTTTGACATCTTTTATTTTCCTTCTTAAGCAGTTTCTGAGCACTTCTAGAGGTTGTACTTACCACTTTGAGAGCAAAATAAAATACGGATAAACGAACATTGATGAAAATTTCGTTAATGGAGGGGCGTGGGGACACCAGAATTCAGCCGTTCTATACTCTGTTTATCTTGAATTGCACAAAACATGGTCCGCCAATAGTCCTCTAATTGGCCCGCTAGTACCGTAGTGTACGTCCACGACGCGTTCTCGGCAGACCCGGGTGGCAGGGTGGGTGGCCGAGTGACGGCATTGACGAATCGATTGCTCTGCACACCGGGTGCACATCCGGGTCTGCCGAGAACGCGTCGTGGACGTACACTACGGTACTAGCGGGCCAATGAGAGGACTATTGGCGGACCGTGTTTTGTGCAATTCAAGATCAACAGAGTATACCTTGTTTTCGTGCGTTTTTTTCCGGCAAATTTTCACTTTTCTCACTTATTTTTGCTTTTGTGATGACCAAATCTACATTCTCATGGAGAGAGGTCAAAAATCGCTTTTATCGCAAACCGTGCCCTTAATTATGGTAGGCTAAGGTAAAGTTGGTCCCAATGAGACTGTCCTCCCTCGCGGTCGTGGGCGCGTATCCAGGAGCCCTCGTGAGAGCGTTTTTCAACTTTTAGATCGAACAGTAGGATTATTAGACGAATAGTGAATGATATCACTGTCAGCTGTCGGCAGTCGTGGAATGGTTCGCTTGATAAAAAAAATGCTCTAGCGAAGGTCGCTTGACACGCACGCCAGCCGCGTGGGCGGACAGTCTCATTCGGGCGGACTAAAGGCTACGGCAGATAAACCACAACAGGTGAATACTTCAGATTAAATCGCACCTTGACCCAGGGAGGTTATTTGCGCTGGACAAGCCTAAAATTAGGTCTGTTAACTGTACTCCGATTGAGAACGATAAGCTACGGTAGCATAGAGTACGCGAACCACAGAAGGCCCACGCTTCAGATTCGCCTGCGAATTTGTGGCTTTGTACGAATCCAGAGACACCACTGGATTCAGCGTAAACCGTCTTCAATGAAAACAAACAAAATCTCAAAATCTACTCACAGGGTGTACTATGCCTTCAATGCACCAGGGTAGATCAGAAGTAGCGAAAGGTCAATCTTTGAAATCCACAAACAAAAAAAATTGCCTAACTTTCGTCCGAGGGAGGAAGCACAGAAATGAAGTCTTTTCTAAAGTTTTCTTAAGGATATTGTAGTTTAAGGTGGTTAAATGTCATTTTGTCTACCGTATGTTATCAGCATAGTCATTAGAGGCATCGTACGCGCTGAAATCCACTTTCCATTTTTTATGCTCAATCCCTTCCTCGGGCCCCTGTGAGAATGTACAACGAGCTTGGCTGCTCAAAAACGTACCATTGTGAGCATAGAGGAAGTGGAAAGTAAGGAATTCCGTCAAAAGGGGCCGGCTCTTCCGTCAGTCATTTGGCACTTTCGCAATATTTGAGCAGAACGTCGTGTCGCTAAGTACAGGGCATGCCACTGTACGCTGACGCACCGTCGGACGAAAGTGGCATTATCGACTGGAAATTTCTCGTCACACAACGAGCGATTGCTTCCAACGCTGCGCCAATGGACGAATTGTAGAACTGTTCCTTGCGCCCTCCGCGTAACTATCCCGAGTCGATGCCGGCGCGAATTTCAAACGACTTTCAGAAGTTTTTTTAAAACGTTTTTTCTTGAAAAGTTAGCGTTTTGAGCGGGCTTTTCGCTACCTTTAGTCACTATAGGGGGCTAACAACTCAAAAACGCTTAAAAACGAAACATGGTTTTCAGCGCGTACGATGCCTTTAAGGAGACTGCGAACGGACTTTCTGGATTCCTCTAAAGAGCAGTGGTCACGATGAAAAAGTTGCAGGTTTTTTGGCTAATACGTAAGCTTTGGGACCCTCTAAGAAGATTAAGAACGGAAGTGCGACGAAAAACGGCCGATAAGTGGGTGTAAATGTCGTACGCCAGCCAACCCATTGGGCCACTCCGCTCACGTCCTATAGCAATTGCCCTGAATTCGTGGTTAGATGCGCGATGGTTTACGATCAAATGCCCCGTTCTTTCCTTCATTCTCAACGTTTCTCTTTCCTCAGGTCAGCTCGCACACATCGACTGCAAAAAACGGGAGTTACAAGCTTCATACAACTCGTCCACCATGTTTCCTTAGCTCAATTTCTGAGGGACCATAACTCCGTTCCCAGAAGGTCTTGTACGATTCCAGGGACATCATTGAAATCAGCATGGGACCATTTTCAAGATAGGCGGAAAAAATAGAAAAACGACTTTTATCGTGAACACTGTCTTTAAGTATCTCGAAAAACTTCTAGAGACAGAGTTTGGAGAAAAGTCTTTTTCATTTCTGCTACTCAAACAGCTCCAGCTTGTCCGAAGAAGACTGTCCACCCACGCGGTCGGCGAGCCTTTTTGAGCGGCCGTCGCGGAGGCTTTTTTTGAACGAGTCTTCCCACGGCTGCAGACAGCTGACAGGGATATCGTTCATTATTCTTCCGCTGTTCTTGCTAATCGATTTACAAGTCCGCACTGTGCCTTCTGCAGCGGTCGCTCAACACGCACGCCGACCGCGTGGGCGGACAGCCTCATTCGTACTTTCTCGCTGTTTTCTGATATGCCCAAGCGCATTTGGGGAATTCTAAAAACTTAGAACTGCTTCTTTTCATCTACCCAAAACTCTCAAAAAACCCTTATCAAAACTCCATTCAGCACTCATGATATTCCTTTGTTTAACCCATTCACGACCACGCCTAATTTTGGGTGGCTGCACGTTCGGACCGCGTGCAATATTGCGTCACCGTATAACGTGTCCCACCGGTGGGACACGCTGGCTTGAATAGCGTCCCACGGGTAATTCCTTTTTCTTTATTGTGTCCATATTGTACCTAGCAACGATGGTCGGACAGTATCAGAGTTGGAGCTTCCGAGACGCTTTCGTTATCGAGAAACAATTACTCAAAACCAAAACGGGGTCAACTGAGCTGCAACGCTTTCAGAAAAGTAAACGAGTTTTAAAGGATATGTTCGTACTAAGCAACCTAAAAGCCAGCAATAGAAGAAAAAAGAAATCACTAGGTGCTTCTAAAGCTGCTTTACAGCCGTTTTTCCTCTCTTTCAGATCATCTGGTTTTAAAAAGTTCTAAATGTGTTGTTGCATTTGACCTACTGATGGACCACGAGGTTTTTATTTAGGTCTTGGGTATATCAAGACATTGATCACATGTAGGTTCGAAAGTAGTTTGTTGTGGCGGAGAAATCGATTTTTGAAAAGGGTGTCCCACCGGTGGGACACGCGGTCCGAAGTGGTAGTCAACGCGTGTCCCACCGGTGGGACACGTGGTCGTGAATGGGTTAAAGTCTCTGAAGCAAAAGTATATATGTTTCCAAAGATCCTGAAAGGAAAACGAAAAAAACGCTCGATGGGGATTTAAAATGGGAAATGAAGAGAGAGAGAGAGAGTCTCGGACAATTTGCAATTCTGATAGGATATTTTCAGAAAAATCCAGAGAAAATTCGTGGAAATCTAAAGAAAAATTAGCATAATTCTCATCACATATGAGAAAGTGACTTCATTCTGGCTGACGACCATATCAGGGTAACAATATTAAAGTTGTGTTATTTTCGAAACAAAATCAAACTATTAATAGAATCAAAGCTCATAAGTTGAAACATTATTTCTGCGTTTTATAAGTGAAAGAGATAGAACTTTCATTTAACAACTTATTTTTTATTTTATTCTATTATTTTAATTAATTAATTATTCAATTTATTTGCATATCCATTTAATTATTATTTTTTAAAATAGTTGCTCTTTAAATTTCACTTTATTTTTATTAACTTTTGTTTTACTGACACATTTGTTTTTGAATTTTGTATTTTTTTGGTTTGATATGAATTGTTTCGCCCCTGCCTTCAGAAAATTCATATCCCTAGCTACCCCGGGGCTATTCAGTAAAGTTCAAGGTTATCAATTCCTTGTTTTTAAGATTCTTGTACGACTAATTGAGGAGTTTAAAATGGCTTCGCTGTTAAGTCAATGTTTTTTCTCATACTAAAGCTTTAAATTGTTATTGGAGTGTCCTGACTGTGTAGTTCAATTATCAATTTTTGTTCAGCTATAAAATGACGCCAGCTGCCAGGAAGGTGACGCTATTGTCAAGGAAATATAGTGGCTGGCCGGCATACATGTGAATGTAACACGAGAATGCGAAATTCAGCATGAATATCAGATGGCGGTGGCAATGGCAGCGAATCGCCACCGGAAAAACTGCAGTCAGCCTTCGGCCGAGGCTGACACACGTCATCTGTCGAATGGAATGACATCGATGGACGACGACGGACGGACGATATCTACATCAACATTAGAAGCCCATTCAACAATGAGACAGGTTCTCTGAGCGCATTCTGGGGTGACGAGTGGAGGAGAGCAAGGGGAGGAAAGGAGGAAGAATAGTACTATAGCGCGCGTCAGAAGTATAGAAAAAGGTTGACACTTCCGGATTTCACAACAAATCCAACACTGCGCTTCAAAAAGGATGCTAAATTTGGAATCTGCGTCTCAAATAGCCATTCTGGGCAGAAAACTAGAGAGCGTTATCTTAAAATCAAATTTTCACGATTTTTTGAAGAAAAATGCCATTTTACACCGCATCAAAACTATGGGAAAAATGTCATAAAAACAAATTTACCTCTAAATAAAAATATAGATCACTATCTAATATCTTATCTTATAATATCTTGTGATTATATACCATGCCATATAAGACATTAATTATTCACAAACATCAAAAGAATGATCACTATTGAATCAAAATGTGTAAATATGCATTTTGAGTCTTCTGATCTCGAACACCGCTTGAAGTCGGATTTTCTACTTTTTAGAACATTGAAATTTAAAACAACAAACACTTTGATACCCAAGGAATCCAAAACTTGACCATCCAACTTTGCTAGCGTTGAGAAAATTCAAAAACTCGACGATCGGGTTTTGAGATTATTGAATAACATCGAAGAGTAGAATATCAAACAGTATTTGATGCCAAAGTTGTCGAACACTTAGACCTAGTATGTAATATTTAATTTCCGCATCGCATTATCCGAATATTTTAAATATTCGACTCGAATTAGTCACACTGTCGATTTTATACACTCGGCATAGCAAAATGGCCCAGTGCATACTTCCAGCGACAGGCGACGCGACATAGTTTTTGTCATCTTCATCGACCGGAAATCGATTCTGCTGTTACGCATTGTCGCGGTCGCACGTCGCGGGAAGTATGCACTACTCAGAAAAATCAAAACAAGTTACTTGTAATATAAATGTAACTTACTTGAATGTCTCAAGTAACTTACATTTATATTACATGTAACATACATTTATATTACATGTAACTTAAATTTATATTACATGTAAGTTACACTTATGTTACGTGTAACTCACATTCGAATTTTCACTATGGGTGGCCATCACGTGACGCAGACGACACGCGACACAGAGGGCGCGTCCCAGACCACACACTACGCAACAAAATGCTGTGCACGGCCTTTCCTGCTGGTGGGGGGTCAAGTACCTCAAACTTGGGCAATTGAACCAACAGGAACGCCAGTCTTATGCCTGACCCCGCGAGTTCGTCGTACATCTCCCTAGTAAATATTTTCTAGGCCGATTTAAGTTACTTGCGACTTATATTGTGCCATTCAAGTTACATGTAACATATCGGAAGCACATTTCACGCAGTCTCTTCTCAGAAATCGAAAACAAGTTCCTTGTAACATACAGGCCATAAAACGGCCAAAGTCTCACCGTCGACTGCGTACCACGCGCTGCGCGACCGCACGCGCGTCGGAGAGGCAGACGAGTTTTGCCGCCGCGCGACTAGTTTCGGCCGCCGCGTGGAGGCCGAAACGTCGCGCGGCGGCCGGAACTCGTCGCGCGGCGGCCAAAACTCGCCTGCTTCCGACGCGCGTGCGGTCGCGCAGCGCGTGGTACGCAGTCGACGGTGAGACTTTGGCCGTTTTATGGCCTGTATCTAAGCTGATGTAAGTCACTTGCGACTTATCTCAAGTCATTTAAGTTATATGTAACATATCGGAGGCGCACCCCACGCAGTATACCGCCCGTATGTTACATGTAAATTAAATGACCTGAAATAAGTCGCGAGTAACTTACATCGGCTCAGATATGTTACAAGTAACTTGTTTTCGACCTTTTATGTTACAAGTAACTTGTTTTCATTTTTCTGAGTAGGCCTAACAAGGGAACCACAATGAGTCATAGTGACCATTGCAAATGAAATGTACTTTTCTAGAACCATTTTCGGACAAAAAGTCCGAATATGCCCATCGCAGCTGCCTAGACCCACTCTGAAAAAAGTGATAGGCATTTTTTCTCTGATGTTCGTACCTATTGTACCCTCCAAAAAGCGCATTATTTTTACGAAAATCCGTAAACGGACCTCAAAATCGTGTTCAGTGCCCAAAACTACCAAATCTGAGCAAAGTTAGGTTGAAGGAACATTTTCCAAACTTTGCGCAGACTAACAGTGTTTTGGACTTGTACGGATTTTCGGTTGGGCGTTTATTTATACCAATTTATACCAGAGGGCTTTCGAAGCGTTTTGAAAAATATTCCAGATTTGACTGAAAATTCGCTCTGGGAGGTTATTCGGGGTGCTGATCACAAATTTTAGGTTCAATTACCGATTTTCCAAAGTTTTTGACTGTATTCGTTCACAGATTCCATTCGGGGGAGAATTTGATGGCATATCGCGACTTTTGACGATTTCCGGAGTGCTACTACAAATCATGCTCAAATTATTTCTCTGGGGGTTATTTGGAGTGCTCAACACGATGCTGATGCCGGTTTATCGATTTTTGGCAGCTTGCGGTAGATTACGGTGGGTATACGGTAGTTTGGTCAAAGTCTCAAATTTGTCTCAAAGTTTCTATGTGGGGGTTATTTGGGGTGCTGAATACAAATTTGATGTCCATTTGCCGATTATCGGAATATTGAAATAGGTTTTGCCTCCTAAATGGCGTGTTACCTACCGTAACCTACAGTAAACCTTAAAATTCGGGCAATCAAACCCCAGATTCGTGTTCGGCACCCCAGATTACCCCTGCATACAAGTTTTTAGCAAAATCAGAAGAAAAATTCAAAAACACTCAAAGAATTCCATGGCGGGGGTACCCTTACCTTGCCACGAAGCTTCGAAAAACGCTCATAACTTTTTTCAGAGTGGGTATAGGCAGCTGCGATGGGCATACTCGGACTTTTCGTCCGAAAATGGTTCTAGAAAAGTACATTTCTTCTGGAATGGTCACTATGACTTATTGTGGTTCCCTTGTGAGGGGGTAAAAAGAATTCGAAAAAAGCCCGATTTTCAGGATAGACTTCTTCGAAAATTGCAAACTTCTAAAAAAATTACGAAGGCAACAGAATCACAATGTGGCCCAAGAGCTTTCCATCTCACAAAACTGTAAGTGCAAAACTCACAGGCGTTTTTGGCCGAAGTCAGTTAATCTAGATTGAGAAGTATGCTAGCTAATGAGCTCAGACCAGTTTTTTTCTCAACAATACGATTATGCCAGAGGTAATGAGTCTGAACTTTGTTTAAAGGCAGTGTTCACGTTAAAAATGGTATTCGAGTTTACACTGGAAATTTAATTATTTATTTATTTATTTATTTATTTATTTATTTATTTATTTATTTACTTCATTGTTTTGCCCTCTATGTGCACCATCGACAACGATAAAACAGACAATCAAGCGTCTATGGAACTCGAATAGAAATCGAAAGTTTCGGGGTCTCTTCCAACAACATTGCAGTAATGGCTAAAAAAGAGCAATGGTTAGTGGTGTTCGGCCACTACACGCGAATTTAGTGCCCGCCCCGCCCACTTCTTCGCCGGCCACTGAGGAATTGGGCGGGACTGGCACACCACTTTCATGTTCTGAGGATGTATAGGGCTTTTTATGGCACGTTTTCAGCCGTTACTTTCAACATTTTGTTGCTCTGAACCCCGAAGCTTTTGACTACCAGTAAAAGCTCAGAAAATGCTTGCATCGTGAACACTGCCTTTGGAAACCCAAAAAATCAGAGCGGAAAAATAGAATTGTGCGTCAGTCTGTCGCCTGAGTCTTAACACCATCGAAAGTTCCGAGATTCATAGCAACAACGGTGTGAAAAAATGGCTAAAAACAAGCCATAAAACAGCCCTTTAGGGCCCGAAAACATGGATATGGTGCGCCTGCCCGCCCAACCTTTCCGTGGCCAACGAAGAAGTGGGCGGGCGGGCACGTTGGGGCGAACACCACTATTTATGGCTCCTTTTCAGCCACCTTTCCGACACTATTGTTGCAAAAGACCACGGGACCTTTTATGTTCAGTGTTAATTCGAATACCGTTTTTTAAGTGAACACTGCCTTTAGGTAAACCTAGAAACTCCCAAACCCGGTGTTAAAGGCAGTGTTCACGATGAGTATAATATTCGAGTTCGACTCAAAAATGCGGTTGTTCGGACGTGAGCTATCGAATAGTGAAGAGACAGCGTGGAAACCGGTCAGAATGAGATAAAACAGCGGTTCCTAACCTAACTAGCGAGACCTAGCGAACTTTTCGCTCATGAAAATTCTCACGTGCGCTAGCTTCCTGAGGCGGATCATTCTGACAAAACGGTGTTGAGTGCCTTCCGTCTATCCGAAAGTTGCTGTTCGTATGAACTCTCCTGAGCAGAGCAGGCCGCCGCACATTTGCAGCAGGGGGTCGGGTATGAAAATAAGGGATTAAAAAGCAATACATAAGAAGCCAGATCGTCGGTGGCTACCATCATCACATTTACGACCCCTTTCGTCTGTAATGTACCCAAGCTATTATTCTCGCTTTACCATCCCTGTCATGTTAAGAAAAAAGCACTCGCAATCTAGATGTGGTTTCCCTTGTTGACCAACACCATGCCTTTGTTCTCAATAAATGAAGTATGTCCGTGTATGTTTATGTTTTTGTGAAGCAGATTTTGATAAGCTCAGACTTTCAACATATATAAAACTGGTTTATCGAAGTTAGTGAATCAAAATGATTAAGCGGTTGTAATGTGTGACGAACAGAGAAGATGCGGAAGTGGAGCTGCTGCTTCTTTTGTCAGAATGGCGAGGAAGTGTCTCCAGAGTTTCGCGTACTTCTCAAAACGCGCTGCACGCTTCTCAAGATACATGTTTTGCTATCTGTTTTCTTGGCTACACAAAAGCTAAGATTTCGCATGAGAAAATTGGGAAAATCCCGGTGTTTTAATTGTACACTCTTCCTGCACACTCCCATTGCGGTTCGGCTAACTTTCTATGACGTCCTGCACATTCCCACCTGGGTCCTGCACACATTTCACGACGTTCTGCACACCCCTACTGGGGTACTGTACTCATTCCACGACGTCCAGTACATTCTTACTGGGCACCTGCGCACTTTCTATGATGTCCTGTACACTCCCATTTGGGTCCTGCACACTCCCACTGGGGTCCTGCACACTCCCATTTGAGTCTTGCACACTCCCAATGGGGTCCTGCACACTTTCTATGACGTCCTGCTCACTCCCTCTGGGGTCCTGCACACTTTCTACGACGTCCTGCACACTCCCACTGGGGTCCTGCACATTTTCTATGACGTCCTGCACACTTCCACTGGGGTCCTGCACACTTTCTATGACGCCATGTACACTCCCATTCGGGTCCTGCACTTTCCCACTAGGGTCCTGCACACTCCCATTTGAAACCTGCACACTCCCACTGGGGTCCTGCTCACTTTCTATGACGCCATGTACACTCCCATTCGGGTCCTGCACACTCCCACTAGGGTCCTGCACACTCCCATTTGAGTCCTGCACACTCCCACTGGGGTCCTGCACACTTTCTATGACGTCCTGCTCACTCCCTCTGGGGTCCTGCACACTTTCTACGACGTCCTGCACACTCCCACTGGGGTCCTGCACATTTTCTATGACATCCTGCACACTCCCACTGGGGTCCTGCACACTTTATATGGCGTCCTGCTCACTCCCACCATTTGAAACCTGCACACTCCCACTGGGGTCCTGCACACTTTCTATGACGCTATGTACACTCCCATTCGGGTCCTGCACACTCCCACTAGGGTCCTGCACACTCCCATTTGAGTCCTGCACACTCCCACTGGGGTCCTGCACATTTTCTATGACATCCTGCACACTCCCACTGGGGTCCTGCACACTTTCTATGGCGTCCTGCTCACTCCCACCATTTGAGTCCTGCACACTCCCACTGGGGTCCTGCACACTTCCTACGACGTCCGGCACACTCCCTTTGGGATCCTGCACAGTTTCTATGACATCCTGCACACTCCCACTGGGGTCCTGCACACTTTCTATGGCGTCCTGCTCACTCCCACCATTTGAAACCTGCACACTCCCACTGAGGTCCTGCACACTTTCTATGACGCCATGTACACTCCCATTCGGGTCCTGCACACTCCCACTAGGGTCCTGCACACTCCCATTTGAGTCCTGCACACTCCCACTGGGGTCCTGCACACTTTCTATGACGTCCTGCTCACTCCCTCTGGGGTCCTGCACACTTTCTACGACGCCCTGCACACTCCCGCTGGGGTTCTGCACATTTTATATGACGTCCTGCACACTCCCACTGGGGTCCTGCACACTTTATATGGCGTCCTGCTCACTCCCACTGGGGTCCTGCACACTCCCACTGGGGTCCTGCACATTTTCGATGACGTCCTGCACACTCCCACTGGGGTCCTGCACACTTTCTATGACGCCATGTACACTCCCATTCGGGTCCTGCACACTCCCACTAGGGTCCTGCACACTCCCATTTGAGTCCTGCACACTCCCACTGGGGTCCTGCACACTTTCTATGACGCTATGTACACTCCCATTCGGGTCCTGCACACTCCCACTAGGGTCCTGCACACTCCCATTTGAGTCCTGCACACTCCCACTGGGGTCCTGCACACTTTCTATGACGCCATGTACACTTCCATTCGGGTCCTGCACACTCTTATTTGAGTCCTGCACACTCGCACTAGGGCCCTGCACACTTTCTATGACGTCCTGTACACTCCCATTTGGGTCCTGCACACTCCCACTGTGGTCCTGCACACTCCCATTTGAGTCCTGCACACTCCCACTAGGGTCCTGCACACTTTCTATGACGTCCTGCTCACTCCCTCTGGGGTGCTGCACACTTTCTACGACGTCCTGCACACTCCCACTGGGGTCCTGCACACTTTCTATGACGCCATGTACACTCCCATTCGGGTTCCGCACACTCTTATTTGAGTCCTGCACACTCCCACTGTGGTCCTGCACACTTTCTATGGCGTCCTGCTCACTCCCACTGGGATCCTGCACACTCCCACTGAGGTCCTGCACACTATCGATAACGTCCTGCACACTCCCACTGAGGTTCTGCACACTATCGATAACGTCCTGCATAGTCCTCAAACCCTGGCGGTTCTGAACGGCGTTCCATCCACCACTATTAAATGCCTCTCGCCTTGATTAGAGCTTAGCCTTCTAGCGCCAGACTACTTATAGAAGTTTTCATGACCCAATGTTAAAAAGTGCGCCCCACGGACAAACCTCGGTTGCCCCGAGGCGCGCAAGAGGTGATTCAGGCTGATTTTCTGGTAATCGATGAATGTCCTACCCACTCAAATGTTGGTACCATTTCATCCCTGTTTTGATCGGCCATTCCGGAGATGCGCGGGAAAACACAATTACACACACGCACACACACACATACGTACATACAAACATCGGGACATAACTGCTTTAAGTATGGATACGTAAAGATTCAGGGCGCGGACGAGTCTACGCGCCCAGCTAGTTTACGCAAGCGCGCTCTAATAACGAAATATGAGCGAATCAATCAGGCTGGACGTGGCGGAGTTACTTGACAATTTGCCATCGAAAACGTCCGCGCCGCCACAAGCTTTGTCAGAACGGGAGGCGGGACGGGCTTAGCAGGCGTACTGAGCTAACGAAATCTTCCGTTCGCGGCATTTATCATCGATTTCTGGCCCGTTTTCGCTGCTTCCTTCGACCCTATCCCCTCCAGCAACTGCCTTCAAAACAAGATTCATCGTGAATACTGCCTCTAAACTGGCTCACCGTAGGACAGACCCCGGTGCGAATCCTTTCCCGCACACATACCCTTCCCCTATTAATACATACATCACGTACCGTCGCCAAAGAGAAATAGACCAAAAAAAGCACAGCATAGGAGTCCATGGTGACCAATAAAGCGGCCGATAATGCGGCTTATGCATAAAAAGCCTTAGCGAAAGTTGTAGTGTTTACTGGTATAAGGAAGACCTGTTTGTGTTGCCTTCCATTAATGAGAAAGTGGGCGGGAGGGCGCTACGCCGGCTACGCTAAGCTTGCTGTGCAAACATCGCCTGTCATTCTGCTTCTCCTTCTCCACTGGTAACCATGGCAAATCGGATCTGCAAGAAAAGGGTTAAAACCGTGGTAGACAATCGAAAGCTACATACTAAGAAAGAAAACGAGCGCGCATAAAAAATAGTTGAAAATTGGTTAGCATAGAAAATGGTAAAGGATAGAGCTCCAGACTATAGGAGATGGCACAGTGCTCAAATACAACCTGGAATGGCATAAAACACCCCAAAAATAATTCCTCCGTTTTTTCTGCCTATAAGAGAGAGAATCTCACGCGGATCGCATTGGTATCTCGGAAATCGCTCAAGACCTCCTACGAACGGAGATATGGCACCTCGAAACATCTTAAAAATTTGGTGGACGAGTTGTCCCAGGCCTTTAGTTCTCTTGAATCGCAGTTGCTGCGCGAGAACAAACTAGGACAACGGGAGAGAACGGTAAGGGAGTGAAAGTCAAAGACGTGGTTGAAATTTATCCATCTATCCAGCCGCTATAGACTTCGAAATCAGAGAAAAGGGGCGTGGCCCGTAGTGGTAACTGAGGGGGTCGGACCCGAGGTGGTCGCTCATATCTCTCTCACTCGGAGCAACTGAGACCTCGCACTTGGAAAATGTTATACAGGAAGGGTATACAACACAATTACATGAAAATCACCAAATTCATGACTCTCAAAGAATGGCCACGCCCTTAGGACGAGTTTTCCAAAACAATACAGAAAACGCGAAATTTTTTGATATTTATCTCACAATCTGTCTTTCTGCTTCGCTTGAATTCAGCGGCTTCAAAAGACGATAATTTCAGGCCCAAGAAAACTCGTCCATAAAATTTCACCGTTCAAGTTTAGGTAATTTTGAGAAGCCATATTTCCGTCCGAAGGGATTTCGGGCTATTCTAGAGACGCCGAGAACAGCGTTCGATTCTAGTCAGTCTAAATTTGGAACCTAAAAAATTTAGTTTTGTTCTGAGTGTAATCTCTAATCCCCGCCTAAAAGGCACAGTCCAACCTCAAGAACAGAACCTGAGATTTCCCCAGAGACTTGTAAAGTGGGCCCAACCTGGCCTAAAACTGCCAAGTGCGAGCTCTCAATTCCTCCGAATAAGCGAGATATAGGAAAAACAAAAGGAAGCCGCTACTCAGAAAAATGAAAACAAGTTACTTGTAACATAAAAGGCCGAAAACAAGTTACTTGTAACATATCTGAGCCGATGTAAGTTACTCGCGACTCATCTCAGGTCATTTAAGTTACATGTAACATATCGGCGGGATACTGCGTGGGGTGCGCCTCCGATATGTTACATGTAACTTAAATGACTTGAGATAAGTCGCAAGTAACTTACATCAGCTTAGATATGTTACAAGTAACTCAAATGACTTGAGATAAGTCGCAAGTAACTTACATAAGCTTAGATATGTTACAAGTAACTTGTTTTCGATTTCTGAAAAGACACTGCGTGAAGTGCGCCTCCGATATGTTACATGTAACTTAAATGGCACAATATAAAACTTAAATCGGCGTATAAGATGTTTACCAGGGGGATGTACGACGCACTCGCGGGGTCAGGCTTAAGACTGGCGTTCCTGTTGGTTAAATTACCCAAGTTTGAGTTACTTGACCCCCCACCAGCAGGGTAGGCCGTGCACAGCATTTTGTTGCGTAGTGTGTGGTCTGGGACGCACTGTCTGCGTCGCGTGTCTTCTGCGTCACGTGATGGCCACACATAGTGAAAATTCGAATGTAAGTAACATGTAACATTAGTGTAACTTACATGTAATATAAATGTAAGTTACATGTAATATAAATGTATGTTACATGTAATATAAATGTAAGTTACTTGAGACATTCAAGTAATTTTCTGAGTATGCCACGCCCCCTTGCACGACGTCTAGAGTTCAACGAAGGCAGAATAATTTTCGATAAATGGCCAAGTTCTTTCCTTCATTCTCAACCTCCCTCTTCATTCAGGTATGCACCCACACATCGGTTGCGAATGACGGCAATTACAAGCTTAGGACAACTCGTCCACCATGCATTCGCCACTCAATTTTAGGCAATTTTGGAGGGAACGTAACTTCGTATCCAGAGAAATTTGTACGATTTCAGAAGTATCATTGAAATCAGCGTTGGACTGTCTTTGAGGAGAGCAGAAAATCTGGATAGAAATTTGAAGGATGTAATGTCTGTTCAAACGAGACTGTCAACCGACGCGGTCGGCGTGCGTGTCGAGCGGCCGTCGCGATTGTAATACTTCGGGCTAGCGTTTCCATGACTGTAGAAAGCTGAATGGAATATAACTCAATATGAGTGTTGGAATCATGCTAATCGATGTACAGGTGTGAAAAGTGAATTCGTGACGGCTGCTCGACACGCACGCCGACCGCTTGGGCGGACAGCCTCATTTAAAGAGACTTTACGGTGCCTTTGAAGAAGGAAAGAGTATAGAAGACCTGGTACAGGTGGAAGATCACAGTTTAGCGATTCACAGAAGCGATTCATAGACCTCTCCAAAACACTCTAGAAAAGTCACTTCGGATCTTGAAAAGTCCGCCAGTCTCAGGAAGTCGAATAAACAGAGTGATGAGTGTGCAGATCACTTCGATAGCCTGGATAAGTACCAAATCGATTACAAAGTAAATATCTCACGTATGACGCTCAATCGGCACTTGACTTCCCTGAGTCAACTGAGAGCCAAAGGCACTGTTTAGATCCAGGGAGCTTAATTTTTTCTACGTATAGAAGTTTTGAATACTATCAAAAGTGTTTTTTTCCTCATCGAATGTTGAAAGAAATTACGGATGAAAATTGCCCTTTCCACATAATGAAGACGGACATTATTCTAATGCAGTGGACATTTTCGCATGAAATGAACACATGCTACCGTACTTCGGTCTCCGAACTCCGAAAAAAAAAACTCTTTTTCTAGCAGCGCCTCGAAGGAAGAGAAACTGACAAGGGAAGGACTTTACACAAAGAGGGGCCATTTCAAATGAAATATACGTTTCCACAACCAATTTTTTGAGTGGAATACGAATTTGCACCCTACAGTAGCGGAGCATGTTTTATAACGAAGTTAAGAGCGTTTTTTAGCGCTTCAATCGTAGATGCGCCTCAAGTCGAGTTCACAACCACCGTAGCTTGTTGGCGCAGTGACAAGGGCGTTGCAGTGAGGAATGAGGTCACGGGTTCGGATCTACGGCGCACTCTTTTTCTTTTGCTTTTCTGTGAAATACCCATAATCATCACCTAAAGTGTTGACAAACTGCAGCTTTATCGTGCGAGAGCTGTTTGTAGGAAAATGAAGCTTTGCAGTATTAAAACTTTAACCCCACGCCCTATTTTTAATCTGGAAATTATTGGACTCGCCTGTGGGCCGTAGAAGAGAATCCGCTGCTCTGAGTTTTTGCCGAAAAATTTTAGAGAATTAGCCGCGAAAAGCTCGTTTTCCGCGTAATACCCGAGAAACTGCTGGGAATTAGCTGCCCGCCGCCAAAGAGCCGAGAAACGTCGCCAAATGATGCCGACCGCGAAGTAGCCCACCATGCTTCGCAGCGGCTCCTGGTGTGCTATTTCTCGGCTATTTCAGCGACAATATAGCATTGGTCGCGAAACAGCCGAGAAATGGAACAGCAGGCTTCGCAACAGTTCCTGGTGTGCTATTTTCCCGATATTTGGCGGACATCATGGTTTCGACCGATAATTAGCCGTGGAGTAGCCGAGAAATGGCCCAACAGAGGCCGCTGCGGAGCCGTTTTCAGGCTAGTTCTCGGTCAAAGCTCTCGGAGTGGAGGGGTTTAGTGGTCTGCATAAGCGCGCTACAGCTAAATCAATATTGATTAAAAGGCCACAACCTTGTGACGATTGAGCAGATCGGACTCTAATGCCACAAATCCAAAAGTTGACAAAAAAGCTTTTTTTTTGGAAAAATACACTAGGTTGTAGCAGCTAAATTACAAAATTCCTATCGTAACCTACAATAATCGACTTGAGTAGTGAAAAAGAGCCTCATCTTCGTGTTAGTGCCCTAAATAATTCCCTTAGAAGACGTCTGGGTGGGAAATTTTCGACCTTCACAGGCCCATAGGGTCAGCATCGTTTTTTGCGGTGGGAAGGTCAAAATTTTTTTTTGCTCCGACTTTGTCAATGGGGGGGGGGTGGGTACTCTGAGGGTCTCAGCCGAGGAAAAGCCGAGAAATAGCCGCGAAATGTCTGCTTTGCACGTGACAGCCGAGAAATAGCAGGCAAACAGCTGGTTACCGCCAAATACCCGCCAAATAGCCCTCAAGGGGCCGCTGCGGAGCCTGGTGGGCTGCTTTCTCGGCCTAAACCATCAGATTGTTCTGAGTGCTGAACACGAATATGAGGTCCAATTTCGGTTTTTCGGAAGATTTTTTTGGGTTGCGGGAGGTATAATGTCAGTTAAATATGGAAATCTGCAGAAAAACGCTCGTAACTCTGTTCAAGCGAATTCTACGCAGCTGTAAAGTGTAAACTCGAATCAGGGCTGGGCACGCGTCCCGGTTGACCTTAGAGGGGTGCATATTGGACGCTGCGGAGAGGGCAAAGGGGGGTGCCTAAACCGAACACCCAGATAAAAACAAAGTGCCTGTTCTGCCGAATTTCAGGGAAAAATAGTACACGCTTTTCTTTTGAATTGTCAACTCTTCTTCTCCGCTTTTCGAAAAAAAAACACTCACAGAATTCAAATCATTGATAGATATAAAGGTTGCGTTCGCAAAAATTAATAGTTGCTGTCGAGGTTTCTTTTTAATAACTCTATGAATTAAGTATTATCTATAATTTGTTTGATTACTTTGATAAAGAAATAAACACTAATCCGTTATCTAGTAGCAAGTAAGGATTGGTGTGATGTCATGTTTCTCTGGTGCAACGCTCATTTATTACACGGGTGGTAACCGATAAGAGGCAAAGATACAAAGAGAGCGCTCAGAAGCGCTATCGTTCACGTTCAAAAAAAAAGAATCAGCGAACTGTTGTATTAGTACAGATTGAAATTACACGTAGCACATTTAGTACCACGACTAGCCAACTAATTTCAGCTCATGAGAATGTGACTTATGAAGAGATCCGATTGTGAAAATTGAGGACTTTGCAAGGTCTTGTGAGAGAAGTTAATGATCGTGCCCTCCTCCTTGAGAAGTACCATGTCTATCATCATGCTTAAAAACTGCTATCAGTACCCTGCAGAGCACAAGAGCACTGAATAGGGCTTTGGAATTATAAAAACCCGAGTTGTAGCCACCTGGAGTGCCGCAAACCCTTGAAATTCGGCTCGCCGTGCGATCTGGTGCTTGTCCGCAGCAACACAGCGCACACTGGAGTGGACGCGCACACAATATTAATTTAAAAATGTAATTTATTACAGAACGGGAAGGAGAAAAGGCCTGAAACTGGAGTAAATGGAAGAAGGCAGAGGTACGATACTTTTAATGTAACCATTACAGAAATCTAATGTAAACAAACTAAGTTGGAGCGGGGTGAGTTTTTTGGATTCGACAAGGTTCATTCAAATGAACCTAGTTGAATGAAAACAGCATTGAACATAAAAAGTAAGAGCATTGAAAGAAAGAGGAGAATCTGGCAAGCACCTTGATTTCAATAAGTTTGATATTTGATGTGATATAAGGACCTTAAACCTCGTCCCGGTTTTGTCCCGGTTTTGTCCCGGTTTTCGGGGTAAAACCGGGACGAGATTTAAGGTCCTTAAATCACATTAAAAATCAGTTCTATTGAAACTAAAATGTTGGCCAGATTCTCCTCTTTCTCAAAATATCCTTTGCTCTTTTCTTTAGTTCTATATTTGATCAACAAGGTTCGTTTGAATGAACCTTGTCACTGCTAAATACTTACCCCGCTCTAACTTTGCTTATTTACATTAAATTTCTAACATGGGTACATCCAGAATAGACTATCTTTACCATCTTCCATTTCCTTCAGTTTCAATCCTTTTCTCCTCCCCGTTCTGTAATAAAATACATTTTTTATTAATATTGTGTGCGCGTCCATTCCCGTGTGCGCTGTGTAGCTGCGTACAAACACCGTATCACACGGCAAGGGATTGCGGCATTCTAGGAGGGTAAAACTCGGGTTTTCTACTCCCTACGAATCCCATGAATCCTAACATTGTTCCACAACACAAAATAGTTCTGATTTCCACATCAAAACAATCAAAAACAGATTAACTAATCCTTTATAGGTTTATGAAAACATTCGACAGGAAGCATTAATTATTGCAATAGTAGTAGTTCTGTTGTTGGTAATTGTTCAATTGTTTTAAATTGAAAAATGTTTTATCTTTTGTCATAACTTACCGTCTTACTAACAAATTTTCCTCATGGGGTTGTTTTGAAGTTCAGAAATTACACTACCTTTTTTGTTGCCATTTTCGGAATATTATCTATCCAGTGCTTTTTTTATATTCTTGTTCATCAAAATCAGGAGGTCAAGATCATGGCTGTCCAACTATTCGGAAAACAGCCGATTTCGATTTCCCATAAGGGGGTGCCTAAAAATTACCGAGCTAAGGGGGGTGCATATTCAGATTCGCCAAGCCGGGACGTGTGCCCAGCCCTGACTCGAATTTCAAGTCAAAAATTGGTCCCGCAGATGTATAATTCAATTGAAATGGACACTACATATGTATAAGTATCCTTCCCTTGTAAGTCGCAACCAAGGGGCATATGTACATAGTTAGGCGAGGATCATATAGTCCTCGCATTCAATTTAGTCTGACACAAGGACGGAGCTGCGACGGTAGCTCGCCGCGCGCGTTCGAAACGCTGCTGGCCGGTGATGCCGCCAATGCCGCACGGCGAGCTGCAACCATCACGCCTGGTCTACTCACCAGACTAAATTTGATACGCAAACCATACTTCCAGCGACAAGCGACGCCACGTAACGTTTACCATCAATATCGACCGAAAGTCGATATACTTGATATGCACTGTCGCTTTCGCTGGTCGCTTGAAGTATGATCCCAGTCCTAGAGAAGGGGTAAATTGAAGGCGAAAACATTAACACTCAACTATTCAACATTAACAATTAGACGATTCGGTGCAATGACGTAACTGCCTGTTTTAATACCTAGTTCATTATTCAAGAGGCAAGAAAACTCATCACATAAAATAAACACAGGTGGAGAAAATCCCAATGGAAGAAAAAATTTGATTCCTGTTCCCCTCAATTACAGCTGAACGGAAAATCACAGATTTTAGCCAAGAAAAAAATAACAAATCTTTTGTCTTTGCCATTTAAAACACTGATTTTCACATGAAATCGTGACTTTCAGGAGAAAAAATCAAAGAAATTACATTTCTGTTTAAAACAGGGTGCCAAAGAGTCCACCTCATTAAGTCCACCTAAAACATCAGCGGCGAACCAGAACAACTTCTTAGGACATGTACAGAAAGCCTTTGCGTAGTTTCGCACAAATCATGGCGAGAAGTGTCGCCTTGATATAAGGAGAGGCGCCATTTCGATTTATTTCTCCTCACTCACACACACATCACGCCTCACCATAGCTACGGCGCTGGAAATATCAACCGAGAGTGGAAAAATCTCGCACGTCATCCTCTCCAAGAAATGTTAAAAAATCAGGTAGAAAAAGATATAAAATAATATATGGATTAAAATATGAATACTGCTATAAAATAACATTAACACTGTCTGATTGTAGCTCAATATTGTTAATTGAAGACGGTGTTCACGTTGAAAAAGTTGCACGTTTTTTTCGGCTAAAACGTTAGCTTTGGGTCCCTCTAAGAAGATTAAGACCGGAAGTGCGACGAAAAACGGCCAGTTAGTGGGTAAAAATCTCGTGGGCCAGCCAACCCATTGGGCCACTCCGCCCACGTCCTATAAAAGTTTCCCTGAATTTGTGGTTAGATGAGCGATAGTTTCAGATCAAAAGCCCCGTTCTTCCCTTCATTCTCAACGTTTCTCTTTACTCAGGTCAACTCGCACACATCGGCTGCAAAAAACGGGAGTTACAAGCCTCCGACAACTCGTCCACAATGCTCCCATAGCTGAATTTTGAGGGACCATAACTCCATTCCCAGGGGGTCCTGTACAATTCCAGGGACATCATTGAAATCAGCATGGGACTGTTTCCAAGATGGGCGGGAAAACAGAAAAACGACTTTTATCGTGAACACTGCCTTTAAGTTGCAGTAAAGTCGAAAAAAAAATGCAAACAATAAAAATGTGTTGAAACAGAACAAATGTTGTTCTGTTTCGAAAACCGTTTTCACTTTCCTATCAAGAAGTTCCTGAACTCAGAAAAATGAAGACAAGTTATCTGTAACATTAAAGGCACAGTACACCCTCAGATATGAATTTTGAGATTTTCGTGTAATTGTGTAGAAGACCCCTCCTATATAACACGTGCCAGATGAGAGATCTCAATTCCTCCAAATAAGCGAGATATAGGCGACCACCACGGGCCCGACCCCCTCCGCTCACCACCACAGGCCTGACCCCAAACCAGATTTTCGAACTCGATAGCGGCTTGATGGATGGATAAATTCGAACAAGTCGTTGTTCTTCAGTACATTGCTGGTCTATCTCCTCATCCTGTTTTGCTCTCGTGCAGCGATTACCAATGAAGAGAAATACAGGTCTGAGACAACTCGTCCACCAAAATTTCGCCCTCTTTTTGCAGGCATTTTCAAGGAGCCATATCTCGGTCCGTAGGGGGTCTTGGACGATTTCAGAGATACCATTGTGATCGGAGAGTGGCTCTCTCCAAGATGAGCAGAAAACATGGAAAATAATTTTTTGGGTGTCCTGTGCCTTTAAAGGTCGAAAACAAGTTACTTGTAACATATCTGAGCCGATGGAAGTTACCTGCGACTTATCTCAGATCATTTAAGTTACATGCAACATTTCGGCGAGATACTGCGTGCAGTGCGCCTCCGATATGTTGCATGAAACTTAAATGACACAAGATAACCAGCAAGTAACCTTAATAGGCAAAAAAGGCATTTCCAAGAGATGTATGCGACGCACACCTGGGACCAGGCTCAGGATAGGAGTTGCTGTCGGTTCAAATACCCAAGTTTAAGGTATTTGACCCCACAGCAACAGGGAAGGCCCCGCTTAGCGTTCTCTGCGTCGCGTGTCGTCTGCATCGCGTGACGGCCACCCATGGTGAATATACACATGAATGTAAGTTACATGTAACATAAGTGTAACTCACATGTAATATGAATTTAAGTTGCATGTAATATAAATGCATGTTACATGTAACATAAATGTTAGTTACTGGTGGCATTCAAGTAAGACCTAATTATATTGCAAGCAACTTGTTTTTGAGAGCTGCCCCGAAAATGCGGACGATTATTGAGAAAAAATATTGAAAACATTCTTACCAAGTTTTCTAAATGTAAACCGGTCAGTCGATTGCTTCTTTCAAGGCTTAAATGAGTTTGTATAATCATGAGGAGAAAACCAAGTAAAAATCGACCAAAACCCAATATTTATTTAATTTAGCTATTATTTCTATTGAAGACTGTGTTCACTATGAGAAAAACTGTCCGTTTTTGGCAAAAATGTAAGCTTTCGGTCTCTCTTAAAAGAGTAAGGACAAAAGTAGGGCGAAAAACGCCCGCGAAGCGGGTAAAAATCTCGTGAACCGGCCGGCTGATTGGATCACCCCGCCCATGTCATATAACAGTTGTCCCAGTTCGTTCCACCATAGAAACAGTTGCCGAATTTTTTGATAATAATTTTATCGCGTTAGATCCCAACAACCAAACTTATGCAATGGCCCATCTTCTTTCCAAAGAGTTTTCGGTACAAGAAACAGAAAACAAAGCCGTTTATCCTCTGTTTCCAAGTAAGATTTATTTCCGTTCGTCGCGTGCATCTGCATGCTTATGCATGCATCTGCGTCTTCTTCTCCCCACAATTTCTCGCTGTCTCTACCCTCGCTCCGCACAAGCGCGCGAGGAGGGACAGGGGCTGTCTACACACCGGGGGAGGAGATGTCCCGTTTTTGCACTTCGAAACGCCAAGCCACTCAACGCGAACGAAGTGGTCCCGAGTGGAATTAGAGCCGCAAAAGGCGGGACAACTCCTCCCTCAGTGTGTAGACAGCCCCTGTCCCGCGCGAGGAAACAGAAAAATCTGGCTCGGAACCAGAGGATTCCTAGGAATTTCGAAGCAAGGCAAACAATTTTCGACGTCAGGTTTGACGTCTTGTCTGCAGTCTCCCGAAACATACCAAACAGGCGTCATCAAATATTTTAAAGGTTTCTTTGAAGGGGGTCTTTCCGGTATTTGAGAATTCTGTAAGAACTTTTGCCTAATAACCTGGACTTCGTGGACTTACCTACTCTAAAACATCAAAAGTTAAAAATAGTTTTTTTATGGTGAACACCGCCTTCAAGTACATAAGTTGACCCTTCTGAACGATATGCAACGTTTTCGGACCAATTTCTGACAAAAAATTCGATTTTGGCCTTTCTAGCGACGCTCCGTTTCTCTGAACAGAGGAATAGGCCTTAGGTTGCGATGGGTAAATGATCTTACCCAATCGTAACCCAACAACGTAGTGCAAAACTGGGAAAGGACCTCATATTCGTGTTCGGCGCCCTAAATAACCCCTCTGCACGATGTTTGAGCGAGAATTTTTCTCTGGACCTATGGATCTCCAAAGGAGGAACGGAATCGTTGTGTGTTTATAACTCTGCCTGTAACTCTGTTCAGAGAACCGGAGAGCAGCTATAAGGGTCCAATTCGAATTTTTCATTTGAATCTATCCTAAAGGCAGCGTTCACGATGGTTTTCGTCTCGAATTTTTCACATAAAAGAATGCGTTTGCCTCCAAGTGTTACCAAAACTACGAACAAACGGCGAAAAACGCACTAAAACGTCGTATTTAAAGGCAGCATACACGCTCGTAAACGTGATTGAGATAACTACGGAAATAGAATGGTATGGTCCAGATGACAACGCCTACGCATTTTGAAGGGTCAAAAACGACCCACAATGCCGCTACATGAGTTAGAAATTGGCCCCGCCCTGTATTTTCACGCCCCCTGTATTTCCATTTTTCCTGCAACGCAAGGTTGCTGGGTCATCTTCACCGTCGGTACTGTTGGTGGATTATCTAACAAGTGAACCACACACGTCGCTGACGGCGAAGATGGCCCAGCAACCGTGCGTTGGAGGGAAAAGGCAAATACAGGGGGCGTAAAAATACAGGGCGGGGCTAACTTCCAACTCATATAGCGGCGTTGTGGGTCATTTTTGGCACTTCAAAATGCGTAGGCATCATGTTGTAAGCCATACGGTTCGATTCACAATGTTATCCCAACCACGTTTACGAGCGTGTATGCTGCCTTTAAGTGAAATTATTCTATTATATAACATGGACTAGTTGTCCGGTTGGATGAACATTTCATGGTGGTTGTCACCTGTAGAAAATTGGGTCAATCGGAAATAGAAGAATATTTTATGCAGAGCAGGATTAGTTAGGGTCCTAAGGAAAGAACGGAGCAATAGAGAGTAGGGAATTGCAAAGAACGGGTCCACAAAAGATTTCATTGCCACAAGAAACACTTTCTGTGATACTTAAAGGCAGCATACACGCTCAAAAATGATATCAATTTAATGGAATAAATTGAAGGCCTGAAGCCGTTAGTATTCAGAAATAACGAAAAAACCGAAAAAAATGAAAGTCCGGAAGTGGACGAGTTGTACGGCATTGGCTGAAATAGTGGAGCTAGCTACAAATTTGTTGGGATAACGACGCTAATGTACTCGTACGGCCTTTTCTGGAACGACTACGCCGTTAGAAGCGTAAAAAATGAGCCAAAGTGGCCGTAATCGATCATTGAATATTTGTATTGAGGGGTGGAGCCCGTATCGGTGGGCGGAGAAAGGATGATTTCGTGGCTCAATACGGCTCGAATACTGTCATTTTAACTCGTTTTCAACGCTTGCAACTTCGTGAGTGCTCTTCTAGTGACCGTTCGACCCCACTAATGTAGTTATCTCAACAACTTTTGCGAGCGTGTATGCTGCCTTTAAAGGCAGTGTTCACGATAATCTTCGACTTTGAGATAAGTCGCTAAATCGATTGCTTGGCCCCGTGTAGAACTGAAACGACGAAGAAACCGAGAGAGACGCATCAGAAGGACACGAAATCCTTTACTCTCAACCCGCTTCTTTACTCTCAGTGGAACTGTTTGTTGTGAGAATGAAATCTTTTGTGGAACCGCCTTTTGCGATTTTCTATTTTGTGTTGCTCCGTTCTTTCCTGTGGACCCTAACTAATACTGTTTTGCTCAAAATATTCTTCCATTTTCGATTAGTCCCATTTTTCATCGGTGACAACCACCGTGAACGTGTTCATCCAACCGGACAACTAGTCAAGGCCAGAGAATAATGTCACTGAAATAAGACGATTTAGTGCGTTTCTCGCTGGTTCTTCGTAATTTTGGTAGCACTTGGTAGCCAACGCATTGTCTTGAGTAAAGAACTCGGGAACGAAAATAATCGCGAACACTGCCTTTAAAGGCAGTGGCCACGATAAAAATCGCTTTCGAGTTTCCACCAGAAAACGAACGTTTAGAATCTGACTGTTTTGTCAGTGAAGAAAGAATCATGAAAAACGCTGCGAAACATCCAAAATCCATAGCTCCATCCGAAGCTCTTTTTCTTGAAAGTCACATTTCAACGGCGGATCAGTTGTGCGGGCATGGGCCTAAAGTAGACAGCGTGTGCAAACGCGTTCCAACGATAAAACTTAGCCGCGCTCGCGCTCCAATGCTAATGTTGGTGCGAACCAAACTGTTTCCCGGAAACTCCACCGCGAGCGGAAGGGCTAGCGCGAGCCAACTTAGGAGCCGTATGGAGCTCTTTCGGGCTCGTTTTCGTTCGTTCTTTCGACCCCAGCGCTCCAATGAGACCCTGAACTTTCGATTTCCGGCTCAGAACCGAGGACGAAATTTATCGTGGACACTGCCTTTAATAAGTTGCTTTTCGTTCGGAATGGCCCCTTTCTCCAGAGGACCTCTATATACACAATGGACTATGTCCACTAATTTCACGCTTGAACTATCCCAGAAAGCCTACCACTGTGAAAAACAAAAACCTTAAGGAACTCTCAGGGGAAATGCGTGCTCCAAAGTGCTGAGTGACTTGTGACGAATGAAATTATCCAGCCATAGGAGGGCAACATGGCTTCATGGAAGTGCACACCATGTCGGCTGCTGCTAGCTATATACATATTCATAATGAACTGACGTACTGAATGGAAAAACATGTCTCCGGCTGATTCTCAGGCTTTTGCAGTATATGTGGAAGGTAATATGGGGAAGGCTAACTATCACATAGGTTGCACCGAAAGTTAAAGGCATTGTACACGCAGAAAGTCACACTCTAACTTTTATGGTCCTGTATGGGTACACCCCTTTGGTAAACAAAAATGGTGGAAGAACCGTTAAGAAGCACCATATTTAGAGCGTCAAAGGCACAGTCCAAACTCAGGATCGTCTTCCAGTTTGTTCTGCATATTTTGGAGAGATTTTCACGCTGATAACAACGGTTTCTCTAGATTCGCTTAGAACCTCCTACGAACGGAGTTAAAGCCCCTCAAAAATTCTGAATTCGGACTATGAGAAATTCGTGGACGAGTTGTCACGGGCCTGTTTTTCCTCGGCGTTCGTAGCCATCGCGCAGGAGCAGACCACACTATAAAGCTAGACCGATAAAAAATAGATGAACGTAGATTTCGATCAAATTCTATGGCGCATGTCGTCCCTACTGATACCGAAAACTCCGAAGTGGGTGTAGCTAATGGGTGCTGATTTCGGGGGGCGGAGGGAATGGGTGCTCGATTTTTCTCGCTTACTCTCAAGAGTTCAGATTCCGCTTTCGGCAGGGTTACTACACACAGCGGCTGGGCCATAATATCAAATTTTATCCACGAGCTTGGACTGTGTCTCTAAGCCCATCGGCACAAAGGAAGTAAGTTGTTATTGGGCATCCATAGTAAACTGCTAATAGTAAGTATCCCGCACGAGCTGCTGGTGACAGAAAGTTAGAAGTTGAAGTTACGGTCGTTTTCTGACTTGTTGTACCTTTCAAAACGCTCGGTAACCTTCCGAAGATGTGAAAACGGACCTCTTAATCGTGTTCAGCGCTCAAAAGAGCCCCCTGAACAAAGGTTGGTTGAAAGTACGTTTTTCGAACTTTGAACAGAGTAACAACGTTTTCCACTTGTGCGAATTGTTGGTTGAGCGTTTAGAGTCTGTCCGAATATGACTGTCCGCCCACGCGGTCGGCGTGCGTGTCAACGGCCGTCACGGAAGCATTTTTTGGACGAGCCTTTCCGCGACTGCAGTCAGCTGACTGGATTACATACCATATTATTCAGCATGCGTCTCAGAATCATGCTTAACGATTCACAGGTCTAGAAAGTGCCTTTGCGACGGCCGCTCGACACGCGCGCAGACTGCGCGGGTGGACAGTTTCATCGGAAAAACTTCACTTATATCAAGCAGGCGGTTCCGGAAGCGTTCAAAGGCAGTGTTCACGATGGAAAAGATGGCCATTTTTTGCAGAGACGTAAGCTTTGGGTCCATCTAAGATTAGTAAGGGCGGAAGTACGACGAAGAAAGCCAGGAAGTGGGCGAACATCTTGAGCACCAACCGGCCTATTGGATCCTCCCGCCCACGCCATATAACAGTCGTTCATCGTTTGTTTCACAAAAGTGCCGGATTTTAGGATATTCTTTATCCGGGAAAATTCTGATATCCAAACATGGGCCTTCAACCGTCTTATCTTTAAGAGTTTTGGGTAACAGGGAAAAAAAGTCATTTACCTAAGAATTTCGAAGCTCAAAAACATTTCCGACGTTTGATTTGACGTTTGATCCGCAGTGCACAAAGCACATCAACACGCGTAAATAAATTGTTAAGAGGTTTTTTCAAGCAGTGTTTTTCTTCGATAATGGAGAGTTTTATGCAGACATTTCCCTACTATCCGTTTCTTCATGAACTTGCCTACTCCAAAAGAAAGGAAACCACTCACATAGGTAGCCGTTTTCTTTATCGCGAACACTGCATATAAGAGAGAGACAGAGAGACAGAGCGACAGAGAGAGAGAGAGAGAGAGAGAGAGAGAGAGAGAGAGAGAGCGTTTCTCACCTGAACCGATTGTTGCTTATTTCTTTACTTATATCAATTAGGGATTTTTGAGAGAGCCTAGAAAAGAAGTTCAAGATTCAACCTAAAGTTCTCCCATGGGGAGTCATTAGGGGTGCTGATCACGAATCTGAGGTTTACTTGTTGATATTACAAAGTTTTGGACTAAATTCGTTCCAAACTTTCCAACTGATGGGAATTTTGGGAAAAACGCGACAACAGGAATCTGAGGTTCGTTTATCGACTTTTGGCAGTTCACAGTAGATTACGGTGGGTATACGGTAGTTGAGTCAGCAGCTCAGATTTGACTTGAAATTTCCGGGTTATTCGAGGTTCTGAGTAAGAATTCGAAGTATATTTGTAGATTTTCGAATTATCTACGTAGGTTTTGCCCCTAAATGCCACGATACCTACCGTAACCTAGAACACACCTCAGAATTTTGACAAGCGGACCACGGATTCTGTGAGACATGCCGAAGAAAAAAAAAGTCCATGTCATCCTGCTGTCATTTTCCTTGCCAGTCATCCGTGAGGATGATTCCAGCTCAGAGCAGAAAGATTCAAAGAATCAGAAATTATGAGGATGACGACGAGGAAGAGAAACATCTCCCATTGCTAATGTATTCACGCATAATCGGGGCAGCCGATGGCAGCCGATGCGATGCGACACTGTGGAGAATTGCCTGCAATCATGGGAAAACCCTCAGTTTTAATTGTACCAGAGAAAAAAGTCCGACGAATCCATTGTGAAAGGCGCTATTGAACACACGAAGTGCTTTGAACAGAACGCAACGAGCCCCACTAAGACAGGAAATGGGAACCGTGCTTTTTCCTTTCAAGACTACTAGACACACTACTGGGAGAAACGAGATAGAGAAAACTTCCTACTCTAGAATAACAAGTATGTATCTAGTAGGCAACACTGAGACACATGAGCCCAAGAATTCAATTAAGTCCCCCACACACACATGCGCTTATCACAAACACATAGCAAGGCCCAGGAAGCTTATACATACATGGATAGTGATCGAAAACCAAGCTCAGCTCATAGCTCACACCTGCTCCCAGTGGCAGAACTCGCTGCGGGCGGAGCTCATCTCTTCATTCTATCAGATTTAATATGCAGGTGATCTAGAAGCAGGCGTGCGCGTGCGTCTAAACAAAAAAAAAACTCTCAAAACATCAACCAGGAATCGGAAATCCTCCATGGGACTCTTTCGCGCGAAAACAAGGAACTAAGCGTGGTGCTCGAAAACACACTCTTTCTAAACAGAGGAGTTGATGAGGACCCTTTCCGAAATTGAAAACTGGGGATGGAGATGGCACTGGTACTTTTAATTCCCTATTGGAGATTGGCGCATAGTCGGTGCACGCAATGTTGTTCTCAGAGCCAAATTCCGGTCCGCATTTGCGGACAACAATTGTTTAATCATATGGCACGTGATAATCGTGCTGGGACCACTTGTTCCCGGCACAATTCACCTTTCTTCCAGCACGATTATCACGTGTCGCATGATGCAACAGCCGTAGTCCGCAAATGCAGACCGGAATTTGGCTCCGAGAACGATAGTATGTTATCACAAATGGATGTGCTCAAAAACGCACCCTTTCTAAACAGAGGAGTTGATGAGGACCCTTTCCGGAATTGAAAACTGGGAATGGAGATGGCACTGATACTTTTAATTCCCTATTGGAGATTGGCGCATAGTCGGTGCACGCAATGTTGTTCTAAGAGCCAAATTCCGGTCCGCATTTGCGGACTACAATTGTTTAATCATATGGCACGTGATAATCGTGCTGGGACCACTTGTTCCCGGCACAATTCACCTTTCTTCCAGCACGATTATCACGTGTCGCATGATGCAACAGCCGTAGTCCGCAAATGCAGACCGGAATTTGGCTCCGAGAACGATAGTACGTTATCAAAATTTTATGTGAACCGCGTTTGCGTCCATTTTAGGGCCAAAGTTAGTGTTTGCCATTCGCGGACACACGCCCACAGCATGCGACGCGCTCCTAACAAGGGAGCTTCTTTTGGTCAAACTGGCCATTCCAAATGAAATGGACTTTTTTGGGACCATTTTTGGGCTTTGAGCCCAAATGTGCCCTTCGCAACTACTTAGACTTACCCTGAAACAACTTATATGTGTTTTTAAAGGTTTGCAAGAAGGTGAGGATATTTTTTGGAGTGTTTTAAAAATTACTTACGGAATTTGCACAAAACTTGTACGTGATGGTTACTTAGGGTCACAAGTTTAGGGCCCGGTCATGGGAGTTCTTAGGTTTAATGTAGGTAAAGGTAGGTACTATGCTATCTAGAGGGCGAAACCTACCTTAGCAATTCGAAAATGAACAAGTGGACATCTATTTCGGATTCACCACCCGGAGTAACCCACGCAGAGCATTTTCGAGTCAAATCTGAGACTTTGATCAAAGTATCGTATACCCATCGTAATCCGTCGAAAATCAATAAAAAGGCCTCAGATAATCGTGTTGAAGGCAAGGTCCGGTCAGATTTAGACACCACCCAAATTCGGGTTATACTCTGTTTATCTTGAATTGCACAAAACACGGTCCGCCAAAGGTCCTCTAACTGGCCCGCTAGTACCGTAGTGCACGTCCACGACGCGTTCTCGGCAGACTCCGGTGTTCACTCGGTGAGCAGAGCGTTGCAGGGTGAGTGGTCGAGTGGCGGCATTGACGAATCGATCGCTCTGCACACCAAGTGAACACCGGGATCTGCTGAGAACGCGTCGTGGACGTGCACTACGGTACTAGCGGACCAGTTAGAGGACCTTTGGCGGACCGTGTTTTGTGCAATTCAAAATAAACAGAGTACAGATAGATTGGGCTGGACTAGCTGGACACCGTCCAAAATTTTCACAAACTCTAAGTCCGTGTTTTTAGAGAAAACAGCCTGAAAGTCAGAGATTGCGGTATTCACAGCAAGATAATCATGGCTGGAATGACCGATAATTACATAGCACTTTTGAAGAATGCGTGGACAACGGCTAAAATATGGACGATGGCCACACTTTTCTGACTATTCTGGATCATCGGCTCACGGAAGTGGCTGGAATAACTTGAAGAAGACCGGTTTTAACGCAGTTTTTGCATGTTCCTTCGGACTACCTGTACCACGAGCACAGATTCAGAGGAAAATCTCAGAATCGGAATTCTGCCCGGACCCTGCCTTTAAGTACTCCGAGAACCCCCAGAGAAGGATTTTGAGCCTCATCAAATTTAGAATTACGGAAATCTACGGAAGTCCCGTTTTGCCTTCAAAATTAAAAAAGCTTTGCACGAATTCAGTTGAAAAGTCCGGAAAATCGACAAATGAACGTCGGATTCGTTATTATCAAACCAAAAAAACGCCTATGGAAAAGTTTCAGGTCAAATCTGAAACATATTTCTAGAATGCTTCTAGATACCCCAAAGTGCTAGAAGAGACGGTCAACAAACAATTCGTACAAGTCCAAAACGCCATCACTCTGTTCAAAGTTCGAAAAGCATGGTTTCCCCAGAATTTTGTCCAAGGGGTTATTTTTGACGCTGAACACGATTACGAGGTCCGTTTACAAACTTTGAAAGACTACCGAGCGCTTTGAAATGTACGAAGAAGCCTCGTTTGAAGCGTATAACTTCTTGGAACCTGCAGCTTGGGGCATAATATTGCGCAATTTTATTATGGATATCCCAGAGATCCTAACAATATATTTCGTTTTCGCAGATGCCACCTACGCTTTGTATACTTCCCTTGTCATGGTCAAGCGGTTACTGTTCTGTGGGGCAACAAAGGGGACGTAAAAATAGTCGAAAAAAGAAGGAAATTGGGGAGGAGCGTGCCGGGGGCGTAAAAATGTTGGACAAAGAACATAAAAGAAAACTGTGAGGGTGTTTCTAAAAGAAGCTGGCCGACTTTCCTTGAGGCTTGTCGGTAGATAATGTACCATCAATAACAAAAATAGAACGGAATCTACAAGAAAAAAAGTTGTGGAAACATTTCACTCCTAAAAACTCCACCTACTGTGCTTCTCTGGGCCAAACTCCGGTCCGCAATTGCGTCTCGACACGCTTTGCGGCCGCAAGCTTTCGAGTCGGAAGAGTTTCCATCGCCGCAGCCGCCGACCTGTTGACTCTAGGTGGGTTTTAGAAAGTGGAAACTGAACAAAATTGGAGAAAAGTGTATAAAAGAGCCACATCGATTCGGGCTGGAAACTCGATTGACTCCTCTGAGAGTTTTGGCCGTGAAATAGCCCACCAGGCTCCGCAGCGGCTCCTGGTGGGGTATTCCCAGGCTATTTCGCGGCTATTTTTCGGCTTCTCACGGAAATGATAAGAAGTAGCCGAGAAATAGCCGAGGTAGAACCGAGAAATATTCAGAGGTACATAAAATAAACCAAGACGCAACCGTCGCCGGCTCGCCGAGCCACCTTCTGGGGCCGCCAGCTGTTGGGCGGGGCCTTCAGGGGCTGAACGAGGTCCAAGTACCTCAGACTTGGGCAATTGAACCGACGGAGATGCTGACATCTGAATCATGCCTCTGAAGTGCTCCGTTTATCTACCTGGAGAGCATTATTTCTCGGCTATCTCGCGGCTATTTCGCGGCGATCATTATTTAGCGGCTATTTCTCGGCTATTTCGCAGCGACCATTATTTGGCGGCTATTTAGCGGCTATTACGCGTCAAGCAGGCGTTTCGCGGCTATTTCGCGGCTATTTCTCGGCCTAAACTTCCAGAGTAGCGCGTGCGGCCGCAAAGCGTGTCGAGACGCAATTGCGGACCGGAATTTAGCCCAGACAAGCACAGTAAGAGTAACTTGAAAATTTTCGAATTTTACAAAAAAAATTCAGTCACACACGGAATGGGAAGTAGCTTTATTGAGGTATGAACAATCGAATGTTCAATAAAAGCGGCGAATCCAACTTTCGGTTTTCCGAACGTGTATTCGATCGACTCGGAAATCCAATTCAGTTACTAGAGTAGGAAACATAGGGTGAAATCGATTAATGAAGAAACTACCCCCATCTCCAGATCAAGGATAATCATAATTGAAACTGTTGGGAAAAATGGAACGATTGCAGGAATTAAACATATCTGCAGAAAAGAAAAGATAAAGAAATGCAAAGTATAGACCGGAAATGAACTGAAGCGAAAGCGGAAGTGAATATACTTGGGAGAGAAGGAAGTCCTTCCTGTCATTCTCCAATAAGGTCTCTCTCATATTAGTCTCACACTCATACAATAGCGAGTTGGTCCGTAGCGAAGAGATAGAATAGGTCGACGAAGAGACGCTGCATCATATCTTTAATAACCTCGGCCAGCTGTGACAGCGGGATACAAATGAGGTCAGCCGGGACCATTACCTCCCACCCACTGAGCTCATGCATTTATATGGCTGTCATAGGCAGACAAAGAATTGGAAAATTTCAGACTAGATTTGCAGCTGATGAAAAAAAAACGTTGCATTAGGGAGATTTTTCTTAATTCCCTGTTTTGATATTCAAAAAGTTATGTTCGATGCCAATGCTTACTTGGCCACAAAGGCTTTTATGGTCCACTACAGAAGACCGCAGAGGGTCGGACAAAGAGTCTCGATGACAGGACAGGCACAGGGGTAGGTAGGAGATCGGGATGGGTTTTATTCTTCCGTCGGCCAATCACCGACGTCTTGAGTGGTGGAGAGACCTCTGCCGATTGGCCGACGAAAAAATAAACCCCGCCCCGTTCTCCGACCTCCCCCAGTACCAGCTTATCGATAGATCAGCACCGAACAATGCATACATTGCCCGAGATGGTGTCTTGATTTCCGGGCTCACGACCCACTATCTTCATTGTACAGATGGAGATGTTTCTCCAGATGGGATAGAGTTCAATATGTGGTATACTTGTGCAAATTGAACTGTTTTTGAATGATCGACTTTAAAAAAATAACACTTTATCAATGTCGATTTTTTCGAATAAAAAGTCGGTTCCCTAAATAGACTTGAAGAATTGGCGGAATTATCATTTAGCAATTTGAGCGTTTCACGAAGACGTGGCAGCCTAATGAAGTCCTTCATTTCCGTAACAGCAGGTTTTTTTTTGCGCATACATATTCATGGAAGAAAGCAAAAAATGATAGCTGAAGCCGGATAAATTGAGAATAGATTATATTAAAATTAGAGAATTATTGGCGATTCAAGAAAAGGAATTAAAAGCGGTGTTCACGATAATCTTTTGGTTTGAGATTGATTGCTGATTCGATTGTTTGGTCCCCGGGTAAAATCCTCAAATCTCACCCCGCCTCTTGAAGCCGTTTTTATCGGTTGCTGGCCGGTTTTCGCTGCCTTCTTCGACCCTATCCCCTCCAGCATCTGGCAGCTTAGTGTTCCACATTGAAACCTCGAGAACGAGATTTATCGTGGACACATTTAATGTAGGTCCCATCAGTTGAACTTCCTCTTATCAGTGACGTAACATGATTTGTTTCTGTCAGATTGTCACAGGCATCACCATCCTTAAAAAGCGTTCTGTGATCCATAGGACATCAATGATGCCATGATGACGCTGATATGCGTGCACTCTCCAATATGGGAAAGAATCCTAAACGACGGGAATAGTAGATCTGACAGTGAGACGCATATTCCGACCTATTCTCAGATTTCGTGGTATGAACTCACCTCGAGTCTGACCAGTCATGGAAGTAGCAAAAGCTAATGGTCGCAACTTTGTGCACAGTATACTTGTTCCAGATGGAATTTTTTTCGAATATCCGACTTTTCGACTATAGTCGGATATTATACATTTTCGAATATTCGACTTTCCGAATAAAAAGTCGACTTTTTTATCCGACTGAAACAGTCGGATATTCGTCCGATTATTCGATTCGGCACATGTAAACTATGCAGTATACTTGTTCCAGATGGAATTTATTTCGAATATCCGACTTTTCGACTATAGTCGGATATTATACATTTTCGAATATTCGACTTTCCGAATAAAAAGTCGACTTTTTTATCCGACTGAAACAGTCGGATATTCGTCCGATTATTCGATTCGGCACATGTAAACTATGCAGTATACTTGTTCCAGATGGAATTTATTTCGAATATCCGACTTTTCGACTATAGTCGGATATTATACATTTTCTAATATTCGACTTTTCGACTGTAGTCGGATATCGCACTTTTTCGAATATTCGATTTTCCGAATAAAAAGTCGACTTTTTTATCCGACTGAAACAGTCGGATATTCGTCCGATTAGTCGATTCGGAACATGTAAACTATGCAGTATACTTGTTCCAGCTGGAATTTATTTCAAATATCCGACTTTTCGACTATAGTCGGATATTACACATTTTCGAATATTCGACTTTTCGACTGTAGTCGGATAATCGCACTTTTTCGAATATTCGACTTTCCGAATAAAAAGTCGACTTTTTTATCCGACTGAAACAGTCGGATATTCGTCCGATTAGTCGATTCGGAACATGTAAACTATGCAGTATACTTGTTCCAGCTGGAATTTATTTCAAATATCCGACTTTTCGACTATAGTCGGATATTACACATTTTCGAATATTCGACTTTTCGACTGTAGTCGGATATCGCACCTTTTCGAATATTCGACTTTCCGAATAAAAAGTCGACTTTTTTATCTGACTGAAACAGTCGGATATTCGTCCGATTATTCGATTCGGCACATGTAAACTATGCAGTATACTTGTTCCAGATGGAATTTATTTCGAATATCCGACTTTTCGACTGTAGTCGGATATCACACCTTTTCGAATATTCGACTTTTCGACTGTAGTCGGATATCACACCTTTTCGAATATTCGACTTTTCGACTGTAGTCGGATATCGCCCTTTTTCGAATATTCGACTTTTCGACTGTAGTCGGATATCGCACTTTTTCGAATATTCGACTTTTCGACTGTAGTCGGATATCGCACTTTTTCGAATATTCGACTTTTCGACTGTAGTCGGATATCGCACTTTTTCGAATATTCGATTTTCCGAATAAAAAGTCGACTTTTTTATCCGACTGAAACAGTCGGATACTCATCCGATTATTCGATTCGGAACAAGTATAGTGCACAGTTGGTAGGCGCGTTCGGTCAGTTACACCTTTTCTTATCGGTGACCTTCCGTGAACCCTTTTGGCCAAAAAGTCACAGACATGACTTCCTTCAAACAAACCAATCTTCCCCTTTAAATCGGTTCTGCTTCGTTACAGCAAAAAAAAAAAACTTCAACTGAGAATGACCGGTTCAAACAGACTTCGCCCAGCAATCAACTCCCGCCAGTGAACTGTCAGCCAGACTTCACCGTTGAAATAACGCTTTACAGCTAGACAATTACCCATACGACAGAGTGAATTTCAGCCGGAAACAAGTTTTCTCGCCGACACCAACTATTTCATTGAACGTGATGAATGGCGCTGGCAAAGTCCTCTAATGCCATAGGGGAGAGTTCCGGGAGTTGTCTTGAACACCTTGTCGAGAAACAATGATTTAGGTGAAGAAAGGGGTTGGCGAATTTTTACTGGAGGGGAATCCTGACAAGGGATTGATACATACTCAAAGCGGCCATAATGAAATATACATGTTCGTGACCAGTTTCTGACGTAGAATTCAAAATTTTCACTTTGCAGCTGCGGCACAATTCAACGTAACAAAGTTATGAGCGTTTTCCAATAGATTTCTACAGCTAATTTTAGCTCAGAATTTCAGATATTCTTCTCGAATTGTAAAATAAAACTAAGGTTTTTTATGACATCATTGTATCATACATAATGTTTTTCTCATGCTTATCTAAAGTGACGTATCAAATAAATAAATGAATAACTGAAAATAAATATAAACAAATAAATAACTAATTACATGAATGAATAATAAATAAATAAATAAATAAATACATAAATAATAAATCAAAATAATAAAAAAAATAAATGAATAAATGAAAAAATAAATAATTAAATTAATTAATTAATTAAAAAAGGTATATGTATACATAATCCTGTTCAGCAGTCCAGATAACATCCCCGTGGACAAAGCCAGAGCAAAAATTTTCTATTCGACCTCTGGACCCCTAAATATGGAACTGAGCTATTTAAGCCCCATTTGGTTGTGAAGTTTGGAAACTGTTTTTGGCCAAACGTCGTTTACAGCGGTTATTTGTGGCGCTAAATGCGAATATTAGGTCTTTTTTGAAATCAAGTTGATTATTGTAGGTTACGATAGGAATACGGTATTTTGCCTGCTACAACCTAAGCTAATCCTCCGAGAAAAATTTCTTTTCAGAATTTCGTGTTTGTAGCACTTGACTATGAGTCCGATCAGCACAATCGTCTCAAGACCTTGACTTCTTAATCAATATCGATTAAGTCCGCCCGCGCTCACTCCAACGATTAGCCGGGGATGATATTGTCTGCTCCGAGAGACGGCGACAAAGGATTTCAAGTATATCGATTTTTTGGTCAATACTCATGGTAAACATTGTGCCATGTCGCTTATCGCGGGAAGTATGATCCCGGCCCTAGACCCCCAAGCGAATTCTCGTAATGCTAATCCCACCGTTTGATGACTTCGATGGTTTTTCCGGAAGTCCACTTTTATCGTGGTTCTCTTTGCAAAAAGATTTTTTTAATTTTGTGCACAATTACCACATGTGCTTTTAGAGCAAAATTTATAGGTATAAATTTGCTGTAAGCCCAATTATTTTCACAATAAAAACCAGCCACGGGAATCAAACATTTTTAACCACTGAAATGCTTCATTTTCTATAGAAACCTCTCGCATGATAAACCTGCTGTTCCTAAACACTTCAGGTGATGAATATGAGTATTTTAAAGAAGCGCAAAAAAGGAAATGCGCCATGGATTCGAACCCGTGATCTCATTTCTCACCGCAGCGCTCACTGCCACTGCGCTATGAGCCACCGTGTTTCATCAGGGCGCGTTGTTTCGTTCACCATAGCAGCATGTCCTAGCATGAAAACACCTGATGGCTTGATTCCTAGAGTATAAATCACACCGATACATCTTAGAAGACGCCTACGATTCTAGGATCACACGTTGTGAAGCACTATAAACGCTTATATCTCCATTCAGAGAAAGGCTCCGCAGCTGAGATGTAAAAATTCAAACTCTACGTCAAAAACTGGTCCTGAAAACGTATAACAAGTTTGAAATTGCTACTATGTTTTAATGCCTCCCCTTGTGAGCGAAAAAAAAACGCGAGGGAACAAAAAGTAACCCAAATTCATAGATGAGTAATCGAAAACTAACACTGTGCGACTGCTCTACAGAGAGTCGCTTGTACCAGTTAATAGCGAGAACCACGGAATAAACCAGTTACGCAGAGTTGTAAACTCAGCCAATTTCTCCTAGAAAACTGTTGATTAGCAGAAATATAGTACTTCGCATTCACTGACAGACGACAGACAGACAGATAATCCGGAAAGTAGACATACTGTCCAGTGAAGAAATCACGGTCAAATAGTTCCCTAAAGGATTCAAGAGTATGACAAAAAAAGTTGAGAATAGTAGAGGCTTCTCAGAGGAGAATCAATCAAACCCAGAAACGCGGTCACATGGCCGGCGGGAGGCTCATAGCGATAGTGAGGATGCGTACGATGAAACGTGAACAAACATCTTATCGCTATCGGACAAACAAACCTAGAGGTCAGTAGTCAGTCTAGCCGGCTGACCATACAATCTGACAACCTAACTACTTCATAGAAGAAGTGAGATTTGGGACTTCTAGCACAGGGATGAATATCAGAGGGTGGTTTTTCCAGATCAAATAAGACCCGTGGGAACCTGAAACCCGCGTAGGCACGCAGAGCAGTGAGCCGGCCGCGCCTAGACACGGAAGGACTGGTCCTGGGAAAATACCCACATGAATCCATGTAAGCCGGCTGCTGCGCCAGACAGCGACCGGAACTTAGCATGAGGACTTAGGTCTGCAGAACAAAGGCTTATGGTCAGTTTTCGGACTCACAAACTTCAGAATTGTGGTGAGAGAACGACCTTTTGCTCCCTTATGAGAGCTTCCATGGCTACTATGGTGCTATCAAGGTAGAGTCTCATAAGGCTGATCAGTTCATCTAAAGCCCGTCCGAATGGGAGTGTCCGCGCATGCGGTCGGCGTGCGTGTCGTGCGGCTGTCACGAAGGCTTTTTCGGACGAGCTTTTCCTAGACTCGGATACAGCTGAGGGAATATTGTTCACTGTTCCTGCTTATCGATTGACAGTTCCGAAAAATGTCTCCACCACGGCCGATCAACACGCTCGCGGACCACTTGGGCGGACAGCTTCATTCGGGCAGACTTTAGGGAGCGCCAGCGTCCAATGAGTATCGCGGATGCTTTGAAATGTTTAGAGTCTGCGGTCTGCGTATAATCAAGTCAGGGTTCTTATCCTGTAAGCCTAAGCCTAAACTCATGATGAAGTCTTGAGAACATTTTTCTTTTTTGCTGTAGGCCTCTAGATATGGAGTTAGTCAAAGCAGCGTCTTGAACCACAAGAACTGCTGGCAGTTCTGTGGCACAGAGGCAAGCATCTCGCCTCTCACCCAGTAATTGGGGGGCTCGAACCTTCCAAAGGCCGTTTTTTCAGTTCATAAGAATTAATGTTTTCAAGATTCGGGAACATTTGTAAATGAGTGTGTCTCATTTTAGACTCTCGGCAAATATTTAGAGTTGACCTTAAGTCTCTCCGAATGGGGGTGTCCGCCCACATGGTCGGCGTGCGCGTGGAGCAGCCGTTGCAAAGTGTCGTGACGTTTCGCACGACTCTCTTCATAATATTCCGCCTCAGCCACGTCAGCACTGGTCTCGTCGCAATATTTTAAAGGACGCAAAATCTAGAACGCCGCGTGCGGCGCCCTCGCGACGCCGCGCCAATCGACTCGGCGTCCCCCTGTCACTCTCGTCTCCTGCCTGCCTCCGCAAGTGGTCGCCTCTCTATCGACTCCGATTGGGCCTTGGCCCCGCGCGCAGTGGCGTCCTGCCTGCGCCCGTCGACAACACCACGACCCGCCAGCAGCAGAAACAGCCTCGTCGCCAAATGTCATTTTCACGGCGCCAGTAATTCAGGTAACCCTGGGGCCCTCTGCCTGGCCTCTGTACGGACGTGGACACACGTCTCCCCGTGCATGCCCACGGTACGCCCTGGGGTTGTTGTTCTGGGTCAGACCCACTTTAGCTAAGCGCCTGGGCAAGGTTTCTCCCCTAGTTTAGGATGTGTTTATTTTTTTATTGTGTGACCGCGAGTCGGGAGTCTCGTAAAATATGTGCATAAAGGTGTTCTGATGTGTACGAAGCATCTTGTTGCGCCAAGCACACTGGTTATCGATTGACCGAGTATTGATTGAACCGCAGAAGGCGGAATCGCGAGGTGTGTGTTATAAACTGTGGCAATGTTCACCCCGCATGTGGGTTTTGCGTCACCCCATCATAGTCGTTGGTAGAGGTTGTAGGGCCATCGCACCGCAGGTTACCATATACCCGAATAGGTTAGGTTCGGTATTCTCAACCGCGAGGCAGTCTTTGGCGAGCTTCGGAACGTGTGCGTAAGTCCTCTGATAATACCCTAAGTTCGGCTACGGGACCCAGACCCCTTGTCCACCGATGCTACTAGACCGTAGCCTCGGGTGAGGGTCCCGCGTCGCGACACAAAGGCATTCTTTGGTATGAGCTTTTAGATGGCTGCTAACATCTGATCGGGATATTATTCATAACTCTTCAAGTAATCCTGCTGGTCGATTTCCGAGTTCAAAAATGCTTCCGCGACAACCGTTCAACACGCACGCCGACCGCGCGGGTGGACACTCTGTTTGAGATAAACTTTACGTGGAGAATATAGTATCTGAACCGAATTATGGCAGGGTTGCTCAGGGGGCGGAAATTACCATCAGGCAATTCTCAAGGTGGTCAGAAAAATTGCTTCCAATTTGGCTTAAAAATTTTCCTGAGGGTTATTCGGTGTCCTGAACACGAATTTGTAGTCTGTTTGTCGATATTCTGAGGCTCACTGTAGGGTACGGCAGATATAACACTATTTAATGGCAGTGTTCACGGCAAAAACCGTGTTTTAGTCTTCCATGTTTCTGAGTAGGCAAGTTTACAGAGTAGTGGATAATAAGCAAAATCCCTTATGAAACTCTCGAATATCGGAGAAGAAGCTGTCAAAAAAAAGCTATTGAATATATATATTTACGCCTGATGGTATGTTTTTTGCACTGCGGACAAAACGTCAAACCAGACGTCGCAAATTCTTCAAGCTCTGAAATTCTAAGGTGAATGATTTTTTTGTTTTCTGTACCAAAAACTCTTAGCGAATCACATGGATCGATGCACATGCTTGAATGTTAGAATCTTTCGCGACCAAGCCTTTTCAGGAATTCAGCCTTTGTATCCACTGGTGAAAGTAACACAGGACAACTGTTACATGACTTGGGCGGGGTGACCCATTGGGTTGGCCGGACCAAGAGATTTTCACCTACTTCCTGGCCATTTTTCGTCTTACTTCCGTACTTACTTTTGTTGAAAGGACCAAAAGCTTAAGTTTTTGCCAGAAAACGGGCAACCTTCTCATCGCAAACACTGCCTTTAACTAGCGTAAACCACTTTAATATTCCGAAAATCGATAAATATGCTTGAAAATCGTGTTGGGCACCCCCAGAAAGCCCCCTCAGAGAAGTTTTGAGCCAAATCTGAGACATTTACCAGACTACCGCATACCCACCGTAGCTTACCGTAATCTATTCGAGTTGAGGTCTCCTAATAACCTTTACAGGAAGGTTCCAAAGCAAACCTATCATCTAAAGTCGAACATCGGCTCGAACGGTTTCCCCGGTGAGTCTTTGTGCCGAAGTTGTTGAAAATTCCCGAAAATCAACAATGTGACATCAATTTTGTGCTCATTTCGTGTTCAGAACCCTGGATAACCTATAGGAAAGGGTTTCGAGCCAAATCCTAACCGATTTTTCGAAAGGGCTGTGATTGGGCTTGTTCCGGGCAACTATATTTAGGCAAATCGAGAGATGTTTCCAGCCCGGAGATGTCATCTGTAGGCACAGTTGAGAGAAGAGAAAAGTTGGAATGGACACTGTGGAGCTCACACTGTCCGCCAGTCATTCTAGTCGAGGCAGGTTTTGGAGGAAAATATCGCCAACCATGCAAACACATACATCAAGACCACATGTGCGGCATCGGTCGCCAGCGGCGCCGGCTGAATACGACCTCAAATCGTTGCTTCACGTTTAATGTTGACATAATGGACGTCGCTATGGGGGCGATTCAATCGGCTGTGTCGGCGCGCGCACGCCGTCGTGAAGTGCTGTGCCTCCTGCACCGCCGAAAAAAGACAGTGGCCTATTGTGTAAACTGCCGTAGTGAGGAAATGGTTTTGTGTGGAATGCTGACTAACATTATGACATCAAGTTCCCGGCTCTGCCAGGGATTCCTGGACTGGTTTGCCACATGCCATTATAAAACGTATAGATGTGTGGTACAACGACAAGTACAGGGTTTGACAAATATGGGTTCTTAGGGTGAAATGTTCATTGGCGCGTCGTGCCGGCAATTCCGTCGTTATGAGAAGCCTAAAAGGGGCTAACTAAGGATCGAGGACTGCCTGCAAACTTCTTTCAAAATGAAACTAATTGCAGTCATCTGCCTGGTGATGGGATCTTTAGAAACATATTTGATTTTTGTCTAGGACACAACCTCAGACATTGAGAGCAGCGGACCGCTGGCGAAAATTCGCCAGTTGCTCAACAGCTGTGGGATAGCTGGCATTTAGCTGGCCTATGGCAATCACGAGGCCGACAGTTGGCATACACTCGGCATGTCATTTAATGCCAGCAACGGGCGGCTGGCGAATATGTGCCAGTTGCCTAACAGCTGGGGGATAACAGGCATTCAGCTGGTAATTGGCAATTACGAGGCCGACAGCTGGCTCATCTTTGGCATCTCAATTAGAGCTAGCGGCGGACCGCTGGCAAAATGAGCCAGCTGCCTGAAAGCTGCGTGATAAATTGCATTCAGCTGGCAAGGGCAATCAAACCTCGAAATTACCGAGCGCATAAAGACGCAGTTATCCAACAATCGGCACGCGGCTGGCGCACAACCGCCCAGCGGCCTTCGCTTAGCACTGAGTCGTCACTTGGCTGGCACTCGAGAGAGTAGACGACTACCCACGTTTTAGCAAGTTATAGTTTGATCTCTGATTCCATTTATAAGCCGAGCCGGTATATAAGGCGATTCAGTCCAATGGGTGTTCATTCAACACTTTGATTCCGGCCCTGGAAGGTGACCTGGAGTCACTCTACAGAGGCTTGCATATTTTTGGTAGCTGAGAGGGGAAGTCCCCACGGCTAGGGGGGGGGAGGTGGGATGGGTCCCCCACCTCAGGCCGTTGCGTAGGCGACCTCCTGCGCAACGATCTGCGGTGAGGAACCCACCTCGTCTCATCGGTCTGCTAAGAGATTGGCGGACTGCTGGCAAATGATTGCTCAACAGCGGGCTGCCAGGTATTAGCCAAGGAACTGCCAGCGGTCGGCCAACGTCCTGGCGGACAGTTGGCAGGATTTTGGCGGACTGCCGGCTAATGGCTGTCCGACACCGGGAATGGTTTTTGCTCGATAAGCGAATGCCGGTAGTCCGCCAATCCCAATGTCTGAGACCAAACCGACTCTTAGCAGCGTAGTAGCGCAGAGGCAAGCGTCTCGCGTCTGACCCAGCAGTCGGGGGTTTGGTCCCGATAGGAGCAGTTTTTCGCCTTTCATCAAAATTATGGTTTTTAAGATTCAAGAACATTTCTAAAGGAGCGTACCTCATTTCAGATTAATAGCGAACGTTTTGAGGTAACCTTCTCAAAAAACATTGTCTCTGAACCGAATAATAGGCTGGTTTCCTGAGTTGGACGGTAAGGTAAGGGTAGCCGGCTCAACACGCAGTTTTCGGGTGCTCAGAAAAATTATTCCCGATATGGCTCCGAAAACAAGTTGCATGTAACATACATATCTAAGCCGATTTAAGTTACCTGCGAATTATCTCAGGTCATTTAAGCTACATGAAATATATCGACTGGGTACCACGAGCAGTGTGCCTCCGATATGTTACATGTAACTTAAGTGGAACAAGGTGAGTCGCAAGTAACTAAAATTGATCAAAAAGGCATTTCCATAGGGAGTATACGACGCACTCTTGGGATCACACTAAGGAATGACGTTGCTGTCGGTTCAATTACCTAAGTTTGAAGAACTTGACCCCACACTAGTAGGGAAGTTCCTTCACAGCGTTTTCCGCTTAGCGTGTGAACTGTTGTGAGTATGGATGCGGCCTCTGCGTCGCGTGTCGCCTGCGTCGCGTGATGGCCACCCATGCTGAATATATAAATGTAAGTTACAGTTCAGTTCCGCAATCGCGTTCAGTCCTCATTATCACAATCGTAGAAGCGAAGCGGTTGTTTTAAAAAAATTCAACTAGAATCATTCTCAAAACAACCGCTTCGCTTCTACGATTGTGATAATGAGACTTTGCGGACTGAACGCGATTGCGGAACTAGATCATATGTACATGTAACACAAGTGTAACTTACATGTAATATAAATGTAAGCTACTTGAGACATTCAATTAACTTAACACGAGTTTACTGTTTTCATTTCCCTGAGTGTACGGGCATGACTATTCCCTAGTTACAAGTGAAACCCGCAAACAGTCTAAAGTCTGTCCGCCCACGCGGTTGACGTGCGTGTCGAACGGTCATCGCAGAGACATTTTTTTGGCCGAGTCTTTTCATTACTGCGGACAGCGGACTGACATAATCTTCAGCATGCCTCTTCGAATCATGCTAATCGATATACAGATCTGAAAAAAGCCTCGACACGCACGCCGACCGCGTGGGCGAGCAGTCCTATTCAGACAGACTTTACATCAAGACCCGTGAGTTTAGGATTGAGGCAAACTGTTAATTTCCTGAGGTTCTGTAAAGTTTTGTCCAAATATTCAGTACAAAAGCCAGTCAAAATACCAGGCCGTCCAATAATTCCTGTCCGAAAATTTTCAAAATTCTATAATTTTCCTTAGAAGTGTTATAATATCAGGCAAGTGTAAGAGCCTTCTAGAAGGTTCTCCAAAGTTTTACGCTAGGGGTATATAAGGCGCAGTCGACGCGTCTAGCTACCAGTACAAGCTAAAATGGACCAAGGTCGAATTCGTACGTTCGTGTACTACGAGCGGCTGCTGGGCAACGACACGGGCACCGCGGTCGCCAACATCTGCAGAGCGTGCACGGAGGATGCAGTGTCCCAACGCACAGTCAGCCGCTGGTTCAATCGTTTCGAGAGCGGCGACACGACCCTCGAGGACAGGGAGCACAGCGGGTGGCCTTCTACGGTGGATGATGACGAAGTCCGTCGCTGTATCAAGGAGAAGCCGGAAGCCACCACCCGTGAACTGGCGACGACGCTCGGCTGCAGCAAATCCACCGTCCACAATCGACTCAACTTACTCGGCTACCACAAAGTTCTGGCCCGTTGGATCCCCCACCGTCTGACGGACGCCAACAAGCAGAGCTGCGTGGCCGTCTGCCAGTCCCTCCTCCTTGGTCCGCATCGCAAGGAGTTTCTCGAGAACCTGGTCACTGGGGATGAGAGCTGGGTCTTCTACGACAACGTCGCCCGCCGTGCCGTCTGGATCCCGCGTGCAGAAGAGCCGCCGACGACGCCGAAAACCGACCTGCACCCGCTGAAGATCATGCTCTGCTGCTGGTGGGACACCAAGGGCTTGCTGTACTTCGAGCTGCTCCCGCAAGGCAGGACGGTCACCGCCTCCATCTTCACCGATCAGCTCCAGAAACTAGCCGTCGCCATCAGAGAAAAGCGTCCCCGACGGGCCTCGGTCCACCTGCTGCACGACAACGCGCGCTCCACGTGGCGAAGGAGACCCAGCAGAAGTTGGCGACGGTTGGGAGACGGTTGCCCATCCGCCGTATTCCCCGGACCTCGCCCCTTCCGACTTGTTCCGCCCGCTGAAGCACCATTTGGCTGGAAGAAAATTCACCAACTACGACAACCTCAAATCCGACATCGCAGACTTCTTCGAGTCGCAGCTCCCGGAGTTTTGGGCGAAGGGCATCGGCGACCTGCTCAATCGATGGGACACTGTTGTGGATAACTGTGGTGAACATATTGTTGATTGACTTGTTTTTCAATAAAGTTGAAAAAAATTGAAAATGGTGAAATTGCCGGACAAGAATTATTGGACAACTTGGTAGTTCACTCGAGTAGTTAAGTGTAGTGGTTGATTAGAGGAAAAAGAGGACTGAGGAAGAAGAACGATCAAAGAGAGATGAGAAAGACGAAATGGATGAATGTCCATCCGTGAAAATCCGCGGTGAGCGATATAGATAGTTTTCTATTCTTAACGGGGCCACTCCATACGCTTGACACGCGCGCTTCCAGTTGCTACGCGGCTTCTCGATCTTTCGGAAATCGACGGTAGAACATTTTTTCGGAGAGTAGTAATCGGAATATTTAGACTTCTGCAAACTACGAAAAACCAGTTTTTTTCAGTTATTCCCTCAATATAAAAGGATCCACCAGAATTCTGCAAGCGAACATCGGATTGTGTAGTTTGCAAGGAGCAACGATTTGAAAAAGTGTAAACAAATATGGATTCCAAGACTCCATATGTTATGTAGCACAGCTGGGAAGATGACTGGAAGCTATGAATCATTTTAAATCACATGCATGATATATCGTTTGCAGCGATGGCCTCTGCATACCACAAGGAAAAACAAACAACACGCACACGCATCTACAAAATGCACGTTTAAATCCAATATCGGCTATACTGGTGCAAGTTGGCCGGGAAGAAAACTCAATTTTATGACACTGTCCTTTCTCCCTTGGTCATTAAATCACAAAACGAGCGCATTTTTAAACCAACGAACACTCAATTCTCCACAAAAAAAGTTTTACGGCGCAATTGCGAGGCCGACTTAAGTCGAAGCTCATAGTTCTCCAGAAACGTCTCCAAATAAGAGAAAATAGACGTTTGTTGGTGCTCTGAATGGTGTTGGACCCATATTTTTGCGGCGCTGTTTTACGAAACCTACAGTGCTACTCTGGGCCAAATTCCGGTCCGCAATTACGTCTCGACACGCCCTGTGGCCGCACGCTCCCGAGTCGGAATAGCTTCCAGCGCAGCAGCCGCCGATCTATTGACTCTAGGTGGGTTTTGGAAACTGCAAACTCAAAGAAATTGGAGAATATATGTATAAAAAGTCTTATGGAATCGGCTTTGGCGCTGGAAACTGGGCGGCCGCAAAGCGTGTCTATACGCAATTACGGACCTGAATTTGGCCCAGAGAAACATAGTACAACACTGCCGTTCGACTAATGTTTATCCGAATGGAGCGACCGCCGACGCGGTCGGCGGGCGTTTTGATCGGTTGTCGCAAAGGCATTTTCAGGACCTGTGAATAGATTAGCATTAATATCAGACGAATAGTGAATAAAATCCGAGTCACATGTATCTCGGTCGTGGTCAGGCTCCTCCAAAAAAGTGCCTCCGAGATGGCTACTATCAAGAAAAATCTCGACAAAACGAGTTCGACTATTATTTGTTATTTTTCTATTTTTTTAAAATATTTTCCGAATATTAATTGAGCGGAACTCAGTGTACCTCTTCAATTTATCATGGATACCCGTGCGACTAAAAAAACATTCAAGAAAAATGTTCGAACATGGTACCGGACTACATGTAAACGCTGAAACTCTTCATCAGACGACTACTCAGGGGCGAATTCCGCGTCAGCCAGTCTTGCAAAAGCATTACTCACGTCACGGTTAATTGTCGTTGCCACTCCGAAATTCCGCATACTCGATCGCTGAATATTCCCAATGAATTCAATTCAACACAGCGAAACCCTCCAAACGTGACGGATGAGTGGACAGACAGACGGCAGCTGGCGGGACCGAAAATTTCATTTTCGAAACACGCAAGCACAGCTGGCCCGATTTTATGCGCAATGCAAGATGTGGCCGTAGCCGAAAAAGGACATTTGTGGCGACACCTCACCAACAAGGGAATGTTATCTAAAAAATACAGCCGTTTTAAATAGATATGTTCATTACGCAGATAGATTTTTCAACATATCCAACAGCAACATCCTCTTTCTTCTTCTTTTTCTCCTTTTCTACACTTTTCTCTTCTCAGTTTTTTATTCCTTCTGATTATCTTTCTCTTACTCTTGTCCTTGTTCTCGTTTTTCTTTTACTTTATGTTTTTCTCGCCCTCCTCCTTCCCTTCTTCTTCATTCTCTTCCTCTTCCTCCTTTTCTTCCTTTTCCTCTTCTTCTCCTTCCACTTCTTCTTTCTCCTTCTCGTCTTCTTTTTTCGTCTTCCTCCTCTTCTTCTCCCGTTTGTTCTTATTTTCCCTCTTCCTCTTCTTCATCATATTCCCCTTCTTCTACCCGTTCTTTTATCTTCCCTTCTCCCTTCCTCCTTCCACTCCTCTTCATTCTCTCCTTCCTCTTGTTCTCCTTCTTCTTCTTCCTGTACTTCTTTGTCTTCTTCCTACTCTTTTTCTCAGTCTTCCTCTTCTTCTTCCTCCTCTTCCTCCTATTCTTCTATAAATCCTTCTTCTTCTCCTTTTCCCTGTTCCTTTTCCTCTGCATACTTGTCCCAGTTTTCTTCCTTCTTCCTCTTCTTCGTCATTTTCTTCTTCGTCTTCGTCTTCTTCTACTTCTTCTTCTTCCTCTTTTCGTTCTTCTACTTCTTTTTCTACTTCTTGTTCGTCCTGGTCTTCATCATCATCTTCTTCTTCCCCTTTTCCTTCTTCTCCTTCCTCTTCCTCTCCTTCTTCCTCTTCTCCTTCCTCTTCTTTCCCTCTTCTTTTCTTCCTCTTCTTCTTCCCTTTCTTTTTCCCTCTTACCCGTTCTTCTTTCTTCTCTTCATCCTCTTGGTCTTCCTCTTCTTCTTGTATTTTTTCGCCTTCTTCCTCCTCTCTCGTTCTTATTATTCCTCTCAATCTTCATCTTCTCATTGCTCTTCTTCTCCTCCTCCTCTTCTTTCTGTCCTTCTCTATTTCCTTCTAGTTGTTCCTCTTTCTTCCTCCCCTTTTTCCTGTTCTTCTATCCCTTCAATCTCCTCTTCTTCCTCCTGCTTTTCCTCTTAGTCTTCGACTTTTCTTCATCGTCTTCTTCCACTTCTTCTTCTTTCTCTCCTTCTTCTTTTTATTCATCTTCTTCTTCTTCTTCTTCCTCATAACTTTCTTCTTCTTCTTTTGCTTTCCCTGCATCTTCTCCTTCCCTTCTTCCTTTTCTTTCATCCTCCCTTCGTTTCTTCCTTTTCCTCTTTCCTCTCTTCCACCTCTTTTTGCTCTTTTCTCTTCTTATTTCTCTTCTTCTTCCTCTTCTTCTTTCTCTTCTTCTACCTGCTCTTGCTCTTCTTCTTTGTTTACTTCTTCCTTCTTTTTCCTCCTATTCTTAATCTCTTTTTCTTCCTCTCCTTCTGTCTCCTCTTCTTCTTTCTCTTCTTCTACCAGCTCTTGCTCTTCTTCTTTCCTAACTTCTTCTTCCTCTTCATCCTTTTCTTAATCTCCTTCTTCTTCTCCTTCTATCTCCTCTTCTCCGTCTTCTTCCCCTTTTTGTTCCTCTTCCTCCTGCCCTTCTTCCTGGTTTTCTTCGTTTCCTCCTTCTCCTTCTTCCTTTTCTTCTACCTCTTCTCCATCTTTTTCTTTTTCTATTTCCTATTCGTCTTACTTTTCTCTTATTTTTTGTCTTTCTCTACTTTCCCTTTTCTTCTTCTTTCTTCCAACCACCAAGTCATTGTGCATTTCGAAGTTCATGTAAATTGAAATTGAAAATTCAGCTTGCCAAAAAATGGCGGTCTCTCGCTTGGAATAAATAAGTCACTACGTATTACCTAATAGTGTCGGAAAAAATCTAAAACTTTTTCAACCCCGATTTAAAAACACTTTATTGATTGTATTATACACGTCTTGAAACAGTTGCGGACCGCAGGTCAATACGATGGAGAACAATCGTGACCCTTCCGGAAAACTATGTTTATTTCGAGTTTGGGAGTGATAAATTGGATGGACTATGAACAGTCGCATACCTATGAAATTAGTCAGTAACCAAAATGAGTGAAAAATTGCTCACGTGTTTACCTAGTAAGACACCACTTTTATATGTTTGTTTAGCCCACTCGTTCCACATCACACAAATATTCATAAAAGGAGGTGGAGACAGACAGCTTTCCAGCTTAATTACACACTTCCGCTATTAGTCGCTGTGCCGACTGCAACCTAATGCATGCACGTAAAACGTAGGCCCACACTAACATAGTAGGCAAGTAGCAAATATATCTATAGTCAGGGTTAGAGTAATATGTAGTACCAGGTTATTCCATTTATTGGTAGATTAAATGATAAATTATTCAGAAAATATCGATTTCTGGAAATGTTCGGACTCCCAGGCAAAATCCTTCTCAGGCGATTATCGGCCCCGAGCGGCCTGACAGTTCGGCTCAATTTTCCAATCTGCGAGTCGGCTCTTGTTGCTGTCCGGACCACTGCTGTTGCTTTCCGGGCCACTGGTGTTGCTGTCCGGGCTATTTTGATTGGCTCGAACAGCAACAGCAGTAGCCCGGAGATTGGAAGAACGAGCCGAACTGTCAGGCGGCTTCGATTCCTATTCGGTGCGGCTCGGGGCCGAGAATCGCCTGAGTTCCTGTTATGAGCTGAAGACGGATAGGCTGTGAATTAACCGTGGACCCAAGTTTAGGCTCACGCTGTGACCAAGGGGCCGCAGATTGAGGCGCCAGAAAGGACGAGGGACCGCAAGCCCTACTCCGGCCGACAGATAAGATCTTAAGATCACACTTATTACGCGTTTTGGGGGGAGGCGCAGAAATTTCGAATCTGGGGGAGGTGGGCCGCAAAAAAAATCCGAACCGGAGATAGAGGTGGGCCACACCAGCGTCACGCCTTACTTTGCTTGAGCCCCAAGAGGAAAACGTTTAGCTCCGATTAGAAAAAACTTGGGCAGCTGTTGTGGACCGCAGACGACGTGAATAGTCTGGTTCCTTATCGGTACCTATAGAAATGAAAATGGCATACCAATAGGATAGTAGAAGGCAGTGGTCTCGTGGGAGAGATGTTAAGCGAAAACTGGTATAAAGCTTGTGGAGCGCAGTCCGAGAGGCTGTGGGCTGACTATTTCCTCTTTAAAAAGGTACTCTTTGTACATATAGGAAACGAAAACCAGAAGGGCCGGTGTGGACCGCAGGGCATAGTGACAGCCCGCGAGTTTTCTCTTGTTCATACGAGCGCGCATTGCGGACGTATGCATAAGAGAAGATTCCAATCGTGGTTGTGAACCGCAGACCAGAAGGAGGCTCTCCGGAAAGAAAACTTTCTATCCTATATTTTTTTTCATTCAGTGTTGAGGAAACTTGCAAAACACATTTAGGATGTAAGCCAACTCCAGCATCTTGAAAAACACGTCTATGGGAAATCCACCGATTCATTCACACCCTAGTATGTACATAGTTGCAGCGGATGTTCCCCTTCTTTTCGGTTCACATCGTATTGGTCGGCGGTCTGCAAAGACACCTGACTCTGAAAAAGGTGACTATTCATGTGAAAAATTGTGGATATTTTTGAAAAATATTAAAAAAGATCAATGAAATCCGAAACAATCGTGCCCTCCTAAAAACACTGTCATTGTGGATCGCAGACCAATAGGATATGTACCGAATTGGAATGCAGCATTTAGTGCAGCCTTCGAAATGAGAATCAAGCCACTGATAAATCATACATACGTGACCAGATTCGCGCCACAAGAAGAAAGCAATAGCTGTGTGAAGCGCAATTTATACACAAGTTGACGATATGGACCGCAGACCAATAGGATACGACCCCAGCACGGGTTCTATAAACAGAATGACGAATGCACTTTCTGTTGTGAAAATAGGAATGCCTGGCGTGGAACGCAGGCAAATAGGACGGTAATCGACTATCGTTGATCAAAACATAGACAGTTATCTCTCATACCCACAAGAGTTTTCAAATCAAAAGTCGACCGCAGAACGATAGCGAGGGAACCGACTCGAAATAGGCGGTTGAGGCGCTATTCAAAAATTTCTGAACTGTAAGAAGGACAGCAGCTGCTAATGAGGAAACAATTGCAGCATTAGTTGGACGCAAGAAGTCAAATGTCATTGTGGAGCGCAGACCAATAGGATGCGAAGTGAGTGAAAAAAATTTGCTGCAACTACTAGGGTGAAAATAAATCAATCTGGTGATTCGTATGTACGTGACCAGACACATGTCTCAAAGAAGAGATGCACATACTATAAGATACTCAAACAATTCCCATTGTCGTTATGGACCGCAGACAAATAGAAGTGGAACGATTTCGATGAAGGCGCTATTGCTTTCAAGTTTTGCAAAAATTTATTGACTGTAAAATAAACTATTGCTGCAAGGAAGGAAACGATTTCAGCGTAAACTGTAGAGAGAACTGGAATTGTAATTGTCGACCGCAAACCAATAGGATATGAAATGATTCCGAGAAAACTGATCGTATCAATAGAAGGATGAGAGGAGTTAACCAGGGGTCCACTAGATGCCACAAAAAAGAAACGCCTGCTGTATCAGTCGTAGTAAATTTCTGAGGCGTTGTTATCAACCGGAGACCAATAGGATGTGAACTAACCTCTAGAAGGAACATATGGGATTAATGCAAAAACAAAATATGGGCTGCAAAACGGAAAGTAGCTGTCAGGAAGGAGACAATAGCGTCATGGATTAGAGAAAAATGCTGAAATTTTATTGTGAACCGCAGACCAATGAGATATGAAACGACTCAAGAAAGGCACTGCTGGCACCAATTAGTAAAAATAATATGGAGTCCGAAAGAGACAGTTGCTGCCAGAGAAGAAACGAACGCAGCGTCAGTCGGACAAAAAAAACTTTTTGTCACTGTGGACCGCAGACCAAAAGGATGTCATACGGGTCGGAGGAAGGGTGAAAGTGAGTCAACTGGTGCATGAGGTATGTATACATACGTAGCCAGGCAAGAGCTTCAAAGAAACGGTTGCATCATCTGTCGGAGAAAAAACTTTTTTTGTCGTTATGGACCGCAGACCAATAGGATGTCACTCGAATCGGAGGAAGGATGAAAATGAGTCAACTGGTGAATGAAGTACGCATACGTAACCAGACAAGTTTCTCAAACGAGAAATACTATTCGTGTAAAAAACAGTACCCATGTTGTCGGTGTGGACCGTAGACCTATAGAATAGCAACCCATTTTTAAATAAAAATAGCTGGCCTCGAACTGCCCTTCCAGTTGAGACTAATGGAGCAGTGGAACGAGCGAACGACGGGTGGTTGAGGGGTGAATGAAGTGAGGACAACAAAATCGCTTCCCCCCACTCTCAGTCGACACCAATTTCAACCCGCACACGAACCCGTCCAAGGGACGCATGTGGTGGTATGGACCACGGACACGACCACAACAATCTCAGCCCAAATACACCCCATTCTCCTCTCAAGGATGCACATGAATAATGCCAGCCGAGTTTTCCTGAAGCCCCATTTACTATTCTGAGCGACTTGGATTCCGAGAGCAAACTTTGACAACCTGATATTTTTGGTAGCAGAAATTCCGGATTTTTTGATGGTTTTGGAGGAAGGATTACGTTATATGACATATGAAAAACTTGAACCTCAGAATTACAAGCAAAATTTTTTGACAAATCAATGAAAATTGGAATAAATAAATAAATAAATAAATAAATAAATAAATAAATAAATAAATAAATAAATAAATAAATAAATAAATAAATAAATAAATAAATAACTAAATAAATAAAATATTCTTATCTTCAGAACAAGCCAAAAATGTATATACAAGTTATGTTCTTCTCAACAAACCACACTCAAATTAAGGCGAGGAAAACGCTTGTATCATAAATTCCCAGATGTCATCACGGCGGCGGCGCAAACAAACCGCGATAAAGTTTTATGGGAGGTCGCCGACGTTCGGAAATAACATGTAGGAAGCTATGTATAGTTTTTTTTTCTGAAAGGGAGCTTGGCTAGCAACTACACCCTTTATATACTTAAAGGCAGTGTTCACGACAAAAGAACCATATTCTAATTATCAATGTTTTTGTGTAGGTAAGTCTACTAAGTAGAGGTTCTTAGGGGAAAGTCCCCACAGAAAACTCAAATACCGGAGAACAATTGTCTAAAGAAACATCTGAAATACCAGGCCGTCCAATAATTCCTGACCGAAAATTTTCAAAATTCTATAATTTTCCCTAGAAGTGTTATAATATCAGGCAAGAGTGAGAACCTTCTAGAAGGTTCTCCAAAGTTCTACGCTAGGAGTATATAAGGCGCAGTCGCCGCGTCTAGCAACCAGTACAAGCTAAAATGGACCAAGGTCGAATTCGTACGTTCGTGTACTACGGGTGGCTGCTGGGCAACGACACCGGCACCGCGGTCGCCAACATCTGCAGAGCGTGCAAGGAGGATGCAGTGTCCCAACGCACAGTCAGCTGCTGGTTTAATCGTTTCGAGAGCGGCGACACGAGCCTCGAGGACAGGGAGCACAGCGGGAGGCCTTCTTCGGTGGATGATAATGAAGTCCGTCGCTGTATCAAGGGGAAGCCGAAAGCCACCACCCGTGAACTGGCGACAACGCTCGGCTGCAGCAAGTCCACCATCCACAATCGACTCAACTTACTCGGCTACCACAAAGTTCTGGCCCGTTGGATCCCCCACCGTCTGACGGACGCCAACAAGCAGAGCCGCGTGGCCGTCTGCCAGTCCCTCCTCCTTCGTCCGCATCGCAAGGAGTTTCTCGAGGACCTGGTCACTGGAGATGAGAGCTGGGTCCTCTACGACAACGTCACCCGCCGTGCCGTCTGGATCCCGCGCGGAGAAGAGCCGCCGACTACGCCGAAAGCCGACCTGCACCCGCTGAAGATCATGCTCTGCTGCTGGTGGGACACTGAGGGCATACTGTACTTCGAGCTGCTACCGCAAGGCAGGACGGTCATAGTCTCCACCTACACCGATCAGCTCGAGAAACTAGCCGCCGTCATCCGAGAAAAGCGTCCCCGACGGGCCTCGGTCCACCTGCTGCACGACAACGAGCGCCCCCACGTGGCGAAGGAGACCCAGCAGAAGTTGGCGACGCTCGGCCGGGAGACGGTTGCTCATCCGCCGTATTCCCCGGACCTCGCCCCCTCCGACAACCACTTGTTCCGCCCGCTGAATCACCATTTGGCCGGAAGAAAATTCACCAACTACGACAACCTCAAATCCGACATCGCGGACTTCTTCGAGTCGCAGCCCCCGGAGTTCTGGGCGAGGGGCATCGGCGACCTGCCCAATCGATGGGCCACTGTTGTGGATAACTGTGGTGATTATATTGTTGATTAGACTTGTTTTTCAATCAAGTTGAAAAAAAATTAAAAATGGTGAAATTTTCGGACAAGAATTATTGGACAACCTGGTATTTTGTTACGCTTGTGTGGTGTATTTCTGGAGACTGCAGACAAAACGTCCAATCTAACGTCGGAAATGGTTTTGCGCTTTGAAATTCTTTAGAAGTTGAATTTCTTTTCTGTATCTTGTACAGAAACCCTTTAAAATAAGACGTTTCAATGTGCATGCTAAGATATTAGAATCTTTTGGGATAGGAAGTGATCGAAAATCCGGCAACTGTTCCTCAGGTGGAACGAACGAAGGACAACTGTTACATGATGTGGGCGGTGTGACAAAATGGGTCGGCTGATGCACTAAATTTCCACTAACTTCTTGGCCGTTTTCCGCCCTAGTTCTATTGTCAATCTCCTTAGAGGGACCCAAAGCTTACGTTTCTGCGAGAAAAAAACGGCGATTTCCTCATCGTGAACACTGCCTTTAGAGATTCCCACTGAATTCGAGAGTAAAATTCTACATGAAAGTGTTTCTATCGAAGTGGATAGAAAGATGAGATATATGATAATTTGGGCCTTAGAACAGCGCTTACTGTATTACACCTAACCAAAACATCAACATGACCAACATGAAAATTTCGAAAACACACAAATCTAGTCCGGGAAATTTTTACTGCAGCATTACTTCGATGTTTTTTTTGAAAATGTGATGTGCATGCTTTCTTTCCCGAGGTGAATTGCCCGAGCATAAAATAAGAACATTAGCATTTCCACAAAATTCCATTTTGAGAGGCATTGTTGAGCAAGCAGGAAAAATAAACGAGCAACTCGTAGCCGATCTCTCATACGCAATACCGATCCATCAGAAGCGATAACTTCCTAATTTATCGAGAACTCGATTTTTGAAAAAATTCAGATTTGCACTATTTCTCTGTAAGAGATTGCCTGGACTTCACCGCGAATTCGTCGCGAATCAGGATTTCGTCAAGACTTTGCAAACAATGTACCGCGAACCGTAGAAACCCCGCGAAAATGATACGGATTCACCTCGAAACGGCCGAGAAGAGACTGCCGCGAAATCTCCGTGAAAATACCGGAGAAATCCAGCGACAAAACGCCAAGAAGATATTCCTGCCGCAAAAAAAACCGCACAATTACCGCACTTCCTTTCCCATTATTTCAATGAGGACTCCGTAGTGCAGCTGCGGCTGTGGTTCAGTTGACACAATTCGTCGGATTTCAAAGCGATGAATTGGAAGCTTGACGGCTCAAATCTCGGTTGAAATCGTGGCAGATTCTCAGGAAAATACCGGCTTTTCCATATTTTTCAGGATGCAATGGTAATATGAAGAAGTATTTTCAAGTAATTGCTAGCATGAGATACATAGAAGATTTTACCGGTCATGAATTCGAAAATTTAGCTCAAAAACAGAATCAGCAGCATAACTAACAACATAGTACGCACACCAAATGTAGGATTAGAGGAAATCGGGCTGAAGGCAAGATTGCATTTGCAGCCGAGCTGGCCAGTCGCCGTGTCGAGCTTAATCCCTCTGGCCACACAATAGGCCTTCTGAGAGTTCAATGGCCCTCCTCAACGGAAGTTGTTAGCCGTTATGAATGTGCTAATACTTCCGTAGCTAGCTATCCAAGTAAAGACAGGCTGTAGATGACAAAAGAGACGCTGTGCTCTACCAGCACGTAAACCAGGTGAAATTCGTTTCACTCAAGAACACTACTGATAGTCAGTTAGGCCCTTCCGAATGAAATGTAATTTTCAAGAACCACTCAGAAAAATGAAAACAAGTTACTTGTAACATAAATGCCCGAAAAGAAGTTACTTGTAACATATCTGATCCGATGTAAGTTACTTGCGACTTATCTCAGGTCATTTAAGTTACATGTAACATATCGGCGAGATACTGCGGGCGCTGCGCCTCTGATATGTTACATGAATCTTAAATGACCTGAAATAAGTCGCAAGTAACTTACATTGGCTCAGATATGTTACAAGTAACTTGTTTTCGATTTCTGAGAGGACACTGTGTGCAGTGCGCCTCCGGTACGTTACATGTAACTTAAATGGCACAATATAGGTCGCAAGTAACTTAAATCGGCCGAGAAGATTTTTCCAAGGAGATGTAGGACGCACTCGCGGGATCATGCTTACGACTGGCGTTGCTGTTGGTTCAATTACCAAAGTTTGAGGTACTTGACCCCACACCAGCAGGGAAGGCCCCGCACAACATTTATTGCGCAGTGTGTGGTCTGGGACACACTCTTTGCGTCGCGTGTCGTCTGCGTCACGTGATGACCACGCATTGTGAAAATATAAATGTAAGTTACATGTAACATAAGTGTAACTTACATGCAATATAAATTTAAGTTACATGTAATATAAATATATGTTACATGTAATGTAAATGTAAGGTACTTGAGACATTCAAGTAAGTTGCATTTATATTAAAAGTAACTTGGTTTGATTTTTCTGAGCATTTTCGAATGCAGAGTCGGAATATGTGCTTTTCAGCTGCTTAAAACTACACTGAAAAAATTTATAGACGTTTTTCGCTTGATTTTCGTAGCCATTGCACCTTCTAAGACACCTAATAATCTTTCGAAAACCCGGAAACGGACCTTATAATCGTGTTCAGCTCCCAAAATAATTCCACTGGACGAGGTTTGGGTGAACGGTCATTCTTCCAACTAAGAATAGAGTAAAAGCGTTTTGGACTTTGACGGATTGTTGGTTGAGCATTTACTTATATCACTTAGGGAGGTTCTGAAAGCTTTTAGGAAGAATGTTTCACTTTTGAATTGGCTCAGACAGTAGCAGGCCCGGAGCGCAACCGATCCCGCCTCTCCCCGCCCACTGCGCTGCGACCGAAACGCAGAGCAGTTGATATTCGAACTTGCGGTGCGTTTCGGTAGTGATTGCAACGTGCAGTGCGTTCAGGTTGCTCTCCGGGCCACATGCGTTGACTGACGCGCGCATTTCGAAGTCGGATAAATCAATTGAAACAAGGAAGAGCATCTGGGCTTCCTGCGATTTTTGAGAGGGATTCCCACTGTCTCTCTTTTATGTAGGGCTTGTAATTGATTTCTTCTGCTCCATTTGCGCTTCAATATTCGACCATCCTAGAATTCACTATATTCTTCATATTTGTGCAATATTTAGACTGTATTCAAAAAATAAAACGTTAACATGACTTTCCGAAGGCATTTTGCAAATATTCATGGAGGGAAATTTTCGAAATTATTTAATCCTTTAGAAAAAATCAGGAAAACGAATCATTTGGATATTTAAATTTATTTTAATGTATATTTAAATTTATATTTGAACTTTAATGTTTCGAATAAATCCGTTCATACTTCCCATTCTTAGCTTTGAATCGTTCAACGAGATCATTAGAAGGATTCTGAGAAAGGGCGGTTGTTATGAATACCTAATAATTTCAGGGAAATATACCTAATAATTGTCATATAAATCCAAGGAAATTCCGTAAGGTGAGGGAAATTCGGTGAATGTGTGGAAATCGTTGGATTCTTCCTTGAAAAATCGATTAGCTTAAAGGCAGTCTTAACGATAAGAATCGTTTTTCTGCTTTTCCACCTATCTTAAAGACGGTCCCATGCTGATTCCAATGATGGTACAACACCTTCCAGAAACGGAGTTAGGGTCCCTCAAAAATTAAGCTAGGGAAGCATGGTGGACGAGTTGTCCGAGACTTGTAACTTTCGTCCTTTGCAGCCGATGTATGCAAGCTGATCTGAGTAAAGAGAGAAGTTGGGAATAAAGGGAAGAACGGGGCAATTGATCGGAAACCATGGCTCAACTCACAATCTCGAGCATACATTTGTTCACGTCGGTGGGCGTGGAAAGTGCATCTGGGTGTGACGAGCTGACGAGTGTCCAACTTTGGGGCCGTAGGGAACCGTTCCGAGCTCATTTTTCCCAGTTTTTTCGGCCCCGCAGCTGCCGATCTCCACCAAAAAATCAGACATGGTTTTTATCGTGGACACTGCCTTTAAATGGGTGCGATAATCGATCAGCTAAGGGTCTGAACCACGTCGATGTATCGATTTTTGCAACTGTGTTGCTAAAATGGGTTTATAGAAAGCGCCCGGGGCCCAACTATGTACACTGTATGATGTACTGTGACGTCATCAGCCGACAGTTGCGCTCAGGGCGCTGCGTGATTCAATCTCGTCGGTAGCGCCCGGAGCGCAACGTATGCGGCCTGGATCGCAACATATGTGGCCCGGAAATTGTCAAACTTGTCACCCTGAGCGCAAATGGACGCGGCTCTGGGTGCATTCCGGGTGGGCTCAGGGCCTGTTATCGTCTGAGGAACTTCCTCATGGGGTTCTTTGGGTTGCTGATCACGGATCTTAGGTTTACATGTTGGTTTTTCTAAGCTTCAAATTAATTTCGTTCAAAGCTTCCCATAAGGAAAATATTTGAGAACAAAACGCGACTTTCCACAATTTTCGGAATGCTGCGGCATATGTGGCTCGCAATCTTGCTCTGGGAGTTATTTGGAGTGCTCAATACGAATTTGAGGTCCATTGATCGATTTTCGACAGATTACAGTGGATTACGGTGGGTATACAGCAGGGATGAGCGGAATAAAAATATGAAAACTCGGCAATCGGTTTTCGGGTTTCGGAACAAAATGTTTTTTCTCGGGTTTCGGAAATCGGGCGCGAAACGCCTGAAAATGCGCGGAAATGCGGTTTTCGGAACGCGAAACGCGGAAAAAATCAGAAATCAACTAATGCTTTCTCCGTCCCCGATGACCCGATATTTTTCGCATTCCGCAGCACTTTCTGCGGTTTTCGGAATGCGGAACGCGGAACTCCGCTCATCCCTGGTATACAATATTAATGTCCAAGTCATAAATCTGTTTCAAAACTTCCATGCGAGGGTTACTCGGGCTGCTGAATACGAATTTGATGTTCAATTGTCGATTTTTGAAATATTAAAGTAGGTTTTGCCTCCTTAATGGCATGGCGCCTCTGATAACCCACAATAAACCTCAAAAATTCGACAAGCGGGCCCTAGATTCGTGTTCAGCATCCTAGATCACTCCTACATACAAATTTTGAGCAAAATCCTAAAAAATTCAAAACACCCTAAAAATTCCCTTACCTTGCCACGAGGCTATGAAAAACACATTTCAACCGGAATGGCCAGGCTGACAAAAAGTAGTTCTCTTGTAAGTAAGAAGAGTCAAAGGAGCCTAAGGTTGCTACTCAGGCATTGGGGAGCTCCTAGCCCACGACTATGGATATTGGGGCGAGAATACCGCGAAGTGGCGCAAGCGACTTCGTCGCGGTATTCTTTGGCAAAGCTCGTGGGCCACTAGCGAAATGCTTTTTTCCAACTTTATAGTAGCCCACGAGTATACGGCTGTCCTTTATCGACGATTTGCTGTCGCTACTAGCCCACGGCAAAGCTGTTTTCGAAATTTGCACGTACGCCCGACCCTGATCGTGTCAAGGCAGATCGAAACGTGTACAAACAATTCGTCACGTCATGGTTGGGCGTCATTCTTGATTTTTTTCTTCCTGGGGTCGTATTCGCCAATAACCCGCCGGGTAGTCGAAGGGTAAATGAGGTGAAATTTCAGTACAAAGCGCGCGCTCCACGGCCACCTCTCGCCTCCCTTGGCTTCCCTCGCGACCGCCGGTAGTTTTTGCATCGCTTCTCGGGAAAATTGGCCGCATCGCGGCTAAAATTTTGGTAACTCTCAGCCTGAACGATGGAATTTTCTCATTCATGAACTTCTCCGTTGCTATTTCCTTAGTTGCGATAATTCCTTGAGTTTTTCCTCGATTGCACAGGTGCTGTTGATCTTTTTTTCTTGCTTAAATGTTGTTTTGAATATATATTGCAACCGGTTTCTGGTAGTGTGATCCTGCTTTCTTTACAGAGAGTATTCTTGTAATTCTGAATCCCTTTTTCACATCCGATAAACTATTGAAAACGTCCATTTTATAATTTCACATTATACTCGTCTTAAATCGCGGCTCCTAGAGAAGGGCAGTAATATTTCTGAGCTTCATGTTCTGCTTTTTAGATGGCATGTAACTATATTCGTCAAATGTTTCGTGATTCAAGATGAACCCTTTTTTGTGATGGTTCGCATTTACCTTCCGTGATGATTGTCTAAGAATGAGGGGTTAAATTTTAAAGGTTTGCTTAAAAAATCACTCTGTTTTTTCAGGGTTCACATCGAAGTTATGCTCAAGATCGTACATGCGAATTCATAGAACCGTTGGTGCAGGGATTATTGGAGAGGAAGTTAAGAAGGTTGAGAAAACATCGACGATGTTCCTGCAAGCAATGCTTCTAACTACAGGAACTTGTTTTTGTAAGTTTCAAATACGTGATGTGTAAAGATAGAGTATGCGTTCTTTTTTTTCTGTTTTCTTTTTCGAAGCGAAAATCAAGTTCGGAGCAAGCCATGTGGGTGTTCACATCTGGTCTCCTTCTAGGAACATCGCATCGGTTCCATGCTTTTTTGAAGAGGGCGGTTTCTTTTCATGCTACATTTACTGTAGTTATTGGATTGAAATTCTGATCTGCATATGCGGACCACCGTTGTTGCATCACGCAACACGATGATAATCGTTCTGGGACCACTTGTTCCTGGCACGATCATCTCTGTGTTGAGTGCTGCAACAGCGGTTGCCCGCCAGTGAGAACTGGAATTTCGCTCCGATATTGAAAGTAATAGCGAAATTCTGATGTCCTACAGCGGACGATGCTGCCTTTTCATCCCAGGTTACTGCACGGTGCGGCCGCATCTTAAATGCACATTTCTCACTAAGGCGCGGTTCATGCCGTTTAGACAGGTGGAACAAAATGTATGGTTTCCGTTTTCATTTTAGTCTGACGCATGGACCAGGCGGCTGGCCGTGCGGGGTTGGCGGCCTCATTGTAGAATGGGACTTCGATTTGCACGGGGTGATCTACTGTCGCAGCCCCGTCCATGCATCAGACTAAAATGATTGCGCGAACTCTACAGCCGTTAAATATTTTTCGTCGTGTGCAACTGCACACCATACTCACACCTTACGCGCAAATATCCAAAAATCGCTTCATACGTTGAAACGATAGATTTGAACGAAGATTTGAGTAAACCTGTGGAGTTTGGAGTTAAAACATTACAGGCCGGTTCGGGGATATTTACGAACGTTTAGGTTGATTCGGAGCTGAAGACTCCCAGTGGAAGGCGGGATAGTCGATCCTAATTCCGAACTCAGCCGTTGATGACGTTCATATTCCCGGCTTGGAGTCAATTCTGTTATTGGGTAACGTTTTAATGTACGTGTAAGAAAGTTATGAAGGCTATAAGTATTGTCGCAAAATTTCGGCGTCTATCTCGGCGCCAAACTTCTTAAGACGTTTTTTTACGTTTTTGTACATAGAAGTAACACCGGCATGGATCCTGAAGAGAATGCATTCCACTGGAGGTTGCCGTAACCCCGGTGCACCCATGTTACAGCATATGGCACCGAATTTGCGCCAACCTCCAACAGTGAACGCGAAGTCTCTTCCGGATCCATGCCGACGTTATTCACTTTTACCACAATCACAAATCAAAGAATCTTAACAAATTAGATGCATACACTGGATCAATTTTATCAGTTTGTTGTCCTAATCCGACCAAAACAACACTTTCGATAATTACAACATGAATGCCGAATGCGAAATAATTATAACGAATAATTCGCGAATAGTGCCGTTAATAATTAAATAATTATAACGAATAATTCGCGAATAGTGCCGAATGCGAAATAATTATAACAAATTCTAACGTGAATGCGCGCCTTGAAGTGTGAGGTCAGGTGTAAATGTTTGATGAATAGCGTTGATGCGCGTGCTCATTTACTGAAAGGAGTACGACTCGGCCACGATACGCTTTCAACTCGAGTGCAGAGTAAGGCATATCGTTGTCATCGATCTGTGAGAAACGCGGCCCCTTACCTCGAGTTTGGAAATTCGTGGGCCCACTGTCTCCGGCTGGTTGATTTTGCGGTCCCCAGGTAGGCCGTTTGTGTGGTCACCAGATTGACAAAACCTTCAGCGAAATTCGATCATTATGTGAATAAAAATTATTGTTTCTATAGTTCAAATCAATTTTGAACGTTTTATAGGTTGATAATTCTTGTTCCACTGAATACCAACTATATTTTTGCACAGTGGCCGGCGGTAGCTGCACCCCTCCCCCCTCTCCCTTCCCCTCGCTCAAGGCGGCGACCCCTCTGTGATATTATCACAGCTTGGGCCTACCTTGCTCAAGTATCTTGTCGAGTTGAAGAGGTTCCTTCACACCAGCGCGTACTTCTGTTGCAGGACGTGCTGCTGTAGAGCCTTTCGACTTGACGAGGTACCCGAGAGTAACGCGTATCGTGGTCAAATCGTCGTCGCGGCGATCTCTCGACCAGTGATCGATCATACTTTTTTTCAGCTTTGGTTGAAAAGGGGAGGCCAATCAGACATGTGCGGTTCCAAGTTTGGATTTCGGGATTACAGACGGTAGTTACTATACTTCTCTGGGCTACATTCTGGTCCGCAGTTGCGTATCGACACGCTTTTCGGCCGCACGCGCTCAAGTCAATCGAGTTTCCAGCGCCTAAGCCGAGCTGATATGGCTTTTTTGTACAGTTTTCTCCAATTTTTCTTAGTTTCCAGTTTCCAAAGCCCACCTAGAGTCAAAACATCGTCGGCTGCTGCGCTGGAAACTTCCCCTCGAAGGCGCGCGGCTGCTGAGCGTGTCGAGACGCAATTGCGGACCGGAATTTGGCCCAGAGAAGCGCAGTACACGTCGGGATCAGTCACCGATTCTTGGCACTCCTACCGAATCGGTAGGCTCGACGTATTGAATGTAGGTATGGAGCTTTGGGAAGGATGGCTCATCTTCGTTGGTAGCGCGCGGTCGCGACGCGGCGTTAGCATCATAGCGCGCCTGCGGGCCTCGCGCTACCACCCTTCAGCGGGGTTGTTGAAGCACCAGACAAACACAATTATTCACTACTAAAAACACATTATCCACTAATTTTATCCCAGGAGAAGTGTAAGTGCAAGGAGCAGGCCCATTATGCAGATTCTTCGGGTGCTTTGTACTCCAATTTCGATATTGCTACTTCCTCACATAAACAGACTTCAGCTTGAAGTGCTTTTTTTGCTTTTTGTAGTGTTTTGGTTGTTGTTTGCTTTTTCAATTGCGTGAATCAACACGAGTTTGCCCGCGCAATGAATTGAATTTATTTGAATTTTCTGTTTGTCTGGAGCTTCAGCAACCTCGAAGAAGGGTGGTGGAGCCAGAGAGGACATTCAACCATATCAGTATTGAGCTTCAGCAGTCAGAGGTTTTGCTGGCCAATGGAATGTTTAGTACGCCGTCGGCCCCTGTTTGACAGCATCCCGGCACTCGCCCGCGTAGCACTGCTTGTTCGCCAGCGATGACTCATTCTGGGCGGAACGACGGCCTGTAGACAACGGCGAATATCTGAGAATAGGAGTAGCATGGATAGAGGCAGAACGGGAAACTTGTAGTAATTTGGGTTTTTTTTTCTTAGTGATTTGAGAAATAAGGTTTTTTTTGACATTATTCGAAAAATCCGGTTACCTGTGCCAGGATTCGTAGCCCCTTCCGAGATCGTTCATAATGCCCCACCGAACCCTGGTTGTGCCTATGCACAACGGGGGGAGAGAGGGGTTATGTATCTTCAATTTAACAAATTGGAGGTCTTTAATTTTTCTGATCAAGATTAACAAAATCAATTAGGTATTAGGTAGCCAAGATGACTTTAGTCTACAGTGCTTTACACACTGTGATGATGATTAATTATTAGATGATGATGATGACACACTGTGATGATGATTAATTATTAGATGATTACCTTCAACGTTTCCGCTCTCAGAATTCTCGAAAAAAGTCGTCTTAAGAGTACCGTAGAAAGTTTAGAAGTTTTTGCTCCCCCGGGTGGGGTGGGAGGCTCTGTTTGAATTCGGCGCAACAATCCACTGGACCCTTCCATCGATTAGGATAGCCAAGATTGGGAAGTTTTTGCGTCTAGAATCTGGTAATTTAGAGAATTCGGGGAGAAGGTACACCTGACAGGTGACTTTATCGTTGAAAAATCTGCCATTGAGGCAGGGTGAAGCGACTACTATCCCGTCGGACAAGGGCGACACGTAAAAAAATGAAATTGGGAAGTGTTTCTTTCTGAAGTTCAGCAGACTCGTCAGTGAGGTACAGTCGTCACGGTTTGCACTCATACACTACTTTCCTATCTGCGCGTTGGCGTAAACTCGGCGCACGTATTTTATAATATAAGCCCACCGACTTTGCGCCAACGTGAAACAAAGAGCGTAAAGTTTGAGTGTCACCCTTGCCGACCAGGGATAAACTCCTATGCGATGAAAAAAACTCTTGATACTCTTGAAGGTTCTGTATCAGGGTCCAGCGGGCGTTGTTCTCAACGTTTGTCGAGCTACGGCACTCCTCGTATGCGGAAGCCTTCGCCCGAATTTTCGCCCCCACACACTTTCCAAAAGTTGCAAAATATTGTGGGGGCGGTTACGCAACTTCGTGGATGCCAATTATTCCCTATCGTTTGGCGCGACTACTCGCACACAACCATGTGTAGACATACAAAAACCTTCATTTTTCATGTTTACAATACATGGATGTAATATATACGTATAGATGTGGGCAATGGAGATCTCGGTGTGCTACGTAGTGTACAAAAAAAGCAGGTACAGTTGGGAGAGCGTGTGAGAAAATCGCCGAAAATTTGTGCAAATCACGTGCCTTGGGGAGGGGTCTGAGTAAATTGGCCTCCTCCACATCCCGTGCCGAACTCTGTTGGCGATGATCCATCCACACATTCGAATTCCATCAAGAATTCCATCGACCAGCGTAAATTCAAAAAAAAATTGTTTCATCTTGGGGAGTCTTAGTTTCGCCAACCTGCCCGCTAGGCCCTGACCTGTTTTATCTTGCAGAGGACAAGCTTTCGTATTTTTGCAGGTACCGTGAACTTTGCGATGTCTAAGCCGGCGGCGCTGAGTTGAAGCGAGCGCGGCGTGTACGCACAGCGTGTATCAGGTTGTCCTAGCCACTGTTATTGCAGTGACTTCGCCAGCAAACTGCCCAAATTCCTGTGAATTTGAGGATGAAGAAGTCGAAAAATGTTAGCAATATGGGCAGCGGTCTAGCAGAATCACCTGAGTGTCAGTGGCGGAAGATACAAGTCGCGCCGCACCCGCCTCAACTCAGCGCTGCCCGGCTCAGTCATCGCAGGCTTAAAGGCACAGCCCAACCTCAGAATATTTATTTTGTTTTTTAGCCTATCTTAAAAATGGCCTCTCACTGATTCCAATGATGTCCCTGGAATCGTACAAGACCCTCTGTGAAAAAAAGTTATGTCCCCTCAGAAAATTAGCGCATGGCGGACGAGTTGTCCGAGGCTTGTAACTTCCGTCATTTGCGACCAATATATGCCAGCCGGTCTGAATAAAGAAAGAGGCCGCGCCTGAGGGAAAGACCAGGGCTATTGATCGGAAACCATAGCTCATCTCGTCACTGTTGAGCTCGACAGATCGTAAAAGGGGCGAGTCAAAGTGGCTTCCCGATGTGGGCGCCCCAGGGAGGCTTCCTCCTATATCTCGCTTATTCGAAGGAATTGAGAGCTCGCACTTGGGAGGTGTTATATAGGGTGGGTGGGCACCCAGACAATAATTTTTTTAGGTTTTATTCTTATCTTGGAGCTGGTCACATTCTGATCACAACGGTATCTCTGAAAGTGTCTAAGACCCCCTACGAACGGAGATGTGGCTCCTCGAAATGCCTGTATTCTGAGGGCGAAAATTCGATGGACGAGTCTCAGGCCTGCATTTCTCTTCATTCGCAGTCCCTGCACGAGAGCGAGGCAGGAAAAGGAGGCGGTTCGGCAATGGACTGAAAAACGTCGGCTCGGTTGAAATTCATCAATCCATCCCGCCGATAACGAGGTCGAAAATCAGGAAGCGGGTGGCCCGGGGTGGTGAGCGAAGGGGGTCGGGCCCGTGGTGCTCGCTTATATCTCGCGTATAATTGGAATTGAGATCTCGCATCTGGCACGCGTTATTCAGGAGGGGTCTTCTACACAATCGCACGAAAATCTCAAATTCATCTCTGAGGATGTACTGTGTCTTCAAACGGTATACAATAGGTCACCGTACAAGTTTAAAGGCAGTGTTCACGATAATCTTCAATTTTGAAATTATGCGCTATATTGATTTAGGGGCCCCCGGGTAGAACTAAAATGACGTAGAAATTGAGAAAAACGCACCAGAAGTACATGAAATCCTCAAGTATCACCCCGCCTCTTGAAGGCAGTGTCCACGATAAAAACCATGTCTGTTTTTTTGGTGGAGATCGGCAGATGCAGGGCCTAGTGCAACCCTAACGTTGAAAAAACAAAGAAAAATGAGCTTGGAACGGTCCCCTACGGGCCCAATGTTGGACACCCGTCAGCTCGTCACCCCCAGATGCACTTTCCACGCCCACCGACGTGAACAAATGAAAGCTCGAGATCGTGAGATGAGCGATGATTCCCAGTCATTAGCCCCGTTCTTCCCTTCATTCTCAAGTTCTCTCCTTACTCAGGTCAGCTCGCATACATCGGCTGCAAAAGACGGAAGTTACAAGCCTTGGACAACTCGTCCACCATGTTTCCCGTTGCCGGAGAACTGGTCCGCGCCTTATTTTCCACCCGCAAAAAACTTCGCACCAACCCGGGGTTTCCCTCCCCTTCCGAAATCAGGATAGTTTAGAGTGTCAAGAAGTGAAACTTCCACACCAAGTCGAATTTTCTATTCGAGTTTAATACCAGGTATCAGGGCTTACGAAATCGCGGCGCGGACCAGTTCTCACGTAATCTGTTTCCTTAGCTCAATCTTTGAGGGACCATAACTCCATTCCCAGAAATTCTTGTACGATTCCAAGAACATCATTGGAATCAGCATGGGACCGTCTTCAAGATAGGCGGAAAAGCAGACAAACCATTCTTATCGTGAACACTGCCTTTAAGTATCACAGGAAGTGTTGGTTATGACAATTAAATCCTTTGTAGACCCGTCCTTTGCAATTGTCTACTCTCTATTGCTCCGTTCTTTCCTTAGAGCCCTACCTAATCCCTCTTTGCATAAAATATTCTCCTATTTTAGATTGACCCAATTTTCCACCGGTGACAACCACCATGAACATGTCCATCCAACCGGACAACTAGTCCGTGTGATAGAATAATGTGACTGAAACAGGACGTTTTGATGTGTTTCTTGCCGTTTCTTCGTAATTTTGGTAACATTTGGACGTCAACGAATTGTTTCGTGTGAAAAACTCGGACGCGATAATCATCGTGAACACTGCTTTTAAGTGGTCACTGTCCCGTGAGACCACGGTCGGGGACGTTGAAATTTGACAAAAAACCGCAATTTGTGGAATGAATTTGATTTGTTTTATAGATATTTCTCTGATTTTCTCGAAGTTGTCATTAGGGTAGGAAATGTTTAGTCACTCATAAAAATAGAAAAAGCGAAAATAAATTTACAATAATAGTTCTTAAGAATTTTCATTTGTAAGATTGTCGTTAGGTAAGATCGGTAGGTTTTAACGAATATGCGTCTGAGCCGGCCCAGTTTACTCCGAAGATGGTATTTCAGAAGAAAGGAAGTAGAGACAGCCGCAATCCTGACGAGAATCTGGATGATGGAGAGGAAGAATGAATTTACTGGAGGAGCGTAACTCTGTCATGTTGATCAGCTGCCCGGGCTGAAGCGTTTAACTTCTGCCAGGTCATGATTTCGTGAATTTGTTGGGTCTTTATTATAGCTCGTGATAACCGGTGTTCAAACTTGTCTTGTTGTCTTGTTGTTTATTTGACCTTGTTGAAGTATGCTTTTATTGTTACTTTGAAGATCTTGTGAATCAGGGTCCCTAGGCCTTTGCTGCATCTCATGATCTTGTGTTTATGGAGCCTTTGTTTTGAAACATGATCTGGTGAATTTCGGGACCCAGGCCTTTGTTAAGAGAAATGATTGTGTGAATTATGGTGCCTATGCGAGAATTAGGGTGCTAGGCGAGAAGAATTCTCATGTCTTTCTGTAAAGTCTGAAATATTTTTGCGTTTACGTGTCATACTGCTTGAATTCCATTATGAATCTGTATTGCTGGTGTTCACGGAACAACTTTAAAGAAAGCGGTACAAGTCTAGTTAAAAAGCTGTGTGATGGCGCATGAGCAGCACTCCAATCAGTGGCTTAGCTGAAGAGCGATTCAATACTTTTCGAGCGACAGTCAAAATCTGGGTTAGCAGCAGTAGAAGCGTGGTTGAACAGCTGTGCAATACGAGGTCAATAGCTGGTCAACACCACGAGGGCAGCACGTCAATTGCGCGACAATAGTCCGTCAATAGCTCGCAAAAAGTGCGGCAGTAACGCGAGTATAGCATTTCAATACCGCTGCAGTAGCGCGATAATAGTACGTCAATAGTGCGGTATGAACACGACAGAAGTGCGGCAATAGAAGTATTATAACGCATCTAGACCGCCACAACAACGTGAAAAAAAACGAAAATAACGCGTCTAAACCGCGCCAGTAGCATAACAAGACCGCCACAATCGCGTGACAAAACCGCAACAATAGCATGACGAAACCGCGATAATCGCATGACGAAACCACGGCATAGCATGGCAAAAACGCGACAAAACCGCGTCTATGCCGCGGGAGTGGCGCTGCTTTTCCACGACAGTGGCACATCAACACCGCGACTATCACGATTTGGGGCTCCTAGCCCAGTTGTCCGAGCGCTCGGAGCGGCTTTCTTGTGGGCTAGGAGCGTCCCAGTGCCAGAGTAGTTATGACAAAGCATAAAGGCTGCATACGTAATTAGAAACTGTTCCTGTTGCTCGATCAAGCGTGAACCTAAGGGTACACTCTGCATGATTAATTAGCCGATATGCACTCAAATTACACCCGTGGCAAATTGGAAAAGGGTACCAATTATTGTAGCAACAGTTGACTCTCTTACTGCATAGGTCAAGTCAGAAAAATGAAAAAAAGCTACTTGTAATATAGATATAGGTTACATGATATGTAGTCTCAAGTAACTTCCATTTATATCACATGCAACTTTATTTATACCGCACTTAAGTTAGAGTGAATTTCCATGTAACGTACACTTTCACATTCCCCATGGGTGGAATGATCCGCAACGCGAACGACCCGCGACGCAGACAACATGTCCGCACGCGGTCTGGCCGACACGCGACGCGGAAAATGCTATGCGGGGTCTTCTGTGCAAGTGCGGGGTACAGCGCCTCAAACTTGGATGATTGAAGGGCGCCGTAAACTCCCCTTGAAAATGCCTTTCGCGCTGATTTTAAACTGGTAAAAACAAGTTACTTGTAACATATCTTGGCCGATTCAACTTACTTGCGACTTATCTTGGGCCATGTAAGTTACATGAAACATATAGGAGGCGCGCTGCATGCGGCATCCCGTCGATACGCTACATGCAACATAAATGGCCTGAGTGAAGTCTCAATTAACATATATAGGCTTAGATATGTTACAAGTAACTTGTTTACAGCCTTTTATGTTTCTTGTCCGATTTAGTTTACTTGCCACTTGACTTGGACCATGTAAGTGACATGCAACATATCTGAGGCGCGCTGGGTGCGGCATCCCGTCGATATGTTACATGTTACATAAATGGCCTGAGTGAAGTCTCAATTAACTTATATAGGCTTAGATATGTTACAAGTGACTTGTTTACAGCCTTTTATGTTTCTTGTCCGATTTAGTTTACTTGCCACTTGACTTGGACCATGGAAGTGACATGCAACATATCTGAGGCGCGCTGGGTGCGGCATCCCGTCGATATGTTACATTTAACATAAATAGCCTGAAATAAGTCGCAAGCAACGTACATAGGCTTAGATATGTTGCAAGTAACTTGTTCTCACTTTCTGAGAAGCCGAGTTGTTGGGATCAGGGACGAGCAAAAACTACTTAAAGGCAGTGATGGCGCTCAAATATGCTCGTCTTCTTTTCCTTTCTAAACCCTTCTTTGGGTCTCGAGTAGTAGGACCTATGAGAAAAAATCGCGAAAAAAACGCTGTTCTGGGCCAAATTCGAATCCTGAAGTTTCTTGCCTTTTGATGGCGGACGAGTCCACCCCACATCATCGGCATCGATGATCTCTAATATCAAGAACATCATCTGGCTTGAAATTGAATTTCAATCAATGAACCTCCGGATTTATGTACATTTCTAGTCAAAAACAATGACTTAAGTGCTTTCTTTCATTGTTCAACGGTTTTTAGGTAAATTTGCATTTATTTGTTCCTCTGAGTGTCGATGATTTTTGATTGCTTGGCATGAGACTGTGATCTTTCTGTGCACGTGTGCACGAACTGGAAATTTAGGGTCTTAATAACTCTAATTCTAGCCCGTTTTTCACCGCGCTACCTTCATAGTTTTTGAGCTGTTTTATGTCTAAGCTGATTTTTGTAGTTTTTTCGATAACGTTTTTCATCGTGACCAATGCCTTTAAAAAACTTTGGGATACAGAAAAACGCTCCAAATATCGCCTGAAACTCTGGGGTTCAGGATTCCAAAAGTATCGAAAATCTGAAAAAGAAATCTCAATAATATAATAGTCACAGGATCTCGAGCGAAAGGCAGAAAAGTCAATGCACGAACTAACCCTGTGCACTGACAAAATCAAAATGAGCTGTCAGACTCCGAGGCAGGAAAAGCATTTGTTCTCAGAAGGAAAAGCTGAATAGGTTTTTGCAGCAGACAACGCCGAGTTCGCGCTCCAATGATCCAGTTGGTTGGTGCTCGCAACATTAAGCGGCCGCGTCATCTGTGCAGCTTGCCGCTTCTTAGAATCACTAATATATCACAACTGACGCGTGCAAGGCTCGCGCATAAAGCCCTTACATGATGATGAATAGTCCACCATGTGAGGGGATAGCCGACTTCAAAACTATGTATGGATTTTTAGGCCCTCTCAGGAGGGCATTTGCAGCCGAAATGAAGATGAAATGTAGATAGAAGACTGGGAGGTCGCAGGTTGTAAATGTATGTATGCAAGTCTGTCTGAGGAATGACCTCAGCGCGCAATATGTCATTGACATTTTCAGCAGCCTAAAAACATGCTCGTTCACAAAGCGAAGGTCTCACGAAATTGCCCTAGCACGCGCAGTTGCCAAATTCAGTGAATTTTTGATCATCTCACCTGTACCGCTTAAAAGAACAGCCAGTAGTGCCCTTAAAGGCATCGTACGCACTGAAAATCACTCACTGTTTTTTGAGTTTGAATCGTTGGCTGGGCCTACCTGAGCACGTGGGTAGAGTTTCCGGGTCACCTACGCATCATTGGGGTGATATGGGTGATCGAATGCCTCGAATTCCACCAAAAGACGACGGCCTTCTGACAGCCATGTGGCATAAAATGAAAAAGAAAGAAGCTTCTCAACAAGCTATATCGCGTAAATGAGTGGAAGTTGATGTATCATTTGTTGATAAGCTACCTTCTTTTCTCATTGAAGCCACATGGCTGTCGGAAGACCGGCCTCTTTTGCTCAGAAAAATGAAAACAAGTTACACGTAACATAAAATGCCGAAAACAAGTTACTTGTAACATATCTGAGCCAATGTAAGTTACTTGAGACTTATCTCAGGTCATTTAAGTTACATGTAATATATCGGTGGATACTGCGCCTCCGATATGTTACATGTAACTTAAATGACTTGAGATAAGTCGCAAGTAACTTACATCAGCTTAGATATGTTACAAGTAAATTATTTTCAACTTCTGTGATGATACTGTGTGCAGTGTGCCTCAGATATGTTACATGTAACTTAAATGGCACAATATAAGTCGCAAGTAACCTAAATCGCCCAATAATATATTTCCAAGGCTGATGTACGACGCACTCGCGGGGTCAGCCATACGACTGGCGTTGCTGATGGTTCAACTACCTAAGTTTGAGATACCTGCAGGGAAGGACCTGCATTTTTTTGGCGTAGTGTGTGGCCTGGGAGGCGCCCTTTGCGTCGCGTGTCGTTTGCGTTACGTGATGGCCACCCATAGTGAAAATTCAAATGTAAGTTACAGGTAACATAAGTGTAACTTACATGTAATATAAATGTAAGTTACATGTAATATAAATGTATGCTACATGTAATATAAACGTATGTTACATGCAATATAAATGTAAGTTACTTGAGACATTCAAATAGCTTACATTTATATTACAAGTAACTTGTTTTCATTTTTCTGAGTGGTGAAATTCGAGGCATTCGAACACCCATATCTTCTCAATGATGTGTCGGTGACCCGACAAAGTCTACCCACGTTCTCAGGCGGGCCCAACCAATGATTTAAACTCAAAAAAGGTGAGTGGTTTTCAGCGCGTACGATGCCTTTAAGGTCTACGGTACCCTACCGGTTACAGCTGCTGTTCAGTGGTTACCCCTCATCTCCAGCGGCTATCCCATATCTGAGGCGCAAGCGCCCTAACAGCGTCCATGCTGTAGCTTTTCACTCTGTCTTGATCTACATTACAGGTACAAGGCAGGCTGCAGGGAAACTGTTAAATGGCTGGCTTGGAAGGCCTGAAAGCTGTCCATGTATCTCCATGCCTCCAGCTAACATTCTCTGCTACGAGCTGCCATTGTTATCCTACTCGTTGGATTCACTAGCAGTTCAAAAGGAGAAGAACTGTCAAAGGCCGATCATTCAAACGTGTGCACAATCGCGATGAAGGCCGTGATGGTCCACCGTTGGCGACAAACGCTAGCTGGTGTTGCGTTCTGCACCGTTCAAGTCCTTCAAGGACATCGTACACACAGAGAAGTATATACTATTGGTACAGGGGGAGGACGGAGTACGGGGTGGCGCCGGGGCCAGCCGGTTGGCAGCAGTTACCACTCTCGGCCGAGTCGCCCCGACAGCGAGATCGGTGGCTCGCTCGCTCGTTGGTTGGCGATCGGAGCTGGTCACGCACGCAAGATCAGAGCCGGTACGTGGAATTCAATCCTTTTTTTCAACGAAAAAGGTGACGATTTCCAATATTTAAGCGAACAGCCCCCGGAGTTTTGGAGGGGTTGAAGTACTTTCTAGGGAGTACACAATCTCCGAATTTTCAAGGGATTGGAACTCCGGGCGAGCGAAATTCTGACACGAGCGCGAAGTTTTCACGATTCTTGCAAGGGGTTGGAACCCCGGGTGGACGAGATTATGACAGAATGGGAAGTTCTCCCAATTTTTTTCAACGGGTTGGAACCCCGGGTGAGCGAGTTTATGACAAGAATTCGAAGTTTTCTCAAATTTTTCAAGGGGTTGGAACTCCGTGTGGGCGAGATTAGGACAAGAATTCGAAGTTTTCTAGATTTTTTCAACGGGTTGGAACTCCGGGTGGGCGAGATTTGGACAAGAATTCGAAGTTTTCTAGATTTTTTCAGGAAGTTGGAACTCCGGGTGGGCGAGATTTGGACAAGAATTCGAAGTTTTCTAGATTTTTTCAAGGGGTTGGAACTCCGGGTGGGCGAGATTTGGACAAGAATTCGAAGTTTTCTAGATTTTTTCAAGGGGTTGGAACTCCGGGTGGGCGAGATTTGGACAAGAATTCGAAGTTCTCTAGATTTTTTCAGGAAGTTGGAACTCCGGGTGGGCGAGATTTCGACAAGAATTCGAAGTTTTCTAGATTTTTTCAGGAAGTTGGAACTCCGGGTGGGCGAGATTTCGACAAGAATTCGAAGTTTTCTAGAATTTTTCAAGGGGTTAAAACTCCGGGTGGGCGAGATTCTGACATGAGTGTGAATATTTTACGCTTTTGCCGACTACTGGAGCTCTAATATCAGTACTAAATACACTCATATTATTCACAATAATTAATTTGCTTTATTATAGGGAGTCTTTTGCATTTTTGTTTCAAAAAAGGATTGTTCTTCACGCACAGGCTCTGATCTTGCGTGCGTGATCTCCGGCGATCGCCAATCAACGAGCGAGGGAGCCATCGATCTCGCTGTTAAGGCGACTCGGCCGAGATCGGCCACTGCAGTCAGCCGGCTGGCGCCGACGCCACCCCGTACTCCGTCCTCCACCAGCTCCATACAGTTCACCTCCGCACTGCCGTTCAGTCCGCAAAGTGCACACTGATTGCGAAATCGTGCTGCGGCGCGGTTGCGAGCATCCTCAGACAAGGATGTGGGATCACCCGGGCGCTTTTCGCCTTTGGTTCCCAGGTGATCCCACCGCCCGGGTGATCCCAGATCCCTGTCTGAGGATACTCGCAACCGCGCCGCAGTACGCTTTCGCAATCAGCGTGCACTTTGCAGGCTGAACGGCAACGCGGAGTTGAACTGTACAATGCCTTTGATTTTTGTGCCAAAATTGCTTTTGAAGTTTTTCAGCGTTTGAAGGCCTGGTCATTGCCATTTCCGAAGTTTTCCTGGGTGTGGAGTTTGTGCCATGGTTGTTTTCCATGTTGTTTGTCGGTCGCACTGAGATTCAATAAAAGAGGGCTAGATGATAGACTCATAAGTGCGAATTGATCGACCTTACAGCATTTTTTGGGTCGCAATCACTTTCCAGGGGAGGGAGGCATTTTTAGAGCCTTAGGTTTCGTCGGTGATGTCAGCTAGCCAGATCTGTCTGACAGCACACAACAAATTGAAAGTGTTTCCCAGCGCGCACGATGCCCTTAAAGGCAGTGTTCACGATAATCTACAATTTTGAGATTATTCACTATATTGACTAAGTGGCCCCCGGGTAGATTAAAAATGACGAAGAAATTGAGAAAACGCACCGGAAGTACCCGAAATCCTTAAGTATCAGCCCACCTTTTAAGTGTCACAGGGAGTGTTTGTTGTGACAATGAAATCTTTTGCGGACCCATCCTTTGCAATTCTCTACTCTCTAATGCTCGGTGCTTTCCTTTGGACCCTAATTAATACTGTTTTGCCTGAACTATTCTTCCATTTCTGATTAGCCCCATTTTATACCGGTGACAACCACCATGAACATGTTCATCCAACCGGACAGCTAATCCATGTTATAGAAAAATGTCACTGAAAAACGACGTTTGAATGCGTTTCTCGCCGTTTCTTCGTAATTTTGGTAACACTTGGAGGCCAACTCATTCTTTTATGTGAAAAACTCGGGAACGAAGATCATCGTGAACACTGCCTTTAACTTTGTTACCTCAACCACAGATGGCGTGCATGCTAGACAATGCAATTATGAAGCAAAAAAACCCCAAGGCTAAACTCCATTCACCTGGAATTCACTTCTGAGAGTCAAGCAGTACCAGGTGCAAAATGCAATATATTCCTTAGCTCCTGCACTAGCATAGCACTGAAGTCCTAGTCTACATCACCTTAAAGGCATAGTACACGATGAAAACCGTATTTGGGTTTATGCGTTCATTCGGACTAGTGGGCCATGACAATGTCGCTCAGAAAGTTCAGAGTTCCAAAACCGTCTCTGAGTGAAGATTCGCTCACCTCAAAAAGGCTTCCTGGGTCTGGGTGGCCGGCCTTGGGGTCGATCCGTTGTTACGAAGAACAAAACTCCTGGGATGCTGACGACGGGCGTGCCTTGACGTGTCGTAGGGCGCAATGCGCACGCCAGTCGATTTCGAATTCGACATCGATCGAAAGCAGCTGGCAGCACTGGACGCAGCAGGTTGCTGAAAGGCGAAAAAAGAAAAGGAAAAATCGATCTCTCACCTGAACCGCGTCCCCGTTGAATTGCTTCCGACGCTGCGTCATGGAACGAATTGTAAAACTGTTCCTTGCGTTCTCCGCGCAACTATCCCAAGTTGACGTGGGCGCGAACTTCAAATTTGTTTTGAGTTTTCTTAAAATGGTTTTTTCTTTAGAAGTTGACGTTTTTGAGGGGTCCTTTTGCAACAGTTGGTCACTATAGGGATACAACAACACGAAAACACCAAAAACTCAAACATGGTTTTCATCGTGTACGATGCCTTTAAAGGGTGTTCACGATAAAAGTCGTTTTTCTGTTTTTCCGCCTATCTTGAAAACGGTCCCATGCTGATTCCAATGATGTCCCTGGAATAGTACAAGACCCCCTAGAAACGGAGTTATGGCCCCTCGAATTTCAGCAAGGGAAAATTGTGGACGAGTTGTCCGAGGCTTGTAACTCCCGTTTTTTGCAGCCGATATGTGGGAGCTGACCTGAGTAAAGAGAGACGTTGAGAATGAAGGGAAGAACGGGGCTTCTGATCGGAAACCATCGCTCATTTAACCACAAATTCAGGGAAACTGTTATAGGACGTGGGCGGAGTGGCCCAATGGGTCGGCTGGCCCACGAGATTTTCACCCACTTACCGGCCGTATTTCGTCGCACTTCCGTTCTCAATCTTCTTATAGGGACCCTAAGCTTACGTTTTAACGAAAAAAAGGGAAACTTTTTCTTCGTGCACACTGCCTTAAACGATATTAAAGGCATCGTACGCGCAGAAAACCGTATATTATTTTTTCATGTTTTTGTGTAGCTTGGCCTCTCTAGTGAACGAAAACGTCAAAGGGGCCCATAAAAAACCCTTTATTTGTAAAGAAAAGTCAATCGGAACACATTGCAAATACGAATTTGAATTTCGCGCCTAAATCCTTTTTGCAGTTTTTCTGCGCCTGGAAGCCTCGTTACTGTAATTTTTGAAGTTTTTCTGTATATGGGGCTAGTGCCGTAACTGTTTTTCATGTTGTTTGACGGTCGCATCAGCATTCTATGAAAAAGTGCTAGATGACTGGTGAGAATTGGTGGCGGATCTTCATCTTTGACGCCTTCCAACCTCATTGTCCAACGTTTTTGACGCGCCAAAGTTTACCAGTGTGGTCTGCCGGGCTCAATCATGAAATTGAGCCTGAAAAATGAAAATTGATTTTCAGCGCGAACGATGCCTTTTAACACTTCTCACACTTTCTGCTTCATTAGGGTGTGAGTGCTTTCTTGCATACACCAGAATGATTGCTGATTACGAAATACACTAAGTCACAAACTATAGTTTAAAGGCAGTATTCACGATAAAAATCGTTTTTCTGTTTTTCCGCCTATCTTGAAGACGGTCCCATGCTGATTCCAATGATATTTTTGGAATCGTACAAGACCTTCTGAGAACGGAGTTATGGTACCTCAAAAATTGAGCTAAGGAAACATGGTGGACGAGTTGTCCGAGCATTATAACTTTCGTCTTTTGCAGCCGATGTATGCGAGCTGACCTGCGTAGAGAGAGAAGTTGAGAATGAAGGGAAGAACGGGGCTATTGATCGGAAATCATCGCTCATCTCACAATCTTGAGCATTCATTTGTTCACGTGGGTGGGCGTGGAAAGTGCATCTGGGGTGTGACGAGCTGACGGGTGTGCAACTTCGTGCCCGAAGGGAGCCGTACCGAGCTCATTTTTCTTAGTCTTTTTCAACGTTAGGGTTGCGCTAGGCCCCGTAGCTGCCGATCTCCACTAAAAAAATAGACATGGTTTTTATCGTGGACACTGCCTTTAACTAAACCAATATCTCTCCGACGACCACCCCTTTCTGTTTGCTCGGCGCTGATCTGTGTGTACGCGTGTGTGTAGTGATGACTTGGTTCTATGAACTGCCGGTTTCCGATCTCGACGCTCGTTGGCACGTTGTAGGCCGGTTTCCTGTCTGCGAATCCGGTGTAGACGACGCTTGTCGACAAGGCGACACCCATTTGCAACAAGCACACTACATTTTCCTAACCTGAACTGCTTCTATAGAGATAATTTCTACATTTATGTTTCTGTTTTATTTGAAGTTTTGTGTTTCGCTTTAGCGCATTTTGTCCATGTCTAGCGTAAAGTATGTTTTTGAAGAGAGTGTTCACGGTGTAAAAGCAAGCATTGGGTTCCTCTAACAAGGGAACCACTATAAGTCATAGTAACCATTCCACATGAAATGTACTTTTCTAGAACCATTTTCAAAAGAAAAGTCCGAATATGCCCATCGTAGCTGCCTAGACCCACTCTGAAAGAAGTTATGAGCGTTTTTAACTTCGCGGTAAGGTAAGGGTAACCAACCCCCAATGGAATTTTCAGGGTGTTTTCAATTTTTTTTCCCGATTTTGCTAAAAATATGTATGTAGGGGTAATTCGGGGGTGCTGAACACGAATCTGGGGTTCGCTTGTCGAAATTTTGAGGTTTACTGTAGGTTACGGTAGGTAACATGCCATTTAGGAGGCAAAACCTACCTTAATAATTCGAGAATCGACGAATGAACCTAGAATTCGTAATCAGCACCCCAAATAACCCCCACATAGAAACTTTGAGACAAATTTGAGACTTTGACCAAACTACCGTATGCCCACCGCAATCTACCGTAAGCTGTCAAAAATTGATAAACGGACATCAGATTAGTGTTGAGCACTCCAAATAACCCGCAGAAGGACGATTTGAGCCACATCTGTCGTCACATTCCAAAAATCGTCAAAAGTCTATTTTGCCATCAATTTTTTCTGCCGGTGGGAAGCTTTGAACAAATTTAGTCGAAAACTTAGGAAAAACGGCAGATGAACTTCAGATTCGTGATCAGCACCCCAAATCACCCCCAGAGCGAATTTTAAGTCAAATCTGGAATACTTTCCTAAAACGCTTCGAGAGCCCTCTTATTGGTATAAATAAACGCCCAACCGAAAATCCGTACAAGTCCAAAACGCTAACGGTCTGCGCAAAGTTCGGAAAATGTTCCTTCACCCGAACTTTGACTAGGGGAGTAGTTTTGGGCGCTGAACACGATTATGAGGTCCGTTTCCGGATTTTCGTATAAAAAAATAATGCACTTTTTGGAGGGTACAATAGGTGCGAAAATCAGAGAAAAAAACGCCTATAACGTCTTTCAGAGTGGATCTAGGCAGCTGCGATGGGCATATTCGGAGTTTCCGTCCAAAAATGGTTCTAGAAAAGTATATTTCATTTGCAATGGTTACTATGACCTATAGTGGCTCCCTTGTAAGGAGGAGTAAGGGCGGAAGTACGACAGAAAACTGCCGCAAAGTGGGCGAAAATCTCGTGGGCCTGCCCACCAGGGCTGTGCGGAACTGTTCCGTTTCCGATTCCGTTTCCGCATTTCCGGTGTTTTTTGGGCTGTTCCGTTCCGCTTCCGTTTCCGAGTTTTTGGGCCCGGAAACGGAATAAATTAGTGCCACACGATCTGTGATAGTGGGTCTAGGCTAGGATTCTCGAAGGTTTCATGAGACACTGAAGAGGACATCCGACCTCTTGTGTTCAAGCGAATATCTGAGCTTGGCTCAGATCATTCACGAAGTTTGGGGGCCTGAGATTGGAACTCTATAAAATGATGACACGAAATGGGTGTGGCAGGGATCTGCACGCCTTTTGAGGTTTTCTTCTTTAAAATATGTAGCTTTTTCTCTGAGATTCAATGATTTCGTGAAACTTCTCTTTTTGATTCCACTTCTTCGCTTGTTTACCGCCACGGCAGCAACAAAAATCGAGATATGTAGTTTTGTTTTTGCACGTGCAGCCTGTCTTCCAGAAAGGAGTCTCGTCAAAGACCACGAGGTGGAGGTGACCACGGGCAGCGGTGAGGCTCGTTTGAGGCAGATCATAGGAGAACTTCCCATGTCGCCGTAGAGTTTTTTCTTTTATTTTTCAAATTCAATGGTTTGATATCCACTCCAATAGGCAAATATGGTTTGAAAGAAGAGAAAGTAGTCGCTGATCATCTAAAAATGGACTTCTGATCAACCTTGAAGGATACCTGGTGTCGCTTGGACTGCTTTCTGGGGGACAGGCTGAACACCAGAGGTGTGCGGCTACGACAAAAAAAAATTGGGCAAACGGCAACGGGAACCCCAAGACGGCCAGCAAATTGCAGTCGGCTTACGGCAATTACTGCACACCTATGAAGGGCGGCTGCATGTAATAAGTATTTTTAGAGGTTGCCTTTTCGGATTTCGAAAAACTAGACTTTGAAATCGTTTAATGCCTCGTAGTGACATTATTTAGAGTAAGTATTAGTTTATTAACTGAAATTATTGGTTATTTGAATAGAGCTGCGGACAATGAGCAGCAGCGAAGCGTGGGAATGAGGAAACCCAATTATTTGGTCTCTTCCGTTTCCGGATTTCCGTTTCCGGCGTTTTTTGGCCATTTTTATTCCGTTTCCGTTTCCGAAAATCTTGAAAAAGATTTCCGCACAGCCCTGCTGCCCACGCATTGGATCACCCCGCCCATGTCATATAACAGTTCTCCTAGGTTCGTTCCAACAGAAGAACATTGCCGAATTTTTGAATGTTCTTTATCGCGAGAAATCCAAACATCCAAACATGTGCATTGGCCCATCTTATTTTCAGAGAGTTTTTGGTACAAGACCCAGAAGACAAAATCGCTTCCTAAAAAATTCGAAGCGCAAAATAATTTATGACGTCCAGTTTGACATTCTGTCTGCAGTCTGCCGGAACACACTGAACAGGCGTAATAAAACATTTCAGATTTCTTTAAACAGCTTTCTTCTGTATTTGAGCGTTCTGTAGGGACTTTTTTCTATTAATCTCTACTTAGTGGACTTACCCACTTAAAACTGAAGACCAAAATATTTTTTTAAATTGTGCCTTTAAGGCAGTGTTCACGATAAATCTCGTTCTCGAGGTCTCGGTGTGAAACACTAAGTTGGCAGGTGCTGTAGAGGATAGGGTCGAAGAAAGCAACGAAAACTGGCCAGAAATACAGCAGGGCCCATGATTCTCGTCCACGCCCTGAATTTAGAAACCGTTATCTTGACTTATTCTGGACGTTTTTCTTCCCTGTGTCTTCACTATTAGTTACCTCACGACCAAACAGTCCCATTTTTGGGTCGAACTCGAGTGCGATGTTCATCGTGAACACTGCCTTAAACTTTTCTCATGCAGCTCGCTGAAAGGTATGAGTGTGATTTTTAATACAAATCTGAACTTTTCCGAACACTTTGATGCAGTCTTTTCCAAGGCCTATGCTATGCTGTCTTTATTATTTCGTTATTTACGCTGCTCCGTTACTAACGTTCTTATCCGTTTCTGGAGCTTTTGTTCTTCCCTACTTCGAGTTTTGTTCTCAGGCTTGAAACTTTCAGCTTGAAGGCATGGCCCAACTTCAGCATGGTTTGCAGGGTTTTTTGTTTTTCTTGTAGAGAATTTCACGCTGATCACAACGCTGTCTTCAGAATCGCCTATAGTCCACCTCGAATGTAGTTATGGCCTCTCGAGCTATGTGAAGTTGAAGAGCAGTAGTTTTGTGGACGAGTTGTCTCAGCCTTTTTTTTCACGGCATTCGCTGCGGTTTCCTGTAAGATGAATCATAGAAAATCGCTACTCGTATATATTTTCTTTACAATTGCCCAAAATTTCTATGATCTTGTGCTAAAATGAAGGCAAGATTGTGGCACTTGCACCGCAAGGAATTGCCTGAATCCTGCAGAAAACCTGTCGGTAATCTGTCAGCTCGGCGCTAACTAGAGCCGAAGCGACAGTTTAATGGCAGATTTGAGCTAAAATCAAGGTATTGTCCAGATCCTGCCGAGATCTTAGTGCCTCGACCAGGCAAAAACGAGGAAATGCCGGGTTTCTGCCGCGGTTTCCGCCCTTGCATACCGAAATTCAAACCATCAAGCAGAGGCAGCTACTTGTCGGTAGTTTCTCGGGAAATTCGGGTCATTTTCGCGGTATTTTTCCCGCTCGCGGTGGTTTTGCGCCAAATTTCCCAGCAAAATTCAGATTTGCGGTGATTTTACACCCATTGCATGTACATTTCTTTAGGAAAAGTTCGAGTTATCGCCCAAAATGTCGCAAATCGTAAGCCGTCATTTTGAGGCCAGGAACACCGTGAATCGAATTTCTATAATGATAATGACCGTCGATCTTGGAAGATTTGCAGGAAGGTATAAATGAGTTTGCTGAAACAGGGAATTTTATGTATTTTTTCACCCACGAAACCTGCAAGCGCACAGAAGTCGATAAAACTCTGTGCATAAAGAATTATTGTCAGACATGAAAAAAACTAAAAACTTCATGCTCCAAGAATAATTGACACAAGAGAAGGCCACGGAAACACTTTTCAGTGATTCGAGTACTTCTGCGGTTCTTGACGATCGCGGAAAAATCCATTATGCGGAAGAAAACTCTTAAAGTGCAAGACAATTTTCTCTAGAGAGGTTGAGGATTGAAAAAGAAACGAAAAAAGGGCTGAAAAAGGCGACGTTAAAGACCGTCACGATTTTCAGTACTTTTCGAGTTTTAGAGGCACGATCCAACCTCAGAATCGTTTTTGCAGTTTTTCTGCTCGACTGGGAGAGAATTTCACGCTGATCACAATGATGTATCCAGAATCGCCTATAACCCATAATGAACGGAGTTATGGCCTATCGAATATTATGAAGTTTGAGAGCAAGAATTTTGTGGACGAGATGTCTCGGTCTTTTTTCACGGCGTTCGCAGCAATACTCTTTAAGATACATCATACAAAAATATTATGACTTATAGTGGTTCCCTCGTTAGAAACCGGTAAATCACTGTGCATCAAGTATTCTTGTCAGGCATTGAAAAAGCTGAAAGTTTTCATGCTCCAGGAATAATTTATGCAAAAAAGGTCACGCAAACACTTTCCAGTAAATCGAGGACTTCTGCTGTTCTTGGCGATCTCGGGAATAATTCATGGAAGTAAACTCGTGAAATACAAGAAAATTTATTCTATTCAGCGAGTTAAGGGCATCGCTCGCGCTGAAAACCAATATCCATTTTTCAGGCTCAATTTCATGATTGAGCCCGGCGGACCACGTTGGTGAAGTTTTGCGCGTCAAAAACATGAGGTTCTGAACTTGGAGTGGTTCAAAATGACGATCCGCCACCAATTTTCACCAACCATCTAGCACAAGGAACAGAAGCGCCACCACATGCGCGGATGATTCAGCATTTGAAATTTTTAATTCGGGAAATTCTAACATCCAAACTTACCCAATTGATACTTTATTTCTCAGAATAAGTTCCAGTGAACAAGAGGCAACAGGAATTTATCCACCTAATAAGTTTGAATCAAAATACACATCCGACGTTTGCGAAAAAAACTTCAGACGTATTGTACCAGACACACCGAAATCGACGGAGGGGTGGGAAGTGAATAATTCGAGACATTTTAAAATGAGTTTTTTCGCAAAAGTATATAGTTTTGTGGAGCCTTTCCACTCTTATTCTGTATGTCAGAGAATTGCCTGCGCAAAAACATGAAAAAATGAGATACGGTTTCTTTGCGCGTACGATGCCTTTAAGGACTAAAAAAAAGGAAAAAAGCGGAATCAAAGATCAGTAATTTTCGACAGTTTTAAAGGCGCGAACCAACCTCAGAATTCAAGCAAGAAGCAGAAAGCTTCAATCAAAGTTCTCAACCTCAGAATCGTTTTTCAGATTTCCTGCTCGATGCCTAGAGAGAGTTTCAGACGATCACATCGACATCCCCGGAATCGCTCAGAACCCACTACAAACGGAGTTATGGCCCCGCGAAGTTTGTGAAGTTGAAGAGCGAAAATTTCGTGGACGAGATGTCTCAGTCCTTTTTTCACGGCAACTTTCTGTAAGATATATCATACGGAATCTCTACTCAAATAGACTTCATCTAGAATTACCTCAATTTTCTATGATCTCGTGCCGAAGTGAAGGGAACAGGTTTAAACTGCACGAATCCGCAGAAACAATATAAAAATTTCATTGAAATAGGAAAATTCTGGGAATTTCGGCCCTTGCACAGCGAGGAATAGCCTGAAGCCTACAGAAAACCTGTTGGACATCTGCCGACTCGGTGCCTATCGGAAACGAAGCGACAGATTACCGACGAATTCGCGGCAGAATCAAGGCGTTGTCTAGGTTCTCCCGCGATCTCAGTGCCTCGACCAGGCAAAAATACGAAAATGCAGGGAATCTGCCGCGATTTCAGCAACTGCATACCGAGATTCGGAACATCAAGCAGCGACAAATACTTCTTAGTAGTTTCCCTGAGGATTCGCGCTATTTTCGCGGTACTTTTCCTGCCTGTGGTAGTTGCGCGTCAAGCTTCCCGAAAAAAAATCAGATTACTTGTGATTTTACTTCCACTGCATATATTATTATTCAGGAAAAAATACGATTAATAGGTTCAAAATGTCGTAAATCGCGAAATCGTAAATTCTAAACAGTAAGGACCTGGTTATACACCAGCGTTTCGCTGCCGCTGGCTTCCGCGGCATGTCTGCTATTGGTCAATTTCGAAATCTGACCAATCGCAGACGTCCCGAAAAAACCAGCGGTACCGAGTCGCCGATGTATGCTGTGCTTATCTAAGCCAAATTCCGGTCCGCAATTGCGTCTCGACACGCTTTGCGGCCGCACGCGCTCGAGTCAGTCGAGTTTCCAGCGCCAAAGTCGACTCGATATGGCTTTTTTATACAATTTTCTCCAATTTGTTTAGTTTGCAGTTTCTAAAACCCACCTGGAGTCAATAGATCGGCGGCTGCAACGCTGGAAACTCTTCCGACTTGAATGCGCGCGGCCGCAAAGCGTGTCGAGACGCAGCTGCGGACCGGAATTTAGCCCAGAGAAGCACAGTAACTAGGGCCTAAACACGCACACAAATGGATGAGCGATCTATGTCGGAATAATCTGGGAACATTTGCAGCATTATATAAATAAGCTTGCCGAAACAGGGAATTTTACAGTTTTTTTCCCCACAAAACTTCCAAGCGCAAAGAAATCGGAAGAGTTTTGTGCATGAAGCATTATTGTCAGGCACGAAAAAAGCTGGAAATTTTCATGCTCTCAACACAGTTAAAGGCACGGTCCAACCTCGATTGAAAGCAGTCCTACGCTGATTCCAATGATGTCCCTGGAATCGCACAAGACCCCTTTGAAACGGAGTTATGACCAGGGCTGTGCGGAACTCTTTTCCACGATTTTCGGAAACGGAAACGGAATGGCCAAAAAACGCCGGAAACGGAAATCCGGAAACGAAAACGGAAGAGACCAAAAAAATAGGGGTTTCTCATTCTCAACCAGGGCTGGGCACACGTCCCGGCATGGCGATTCTGAATATGCACCCCCCTTAGCTCGGTAATTTTTAGGCACCCCCTTATGGGAAATCGAAATCGGCTGTTTTCCGAATAGTTCGACAGCCATGATCGTGACTTCCTGATTTTGATAAACAAGAATATAAAAAAAGCACTGAATAGAGAAAATTCCGAAAATGGCCACAAAAAGGGTAGTGTAATTTCTGAACTTCAAAACAACCCCATGAGGAAAATTTGTTAGTAAGACGGTAAGTTATGACAAAAGATAAAACATTTTTCAATACAAAACAATTGAACAATTACCAACAACAGAACTACTACTATTGCGATAATTAATGTTCTCTGTCGAATGTTTTCATAAACCTATGAAGGATTAGTTAATCTGTGTTTGATTGTTCTGATGAGGAAATCAGAACTATTCTGTGTTGTGGAACAATGTTAGGATTCATGTGATTCGTAGGGAGTAGAAAACCCGAGTTTTACCCTCCTAGAATGCCGCAATCCCTTAAAAAATCGGCTTGCCGTGCGATACGGTGTTTGTACGCAGCTACACAGCGCACACGGGAATGGACGCGCACACAATATTAATAAAAAAAGTATTTTATTACAGAACGGGGAGGAGAAAAGGATTGAAACTCAAGAAAATGGAAGATGGTAAAGGTAGTCTATTCTGGATGTACCCACTTTAGAAATTTAATGTAAATAAACAAAGTTAGAGCGGGTGTAATTATTTAGCCGTGATAAGGTTCATTCAAACGAACCTAGTTGGTCAAAACTAGCATTAAACTGAGTTGAAAGGACATCGTGAGAAAGAGGAGAATCTGGCAGACATTTTAGCATTAATGGGACCGGTTTTTAATGAGATTTAAGGACTTTAAGTCTCGTCCCGGTTTTACCCCGAAAACCGGGACAAAACCGGGACGAGTTTTAAGGTCCTTAAATCACATTGAATATCAAATCTATTGCTATTAAAATGTTTGCCAGATTCTCCTCTTTCTCGCAATGCTCTTAGTTCTCATGTTTGTGGGTGTTTTTAATCAACTAGGTTCATTTGAATGAACCTTATCACGTCCAAAAAATTCACTCCGCTCCAACATAGTTTGTTTACATTAAATTTCTACACTGTATACATTGAAAGAATCCTATTTCCGCCTGCTTCCATTTACTCCAGTTTCAATCATTTTCCCCGCCCGTTCTGTAATAAAATACATTTTTTAATTAATATTGCGTGCGCGTCCACTCCAGTGCGCGTTGTGTAGCTGCGGACAAACACCAGATCGCACGGCCAGCCTTGTCTATGAGAGATTGCGGCATTCAAGGTGGATAACACTCGGGTTTTTATGATCAGGGTACTTCTCAATGAGGAGGACACGGTCATTCGCTTCTTTCATAGGAGCTTGCAATCTTTAATTTTTACAGCTGGCTCTTTTCATGAGTCACATTCTCATGAATTAAAATCTATTGACTAGTTGTGATACTGACTGTGCTATCTGTACTTTTAAACTGTCGAAATAAAGCCTAACCTCCTCGGATGAGTCCGGGCGGAGTAAGCAGCGGAGCGGACGGTCATGGAAAAATATAACAGTGGTAAGCAGATTTTGACATGATAAGCTCGATAAGCCTTGCTTCGACCAGCTCAAAATGAGCGACATAGGCTATACATCAGTCAGTTAATTTTTTTAACTTGAACGACAGCTTTCCTGGGCGCTGTCTTAGTATCTTTGCCTCGAATCGGTAGCCACCCGCGTAATCAATGAACGCTGCATCAAAGAAACATGACACCACATCAATCCTTACTTGCTACAAGATAACAGAGTAGTGTTTAATCCTTCATCGAAACAAACTTTGACAGCAACTATGAATTATTGCGAACACAACCTGCATCTCTAACAATAATTTGAATTCCTTCCGTGTTCGACTCAAAAAGCGGGAAAGAAGATATGATAAATTAGAAGAATTGTGCGTACTATTTTTTTCCCTGAAATTCGACAAAACATGCACTTCGTTCTTTTTCTGGTGTTCGGTTTAGGCACCCCCCTTTGCCCTCTCTGCAACGTCTAATATGCACCCCCCTAAGGTTACCCGGGACGCGTGCCCAGCCCTGTTCTCAACCTTCGCTGCTGCTCATTGCTCGCACCTCTGAGTCAATAACCAATAATTTCAGTCAATAACCTAACACTTAATATAAATAAAGCCACTACGAGGCATTCAACGATTTCGAAGTCTCGCTTCTGGAAATCCGAAAATGCCACCTCTAAAAATATGCAGCCGCCCTCCAGGAGGGTGCGGTAACTGCCGTTTGCCGATTGCAGTTTGCTGGCCGTGTTGGTGTCAGGGATGAGCGGAAATTTTTTTCTGAATTGCGAAAATCGGAACGACCTTCTCAAAGTCGGAAATCGGAAACCGGAAATGATAAGCGAAACTCCTCAGGCGAAAAAAAGTTGTCGAGAATCCAGCGAGAAGTTGTCCAGAATTCGTACGAATTCAGGACAACTTCTCACCTAATTCTAGACAACTCCTCGCCGGATTCTCGACAGATTTTCGTTTTATTCTCCACAGCAGCTTTTCGCCTGATTTCTCCTCTCGACAGCCCGTCACATTTTCGCAAGCAAATAATTTAAAATAAAATAAATAAATAAGAAAAAGAATATATATGAACACATGTATATCTGAAGAAACGGTATGATTACGAAAAGAAATATCCCACTACATCTGTAGGACTTAAATGAATCAAAAGCGTCAGTTTTTTAAGCAAATTTGTAAGCACTAATTTAGGCAGCAGTAATTATTCTCTTATTTTTAGACTTTGAAATTTTGTCGAACGATTTTTTTTCAAATTTCGTTCGTTCGAAATTTCGTCAAAAGAATTTCTTTCTCGATTTTCATTCGTTCGAGATCTGATTTTTCGATTGTTTTTTTTTTAAATCGTTCCACTTTGAAAACGCTTCTCGAACCCTAGGTTGCGCTGTTTCTTTATTCCTCGGGCCGAGTTGTCGTGAGCGTGAGCGAACGCGACTTGAGTAGAAATCGAATACTTGTGGAACCAAGTATTCGACATTCTCTGACCAAGCGTTGTAAATAAAGCGTTGAGACCGGTTCCGAAAAAAAAAGATCCGAAACTTCTTAGGAGTATCGAAAAATATCCTAAACTTCGAACGAAATTCGAAAAGATCCAAAATTTCCATTAGATTCGAAATTCGTTCGTTCGACCTTCGAAATTTCGAAAAATTTTCGAGATTTGTTCGTTTGGAATTTTTTCGAACAAATTTCGGATTTTTTCGTTCGTTCCAACTTCGGAATTTCGAAAGGTTTTTGAAATTCGTTCGTTCGATTTTTTTTCCTTTTTCGTTGTTTCGAGCTTTTTCGAACGATGTTTTTCTTTCAGTTTTCGTTTGCTCGACATTTTTTTCAAAATTGTACAACTATAATGCTATTCAACATTCAAGGCGTGGCCATTTTCACACAGTATTCGACTTTCCTCGTTGAAACCTACGCTACTTTTATATGCAAGAATGCGTTTTTGAAATTCCCGAATGGGTAAATTTTTCAAATGAAGCCCTTCTCAAATTTCCAAATGAATGACTAAATCCGAGTAAGAATCCACATTTTTTTCTCGAATGAATAAATAAATTTGTATACCCGTTATGAATTCGATTGGAATGAAGATTCGGAAAATCTATCTAACACATCATAAATATTTCGAACTTTTTTTCAGGCTTAATGATCAAGCGTAGTGACCCGAAAATGTTTCAAAATTCGAAAAATCAAATCTTTCGGTTCTCCTGTTGAACATAGCACTCAAAAAAGAAAAGCAAAAAAATGAATACGATTGATTTAGTCTCTCGAATGAATGGAATATGTTAGAAAACGAGTAATTAAATTGCTCGAAAACAGATTGAATTTCTTGAATGAATCTTATATTTGAAAAAAACGAATAAGCGATAATTGCAAAAGCCGGCGTAGTGGTGCATACGAGGTTCGGGTAGCCAAGAGTGGGCGGACCTGAGGTAGCGGACGCCTCGTCAACTGTAACGGGTCAGCAGGGGCCGGATTCATCAACCGAATGCTGGGTTTGGGTTGACCGACGGTAAGTCTGACCGAGCGCTTAACCAACCCAACACCTCCGATTTTGATTCACTAAGCGCAAATCAATGTGTGTTACGCTGACCGAGACTTTTTAGGCGTCGGCGGTAATTTTAGTGCACACAGCACACGATAACTACCGCCTACTCTCATAAAAATGATAGAAAACTCCACTATGAATGGATTTTGTTGAATAAGAGTGACACAACGGCAGTTTTTTCAGCACAAAGGATGCGTTTTCCCATGTTTCAAGTGATTTCGTATAGTTTCTGAGGTTTATTCATCACAAAACATCGCTATTCTTCCTATACAGTCGAGAAATGCAAACAGTTGTTTCTATTATTCTTTCGTTGGATCACAAGAGACGCATTTCTTCACAACTGCTAAATATCATACGTACATAAGAGTTCCTAACGTTTCATAAAATAGCAGAACATAATTTTCACGTGCAACGACGGACGGTTTCTCTTTTTCTCATTTTTCTTGCGTTGCTTGAAAAACCGTGATGAGTTGAAAATGAAAAAATGCTCGCGTTACTCGATAAAATGCTAAAAAAGCTGACGAAAGGTATTCCAAAAAAACAAGAATATTTTTATGAAGTGCACACCTCAGTACTCATGGTTAAGGACAATGGTTTGAGGTGGGAAGGGGGAGGATGGGTGCAAGACGGAGCTGTAATCAGCAAACCATAAGTGGCTCACAACATCAAATTTAGTGTGAGAACAAACACGGGTTGCAGATACAAATCGTAAAGGAGATGGGAAGATATCCAACTCAAATAAAGACTGAAGAAAACTGTTTAGCTGGTGCACATTGAATTTAGTAGTAACAGGATAATGAAATAGTGATTACAATTCAAGTCAATTTCAATTAATATTCATATTTCCTAATAATTATGATAGTTACTGATGTTTCAATTTTTTCATTTATTACATCGAATTTCTGGTGCTGCTTGTTCACTTTACTGACGAAAAGAATTTGTTAATTAGTCGTCCAAAGAAATATTAAAAAGATTTTACGTGAGATCTTGGCAATAATAACGTTATTCAAAAAAAAGACTGTAAGGAAGGGAAATTGTGAACAGGCAATTCGAAAACCGTGAACTAGTCACTTGCAAGAAAAAGGATTATAATTCTTATTATTTTTTCCGGAATTCCTAATTGAGTAGTAAGAGCGCAGCAATAATGTCAAATGTTGAATAATGGGAGTAGCAGTAATAGAAGAATAGTGCCAGCAGTCGAATAATAGCCGGAGAGTAAACAGTAGTGTAGTAATTTCTTCGATATTACAGTCCTCGTGAATCGATATCAATTTTGGCAATGCTCCAAACGCCGCTGCGCAATGCCGCACGCGTTGAGGCGCGCCGACTAGCAATGGCGCACGACATCTACTGGGTTGGTTAGCGGCCTACCAGCCTTCTTCGGCTGGTAGCGCTGACCTAGCAACCAACCCAGCAGCGCGTGGGTTAGTAAGTTGATGAATCGCTGAAATGGTGCTGGATTAGTAGGTTAGGGGCGCTAACCGTGGGTTAGTGCATTGATGAATCCGGCCCCAGATCTCAAATGGTAAGTACCTGCGGTGGTGCCTGTTAACACTCTAGGACGTGGAGACTGGCCTCGCTCATGTGTCAACGCAAGGCTCGGGTCACACCTATCTAGGCAGTGAAGGAGCAACCAAACTGGGATAGGACACTGTACACCAGTAGAATGCCAAAGAATTATTTCAAGGTTTATAGGTTTATATTTTAGCCAGAACCGAATCACTAAAGATTTTTCGAATAAATATTCTTAATTCTCAACGTCATTTTGATGATTCTAGAACAACGTTTTGCATAATGATATTTAAAATCTCATTTTTACAGTTAAAAACCATAAAAAGAAAGTTCAGTACTTGGAATCGCAAAAACTCTGAAATTCAGTTGCTTCAATTTACAATCTTCCTGTAAAACCGGTATTTCAAAACTCGAAAACATGGAAATTCCCATAGAAATGTGATGTTAGAGAGTTCTGTGGAATAAATTATAAACGATAACCAGCTTGCTCAAGTTCGATGTGTCCTGAATTCTCAACATCTTTTCGACACATTCTCATTTCGGGGAAAAGTTGTCCAGAATTCTCACGGAGTTCTCAACAACCATTTCCTTCTGCTGAATTCTCGACAACTTTCCCAGAATTCTGGACAACTTCTCCGAAATTCTCGACAACTTCCCCTTCTGCCAGAATTCTCGACAACTTCTCTCCACTTTCTGAACAACTTCTCGATTCTCGACAACTTCTCGATATATTCTGGACAACTAGTTTTACCTGAGTCTTAACCCTCCCTTGGTGATTGTTCCTTCCAAAAAAACTTGGGCTTCTCCTACATTATTGAACAAGGTGTACACCCACGCGTACTTGTAGGCTTGTATCGTGACGCTTAAAATCATTGCAGAATCAGTTAGATCCCACACACTTTTCCAGGCGCCTGCAGCACTTCAAGTCGGTCCAACACAGTTTCCCATTAGAGTCCCGCAAACTTTTCTTTCCGGCACTTGGCGCACTCCTAGTTGGGCGCAACACACTTTTCTCGGCGCTTTAAGCACTCCTAGTTGGGGTGCCACACACTTTCGCCACCGCTTGGTGCCCTCCAAGTTGTGTCCAACACAGTCTCCCCGGCGCTCGACGCACTCCAAGTTGAGTGCAACACAGACAGTTCCTCCGGCGATCGGCTCACTCCCAGTTGGGTCCCGCACACTTTTCCCAGCGCTTGGCGCACTCCAAGTGGAGCTCAGCACACTGTTTTGGCGCTTGACGCACTTCCCCTCAGAAATCGCTGATCGAGCCACCTGAGACTTGAACGCAAGTTGCATGATGGCCTCACGCCATTTACTTTAAGTTCACAAGTAAATTGAAGCGATGTTACGTGTAATTTGACGAGATTTTTGATTAAAGTAACATGCGCTAATAATAAATAAACAACATTGCGAGTAACTTGCACTGTTGGTACATGTTACTCGACAAATACACGCGACGAGGCCAGCACACCGTCACACGACGGAGACTGCTCGGCGAGAACAACTGGGTCGGCAGCGGTCTGTCAGACGGGGCCTCCAACCGGTGTGCGGGGCCAAGTACCTCAAAACTTGGGTAACTGAATGGACGACGCTGCCCACATCTGAGTCCTGCCTCCAGAGTGCATCGTATACCCCCCAAGGGAACAGCACGCTCGTGGATAAGTTACATGTGCGATAAAATAATACATTTAAGTTACACGCCAGTGCTTTATGTCACGTCTAACTCAACTCGCACCGTGGAACATGTATCCAATGTTTAAGGTCAAATGTGACTTGAAGTTCTAAAGACAGGTTGCCGACAACATGTCTAGAGCCCTTGATTCGCATGTGACTCTGTCAGGAGTTTCTTACATGTGGAGTCCCGCACCCTTCCCTCGGCAAACTCACAGCGGGCCTCAAATCTCACATGCAACCGTTCATGAACCACTTCAGCAAGCTTTTATATAGGGAACTGATTATATCGTGTTATCAGTACACACCATCACACCATAATAACAACAAACCGAATCACTTCATTTTTGAAAGAAAAAAAAACGACCGAATTCCCGCACAAACACACACAACACACACAGAACACACACAGAGTTAGGCAAAAATATGTAGATAGTAGGATAGTTATTGAATAATTTCCCTGTAAATGCACTCAGCTTTAGCTTTTTGAAAAGTGAAGGTGGACCTCAAATTCGAAATCAGCGCCCCAGATATCCCTAAGAATTTGGCAAGGAAAAGGGTTAAAAAATCTAAACTCAGATATTTCCGATTTCTTCCGCATTTTCAGGCTTTTTTTCGGCAATCGGAAATCGGAAGGCCCAAAACCATTGAAAATCGGAATTCCGCTCATCCCTGGTTGGGGTTCGCCGCTTAACGAAATTTTTTTTTCATAGCAATTTTTTTTACAGCCTGTCCCTCAGAAAGCAGTCCAAGCGACAACAGGTGCCCCCCAACTTCATGAATGAATTCATCCAAGCTCGAATATGAGCTTTAACACGAATAGGTCGGACGTAATTCTCAGCGTCTCATGGAACCGAAAATTCTTGCCTAGACCCACTATCATAGCTCGTGTTGCACTAGTTTATTCCGTTTCCGGACCCAAAATCTCGGAAACGGAAGCGGAACGGAACAGCTCAAAAACCACCTTTAATACGAAAACGGAAGCGGAACGGAACAGTCCCGCACAGTCCTGGTTATGACCCCTCAAAAATTGAGCTACGAAACCATGTTGGACGAGTTGTCCCAGACTTGTAACTTCCGTCAGTTGCAACCGATGTATGCGAACCGACCTGAGCAAAGAGAGAGGCTGAGAATGAAGGGAAGAATGGGGCTAGTGATCGGAAAGAATTGCTTACACATCTCGCCACTGTTGAGCTCGGAAGATCGTAAAAGGGGCGTGCCAAAGTGGCTTCCCGGGTTGGGCGCCCCAGGGTGGCTTCCTCCTATATCTCGATTATTCGGAGGAATTGAGAGCTCGCACTTGGCAGGTGCTACATAAGGTGGGTCTACTTCTTATTTGTGTGGAAATCTCAGTTTTCGTCCCTGAGCTTGGACAGTGCCTTTAAAGGCAGTGGTCACGATCAAAAACGTTATCGAAAAAACTACAAAAATCAACTTAGATCAAAAACAGCTGAAAAACTATGAAGGTAGCGCGGTGAAAAACAGTCTACAAATAGAGTTTCTAGGGCCCAAAGAAGCTAGTTCGTGCACACGTGCACAGCGATGACGAAACAGATCGCAGTCTCATGCCGAGCAGTCAAAAATCATCGACATTCAGAGGACGAAATAAATGCAAATTTAACGAATAAAAACGGTTGAATAATGAAAGCATCACTTCAGTCAATGTTTTTGACTAGATACACACATAAATTCGAAGGTTCATTGATTGACATTCAATTTCAAGCTAGCTGATGTTCTTGATATAAGAGGTCATCGATGCCGATGATGTGGAGAGGGCTCGTCCACCATCAAAAGACAAGAAAGTTCAGGTTTCGAATTCGGCCCAAAACAGTGGTTTTTTCGCGATTTTTTCTTATAGGTCCTACTACTCGAGACCCAGGAAAGGATTTGGAGAGAAAAAGATGACAAGCATATTTGATCGCGACCACTGCCTTTAACGCCAGAGAGGGCCACGTAAAAACTTTTCAGTAATTCGAGGACTTCTGCGGTCTTTGGGGATCACGGAAAAATTGATTATATGGAACAAAATTCCTGAGATACAAAAATATATTCTTTCTACTGCGCAGAGGGCTTAAAAGACGGAAAACAAAGCTGAAAGAAGCTAACTCTAAAATCTTTGTATTTTCCGTGATTCTCAAGTTTTCCAGGAGCGATCCAACCTCAGATTCGTTTTAAAGTTTTTCTGCTCGACACCTGGAGAGAATTTCACGCTGAGCAGATAGACATCTCCAGAATCGCTCAGAACCCACTACAAACGGAGTTATGGCCCCGCGAAGTTTGTGAAGTTGAAGGGCAAGAATTTTGCGGACGAGTTGTCTCGGTCCCTTTTATCACGGGATTCGCGGCAATTTTCTGTTAGATATAGCATACGAAATCCCTACTCAAATAGACTTCATCTAAAATTACATCTAGAATTACTTCAATTTTCTACTGCACGAATCCGCAGAAAAAATATAAAAAATTTATTGGAATAGGAAAATTCTGGGAATTTCGGCACTTGCACAGGAAAGAATAGCCTGAAGCCTACAGAAAACCTGTTGGATATCTGCCGACTCGGTGCTTATCGGAGCCGAAGCGACAGATTCTCGGAAGATTTGCGGCAGAATCAAGGCATTGTCTAGACTCTCCCGAGATCTCCGAGCCGTGACTAGGCAAAAATACGCCGAGAATCTGCCGCGATTTCAACAACTGCATACCGAGATTCGGAACATCAAGCAGCGACAGTCACTTCTCAGTAGTTAGCCTGAGGATTCGGATTGTTTCCGCGGTCTTCTCCCTGCTCGCGGTGGATGCGCGTCAGATTACCCGGTAAAATTCAGATTTGTGGTGATTTAGCTTCCATTGCGTATACATATATTATGATTTTAACAAAATTAAAATTCCCTCAAATTTCCCCCCCACAAAAAAAAAACATGGTGAATCGGTAATCCTAAGCCAATAGTCAAGGAGGAATCTGGGAAGATGTGGAGCATTGTATAAATAAGTTGGCCAAAACGGGTATTTTTTTGTTTTCTTTGCGTACAAAACTTTTTAGCGCACAGGAATCGGTGAACCTCTGTGCATCAAGAACACCTGCCATGCATAAGAAAAGCTGAAAATTTACATGCTTCAGAAATACTTGACCCCCTGAGAAGACCATGAGGTAACAATTTTCAGTAATTCCAGGACTTTTTCTGCGGTTCTTGACGGCCACAGAGAAAATTCATGAAGAATACTTGCGAGATACAAGAAAGTATATTCTCTCTAGCGAGTGGAGGGTCACAAAAAGGACGAAAAAATGATTAAAAAGCGGAGTCAAAGATCATAAAGATTTTCAGTAATTTTCGAGACTTTTAAAGGCACAGGACACCCAAAAATGAATTTTCAGATTTCGTGCTTATCCTGGAGAGAGTCACACGCTGACCGCAGTGGTATCTCTGAAATCGTCCAAAACCCCCTGTGAACAGAGTTATGGCTCTTTAAAGATGCCTAGATTTTGAGGTTGAAAATTGGTGGACGAGTTGTCTCAGGCCTGTATTTCTCTTCATTCGCAATCGTTGCGCGAGAGCGAGCCAGGATAAGGAGAAAGTCTGGAAATTGACTGAAGAACGACGACTTGTTGGAATTCATCCATCCATCGAGCCGCTATCGAGTTCGTAAATGTGGGAGGGGCCGGGCCTGTGGTGGTGAGCGAAGGGGGTCGGGCCTGTGGTGGTCGCTCATATCTCGCTTATTTGGAAGAAATGAGATCTGGCATTTGGCACATGTTATACAGGAGGGGTCTTCTACATAATTACATGAAAATCTCAAAATTCATATCTGAGGGTGTACTGTGCCTTTAAAGCCGCGATCCAACCTCAGAAACGTTTTTCAATTTTCTGCTCGACTTCGAGAGAAGTTCACATCTCAGAAAAATGAAAACAAGTTACTTGTAACATAAAAGGCCTAATACAAGTTACTTTTAACATATCTGGGCCGATGTAAGTTACTTGCGACTTATCTCGGGTCATTTAGGTAACATGTAACATATGTTACATGTAACCTAAATGACTTGAGATAAGTCGCAAGTAACTTACAAGAGCTTAGATATGTTACAAGTAACTTGTTTTCGATTTGTAAGAGGATCCTACGTGCAGTACGCCTCCGATATGTTACATGTATTTTAAATGGCACAATATAAGTCGCAAGTTACTTAAATTGGCCAACAAGATATTTCCAAGGTTGATATACGACGCACTCGCGGGGTCAGGCTTACGACAGGCATTGCTGTTGGTTCAATTACCCAAGTTTGAGGTGTTTGACGCCACACCAGCAGTGAGGGCCCAGCACAGCATTTTTTTGGCGTAGTGTGTGGTCTGGGACGCGCTCTCTGCATCGCATGTCGTCTGCGTCACGTGATGGCCACCCATAGTGAAAATTCAAATGTAAGTTACATGTAACAAAGTGTAACTTGCATGTAATATAAATTTAGTTACCTGTAATATAAATGTATGTTACATGTAATACAAATGTAAGTTACTTGAGACATTCAAGTGAGTTACATTTATATTACAAGTAGCTTGTTTTGATTTTTCTGAGATTGGCTCAGAACCCAGTGCAAAAGGATTTGTGGCGCCGTGATGATTGTGAAGTTCTCAGAAAAATCTAAACAAGTTACTTGTAATGTAAATGTAACTTACTTGAATGTCTCGAGTAACTTACATTTATATTACATGTAAGTTACACTTATGTTACATGTAACTTACATTAGAATTTTCACTGCGGGTGGCCATCACGTGACGCAGACAGCACGCGACGCAAAGGGCGCGCCCCAGACCACACACTACGCAAATAAATGCTGTGCTGGGCCTTCCCTGCTGGGGTGGTGTCAAGTACCCCGAACTTCGATAATTGAACCAACAGGAACGCCAGTCGTAGGCCTGCCCCGCGAGTGCATATCAGAGGCGCGCTGAACGCAGTGTCTTCTCAGAAATCGAAAACAAGCTACTTGTAACATATCCAAGCTGATGTAAGTTACTTGCGACTTACATATCTCAAGTTATTCAAGTTATATGTAACTTATCGGAGGCGCAGCGCACGCAGTCTCCCGCCGATATGTTACATGTAACTTAAATGATCTGAGATAAGTCGCAAGTAACTTACACCGGCTCAGATATGCTACAAGTAACTTGTTTTTGGCCTTTTAGGTAACTTGTTTTTATTCTTCTGAGTTGAAGAGCAAGAACTTCGTGTACAATTTGTTTAGACCTTTTCTTACGTAATTTGCTGCAACTTTCTGTAAGAAATACAAAACACCTCCTGAGATATATTTACAGAAGAATTTCCCTGATATCCCATGGTCTCGTGCTGAATTGAAGGGAAGAGGTTCAAACTGCGCGGTTCCTCGGAAACAATTTAGAAAATTCACTGAAATAGGAAAATTCTGGGAATTTGTGACACTTGCATCGGAAGTAATCGCCTGTGAATCTCACAGAAAACCGTGTTGGAGATCTGCCGCCTCGGTGAAAACTGGAGCCAACGAGGCTGATTCCCGGCAGATTTGAGGTGAAATCGAGGCTCTGTCTAGATTCTGCCAAGATATCAGTGCCTCGGGCAGACGAACTAGTGGCCATGCTGCGAATTCCGCCGCTGCATACTGGATTTATACCGTCAGCTACTTCTCTATGTATAGTTTCCCGGAGTATTCGCGTCATTTTCGCGGCACTCATCCTGCTCGCGGTGGTTTCGCGTCAGATTTTCCGGTTAAATTCAGATTCAATGTGGTTTCATTTCCATTACATATATTATTATTAGGGAAATTACGGTTTATGGTCCAAAATGTAGTAAAACGTGAACTTTAACAACAACACCGAAAAACACCGTTAGTCGTTAACTTTTAGCCGTAGAGTAATAAAGGTGAAATCTGGGAAAATTTCCAGTATTGCATAAATGAGTTGGCTGAAACAGGGAATTTCTGAAAATTTAGCTTCCTGGCAAAAGTAGCGATTTGGAAATAGTCAAAAAAAGTTTCAAAAATGTCTTGAAATATTTTTAAAAAAATTATTTGGCGTAAAATAGCATGGAGTAATAAAAAAGCTAGGAAAGGAAGTGAAATGACCAAAAAATATGATTTGGTGGTCGATCATTTCACAAGCTTCTCCGTTGAACATATCAAAACGAAATCAAGCACGATATGGAATGGAGCGTTGCCTTCACCCAGCATGGCATATGCTGATTCCCTTGATACAGCTTTCAAAAATGGCCTAATGTTTCCGTTGCGCGCTTGATTTCGTTTTGATAAGTTTAACGTAGAAGCTTGTGAAATGATCGGCCACCAAATCATATTTTTTGGTTATTTCACTTCATTTCCTAGCTTTTTTTATTACTCCATGCTATTTTACGCCAAACCATTTTTAAAAAATATTTCAAGACATTTTTGAAAATTTTTTTGACCATTACCAAAATCGCTACTTTTGCCAGGAAGCTAAATTCTCAGAAATTTCACATATTTTCCCAAATATTCCTTTTCTGACTTCAATTTTGCTCAACGATTTCCATTTTGGAATGATGATACATCTAACAGACGATATTGTAGTATGAGCACAAATTTTAAAACATATGACTTACAAACCATAAAAATAAAACTCATTGCCGCATTTGGTGCAAAATGTGAAAAATCGATATTATTGACCATCAATATTTGATCTTGCATGACGAGAAGAATTTCCCAAACAAATGACTTAGAGCCATCAACAACCAAAAATCATTACGGCATTTTGTGCAACAGACGAAAAAAATCAATATTATTGATCGGTATTTATCGATAATGAGTGATGAGCAAAATTCCTCAACCAAGAAAACCAATCCCAAGAGCAATCACCACTGTTCGCCGCATTTTGTGCAAAATGAACGAAAATCGATAATATTGATTATCGATCGATGACGTGTCATGAGTACGAATTCTGATAAGTTCAATACTTACCTTCGACGAACTGTGTTGATTGGCTGCGAATTCACACACGCAGCCCGGTCTCCAGAGCTGTAGCAGAAAAAAAGAAGTTTTCGTGCTCCACGGCTAATTTAGTATGTAAACCCACGATTTTGAGGTACCCTTCAAAGTAAATGTATCGAGTTCAAATTGAAATAAGAGCGACCTGCATCCATTTCCAGCCTCCTGTCCAAAAATGAGCTCCCTAGCTCAATTTTATCTGGTACCACAAGATCGTGAACGCCGTGTGAAAAAAAGGAGACTAACCGAGAAAACTTGCGGTTTTTCGAAATTTGCTCAAATTCTAGTGAACCATTCCAGACCATTTTTGGGCAGCATATACAACTTTTTGCGCTCTTTCCAATGCAATTTAGAGCTAATTTCTACCTGCAGCCTGAACTTAGATTTCGAAAAACGGGTTGCGCGCGTGGCCGATTCAAAACCAAATCTGGTTCAACCACAATTTCAAAGTTTTTCAACCCATAAAACTCCAAAGCGCACAGAAACCGGTAAAGTTCTGTGCATGAAAATGTTTTGTGATGAAAAAGTTGAAATTTCTCATGCTCCAAAAATATTGATTACCGTAAAAGGCCACAAAAACACGTTTTAGTATTTCCAAGACTTCTCCGACTCTTGACTACCACAAAAAAAAAACTTTGAAAGAAAACTCGTATGATACAAAAAAATTTATTCTCTTCGGCGAGTTGAGGACTTAAAAAAACGAGAAAAAAAGCTGAAAAATAGTGACCTGGAAGATCTTCATGATTTTCAGTAATTTTCAAGTTTTAAAGGTGCGAGCGATCCAACCTCGGACTATTCTTTCCGTTTTCTGCTTACTTGGAGAGGATTTCACGCTGATCACAACGATGCCTTCAAAATCGCTCAGAATCCACTAAAACAGAATTATGGCAGAAAAGCAAGAATTTTGTTAACCAGATGTCTTGGTCCTTTTTTCATGGCATTGGCGGCAATTTTCTGTAAGGTTTATTATACGAAATCCCTAATCAAATAGATTTCCAGCAGAATTTACCTAAATTTCTACGACGGCAGCTATTTCCCAGAAAATGAAAACAATTTACTTGTAACATAAAAACCGAAAACAAGTTACTTGTAAGATATCTGAGCCGATGTAAGTTACTCACGACTTATCTCAGGTCATTTAAGTTACATGTAACATATCGGCGGGATAATGCGTGTGGTGCGACTCCGTTATCTTACATGTATCTTAAATAACCTGAGACAAATCGCAAGTACCTTACATAGGCTCAGATATGTTACAAGTAACTTGTTTTCGATTTCTGAGAGGACACTGTGTGCAGTGCGCCTCCGATATGTTACACGTAACCTGAATGGCTCATTATAAGTCGCAAGTAACATAAATCGGCCGAGAAGATATTTACAAGGGGGTCTACGGCGCACACGGGGGTCAGGCTTACGACTGGTGTTGCTGCTGGTTTAATTTCCCAAGTTTGAGGTACTTGACCAACACCAGCTGGGGAGGCCCCGCACAGCATTTTTTTGCGTGGTGTGTGGTCTGGTACGCGCTCTCTGCGTCGCGTGTCGTCTGCGTCATTTGATGGCCACCCATGGTGAAAATATAAATGTAAGTTTCATGTAAAAAAAGTGTATCTTACATGCAATATAAATTTAAGTTACCTGTGATATAAATGTATGCTACATGTAATATAAATGTAAGTTACTTGAGCCATTCAAGTAAGTTACATTCATATCACATGTAACTTGTTTTGATTTTTCTGAGTTATCGGTGGTTTCCCGGAGTATTCGCGTCATTTTCGCGGTGCTCTCCCTGCTCGCGGTGGTTTCGCGTCAGATTTTCCGGTTGAATTCAAATTCAATGTGATTTCACTTCCATTACATATATCATTGTTCGGAAGATTACGATTTATGGTCAAAAAATCGTGATAAGTCGTAAACTTTAATTACAACGCCAGAAAACACCGTTAATCGTTAACTTTACGCCGTAGAGGTAATAAAGATCAAATCTCAGAAAATTTCCAGTATTGCATAAATGAGTTGGCTGAAACAGGGAATTTCAAAGTTTTTCAACCCATAAATTTCCAAAGCGCACAAAAATCGGTAAATTTCTGAGCATCAAAAGTTTTTGTCAAGCATGAAAAAAGTTGAAATTTTTTATAATTTAAAAATAATTGACACCAGCGAAGGCCACGGATACACTTTTTTTTAGTGATTTGGAGACTTCTGAGGTTCTTGACGACCACGGAAAAAAATTCATGAAAAAACTCGTGAAATACTGTGCTTATCTTGACCAAATTCCGCTCCGCGATTGCGTCTCGACACGCTTTGCGGCCGCACGCTCTCAAGTCGGAAGAGTTTCTAGCGCCGCAGCCACCGATCTGTTGACTCTAGGTGGATTTTGGAAACTGGAAACTGAGAAAAATTGGTGAAAATTGTATAAAAAACCCATATCGAGACGGCTTTGGCGCTGGAAACCCGACTGCTTCGAGAGCGTGCGGCCGCAAAGCGTGTCGAGACGCACTTGCGGACCGGAATTCGGCCCAGATGAGCACACTACAAGAAAATCCATTCTCTCTAGCGAGTTTAGGACAGAAAAAAAAACCAAAAAAAAAATTGAAAATAGCCACATCAAGGATTTTTACGATTTTCAGTAATTTCCGACAGATTTTAAGGCGTGATCCAATCTTAGACTCGTTTCTCAGTTTTTTTTGAACAACTTATAGAGAATTTAACGCTGATCACATATACATCTCCAGAATAGCACAGAACCCACTACAAACGGAACTATGGCCTCGAGGTTGTAAAGTTAAAGAGCAAGAGCTTTGTGGACGAGTTATCTCGGCCTTTTTCACGGAATTCGCGGCAGTTTTCTGTAAGAGATATCATACAAAACACCTGCTAAAAAATATTTCCATCAGAATTTCTATGATACTCTATGATCTCGTGCCGGAGTACTGTGCTTCTCTGGGACGAATTCCGGTCCGCAATTGCGTCTCGGCACGCTTTGCGGCCGCACGCTCTCAAGTCGGAAGAGTTTCTAGCGCCGCAGCCACCGATCTGTTGACTCTAGGTGGGTTTTAGAAACTAAAAACCAAACAAAATTGGAGAAAACAGTATAAAAGTCATATCGAGTCGGCTTTGACGCTGGAAACTCGAATTACTCGAGCGCGTGCGGCCGCAAAGCGTGCCGAGACGCAATTGCTGACCGGAATTCGGCATAGAGAAGCACAGGAAAGAGAAGAGGTTCAGTCTGCGGGCTTCCGCGGGAATAATTCAGATAGTTGATTGGAATAGGAAAATTCTGGAATTTTTTTTGCCGCGGAAAGAATCGCCTGGAAAACCGGTCGGAGATCTGCCGCCTCCGTGCCGACCAGAGCCGAAGCGACAGATTCTCGGCAGACTCGCGATAGAATCAAGGCCTTCCCCAGACTGCCGAGATCTCAGTGTCTCGACCAGAAAAAAAAACACGGAAATGTCGGAATTCTGCCGCAAGTCTGCCGCGATTTCCGCCACTGCATACTACGATTCGAACCATCAACCAGCGGCAGCTACTTCTCAGTAATTTACAGGAGGATTCGGGTGATTTTCGCCGGTTAAATTTAGATTCGTGGTGATTTCACTTCCATTGTATGTATTTTTATTTAGGAAAAATCACGATTTTTGGTTCGGAATGTCGTAACTCGTAAACTTCAATTACAACGCCAAAAAAAACTTGTGAATCTTAAATTCTAAGCTTTATCTGCGCATTCCTCAATGGAGCTACTTCCCACTCCTTGTGTGACCAAATCTTTTTTATAAAAACTCGAACATTTTCAATTTACACTTGCTGTGCTTCTCATGGCTAAATTCCGGTCCGCAATTGCATCTCGACACGCTTTGCGGCCGCACGCACCACTCTGAGAGTTTTGGCCGAGAAATAGCCGCGTAATAGCCGCTAAATAGTCGCCAAATAATGCTCGCCGCGAAATAGCTGCTAAATAATGCTCGCCGCAAAATAGCCGCCAAATAATGCTCGCCGCAAATAGCCTCGAAATAGCCGAGAAATAATGCTTTCCCGGTAGATATACGGAGCATTCCAGAGGCATGATTCGGATGTCAGCATCTCCATCGGTTCAATTGCCCAAGTTTGAGGTACTTGGACCTCATTCAGCCCATGGAGGCCCCGCCCAACAGCTGGCGGCCCCAGAGGGTGGCTCGGCGAGCCGGCCACGGTTGCGTCTTGGTTAATTTTGTTTACTTCTGAATGTTTCTCGGCTATATCTCTGCTATTTCTCGGCTTCTTCTTGTCCTTTCCATGAGAAGCCGAAAAATAGCCGCGAAATAGCCTGGGAATACCTCACCAGAAGCCGCTGCGGAGCGTGGTGGGCTATTTCCCGGCTATTTCACGGCCAAAACTCTCAGTCGAGTTTCCAGCGCCAAAGCCGACTCGACGATGTGGCTTTTTTGTACAGTTTTCTCCAATTTTGTATGGTTTCCAATTTCTATAACCCACCTAGAGTCAACAGATCGGCGGCAGCGGCGCCGGAAACTCTTCCGACTTGAAAGCTTGCGGCCGCAAAGAGTGTCGAGACGCAATTGCGGACCGGTATTGGACCCAGAGAAGCACAGTAGGTGGAGTTTTTAGTAGTGAAATGCTTCCACGAATTTTTTTCTTGTAGATTCCGTTCTATTTTTGTAATTGATGGTACATTATCTACCTACAAGCCTCAAGGAAAGTCGGCCAGCTTCTATTAGAAACACCCTAACAGCTTTCTTTTATGTTCTTTGTCCAACATTTTTACGCCCCCGGCACCCTCCTCCCCAATTTCCTTCTTTTTTCGACTATTTTTACGTCCCCTTTGTTGCCCCACAGAACAGTAACCGCTTGACCATGACAAGAGAAGTATACAAAGCGTAGGTGGCATCTGCCAAAACGAAATGTATTGTTAGGATCTCTTGGATATCCATAATAAAACTGCGCAATATTATGCCCCAAGCTGCAGGTTCCTAGAAGTTGCAAGCTTCAAACGAGACTTTTTTCGTGCGTTTCGCATCTTTCGAAACGCGCAGCGGTCTTCCGAGAATCTGCAAACGGACCTCATAATCGTGTTCAGCGTCAAAAATAACCCCTTGGACAAAATTCTGGGGAAATCATGCTTTTCGAGCTTTGAACAGAGTGATGGCGTTTTGGGCTTGTACGAATTGTTTGTTGACCGTCTCTTCTAGCACTTTGGGGGTACTAGAAGCGTTCTAGAAATATGTTTCAGATTGTTCAGATTGTTTAATATGAATTGTTTGTTGACCGTCTCTTCTAGCACTTTGGGGGTACTAGAAGCATTCTAGAAATATGTTTCAGATTTGACCTGAAACTTTCCCATGGATGTTCTTTGGTTTGATAATCACGAATCCGACGTTCATTTGTCGATTTTCCGGAGTTTTCAACTGAATTCGTGCAAAGCTTTCTAATTTTGAAGGCAAAACGGGACTTTCGTCGATTTCCGGAATTCTAAATTTGATGAGGATTAAAGTCCTTCTCTGGGGGTTTTTGAAGTACTTAACTTACTTACTTAGACTTAATCGGTTGGCTTTCGCCTGACGCGGTCATTCCGCATCTTCACCGAGGTGTGCCGTCCTAGTAGTCAGCTGTGTCCATTTTTCACGGTCTTCAGCCACAATTTGAATTTATTCCATCCAGCTGTCACTATTCCATTTCCTGCGAAACGAAACATCGCGCCTGAACTGTCTTTCGATGCCGAGTGACTTCAAATCCCCTTTAACCACATCCGTCCAGAACTTTCGCCTACGTTTAGGTGGCCGTTTCCATGCAGGATTTGGAAGCATTCTTAGAGCGTGTTGTACGAGACGATCCGGCGTTCTTCTTAGTATATGCCCGAGCAGTCGAAGTCGACTTTCCATTGCTGCTTGAGATGGCGTTAGGAGATGCTGGCACCTCCCTCGTGTCAAGCGTTGATGTACTGCGTCGATTTCCTTGTAAAGGTCTTCGTTATGGCATACACGCGGCCAGAAATGTTCGAGCAAACGTCTAAACAGCTTCCTCTCCGTGCAATCCAACCTTTCCGTGTGCGTCTTCGGTGCTGCCCACGTCTCCGATCCGTACATCATGATAGGGCGAATAGCGGACAGGTAGACGCGCAACTTGACTTCCTTCGCGATGGTGGTAGACCACAAACACTTGGTTAGAGAATTGAATGCAGACGTAGCTTTCGCACATCGCTGTCGAATATCCGCTGCATAACTACCATCGTTCTTCAGCAAACAGCCCAAATAACAGAAATCGTCCACCAGTTCGATACGTTGTCCGTCCACACAAACTCCCTTTGAAGGCCTCTGAGAGACCCACATCTGCTTGCATTTGTCGGGACGAAGACGAAGTCCATAGGCTGAGGCATACTTCGTAACGAGGTTCACAATCCTTTGCAGTTTTGCGTTGTTCTCAGCGAATAATACGATGTCGTCGGCGTACTCCAGGTCGACAAGGGAGCGTCCTGATGGTGTTAGGATCACATCGGCAGGAAACTGTTCTGCAACTCTACGCATGATGTCATCAACGGCGAAGTTGAAAAGAAAAGGTCCTGCAACGGCTCCTTGCCTTACTCCTGTTTTCACCTCGAAAGCTGACGTAAATCCGACAGGTGTACGAACTGCTGCTGTTGTTCCTTTGTTCATGTCCTCGATTAACCGAACATACTTTTCCGGGACTCCATCTGCTCGCAGAGCATTGAGCAATCGATCACGATGAGGAGAATCGAACGCGGCTCCAAAGTCCAAAAAAGCAAGCTGTAATGGCTTCGAATACCGCTGCCACGATTCGATTTGATCAAAGTACCGTATACCCACCGTAATCTGTCAAAATTAAATAAAAAGACCTTAGATAATCGTGTTAAGTACTTCACTAATTGAATCGTGGAGAACTTAACACGATTATCTAAGGCCCTTTTATTGAATTTGACAGATTACGGTTGGTATACGGTACTTTGATCAAAGTCTCAGATTTGATTCAGAAATTCTTTGCGTGGGTTACTCCGGGTGGTGAATCCGACATTGATGTCCACTCGCTGATTTTCGAACCGCTGAGGTAGGTTTTGGCCCGTAGATAGCATAGTACCTACCTTTACCTACATTTAACCTCAGAACTCTCATGACTGGGCCCCAGACTTGTGCTCAGCGCCCTAAATAACCATCACGTACAAGTTTTGTGCAAATTACGAGAGAAATGTTTGAACACTTCAAAAAATATCCTCGCCTTCTCGCAAACCTTTAAAAACACCCACAAGTTCTTTAAGGGTAAGTCTAGGTAGCGGCGATTGGCAAATTCGGGCTCAACGCCCAAAAATGGTTCCACAAAAGTGCATTTCATTTGGAATGACCAGTTTGACCAAAAGAAGCTCCCTTGTTACGAACGCAATGCGTGTCATGCTGTGGGCGTGTGTCCGCGAATGGCACACACTAACTTTGGCCCTAAAATGGACGCAAACACGGTTCACATCCATTTGTGATAACGGAACGCTAGAAGTCCAGAAACTGTCCGCTGTCCATTCTGCATTCGCAGAGGACACAGAACAGAGAAGTGTCAGGAGTTCCAATACATCCGAGACAAGGAAACCTGACAGCTGACATAAAACTCTGCTTCCGATGTCGGAGAAAGGGACACAGTTGCTCAACATGCCCAGCTCCTTGTAGTATCTGTGGTCGTGGGCACCATAAATCGCTATGTTATAGTGAAGGAGCGTCACGAAACAGAAATACATCTCACTCGCCGACGCAGAGCCGATCAAGAACTGCACGTTCTCCCACTAGACGCCTAACCGATTATCGTCGAGGGCGGTCACCTTAAGCCTAGTTTTGACTGCATCGCTGCTGTTTTTCATCGCAGCGATTTCGCACCCGCTGCTGCAGCGATGTAGCAGCGGCGGCGGTTCTTTTCATAGTGCATAGCCTCACGGATGATCGATAAATTCAATCAATCAGTGAAATTAATGGCTGGTAGTTATCAATAACACGTTTCGACCCGTAAACACTGACCTCGTCATGTGAAAGGGTCGAAGTTCACTAGACGAAACGTGTCATTCGCTGGCATTCGCTCCGTCGCTGCCATTTTGACCGCGATGGAGCGACGGTCAGCGATCATTGAGAATCGCTCTTCAAGCAGCGATGCAGTAAGACATAGGATTTCGTCGCCGCGAGCCAGCGATGTAGGACGTTTGCCACGAAGCGATAACAGTTGGAGCGGCTTTCCATTACGCGCGATGAAAAAGGAGCAGTTGTCCCTCGCATGGCCGCAGCGACCACCTGCAGTCAAAACTAGGCTTTATGGGAGAACACGATCTTCTAGTCGGTCAGGGTTCAGTCAATCAACTCAAAGGGACCCTTGCGACGAACAATCTGAGAATTTCGGCATCGTATAAATAAGTTCACTGAAACAGGGAGTTTTGTGATTTTTTTTATGCACAAAACTTGCAAGCTCTTAGAAACCGGTATAGGCCCTAGTTATACACCGGCGGGACGCTGCGGAAATAGCAAGACAACTATCACTTATATGCGCCCTAACTGTGCTCAGGCATGTCAAAAGGAACAGTAGTCGCAGAAAAACGCGCCGGAAGGCCGCACAGAGCAGTTATACACGCCGCGGCACCGTATACTGTATCCTTGCGGGACCTGCCCCGTTGGAAATTTGCCAATTTCCACCAGCTGATTATTTTTCGGATTTAAAATTGGTAAAGCATCACCAAAACGACATAACGAGCACTTTAATGACGAGAGGAATTGATTAATAGTGACATTCTGCAAGTAAAAAGTATCAGAAGCGAAAAAACCGATAAAATACCATTGAAAACGCTTGGAAAATTTTCGTCTGCAGTATTGCGTCAAAGACGCCAAAGACGCAAGATTGCAGACGAGTCCCTAATTCACGCAGCATGCGGCGGCAATGTCATCGCGAGACGTTTTCATTCCGCTGGTGTATAACTAGGGCCATAGCTCAGTGCATAAAGAATTCTCCTCAGGCACCGAAAAAAAGCTGAAATTTTTCATGCTCCAGGATTAATTTATGCAGAAAAAGGCCACGTAAACACTTTCCAGCGAATCGAGGAATTCTGCGGTTCTTGACGATCATGGAAAAAATCCATGAAAATAACTCGTAAAATACAGAGAAATTCATTCTCTCTAGCGAGTTGAGGACTGAAAAAAATCAAAAAATTGCTGAAAAAGCGACATAAAGAATTTTATTGATTTTCAGTAATTTTCGAGTTTCAAAGGCGCTATCCAACATTCAGAATCATATTTCGGCTCTTGTGTTCGGCTTGGAGAGAATTTCACGCAGGTCACATTGACATCACTAGAATGGCTCAATACCCATGTGAAGTTGAAGTGCAAAAATTTTGTGGACGAGATGTCGTGGTCCTTTTTTTTCATGGCATTCGCGGCAATTTTCTGTAAGGTTTACCGTACAAAACCCTACTCAAATAGATTTCCACCAGAATTTTCCGAAATTTCTATGACGACAGCTACTTGTCGATAGTTTCCCGGAGGATTCGCGTCATTTTCGCCGGTTAAATTTAGATTAGTGGTGATTTTACTTAGATTGCAAGTATGTTTATTTAGGAAAAATTACGATTTAGGGTCCAAAATGTCGTAAATAGTAAACTTTAATTACAACGCCAGAAAAACTTCGCGAATTTCAAATTCCAAGCTGTATTTGCGCAGCTTGCTTTGCCAACAAGTCGAGGTTGGGGACATCGTATAAAATAAACTACTTCGCTAAAATAGGGAATTTTTTGTTTTTTTTTTAACCACAGAACTTGCAAGCTCTTAGAAACCGGTATAGCTCAGTGCATAAAGAATTCTCCTCGGGCACCGAAAAAAAGCCGAAATTTATCATGCTCCAGGATTAATTTATGCAGAAAAAGGCCACGTAAACACTTTCCAGCGAATCGAGGAATTCTGCGGTTCTTGACGATCATGAAAAAAAATCCATGAAAAAAACTCGTAAAATACAAGGAAAATTCATTCTCTCTAGCGATTTGAGGACTGAAAACAAAACAAAAAATTGCTGAAAAAGCGACATAAAGGATTTTATTGATTTTCAGTAATTTTCGTGTTTCAAAGGCACTATCCAACATTCAGAACCATTTTTCGGTTCTTCTGCTCGGCTTGGAGAAAATTTCACGCAGGTCACATTGGTATCACTAGAATGGCTCAATACCCATGTGAAGTTGAAGTGCAAGAATTTTGTGGACGAAATGTCTTGGTCTTTTTTTTTCATGGCATTCGCGGCAGTTTTCTGTACGGTTTATCATACAAAATCCCTACTCAAATAGATTTCCATCAGAATTTTCCGAAATTTCTCTGACGACAGCTACTTGTCGATAGTTTCCCGGAGGATTCGCGTCATTTTCGCCGGTTAAATTTAGATTAGTGGTGATTTTACTTAGATTGCAAGTATGTTTATTTAGGAAAAATTACGATTTAGGGTCCAAAATGTCGTAAATCGTAAACTTTAATTACAACGCCAAAAAACTTCGCGAATTTCAAATTCTAAGCGGTATTTGCGTATTCCCATCGACGAACAATCTGAGGTTTTCGGCATCTTATAAATAACTTCGCTGAAACAGGGAATTTTTTGCTTTTTTTGCCACCAAACTTGCAAGCTCTTAGGAACCGTTAAATCTCTGTGCATCAAGGATTCTTGTCAGGCATTAAAAAAGCTGAAATTTTTCATACTTAAAGATTGATTAAGACCAAAGAGGGCCATAGAAACACTATCCAGTAATTCGAGTTGGGAACAACTTAAAACTCTTGCGGCTCTTGACGATCACAGAAAAAAAACCATTAGAGAACACCCGTATGATACAAAAAATTTATCCTCTCTAGCGAGTTGAGGCTAAAAAAAACCAAAACAAAAAGGCTAAAAAAGCGATATCAAAAATCCTCACAATTTTCAGTAATTTTCGACAGTATTACAGCCGCAGTTCAATTTTCTGATCGTTTTTCAGTTTTCCTGCTCGACTTGGAGAGAATTTCACGCTGATCACACGAACGTCTCCAGAATCGCTCAGAACACCCTACAAAAGGAGTTAGGGCCTCTCGAATGTGGGGAAGTCGAAGAGCAAGAGTTTTATGAACGAGTTGTCTCGGCTTTTTTCTCACGACATTCGCGGCAATTTTGTGTAAGAATAACTTTTTACGAAATCCCTGTTCGAAAAGATTTCCATAAGAATTTCCCTGCGATTTTATGATCTCATGCTGAAGTAAAAAGGAGGGGTTCAAATCGCGCAATTTGGCGAAAGCCATTAAACACACTTGCCACTTGCACTTGAAAGAATCCTACGAGTCCTGCAGAAAATCGGTTGAAGATCTTTTGCCTCGGTGCAAAGCGGAGCCGAATAGGCAGATTCCCGGCAGGTTTGCGGTAGAAGCAGGGTATCGTCTAGATTCTGCAGAGATCTTAGTGCCTCGACCAGGCGAAATTTCGAAAATTCCGGGATATTGCCGCGATTTCCGCCACTGCATACCAAGAACCATCAGGCAGCGGCAGTTACTTGTCGGTAGTTTCCCGGAGGATTCGCGTCGTTTTCGCGGTAATTTTCCTGCTCGCGGTGGTTTCGCGTCAAATTTCCCTGTAAAATTGAGACTTTGTTGTGATTTTACTTCCGTTGCATATGTTCAAATCACTGAGGTGATAGGAGCATTAGTGCATCCCCTCGGGGCAGTCAACATTACCCATCTTAACGGCTAACTCTTCGGTATAAAATGGGAATCTCGCCCATCATCATTAGGTGGTGGTGGTGAAAATATCACCCCAAGGCTTCGCGCCTGGTCTTATGCTGACCCCACGTAACGTTCCTTCGCTGAGCAATTAGGACAGTGCAAGAATCTATTTTATATAATTATAATATCTCCTCTTCCCGTAATCTTTTACTTCTATAATCTCCTGAATGTTTATAAATGCTTGTCGTTATAAATGACTCTGAGGTTATTTATGTGTCTTGCTGGGAGGAGACTATCCGCTCATTTTCTCGCGGTCGGCCTATCACGTCGGCCTTCGCTGCCCTTGTGACAGGTCAGCGGCACCGGGTGACCCCCTCCCAGCAACAGATCTAAAAGTACCAACTTTAACTACTGACGTAAAAAAATTGAAGTAGAAATGATTTAAGAAAAATAAAAGGAAATAAAGGTGTCTCAATCGAGTGACAGACGGGCAATTAGCCGTATGTACCGAGTACGTGGAAATCATTCCAAATCGGTTGTCATCTTTCGGTCTTTTGAACGCTAACATCTGAACGGGGGGACCGCGGACCATAAACTCTGAATACAATCCTTAAATTGTGGTGCGCGCGAAGCGCGCACCAGACTTGGTTTTGAATCGGCCACGCGCGCAACCCGTTTTTCGAAATCTAAGTTCAAGCTGAAGGTAGAAATCAGCTCTAAATTGCATTGAAAAGAGCGCAAAAAGTTGTATACAATGCCCGAAAATGGTTTGGAATGGTTTCCTAGAATTTGAGCAAATTTTGAAAAACCGCAAGGTTTCTCTGTTAATCTCCTTTTTTTCAGACGGCGTTCACGATCTTGTGCTACCAGATAAAATTGAGCTAGGGAGCTCATTTTTGGACAGGAGGCTGGAAATGGATGCAGGTCGCTCCTATTTCAATTTGAACTCGATACATTTACTTTGAAGGGTACCTCAAAATCGTGGGTTTACATACTAAATTAGCCGTGGAGCACGAAAACTCCTTTTTTCTGCTACGGCTCTGGAGACCGGGGTGTGTGGGTGAATTCGCAGCTAATTAACACAGTTCGTCGAAGGTAAGTATTGAACTTGTCAGAATTCGTACTCATGACACGTCATCGATCGATAATCAATATTATCGATTTTCGTGCTTTTTGCACAAAATGCGGCGAACAGTGGTGATTGCTTTTGGGATAGGTTTTCTTGGGTGAGGAATTTTGCTCATCAGTCATTATCGATAAATACCGATCAATAATATTGATTTTTTCGCCTGTCGCACAAAATTCCTTAATGATTTTTGATTGTTGATGGCTCTAAGTCATTTGTTTGGGAAATTCTTCTCATCATGCAAGATCAAATATTATTGATCAGTAATATCGATTTTTCACATTTTGCACCAAATGCGGCAATGAGTTTTATTTTTTATGGTTGTAAGTCATAGGTTTCAAAATTTGTACTCATACGACAATTGACCGAAATTAAAGTCAGAAAGGGAACCTTTGGGCAAAATATGTGAAAATTCTGAAAATTTAGCTTTCTGGCAAAAGTAGGGATTTGGAAATAGTCAAAAAAAGTTTCAAAAATGTCTTGAAATATTTTCAAAAAATGATTTGGCGTAAAATAGCATGTAGTATAAAAAAAGGTAGGAAATGAAGTGAAATAACCAAAAAATATGATTTGGTGGTCGATCATTTCACAAGCTTCTCCGTTAAACTTATCAAAACGAAATCAAGCGCGCAACGGAAACATTAGGCCATTTTTGAAAGCTGTATCAAGGGAATCAGCATATGCCATGCTGGGTGAAGGCAACGCTCCATTCCATATCGTGCTTGACTTCGTTTTGATATGTTTAACGGAGAAGCTTGTGAAATGATCGACCACCAAATCATATTTTTTGATCTTTTCACTTCATTTTCTAGCTTTTTTATTACTCCATGCTATTTTACGCCAAATCATTTTTTAAAAATATTTCAAGACATTTTTGAAACTTTTTTTGACTATTTCCAAATCGCTGCTTTTGCCAGGAAGCTAAATTTTCAGAAATAAACACAGTGGATCGTGAATTCTAAACCGTAATTACGGAATCGTCTTCAAAGAATCTCGGAAAATTTGGAGCATTGTATACCTAAGATTGCTAAAACAGTAAACTTCATAGTTTCTTCCTTCTCAAAAAAATACCCACGCGCACAGAAACCGGTGAGGCTGGGATCAGATTCTCTGTTCCCGAGTGTGATTTATTTCCGCTCGTCGCGTGCGTCTGCGTGCGTACGCTGCGTCTCTTTCTCCCCACTAATTCTCGCTGTCTCTACCCTCGCTTCGCACGAGGAAACAGAGTAAATCAGGCTCGGAACCAGAGGATACTTGCAGCGACGCGACGCAATGTTTACTGTGCTTATCTGGGCCAAATTCCGGTCCGCAATCGCGTCTCGCGACGCTTTGCGGCCGCACGCGCTCGAATCAGTCGTGTTTCCAGCGCCAAAGCCGACTCGATGTAGCTTTTTTATTCAATTTTCTCTAATTTTTCTTAGTTTTCAGTTTCCAAAACCCATCTAGAGTCAGCAGATCGGCGGCTGCGGCGCTGGAAGCTCTTCTGACTCGGGAGCGTGCGGCCGCAAAGCGTGTCGAGACGCAATTGCGGACCGGAATTTGACCCAGATAAGCACAGTACCATCCATGCCGACCGAAAAGCGATATGCCTGATGTGCACTAACGCTGTCGCTGATCGCGGGAAGTATGACCCCGGCCTAAATCTTCATGCATCGAAAGTTCCTGGCAGGCATGAAAGAAGCCGAAATTTTTTTAACCTTCAAGAATAATTAATACCAGAGGAGTTCATGGAAACGCTCTCTTTGGAGGTAAAAAAAATCGAGGACTTTTGCGGCTCTCGACGATCACGAAAATAAAATCGACTCGTTAGTTACATAAAAATCCAATTTCTCTAGCGAGCATAGGGCTGAAAAAAATGAAAAAAAAGGCTGAAAGAAGCGAAACCAAGGAATATCGAATTTTTCCGTAATTTTCAAGTTTTCAAGACCCGATCCAACCTTAGAATCGTTTCTGTTTCTCTGTCAGAATCCACTAAAAACAGAGTTTTGGCACAGCGAAGATTCTGAAGTTGCAGAGCAAAAGTTTTATGGACGAGTCGTCTTGGTCCTTTTTTTCATGGCATTCGTGGCAATTTCCGTGAGATTTTTTCATATGGGATATATCATACAAACTCCCTACTCAGATAGACTTTTTTTTAAAACTACCCAAATCTTCTATGATCTCCTGCTAAATTGAAGGGAAGAGGTTCAAACTATACTTGTTCCAGATGGAATTTATTTCGAATATCCGACTTTTCGGCTATAGTCGGATATTACACATTTTCGAATATTCGACTTTTCGACTGTAGTCGGATATTACACCTTTTCGAATATTCGACTTTTCGACTGTAGTCGGATATCGCTTTTTTTCGAATATTCGACTTTCCGAATAAAAAGTCGACTTTTTTATCCGACTGAAACAGTCGGATATTCGTCCGATTATTCGATTCGGAACATGTAAACTATGCAGTACACTTGTTCCAGATAGAATTTATTTCGAATATCCGACTTTTCGACTATATTCGGATATTATACATTTTCGAATAATCGACTTTTCGACTGTAGTCGGATATCACACCTTTTCGAATATCCGACTTTTCGACTGTAGTCGGATATCGCACTTTTTCGAATATTCGACTTTCCGAATAAACATTCGACTTTTTTATCCGACTGGAACAGTCGGATATTCGTCCGATTATTCGATTCGGAAAATGTAAACTATGCAGTATACTTGTTCCAGATAGAATTTATTTCGAATATCCGACTTTTCGACTATAGTCGGATATTACACATTTTCGAATATTCGACTTTTCGACTGTAGTCGGATATCACACCTTTTCGAATATTCGACTTTTCGACTGTAGTCGGATGTCGCCCTTTTTCGAATATTCGACTTTTCGACTGTAGTCGGATATCGCACTTTTTCGAATATTCGACTTTTCGACTGTAGTCGGATATCGCACTTTTTCGAATATTCGACTTTCCGAATAAAAAGTCGACTTTTTTATCCGACTGAAGCAGTCGGATACTCATCCGATTATTCGATTCGGAACAAGTATAGTTCAAACTGCACGAATCCGCAGAACAATATAAAAATTCGTTGAAATAGGAAAATTTTGGGAATTTCGGCACTTGCACCGGAAAGAATAGCCTGAATCCTTCAGAAAACCTGTCGGAGACCTGCCGCCTTGGTGCCGAAGTGACAGATTTGCGGTAGAATCAAGGTATTTTCTAGATTCTGCCGAAATCTCAGTGCCTCGGCCACGCGAAAATACGGAAACGCCCGGAATCTGCCGCGATTTCCGCCACTGCATACTCAGATCCAAACCATCAACCAGTGGCAGCTACTTCTCAGTAAATTACAGGAGAATTTGGGTCATTTTCGCCGGTTTAATTTAGATTCGTGGTGAATTGACTTCCATTGTATGTATTTTTATTTAGGAAAAATCACGATTTTTAGTTCAAAATGTCGTAAAATGTAAACTTTAATTACAACACCGGAAAAACTTCGTGAATTGTAAATTCTAAGCCGTATCTACGCCAGTTGCTGCACTGTGCTTCTCTGGACCAAAATCCGGTCTGCAAATTCGTCTCGACACGCTTTGCGGCCGCACGCGCTCGGGTCGGTCGAATTTCCAAAGCCGACTCGATGTGGATTTTTATACAGTTCTCTTCAATTTTTTTCGGTTTCTAGATTCCAAAATCCACCTAGAGTCAACATTTCGGCGGCTGCGGCGCTGGAAACTCTTCCAACTCTGGAGCGTGCGGTTGCCGAGCGCGTCGAAATGCAAATGCGGACCGGAATTTGGCCCAGACAGGCGCAGTACTCAACAATCTGAGAATGTTGGGAAGTTTTATGGTTTTTTTGTGCACAAAACTTGAAAGCTCTTAGAAACCGATATAGCTCTGTGCATAAAGAATTCTTGTCAGACATTAAAAAAAGCTGAATTTTTTTTAACTCCAGGAATAATTTTCAAAAAAAAGGCCACGTAAACACTTTTCAGTGAATCGAGGACTTCTGCTGTTCTTGGCCACCTGGAAAAAAAATCCATAGAAGAAAACTCGTAAAATGCAAGAAAATTCATTCTATCCAGCGATTGAGGACTAAAAACAAGCAAAAAAGGCTGAAAAAATCGACACCAAAAATCTCCAGGGTTTTTCAGCAATTTTCGACAGTTCTAAAATCTAACTTCATATCCGTCTTTTAGTTTTTATGCTCGTTTTGAAGAGAATTTCACGCTGAACACAACGATGTCTCCAGTATCACCCATAACCCAATACGAACGGAGTTATGGCTCCTCGATGATTGTAAAATTAAAACAAACACTGGGAAATTTGTGGACGAGTTGTCTCGGCCCTGTTTTCTCGCGGGATTCGCAGCTATGTAGCTTAGGCCACATTATAAGGCTAGACCACTATCAAATGGAAGAACATAGATTTTGAATGAAATCCATCGTGCGTCTCGTCCCTATTGAGGTTGAGAACTTGTCGGTGAGCGTTACACAACTTTTCTTTCCTGGGGGCGTGATCGACTTCTTCCTCGCCTTTTCCCGCCCATTTGAGCGAATTGAGATTTTGCTCTTGGCAGGGTTGCTGTTGGCCATGGCTTTAGTATGCATAATATCAAAAAATGCCCCTGAGGTTGGACTATGCCCTTAGGAAAGATGTTCACAAGATTGAGCAAGTGCAAGATTTGTTTACTTGTTTTCTATGGTAGAGATCGACCAAAATTTTCGATTACCCAAACTTGCCGTCGCTTGAATACGGGTTGAGGATCTCTTCACTAAAGTCTCTGGAGCATAGCCGCGCAGTCCCTAACTTCATTATCTGCTTTCGCTTTCTTCGAATGGAAATCAAAGTCCATTAGGTCAAACTCAAGCGGCCAGAACATTCTCTCAGGAACAAAGTCTTGTCTAAAGGCAGTGTTCACGTTAAATCCCCCTTTCGAATACCCAGTGTGAAGCACTACCCTGGTAGATGCTGGAGGGGATAGGGTCAAAAGAAGCGGCGAAAACGGGCCAGAAATTGATAAAAACGGCCGCGAAATGAAAATTTTGTTAGCCCAGTACGCCTGGTTAGCCCGCTCCGCCCCATTCTGACGAGCTTGTGGCGCCGAGGGTATTAACGATGGCAAAATGCCAAACTTTTCCGCCAAGTCCAGCCTGATTGATTCGCGCACATTTCGTCATTAGCGCACGCTTGCTGAAACTAGCCGGGCTCGTGAGCTCTTCCACGCCCTGAACGTTAGAAACCGTTATTTTAGCTTATTCTAGGCGCTTTTCTTCGCTGTTTCTCCGCTATTAGGGGTCGTTTATGCTTCCGCCGCCGAGCGGCGCGGCACGGCGCTTTTGCGTAATATTGATCACGCGACTCGGTACGATCGATATCATGAAATTGCACTTTGTCGCGCCGCTCGGCGGTGGAAGTATAAACGACCCCTTAGTTACCTCACGACCAAACAACCCCATTTTTGAGTCGAATTCGAATATGATATTTATCGTGAACAGTGCCTTTAACGGTTGCGCCAGATTGTTTATCTCAATCAATCCTGGTATTTTTGATGCATCTAACGGTGCAGAATTCAAGAAAAAGCAAACGAACTCAACCTTCCCCTTATATTGAACATTGATGAATTCGCTGCTTAGATATGGTTTTATATCGCATGGCGGACGGTTTCAGATTCATGTATGTTTAGATTCATGTACGGTTAACTACAGGTGTTCTCACGCTCTCCTCAGTTAACGAAGTTTTCATGATAATAAAGGATAAGGAATAAAGTTTTCGGCGTATATCAACCCTCTGGGGATGCGCCACACATTCGACTTCCATTTAGAATCTTAGAGGCTTCTGAATGTGTATAGGGCCCATATAATGACTTGCTCGGGGCCAGCCAATGTTCAGGTCGGTGTTTTTTATCCTCCCAGACAAGTCTGGTACCAATTTACCGACTTCGGAGAGATAGAAGGCTTGGTCGGCCTTGGGCGAAGATCGATCACTCGACCGTGTGCGTGACAGCGGCGCCTCTTGCCACTGCCCCATACTCGCCTTCGTCTTTTATTTTTCTCGTAAAGTAGTCAGTAGTTTCTAGACGTGCCAGAAATAATTTACGAGCAATAGAAGAGATGCCAAAACATTCATTTACAGAAATCTCGATAATTGGTGGGGGGGGTGGGGCGGACACCAAGCAATATGTAACTTATTCCTGAGCGTTTTTCTCCAACTTTTCAAATACTTTCACTTTTTTTTATGACCAGATCTACCTTTTCATACGAATAGCACAACAACCGTTTTTATCACAAGCCCTGCCATTAAATGATGATTGCTAAAAAAGACGTTCAGCTGCAATCATATTTGCAATTTTTTATGATATGAAAGTAAATCATATCCTTTCCCTTTCAGCTGCAAACACAACCTGACAGTCCATAATCCTATCAAAGTTTGTTTGCATTCAAAACAGTCGCAGAAAAAATTCAAATACCCGAATCGCATCCGTTTACACCCCCGACATTGTGCGTTGGGTAATTTTTTTCCAACCTTTGTTCATTATACCATTCCGGATCTGCTTTGTAACCTTTTATCTCTCTCTCTACTTTCCTTAAACCACTCTACTCTCACTTTTCTTCATCCTTTTCTTTTTTTGTAACTTTCTTATTCCCCTTTCTCACCTTCTTCTTTTTTCTCCCCGTGATCTTCTTCGTGATTTTACTCGTATTAGTAATTTCTCACTTATTATCCTTATCATCTTCTTGTTCTTATCCTTCATCTCAACCTGTGCACCTTCTCTGAGAGTTTTGGCAGAGATATGGCCGAGAAATTGCCCACAGGGCTCCGCAGCAGCACCTGGCAGACTATTTCTCGGCTATTTCGCGGCGAGTGATACTTGGCGGCTATTTCGCGGCTGTTACGCGGCAAGCAGGGATTTTGCGGTTATCTCTCGGTCAAAATCCCCAGAGTTTTCTTTCCCTCTCGACTATTTTCTTTCGTACTTCTTTCTCTTTATTTCTTCTTCGTTTTCCTTATATCCCTTTTCTGCTTCCCCGGAACCTCACTCCTTCTTTTTCCAGCTCCTCTCGTACATTAATAATCTAATTCTACATATTCATTTTGTACCCCTCCACACTCAACTGCTTCTATTTCCCTTTAGCCTTTTTTTCTCTTCACGAATTTTTCACTATTTTCGTCCACTTTTTCTTCCTTTGGCAATAAAAACTTCCATTCTTCTTCTTTGCTATTCGCTCCCTATGTTTTTCCAATATCTTTAATTTTTTTTTGCTATAACCCTGCTCCGTTTCTTCTCAATGTGAGTGATTTCTTATAATAATTTGTAATCAGTAAAATATTGCATATATATGAGTCATGTGCATCATTGACATTATTGCCCATATTTGACTAATTATAATTGTTTGCATAAAGTTTGCATTTTTTCAACACTTGCTATTGCTCAAAAAAATTAAATCTCACCCGCGGCTGTCAAGGGCGATTTAGATCTCACCGACGTCTGGCGGTATGGTAAGCTGATAAGCTGCGCTTTTCTCTCGGCCTGAATCGATTGTCGGGCCGATGCATGCGACCGCCTCGCCAGCCGGAGGTGGGATTTGAATGTTCTCCCTGAGGAGAAAAGCCACGGACCTAACTATGGACTGATTACAGCCGTTTTTCCTGCAACGAAATTAACCCTACAATTCTCTCCTTTGAGCTTCCAATGTGATCTGTTTTATTTGAAAGCGCTATAAACCTCTCAGAAAATTTAAGATGAGTGGTGAAATCGAGGTCGAAGTCGTCAATCCGAGGCGGTCAGCGTTTCGCATTTTTCATAAACTGCCATTCCGATTGCAACCAAGCAAGTCGCCGAAACCACGAGATGTGAGTATTTTATCAGTAGACTTCTGTGAACTTGTATATGTATTGACTTTCTGGGCCACTCACTTTAGTTAAAGGCAGTGTTCACGACAAATCCGTTTTCGATTTTCAGTGTGAAACACTACGCTGGTAGATGCTGGAGGGGATACTGCTAAAAAAGCAGCGAAAACGGGCCACAAATCGATGAAATTTGCCGCGAAATGAATATTTCGTTAGCCCAGTACGCCTGCTTAGCCCGCCCCGCCCCCAGTTCTGACGAGCTGGCGGCGCCGCGGACGTTTTTGATATCTAAATCTTTAGAAGAAGCCAAGAAACTCCGCCACGTCTCGCCTGATCGATTCACGCACATTTCGCCATTAGCGCGCGCTTGCGGAAAATAGCAGGGCCGTAAAGTCGACCACTATTTTAGCTCATTCTAAGCGCGTTTTCCTGCCGTTTCTTCCCTATTTGATAGCTCACGACCCAACAACCCGATTTTTTAAGTTCAATTCGAATATGATATTCATCGCGAACACTGCCTTTAATAAAAAAAGTGAAAAAACGCGTCCTCGCGTTTTTTGTGACCGAATATAAGGTCTATTTTAGAGTTCCATCGCAGTGCGGCGCGATAAGATGTTTTCTGTGGGCATCGAACGATAACGTGCCGCTCGTCGATGTGCATATGAATCATGACATCATGCCGCTTCTCGGAGGAACTCTAAAAACCCCTTTAGGGGACGATTTGAGTCCCGCCGCTGGAAGGGGCGGCAGTGTGTCTTGGAGGAGTATCGATCAGGCGGCGCCGCACAATCGATCCTCCTCCATTGCATGCTACCGCGCCTTTCAGCGGCGGGACTCTATTCGGGCTCTTAGAGGTCGTTTATACTTCCGCCACGGCGCGTCGAGGTGCAATATAGCCGTATCGATCAAGCGGCGCCGCCTCGCGGCGCCGTGAGGCGTTTAGAGTTTTTCTGCTCGAAATCTTCCAACGGCGCCGCCCGCGCCCGCCGCCTGGGTGCTGCCGCGCCGCCCGTGGAGAGGAGGCGGCGCTCCGGCCGCGTGCGATCCTCTTTAACATCACATGCTTTTTTGCTGATATTTTATGTACATTCTCAATCTGGTTCCTCTGATTGATCGCTAAAATTTCTTCCGAGGTCCTGGAAGTTGTTTAGAGTAGGCTGGGTTGTGAGTTCTTTTTTTTTTGCTCTTAAAATGATTTTTCTATAGAGAAAATTTTTCAGAAGACTCTATCTGCTTTCGAGTGCGGTGTTATGATACAAAAGCTCATGAATGTTTTTTTTTTGCAGAAGAAATCACTCATTACAATTGACCTCGTGCTATGTCAGAGCTACTCCAGGCTGTGTTTAGCGTCATTCTGCGACTTCGCCGCGTCAGTTCGTCGCAGCTCGATTATACATCATAGAGACGCGATTTTCACGCGGCGCGCCTCGCCGCCTCACTATTGGGTGCGCCGCTCCGCGGCGGAATTATGAACGACCCCTTAGGGATCGTTTATACTTCCGCCGCATAGTAGCGCGGCGAACTGCAATGTTATAATATCGATCGTGCTGCGCCGCGTGATCAACATCACATAAATGCACAGTGCCGAGCCATTCGGCGGCTGAAGTATAAACGACTCTTTACGAGCGTGTTGTAGTTGAAAACTTGCGTCAGCACGGAGTTAGGATTACCTTTTTGCAGTGTTTCGAAATGTAGTCATTAGAATGAGGAAAGGAATCCACCCTCACGTCACTGCCCGAAATGTGCCGATTCATTTGAGCTCTTATCTTGATCAATGAAACACAATTGGAGATGAGTCATAACATTCCGATTGTGGGATAAAAAACAATGGTGGCTTCCGGTCCAGCATAAATAGGGAATGGTCTAACCCATACTCAGACACACATGCATATGTACAGGTTTCAGAGTTTTTATAGAGAACTCACAAAGGAAGGATACTTACACAATGTGGCCATTTCGAATGAAACATTATTTTCACTAATTTTTGACGTACAATTCGGTTTTGTGCTTTAATCTGTGGAAAATTTCGTTGAACAGAGCGATGAGCGTTTTTCAAGAGATTTCTATAACCAAATGTCATTTTTCCTGTCGTAACCAGAAGAAATCTTCCAGAAAACCGGAAACAGACCTCACAACCGTGATCAAAACTCCAAATAAAACCCTCTGGTAGAAGCCAGAGCAAAAAGTTCCTTTCGACCTCTTGACTCCCAAAAATAGTAATCCGCCATGGGGCTATGAAATTCTGAGTTTTTTTTTTTGGTCCAAACAAGATCTTGGGAGGCTATTCGGAGCGCTGAACACGAATATGAGGTTCTTCGTCAATACTCATGTCGATTATTGAAGGCTACTATAGGAATATGGTACTTCCCCAACTATCACCTAGCGTAGTCCTACAAAGAGTTTTTCGAGAACTTTTGTGTTTGTGGTATTTGAGTCTGATCCAATCAAAAGTTTCGAGGCCGTGACCTCCTAAAGGCTGTGTTTACGATAAAAAACGGTCTTTGAGTTTTCACTGGGAATCGAATGCACCAGGGTCCTTTACAACAATAACGGTGAAAGAACGGCTAAAAACGAGCCATAGATAGCCCAATACTGCGCACAGCAATGGTCGCTCCATCCACTTCCTCAACTGCCAACCAGGAAGTGGGCGGGTAGGGCGTTGCGCGTACAAACTAGAGGGCCGTATAGGGCTATCTATAGCTAGTTTTAGCCGTTCTTTCGCCAATATTGTTGTAAAGGATCTTGGTACATTCGATTTTCGGTGAAAACTCAAAGTTTGTTCTTATTGTGATCACTGTCTCTAACCAATATTGATTTTGTTGTCCGCCTCGTTCACTCTAAGGGGTCGTTTACACTTCTGCCGCCGAGCGGCGCGGCGGAGTGCAATCCTACAGTATCGATCGTGCCGCGCCGCGTGATCAATATTACAGAAATGCACTGTGACGCGCCGCCCGGCGGCGGGAGTATAAACGACCCCTAACCCCCCCCCCCAGCGGATTCTCTTATAATGTTAAGCATTCATTGATTTCAATGCGGAAGTCCACTTCATTCGTTTGTCTCATTGTGTGAAAGATCCTCTGTTTTTAGAATTTTGTGCATAACTATGAAATGTGCTCTTAGAGCAAGTTTTATAACCAAAAATGTGTTGCAAGTTCGATTCTTTTTACAATCAAAACCAGGTGAGGGTATGGAAGACTAAAGCGCTTCATTTTTATACAGAATGCTCTGGCACGGAAAAACTGCTGCTTCTTTACACTTTAGGAGGTGAATATGAGTATTTAACAAGAGTGCAAAAGAAAATGAGTGCGCCGCGGATTCGAACCCGTGACCTCATTTTGCACTGCAGCGCCCATTGTCACTGCGCCATCAGGTCGTTGTGGTTGCGTCTTCGACTTGGCATATGAGAGCTCGCTTACGAGCGTCAAAAATTGGTCCTGGAAACGTACATTTCATTCGAAATCGTCACTTAATATAAGAATTTCATGAAATTTTTGCATTCTCTTCCATTTACCTTCAGCGAGTATGACGTTCAAGGGAAATAATATTCTTCTGTGTACTTTTAGGTCTCCTCACCAGAAGAATACGACGACATCGAGAATATTGAATTCAGAGGTGATCACTGCGTCGAAACTATTCCTATGAAAGTGCTGGAAAGGTAAGATTTTTTTTCAGAAGAATAATATCTTTTATTCACTCTTGCTACACCCCTTCTTCATCCCTTTGAAAACATAGTCATTCCCCTGCTTATCAGAATATTTCAATGCCAAAATAGTACACTCTGTGCCCCCCCTTCCCCTCCACGCCTCCCGGTCTGTTCAATAGTCACAAATTAATGACTGCAAAACCTGTTATCTATCAGAAAAAAAAACAGCCCAGCGACTCTAAAGCCTTTGGACAGACCACTCTAAATTGCCACTACCAGCGCTTCCATGATAACACTTTATCACTCGCCTTTTCACACTCATTCTGTGGTGGTTTGATACGAGAAACCCCCGTCCCAAGTCCTAAGACTGCACTATCCACATTCTAAGAGTGCCCAGACCCTCAACAACATCATGTCAAAGTTGCAAGATGCCATGTGTATTGATGACTTCATGCACAGGCAACTACAAGATCGTACGGATATTCTTGAGTGTGCCTGGCATAAGCGACAGGAAGAGCCTGACGATCAGCCTGAGGAGATCGAGGTGGCCCAGGTGAGTGTTCTTTTCCTGCATTTTTGCTTTATATGTTTAATTTCCTTTTGTTTTCAATGTTGTTACTGCTGGATCTATATTTTCTTTTGTGAGTCACACATTACCCTACCCTGGAATCAGTGAAATTGCATTCATGAAACTTCAGATCTGTTCAGACATCATATATGCAGAGACCCTCGGAACTTTGCTTTTTGATGTACAAAGCTACAGGGGAACGCCGACAGGGCTATAAACAGGTCATGTGTCGTTCATGTGAATATGCAGAGACCATAATGCGATTCATAGACCAAAAATCGTTGTTTCGCGGTGAAGTTTGCTTACGTACTCGTGTGGATCTCGTGATACATAAGCTATAGAAGCCATACCCCTAGACGTTCAATATCTCGTCTTCTAGGAGTCAATGTGTTAAAGGCATCGTACGCGGAGAAAACCGTATATTATTTTTTCATGTTTTTGTGTAGCTTGGCCGCTCTAGTGAACGCAAATGTCGAAGGGGCTCATGAAAAACCGTCATTTGTAAAGAAAAGTCAATCGGAACACATTGTAAATACGAATTTGAATTTCGCGCCAAAATCCTTTTTGAGGTTTTTCTGCTTTTGGAGGCCTCGTCGCTGTAATTTTCGGAGTGTTTCTGTACGTGGAGTTCGTGCCGTAACTATTTTTCACGTTGTCTTACGGTCGCACCGACATTCTAGGAAAAAAAAAGCTAGATGACTGGTGAGAATTGGTGGCGGATCTTCATCTTTGATGCCTTCCAACCTCATTGCCCAAAGTTTTTGACGCGCCAAAATTTACCAGTGTGCTCTATCGGGCACAATCATGAAATTGAGCCTGAAAAATGAGAATTGATTTTTAGCGCGAACGATGCCTTTAAAGGCACAGTACACCCTCAGATATGAATTTTGAGATTTTCATGAAATTGTGAAGAAGACCCCTTCTGTATAACACGCCGCAAATGCGAGATCTCAATTCCTCCAAATAAGCGAGATCTAAGCGACCACCACAGGCCCGATCCCCTTAGCTCACCACCACAGGCCCAACCCCCTAACAGATTTTCGGACTCGATAGCGGCTCGATGGATGGATGAATTCCAACAAGTCGTCGTTCTTCAGCCCATTACCGGACTGAATCCTTATCCTGGCTTTCTCTCACGCAACGGTAGGCAATCAAGAGAAATACAGGCCTGAGACAACTCGTCCACCAATTTTCCACCCTCAAATTCTAGGCATCTTTGAGGAGCCATAACTCTGTACGCAGGGGGTCTTGGACGATTTCAGAGATACCACTGTGATCAGCGTGTGACTCTCTCCAAGATAAGCATAAAATCTGAAAAATAATTTCCTGGGTGTCCTGTGCCTTTAAAGGCAGTGTTCACGATAAAAAATGTGTTTCAGTTTTCACTAGTAATGGGTAGTGGAGGGGCACAATGTAACGTTGACGTCGAAAGAACGCATGAAAACGAGCCAGGAAAAGCTCCAGAAGAGCCTGAAGTTGCCATTTCGAGCGCAAGGCAAACCTCAAAAGCGCATCACACGGCCACCGACGTAAACAAATGAATGCTCAAAATCGTGAGATGAGCGACGATTTCCAATCATTCGACCCGTTCTTTCCTTCATTCTCAACTTCTCTCTTTACTCAGGTCAGCTCGCATACATGGTCTGCAAAAGACGGAAGTTACAAGCCTTGGACAACTCGTCCACCATGTTTCCTTAGCTCAATTTTTGAGGGACCATAACTCCGTTCCCAGAAGGTCTTGTACGATTTCAGAGACACCATTGGAATCAGCGTGCGGCCGTTTTCAAGATAGGCGGGAAAACAGAGAAACACTTTTCATCGTGAACACTTCCTTTAAGGATCATAACAGACCGCGGCAGCTGAAAGCCAATACTCACTAGCTTTTCGCCCGACAAATGAATTTCACGGATTTACCAAATGTTTTGTCAAATTTTCAAAAGTGGTAGAGTGGAAAAATTATTTGAAAAAATCAAAAACAGGTAAGTAAAAAAATTAAAAAAACAATAGTTTTAATGGAACTCTTTCCTGCACAGTGCAGGCAAGCTAACAAGATAACAAAATTATTTAGGACACTGTTTCATAATTTTGATGGCCTAGGCACAGAATAGATGAAGGGATTTTTTTTTGATCTCTACAATACCGGTCATATCTTTTGCGTTTCGGGCGAAATACGCGAAAACGCGTTTTCTGTGCCCTTTTCTCGTAACTCTTTTCAAAGTGGTCTATTTGAGAATCTGAAAAGATATTAGAAATCAGCATTGTAAGGTCTTCCTTTCGAGCCCTCACAAGTCTTGCGCAGCTAGATAGCATATAGGCGTGACACAATCAATCGAATGCGATAAAAACGAAGGCGGAGCTGGAGTCAGAGGATTGAATGTGTGTATATCACGATTGTTTCTATTCTACTGAGACATTTTGAAAGGATTTTGACAACTAGTGAGACTTGCATTTCGATTTCTCCCATTTTCAAGTATCCATAGTTCGGTCTTTTCTCTGGTCACGTTTTCGGCTCAAACGGGATCAATTGATCTGGAACTCTGCCAATAACCTGTTTTGTGATCCTCTTCCAAATAAGCACTGCAGCAGCCCAATACGGAAAACTCGGGTTTTTCACAGCCTTCATAGAAGCAAAGCCAAAACAGTGTTTCCGCCGGTTTGACGCGCCGGCAGACCCACTAGCCGTCTTTCGCCCGGGCGTAAAAGATCCGCGATCACAACCGCGCTCAGTATAAACTCCTAAAACAGAAACAATCGGTCTGGAGGCATATCTCGCCTAGCGGCACCACGGTGATTCGAGCTGAAAACGACCCAAAACCACCGACTCCTCGTTCTCTGCTCAAACGGGAGCAACGGACATGAAACTCTGCTAATAACCTCATCTGTGATCCTCTAAATAAGCACCGCAGCAGCCCAATAGTTGAGCTCCCAGGATCGGGCTACTACAAAGCTTGTTTGGTAGAGCATCACGAAAGATTGTCATTGGCTGAGTATCAGGACGATTGGTCCCGTTTGAGCCGAGAACATGACCAGGGAAGAGACCGAAATATGGATACCTGGAAAACGAGAACAATCGAAATTCGAATCTCCCTAATCCAGTCAAAATCCATTCAGAATAACTCACTAAAGTATACACAATGATATAGAGGCCCGTAGTAAACCCACCACTCAGTCAGGATCATCTGAGTGGGTGATAAGACAAACCCAAGATGATTCAGACAGGGCTCAGACGAGTCCGAAATCGTATCGCGCGATAGATTGCTTTCAAGCGGTCGGTCTCGCAAATCCATGACGATTCCTCTCAGGCCGGTGTAGTACCAGAAAATTACCAGAAATTTCCCAGTGATCAGTGGTAAATGTGCAATTACCACCCGATTACGAACCTTTTACCAGAGAATTTACCCTAATCTCTGGTGTTGACAAATTCTGCCAGATTATGAGAGAGTTACCACTAAATTTCTCCTTAATTTTCCGGACTTCTCCCGTAATCTGTCAGAAAAATGGCGATTTCTGACCGACTACGAAATACGGCTTCGGCATCCGAATCGGCGGTTTTGAGGTCAGTAAGAATGAGGTTTTAAGATCAAAACCTTTTCGGGACTCAGAAAGAGTGGGGAAGCGTGGCTTATACTCCAGGAAACTTCATAGCAGAACGGTCGAGGATAACGCCGGAACGCGAATGTCATCCATGTGGCGCGCGTTGCGCCCGACTTAAAGGCACAGTACTCCTTTATACATGATTTTTTGTTGAGATTTTGAAGTAATTGTGTGGTGGAACCCTCCTGTGTAATACATGCAAACTAGATATGAGATCTCAATTCCTCCAAATGAGCGAGATATAAGCGACCCGAGCCCAATTCTCTTCAGTCACCGCCACGGACCACGCCCCTTTTACACGAACTATTGTAGATTTTTCCTAATGTCTTTATTCGTGAAATAATAGATTATTACGGACCCGAATTCAATATTCAGCCTTAGGCCGGGTTTATACTTCCACCGCGGAGTAACGCGGCGGCTTACACTGCCATTGAATCGACGCTCGATGTGATAGTGATCGATACTCAGTAATATCAAATAATCGCGTCGCACCGTATTGAAAGTGTCAACCCAGGTATACATCGTCGCACCTATAGGAGTGATCTCTGATGGCTGAATTGAGATGCATTCGCACAAGCAACACCTTTTAGGATCCATGGTCAGCTGTCATCCATAGGCCCAGGTAACCACTAGATCCATTGCTGAATCTTGGTAGAAGAATTCAATGGATGAATCTTGGTTGCTCACCCCATGAATGCAGGGGGCTCAGGTACTCAGGGCGACGGCCGGCGCCCCACATTTCGAGAGTGCCGGCCAGCGTCGAACCATGCTGCATGCGACGCACACGCAGCGCGGATATTGGCCACAAAACACGCCACGCCATCTTCGATTCGGCCGGTTGGAAAGACAATTGATAATGGTCACGAATGATCACGTCGTAACGTGCTTATCACGTGCACAGCCGGTATAAAAGGTGCCTCATCTCACTAGAGTACTCATTCGGCATTCTGATGCCGGCCTTGGAAGGTGACTTCGAATCACTCTCCGGAAGCCAGCACATTTTTGACTGCTGAGGGGATAGGGGTATCCCCAAGGCTGGGGGGGGGGCGGCTTTCGCCGCGATCCGCGGGGAGGGTGGTTCTTCACCGCAGACTGCGGCGGACAGCGTAATCTGGCAGAATTTTCCGTACTATCCCGACCAGAGTACGGGAAAATTCTGACAGATTTCGGAAAAATTCTGCCAGAAAACGAGAAAAATCTGCCAGAAAACGGTAAAATTACCACCAGAGGAGGGCAAAATCGTTCCGTAATCTGGCAGAATTTTCCCGTAATCTGTCAGAATTTTCCCGTAATGCTCCGGCCTGAGCTGTGATGATAAGAACAACCGGCCATTATTCTCTACGTGGTCGTTCACTAATCGACCAACTCCATGCTCCGTTTCTCATTAAATGAAATGTGTTTGTTTCGTGGAAGCTGATATTGATATTGATACATTGATAAGCCGATATCTCTGCTGAATTATTTAAGTTACTTCTTTGATCTTTAAAAAGGTCTCGAGCACACTCCTGACCTGGCACGCTGTTTCTCTCTTCTCTATCCAAGAAGTCAGTCAGATCTGACTGAATCTAGTCAGTCAGATCTAACTGAGTGATTCAGCTTATCTTGTTTGTTGCTGACTTTCTTTACTTAGGCTAGGTTGCTATCCTACAACACGCACGTCTGAAATATGTGCGGCTCGTCTGAATTCTTTTCAGAACATGGATTCAGTTAGACTAAACTGAAATTTTCGCCGGCTCTACTACGGGCCAGACACATTCAATAATCCGACCCCAGCTCCGCCTTCGCGTTTCGCGCACTCGACTGATTGTGTGACGCCTACATATAGCTTAGCTTCCTCATTTTGAGCCGGTCCAGGTAAGACTTATCGGGCTTATCATGTCCAACTCTCCTAATCACTGTTATAATTTGCGATGACCTACCGCTTCGCTGCTTGCTCCGCGCGGACCCATCCGAGCAAGCTAGGCTTTATATGCTTTGTTGCAGAGTAAGACATTCGAGAGCTCGAAAGAAAGAGCTTTCAATGCTGACTCCAAGTATTTCTTCAGATTTTTTAAACTTTCACTTTGAGCAGATGGATGGCATGCTGGTCTGCTTTAAAGATATCAATAACTACATACAAAGTGCTTCGCTCACCTTAAAAATGATTTTTGTTCCTTTAT